>JASJET010000054.1:13567500-14992500 GCA_034092305.1 Diaprepes abbreviatus
TACTCTATTTAAATTTGAGCCGCCGAAAAACCAATCCCCCAATTTTTATCTCTCTTCCACTTGCTGAAAATGCAGTTTTCGTTTTCCCGAGAACAATCCTTTGGGAGTTATTCGACATGAAATTGAATAATGGTGTAATTTTTGTGCCTTTTTCTCTTTTGGGCCCGTGGAGTTCCGGTTCGGGAACGAGGATATAAATTATGAACATAGAGTATATTAAAATAAAAGAGACTTGTAGGTACATTTGTACGGGTTATCTAAAATCATGTAAAACATTCATTTTAGTTAGTTATAAATGGATGATTTTTTCTTGCTTTCTCTCCGTTATTCTGTCTCCCTCCCGTTTATAACGGGGGCTATCTTATCAATTTTTACACTGAGATACGGCATACGTATGTTATTTTCGTAAAATTTGACGTTTGTCATTATGAAAAAAGTTTCAGTTTAGAAATTGAGTAGTTTACACTGAGCATTTAGAAAAAAAGGCTTTTGCGAAAAAATAAATATTTTACGTGAAAGTTTTCATTGGATGATTTTTGACTATTTTAGTGAAGGCCCAACTCAACAGTGTATAGAATAGCTTTATTCAACTTAAGGGATGAAGCACCAACAGGAAAGACCGTTTACAATTGTATTGCTGAATTTCGTGAAAATCGATCAATATCGGTTTTTATTTCGAAACTCATCGATGCTGTGAGATAAATGCATCCTTAGGCGTATCAATAAATGAATGAATGAAAAAGGGGTGGTGATATTAGATCATCGATGCCTAGGCCTCCATTGGGCCCTTTACATCCCACCATATCTGCAGGTTTTCGAGGCCAATCGCCTTTGCGAATCCAAGCAGCCTCGTTATTTGAACTTGCCTAACTGCTTCCGGTAATAAAACTATATCTTCGAAATATCTCTGTCTCAGTCCGTTGAGTGCTGGGCACCCTCTGAGAACATGGTCAACAGTTTCATCCTCCTCCAAACACCATCTGCATGTCGGATCGCCCTTGACACCGATTCTATGAAGATGGCTCCGGAGGTGACAATGTCCTGTCAACAATTCCACCACAATTCGCAGCTCTTTCGTTCCCAAGGAGAGAAGCTCCTTAGTACGCCGTTATATGTTCCTTGGCACACCTCATTCCAGGAGCTCCCCTCCATGATTCAATAAATTTGCTTTCCAGCAACGATTTCAATTCCCTTTTGCCAATAGCAATTGGAACAGATAATATTGGTTGGGGTCCATACGGTTCGATCGCCGAACCCAACTTTGCCAGACGGTCTGCTTCCTCATTCCCGCTTATGCCCGAGTAACCCGGGACCCGTACGAGTCTGACTGTGCAGTCTTTCCTTATCATACCATTTAGTACATCCTTGCACTCAGACACCAGTCGCGAAATCACGACACTTGACTTCAGTGCCAATATCGCAGCCTTACTGTCTGAGCATATATTTATTACTCTATTCCTGTCTATGTCCCTCTCACAGAGATGGGCACACTGCAGAATAGCATAAATTTCCGCTGTGAAAATTGTCGCACATTGTCCGAGAGCGTAGTACATTCTGACTCCTGTGGTCTTGCCGAATACTCCGGCTCCAGCTCTTTCATCTTGTCGAGATCCATCAGTACACCACCAGGATCCATTTTTCGGACGATTTTGTTCTCCCTCCCAATCCTCTCTACTTGGCATAAGTATCTCCAGGGAGAGGTTGGGTTTTAAAAACGGCGTGATGTAGTCTGTCCGCAGGGGGAGTGATGAACACCTCTCCACCACGCTTTACCAGAAACCTGAGTCACCGCCTGTTTGGGCTTATCAAAGATTGCTATACATGCAATTTTTCTTGATTATTCAGCTGTTGAAAATACATGTTTCTGATGGATTCCGCATAATTTAAGCGCAACTTAAAAAAACCTCGTATTAATTGGGGTGAGGCAATGTTCACAAAATTCGACCAAGGAATTGCAAAATCCGTATACAGGGTGTCCGAGAAAAAGTGGGAAATCTCGTGAATATGAAGAAACACGTGAAAGGAATACTCCAGGTCATATAAACTTTGTTCATATATGCCTCCTCTTCAGAGATATGGGCTCCCAAAGAGCTGCAATGGAATTAAGTTTTTTACACATAATTATTGAACCGCCAGGTATATTTCAATATTTTTTTTTCCAGAGAGTGTTACAAATTACTTCAATCAGCTTTTGATCAGTTCTGCGAAGCGGATCACAAACTGATCAAAAGCTGATTAAAATCTGATAAGCGGATCAAAAGCTGACAAGTAGATCAAAGGATGCCGACATTTTCCCACGACCTTGAAATTTTTCCCACCCAGAACCCCCCCAACATCTACTACTGGGTACCAAAAAGGGATTTTTTTCAAGCAAAATTCAGTAGAAAATCGTTACAAATCACGTTTTGATTTAGATTAATACACATATATAGTATAAGTAAATTAAATAAAACTAATCACTTTACAACAATATGAATATTTTATTTCGTACAAAAAAAGGTAATTTTATTTGATTTAACAGAGAGATCAGTGTTATTTGGAGAAGAAAAGTATCGTATTAATATCTCATTGCACGTATTCATCTGATTTATCGCCTAAGGGCTTCTTTGTGTTCCCGAATGTCAAACAAAAAATACATGGATAGCGAGTTTCATCACCTGAAAAAGCAGCCGTTGAAGCCTTAAAAACCATGTTTTTATGATACCAAATTGAGAAAAAGAGAAATGTTGCGAGAACTGGTTTGAACACATGCAGATGTGTGTAAATCTTAAAGGCAGATATTTTGAAAAGCAATAGAACAGTTTTTTCAAAAAATAATTTTTCTTTCCTAGTTTTTGTAAAAACTTGAAAAGATTGCCCTAACATATTTTTTCGTTTTAAAAGTAGAAAAATATATTTCATTTGAAAACCTTTCTTATTGGATCCGCTGTTTCGAATAAGCCCGCATGTACGTCTTTCTTTTAAAGATGGTCCATAAAAACGGTATTTGTCGGTTAAAAATTTATAAAATGAGGTCAGAAAATTGTACCCAGGGGAAATCGGGACAGATCGCTAGTACTCGTATAATATAAATGCCATCTTTATGACCCCAGAAACCTCCCCAAATACTTAATTTTTAATTCACCATATTAGTCCGAGCCATAGATAAAAATTAGTGCTCTTTGTGACATAAATTCCGAGATGGATAAAACCTACCCAGGGGTATTTGGGGCAATGTAAAAACAAACCCTATATAAAATGTAACAGCAAAAATAAGTAGGGGTTAAAGGGGGGGGGTCAAAATTGGCTAAAACATTTTTTTTTTTGAATCTGCAACCCAAGGAACGGATTTTGAAAAAAAGTTTCAAATAAAAGTTACAGAAATTTTAAAAACCTACAATTTGAGATTTCGTGGCATCATTTTCGTCAAAATGCCAAAAAATCTTCAAAATCGGCTATTTTTTGCATGTCAATTATTTATTGTGAAATTAACTTTTTTTGCACTATTTTAATTTTAAAGGGAAGTCCTCGTCATTTTGAACAAAACGTGATTTTATAATAGAAAATCAGATAATTTGTTAGTAAGATATTGTTATTTGTTTATCCCAAGACGCAAAATGTTGTTAGAGACAAATGAAAAAATTAATTTTCAACCTCTTAAATATCGCTCTAAAAATTCATAATTTTTCTAGCTACCCAAGATTTAAAAAAGACACCGAAATTGGGCCATTCGTTGCTCAAATACGGCAAATTTTTCCATGTGCTGTTGAAGAGCTCTATTTCTTTGTAAAAAAGAAAACCTTTTTTGAAGTGATATTTAAGGGGTTGAAAATTAATTTTTTCATTTGCCCCTAACAAGATATGAAAGTTTAGGCCTTCACGAAGAGATTGAACCTTTGTGGAGGTCAAAATTTCACTCAAAAAAAAAGTTATAGCATTCAACATTTTGCGTCTTGGGATAAACAATTATCAATATCTCGGCAACAAATTATCCTTTTTGCCATTATAAAATATCATTTTGTTCAAAAAGACGAGAGCTTCCCTTTAAAATTAAAAAAGTACAAAAAAATTTAATTTTGCAATCAATAATTTATATGAAAAAAAATAGCCGATTTTGAGGGTTTTTTTGGCCTTTTTGCAATGACAAATTAACAATAATGATCGCACAAAAGCTCAAATTGTAGGTTTTTAAAATCTCTACAACTTTTATTTGAAACTTCTTTTTCCAAAATGTGTTCCTTGACTTGCAGATTCAAAAAATCTGTTTTAGCCAATTTTAACCCCCCCCCCCCTTCTTGGCGCCAACCTATTTTCTGCTGTTACGTTTTATGCAGGGTTTGTTCTTACCTTACGTCACTGTATTTACCTATGGCTTGGACTGTATTGGTAAACCAATTCTATACCACTGAATTTAGTTTATTTTTCCAAAATTTTTTTTTAAATGGCCCTGTCTCTTAATTTGAAATTCAATTTTAATACTGGGATATTCCCCTAACAATGAGACAAAAGACTGTATTGATGATTTTATTTTGTCTCTAAGTGTGCATTTGCACAACCTATCTTGCTGTGACTCTGTTGGAACCTCCGACTAAAACTTCTTTAATACATAGGAATAAGTTTCAAGTGCCAATTTGTAAAAGAATATAAAGTGACACTAGTTTTTTTACGATGTTAAAGCGAAAATGAGGTTTTAATGAAAACTTACAAAGAAAATATCCTTTTATGAAAGAACAAAATAGCATTGCTTCAGATGTACATTGTGAAAGGTGCCGAACAGAATTTCATGTATCCTGTTGAGGTGCCAGTGATATACAATAACATTTCTGGTCCGATAAAAACAGAAAATCTGAACATACTTCATCTTCAAGCACATTAATGATTGATTACCTTAAAAAGGCGAGGCGCCAACTTCCAAAGATATGGATGTGGCAGCCAATGATAGTGTTTGGACCCATCACACTATACACGAAAAGCACAGTTTTCGCAGCAACGATTGTGCTTCAAAGCTAATTCAGCAATGTTTTGAACGAAAGTTTCGATGTGCCGAACTAAAACCGAATCAATAGTTACGAATATTTTGGTAGTAGAAGCTAAATGTATTTCAATCCTGACCGATGAATGTAACTACGGCTTTCAAAAAATATTTCCAATATTAATCCTGAATTTTTGATCATACGAAGGTGTACAAATTAAACTATTGAATTTTCAAGATCAACCAGGTAAAATATCCGACATTATTATAAAGTACTTAATCAAGGTTTTAGACGAATATAATTTGAACGCAAAAATTATGGTCTTTTTTGGAAACTTATACAGATACTCACTGAGACCCGGTCCTATGATTTTATGCAGGAGATTCTTTGATATCAGTCCAGTTCTTGATAAAATTATGGGAATTGTTTAGACTCTGTTCATTGCCCATTGTCTTCGAATTTGCACCTCCAGATCTCTATATTTGGCGATCTTCTCGTTGTATTTTGGCCTTAGGTTGGTATTGTTAGGTGTAGCAATGTCAATTAGTGTAGTTTGCCTAGCAATTTTATCTGTTAATATAATGTCTGGTCTGTTATGAGCCTCTGTCTGAACTGTTCGTTCCTAATACAGTTTGAACTCGTTGTTCTCAAGAACAGGCTTCGGGTTGTATTTGTAGTAAGGCACTTTTCCTACCGGCAATTGACTTAACTGATTTGTCAGTCTTTATTATAGTCCGTTACGGCAAACGCTTGGCATCCTCCAGTTATGTGCTGAACTGTTTCTGATGTTCGACAGCCATATCTACTTTGATATATATATATATATATATATATATATATATATATATATATATATATATATATATATATATATATATATATATATATATATCCGGTTTCATAGCGTTCTACTCCTTCTGGTTCTCAGTCTCCATTGTTTTCGTTCTTCTCAATCGCCTGGAAGTAAGTTTCTTTCGGACATGGCTCGGTTAATGCCCTTAATCCAGGTAACTTTTGGTCTTCCTCTTTTTATTTTTACATTTGGTGTTCATTTTGGGATTTGCTTTGGTAGACGTTCGTCCGTCATTCTCTCCACATGTCCATACCATACCGGCTGACGTTGTTCGATTTCATCGAGAATAGTTTTCTTTACGCCCATAATCTCTCTAATTCTCTCGTTGGTTATCCGTTCGATCCTTGACTTTCCGGCAGATCTTCGCCAAAAGTCCATTTCAAGAGCCAGCAGTTTATGTTCTAAAGTTTTATTTATCTTCCATGTTTCACATCCATAAAATACAACGCTTTTAAATATTGCATTGTATAAAAGATGTTTTCTTTCCTTGGAGATGTTTGTTGACCATAATAGTGAGTTTAGGCATCCGATAGCTTTTTTTCCTTTAGTTATTCGCTCCAATATTTCTTCTTCAGTTCGTCCACTTTGACTGATCTTTGTTCCACTATGATATTGTCATCCACTTCCAAATCTGTTTCTTCTCCACCGATACACATATATTTAGTTTCCTCGCCATAAATTCGAGGTCTTCTTTATCTTGGGTCACTACCATTTGGTCATCTGCAAAATGAAGCGTATATAAATGGCTGTCATTATTTAATTCTATTCCCGTTCTACTGCATGATCTTCTCCAATTCTTTAAAGCTTCATTGAAGTAGATTTTAAAGAGAGTTGGTGATAGACAACATCCCTGGTGAAGGCCTTTGGTCACATGAAAGCTTTCTGATAAGTTATTGCCGATCTTAATTCTGGAGATTGCTTGGTCGTATAGCTTTTTGATGGCTAGGATCGCTGTATTGTTAATTGGAGACTTCTCCATCACGTGCCATAATTTTTGGATTGGCACCGTATCGTAGGCTTTTGTGAAATCAACAAAAAGCAGATGAACCTCTCTATTTCTTGCCATCTTCTTTTCATTAAGTTGGGTTAAACTAAATATATGATCTACGCACGATCGGCCAGCTCTAAAACCTGCTTGTTTCTCAATTTCTTGGGGGGCATATTCTGTTTCTACCATGTTTCTAAGCAGTTTTCCGTATACTCTACTCATTGTGCTGGTTACAGTTATACATCTATAGTTTGAGCATTGGTCGCGTCTTTCTTTTTTGTGGATTGGTGTTATCCAGCCTTCTTTCCATATAGTTGGGATAGGATCATCATTATTTAGGAGTCTGTTAAATAGTTCTTGAAGAAAGGACGTTAGTTTTTCAGTACCGTTCTTTAACAGTTCAGCAGGTATTCCTTCCGGTCCAGCTGCTCTCCTATTTTTCAATGAATCTACAGCCCTACATACCATCTCCTTTGTTACCTCTATATAGTGGCCTTGTACGTTGTACCGTCTTGGGGAGTTAACGAGGTACTCTTGTCTACTTTGATCTTTTGTTATAAACTGGTCGTGGATAGCTAACAAGAAGCCCTCCATTTCCGGAGACAGCTGTCCTGAAATCAACCAGTAATTCGACGTTGAGTTGTCGACATTGTCCTGATTGACCTCATTTGGATGCCGTCCATGAAGTGGCTTTGGTAGCAAGGCTTGTAAGTTCTCTTGGTCTCTTTGGTGTTGAGAAGCACTAACATATTTTGGCTACGATAATTTAGGAATATATAGGAATCTATATTTTATGTTGCAGTTGTTTCCTTCGAATGTTGCTCTCGGTTCGATCGAGCTCCACTGACGAGATCTTACGGTGGTCGAAACGTGTATACAGAGAGGACCAGAGTTAGATTTGAAGAAAACAAACTGTTTGTATATATTCTTTCCTCTTTCTGCTTGAAAGGATAATAAATACATATAAACAACTATTGTGATATTAGTTAAGTGCACAAGTTCAATTTGGGATATTATAAGAAAAAGACGTTTTTTCAAAGAATCCATTTTTAACGGCTTCACAATAGTTCTATAAAAGGGGGCTAATATATTCCTTATTTTTCCCGTTTTCTACATTAATCAAGCTCCAATTTAAAAAAGAAATTGTCTCGATATCTTTATATTTCTCTCGGAGATTTGCGATTTTGAAACGAAAAAGTGACGATTAGCCCCTAGTGCACCCCTTTGAAAAATTTCAGCACCCACTGGAAGCATTACCGCCCCCGCTGACAACCTATGGTTTAAACCAAGAACTTTAAATTAATTCCACCCAATATCGACTTGGCAAATAATTCGGACAAATTTTGCATATATGGAAAATAGGCTGCCGTTTTTTTTGCGACCGTCCCGGTTATGTCCAGCAATTGCGGAACAACTGTTTTTTAAAACCGCGCGGCCGCATAACGTTGATATGACGTCTCCATTACGTTACAAACTTGTCCAATTTGCATTTTCTGCCACGAACACGGCGGCCTGTTGAAATAAAAAATAAATCCGGGTAAAGTGTAGGTCGTTATGTTTTTCCAGTGGCGCACAATGGCAAGAGTCGTTTAATGTCGCAATTTTCCGATCGTAAAAACTCCTTGGAAACATATTTTAGTTTAAAAATATATACAATGTACATTTTCAAGCTCTTACGAAATACAAGAAAATTTTAAAATACATCTAAAACAACAATCCTCCTTAACAAATGTGTATTACGTCAGCGAGTACTCTCAATCTACCGTTTTCCCTCGCTACAAGGCCAAGTTAAAGAAAGATAAGCATTGTTGGGAACAGGAGTCATGTTCAAGGGGCGGCCAAGGAGCCCGAGGGAGAATGAAATGACGTCATTGAGACGTATTTTACGGATATTTTCACGAAATAACCATTTTTATTTTTCCTTGCTGCTCTGAGGGGTGATGTTGAAGTGCTGTTTTTTAGACAAATGTTTGTATTCATTTTTAAATAATCACTATCCAATGAGTTATCAAAATAAATGGTTCATTATTTTTGAAAAACTTATTTCTAGAGGCATAATAAATAATTATGTTTATTTATGTCGTGTATTGTTTTTGTAGAAGTTAAAATAATTTTGTGTAGCAAGTTTTATAAATAATAAGCATAGTAGTGAATATATGAGAGAACCCAAGAGGAGGAGGATAAATCCTACATATCCATAGATCAGTGGTTCCCAACGTTTTTTGACTAGTGACCACTAGGACTTTTTTTGTTCGTTGTATGAACCCCAAATAAAAATTGAGAGAATTTAAAAATAAACTAACCATAACTTTTAATTGAAAATAAGCGTGATTTTGGAGCTTGCATTTTTTCTGCAAGTTGGGTGATTCTGGGGCTAATACTATTGCTCACAGCTACGCGAATATCATCACTTGCTTGCAATTGATTCCTGTTCTTGTTCTTAATTGTAATCAAAGCAGAAAACTCTTCTGTATATAAATAAGTTATGGTGAAGAATAAACGATATCGTAAGGCAAATCCCCGAACTGTAGGATTTGAAATTGCTTTTTTACGGTTGAACTTTTCAGGAGAAATTAATTCTAATGCATCCTTAGAATGCCTATCATTTTGGAATTTAATGAGTTCTGAATTTCCTGTCCAACCTCTTAGACTGCAATACCAAGAGGATTGCATTGCAGCTTGTGAATTTATTTTGTCTAGTTATATTTTGAGAAGTAACGGTATTTGCAGAACACTTCTGATACTTTCTTGTATATTCGCGGTGATCATGTCATAATTGAAGTTTATAAATAAAGGCACGAAGATTGTCATTAAATATAAAAATATTTCCCACACCTGCTCAATTTATTTTCAGAGCCTTGAAACTGCAAGTTTGCTTTATTCAAATGTGAGAGAATATCCACAGGATAAACCAAATGTATCTGACTTTTCAAATCGCATGGATGCCATGTTGGTATTTTAGAGGTTAATACAAATATGAAACATTTAGTTCCTCTGGAACCGTCAGGCTTTACAGTGGTTACGGACACAGTCCTGATCAAAGCAAAGTAGGTACTTAATGCGAGCGACACGTGTGTGCGGATGGGAAGTGGCTTAAGCCGTTAGCTCGTTTGTGATCCTTACTAGTCGCGCGCCACTCTCGCATGTTTTCTCTGCACGCCGCGCTCTGCACTTGCGAACGGCCGCCCGCGTTAACACAATTTATTATAGGTTTATAACTTTGTTTTGGAGACCTTCATTTAGTTTTCGGGGATTCGTGGTGGTTCGGGGACTACCAGTTGGCTACCACTGTCTTAGGAAATCTTCCGTGATAATGTCAGAAGTTGTTCATGACCTGGATTCGTGAGTCTTTTTCGGTTAAACAACATGTCAAAAGTTAAAATATATGTTAGCTCTTAAGTTACAGCCCAGAATCTAAATCATTGGATATACTTTTGAGGTCCCATATTTCCATTATGGGGTATTTTGAGAAAAAAATATATGTGACACATTAGGTTTATATATATATATATATATATATATATATATATATATATATATATATATATATAAAATTCAAATCGAAGAACATCAATTCTGATGATCCTTTTGTTAGTGACAATGACTTTGGCTTAACATCATCCCGAAATACAAACTTTTTATATACAATATAGGCCGACATTGAACTTTTTACGAGTTGCCCGTGGGAGACCACCCCAGAAACTTTTACAAAATGATTTAATTAGTAATTAGAAGGGAAACTTTTCAGAAAGATCACTCGAAAGCTGTACCCGGCTAAATTGATTAAATAAAATTAATCCGAAGAAATAACAGGGTCAAACGAGGAAAGCAAGTTTTCCGTTTCGGAGTTTTTTTTGTAATATAATAATAAAATCGACGAAGTAGGTATATTTTAAGAGGCAAAACTGATTAGGAGTTGAGTGGATCTTTTAAATTTATAAGATGCCCATCGTAAAAGTTAGTAAGAGGTAAATTGTTTCCGCCCCAGAACATTTGAACCCAATAACACAGCGACACAGATGAATAAGATGCGACTAAGACGTTCCCGCCAATACCAAATTTCTCTGCATAAAGTTTGAACAGTGAATCTTTCTCTCTATTTTCAGCTTTACTCAGATTAAGTCGGATTATTGGATTGAACTAGAGTTGGGCTATATAACGATTTCTTGATAACTAGTGCGAGAGCGATAGTGCTTTTTGAATTGCCATAATTTTTATTGGTGATTTTTCATTACAGTAATTTTTGCTCTCAATGCAATGCAAGATGACGAACGTCTGATTTTCGAATTCATCATCGATATGAATATTAAATATGCATATTTGAAAGCAAAGTTCGAATTACTTGATTTGGTTGATTAGTATTAGTTATGATGGTTGAAATTAAAAATAAAAATAGTTTGTTTTCGTAGCAAAAAAAAGACATATTTAATATAAAAACGTTATACCTTAAATAAATATTCTACATCTACTAAATTTCTGGCGAAGTACAGGCATATATATCGTTTTTACGACGTTTCGCCAAAATTTCATTTGGCATTTTCAAGTGCCAGATGCGATATATTTGATTCTTGTATGGTGGTCTCTCGTGTACTGGTTGATTTTTATTGTTTTGTTTCTTGATGTTTTATTATTAATGTTTTCCATGTAGTTGGAAAATGTATGGCATCGTCTCGTTTATTCAGCTGTCCCGCTTTTTCGATTTCTAGGGCCTCTCTTATGACGCGTACCTTGTAGTTTTGTACTGGTGCTATTTCTTTTGCTTTTTCGAAATCGATGGTATGTCCGGTTGTTTGGTGATGTTAATATAGGGTTGGGATTGTCTGTTTGTTTTTGAGGCTATTTTTATGTTTCTGAATTCTTGCTGATATGCGCCTGTTTGTTTGTCCTATATATGTTTAGTGGCAATTGGGACATGGAGTGCTGTAAACGCCATGATTTTCAAGGTTGGTGTTATCTTTGGGATTTCCCAGGATGTAGGGTTATTGTTTTTGTGGTTTAAATATGGGCTGTATGTTGCTGTAGATTCTTCCGATTCTGTCTGTTATTCCTTTTATGTATGGGATTATGGCTTTGTTCCTTGTTTGATCTTGGTCTTTGGTTTTGTTGTGGTCTTCTCTTGTCCTTTTATGGCTTTCTTTATATCTGATTGTGAGAAACGATTTCGTTCTAGAGCTGTTGAAATGTGTCTTATTTCGTCTTGTTTTGTGTCGAGTTCTGTTAGGTGGAGAGATCTTGATCCTAGGGTGTTGACTACTCCCTTTTGAGAGGGATGATGATGTGATTTTACATTGAGATATCGGTCAGTATGTGTGGGTTTCCGATATACGCTAAAGCCTAGGGTGTTGTTGGATTTCCTAATTAATAACAGGTCCAAAAAAGGAAGTTTCTTTTTCTTGCTCGATTTCTAGCGTTAATTGGATTCTATGGTGGAAATTGCTCAGGTATATGAGGAAATCGTCCAGGTGTTTTTTTTTTCCATGTGGCCATATTATAAAAATATCATCCACATAGCGTTTCCAAAATTTCTGTTTTAAAGGTGCCTTTTGCAGTGCCTCTTGTTCGAAATATATCATAAAAAGGTTGGCTATAACTGGTGGAAGTGAGGAGTGCGCCATCTGTTTATTTGTATATCTGGTTCCTGAACATGAAATATGTGTTCTTTAGACAGCGTTCTGCAAGTTCAATTGTGTAGGCTGGAAAATCTTCGTTCATGGCGATTTTGCCGAAAGTCTCATCTAGTGGTATGCCTGAATATAACTATTTTATGTCGAGGCTTGCTAAGATGTCATTTTTTTCGAGGTGAATGTTTTTGATCATTTTAGTCAGATATTCGGAGTTTTTCACGAAGGAATCGGTCAGTTTGACTCTTGGTTGCATGATACTGGGTAAATATTTTTCTAGTTTTTGTGTTGGAGATCCCACAGCGCTCACTGTTGGTCTGAGTGGTGCATTTGTTTTGTGTATTTTTGGTAGGCCATACAGTTTTGGACATATACTTGATTTTTCCCCTGGTGTTATAGATTTTTCAGTTTCTGGGTCTAGTTTTGAGACTTTGATCTTGGGTTTTGTAATTATTCAAGGTGTGTTGTTCGATCTCTGTTTGTTTGTCTGTAAGAGGCGTTTTTGAGAATTTCTGACATTTTTTGCATATATTCGTTGGTGGAATAATTTTTTATCGGTGTAATTTAAAGAGTGCGGAGACCTTGAAGATAATGAAAAAATTTCGTATCTGAAAAATGACGACAGCGCTGTTTCGTCCTAGCATGGGACTCATTAGGCTGTTTGATTCGGTACAAACCATCATCTCGCATCTGTGCCCTATGAACAGATTTCACAGTTAAAAAATAGTAAATAAGACAAAGAGACGACATCTCGATGGATCATTCAATAATCTAAGAGCAACACAAACTAACAATGTTGTATAAAACCGCCATGTGAACTGCGAAATTCATGGTTAGTTTGGTCGCCGATGACGAATAATGCGACCTCTACCTTTGGAGTAGCACATTTCGTGTTTCAAGTTTAGATATTCTTTTTTTTAATTTACCGTCGCGCCAACTCATTGCGGTTTTATACAACATTGTTGGTTTGTGTTGTTCTTGTGTTATTAAGTGATCCATCGAGATGTCGCCACTGTGTCTTATATACTCTTTTTCAACTGTGATTTTAGTTTATAGGGCACAGATGCGAAATCATGGTTTTTATCAAATGCAATGGCCTGATGAGTCCCATACTAGGACGAAACAGCGTTGTCGTCATTTTTTGTACCCGAAGTTTTTCCATTATCTTGGAGGCCTCCGCACTTTTTAACATGAGTATAATATTTATCAACTGTCTCTGTGTCCGTATAGCCGAGAATTTTGTATTTTATTATATATATATATATATATATATATATATATATATATATATATATATATATATATATATCCGCATCCGTAAAGCAGTGTCAGCACTGGTTCGCACAGTCTAAGGTACGTTTTATAAGCATGGTGAATCTACCTTTGAAATACGTCGGGTCGAGTTGTTATTTACGAAGTGGCTATATATGCATGTAGTTTGAAGTTTTCCGGCAACTGAATTGAGTCAACTCTAGATTGAACTTAACCATATTGTTTGTACTGCAGTCCACCTTGTCATTTTAGAGTTGTATTTATGCTAATTTTGTGTGTGTGAAATTTTAATACCATAGTGAATATTTTTGTTTAAAAATGGCACGAGGAACTTCCTGCGCTTTCTGTAACTGTTCGTCGAAAATATGACTCTGTAAATTCCCTAAAAATCCTTTAAGGTTATCATTTAAATATCTGTTGTCACAAATAATGATGATAATAACAAAAAAAAACGTGTTATATTGATCCAATTTGAAATAACGTCAGCATTTCTCTTAGTTTTTATCAGTTTAACAGCGATATTCTTCCTAATTTTTACACTTTTCCCACTGTATAATAGAGGGTCGTGAGGCAAGCAAGGTCATGAGAATTGGATCCTTACAACTTCAAAGGCATGTCGGAATGTCTGTAAAGCTGAAAAAAAAATCAGAAATTGAACTAGAAAATGTTTTTTTTGATAATATTAAGCTGTGTGGTGTTAAAGATATTTTTTAATGAACTTAAAGTGTTTTTATTGCCAAAACTGCTTAGCTGTATTCGAACAGCTTATCCATATTTAGTAATTTCCTTTGTTGAATGATCTTAATGCTTATTGTATTATATTGTTCTAATGCCCACACATATCAGAATATCTTCTATTGTAAATATGTTTGTATAGTATATACGGACACCTGTGAACAATGGAAAGATATTTATTGTAGCAAATATTGAAAACTGTCGTGAAACAGAGACAAACGCTCTAAGCTCATAAGTTGCTGTCGCCTCTATACACGTCTCGGTCAAATAGAGACATGTATTCAAGCTAACATTAGTTGCAAAACCTTTTGTTTAAGTCGCGGCTTAAAACGGAAATAAGACACTTTATGCAGATGTTGGATGCCGTGTACGTTATCGCCTCGTTCTAACTTTGAAAACTGCATTAATGTTAAGAAAGGTCGATAAGACGCTTCTGCATTTTGGCTCTCGGGGTGTTTAAGCGATGTTTGAAGAGATAATTTGTAGTTTCGCCTTCTAACTTTGTTGCGTTTGGCGTTGGCGTGTTTAAAAGCGCATAAATGTGTAAAATAAGTTTCATTTGACGGTACGAGTGTAGCCGTTTATATTTCGGGAACTGGGATGCTAGATGTCATCCGACAGATCCATTGTAACATTTGACTTTTTAGACGGTATACGTACTTATAAGGTTTTAACACACGCACGCTATTTGGGTCATTTATATTAACTTCAAAATGGCATCTTGGCAAAAACTGGAATTAAGTACAACAAGAGTATGAGGGGGGCTGCGTTGGGGAGGGAGAGTGCGGAAACCCATTGTTCGACTAGGTTTCCGTTAAGGTCTCCTGAGTCAGTGTGCGAAGCTGTGTCGCTGTGAGTGCATCGGTTCGCCCGTGAGAATTTTTTTAATAAAACAACTTTTTGCCGAAAATGTGATGGCAGATTGTCGAGAGCAACGTGCGGCTGTGAAATTTTGTTTCCTGTTGGGGAAATCGGCCGCGGAAACTATTGTAATGCTTAAGACTGCTTATGTGGATGCTGCCCTAAGTAAAACCAGAGTCTACGTGTGATTTTCACGTTTTAAAAACGGAGAAATGTCAATTGAAGACCAACCCCGTTCAGGACGCCCCTTAACGTCAAGAAGTGACGAAAACGTCAACAAATTCACTTCAGGCATGTTTTGAGCTTCAAAATCAGCTCGTAGAGGACCCTGCATTTTTTCCAAGGTGATTTCTGGTGATAAGTCGTGGTGCTATGGATACGACCCCAAAACAAAGCAGCAGTCGAGCCAGTGGAAGACAGCTAACTCTTCTCGTCCCAAAAAAAGCTCGCCAAGTGAAGTCAAACATCAAGACAATGCTCATTTGTTTCTTCGATTGCAGAGGTGTTGTGCTGTCAACCAGAAGTTCTACTTGGAGGTTGTGAAAAGATTGAGGGAGAGTATCCGGAAGAAATGGGCAGATCTTTGGCGCATAGACGACTGGGTCTTCTATCATGACAACGCGCCGACCCACACTGCCCTCTCCGTAAAGCAGTTTGTGTTCCCCAGACTCAAAAGGGACATGAAAGGAAAGCATTTTGCCACTGTGGAGGAGGTAAAACAAAAATCGCTGGAAGGCCTAAAGTACTTCGCGATAAGTGAATTTAAAAACTGTTTTGAACAATGGAAGAATCGTTTGGAGAAGTGAGTTGTGGTCAATGGAGAATACTTTGAAGGTGATCAAAATTTTATGTAAAAATATTAACAAATAAAGAAGTTATGACGAAATTCCGTTTTTTTTTGGTCTCTCCTCGTTTATATTTGATTTCTTGTGAGCAAGAATTTTCCAAAAAACCTTGTTATACATCAAAAATCAATAACACTAGACAATAGCCAAAATGTATCTAAAATAAAGTCGACTAAATCTAACCATTTTTGGTGTGCTAAAA
The DNA here is from genome assembly GCA_034092305.1 of Diaprepes abbreviatus. Lineage (NCBI taxonomy): Eukaryota > Metazoa > Arthropoda > Insecta > Coleoptera > Curculionidae > Diaprepes > Diaprepes abbreviatus. Next base: position 13,583,830 of record JASJET010000054.1, read on the forward strand.
CCGAAACTAAACTTAGTTCAAGTTTTACAGGTACTTGATGTCATGTCTCCCTATATATTAACAATGTAGCCGCAAGAATGCACGTCGTATATTTGTATTGTTATGACAATAGAGGGTGAAATATACGTTTTTCCCAAGTTAAGGAAATTTTGCATAACTTGGCAAAACCGCATTGGAGATCTTCAATGATGACCCCGACCCACTATACGAAGTCTCAACCCCCAGGGCTTAAATTAAGGGAGCCATTTAAACCCATGTAAATCCACGTTTATGTCTACTTTGTACTGAACAGCTCCTGCATAAAAACAAATGACAATCGCTGCTATTGCGAATGTTATGAAACTGAATAGAAAATTCTCGAATATTCTCTAAAAATGTAGAAGTCGCATTTGGGTATATTAGCAGTTATAAAACGGAGAGGTTAGTCAGTCGAAGTTAGTGAGTCGAATCGAATAGTTGAGATTGTAAGGTGTCTCAAAAGTGTGTAAACAATCCAAATCACTTCTGCTGTGTTTATGGTGATGTGCTTTTGAGTCTCAGAAGCGGTATATTACCCCATTGATCAGAAAAACATATCAGCTTTATTTCGGTTGCAATATTGGGGATCAAAATAAACAGTGGGCGCCACATAACTACTGTAATGCATGCGCTTCAAGTCTGTCAAACTGGTTAAATATTAAAAAACGATCAATGCGGTTTGCTATCCCAATGATCTGGAGAGAGCCTTCAAGTCATGTTGATGCTATTTCTGCATCATACCTTGTGTTGGGCAAGGAACAGGTATATCCAAGAAGAAAAAGTCGGTTATTAACTATCCAAATATATCATCTACCATAAGACTTGTGCTTCATAGTAACGAACTTTCTATTCCAGAACCCCCAGAAACATTCACTTACGAATCAGATAATAACGATTCAACGATTTATCAAGAAGATATGTCATCAACATCAAGAGATCCTAATGTCACACCCTGAACGTTATACCGCCAATCCCACAAAATAACCCAATCAGAATAAAACGATCTTGTGAGGGACTTAGAACTTCCAAAAAGCAAAGTAGTTATTAAGATCAAGATTGCAGCAGTGGAACTTATTAGAAGACTATGTTTCAGTATATGTTTTTCGTAAACGCCATAAAGGCCTAGCACCATTTTTTAACATGGAAAATAATTTGCTTTTCTGCAATAACATTAGCGGTTTATTGGCATCTTTAAATGTAACCTACAAGCCAGAGGAATGGAGATTGTTATAGACAGTTCAACATTGAGTTTAAAAGCAATACTATTGCATATGAGAAATATTTTACCCTCTATTCCTGTTATGAATTACCTATTGACAAGTATAAAATACGAGGAGCACCAATAGAGATCTGTGGCGACTTAAAGGTGACTGCACCTTTACTTGGGTTGCAGCTAGGCTAGACCAAGTTTTGCTGTTTTTAGTGTGAATAGAACAGTCGGGCAAAAGCACTTCATCACATGAGAAAAGACTGGTTCGTTCGACAATCATTTGAGCCAGGTGAAAAGAATGTACAACATATGCCATTGGTAGACCCCAAAAAGATTTTGTTGCCACCACTGCATATCAAATTGGGCCTAACGAAAAACTTCGTTAAGGCATTGAATACCGTTGGACCAGCTTTTCAATACTTGTGTCAGAAATTCCCAAGAAGATATTTTTGTTAGGCCACAGATCCGAAATATTCTGAAAGACAAACATTTTGACTGCATTCTTTCAGATATTGGAAAAAAATGCTTGGAATGATTTTCGCCTTGTAATCACTAATTTCTTCGAAAATAAAAAAGCTGACAATTACGTTACTCTTGTTAAAAATATGATGTCATCATATCAAAAAATCGGTTGCAATATGTCTCTAAAGATCCATTTCCTATACTCACGCCTGGACTTTTTTCCAGACAACTGCGGAGCTGTAAGCGATGAGCACAGCGAACGCTTCCATCAGGATATATCAACAATGGAAAAAAGGTACTAGAGAAAATGGAATGCTTCCATGTTTGCCGACTATTGTTGGACTCTTGTTAGAGATGCTCCAGAAACAATTAACAAAACACAAAAGACAGGATATTTAGAGTCTCTAAAAGTGTAAAAGAATGTTTTTTTTTTTATTATTTTTTTAATAGTAAAATAAGAAAAACTTGTTCTTTAAAATTGCAACTAAGTTTTTAATTTCATTGTCTTTTTTGTGTTCAACTTTCCAAAATTAACAAAAAAATGCACTTTTCATACAAGATACAACAAATAAACTAAGTGTAATTAGACGTATGGTAATTTTCCTAACACAAAAATGCAATTTTTAAATCCAATACATCGTTCAAAGTTTGGCTTTCATGTACGTCAAAACATGTGCACAAAATACCTATTTCCTCTCTTAAATCCATTTAAACTTCAAAACTTGTATCGAGGCCAACCTATGAAACCGCGACATGGGCAAATGCTGACTCAAAGCATTCACTTTTGCTTTATGAAAGTTTTCATTATTAACTTCGTTGGCAGGAGCAATCTTTGGTGTGTTGCGTGTATACGAAACTCGAAAAGTTTCAGCCTTAATTATTATTTTAATGGTAAAAATATTATTTATTTATTGGGAATGCACGTATACATCTAGAGGTTTTTAACATATTGACCTTTTTAAAAGAATTTATAAGGTGTACATCATATAAAATCGAAACTTTATTTTTCATTTTGAGGGAGAGATTCTTAATCCTGTTTTTCCTAAAAGTCACTTCTTTTAAAATCACTTAAACATTTGCTGTTGTATCTCTCTCTCTCTCTCTCTCTCTCTCTCTCTCATTGTCAACCTCTGTCCATCTACTCCTGGATGTAGGTCTCTCTCAATTGTTTCCATCTTTCTCTATTCTTCGCCAATCTCATCCACTGTTTGCCCGCCACTGTTCTTATGTCGTCTACCCATCTTTTTTGAGGTCTTCCCGTGCTTCTTGTTGTCTCCCTCGGTCTCCATTTCAGGATTCTTTGTGTCCATCTGTTGTCCTTATATCGGGCTACGTGACCAGCCCATCGCCACTTCATCTTTGCAACCTCCTCCACGATGTCTTTGATTTTCGTTCTGCGTCTTATCTCGGTGTTTCTAATCCTGTCTCTTAATGACATTCCAAGCATGTTTCTTTCCATCGCTCTTTGGACTGTTTCTAATTTTTTAGCGGACTTTTTGGTGAGGGACATGGTCTCTAATCCATACTTACACACTGGTAATATGCATGTGTCGTATATTTTTTCTTTTAAATTTATGGGAATTGAATTATTTTTCAGGATGTATGCAAGTTTACCGAAAGCGGCCCATGTCGTGGCTCATTATTTTTGTTTTGTTGTAGTTCATTTTAAGGCCTACAGATGCGGATACGTCATTTAGCTGTTGTAGCATTTCGTTCAATTCTTGGAGATTACTTGCTATTAAGATTATGTCATCAGCAAATCTGAGATGGTTCAAGTATATTCCGTCGATGTTTATACCTTTGATGTCCCATTTAAGTTCCTTGAAAATGTCCTCTAGGACTAGGGTGAACAGTTTTGGCGAGATCGTGTCCCCTTGTCTCACCCCCCTTTGTAGTTTGATGGGGTTCGTTTTCGTCTTGTCGTCTATTTTTATTTGAATGGCTGCATTTTCGTATATGTTCTTTATGATGTTTATGTATCTTGAATTGATTCTTGTGTTTTCTAAGGATTGTAATACTACCCATATTTCGACGGAGTCGAATGCCTTCTGGAAATCTATAAAAGCCATATGGAGCGGTAAGTTATATTCGGTGCACTTATCAATTAGTATTCTTATGGTGTGTAGGTGATCTGTGGTGCTAAAGTGTTTTCTAAATCCATTTGTAGTTGTTGTATGTATAGATATTCTAAATTAACGAGGTGAACTCAATTAATGAGAAAAAAGAGAACAATTTTATTAGTTTTACCACTTGGAAATACAATATATTGACCTTGAACTTATATTTTAAGGTGATCTCAAGGTAAACTTTATTGTTTGAATAGAAAACCCTATTTTTTATTGCAAAAATGGAAAGTAGGGAAAATACAACAATATAAATAGTCATATGAAATTTTCACATCTAAAGATTATATTTGAAGGTCAGTCTCACTTGTCAGACGTAAGAGCCCAGACAGGATTAAGAGATAAACTTGAATTAAAAAAGTTGTTGAATGTTAGAAATAAAAAGTATGATAAACTACGCATCCAGCCATGTGAAATACTAATAGCTCATGATTTCATTGTGAGGTCAGTTCAAAGTCAAACAGACCTTCCTGGTAAAAGAATGTTCAAATAACTGAATAACTTATATTAGAATTAGAATGTACATGAAGACCGTTTAATTCAAAATTAAAGCATTATTGATGCTGGTCATTTTATGACTTCTGCAGTTATTAACGTGTCGATGATCGGTATTTCATTGCCTTCATTTAGTCTCTACCAATTCACGGTCATACCAATTTGGTAACGTCCGAGGTCTACGACAAAAACCTAGCTTGGCTTTCTAGACCTCATTTGTCCAGCCAGTTAAGGCAAGATTTCTAGATCTGAGCAAGGCATTTGACGTGTTAAAATCGTTGGATGGTGAATTTTTCCTACTTTCCTTTCTTACGGTAAAAAATAGGGGTTCCTATTCAAGAAGCAAAGTTGACTTTGGAATGACCTTGAAATACAAGTCTATGGTTAGTTTCAAACGTTTAGCCCACTTAAAATGGAGATTTTTTTTCGGAATACGGCTCGTGTCCGAGATTTTTGAGCACCAATGTTAAAATGGAACACCTTGTGTACTTATGTTTAGGCTTTTAAAAAGGACAAGAATGAGCTCAAAATAAACAAACAATAAAGAAAACAATATTGCCAAGTTTTTACAATTTCTTCCAAAACGTGTCTGTCAACGATGCCGAGGTTTTCAGCCGTATTCTTTGTTGCTGCTTGTTTGCCCTTTTTTAAGAATAAATATTAAATATTTGCCGCATATTTCGCGCAAATACGTGTCATAATTTAGGTCGCGAGGGTTTCGTATTGTAGTAAAAGGAAAGGTCTGACGTTTACCAAATGAGAAAAAAACAATAAATAATTTTTTATCTTTGAAGTAAACGTTAATCCAGAGTTATATACACGTAGTCCGGGAGCCTAGTATTTCATGAAATGTTTCGTACAAAAGTTGTTTCGTGGCACGAGGACTAAATGGTAGTGGCCTTGAAAACATCCTTCACCTTGACCTTTAGGGTCATTTGGTGTGGAATAGTTGATGACAAGCTTGTGGGTCGATATTTTCTTGAAGGTAATTTAAACCGCGCAAAATATCGCGATATTTTAGAAAATCATCTTCATTTTCTGCTTGAAGACGTACCCTTAGATGTAAAGCAATAAATATGGTTTCAACACGATGAATGTCCAGCGCGTTATTCCCAATTAGCTCATCAAGTATTGGATCGCGAGTTCAACGGATTCTGGATTGGTAAAGGAGGTTCAGTAAATTCGCCTGCAAGATCGCCAGACCACGGAAAGGATATGATGGACCGAAGTTTGCATTCACTGTTCGCATTTTACTTCATTTACATACGGAGATGCATATAGTTGTACGTTTGCTGAATGTGATTTCAGTACTACAGCGGCATAATGTGGATATAACCACTGCTATTGCACCTCACACGGAGGAATCCGTGAAAGCCGCATAAACGTATATACGTCATCCGGCGGGAGGTCCGCGAAGGCGCGTTCAGTGTTGCATGCTTCCTTCCGATCTGTCCTTTGCACAAACAGGTGCATGTCGGTACTCTGATGAGTCTAGTAAAAGACGAAACATGTACCTCTGCCGTATCACTGTAGCAAGGAAAGCAAGTTTTTACTTTCTTCTGGGTGTGGGGGTACAGGTGGGCCACCATCTCGATGGTGGTGAAATAGGATGGATTGCATTTATTGATCGCAATTTACTTCATATATATATATATATATATATATATATTAGGCATCTAATCATAAAATAAATAATACAATTGCACAAGGAACTTCAATTATAATCATTTCTGCATGTGTTGGTGCGCTGCTTCAGTGTTTTTAGTTTGAATATTTTCCATATATTTTGCTTCATACGATATTGGAACTGGCTCTTTTTACTTTTACGCCTGTTTTATCTAAATTTGTAATTTCGCAAGAGATCTTACGCCTCTCGCCATCTATAATAATCGGTTTTAACTAGAATCACGGTTTCGCCAGATCTCTGTATCGATATCCTTTGTCGATTTTGAGGTATCGGTAAATTTCTTCTTTCTTTCTGTTCCATTTAATCTCTTGAAATATGCGTTTTGTCAAGTCAACTTCTGAGTTCTGTCATTCACTCATTGCCCTTTGTAACTAGCCGGATTAGTCAATTGTTAAAGAGTAAAATCGCTGATCATATATGTGTTTTACCATTTGTTTTGATCAAACTGCATCTGAATCATACATTCTATATTTATATACATTCTATATTTTTCGTTATAGTCTTCAATAAAGTAAATTATGTTACGCGTGTCATAACCTCATAAAAAATTTCGAAAATACTGAACCCCGTTTTTTTTTTGTTTTTTTTTTTGTTAGAAGGGACAGCTTTTTCAACTATGCCAGAGCTTTTTGAACCATAAAACAGTTTTTTCAACCAGAAAACATTTTTTTTTTCAATTATTAAACAGATTTTTAAGCCTATCGGCAATTTTAAAATATATGCCAGTCTTGTTAATTGTATCCCAACAATTTTCAAATTTTATAGTAATTTTAAGCCTTTTGAAGCTTTATAACACAGTTTGTATCTTGTTTCATACGAGGATTATGCAATGTTCCTAAAGTTTGAATTTTATCCCTTTAGTAAACCAACTGTTGTCTTTAATAGAAATACTACATATTTTCTCAAAACCAACTGCTTCTGTTGACAAATGCTTTGAGTTTGATTCCTTCTTGGCCACATGTATTAAACTACGTACAAGGGGATATTGAAACATCCGAGAGCAGTCAAATTTGCAAGTAATCAATTATCCCGAGACCACCTTTTAGTGATTGCAGCCCGTTAGCAAGTACTCACAAGCCAGATAAGTAGCAGCATTGTTTGAATTTATAACTAATCGAAACATTAAATAATAATGTAAAGGCAATTGCAATTTTCGTTGATAAACTATATCATATTTGCTTTATTATTTATAGCTACAGTTAACACATCTTTGACATTTTTTGCTTTATTATTTATAGTTACAGTTAACATATCGATGTAATTTCTACTCTATTATTTTTAAGTATAGCTGTCGAGTATTTTATTAAAGTAAATTTCAAAAAATTAATACTAGTATCTGAAGTTTTATTTGGATAATCTAAAGAACCTATCTGTAGAGACTAAGTCTTCCCTGACTTACCATTTTTTAGTTTTCAGCTACAGGAAGTGCTGTTTTTACAAGTGAATCATAAAAATCCTGCCCATTTATAATTGCCACAACAATAAGAGCTAGCTGAATTATGAGCTGTAGATTTTTCAAGTGATGGAACTTAGCATCTTTACCTAATCCACTTTGGATCACTTATAGACCATTCAATTAATAAATAATTAAGTAATTTGTGTTTATAATGTAAAGCATTGAGTGTGATACTTGATTTTCAAAGTTAATAACAACTTTGGATTTTCTAACATACGAGACACACCACGGATTGTGCTCAGCAACTGCATTCTCCTTCCCAGTGGACCGATTTAAACATCTTTGAGATGAATTCAAACTAATAATAAGAAAATTCAACATTTCTGAGAAATACAGTTGTACCAAACTTATTAAATAAAAGTAGATTTCAAATCATCTACGTTACTTAAGTTTTGCTCAAATCTAACTTACCTGCCAGATTTTTCGTTTTGCTGCATTTGCTCTCGCCGTTCCATTCACAAAATTCTCACACCGAAATTCCATTTGCGACTATACTAATCCGATTCGCCGACTTAAAACGAACCCGAAAGATAAAGTCTGAACTTTATCCCTTTTGTAAACCAACAACAATATTGCCAAGACCCATTATAAGCTCGTCTCACCGCCAATGCACTTTTAAAACTTAGAACAACGCGATAACGTGCACAGTCGACCTACATTTGCATAAAGTTCCTCAAATCCCTCGTTTTCCTCTTTTAAAGCGCGTGTTAAACAAAGGGTCTCAAACTAATATTGAGGCAGACCGATGTGAAACAAAGCAACCGGCTTCGTTTCTACGGATATTTTCATTATTTACTTTAAAGGAGCGGTCTCTATTGTACGTTGCAGATGATGCAGTTATTTTTATTTTATTTTTATCATTGTGACAGCATTTGATCGCGTATTCCTCCGAACGAATTAATGTGGTATACTATATACCTATATATAAATCTCACTGTAACAAAAGCACTCTGGAAGTAGGGTCGTTCTTTATGAAGTTTTAATGCTAAACAATTTTAGTTTTAGTGCTAAACAACGACAGGTTATTAAAACCTACCAATACCACGAAAACTTAAAATTATTATTTACGAAAAACTTAAAATTAGCTCGATACACAAATCTAAATTAAATGCTCTTGTTGGTCCGGATCATAAAATAAAACCCGATTTTCAAAATAATCCGTTTAAATAGCTTTCTAAAGGTTAATCAAGAAAAAGAATAAAGATGTGAAAAATTGCTATTTGGATTGTTTAAACAAAATATTACTAAAGTCGCCCTTCTCCACTGTAGAATAATACAGAATTTCCTGCTTACCAGAAAAAAAAAACAAAAACTTTTCTAAACACCCTGAATATACGCGTTGCTTTACTTTCTCTAACATATTTCAAAACAAACCTCCTCTCATGTCTTTCAAATTGTAACTGACTTAGCTACTTACTTAAAAGCACCATCAACATAAGGCTGATTTCTTCCCGAAAGTTTCAGTCTTTTGTTCGTGGAGGACATTAGCCATGCTATGTTTGATATTTAATTCGCGATTTCGCCTAGACATTCTAAATTATTTACTTTTTGTTAAACAAACTGGTTAATAAAGCTATTCGATGTCCTTCGATAACTAAGAGAATCGACAACAAATTTTTAAAAAAAAACCTCTTTTCTCTTTGAGTTGTTTTGGAAGTATTTAACTCATTCTTTCCTGTGAATAAGAAAAAACAGTCATTATACGAATTATTTGTACATGTAATCAAATGAATATATTTCATTATAGCGATTTTATTTGATTGTTCTTTTATTTCCTAATAATGAAAAAATTGTGAACGGTGAAAAGGCCATATATCCATCTTTGATTTAATCTTTAATGATTTTCATATTTGACGACGATACAATTTCTTCGCCGTTTTAATATAATTATATAAGCTACACAGCTGATGAACCCCCATAGAATTTTTAAGGTTGAAACAATTTGTAAAAGCTTTGCCTAAAGATGGTGATTGTTTTAAATATTTGTGTAGAATATTTTCTTATTTATCAGAAACTAAACTGAAAGTTTTGGACCTGGTATTCGTAAGTTGATGTTCGATTCGAACTTCGAAGTAACGATACAGTACAAAGGAAAAGGAGGTTTAGATATCATTTAAAGAAGTTGTGACTAAGTTTTTGTGCAATGTGCAAGCCCCTAACTATGAAGTTCTCGTTATGATAGACAAGTTCAAAAAATTTCTTCTTGCGCAACCATTTTGAGTTTTTCCTGGAAACTTGGGTGATGTGAGTGAAGAGCAAGGGAAACGATTTCATTAGGACATAGAGGAGATGGAGAAACGATATCAGGGATGATGGAATATTAACATGATGCGTGATTACTGTTAGTTACTTCACAGAGAACATCAAAATGCATCACATCGGAGAAAAAGCTATTCAAGAAACTTTACAGAGAAAGGGGAGAGGAAAAACAAAAAAATAAGCACGCATTTTAGTAATTTAATATTATTGCAAGTAAAAATTGCAACTTACTAAAAGAAACTATGATTTTTAATTTTTATATATCAAATTTTCCGTATTTTTTGAAATATATAATCGAAGTATTATTGTGAGAAAATTGTGGGTAATGAAAAAAACTGATACAAAATACTGTTTCGCCACCCAAAAATTCATAAGATTAAGGCAAATTGGTTTTAAAAGGTTTTACACACATTTTCTTTGTTGGCCTATTTTATTTATTCATTGAATAAAGAAAAATTTTTAACACAAAAATATAAAATGACATAAATGCGGGTGAAAAGTTAAAAAGTTGAAAATTCTGAGAGGCCATTTCTATACTACTATTCATCGTACAGACTTCGGCTGTAGATCATTTAACTGGCGTGCTGTCAGCTTTTTTTGGCAATGTCTATACCTAAATTCACTTATAAAAAAGTTGTGGGACGAAATTTGAAAAAAAAAGCAAAAATCTGGTAATATCGGGAAAAGTAGCAAACTTTGAGACACCGTATCTCGGTAACTTTTCATTATACAGATTTCTGCAGGAACTCAGCGTCAGCTTTCTTTTTCATGAAGCAATGCCTATACCTAACTTCACTTGAAAAAAAGTTGTAGGGAAAAAAATATTAAAAAAATTTGTTTTTGGGGTGTACTTCTTTGAAAAATTACTTTTTTGGACTGTATGAGATACCACTTTGATAAGAAATTTTATTACCTACAACTTTTCTATAGAGATGTACTTACGAAAAATGCAAAATTTTCGAGTAAAACTCAAAAAACTGAAAATTGGACAAATCTATCTTAATCTCAATTTGGTAACATTTTGTGATTTGTCACATTTAGAGGTCAATTGAACGTATGAAAAGAAGCTTTTATTTTCTTTCTAAAGTATAAAATTAATAGCCTATTATTCAAATTTAGTACTATGTTAAAGATATTGGATTATTTTTGTGAAACAAAGCGAATTAATTTGTAAATGATGGTAAAATACTATTCAAATTTTAACAATAAATAAATGTGCGATGTACACGCATCTCTTAAAAAAACAAGAGGTACGTATTTGAGTACCAGACTTTGTGATGACACATAAAACAATATAGTTTTTCCTTCACGTATTCATAGCAGTTTGGCTATAAACAAATGTATGATTCAGAATATGATCTCTATTTTAATCTAAAATCTCTTTGACTATTTTCATAACACCTTTTATAAAAAAGGCTCGTTTCTATTGCTTTTTGAGCGGAATATAAAATAACGTATCAAAAAAAACACCTAAAAATCTGTAAAATTTCAATTTTGTTTGATGTAAAGGGCAAACATCTGATCCCCTATGTTGTTACCTCATTTTTCTCTAAAACCATTTTCTTTGATCCGTCTCTTTACGTCGGCTATAAAGTTACAGATGTGAAAATAATTTTTGAACGATTCCTTGAACGTTATTCACCTTATTTTGTTTTTCATCAATACAGCCTTATTCGTGGCTTAATGCGTGAAAATTGTATATGTTAATGTCGTTTTATACCACAGCTTTTATACTTGAGAAGGGAAGATTTAAAATCGACGAAACCAAGTATTTTTTGATAAAAAAGTGTCTAGACTTTGTTGACTTTCAATTCATCGTCGTGGTGAATTTAAATAATTTAGATAACTGTTTTTATTTGTTTTAATAAACGTTATGGTTGGATAGAGATCTTTTTGAGCTATATTATTATAACTCCTCATGAACCGAACTAACTGGCATTGTAATTTAAGGTGTTTTTTCTGTTATTTTAATTATTTTATGTACTTTTTTTTGTTATTTAAATTATTTTATGTACCATACATTTTGAAGGCATAACAACAGTGTAATTTTTAATTTAAATTTTTCATTTGTAGGTGAATTAAATTTAAAAAGAAACCGCTGAGTGCGGAAATTGTATTTAAGATATCTACACTATCGAATAAAAGGAAATTAACTCTTTCGAAAGATGTACAGGATGTCTAATTTTCAATACTGTTGCGGGGTATTTCTATTATTATTTAAGATAGAGACAATTTTGTTGGATCATTACTTTTTAAGATGACTCTGTATATTAAATATACAGCCCGTGTTCATTGAATATGAGATATTCTATCACATATTTAATGCATCAACATTAATATTTCTGAAACTACCCGATGAAAGTGGATATTTTTCCCATAGGTGGTGTCGGCCATCTAGATCAGTTTCGAACTCATTGGTTCCTGTCAGTTCGGGGCAGACATATACACTTCGCCATAAGAGAATAGAGTCCTTTAAGCAACTTATATCATACTAAACAAGAAGTTCAATACAAGTTGCGCCATCTTCCGGAATCTCATGCAATATATATTGAATAATAATGTAAATTCCATTAGTATTAGGGTATATGTGAATTAATTTTAATGAACAGAAGTTGGAATATTTTTTCAGTTACTTTATTCAAATTTAAGATATCATTTAATCAACTTTAATCTACAACGAACTAATATTTCAATGAATTTGCTCTAAATTTAAAGTAAATGTAAATTATTCACGATTTAAAGTACAAAATCATTAAATTTAATATAGAACGGGCATTAAATTTCCATTAAATTTAAGGTTGTTTTCAACAGTGTATTTTAATAATAATACTTTTGGTATAACGTCTTGAATATCATTTACTTTTCAAGATCTTCTGGATTGAATTACTGGATATGAAAAAAAAAACATCGCAAAAATGCAAATAGACTGCTTCTTAAAAATCAAAATTTCAGTAAGAAATCAATAAAATCTATCTGCCGTTTTTAAATAGTTGTTTATATATTATTCTTCTTTCAAGCAAAGAAAACGGAAAGAATTTATAAAAATATTTTATTTCCTGCAAATACAACTGTGGTCTTCTCTCAGTTCATCCTTCTGAAGACCTCTTTGTTGGTGACCCGTTCCACCCAGGAAATTCTTAGGATTCTTCGATAAATCCACATTTCAAAACTCTGGATCGTTTTTTCTGTTGCTTCAGACATCATTCAAACCTCAACACCATACAGTAATATTGAAAAAATATAGCATTCTATCATTCTCTTCTTGAGGGTTATGCTGCGATCTCGACAGCAAAGAAAGTACTTCATTTGTATAAACATTGCTGTGGCCTTTTCTAGTCTACACTTTATTTCTCTGGAGTGATCCCACGATATTACAACCAAGATAAGTAAAACTGACCACTCTCTCGATAGATTCGTTTTTGCACGCCGATGACATACTTATAACCATATACTTTGTCTTATTAATATTTAGTTCCACCCCGTACTGTTCACTGGCGTGTGTGTAACCCTGTTAACAAGTTCTCGTAGCCCTTTTGAAGCTGTTTACCAGTAAGACAGTGTTGTCGGTAATTAAGTTTACCATGGAAGAAGAGGTAAATGATCAATTGCCCTTCCTAGATGTCATGGTGAACTGTTCAAACGAAACTATTAAAACTTCAGTATACAGAAAGCCAACACATACTGGACAATATCTTAATCATAGTTCTAATCATTCTGTTGTAACAAAACGAAGAATTATACGTAACCTCTATAATCGCGCTATATCTATATGCAATAATGCCGAATCATTGGAAAAAGAGGTAGCAAATATTAAATCCGATTTACAACAGAATGGTTATCCTTTAAAACTAATTGACGATGTTATAAATAATTTTAGAACAACGAACACTGGACAACAAGAAACACATTCCTTCTTCACAATTCCGTACATTAAGGGAACGTCGGAGAAAATAAGACGAATTGCCAGAAGTTATAATATAAAAACAGTTTTTAAATCAGGAAATACACTTAGAGCTCATTTAACAAAAACAAAACCTAAAACTACCGATAAGAAAGAATGTGTTTACAAAGTTTCATGTGAGTGTGGTGAAATGTATATTGGAGAAACCAAACGACCACTAGAAGTTAGAATTAAGGAACATAAAACTCATACACAAAAAGGGGAAACGTCGAGATCAGGTATTGCAGAACATTCCTGGGATAAACAACACCATATAAAATGATCTGAGGCTGCTGCAATATATATGGAACCCAATATGACAAAAAGAAAATTTATAGAAGCAGCATACATTAAAAACAATAATGGAATCTTCAGTAAACTGAGTGTTGAGATACCTAATCTTTGACAACCACTACTTTGTAACATCAAATCTTTGAGGTGTGTACAGTGAAGCGAAACTTTGCGCTTCAATGGACACAGTCCCTATATAAGCTCGTAGTCTTAAGACAAAACATTCAGTTTATACTTGATAACGATTAGAGATACAACCTAATCGAAACATCGTAAAAATACAAATAAAGACAATGCAAGTCCGACCACATTTTAGTCATATCTGATGTTGTTTATTAGCTCACCATTTACCCTAATGCCGTCTGTGATGTCCTCTGGTGCATTTCTAAATATTTCCTCTGAGTAGAGGTTAATCAACAAGAGCGATAATATGCAGCGGACCGACTCGCTGTTCAACTTTCAAATACAGAGTTGTAATAGGTAAAGAAAGAATTTTTGTACCTGTATTTTAGGAAATAATTTAGTACTTTGCCCCGTTCTCAATGATGAAATTTTTAAAAAATCCATTGTTATGAAGCAATATTTCAAGAAAAGAGTACATTTCAAATTTCACTTTCAGCAGCTTAACCTGACCACCGAGGGATGAGTGACCGTCATCATCAAATAAATTCTCATAATCAAATAACATAAGTTTTTTTAAGACGTTCTACAGCGACTACATTGCAACATTATGTTAATGTGTATTTGAAAGCCATTATCCAAGTCCTTGAAAACATCTTTGTTTTCATTAACTCTCCCATTAAAAGTATATTAATTATATATTAATTATATCCTAATTATAATTCTCTAAAGGGTTGTTTCGTAAATTTCTTAGGGATTAGTATGGCTTAGTCTAGACAGTTTTTTATAAGAACGTTTTAACAGGTTGTTTGGTTTTTCGGATGTTTCAAATAGTATATTGAAGGTTATTTTAAGATCAAACAGTTATTTCAATCTCATTGTCATTTTCTTATGTCACAAAAAAGATTAGTGGGTTTAAAAAGGAATTTTCAGTGGTGATTTTCACCTTAGCATCAAGTTTTTTGATTATTATCAAATTGATATTTGTTATAATGTTGCTCCTGGGTGACATTGAAGATGGAATAAATAGCAAATGTTTACACGATAGCAAAAGGTTCAATCAGTAAAAGTATTAATTCCAGATATGTTACACCCACAGTTAAACACGGTAATGGCAGCATTTTTCGGTAGTTTGATTTCTCATGAAATGGGGCGGGCTTTTTAAACTTCACTAATTCCTCTTTGAATCGATTTAAGGATATAGTGCGAAATGCGGAGCGGAAAACGCCATTGCGTTTTATATTCCAACAGTATAATGATCCAAAACACTCTTAAGGAGTTTCGCTAAAGTGATTTTCGGAAAATGATATTCAGATTTTGCAGTGGCCGAGACGATCCCCGGACCTTTCACATTGAAAATCTTTGGCAAGGAATGGGACGTCGTAGTCGTTGAATGTTTTCAAATAAGTAATCATTGGTAAATAGAATAAGGGAATTTCCGACAAATTTTCCAGAAAATAATGTTCAAAATGGCATTTCCCCGATGCCGCGATATTGTCGACAAGTAATAAATAGCAATGCATATTCCAATTACTATTAACGTAATACAACACTTCTACCTGTATATCTAATAAGAAAATTAGATCTCGTTATAACACATGTCAAAATTACGTTGTTACTTCTCAGTATCCTAAGAACTGCCCTTAAACCAGTGTTTCCAAAGCGTTGGTTCGCTAATCGCTGTAAACGTTTTACTATTATGTTTTAGTTTTTCCTTATGAACTGTTATTCAGTATGGAAAATATATTTTAATAATCCTTTTTTGCTGTTTCGTTTACGTTTCCTAATGACTACGCAGGGAATTCGTCAATTTATTTCGATTTTTAGAAGGGATTCGCAGAAAAAAAAAGGGTTGGGGATCTTTGCCTTAGACAATCAGAGTCTCCTTTCCCCTTCCTTTCTAGACAACGATAACTTTTTCTATCTTATTCTTGTTGCGTTCTACCAACGTGTACTTGTTAGTGCTCGTGTAATAAATTTTCGTGCCCTTCTGTTACTTGAATGAATTCAAAAAGAAATTTCTTGTATTTATTCGTGTTTTCATATTTTTAAAGTTTAGACCTTTAGGAATATGGCTTTAAAAGGATTTTTCAAAATTCGAACTATTTTCGGAATTACAGCGACTTTTGTGACGTGGCAACTAAACCGGTCAGTCGGAGCGAATCAAACAATAAACGGCAGATGTTGCCCGATTACCTGAGGACCGAGTTCCCCGAAGGTCATTGCAACCTATGATTCACCTCACTGTTGGGCGTTACAACCCTTATTGGTAAATATAGTAAGAAATTGGTCGATACACTTGTAAAATCTAGTTTTTGCCAAAGTTGCAATAAGTGGAAAAATAGAAGAAATCGGTTATTCAGGACTACGGAACACGGACAGTTGAAATTGGTAGTTATTTAGCTGTTACCATTTTTAATAACGGTTTTTTACCTATTTAAAAAATTATGGAACTCATGGGCATCACTATTGGTACTGAAGCTCATACATTTGCTGTCAGACGCAACGAAGTTCGAATTGACCGCTCTGAGCTGCTTCTAAAGAAGCTAATTTAGCTAAAAGAACTTCAGAAAATATAATTTTGAAGTAGAGTAAAGCCCAATTTATGGATCCGGGGATCACCGATTAAAAAATGTGAATATTAAGTACCATTATCTGAGTTACGCTCTCGAAACTTTGTTTTTAAACGCTTTTTTCTTAAAACTACTTTTTTCGACCTAGTGTTACAGTTTTGTTATTTTACAAACAAAACTATAAATAATTTTACCAAAATACCAACAATCAAGCCAATACTCACCATAAATTAAACTCTTATTTTCATCAAGTAGTCTCTTTAATACATATAAAATAAAAAATAAAAGTTTTTGTCACTGTTACACCAAAAACCGGTTTTGTAAAAAAATCAAGTGTGCCTAGAAATGTATCAAATACTCCACTTTTGCCACTTTCATCAAGGGTGTAGTTAGTTATTCTCTTGTTTTTTTTTCTTGGCGCTCTTGAGTGTCAGTAGAGAGAGTCGGGGCCAAGCCTTGGTTGTGAAAACTGGCAGAAACCCAGAAAGCAAAGATTTTTTGCTGATTTTCTCAGAGTATAATACTACTTTTATTCCTGTTTGCTGCTAAAATCATAGTTTAGTGCGTTAAGGCATCATTTGCCAGATATTGAGGATAAACAAAGTTTTATTGTACTCGTTTTTCGTTAAGTACAGTTTAGTGAAAGTGATCTCACCTAAAAAGCTAACACACCATCGTTGTGACTACTTGGTGCACCTTTCAAGACAATCAGGTACATGCCACAAACAGTTCTTATTATACCGGGACGTTGCCATCCTATCTAAAATTAGATTTGCCTGCCATAGCCAACATATTACACACCACTGCTCCATAGAGGCCATCGGCTATCTAGCTTGCCGAAAGTGTTTGGATGTAATGACAAAACTGCCTTTCAGGTATTTGAACTTCGTAATAAACAGTGAAATTACCGGTTTCAATGTATACTTTCCTTTTTCGCCTGTGATTGGGAACTAATAAGACTTTATGCGAGCAATTACAGGACACTTTATTTTTAAATTTCATTTAAAATACCTTGTAAACCGAAGGTATACGTATACACTAGGTAATTTAAAACATCACTTCACATATTAATAGTCCCACACTTTTAATTAGGCTTAAGTAAACATAATTTTAGACTAAATCGGCATACTAGATAATTTGTTAGTGCGAAATACAACCGTATTCAAAAAATAAGGTTATTCAGTTTAGCCGATCTAAACCAACTTGGCGTATGGCGCAGATGACGTCATACTTGTAGTAGGGTTGTTTATTGCTTCTTTGTTTTTTTTTTTGTTAAGATCCATTTAGCAAATAGTCACATATTTCTTTAGTTTAAAACTGTAATTTAAAATCCCTTTTTTTATTGTTAAATATAGATTTTAATTGTTTTTGGAATCGGTGTGTTTTAATTTTGGATCCAGTTGTTTCCTGTTTTCGATAAGATCATCGCTTCTTCTTACCGACGGGCCTAAAACAGGTGGCGCTTTAAATTTAAATAACCCCCCCTAATCTCCGGCATGCTAGCCTAGGCACTGCCCTAAAAGAAGGAGCGATCAACACTAAAAAATAACCACCTGTACAGAAGCATTAAATATTTAATTTTGATTCATTATTTTTCATTTTAATTCCTTTTCTCTCCCGTAACGTAGCACTAGTCGACATGATATCTCGAGTTCTACTGGAACAATTTACTGCAAATTGGGTGAAAATCTTCTTTACATATCCTTCTGTATCTGGAAGCATAAATTTTGAAGTTTTTTTTTACTATATTTAAAAAGGTCAAAATGCCGGGACAATTTTTTTTTCATATCGTCGTCATTTTGTGAAAAAAAAATTATTTTCTCTTTCCATGATCCGAGTCATAGGAACGTCTTTATTTATTAAAAATATTTTGGATTTTTTTTGTTTCAGAACACTACAAGGGTAAAAATATGTCGACAAGGACCCACCTTTTTTTAGCCCCCACTTTACTATCTTGTAATTCCTTAAATTTTTGACTTTTTTTTTGGTAATTTAATTTTGTATTCTTGAAACGTCAATAAACATCTTGTAAAAAAATAGATGGTAAAAATGTTTTTCATTTTCTTTTTATTCTACTCAGAAAAACGCCTAAAATTTAGGCCTTTAGACCAGAATACCCCCTTAAACATCATTCGCACGACATATCTTGAGTAGATTAATAATAGACTTCATTGATAAAACGGTATAAAAATAACACTGTTAATTTGTTAATATCATTCCTTTTCTCACGGTATACGTTTATAATACAGTATACCGAGGAGTATTTTCGGTTTAATAGAGAGCCGAAATCTTTTATAGCCTCTTTAGTTAATTACTTAATAATTAATCGATTTTCTAAAAGATATACAATAATGGAAGTTTCGTGTAAGTTCGCTTAGACCAGTTCTTACAAAATCGTTTAAAGAGAGTTCAAAAGGAGGTAACTAATTAAAACAAATCTCTCGTACAGAAAGTATACTCTAAGTAATTTGCTGTTTTCTTGTATTAAAATTGATCTATCGTCCAACTTAGGATTAGAAAAAAAGCTAATACACCATAAGGATTTGATTTTTTACACAATTTAATTTTTGTTTTATACATTATATCTTTGTAATTTTCAATTTTTATTGTATAAAATAGAGGATGTTCGATAAGTAGATGTATAATTTTGTCTGTAGCTGCATTACGTTGTTGTAACAAATAATTTTTCTTTTGTTTTAGGTGAGTTGCTCCATTCACCCTATCCAGCCAATGCAAAATATTTGACTTCCTTAAAAGGTAATTAAACAAAAATTTCCACAAAACTCGGTATACTAAAGGCAGCTCTATATCAAAAAAAATGTTGAATTGTCAATATTTTGAAAACTTAAAATTTTACACAAAGTTACCCTTATTTTTAATGCTTAATATGATAAAATTATAAAAATGGGTGCTTTCTATTTAAAAAAATTGACTTTCGACGATTTTTTAAATATAATTTTTATTCTTCTTTTTTGACTACTCTACTAATAATTTTCAAAATATCATAAAAATACCACTAAAGTCGATCTTTGTCTTCAAGGCAACCAACCCAAATTAAATTATAAAGACTTTCATATAAGAAAAATTTATAGTTAAGTTTTTGTCCGCAAACGTCATTTTTGACATAAAAATTTAAATATGTCCAAAACGGTGAGACTTAAGTATAGAACATTATAGGTGAAATATGTCTAGAATTTTGCGTAGAAATCAAAAATGCAATAGTATATAGGGTGTTCCATTTAAGATAAGCAAATTGACATCTACTTCCGGTATAACCGGATGTGCCGCTATCTTGAAAATATTTTAGCCGGCTGTCCCCCACGCACGATAGTACACTGTCAAATTTTCAGATTCTTCCTAATTATCGTTTTCCCAAATCGATCGATAAAGTTTCCGGAGAATCACCCTGTATAGTAGTTGTTTCCTGCGAATGTTGCTCGTAGTTCGATACACTGACGAGACCAAAAGTTGTATTTGCAGGAAATAAACTGTTCCTATTTCTCCTTTTTCTAAACTTGAAAGGATTATACATATATACAGGGTGAGTCAACGATTGGATGAAGTAGGTTTGTGCCTTTTCGGTGAAATTAACAAAGAAACTATATTTATTGTTTGATACAGTTTATTTTTACGCAGATTTTAAAAATATTTAGGATTCTACAGGGTGAGCCAAAAAACTAGGACAGCATAAAGTTGTATTTTTTTAAATAGAACACCCTATATACGAATCGTATTTTCGATTTAGCTTATAATTTTAAATCTTTTTTATTAAGGGTTTACTATAACAAAACTTTATAGTTTCTGAGATAATTAAGTTTAAAGAATGCATTTTCAAGCATCAATTCAATCCTAAATAACGTTTTCAATTTTGTGACAAATATATTCAAATTTGGAATTTAGCAAGGCCAAGGACAAGTTAACATAATTTTTACCTAATATTTGCAATAAAAGCTACAGGGCTCAAATTTGAACAAGTTGAAATGAATAAATATCTTTTTTTTTTTTTAAATGGTACACCCTGTATATTTTCATGTTATTTAATAGAGTAATAAGAACCCTAAAAGTTTTGTTCAATATATCCTATACCTATTTATAATAGTTTTTGAGATATTTTAGTTGTTCTTATTTTCCATACTTTTTTACAGAAATAGTCTTCATTATCATAGTAGCCATGTAAAATAATAAAAAGAAACTACAGAAACAAACAGAATGTGGTTAAATATGATGAAATACATTATTCGTTATATTACAACGGCAATAGTTTAATTGAACATAATGTGAAACAATTAACACAACAATAACGACAAGGAAAATACATATTTACTTTTATACTAAATTGAAACAAAAAAATTACCTATTAAATACTGAGATTAATTATTTCTTTTTAATAAGTGTTCGAATAAACGACCCTCTTGTGCAATGCACAAATTTAGTCTTTTTTGCAGATTTTCTCGGACCCTGGACAAAATTAGTGGCGTTATTGTTCTACAGGTATCCCTAATCCTGTTTCGCATATCTTCCACTGTTGTTGGTGGATTAACATACACCTTATTTTTAATATAACCCCATAGGAAAAAATCTAATGGGGTGATGTCGCAAGACCTTGGTAGCCACTCAATGAAATCCCCACGTCCAATCCATTTTTGCGGATATCGTTGGTCCAAAAACGCACGAACTTCACGATGGTAATGCGGAGGCGCACCATCGTGCTGGAACCACATACTGTCGAGCTCATCCCTATCGAGACCTTGAAGCAGTTGGGGTAGTTCTTCTTGTAGAAAGTTCAGGTAACTATGGCCATTTAGTGGTTCATTAAAAAAGTGGGGTCCAATAATTCGATTATGATGAATACCACACCAAACATTTAATGATCAGTGGTTTTGATGTTGCACCTCTCTAATCCAAAATGGGTTTTCTGTGGCATAATAATGCATGTTGCGTCTATTTACGGCACCGTTACTTCTAAAAGTAGCTTCATCACTAAACATTACCTTGCATAATAAATTTGGATTTAATTGAATCTCCGCATTTATTGTACGACAAAAGTTTACACGACTTTCAAAATCCTGTCCATACAATTCTTGGTGTAATTCCATGTGATATGGATGATACCTATATTTCTTGGTAGTACGATTAGCGGTGAATTGTGATGTTTCACATAATGCTGCTAACTGACGGCTACCAATATAAGGATTTTCCTGAACATTTAACAATACTTGTAATTCTTTTTCTTCATTAGTTACTGGTTTGTTGCCCACTTTACGTTTTGGATAATCAACAGTACTAGAAGAATCAAATCTTTGCATTAAGTTTTGAAAAGTATGGGTATTAGGCTGGCGTCGATCAGGATAATTCATTTTGTAAATTCTTTAAGCAAGAAGGCAATTTTTTTGAGCCTCTTCTATTGTATAAATTACATCTATTAACTCATTCTTGGGAAAATTCATTTTACAATATAAGATGAATGCAAAAAAAAACCAAACTACACTACATAAAAACCAAAAGAAGCTATTGCGGTTATAAATTTGACACACAGAAAAATGTTCTTTTACATTGTTTTTGCCATGGCTACTATGATAATGAAGACTATTTCTGTAAAAAAGTATGGAAAATAAGAAAAACTGAAATATCTCAAAAACTATTATAAATAGGTATAGGATATATTGAACAAAACTTTTAGGGTTTTTATTACTCTATTAAATAACATGAAAATATACAGGGTGTACCATTTAAAAAAAAGATATTTATTCATTTAAACTTGTTCAAATTTGAGCCGATGTGTTCAACACCCTGTAGCTTTTATTGCAAATATTAGGTAAAAATTATGTTAACTTGTCCTTGGCCTTGCTAAATTCCAAATTTGAATATATTTGTCACAAAATTGAAAACGTTATTTAGGATTGAATTGATGCTTGAAAATGTGACTTTTTTTCTTTAAACTTAATTATCTCAGAAACTATAAAGTTTTGTTATAGTAAACCCTTAATAAAAAAGATTTAAAATTATAAGCTAAATCGAAAATACGATTCGTATATAGAGTGTTCTATTTAAAAAAATACAACTTTATGCTGTCCTAGTTTTTTGGCTCACCGTGTAGAGTCCTAAATATTTTTAAAATCTGCGTAAAAATAAACTGTATCACACAATAAATATAATTTCTTTGTAAATTTCACCGAAAAGGCACAAACCTACTTCATCCAATCGTTGACTCACCCTGTACAACAGCAGATAAATTTATTTATTTCTTCTTAAATTTTGATTTAAATAAAAAATACTTACTTCTGTTTGATGTTATACAATTACACGAATTAAAACTACTGGTCTCTAGACGAGCATAATAGTTAAAATTTATTTTTTGTGGTATTAAGTAATCGATTTCCATTCAAACTGAAACCGATATTTACCATCCCGCTAATTGTTTCGGTTACAAAGTTGCGAACAGTTTTTGTAAGCAAATCTTCCCTCGTCTCTAATTGTGCTTAAATTTTCGTCGCTTTAGGACAACTTGGAGCCATTATGGATTCCATAATAATTAAATTTAACCCTATATTTACCCTCGTCTTTATAACAAGGTCTACTCTAAACTATAATATCCCTTCACCACATCAACTACACAATATATGTTCAAGGGATTACGTATCCGACAAAGTGAGGCAGGGCTCATGCAGGGATTGAGTATACGCGGTTAGATGTCACGTCTTGTTTGTTGTCCGTGCTCTGTACCAGTTTAGGAAAAGATTTTTGCGTTGAAAAGATTTATGCGGCGGGATTTCGAAAAAACCGTAACCCGTTTTTTCGAGGGAGATTATGTGTTTGTGTGAACACAACAGAGTTGGTAAGCTAAAAGAATCTGGGCAACTATTTAAGATATTGTCAGATATTTTTCTGTCTTGGTTTAAATTTTAAGCATATATAAACATGGCCGTATTCTTATTTATACACGCGTACAACCTATCCCAAAATCATCTAAAATGTTTTGGTTGTCCACTTATTGTATGCCCCAGAAATCTCCAATTTTCATATGATTTGTTTATTGTCGTCCTAATTGTTGTGACTGTTCTACTGAGTATGAATTATTTCAGTTATCCGAGTACCTTCACATTTCATTTACGTGTTCAGACACCCCTGTATTGGTATATCGCCAGTTGCATAAAACTTTTACGAAAACGTCTTCTTTTACTTCTTCCTTTTCTTCCTCTCTTTCTTTTCCTTGTTGTTCCTTGTCCATTCCGAATGTTGGCTACCATCATAACTATTCGAATTTCATTTACAGTGCTCTAAAATAATTCTGTGGTGTTTACACCACATCATTTTCGAAAATTAGCCAGCCAGGAAATGAGTCTTCTACCGGGATCTCACTTCCCATCTACCTAGCTGTGGATAATATATTGTAAAATATGGTACTTTTCATTTCGAATGACGTGTTCTAAAGTTAATTAACTAACAGAATCATAGTCGAAGAATTGAAGACGATTTTAATATATCAAATGAAACGATAGAAAACTTACTGAAATCGCCTAAGAAGCGTAAAAGCTCTGGGCAATGAGATAACAAATGAATTGCTAAAATATGATGAAAGAGAACTACAAACGTAAATGACAACCCTCTTAAAAAATGTTATTGAACAACCCTAAATACCGAATGACTGAAAAAAAGCATAACATAACATAAAAAAACATCACCAAAAAAATCACTCAAATCATTCTTATAAATAGCATACTCAAAGTTTTAACCAATTTTTACTCAAAGGGATCTACAAAACTGTTAAGTTCAGAGGGCAAAACCTATCAACCATTAATGCAACCTTTATTGTGAAACAAATTATAGAAAAGTCTATAGAATTCAATTTAAATTTGCTTACCTTTGCTTGGTAGATATGATTAAAGCATTTGACCAAGTCCGACTCTCAGATATTTCTGGAAAAATGAGAGGAAAAACTACAACAGTTAATTCAGTTGATCTCAGATGGTAACCAGCAATGCATAACCAATACAAGAGTTGGGTAGATACTAACTGAAGACAGAGGGACTCCCTTAATTCTTTTGTCTTTAACCTTGTTATAGATAAGATCGTAGAAAAATTACCCAGAACATCACGATACAAAATGGGGGAAACCTACTTTCACATAGCGTATTGCCCTGATGTATTACTTACTGCTGATTCAGAAGATAATTTACGAAGACTTCTATACAGTTTCTATTACGAAGTCAGTCAAGTAATTATAAGTATCAACATCAACAAGTCTAAATGCATGATAGCGCTGGGAGTAGAATTTATAAGCGATGGCAACCTACAGTGAGAAGTACAAACACAGTCAATGAAGGCTGTCTAAAAGGTATCGTATAGGAGAGCAAATATTTGAGTGAAAAACAAGAATTTACAAAACTTTGTTTAGACTTTTATTGACCACCCTTATGAAACAAGAGGCACGAAAATCATGCAAAAGGTGCGTACAATTGAAGTGAAAGCCGTAGAAACTATTCTAAGGGAAAACACTATACCACAGAGTCAGGAAGAAGATCTTAGAATACTGAACCGGATACAGTATGTAGCTAAATGGATCACACAAAGAAGAAAAGTTTGGAAAGCACCAATTGGCAAAAAACGCCAAACACAACATATCAATAGGAAATACAACACGAAGAATATCGCCAAAACGCAGGAGACAATGCTGGACATCATCGTCAGGCGATCGCCTATCTATATAGGAAACTATAAAGAAATAATATGCGACGCTTGATTATTATTATTACTTCAGGTTGAAATCACATATATTTAGCACTCCCTTATTGGTGATATGTTCAGTTCACGATATTTTTAGACTGCACTCATAAATCTACAATTCGAACGCTTGGATCCTTCTATCTATATCCGCCGTCATAGTTCAATCCTGAACCTCGTACAGAAGTATTGAAAATATATAGCAACGGAATTTTTTGAACCCATGCTAAGATACGTAGAGCACAGTGCAGATTTCATTTTACTTGTTTTATTCGACCTTTAATTTGCACTGAATAATTACAGTTCTCATTCATGACACATCTCAGATAGCAAAACTTTTTAACCCGTTCCAACGATTGGCCATATACTACAAGATTTTCCTTCTGCACTTGATTATTGCTTGTGAGCATGTACATATTTAGTTTCGGTCCATATTCTGCTCTTACATTGTAGGCTGTGTCTAACAGCATCTGTAAATCCGCTAAATTTTCTGCTAGGACTACAGTATTGTCGGCGTAACGAAGAATATTACCTTTGGATATAGATCACACAAAACTGCTGACAGTACACACTCTTGCTTTTCTGCTTGTGTAACCTCCACAGCTCCAGAAAGCTCCAGTCTTATTTTCACTTTCTGATTCTAATAAAGATTGTCTATTAGCCTTGATATGCTCGGAGCCGTTATTTTTAAAATTTGATAAAAAAAAAATTAGGAAAGCTTCCTTTAGGTGATTTTTTTTATAAAAAATCATCTTCCAAGGGATGAACGAATATTTTTTTATTAACAATTAACAGCGAAAATTCGAAAATCATGGTTCTTGGATTTAGACCGTGTCAAATTAGAATTATTATCCGATTTTTCGCCTATGATTGCACGAGGCATCTTCAGAGATCTTTAGTTCACGAGATTAAAACACTGAATCTGGTAGAGTAAAGATTCCTGAAGATGCCTCGTGCAATCGTAGGCGAAATGTAGGATAATGTTTCCAATTTGCCACGGTCTAAACTCAAGAAACATGATTTTCAACTTGACCAAAGCCGTGAAAACTTTCGTTCTTTATTAGAGAAAAGTCGATTTTCTTCATTTAATTCAAAATCTATTGTATCATAATTAATTAATCACACAATAATTAACTTAATGTTGTATATTTGTGCTGAGGCCTTTAAAACTTCCAAAAAAAATGCCATTAAACCCCATTTAGCATGTTTTTTTGAATATCAAAAAAAAGTAAATGAATAAGCAATTACACAAAAATAATCCGATTAGGGTCATTCGAAATTCATTATAGTCGTTAAATAATTCACTTTTGAAATATTCACTTCGTTATACATTATTATATGTATTGAAGAATGGCATAAATAATTAATGTACTATATCTGGATATTAAAAGTAATTTGTTTTTAAGCCCGCGTGGGTGCATATACGTGTTTTTACGCAGTTTACATTATATACCTGAAATAGCCGACATTTTCTTTTCCAGCTACTTAAGGAAAGGGACATAGGAGCGGGGGTAGTACGGAGCGGTTTTGGGAGGCTGGTACATTACGCTGTAATAAATAATTTTACCTTTTTCACTATTATTCTGCTTCTTTTTATGATATTGTCGTATTATCAAGCACAAATCGTGGGCATTATTGTTATTCCACGAATTTTCTGTTAATTTTCAACCCAAACCCATCTCTGAAGTACGAGTTCTTTAATTTTTTCACGAATGTAAAATTATTCTACGTGTCACTAACTCTCGCCGCGTTTTCCGACGGTGCCAGGATTTTCAAGTAAGGAATTAAGTCTCATACACCCTTTTTAAGGTCTGCAAAATTTATGTTGTCTAAACAACCTCCGTTGAGAAAACTATGATAAGGAAACAATCTCGTTGCCCCTGAGAGCCAAGCTTGATCAGAAAAATCATGTTCTTATCGTGACTTTTAGCAGAGAAAATTACTTTTTAATGAGCAATTGTAAAATCCACGTTTTCCCTTATTTAACATACGAATAACGAAAAATCAAAAAATTAGTTTTTAAATATTGTCATGAGCTATCTTTTGAAACCAAAATCGAATCCATATTCTCTATCTGATCAAGAAATGTTAATAAACTTATCAAATTACAATTTAGTCTTTTTCATACCTTTGGAAAGCGAATTTTGAAAAATCCTTACCTAGTGTTGCCTATATGATGTTGTCAACCTTTTCCCAAAGTTTCCTGATCCTGTCTTCAAAAGTTTTGATTGTATTTTGATATATCAGTCAGTCTGTCAGTCAACCAGAGCAGATAGATTAAATAAAGCAGTTATTTCGAAAGCTGCATATTTTAAATTGATCGTGCTCAAAATTGTATTTTTTCGCCAAAGAAAATCATAAAAATAGATTATTTTTAAGCTATATTAATCAAAATACCCCCGGTTATTATATCTATTAATAGATAGACCGGCCTTAAACCAACACATAAACCTTAATGATTAAATTCCTCCCGATACGTATTCCTGTCTCGTTAAGTGAATTATCCCTTCACCGCAACATCCACCACACAACATGTAAAGTGTATTATGCACCCGGCAAAGTTCAAGAAGATCTCATGTCTGACACGTGTATAAAGCACGTGAATGTCTCGATGCATCAACATGACATTTTAGTTAAGCTATTTTAGTAATATTGGAAAAATATATTAAGTACGGCGATATCTGCATTTATTAGTATTATTTTTGTTTTAGTAAAAAAATTTGGTGTACGTTTAACGTAATTTAATATATATATATATATATATATATATATATATATATATATATATATATATATAGTATATATGGTAAGCATATACTTACCGGATGCCCGGTATTTAATAGTACAGCTTGTACAGCTTACAAGCGACAATCGTTCGTGACTATTTTGAGGAGAATTATATTTTTTTGTTAAAAATTTTACCGCACTGCTAATTTTTTCTTGCGAAACATTTCATAAAACGCAAAATAATTAACATATTGAAATTTAATTTAAAGGCTCTTTTAGGTTACAATTTTTCAAAAAAAATTTTTTTTTTAATAAAAAGAAAAGTGATATCATTTTATAATTTTCCACATATATTTATTCGTACTTTAAGTATACAAAAAAATTTTTTTTTTGATTTTTTTATGTTTTTTTTTACGCATAACAATTTAAAAAAAAAAACATCAAAAAATGGCGGCGGATGTGATTCCAGGTGACTGAAACATCTGAAAAAAAAAACAAAACAAAAAATACCAAATTAATCCCTGTTCAAGTGTCCATGGTCAGAACCGGAATCGTTTTGATCGGCAACAAATTTTCCGATGTTTACCCGATTTTTCACCCTCAAAAATGGATTTTTTTTTTCAAATGGCCGCTATTTTGTTATTTTTTGATGAAAAAAAAAATCATTGCGGTACAGACCATAGGCACTTGAACAAGGATTAATTTAATAGTTTTTTTTAGACGATTCAGTCACCTGGAATCACGTCCGCCGTCATTTTTTGATGCTTTTTTAAAAAAATTGTTATGGGTAAAAAAATCCAAAAAAAAAAAATAATTTTGTATACTAACAGTACTAATACATATATGGGCAAAATTATAAAATGATATCTCTTTTCTTTCTATTAAAAAAAAATAATAAAAAAAAATGTCTTTTTTTGAAAAAATGTAACCTAAAAGACCCCTTAAGGATGTTCAGTGGCGTCGTTGAGGAGGTTTGTGGGAAAGTTGAGTCATGGGATGAAAGCACAGGAAGATCACAGTGCTGCAAATCTTAGATAAAAGATTTATCATTTACAAAGCCTCCCAAATGAATAAAAAAAATATAAAATATCTCAACGAAATAATATTTTGAGTTGTTTTAGGGGAATATAAAATGTTTTTAAAAGTTGTATTATGCGATTATCAATAATATTTAATTCATAAATATGGAGTGAGGTTTAGCAACAGCGCATGCGTTTTGTATTTCCAATTTTTTGTTTACAAACTTCTGTCGAAGTTGGCATGGTAGTTACAAAAAACATTTTTTAACGAGAAATTAATTAAAATAATATGAAATTTAAATCAATTTTAAACATGAAAATCAGACGATTTAGGTGTGGCTAATATAAAAACAGATAACCTCAAAATTGAATTTTCAAAAAATGTCAAAAATGTATTTTACCGTGTATTTTTAATGATATTAGCAAAAAGCCAGATAATTTTTTCAGTTCGCAATAGTTGGCAAACATAAAAAGAAATGTTGCATAAGTTGAATTAAGAACCTTTAAGGTGCGTATAAATAAATCGATCCGCGTCCATGGCGATCCTGCCACGATCTTTCTTTGAATTTTGCCGACCTCGATTGACATCTAGCGCCTTCGGCGGCCGGCGCTAAAGGATATAATAAAAGCGCTTGGGATACAACAAACCAAATTCATCATATTTCTGTTGCTCGCGAACAGCAGGACTGAGGTCACACTGATGGATTTTCTGTTGGTTTTTGGTGCGAACTCGAAGAATTTTTCTGATCTAGTTGGAAGGTTTTATCGTGCACTCTTTCGAAAAAATTTACTTCACAGCGAAACCGACGACATGAGAAATATGATGAAATGGGCCTGTTGTATTCCAGACGCTTTTATTATCTCCTTTGACGTCGATCACCGAGGGCACAAGGGTTTCGTAAGAAATTCTCGTGGTGAGCTCTACATCAAACAAAGTTGACAATATTCAATGGAGGCTCGTGTCAGATTCGACCTGGGCGTAACTCGTCATATTTATACGCGCCTTTACCGGGCAAAAATGGGTGTGAGTAAGAGCATTTATCGGCAGTTTCCATACGTTCCAGCAGGCTGTGTTGTTACTGGCTCTTTTAAGATCACGCGATCAAAACAAATCATTTTTGGAAGGCAGAGCAAACGTTGAAGATGAACAACGCCCAGGGAGGCCTTTAACCTCGAAAACCGACAAAAACATCGAACGTGTGGAGGCTCTTGTGAGATCAGACCGCCGTTTAACATTAAGAATGTTGAGTGAACAATTAAATTTGAACAGATTTACCGTTCATCAAATGTTGACTGAACATCTGCACATGCGAAAGGTCTGTACCAAAATGGTGCCGAAAAACCTCACAATTGAGCAGAAGAACAATCGAAAAAACAAATGTTCTGATCTTCTTGACAGAATCGCCAATGAGGAAGATTTCGTTAGTCGTGAATCATGGATTTTTGAATACGATCCAGAGACAAAGTGAGGAGTGGCACACTCAGAGCTCTCCTCGACCAAAGAAAGACCGAATGAGCAAATCGAAAATCAAATCAATGCTGATTTGTTTTCTTGATAGTAGGGGAATCGTCCACAAAAAAATTGTTTCTCCAGGACAAACTGTCAACCAAGTTTTTTATAAAGACGTTCTTGAAAGGCTCAGAAGAAGGGTGATTCGCGTCAGACCAGACATTGCACACAAATGGATGCTCTATCATGACAGTGCCCTATGTCACACTGCCCTCCCCTTCACAGAATTTTTGACCTCAATAGGCATTCCTGTGGTTTTTCATCCCCCCTATTCACCTGACATCAGTCCCTGTGACTTTTTTCTTTTTCCTAAACTGAAAAATGTCCTCAAAGGACGTCACTTCGGGACTTTAGAAAACATCCAAAAGAGTGTAACCGACATGCTGAAGACCATACCGGTTGAAGACTTCGATGGCAGGGAGCTACTTTGAAGGGGATAACATTGATATTTGAAAAAAATAAAAACTTGATAAATAAAAAATTAGTCTCATTACTTTTCTGCCACACCTCGTATAATTGAAGAAACATATGGCAAAAAATCCTTGAGAAAAAATTCATCTAAAAAATGTAGTTTTTGAGAAAATATTTTTTTTAAAAAACGTCCGCCATTTATTAATTTTGAATTTTTTTTTCTGAAAGTTCATGCCTCATATGATCTTACGTCGATTAGTCATAAAAATAAACAATCTTCAATTACTATTGAACGTTATTTCTTCAAGTATCTCTCATAAATGATAGTTGCCCTTCAATAATTACTCACCCTCTTTTATAAATTCAAAACGACCCTTAATGGATCCTCATCTTTCAAAGTTGCAAATTTTCCCTTACCTTACAATATGTTAGTTATTATGCACCCCGGAAAACCAAAAAGTGCTCATGTCGGCCTCGTGTATTACGCGCGTGTATGTCACGACCTCTCAATGTATCACGTCGACACTTCCAGCTAAATTCCCCTAACAACGGCAGCAGCGCCGCGTGACTTCTTCAAGTTAAACGGCCCGAATAACTTAAAATGGAAAGAGAAAGGAAATCGATAGGGCATGTTTATGACGGCGGGGTCAGAGGGGAACGTACTTGGGATCTTATTAAAAATTAAGCGTGTTTACGATGCATTGTAAACACTTGACGCGAAGGGCGAGCTGACGAATTAAAATTGCTCGATTCGAAAGGGTCCTTGAAAGTTACTTTTTGAAATTTACAAAGAAGATCATACCTGGATGAGGATAATTTAAAAAAATGAAAAATTCATCTTTAGTGATTTTTACTTTAACGTCATCTTCTGTGCGAAATGTATCAGGAGTTTTTTATTTAGGCGACGCAAGTTAAAGATCTTCAATGTAAATTTACTGCAAAATTGTGACAGAATTGTGCAAATTATATATTGTGGTAGCATTAACCATTTCATCTATAATCATTTTTTCTGCCTCATATTAATTAGTAGCTATTTTGATAACCTATAATTAAATTTTACAGAAATAAAGACACTCTGCAAGTCTGGACGTTCATCTTTTCTCTTGCAGCTTTAGTACCAAAAAACTACGGTTATTTAATCTTACCACAACCATAACTCAGAACTTCAGGACTCAGACAAGGCTGCTAATTAACTGGACAGATAACTACTATTGTTCACAGCTCACGCAGCAGTACGTCCGCGAGTTTAGTCGCGTGAAGGTTTTTGATTAAAATTAAACAAAACAAGTTTCTCAAAACACTTAGTCTGTTAACAAAAATAAATAGAAAAACGAATTATTTACAGGCCGTTTATGGGCCGTTCTATTAGCCAAAAATGTAAAACCTAATTTTGAAAAAAAAAACATGTATAAATAGCTTTATAAACATTAAACAGAAAAAAGAATAAAACGCAAAAAACAGCTATTTATATTTTTTAACCAAATTG
Source organism: Diaprepes abbreviatus (assembly GCA_034092305.1). NCBI lineage: Eukaryota > Metazoa > Arthropoda > Insecta > Coleoptera > Curculionidae > Diaprepes > Diaprepes abbreviatus. The sequence goes on from JASJET010000054.1 coordinate 13,616,338, forward strand.
TATTAAAAATCGCGAAATGCTCGACTAAGATAACACACGATATTCCCTTAATTTCCCAAATTAAATGAAGGACAAAACAAAGAAAACCTTTTCCGACGATTATACCCGTTACGTAAATCTTGGCGCGGGACTGGATGACGGTACCGAATCTAACGAATTCCAGATTGGAACTAACTTTAATTAATTTCTGAAAATCAATAGAATGTACTTTCGCGATGCATCCCCTCCCGCCAAGGGTAGTTTTCGTTTCCGAGCGTGTGTAAGTTTTCGGTCCCCTGGTTCATAGATGGCATAAGTCATCCATGCGTCGAATTTAATTTAATTTAATATTAAAACTGACCACAGCTCAAAACTAATAATTATTATACACAAATGTAATCAGTAACTATTCTACACTTATACTAAAAGATCGTGTATGAACCCATGGAAAAAACCCTAAGTTCCAATCATTTTCACATTTTCTTATTCTTATTTTTATCAACTGGGGAAAAAATGGGTAACTGACGCGAACTTTGTACATAATAACAAGTACTAATATTGCATTTTAATGATTTATATTCTTTTGTTTTCTTATGATGGGAAAATTTACTCAGTTTAAGTGAAAGAAAGCTCAGCCAGATGTGGTTATCACTTTAGCGCTTAACCTTAGACCTTTAACGAATTGAATGTTAAGAATATCAAGTTATTTTGACAGATTTATATTAAAATCTTCGAGAGGGTAGAACCGTTTAAATTTTGTATCATATCAATTGACTGAGTTTATGTTATTTTTTAGAAAAAATTAACTACCTCAAAAGTAATAAAACTGAGCTTAAGTTTAAGTATGTTATTGGATTTATATACCCTGATACGTGACTATTTTTGGCTAGACATAAGATATACATTTCAACGGTCTAAATCCCTATACAGAGGGACTCAAGTAAATTCTTCCATTTAGTAGAATTTTGTTTAGTGAATAAATGTTAAAATAATTAAAAATCACAATGAATTTTTGCTCCCTTACAAAATTTTCTCTTCTGTCCGTTGACTTCTTGAGCATATAAAAAACTGGTAAAAATCGGCCTCTTTTCGCTAATTTAGCTAAGAAAAACGTCTCTCTTTATTATGACAATGCCCGGCTCACTCCTCTCCAATTGTGAAAGTCAAATTGGTATAATTGGATCATAAACAGTTTCCGCATTCGCTTTTTTCTCCAGACTTGGTCCCTTGTGACTTTTTTCCAATCCAACCAGGAAGCGATCACTAAAATAAATACCTTTAGTAACAGGCAAATTTTATGTTTTGGGAGATATAAAGGAGTTAAAAAATTGTTGGGTAAAGTGTATCGAGCTGCAGGTACTATGTAGAAAAGTGAATTTTTATTTGTTAAAAAAACGCTCAAAGTCACTGATTTATCGAATAACTCCCATATTATTTTAAGTATTTATTGCAGTCTTTGGAAAAAGACCATAAAGTATTGTTTAATAACCAAATATACAGAAACATCTTTTTTTTTTGTTTTTTTATGGAAATCTATTTTTTTTTTCTGAAGTTCCATCAATTTAAGAACGATATATTCGAAAAAATCAACCACTGAATCAAACATATCAAGTTAATTAGTAAACTATGCCGTACGAATGCGCATATACCCCAACCCTAATTACAATTTTTAAATGTCTCGTTCAGGATAACCCCGGTTCCTAAATACCCATACCCTCTTTTAGCGAAATGGCGCAATTAGACGCCTATATTTACCTCTCTTGACTCTCAAGGGTTTCATTTAAGTGCTGCAATCTTACCCTTAAGGGATGTTTCCAGTATATAAATGTCGTGTCGTAGGGGCCCTGCTATTATGCGCACGGTTTGCTGTACCCTTTAAAAAATGTAAGCAATAGCTTTTTTAAATTCGGCTTAATTGTGTAATGAACGATTAAATACTGAATAAAAACAATAAATTTATTAAACAAAAATTGACCGACTTCTTGGCATACGTTTAGCATACTTGTTTCACTAATTTCCGCATTATAACTTCAACTTTTTATGTGTTCATTTGTGAATTTTTATAAACAACATTTGCTTTTATGTTAATATTAAAAACTATAAAATTACTTTGCCCCTTCCACAACCAGTGATTGCCATCGACATATCTACAAAACAGAAAGCAAGAGCAAATGAAATAAACTTATGCATAATTCAAATTGCTTGAGGGAGATAGAAAAATAGCAACAAGCCGAAGACTATTGCTGTTTCTGACCGATTCCATTCAAAATTATGCAGTGAAAATAGTCAAAAAAATAAAATGATTTCTCCGTAATATATATTATTCTAAAACCGAAAAAAGTGTACACGTATTTTGCTAAAACATATTTTATAATTAAAATATTTTAAAATATTCCAATTTTCACAAAAATATTTAGATACGTACCTTGGACTTACTATTTCTATTTCGATACTGAAAGATAAACTATATCAATTGTGGTATTGGAAAAACAAATCTTTTTTTATTAAATTATTTTTTAAATCATTACTTATGGAGCTTTTGGTTTTTTTAATTGATAGCATATAAATGTTCTAAGAAGATATTCCCATCTATTGACTTTTAAGAGGGTATATCAATATTTAATAAGATTTGTGTAAATGTGGTTACTTATATCGGTTCTATCGCTAACTGTATTTTTTTTCTTTTTTTATTCCATCATCTCATTTACACTCAATTTGGGAAAATTTGAATATTTTAAAAATTATATAAAATTTTTAATTATAAAATAAGTTATAAAATTTTTTTTCTGAATTGTCTTTTAACTTTTTCTGTTAATGTGTAAGATTTTAAACATAATATATGTATTTTAAATTTTAGGTTGTTTGACTAAGAAAAGTGTCATCATGAATAAATTAAAGAAAATAATATACTAAAAAAAAAACTTTTTGAAAATGCCTTGAACAAAAGGTGACACGTCAAAACTTTTTTTTTTAACATCCACGCATGAACCTAACCCCAAGAATACAAAAAAGAATATTTGTACATATATTGAATGGTTCAAGAAAAACAAGAAATATATATATATATATATATATATATATATATATATATATATATATATATATATATATATATATATATATATATGTGTAAGGCAGCTGACGTTTCGGTGAAATCTCATTCACCATTTTCAAAGCTCACTGTATGGCGTCTACGAGCGAACTGACGCCTGCGACTCGGGTGCTGTCGGTCCCATGTGCGCTTCAGACGCGTTCGTTTTCCGAATGGTTCCCGCCAATCAGGTTGTGAGACCTGCTGCGCGTCATCGGCCCTGTTGCCAGTGTTTGAGGTGGCGTTGCCGAGTTGTGATCTGTTTCGTTACTAAGTGGTTCTGGTTGATGTTTTGTAAGCGGATCTTTCGAAGTATTAGGCACTTGTTGGCTATCATCTCTGCTATTTAAGTTGTTGGGCCTCTTTGGTGGTGAATGAGATTTCACCGAAACGTCAGCTGCCTTACAGTCTTGAGAGGCACTCAGCACATACACGGGATGCCCGAAAACCTTCGATTACACATCACGTCCGTGAAAATATCCGACATATATATATATATATATATATATATATATATATATATATATATATATATAATCTTCAATTTTTTAAATTAATTTTAGCGGATATAAGAGAATTATTAATTTATTTTTTATTTATTGGAAGCACGTTCTCAACGCGAAATTGCAAAGTATTTTTGTAAAGTAGACATAAATTTTATTATTTCTCCCAGACATCCCTTTCTTTACTTTTATGATATTATTTATTGGAGGAAAAACTGGGATAAAATATACTCTTCAATATATTTGGCCGTATTTTCTGAAAAGATAAGGTCTTATTAAAAGTTTATTATTATTCTCCATTGCTGTAAAACCAAAAAACTCGTTTTCGGAAGATGTATGAAACAAATTGGAACCAGAAAGGATTTCCTAATACTTTTACAATAAAATTATATATATATATACACTCTAGTGGCGTGAGAAGACGAAATAGAAATTTTCTGCTTTTAGCATTACTGAATTCCGTAACAACTGCATGGTAATTCAGCTTAGATGCTGTATTTGCATCAATAGATAAAACTACTAAATCTGAAAGTCCTTGCAGACCCCTTGCACTCCTTAAATCATTTTTTTTATACCAAAATATATATATATATATATATATATATATATATATATATATATATATACCATGTCCATTTATATATATATATATATATATATATATATATATATATATATATATATATATATATATATATATATATATATATATATATAAATGGACATGGCAAATTCCCGATGGAAGAACAAGGAACGAAATAGATTTCATTATCACCGACAAGAACTACATGGTTCAAAGACATTACGGTATTAAACAGGTTTGATGGCAATAGCGATCATAGAATGGTACGAGGTAAAATAGAAATATGTTTAAAAAAGGAGAGGTATAGGATGATTAAGAAGAAGAACAAAGGAATACCATGGATGAAACCATCAGATGTAGATGGTTTTCAGCAGTGTATTGCCGACGTAATTAGTAGCACAGAAGCAGAAACTGACGCTAACGACCTAAATAATAAATTAACAACTGCCTTACTAGAAAGTCAGAACAAATTTTGTCCTAAAACCCAAAAAGAAGAGAAGCTCAGCCAAAATACCAGACAACTAATGCAGAAAAGAAGAGGAATGAGAAGCGAAACGGATACTCAAGCTGACGAACTATAAAGAATAAATAAAGAAATATCGAAAACTGTTAGAAAAGTCAATATCATATCAGTAAGGTATATCGCTGTGTGAACGAGTTAGAAATGAAGACCTGGGATAAAAGACAGGAGTTACTGACGTAATTTTCCGAATTGCCACACTCAAATGGAACTGGGCCGAACATGTCGCCCGAATCAGTGATGGAAGGTGGACGAAGAGATTACTCGAGTGGAGGCCGAGATTAGACAAAAGAAGTAAAGGAAGACCCCCTACTCGTTGGACTAACGATCTCAAGAGAATTGCAGCAAATTGGATGCAAATCGCTCAAGATAGAGCACAATTAACCAGAATGAGGGAAGCCTACGTCCAGCAGTGGACGCAAAGGGCTGGATGAAGAAGAAGAAGCTATTTAGAAAAAATGGACGTGTCTTTTTATTAAGTTGTAAGGATCTAGATATTTTCCCATCATTTTTAAATATAGATGTATATATATAGTACAGGTACTACCTTGAAAGAAAATTTAATCATATCATTAAAAATAAAATATTTAAATCTGTCAATTACTCAATCAACAAAAACAATAAACGTACCAAGCAATTCTATACAACAAAAAAAATCAATATGTGAACATTAAGACATTAAAAAAACTAATTTAATAAAAAAAAAGAAACAATATCAGAATAAGATATCTCGAAATGTTTCAAAGTGGATAGAAAATATATCTGACACCAAGATACCGACTGAAGTAGCTGAAGTCCTGATCCTAGGTCGAAATTTATCACTTGACATCGTAAACGAAATTACATGTAACTGAGTTTATTGCGTCTGTTGAAAATGTCATTAAAGACAAACCCAGTAAAGTACACCACTAGAGCGAACATGACTGTCGGTACGGGTACTGCCCTTCGCCGGTTCCTCGGGCGTGTGTTGGGTGTGTTAATGACTGTGTTGAAGAATGGTTAAATCGTTTTCGTAAGGTCGATTTTGTCCTGTACACGCATGCGGATTGTTTTCATAACTCAAAGGTCGTGTACCAAGGAGTGGATTGTGATAGTGTGCTTGATTTTTATCTCGATACATCATTTAAAGTTTGGCGAAAAGATTTCCGCAGTCTCGCATACGACTTCGAAGTCTCGCAGAAACGTATCGTCATGTGTGTCTGTGAAGTTTAGATAATGAAGATTTTGTTGCATACTATCGAACATTTGATGTTCCGAATGCAGCAAGGGACACCCAGCAGAGGGTGCCGGAGAAGACCCACCGTAACCGCCCGACCTGATATAGAACCAATCCACCTCAGCTTTCTTGCTGTTTATTTGTTGTTGGTGATGTTTTTGAGCCATGCTCTTAAATTTGGAAACAGAAAAAATTTTGTAGTCAAAAATACAAAGGGATTTTTCAAGGTACGCATCTGGAGGGTGAGCTGAAGTGCTCTACTTTTCAATGAAAATTTTGAGTGAACTTTTGGGGACTAATTTCATTAAAAGAAATTAGTATTTATTTTGTTGCAACTAATTGTCTAAGTTGGGTGTGTGTGAAATTTTTAGCCATAGTCAAGCTAAAAAAAAATGTTTTTCATAAGCCAATTTGGTATAGAAATAAGTACCATCCTTCGAACATACCCCTGTAGAAGTAGCATAACGTCAGAACTAGGGCCCGGTTGTTTGAACGCTGAATAACGTAATAATATTTTTATTTATATTTGAAAAAGTGTTGATAAACAGTAGATATTTAATTTCTTGGTACAGACATACCGATTTTATGCTATCCTTTTCTAATTGCATTATTTAAACGAGTATCATCGGTACGTCCTTCGAACATACCTCTAGGTACGTCAATTCTGAAAACAAAGTATGAATATATGGTTTCCTAAATTTTTATTATTGTTATTTTCAATATGTAAACAATCTAACAATATTTACCGATAAAAATAAGTTTTTAAATCCTCGTTTTGTTAATATTAATTGTAAACTTCGCATTTATAGTAATTTCTAACACTTAAAAACACCGAAAAAAGTCACGACAAGCAATTAAACTGAAAGACAAGATAAGTAAATATGTTTATGTCTGTCAAACATCAAAAAAGCGTCTCCCCCACCGACCATAAACAGCCTTCAGACAAATCTATTGTTGTTTAAATCTAGAGTATGATCGAAAGTACCATCAGTACCTAAATAGGCGATGTAAAGGTTGAATTTCATTAATAATTAATAAACAAAATGTAAAGGAAGGAAAATAAATCAAAAATTTTGAAAATATCTTAAATAAAGGGCGAAACGTCAGTTCTTTATATTTTGTGTTAAATAAAGAACCTCAACCCAAGAAAATACAAAATAAAGAAAAAGTTCAATAATCAAGAAAAAAAATATATATATATATATATATATATATATATATATATATATATATATATATATATATATATATACGTAATTATAGAATCCATTTTTTGCCGCTGCTTAGCGTGACACAATATGCTATGCTCTATATATTAAATAAGTTTCTTCTGCCTTTTAAACTCTTTCACAATTTTTCCCGACCGTCCCCTGGTTGTTCCTTTAGGGTTGGTTAAAATGGCACCCGAATTAACCCCGTCGTAACTCAAGGCAAGTAAATACGCGCCTAATTGCACCGTTTTACTAACACAGGGGTCGGTATCGAGGGGTTGCTAAATTAGGGCTTTTAGAAAAATGTAATGGCGAAACGATTGTGATTGCGGCTTGTTGCAGCTTGTGTTTAAGTACGGTTTATTAATTGATTTTATTGGTTTTAATGCTCGGTGATTTTTATTTAAATATAATATACTTTTGAAACGTCTTAAAAAACATATATATTTTATGTTATATTTCCTATATAACAATATTTTTTGTGCTCATTTAAATAATGTTTAAAATTGTTCAAATATAATAGGTAGTTCGGCTAGTAATGTGGATTTTTTTGCAAAATTTCAGCATTTCTTTCCCGAGCAAAATGAATTAATTCAATAATCAAAGTATTTGATATCGTTAGCACACACACAACAACTTGGGCCGTTGTTTATAAAAAAAAAACAGAGCCGATTTGATAGTACCTCTCTATGATTTAAAACCTTCAGATATCTGTAATAAATTTTTTCGCCTTTTTTTAGACCAACTGGAGTATATATCTCTCTCTCTTTGTCAACCTCTGTCCATCCACTCCTGGATGTAAGTCTCTCTCAATTATTTCCATCTTTCTCTATTTTTCGCCAATCTCATCCACTGTTGGCCCGCCACCGTCCTTATGTCGTCTACCCATCTTTTTTGAGGTCTTCCCGTGCTTCTTGTCTCCTTCGGTCTCCATTCCAGGATTCTTCGTGTCCATCTATTGTCCTCATATCAGGCTATGTGACCAGCCCATCGCTGTTTTCGTTCTGCGTCTTATCTCGGTGTTTCTAATCCTGTCTCTTAATGCTATTCCAAGCATGTTTCTTTCCATCGCTCTTTGGACTGTTTCTAATTTTTTAGCGGACTTTTTGGTGAGGGACATGGTCTCTAATCCATACGTACGCACCGGTAATATGCATGTGTCGTATACTTTTCTTTTTAGATTTATGGGAATTGAATTATTTTTCAGGATGTATGCAAGTTTACCGAAAGCGGCCCATATCAGCTGTGTTCTTCTTTTTATTTCAGCATCCTGGTTTGATTTCCCTAGTCTGATGTCTCTCTGGTTCTGTATTGTTATGTTTGCCTATTCGTGGCTCATTATTTTTGTTTCGTTGTAGTTCATTTTAAGGCCTACAGATGCGGATACGTCATTTAGCTGTTGTAGCATTTCGTTCAATTTTTGGAGATTAGTTGCTATTAAGATTATGTCATCAGCAAATCTGAGATGGTTCAAGTATATTCCGTCGATGTTTATATCTTTGATGTCCCATTTAAGTTCCTTAAAAGTGTCCTCTAGGACTAGGGTGAACAGTTTTGGCGAGATAGTGTCCCCTTGTCTCACTCCCCTTTGTAGTCTTATGGGGTTTGTTTTCGTCTTGTCGTCTATTTTTATTTGAATGGTTGCATTTTCGTATATATTCTTTATGATGTTGTTGAATGTTGAATCGATTCTTGCGTTTTCTAAGGATTGTAATACTGCCCATATTTCGACGGAGTCGAATGCCTTCTGGAAATCTACAAAAGCCGTATGGAGCGGTACGTTATATTTGGTGCACTTCTCAATTAGTATTTTGGAGTATATGGAGTTTGTAAACTTTATCAAGTGTGAAATAACATTTACGTGTCTTTGGCTACCTAAAAAATAATAGATAAATAATATTCAGTAAGCAATTGTAGTCGTCATTTTTGAATACGATAAAGTTTACATAATGAACCGAATGCAATGTTTTATTTAAAACCCATTTTTTACGAAATATATATATACCCTTTTATGTATTACGATAAATTCCTTGTTGCGATAACAGACTACTTAAGGCAATGTGATTCTCTGCAGCTATAAAACAAAAAAGTCAAATATACCCTAAGCTATAAAAGCGGCACAAATTGTGACCGTAAAAAATTTTCGATTACTTTTTTTTTCATCCACTTTATGCTCTTCAGTTCGTATAAATAAAAATTCGTTGTTTAACAACGCTACATATGTATGTACGTGCAAGTTGGCACACTGAGGAAAGGTCCCTACGATAAGAAAAAAGCTACAAATAAATTTTTTAGATGTCAGAATTTTTCCAGCCTAACCTTTGATCAGAATGAGCTACTTCGATGCGATTTTCAGCATATTATATGGGAAACCTTCGAGAAAGTTCGGTAAAAATATTTCCACGCTAAGTTTATTGCAAAAAAGTTAAAAACTGGACAATTTTTGGTAAAAAGAATTATCTCGTCTCATAAGTGTGACTTTATAGTTTCGTTGTGCTTGTTGTAATTGGTTGGTATTTCGATAACTGCAAAGAACCATCTTATTTTGTAGATGAATAAGGAAACTTATTACACGAAAATCGACAGTTATTCACAATGGTAATAAATAATGCACTTACCCACAGCTCATCTGATTTAGCTTTTGCCGGTTGGTATTCCTCAATGGTTCTAATTCACAATAGTATACCTTCACGGTCTCACGCTGCCTCTCGGTTCACAGCTGCGCGCATTTCGTATCAAGTGCACAGGTACGAATTGTGAATTGTAAAAATGCAAATAACTAAATTCTAATTATGGGGCGGAATCGATAAATTATACACTTTAATACCAAACAGTAATAACCTCTATAATGTTCAGATTTAGGTGTAATTTTATTGTGAAACAACATTTTTAATGTCCTTTAAGATTTCTTAATACCTGATTTTATCCAAGATTTTAATTCATTCTGATCAATATAATACTGAAGACAATAAAAAATTGATATCTGTCAGTTGGAGATATTTCTTAACAATTTGATGCTTGTTTTGGGTCTATAAAGTTGTACTTCTGGAATGAATTCTTCAACATATGGGTCCATCACATTGTGAAGGATGTTTTTGCAGATCAATTGATCCATTATACCTTCGATAATTAAATCCTACTCCTTTCCGTCATATTGTTTCTCAAATTTTAACACATCCTTCACCGAGCTTTATGGTTTTTATGGTATAACATAGATCAAAGCTACTATTGAGCTTAATTTAGGTCTTGTCAGTTCAATGCAATTTTTTTTCAAAATCAACTTTTGCAACTTACCATAATTAAACTTCAAAATTTTTTTTCCTTGTTATTCTTTGATCGAAGAGAGTAACGAATCCTTTACGGTTTGCTTCACAAATTAGGAATAATATAAAAAAAAGACTGTCTTTGCTAATTTTCAATCATACTATCTATTCAAAAATTAAGATTTCAGTAAGAAATAAATGAATGTATTTTCTGCCGTGTCTTTAGATAGTTGTCTATTCTCCTTTCAAGCAGAAAAAGAAAAGAATATATACAAACAGTTTATTTCCTGCAAATACAATTCCGGTTCTCTCATCATACGCGTTTCAACCACCTTATGGTTTCATCAGTGGAGCTGTGTCGAACCGACAGCAACATTCGCAAAAAAGAACTACCCGGAGCAAAAATAGAGTGGGTTTTAGATTAATACTACTGTTCTGTACTTGACGTTTCGCCCAACATAGCAGGCTTTTTCAAAAGTGTAATCTAAAATAAAAAGAAAAATACAACTAACATGATCACAAACGTACACTCACATGATTTAAAATTAACACTTAAACGATGACAATATTGATTAAAAATATCAATACGTAAAATAATATGAATTAAAAAAGCAAAAATAAAAATTATTCACAGTTCTTCTTCAAATGCATATCCACTAATGGATGTTTGCGATTACAGTTTCCATTTCTTCCCTACTTCTCGCGGTGTGTATCAGTGTCTGAATATCGTGCAACCCCGTCCACTGTCTGTTATTACGGAGCCATGACATCTTCTTTCTTCCAATTCCTCTTTTGCCCTCGATCCTGCATTCAATCATCAACTGTAGAAATTGGTATCTCTCATTTCGCATGATGTGCCCAAGATAGGCGGTCTTTCTTTTCTTAATTATGCTGAGTAGTTCACGTTCTTTCCCAATACGTGAGAGAACTTCTTCATTGGTTATTCTCGCTGTCCATGATATTTTAAGGATTCTTCTGTATATCCACATCTCGAAAGCCTCTAATTTATTGATAGCGTTTTTCTTTAATGTCCAACCCTCCACACCATAAAGACGTATTGACCATACGTAACCTTTTATGAACCTCAGTCTTAATTTCAAGTCAAAATCCGAACACGTAAGCACTCGCCTGAGTTTTACAAAAGCCTGTCGCGCCTGTTCAATGCGACATTTTACTTCATTGTCAGAAGTCCATTCTTCGAATATCCATATGCCCAGATATTTAAATTTGGTTACTCTTTCTATGGGTACTGTGTTGAATCTTATGTTGGCGTTTTGGAATAAATTGGGATTCCTTGAGATAATCATGAATTTTGTTTTCCTTGTATTGATGTTGAAGCCCATTGATTTACTGCGCTCTCCTATTATGTTCATGAGTTTTTGGGGGACGTTTATATTGTCGGCGATTAGGACTGCATCATCCGCATAACGGATGTTATTAATCCATATTCCGTTAACTATAATTCCCATTTCAATATCTTCTAAAGCCTCCTGGAAAATTGTTTCCGCATAAAGGTTAAACAGGAGAGGGAACAGCACACATCCTTGTCGCACTCCTCTTCGGATTTGTATCGGGTTGGATACATTATTGTCTGATTTTGTCTGCGCGGTCTGACCCCAGTATAAGCTTTCAATGCATCGGATGTCTTTCTGATCTATGTTGCGTTTTCTAAAAAACAAGATTAGTTTATGATGTTGTACACGATCGAATGTTTTTTCATAATCTATGAAGCATAGGCACACATTTTTTCTCTGATCGTAACAGTTCTGAACAAGCACCTGTGTAGCGACTATCGCTTCTCTCGTACCTAGGCCCCGCCTAAACCCAAACTGTGGGTCGCTTATGTCTATTTCGCATTTATTATATATTCTTTGATGTATTATTTTTAGAAATATTTTTAGTGTATGACTCATCAAACTAATGAGTCTATGATCTTCACATTTTCTTGCGTTGGTCTTCTTAGGCAAGGGAATGAAGGTAGAGCATAGCCATTGTTTGGGGTGGCAACCCGTTTCGTAAATAATGTTAAATATTTTATGAAGCGCCGCGATGCCTCTTTCATCCAGAAGTTTTAACATCTCAGACGGTATCTCGTCTGGGCTAGTCGTCTCGCTGTTTTTTGAATTTTGTATAGCTTTTTCTATCTCTTCTTTGGTGATTGATGGGTCCGTTAAACAGTCACTCCTATTATCCGCTTCCAGAGGTCTGTCGTCATAGAAAAGTGCTTCTACATACTTTTCCCACACATTATTTTTTTCTGTGCTATCAAGAACTATCTGGTTGTTCACACTAGGCATCTTAATTTACCTGTGTCGCATTTTTTAGTGAAATATTTCAAGATTCCCTTGGTTACTATCAACTCGTTATTTTTCGTTTGGAAATTTTTTTGTTTAGTCACTAGATATCGTCTCATTATATACAAATATTCCTATTGACCTATTAACCGATGTAATAATAAAAGGAAAACAGGCTAACTTGAAAACTTTACCACGTTAAACCTAAAAACTTTCACTGAAGCTGTAAATTTGACACTAACCAATAATTACTTTCATTATCAAGATACATACTACAAGCAGCTTGATTGTTGCGCAATGGGCTCACTAATATCATCTACAGTAGCACAGTTGGTCATAGAGTATCTGGAAGAGAACATGTCTTAGACAAACTTGATATACCGATTCAATTTTTTAAGAAGTACGTTGACGACTATCTTGCTGTTGTCCCTGAAAATGAAATTAACACCATATTAAATACATTTAACAATTTCCACCAGAAAATACAACTTAATCAGAAGTCGAACATAATGGAAAAGTAAATTTCCTTGACCTCACACTATTTCGAAATTATGAAAATAAAAAGATTGAGACGATGTGGTATATAAAAGATACATGGTCGAGACGCTATCTCAACTATCATCCGAAATCCCAAAAGAACAGCGTAATAATAGGTTTGTCTGATAAAGCTTTAACCTTAACTTCTCCGAAATATCGTCAAGAAGCCTTAAAGAAAGTCAGACAAACCCTTAATGACAATAATTTCCCCGAAAGACTCACAAACAGTGTAATAAAACAACGAATTTACAAACTTTATAATAAGAACGTCCCTAAACAAACTAATAATAACAACTCAAGAACATATGTCGCAGTACCATATATTAATTTATTTTCAGAAAAGGTTACACACACTCAAACAGCATGATATTATAGTTTGCCACAAAACGTACAATCACTTTTCACCACTGTTTAGAAAGTTATAAAGTAAGGCAACCCACAAAAGGAATCGAACGTTATCTATTCCATACCATGTCTAAATTGTCCACAGAAATATATTGGAATGACAACACAATATATTGACAGCAGATTGAACGGACATAAATACATAAAAAACGCAACGACAACATTACACAAACATGAGACAAATTTTAAACATGAATTTGATTTTTCGAACACTAAACTAAACACTAAAAGGTTCCCAAATAAAAAATAACGAGTTGATAGTAACCAAGGGATTCTTGAAATATTTCACTAAGAAACACGACGCAAGTAAATTGAGGTGTGTACTGTGAGTAATTTTTATTTTTGCTTTTTTAACTCATATTGTTTTATCGATTGATATTTTTAATCACTATTGTTATCGTTTAAGTGATCATTTTAAGTTATGTGAGTGTACGTTCGTAACCATGTTAGTTGTATTTTTCTTTTTGTTTTAGATTAAACTTAGGTTAAAGTCTGCTATGTTGGGCGAAACGTCAAGTACAGAATAGTAGTATTAATCTAAAACGTAACCCAAAGAATTTACCATACATTTATATAGAAAAATTTATTTAAAATTCAGCTTTATATATGTTGTTGTAAACGAGACCGCACCCGTGTCGAAGCAATCGGTTCGTCACAATCTAATTTTAGACCCTACCGACGGTGGACTCATCAGGTCCGTCGGAGCTTTCCCCAGACACCTTTGGTACACTTTCTACATCTGCATACTCATATTTAAACCTTTCTGCGTCGGAACCTATAAACCAGATTCTGAGTGTGCCGCCATCTGCGACAATTATATATATATATATATATATATATATATATATATATATATATATATATATATATATATATATATATATATATATATATATGTTTCGCCAGCCATTACCGACACAGAATAAGTTACTCGTCTAAACTTCCTTCAAATATTACAAAACAGAAATTGGAACCCAACATAAAACTGCCTAAAGAATAAGTCTACAAAATTATCCTAAATAATATCAGGAAAACTGCCATAAGAAAAGATAAAAATAAAAAATTTTACCCGAATAGCAGGCAGGAAAAACGATATCTATAAAAAAAAAGGTAAATCTAAATAAAGACAACTTAGCACAGTGCACAGTAGAGTTAACGACATTATGAATCAAGATAAAAAAATTAACTTTAAGCCGTATTTTGCAATGTAAGAGTATAGGCAAAGTACAAAATAATAAAGAAGACAATCAAATTGGGAAGAAAATTTATAAGGAAGTAGAACTAGGAGGGCTCGTAATATAGTAAAAGCCCAAAATGCAACAAATAGTATGTTATTCGTTGTTATTCGAAGAAATGCTTAATGAATGAAAAATGATATTGTGATGCATGCAAAATAAGTTCAGAATTAACCAAATTAGCTGCAGTGAACTTAAGATGAAATTTGAATCGTGACAATCTTGTCAGTTTAAATAAACACTCTGCTGTCAATTCAGAACGGTTTTAAAGTTAGACCATATTAGTAAACAGTTTAATTCTGCCAAATACAACTCTTATATAGACAATTGTTTCATGCGAATGTTGTTTTCGGCTTGATATTGCTTTACTGACGAGATCATAAGATGGTCGAAACGTGTATGGAGAGAGAACCAGAGCAGGAAATAAATTGTTTGTATATATTATATCCTTTTTGTTCTTGCTTGAAAGGAGCATACATATAGGCAAATCTGTCCATTCATTGTGAGGATTTTCGTTTTCTAGGAATTATAATGTAATTTTCTGCCTACTTAATATGATTTTGTGGATTTAGAGCACTGTAAATGAGCTTTCTCAAACATTTTAAATTTTTTGTTATTGCTGATATGTTTTTTTATATAATTCACAATAAATGTTGCAATTTAAAGCTCATTAGGACCTTTAAAGGAAAAGCACTTCGAAAATGTACTCAAAAACATTTAGAGTTCAAATAAATTTTATTCAAAGTTTATTTTATATGTCTCAACTTTAAAACTTTCTTGCCACTCGCGAGCCTTATTTTATAAATTTTAAAAATTATCGTGACAAAACTTTCGGACGAAGAAAATAAAACTTAAGTGACACTTAAAATTTATAAGTCATTTCCTCGATTAGAAAAGTACGGGGTGATTTACAACGTTTTAAAGTTAATTTTAAAAACCTCCGAATTCCAATAAGAAAATATATTAATCCTTTAATTTATTTCTGTAACTAATTTACCTAAGAGTTGGTTGGATACAGCTGTTTCTCGCGACGAAACGAAAACGAGAAAAGTAAGAGGTTCTAATTCTGTCCGCCTCGATTCAGCGTTAAAAATAAGTACCAACTAATGGATGACGCATCGTATACCTTACACATTTAAATCTTCATGTGAAATATGAAACGTTGAATTTGCATACAATTTTTTGGAAAGCTGCCTTGTTATAAGATTTTTATCAATTTTTTTTTCTAATATTAAAACATGTAAACTAACTTTCTGGTTAGCAAAAGTGTTATTACAATTAATTAGATCCATAAAAACGTGTTGCTGCGTATTTTAATACCATATTTGTTTGGATTTGTTGATTCGATACGTCCCATACTAGAGGCTCTAAATTTCTCCACGCTGTACATTAATAGTCAGTTGCTTGATATTCGTGAATCTATCAAACATACTTACAGAAGCGAACTGGAGGTTGTCGTTCCTTTGAGGAAAAGAGCTCCGATGTCAAGACAAGGATTTCAATTATTTAAAAGGTTTCTCTGAAATCATCTGAAGTTACTGTGTGGCCCTCCATATCTTGGGTGTCCGAAAAATACGTATACATTTTGCATTGCGTAAATATACATTTTTTAAATAAAAAAAATGCGAAGAAAATGATGTAAAGGAAAAATCTATAAAAATTGCAAAAAGTCTCAGCCAAATTTGATCGAAATTTTTTTTTTTCAAAAACTCATTTTAACGGGTGAAACGTCAGCTTTCCTTTCTCTGAAGCAGGGCCTTTACCTGTAATGGAGCAAACACTAGTTATTTTATACTGTTTAACATGAAGTATATTTTGCTAAAATGAATAATTAAATAATCACTCTGTGGATAGATTTTAACTGTGAGAACGAGATAATATATATATTTTATTACCGCCCAAGAAAGTCTAAAGGAAAAATAAATCAATTGTCGCATATGTAAACTTAAAATTTATGAGGACATAAAGTAAAATCCCCTCTTAAAGATTTATCTATAAATCTATCGAATAAATCCTATTCTGGTTATGCAAATAAAACCGTACAGATAAGGACAAGGGAGGTCTTACATATGGTATATGAAAAACCTTTAAAATGTATTAAAATATTGATTTACCATTATTAGGAAACAAAAGAATAATAAAATAACTCACTATAATATAATATATTGTTTGGCCGAATGTAAAGGGAGTTTGTATAATGTCTGTTTTTTTCTATTCACAAGAAAGAGAGAGTTAAGTACTTCTAGACTACTAAAAGAGTGAATAGTTTTCTTTACGCAGACATTATTACCGATCCCTTCTATTTATAGCAAAATATAGAATAATTTGGTTAACTGTTTTTACATAAAAAAAAATATTAAGACGCTCAGAGGCCTATTCGGAAATCAAGTATCCGGTATAGAATAGCTAACGCCCTCGGAATGAGAAGACCGAAACCTTCGAACTATTAGGGAATCAAAATTTACATTTACAGGGATGCACAGGGTAAATAGTAAGGTACCAGCGGGTTACAAGTTTGGTCTTTTAAGAAATACTAAACTTTAGTTACAGTCTGGAATTCGTTAAGGTCGGTACCTTTTTAAGATCAGTGTCGTAGAAAATTACGTGACTTGTATATTCGTGGTGAATGAAGGTTTTCTTTTTGTTTTGTTTTTCATTTAATTTGGGAACTTAAGGGAAAAAGAATATTTTGTGGTATGGTACTTGAAAATTGAGTGACTTTAATACGGTTTGTTTAAGTAATATAAATAGCTGTTTTTCGCGTTTTTATTTTTTTCGGTTTAATATTTTAAAAAGCTATTTATACGTTTTATCTTCTAAATTGGGCTTTACATTTTTACTAACAAAACGGCCATTAAAAGCAGTTATGTTAGTTATTTTAAAATTGCTATTTGTTATTAGTTTAAGTTTCTCATTGTAAATAGTTCGTTTTTCTATTAATTTTTTTTAATAGATTAAGTGTTTTAAGAACCTTGTCTTGTTTAATTTAATTAAAGTACCTTCACGCGATTAAACTTGCGGACGCACTGCTTTGATAGCTTCAAACAACAGATGTCATCTGACCAGCTGGTTTGCAGAATTGCCTGAGTCTTGAAGTCCTGAATTATTGTTTTGATAACCTTGAATAACCTTTAATTGTTTGGAACTAAAGCTGCAATAGAGAAGGGGAACGTCCAGACTTCGAGCCATTGTCTTTGTAATAATTATTTATAAGTATTTAAAATAGCTACAATATGGGACATCAGTACGATTGTAGACAGAACGGCCTTACGTTACCAAAATATATCATTTGCAGAAGTCTAGGATCAAATGTTGTCACATTTACTCAGAAAAAAATTATGGACGAAAATTTGAAAAAAAAAATGCGAATATTGCTTTGTTTTTGCATTTATTCTGTAGAAAAAAAATTTTTTTTGACCTATGAAGAATATGTTTCGATAGGAAATTCAATTATCTACAAAATATCGTATATATATACTAAAAATTCATAGTTTTTGAGTTGTTTTGAAAAAATTAAAAAGTGACATTTTCTCCCCGTTCTGAAAAACGCACCCCTGAATTTAGCACTACTTTGTAATTGTATCATATTTGACTGCCAGAGGAACGTATTCTTACAAAAAGTTATAGTTAATAGCCTAATATTTTCCCGACATTGATTCCTAAACTATAACTCGATCTTTCTTTATGGTTTTTATGATATAACAGATCGAAACTACTTTTGTGCGGACGACAAACACATTTTTTCCTATTTCCAATAGAATTAATGTAGGTGTTATCAGTTGAGAGGACTTTTTTTTTCAAAAATCATCGTTTTTGTGCAATTTGTCATAAATAAACGTTAAACATTTTTTTCCTTATTTTTCTGATCCAAGAGGTTTCCTCTTAGCTACGCATCCTCTTAGGTTCGCTTCCTTTAATCTTATGCTACTACTTAACAATTACATGCCACTTTGTTCTATTTGCTTCCTAAAAAAGGGACTGCACTTTGCGGATGACATGATTCTCATCGGTACCAGCTCTGAAGAATTTCATACTTAAAGATCGAAAAATACAAGCCGATGCGTGCACTACGATATGTAGACGTGTTTGTTTTGCTGTTGAAAACAATTCAATAAATTTCCGACACAATAATTTCAAATCCTGGACACGGAACAAGACGTAAAATCCCGGGACTTTCTCGGATTTTCCAGACATCCGACATCCCTAAATATAATACCGAGAAGTTTTATATTGTACATAAAACATTACGTACATTTTACATTCTAAATTTCGATATTCAAATTGCTGCAGTAAACAACCGGGTTAAAAAATCGCCGATAAGCACACGCCATTTATTTCCTTCACGTAAGCAATTTTAGCAAAATAGCCGAGCGAGGCGGGTTTTTCCATCTCTTTCTTTCGCAAGGTAATAAGCGAGCTAACGACACAAAAGGTTGTGCGAAATTACGCAAGAAAATGAATGATGGTATCGTGGTTTCGCAGGCCTTTTTTGGAAGAAATTGCGTTCTATGGGTTATTTAAAAGCGGGATGGGGGTCAGGGACGATTATTAAGCGAACGGGCGCCGTGCAGTGGTTTAAGACCGCAATTTTGATGAATATTTTCGTAATATTAAACGTTTACAGCCCGATTCGCTCAGATGGTTTAAATTTGAAACTTTTAATCCTATATTAAGAATTAAATCTCCGTGAATCTACTTCATAAAGCAAAATTAAATATTTCTGTAGAAGTCAAAATAACCCTGGGCAACAGCCAAAAAGTATCTAAAATAAAATTGATTAAAATATACCATTTTTGGTGTGCTAAAATCCAAACTTTTTTAATATTAGTTAAAGTTTTAGAGGTACGTGATGTCATGTCTCTCTATATATTAACAATGTAGCCGCAAAAATGCACGCGATATACTTGTATTGTTATAATAATAGAGGGATGCTACGTTGTCAAATATACGTTTTCCCCCCAAGTTAAAGAAATTTTGCATGACTTGGCAACATCGCATGGAAGATCTCTATGAAGTTGACTTCTCGACAATATGTTGTCATCGTATCAAAAAATGGGTTGCAGTATGTCTCTAAAGATCCATTGCCTACACTCGCATCTGACTTTTTTCCTGACAACTGCGGAGTTATAATTGATGAGCACGGCGAACGCTTCCATCAGGATATATCAGCAATGGAGAAAAGGTGCCAGGGAAAGTGGACTCTTGTTAGAGATGTTCCAGAAACAAAAAAAGCAAAAAGACAGGATATTTAGTGTCTCTAGAAGTGTAAAATTATGTATTTTTAATTATTTTCTTAAAAATAAAATAAGAAAAACTTGTTCTTGGAAATTGCAACTCAGTTTTTGATTTCATTATCTTTTTTGTGTTCAGCGCCCCAAAATTAACAAAAAAATGCACTTTTCATACAAAATGCAACAAATAAACTGAAATTTGTTGCGTAGTGGTTTTGTGGAAGAGGCATCGCAACAATTGCTATAGGATTCTTAAAAGAGTAATAGAATAAACAGAGCAATGTCAAACAAAGTATACATAAAAAAATCATTACCAGATGGAATTTGGTAAAAAAAAATGAGAATTATTTAGATTAAGTGAAATCTAGGAAAATACCGATATTCAAGAAAATTTCTTCCCATAACCTCTATGTCGAGGTTGTAGAATATGATTCTGGCCTTGGTTTTCTACAAGATTTCCGTACTTTTCCGAAAAACTAAAAAAAAAACACTTCACCTCGTGGCTGTTTTTGTATCTCGAAAAACACTGAATTTTCGTGTTTATTATCGAACTTGTATTTTCAACGAAAAAGCGTAAATAAGTATCAACTTGGTCGACATTTCTACCACTTATTGACACCTCAGGATCGCGTAGAAGCTAAATATTTGTTGCGCCGTTGCCAGATATAAAATATTTTCCTGTAAACTTTTATTTAAAAAAAAAATAAATGTTTCAATCTCAGTCAACAACATAGTTTAATTTTTTTATTGTAAAATTAATCATAACCAACAACTCGACAAAAAAAAGTAACGCATATTTAACTCGAGAACGTGGTGGCCTTCTTACTGGTGCCTCATTGCCTCTTCCAATCCATCGGTGAATAATCCTGAGATATTACATATTGTATAAAGTCTAATTTCATTTTTTTAAAAATGTTAATAAGTGTTTTTAACAAAATAGCACCCATATTACACATTTGCTTAATTAATGTTTTCATTTTAGTTAGTTTTTTCAATCTATATATATATATATATATATATATATATATATATATATATATATATATATATATATATAATATAATAAACAGTCTGTGTTTGCCTGTCTCAGGAAAATTTAATGCTACAAAATTAGTTTTAAATAATTTAAATGATTATTTTTCGTATGCTTGTCATAAGTCCCAAGCTCGGGACCATGATTTTTTTAAGATAAAGTGGGTAAATGCATACTTGCATCTAACAAATCACCGGGAGATAGAGATTATTATGAAGAATCTAAAAAATACAAAATCAGTTGGCAATAATTAAATAAAAATTTCTATTATTTTTAACGATGTTCTTTGTTATCTCATGTGGGTGTGGATTGTTGAAGAGCTAAAAAATGCTCGTTCTGGATCTGAATCCGTTAAAATCCAATATGATCCTTTGATGATGGTTTCAGAAATCCGAAATTTAAATAGGTAAACATATTTTACGTGAAAATTTGCTATAAAAGTTGAATTAACAGATTTTCCAAATTTCCATAAATAAGTAAATATAGCGGATCGACAAAAACGCACCTTTTTACTTTTTTCATAAGATGTCAGAGACCAAAACAAGAAGAAACAATTTGCGAGCGCACAATTGTCTAAAACTTTCTCGCTTCTATCTTGTACAGTCTCCAAGATCCCAATACTTTCTCCACGAATTCCGGACACTCTGTATTACGGTTAATAAATATGTAAATTAAACCTAATTTCTTCCGCATTCTGAACCGTTTTTTTAGATTAAAAATTGCATAAATTTTGATTTGCGAGCAAACAGGTACAAAAACAACTTATTCCCAATATTTCTGTGTATAGTCTATTCAAGAACTAGAGAGAGTAATAAATCATTTTTTACCTTTTTTTTCTTCGCAAACTACCTGTGTTCTTTAGTCCGGTGTCTTTGGCAAAATCTGTTCGACACTTATATTTTTGTAACTTGTTTTATTTCTAGCAACTCTACCTTTTACTTGACCCCATATCGTGATGTTGCTTAATTGTTCGGAGATATTTTCTTCTCCAACGGACAGTTTCCGGACGATCTATAAGAACAGATTTCCCATCTGGTGTTTCCCAGCAAAAATTAAGTTCTGAGCAATTACCAGAGCTCAGTTCTTTTAATTTCAGGTAAATCCCGATCTTCATTGATTTTAGTTAGAATTTTGTCGACGGTTGGGATATGCTTCTCATAGTAAAATGTATGTACAACTATTCTTATTGGTGTTTTCATCTCTTCCAAGGAAGTTTTTCGTCTTCCTGACCGAATGTGGCTTGGAAGAACTAACAATTCCAGTCGTCTTTTTCTCCTTCAGCATTCGGTAATCAGTAGATTTTCTAACTGCTGTCATTTTGGAACACATCTCAACAGAGCTTTTAACATTATTCTCTGGATAAGTTTTTCATATAAAAACATGCGCAAACAAGATAAATCACTAAGGACACACGGTAAGGTGTACTTTGCTCACTGGCAGTTTTTAGTTGCAGTAAATTTATAATAGCTTATAATATTTAAATATAATTAAATATAATTAGATTAATAGCAGTCCTCAGTTATCTGCGGCACTGGAGCAGGTACGTCGGAAGTTTCCGTGACAATTTTATTACTCTCTCTAGTTCTTGAATAGAGTATAGTCTGTAATATTTGATGGTACGGAACCCCTTGATGCACGAATTACACTCACTTGTCTCGCTTTATTACTTCTAGTAGAACTTGACTTTGCTTTAAACAAAATTCTCGTATTTCAAATCTAATTTTGGAAAATCCGTTTTCTATTTATCATTCGTATTTTACCGTTGAATTTCATCCTAATCTTAAGAAAAAAACGGAAAGGAGAAAAATGGAACACCTTTTGAATGAAACATGGCATGTCCACCGAAGGTAATGTATTTTATTCAACGTAAGAAAGTAAAAAAGGGAATTTTCTCGGAGATATTTTTTTCTTACAAAAGCTTATCAGGTTATTCTGGCTATTTTCATAAAGAAAAATATATATATTTCGCTTCTGGAATGAAAAAGTAACGCATATAAAACAGAATTTTGGCTGAATTTCTTTAGGGGCTGATGCTGATGATCATCTATTAAGGTTTTCGTAGAAATAAATTTGTTACTTTTAAATTTTTTGCTAAGGGTTTTGAAAATCTTATTATAAAAATACAGATATCGAAATAAATGTGTGATTGGGGAATCCCTGGGCACTAGTGAAACCGGCGTATGTAATATATGGCATACACATTTGGTCGTGAAAGAGTTATGTTGACTTTGGATACTTCATTTTTTGACAATTGCTTAAAAATGGCTCGTGTCGATTGGTGCATGGAAATAAGATAGTGACAGTTGACGAGTCTTACTCGTATGAATCCGAAGGTAAGCAGCAGTCAACCGTATGAATCTTCCATGATAAACCAAAACCAACCAAAACTGCACGCGCACGAAGCATCTCAAAGCAATTCGTCGTGAGTTTTTTTGAAAAAACTGGCCATATCGCAATCGTACTCGTAAAAGGGTCAATTCTGAATAGTATATAATTATTTGTTTGCTGAAAGTCTTCGGATGACAGGGGATACAGGAAAAAAATTAACCTTGAAATTACATGGAAATACAAATCCAAAGTCAGTTTCAAGGTCACGAACGTTAAGCCCCTTCAGCATAAAGAAACTTATGTTCTTCTTCTTCTTCTTCTTCAAGTGCCATATCAGGTCCCCCTGACGTTGGCAATTACATTGGCAAGTCATTTTACGGTCCTGCGCTAGCTGGAACAGTTCCCCCGCGCTACGTATACCTGTCCATTCACGAATATTCCTCAACCAGGAAGCCTGTCTCCTTCCTACCCCTCTACGTCCCTCTATTTTACCCATCATGATTAGCTGAAGAATTCTATATCGCTCTCCTCTGAATATATGTCCAAGATATGAGATTTTTCTACACTTCACAGTGTTTAATAGTAGACGAGTTGTGTCGGCCCTATTGAGTACCATTTCGTTGGTCTGCCTAGCTGTCCAAGGTATTCTCAGCATTCGCCGGTGTAACCGCATTTCGAGAGCCTCCAACCGATTAATCGTGGCAGCCTTAATTGTCCAGATCTCTGCCCCATATAGTAATACTGGCCAGACGTATGATCTTGTCATTCTCTGTCGTAGTTTTAGGTTGAGGTTATCATTGCAGAAAAGTGGTTTCATTTTTTGAAAAGTTGATCTAGCAGTCTCTATTTTACACCTTATCTCTTTATCTGGGTTTAGATTTTCGGTGATATAACATCCAAGATATTTAAAATGAGTCACCCTGTCTATACTTTTTCCTTCTATTTGTATTGAAGCGTTAAGATGAGGTTGTCTACTAAAGACCATAAATGTTGTCTTTTTGATATTTATGTTGAGCCCATTTCTTGACCCTTATGTTACTTGTCATTAAATCATTTGGTTTCTATGCTTTTTTGCGTTTATGTGTCAGACAAGTGCGATTGACCTTCAAATGATCTCTACATGTAAAAACATAAAGACATATTTATAACGTTGGATGAGGAATTTTCTTTATTTTTTTTATTGCAGAAATGGGTTCTGCAATAAAAAAATAAAGATTCATAAGTTACCTTTAAATGACCTTGAAGTATAATTCCATACATTTTTTGGTTCGGCCTATAGACCGACTTCCGGATGATGTTGAAAGACACGGCTAGTTTACACACATCAATTTCTATTCCGGGTCCCTCTAATCAATTTTTATGTTTAATTAAAAATATTTCTGTATTAGACTTAGATGAAGTCTACTTTTCACTTAATTTCGCGGAAAGTCTTGCGATTTTCATCTTCAGGTTTCTTAAAGATTCGCCAGAATCATCAGTAATACTATGTTTTTTACATAGATCATCAAAAATACGACTGATTCTTTCACTTTTTTGATGTTTCAGCCAGTCTTCGACAAAATCTAATTTCGTCATAGTTATGACTCATTCTAAAATAAAGACAATAATTTTACTTTAGAGCCTTTTGGGGATCTAAAATATGTATGAATCTATGCCTGATGGTTGCAAATATAACATACAGAAGAATCTAGATGTATACATTTGGATACAAAAAGTTGCAATCCTTTTGAGTTTACAATTAAGAAGAAATGTGCAGGATTTTTTTATAGACATGTATATATTATACCAAAAATATACATATCTTTTTGCACAAAAATGCGTGATAATAGTATACATACCTTGAACAGAATATTCCATCACAAAAAACTTATTTCACTTTGCTCCCAATTTTAGAAGATGTTGCCATAAGTAAGCTAGAAATGCAACTGATTTGCAAATGCAAATCAAACTGCTTTATCACTTACCTTTCGACCCCGAAAAGTATTTGAATTAGGGGATTAACGTGATCAGTTCCTGGAATTGGTTTCCCGGGGGGGGGGGGGGGGTTACAAGTTGTTGTGACCAATTCATGGAGATCAGGTCATGAATTTTATCCCGTTATCTTATACTAGAGGAGACATTGTGAGTTGGTTCAATTTTTTTATAAAAATTCTATGGTTTGTTATTCCTGAAATATAAACTGTTACCCTCGTAGAAGATTTAACTTCCTCTCTTCCGGGATAAAATTTTCTCTATATATTTTATAGCTGTTTTGTATTATTGACAGATCAATTAAGTTAATATTTCCCGTCGCGACGACCTAATAAATAATTAGGAGAACTGACACATAATTCTGGAACATAAATTTTCGTGTTTCGTTGTGGGTGGGACAAGGTGAGGAGAAATGTTGGCATCGTTCCAAAACATGACAAAGTTGAAGGTACTCGGAAATATGTGACAAATAATCTGTTACCTGAGCTAACCTGAGAAAAATTTTCAATAAAAAGAAATCAGGCCTTAAATGCCACATCCCGTATCTTTTTATTTTATTTTAGGCTATTAAAAAATCTGTAGTTTTTGTTAAGCATAGCCTTTACCTACTTTTAATAGTTTTCGAGATATTTCGAATTTAGTTTTATCCATTGATCTGAAATTTCTTTGAGGTTTACTTAACTGTTGGTGAGGTATTACTAAGATTGAGACAATCATATTTTATTAAAATTAGCTTGAGATTATAAAGCCTCTAACTTTTTTTAAGGACAAAATTCCTTTGTTGATAGTGTTGATATATGGATATATGAGGCGTAGTGTATGTAGGATGGAAACGTAATTCTATATTAATTCGGAAGTACAATTAATTCCACAAAAATACCTTACCCCACCAAAAATTTAAAGTACAAAAGTTTTTCATTTTTGGAAACGCTATTTTTAGGTCTAAGACGCGATCAGTAGTGAATATATGAGAAAATAAACAAGGAGGAGGAGGATGAAGAGTATATACTCTTTCTCATTATATTTTTCTAATTACCTCGTATACATATCTTATTCGTCTGCCTATACGTTACCTTGAGTTTAATCTTCAAGTTAATAACTTGGTTAACCTTAAATTTGAACGCGATAGTAAAAACACTTACCTTATATTTAGCCTTGAATTCGATACAAAATCCTACCACCAGTGACTTTTCAGTTTAGTAAACGTATAAATATGTACGTGGATCAACCAAGCTTATTAAATTAAATACAAAACAATAATAGTTCAATATTAAATATTGAAAAAAAAAAATATATTAAAAGGTAAAATAGCCATTCCCAAATTTATGGATTTTAATAAAAAAAAAAGAAGAGGTTATGTGTCTAGAATTAATTCAAGTGTTAGATCATAATACCATCCGAAAAATTGAGAAGAACTTTAAAAGCTGTGAATGGAATCGACCTTAAGCAAACGACTATCATTGCAGGGCGTGGAGTAATTTAGAGCCTCGAGTGTTGGACGTTCCATGTATACATACAGGCCCAAACTATTCTAGTGAAATACGCAGTCACATAGGTTTTTCGTTAACCACATAACAAAAAAAGCACAAGAAGAAAAAAAATATTTTAACGAACTTAGGAACAAAATAAAGCTTAAGAATTGAGTTAATTAAAAGTCGTAAAATACTTTACGGTCACTTAGGGATTGAAATCTAGAAACTATCGTTTAATTTGTCTATAATTCCCGGCTCTGCCTAATTCCTTAGTCGACTCGAAATTAAATTACTCCGTGCTATAACTGGTTTTCTTTCCCTTTTTGCTTTCGGGCTTGAATTTAACGAGTAGAAGGAGGTTTCGCTTTATTTCGATCCGAAACGTACTTTGAAAAGTCGTGTTATTGTGAACAAAATGAATTAGGCGAGTTTATCTCTTACTTTAAACTACTTAAGGGAGTTGGGAAACATTCTTAACTTCTTCGGGATGTCAAGTAATATGAAACTAAGTCCCTGAAAGTTTTTTGATTGACGAAAACGGATCGGCGAAAACTTTTTTATGCGATTTTTTTTTCAATTATCTTGGTGCTATTTAACTGAACAGATAAATTCCGGTATTGATCCCAGCCTTTTTGGTATCAATATTTGGTATTATCTTGCAATAAATTGTCCAAATGGTAGTAAATAAAATTGTTATATAATATAAGAATTAATTTAAATTTATTTCATCGATTTCACAGAATACTTGGTACTTGAAATTGGTTTGGATCTTAATTTTCTTTTGGCGTCTAAGGAGAATTTGCGCCAGTTTTCACATCAATGTTTTTGGTAGGATACCCTTTTGTAGCAGTTTATAGAGAGTGGTAAATAGATAAAGAAGAGCAAAAGGTTTTGCTTTTAAAATTCGTACAAGAGTAACCGTTTGTATTTCGTGAATACAAAAAAAAGCAAATATTTATGATAGATTCAAGACTCTTCACCTGTCTCAATCTTATTATTGTTTTTTGAAGGACCGCTTTCCTATTTTTTGATCATAATCATTTGTATGAACTGACACAGGGCTTTTTTTTAGCGATTTTCAAATTTTGTGCGATCCCATTCGAACATAGCTTCTTCACGGCCAAATATTCACTTAATATATTATATACACTGCTACATTGTTATTTAAGGGCGCAACACCTCACAATTAACTGAGAAGAAACATTAATAACACTAAATTACCAGATTATAGTAGCAGGATCAGCCAGCAAAATTTCCGAGCTAACTCCTATGCCGGAGAGTAGGGGTAGGTGATTCAGGGCGCCACTGCATCTGTAGCTAGGCCGAATACAGAAACCTTCCGCGATGTCGTTAGGAACTAGCTTTCAACTTTACCCCTACAGATTAAAAGTACACAAACAGGGCAAATAAATCAAATAAAAAAAACTTAACCAATGCACACTATAACCTAAACAAAAACATAAAGCAAACCCGTTTATTCTTTGATCATATGATAGTAGTATGCCGGATTATTGCGCAACGCCTTATAAAAATAAAGAATAGCATAAATTAATAGGTCGTTATTAAAACTAAAAAAAAAAGAAATCAATAAAGTTTACCCGTCAGATGGTGTGATTACCAGTAGAATTGTCTCTCTTCTTAAAGGGGCAGGAACTAGCATAGCATCAATAGGTGCACACAGATTATAAACCAGCAATTATTAGAACTAGAACAGGGATCAAGAATGCTATAGAAAGTATAACACATATGAAATGGAACTGGGCGGGACATATGGCTAGAATGGAAGACGCTAGGTGGACTAAACGCATTATAGAGTGGCGTCCAAGGTTCCAGGCATTTAGAAGTAGGGGCAGATCTCCAACACGGTGGACGGATGATATCAAGAGAATCAGAACAAACTGGATTCAGTCAGGACAAGATCGGGAACATTGGAAACGATTGAGGGAGGCCTATGTTCAGCAATGGACGCTACAGGCTGTGTGATGAAGATGTGATGATGAGGGAGGATATCAGTAATTAAACGACCTGTTGGGAGAATTCCAGTTACTAAATGACTCCTAGGAAGAACTCCAGTAATAATATGAGCGGCAGGAAGGACCCTGTTTTTTTTTTGGGGACTAACAGAAACGTGCAAAACTGCCAAAATCCATATTGCCAAGTTTTTCCCCGTAAAAATAACACAAAACTCCAAACAGGCGAAAAGATACTGTAACTCAACTTAACACAATTACCGGGATAATTTAAACGATTTTCCAACCCGAAATGCTAGAGGATGATTCAAATAAATCGGGATGGAAGTCTTCAGTTTTCTTTAGCCGAATCAAACAGGAAAAAGTAAAAGTTATTCCAAAATTGGCCTCCATTTTATATTCATTGTCCATGCCTGCCCAACATGCTTGTTCTTTTCAAGTGTTAAAGAGAAATTTTAAAGGGTTGACAGAAAATTTGACAGAAATGACAGCTCAAAAATGACATTAATCGTTAATATTTTCTTCTCAAAGTCAGATAAGTAACCCATCGAATATTTTCATTTTTAAATTAAGAAATATATTCTTCGCCAGACATTACCGCCATCATCATTACGAAACAGAAATCGCAACCCAACATAAAACTGCCTGAAAGAATATCGGGGTAGTGTTGTAAAATTGCCTATATGCAAACTTAAAAGTGATATTTAAGTCAATCTAAGCATAATATATATAAAATCTGCGGAATTATCCAAAACACTTTCAGGAAAACTGCGATAAGAAAGGATAAAAGTAAGAATTTCACGTGAATAGTAAGCAGGAAAATTGAGATCTATCTAAATAAAAAGACAGTAAATGCATCATCTAAATAAAAAAACAACCTAGCACAGTGTAATAAAATGTCAGCATAATTGTCAAGCTAAAAATAAACTTAACCAAAACCATATTTTATACTGCAAGAGTATAGACAAATTTCAGAAAGATAAAGCAAACAATAGAGGTTCGTAATATAGTAAAAAAAATGCAACGAATAGTATGCTTTTATTCAAAGGTTTTTCTGAGAAATGCTTAAGGAAAATAATATTGTGTTGCGCAAGTCGTGAATATTTTCAAAAACAAGATAAAATTAACTGAATTAACGATGGTGAACTTATACCGGAATTTGAACCGTGCCAACACTGGTGTCTAGGGATGTCTCAATCTCATGGTAAGTCACATGACAATCTTGCATTGTCAGTTCATGCACACCATCGATGTTTTCTTGCACTACAACGGATTCGTCCGTGACCGAACGACGACAGATTGCATCCGTTTGTCAAAATGTTTTGAGTATATATACTATCTAAAATGTCAAACTTTACACTGAATATGTCAGATGACAGCTTGCACGGCCAATGTTTCCAGTTCCCTACATATAAACGGCAACCCTCGTAATAATATAGGAATTCATATCAGAAAACATTTTTTCCTATAATGCTCCAGTTTTTCCATCATGGCTAAGAAAATAATTGTTCTTATCCGACCCAGAAAGTGTTAATCAAAAATAAAGAAATACCTAGACACGTCTTTATTTTCTCGAGCGTCCCAATTTTCCTCTGCCGTCGCACGACATATTTTCCCATCGTTTTCAATCGTTCGCAAAATAACATGACAATATTGCGTCATGTTAAAACTGCTGAATGTACTGTTCTCAATTTAAAATAAGTAATAAATCGATATACGTTTATATCGCTTTTATTCGACGTTCACGCTTATGGCATTTATATTTTAGTTTGTTTTAAAAAACCATATTTGTACGATGGCGAATGGTTGAAATTTTCTAGATTTTACCTTGCATTGTCTTTCAACGGGGCTACGATTGCAGCAAATTCAGTTTTAGCATCCAAACATGAAGAAAAACACATACAGGGTGTACAAAATCATGAAAAACCTGGGCTTATCAGGGAACTTTTTTTATAAACCTTTAATTATTAGATTCTACAAGTTAACGTAAAAATATTCATACCATCGCGTATAAAAGATTTACAGGCAATTGAGGATTGTAATAACTAGTAAATGTAGGTACGTGTGGATTACACACACTTTACACAATGCTTTAAAGCAGCTTTCAAAATTGTAAATTGGCAAATTGATGACATTTCAATATCTCTATTTTATCTGTTAATAATCAGACCTGCTTGTTGAGAAAATTACTTGAATAATGGTACTGTGAAGCCTTTTCCAATGTATTTTTCGGGGATATGTGGACTAGAAGAAGAACCTATTTTAATTATTTTTTTCTTTATCAAGGCCAGATGTCATTTTATTTATTTCTGGATTTTGTCTTGATCTGCAGAAAAGTTGAAAATCCGTTTTCGCAGAGGTAGTAGTAGCATATTGGCTCAATTTGAGCATTTGGCCACTTTGCTTTGATATAAAATCCAGTGAAAGTATAACTTATATCAGAATATAAATCGGTATTTTAAGAAAGTTCAAAGAATGGCTTGTGTGGTAATAATGAGTGCAATGGGGACTGCTCCCACTAAGCCTCTGAAGATCCTGGTGAACCTACTTTCCACTTATATATACACACTTATCATAGTCTCAGTTGCCTAGGGCATCTCAGAACTGTAACGGGCGGCTACTTAAGTATCTGGGAAAGAGTGATGGAGAGATGTTCATCACTCCCCATGTAAACAGATTACATAGCGCCACTTTTAAAACCCATCCACTCTGTTGAAATACTTTTGCCAAGTAGGGAGGACTGGGAGGAGGAGCAAAACCTTCCTAGAAGCGGGTTCTAGTGGTTTATATATTGATCTCGACAAGTTGAAGGAGCTGGAACTGGACTGTTCGGTAAGAGCACCGGAGTCAGAAGAGAGTTCTACTCTCTCGGATAACGTGCAACGATCTTTACAACGGAAATTTATGCTATTCTGCAGTGTGACCATCTCTGTGAGAGGGCTATAAATAGGAATAGGATACTAAGCATATTCAGACAATAGGGCTGCTATAATTGCACTGAAGTCTAAAGACATAACTTCACGACGAGCGTATGAGGGCAAGGATGTGCAGAACAGACTGACAAGGAAATGCTGTACAATCGGGTAAGTCCCGAGTCTACTTGGGTATACACGGGAATGAGAAAGCGGACTGTCTGGCAAAGATGGGGTCCGCTATTGAACCATATTGACCCCAACCAATTCTAACTGTCCAAATTGCCTTTGGTCAAAGGAGTTAAAATTGTTGCTGAAAAATTAATTTATTGAATCGCGAAGAAGAGCTTCTAGAATGAGGTATAATAAGGAACATATAACTGGTCATAGCGCACGGCTTACTAGGGAGCTTTTCTACTTAGGAACGAAAGAGCTGCGAATTGTGGTGTTGATAGGATATTGTCACCTGAGGGTCTATCTTCATAAGATGGTCATAGACGACTCGATGGACGGATGGTGCTTGCAGGAGAATGAAAGTTTTGACGATGTTCTCAGAGCCAGGCGACCTCGAATGACCTGCAGCAATGATGGGCTGTGAAGAATTAAATAAGGCTTAAGCACCGATTATCAAGTATCACCCACCATCTTTTGTTCATTCAATCAGTATTTTTTTAATATATGAGAAAAACTCTACTTTTAGGTATGCCAACCTTTGGGAATTCACTTTATATTGCATCAAAATATAGCTGTTTATTGGTTTGATCTAAAATAAAGTTTTATGCAGGCGTTGTCTTCTTGGCTGTTTTTTTTGCCGGAAATATATTGTAGCATCACCTTATGTTCTGGGAAACAGAGAATTATTTTGTTTATAGAAAGAGCTATTTTTTCTTTAAGAGATATGAATTAGTTTTTCTTTTAGATAATTATCAAAGAATATGTAAGAAATCGACACCCCTCAAAATTTTGTGCCTTGGAATTTAGTAGCGACTCCGTGTCTGGCTTCCTTGATAATGTCAAAGGTTGTTTATGGCCAGAATTCGTGGGTGTTTATCGATTATACAACATGCCAAAATTTCATTAAAAAATACAAGTCTGTTTAAAACATTTATCCCAGAAGATAAAAAATCACTGGGTGTGTGAGTGCCATATGCGGAAAAAATTATAGGAAATATTAGGGTTATTTGTACGCTTTCTGTACAATGCCGGACATCCGCTATGTAAGATGGAGTAATAACAAAATGAAAAAAACATTTGACAGTCAAATTAGTTTTCGAGCCGATCGAGTTGCCGCGATTAAGACAGAAAATATATTATTCATTTCACGATAACTTATCACTGGACATAACCAATCATTACTAAACTTGTATACATTAGCAAACCAGAAAATTAAATTGAATTTTCCAATATTCGACATTTTTCGTAGCCGTGGAACGTCCCTAATTTAGAAAAGACAACATTTAACGCTAGAAGAAAATTACCATAAAATCACTCACCTTAAAACAACTAATAGAGAGATTAAGCCTAATGCGTGTTTGCGTTGTGTGATTAGATCAGGGATCAGTCGATGACCCATTTCCTGGGATCCGGACGTTCCCATTTCTTAATCCTTGTATCTATTAGGACACAGTTTTGATAGGGGATCTATATTTTTCCCATAGAACAATAATGGTTCCCAATCGGTGGGTAATAACCCATAAGGGGGTTCGCCGGTTATCATTATTAGAAACCAAAAGTAACTTTAAAATTTCAAGACAGGTGATAAAATGTTAATAATTTATTTATGCTTAGCAACACGCTAGATATGCGACGTAATTTGTGGAAGGGCGACGCGCGCACCTCTCTGGTTAAATCTGATTGGACAAGCTGGCCAGGTAGTTCGCAGCTATCGCGATATTCGGTTGCGTATATGAGAGAGACGTTTCTAAGACGGACCCTATCGTCGTAATAGAACCGAAAACGCACGTGCCATTTCAAACGCCTCATTATATCTCTCATCTAGAACACAACGACAACTTCGCCGCGATTGGCTCGAAACGCCAAAGATGCAGTTGCCTCGCGAACGCCTTTGCCGACATCACTCACTAGGACATATGGTAAAAGTCATTTCATAAATTTTTGACTGGTATTTGAGGCAACCCGGTATATGGTGTATATCTTTAAAAAGAGATGTAGAAAACTAAAGTCCATTTATATCATAACTTTTTGTATTTTTTTCGTAAATATAAGAATTTCTTTAAAAGCATTGATCCTGTATTATACACAAGTATATATACATTTTGTTACTATTTCGCTGGAGAAACTAAGAGAAAAGTTTTTATCGATCCCCTTCCGCCAATCTGGAAACTCTCAAAGACCTAGTTTTATATTATCTGACATCTGAAAAAGTTGAGAATGTTTTCCAGCTCCCCTAAGTAGTTTAGTGTAAGAGATAAACTCGCCTAATTCATTTTGCTCACAATAATACGACTTTCCAAAGTACGTTCTGGATCGAAATAAAGCGAAATTCCTCCTTCTATTTGCTGAAGACAAGCCCGAAAAATAAGAAAAGAAACTGGTTACGAAATAATTAAATTGCGAATGGGTTAAGAAATTAAGTAAACTTTACAAATTCAACGATATATCTTCTGTCTTGGCATGAAAGAAACTTTTGAATTTAAGCATGTGTCATTTTCTTTTAAAGTTGGTACAACTATAGGTAATAAAGGGTGTTTTTTTTATAGAGGTATAGAACTTTTAAATGGAATAAAACCAAGATGAATTTTTTAAATTGACATGAAATTTACTTTATTCGAAAGATAACCTTCTGGCATTATAATTTAAATATGACTTCTGGCATATGACCGCCACGGCTGGCTCGGACGTAGTCTAATCTTGAGGTCCAATTTTCGATGACTTTTTCCAACATTTGTGGCCGTATATCGGCAATAACGCGGCGAATGTTGTCCTCCAAGTGATCAATCGTTTCGGGCTTATCGGCGTAGACTAGCGACTTCACATATCCCCACAGAAAATAGTCTAGCGGCGTTAAGTCGCACGATCTTGGAGGCCAATTCACGGGTCCGAAACGTGAAACTATGCGGTTACCAAACGTTTCCTTCAATAAATCAATTGTGGCACGAGCTGTGTGACATGTTGCGCCGTCTTGTTGAAACCACAGCTCCTGCACGTCATGGTTATTCAATTGATGAACGAAAAAGTCAGTAATCATAGCTCTATAGCAGTCACCATTGACTGTAACGTTCTGACCAGCATCGTTTTTAAAGAAGTACGGACCAATGATTCCACCAGCCCATAAAGCATACCAAACAGTCAGTTTTTCTGGATGTAACGGTGTCTCAACATACACTTGAGGATTATCATCACTCCAAATACGGCAGTTTTGTTTATTGACGTATCCATTCAAACAAAAGTGAGCTTCATTGCTAAACAAAATTCGCTTATGAAAATCGGGATCAACGGCAATCTTGTTTTGGGCCCATTCACCGAATCTACGCCTTGCTAGGTGATCGTGTGGCTTCAATTCTTGCACGAGTTGGATTTTGTAAGCACGCAAACCAAGATCTTTCCGCAAAATCTTCCATAAAGTGAATGGACACATATCCAATTCCTGTGCACGATGGCGGATAGACTGATTCTGGTCTTCCTCTACGCTACGCTCTACAGCAGCAATGACTTCTTCTGTACGCACTGTACGACGTCTCTGTGGATGCGTATTATCATTTAGAGTAAACGTGGTGCGAGAACGTTCCATATTTAATCGAATTAATTGCTCTGATGGACGATTATGTTGACCGTAAAATGGACGTAGTGCGCGATACGTATTTCGAACAGAACCATGATTTTCAAAATAAATTTGCACAATTTGGAAGCGTTGTTCAGGCGTCAGTCTATTCATGTTGAAATGCCAAACCAAACTAAACATAAATCACTTGACAGCTGATAAAATGGCCGCCAGTTAAAAAAGTGTTGCCAATTTAAAGTTTTATACCTCTATAAAAAACACCCTACTAAGAGACACGTAATATTAAGATTTTTTTGCAATATAGCTAGATTTGAAAGCATAAGTTCTCAGCAGTGACGACAGCTGTGTCGATTGGAGGACAGCCATCGTCGGTCCTGGTTCACGGTTTCGTCAGTAAATATTCTATTTACAGGGTTGCCATGTCGGTCTGGGTACCTCTCTTCGTCGAACTTTCGGGAAGGAATCTCAACGGACGAATTTTCCGAACTAGACAAACTGAAAATCTCACTCAAACCCGTGCATACAAAAAATAAGCACACCCAGTGTCAGTACTAAACAAAGTTTTTACAGTGCAGTGGTTAAAAATATCATAAATTAAGGTTTGTGTTACAGTTTTTTTTAATAACCATTAATAGTTTCTTTCTTTGCCAACTTTTATATAAACTATCTTTGGTAAATCGATTTCTGCTTGCGAGTTCTACAAGCTGTTAAAATAAATTATTCAACTTTGAGAACACCCTGTGTATATATATATATATATATATATATATATATATATATATATATATATATATATATATATATATATTCTTGAACCATAGATTATATTTTTTTCTTTAGTTTGTCTTTTCTTGGGTTTGGGTTCTATATTTAATAAAAAATACAAAACAATTGACGTTTCGCCCTTTATTTAAGGCATTTTCAAAACTTTTTCCTCCTTGACATTGACAATATATATATATATATATATATATATATATATATATATATATATATATATATATATATATATATGTATATTGTGCAAATAAGTGCAAAGACTTAGTTTTGGTTGAGACAAAAAGAGAAAAAATTAGACACAGAAATTATAAAAGATGCATTTTAATGGTTAATATACCAGTAGATTTAGTTTAGAATAGTGTAGAATTAGGTTTAGGTATAGCATAAAATGTACCGTTAAAATATTAGTGTAAATAAACCTTAATAGCCAAATTCACTAAGAAGGTAGTAGACCCGATTTAGTTACCTTGGAAATTATATTTTCTAGATGACCAGTTTTGTTTTTCTTATGATATTGTTTTAATTGCCTTTTAAAGGTTCAAAACTTGCTTGACTTATTGTTACCCTTGTCAATTTAAATTCTCTACTGTCAATCTAGACCGGTTTTAAAGTTAAACCATGTTAGTGAATCAGGGGGTTAAAGTCTTAAAAAAAAAACAATAAAATCCAAAATTTTTGGATAAGAAAAGAATTGAGAATTGGTATATTAAAAAAAAATGATGACATATTTTTTGTGATAAAAACTAAAGTTAGTGAAAAGACTATATAAAAGGTATGGTATTAGTTAGAGCAAGGTTCAGTACAAACAAATATTTAGGTTAAAATGAATAAAAAGTGTGTGGATGCTAATAATGAATGAAAGCTAATAATGAAGTGTAATACATCTTCGATTGTGCCATTAAAACAATCACTCGTTAGACAAAAATGCGTGAAGTGGAAAAATTAGTGTAAAGTTCAGAGAAAATTACCGCAAATAGTGATAAATAAACACTAACGTATAAAATATAAGAAAAATCCTTTAGTTTTAAGGATCATTGAATAAATTAAGTACAAATTAAGATAATATTTTATATAAAAGCATGGAATGTAAAATAGATTTAATTAGTTTGTAAGATAAATTTAAGCTCAGTTTAAGAAATATTGACACAAATATATTAAAAAAAATTTGCTGAATAAAATTATAATAACATTAAAGCAGCAATAAACGTTTTAGAGTCTTCAACAAAATTCGATAAAAATTGTTATAAATTTTTAAAAGTGCAGAAAGTTTATTTTTATCAATTTTAACACATAAATAATGTGCCAAAGTAGCTTTTATATATATCAAAATATCGAGATAACCCTAAAGTTTAATTATTGCAAATTCAAGTAAGCTCGAAAAGTCAAATTTCTGTCAATATATTAAAAAACATTAAAATTCCAGTCAAAAATTGGTAAAATAAAACGGCCATCATAAAATTTAATTTTCCAAGATATAAAAATTTATCAAGTTGCCTGGTATCAAAAATCAGACCAATCAGAAAACCAAAATTTCTTATGTTTTGGCCTACTGTAAAAAGCCAAGGCGTAGGAAATTTCAATAGAGTTGAATTAATCAGTTTGCCGGAAGCACTGCGTTTCTTGAGCTCCCTAAACTTGACACAACCTCAATATTTCATTTGTTTAAAAAAAATTCTTCCTATGTCACAAGTAAACAAAAGTTTGGTTTTAAGGAGGTTATGTGTTACTATTGTTTTAAAGGATAAAGAAATTAATAATTTTTTTAAAACAATTAGTAGAAGTTTATAAGTTTTTATTAAATAATTTTGCAACTCTCAAACAACAACAAATGATTTTGGAAAATTTTTTGTCAATTCCTTCCTTCACAGGAAACGACAACTAATATTGTTTTGGGAGATATGGTGGATTTTTGAAAAAAGAAAATAAATAAAGTAACTGGAATTGTGTTTGGTAATAGATTGGGACGAAATAAAAAAAAACACAACAAGATATATATATATATATATATATATATATATATATATATATATATATATATATATAAGATAAGCCAGTAGAAAGCTTTAATTTTTCTTAAACATTGAAGACTAGTATAAAAAATTAACCTAATTTAAAAAAATAAAAATAAAATTAGTAAATTATAGTTTTGTGTACTAACCTGATAGAATATAACAATATTTATCATAATAAATATCAGGTTTGGAACAATATTAACAGCTTGTATCACTACACAGCACACGATAATTTGTTTAAATTAACACTATAACCATCTAATGTATGGTAGATCAAATTAACTAAAAAGTAATCTTGAGTAACAATAGTGCTGCGTAAAGGAAATAAGTTTTGACTATTAAATTCCATCTGGAAATAATAATAATATTGTGCCATATTTATTGTTAAATAAAAATTTTATATTTTGTGTTTTACTCTCTGTGTATGTCTTACTGATATTTTAATAACTTCTGAACTCAACTGAGATGGAGTCAATTTACAGGTTGAAACACATCTATATATATATATATATATATATATATATATATATATATATATATATATATATATATATATATATATATATTTATATATGGTTATATATATTGGAAGGTTAATTTGATGATAAGTTAGAAAATTTGAAAATATTTCAAATTGGTAATGATATTTCAGATTGGTAAAAAATAATTATAATTTTATTATAATTATTTTTTACCTGGCACTCAACAACAACAAAATATAACCATATATAAGCAATAAATACTAATATTTTATTAAATTTTGGTAATATATTGAAGCTTGATAATATAAATACAGAAGTAAACTTTTCAAAATTTTAAATAACAACAAAGTTTTCTAAAGTTATTTATGGGCATTTTGTGGGTAATTGCAAGTAGTGTAGATATAGAACGAATGCTATATATATATATATATATATATATATATATATATATATATATATATATATATATATATATGTTTATACGGCTTTCACGGATTCCTCCGTGTGAGATGCATTAGTAGTGGTTATATCCACATTATGCTGTTGTAGTGCTGAAATCACATTCAGCAAACGTACAACTATATGCAACTCCGTATGTAAGTGAAGTAAAATGCGAAACAGTAAATGCAAACTTCTCTCCATCATATCCTTTCTGTGTTAGAGGTGCACAGTTAGAATAAATTGTAATAAAACGCAATTCATCCTATTCCACCACCATCGAGATGATGGCCTACCTGTACCACCATACCGAGAAAGAAAATCAAAACCTACCCTCCCCGCCACAGTGATACGGCAGAGGTACATGTTTCGTCTCTCACTAGACTCATCAGGGTACCGACATGCACCTGGTTGTGCAACGGACAGATCGGAAGGAAGTATGCAACACTGAACGCGGGTTCGCCGACCTCTCGTCGGATGGCTTATATATGTTTATACGGCTTTCACGAACTCCTCCGTGTGAGATGCATTAGCAGTGGTTATATCCACATTATGCTGTTGTAGTGCTGAAATCACATTCAGCAAACGTACAACCATATGCAACTCCGTATGTAACTGAAGTGCTAA
This sequence comes from Diaprepes abbreviatus, assembly GCA_034092305.1. Classification (NCBI taxonomy): domain Eukaryota; kingdom Metazoa; phylum Arthropoda; class Insecta; order Coleoptera; family Curculionidae; genus Diaprepes; species Diaprepes abbreviatus. The sequence continues at coordinate 13,656,173 of JASJET010000054.1, forward strand.
TGCATCTCACACGGAGGAGTCCGTGAAAGTCGTATAAACATATATAAGCCATCCGACGAGAGGTCGACGAAGCCGCGTTCAGTGTTGCATACTTCCTTCCAATCTGTCCTTGGCATAACCTGGTGCATGTCGGTACCCTGATGAGTCTAGGGAGAGACGAAACATGTACCTCTACCGTATCACTGTGGCGGGGAGGGTAAGCTTTGACTTTCTTCTCGGGATGGTGGTACAGGTAGGCCACCATCTCGATGGTGGTGGAATAGGATGAATTGTGTTTTATTATAATTTATTCTAACTGTGCAACCTCTAATACAGAAAGGATATGATGGAGAGAAATTTGCATTTACTGTTTCGGATTTTACTTCATATATATATATATATATATATATATATATATATATATATATATATATATATATATATATATATATATATATGCATACATTGCTCCATTACATTATTGAAGCAGCCAATAAGATTAGAAGCTATTTTTTCTTGTAAAGGGGAAGGTGAGCCAGAAAAGATTGAGAACCTTTATTGTTCGGTAAGAGCAGTTTAAAAGTTAGGCCATGTTAGCGAATTAGGGGGTTAAAAATAGAGATCGTCGACTAACTTTTCCCGATTATTACGCATCTATAAAAAAGTTTGCCACCTATACAATTTCGTTTATGGCCTGAAAAAAATTGCACAAAAAATTGATGCGACGTCGTCAGCCATTTTCCTGAATGGACCATTTATATTTGGCCACGATGGGTCTTTTTTTATTAAAACTTCTCCATATTTTTCACTTCCCGGTAATTCAAGAAGTTCTATAACTTTTTCGGCAAGTCATAAAGTTTTAGTCGGTCTGGGCAGGAAAATATTAAAGTTAAAGAGCAGGAACTTGAAAATTTATTTTTAGGACTTTTGGGTAGTATTATAGTTTTTCGATATTGGCTTAGATTTGAGGTCGTTGTACTTGTCAGATATAAAATTAGTTGTGCGGTTTTCGATCATTGTAAAACGATGTTTTCGGGATCAATCAGGATATGTTTATGTCATAAAAATTATCTGTCTAGTGTTCTTAGTTTGCAGGAAATTGGGGGCGATCAGGTTAAACAAGAAACCAAGGCATTGAACTCGGAGGAAATTTAAGTTAGCAAGCCGGTCAAATGCGTATGGAACACGCATTATATTGTGGCTTCTGTAGCAGTAATTGATGTTCTAAGTTTATTCTGCAATTTCATTGCATTTCCATCTCTAAGTTAATTAAAAGCAAGTGCCTGAAAAAATTAAGCACTGTAGTTGTAGGAAACATCGCTTTAATTTTGCATTAGAGAAAAAATATACCTGTAGTACCGCTTTTTCTTTCGAAATTTCAGCTTCACTGGTTTTGGAAATATTAATAACTGTATAAAATATTACTTTATTTTTCACATATTTCCTCCCATCTTGATACAATAGGCATGATGACTGTAACGAAGAATCACTGAAATTATGACTTGAAGTAATTATATAGGATAGATAGATTCAAAAAAACACATTTATTTTTAGATTACAAGTGAGATTATATTTATTTTAGTAAAAATAAAAACACAAAATATGGAAATCGGCCATATTAGATCGAACATCAATCAGAAGCGTGTGACGTCACGCTTTCATAAACATCACATCAGTCATAATTGTTTATCGCCTTTATCGTTCGAATTTGTCTTTATTTGCATCGTTAATCAGATATTTTGTGGATAAAACTATCAAGTGTGTCCGTTTCCTGCTATCAATAGTACAACAACGTCATGGAACCAGGATTTGTCAAGGCCAATAGCTCAAATTGGCCAAGAGGTTAACTGGTGCACTGTTTTTTCAGTTTGGACAGTTTTACTTCTGAATTTGTATAATATATATACTTGTACTGATTTATCAGCTGATTTTGGAAAGGAGGTAGGTGCTTCTAGATCTTCAATTCTGTGCAAAGCTAAAAAATAAAAATAAGTACTTGTGAACAAACTGTAACTATTTACACATTATTATGTACATAATTTTTGCAACAGACTATAATAATAATATAGGTACTACAAAGATTGTTTGGAATCATAACTACCTATAATGTTATGAAAATAGCCCCAAATAGAAAAGATATACACTTGAATTCAATAAAACAAGTTATCGGTATAAAAAAGCAATGGGTACGTACCTGAACTTTCTGATGAAGTGCCTGTGAGTTCTAAATGTTCTGTAGGTGGTTTTGTTTGTGCTACATCTTTGTCCCTTTCTTCAATTAGACACCTTCTTTGTTTTTTGAGAACATAGGGACGCTCAGCAGTGTCAGAAGTTCGTTTGCTTCTGCCTGGTTAGCATTCAAATTTTGTGGGTATACACCCTGACTTTATGCGCACTTGTAAAACTGAACCCATTACATGGTACTGTATATAATTTTCCATATCATTTGGTAATTAGAAAAAGAAAAAACTTTTAATAAGGAACTTTAAAAATAATACAGTAATAAAGAAATGAAACTTAACCTCAAACGGGATCGACAGTGTTATTGACAAATATTTACCTTACATATATTTTGTTTGTGAGCTTCGCCACTTATTTTTATAAAATAAATACTTACATCAAAATGATCTTCGCAGAAATAAATCACTGAATTAACAGATACAGAAGCTGGGTCTCGACTTGCAAGATTTACCCACGTATTTCTGATATTTTTCTTCATTGGCACGTTAATAAATAACTTATTTGGAGTTTTTATCGATGCATTATTACATGGAGGAACTACACACCATCGATACACATTAAAATTCATGATTATCGCACAAAATAATGGAATATATGAATCAAAACAAGCAGTAAGATACAACTTGTCTAGTGTTTACGAAAGGGTGACGTCACAGACGGACGCCATTACTATTCTAGCATTTTGGTGCGAAATTTAAATTATATTTTGAAAAGGTAAATTTTTTCTTCAAAACATAAATTTTTTGCGGAAATAAGATTTATTTTGTATAAAGTGCGTAAAAATATCGTGGAATATTTTTCCAAAATCAGTCATCATGCCTATTGTCCTAACTATGCTTCGACGTTTCTGTGACTTTCTGTAAAAAAGATTTTCCAACCTCTTCACCATCACCAGAAAAGTGACTGACTCAAAAATACGCCAATTTGAGTATTTATTTATTTCGATAACACCCTGTATATCTAAGAGTTTGAAGAATCAAAATAAAATACAACTAACTAGGATACAGACATAAATCTAAAGGTATTTTAGATTTTGTGTGGGCATTAGTAAGATTTATGGTATATAACAACTATTAAATCTTTTAGAACCATATACAGTGTACCAGTTGGGTACGACGTTATGGTGTTGTCTACAATAAAACGCCTCCGTAACTATAAATACAGTTGTTTAAGCAGCTAAAGAATAGATGAAAATACTAGAAAACAGTTAAAGAGGTTTTGTTGTTCACGGGCGGTATGTAACATCACTGCATAGTAAAAAAGAAAGTTCCCCAAATACGTATTTTTAGGTAGTAGGTTAAAATTGAAAATTGAATGAATTTTGATCCTGTTAATTAAAATTCCTTACCAAATTTTGTATATTGATTGTTTCTTTTTTAAGAAATAAAAATAAAAACAAATTTTTAAATTTGTTAGAATTTCTTTGAAAATAAAAAAATATATATAAAAATGCAGGGAGGGAAATTATCTGATCATTAACAACAGAATTTAAATTTGCGAAATGTATTAATATTTTTTAGCCGAAAGCCAGAAGTGAATTTGTTGGTTTTTCGATGTATTCAAACGCTTTTTTATAAACAAATTAAAAATTTCCATGTTTTCGATTACATTATTAATATTATTATTGGGGAAATCGATTGGTATTTCTATTCCGAGTATGCATATTTTTGCGAATTTGAAAAATTATAATTAGAATAAAAGTTTTAGTATATTTAGTGCAAAAAACCGTACTATTTCACCACGTCACATGAAAAAAAAATCAGATTTTGCAATTAAAACTCTGAAAAAAATCTTGTGATGATATTTGATCATCGATGCCCAAGCAGGGGCGGATCCAGCCTCTCTCTGGGGGGGGGGGGCGCGGTGATATCACAAGCGAAAGCAAGTTGTCGACGGGAGGGGGGGGAGACACCAGCAACATTCCCATTTCTAGTGTAAAAGGCAGGGTCGGGTCTATTTTTCCGAATTTGAAGCTCTTGGAGAGGTGCAGGGCGATTACAAGAAAAAACAAGTTGTCAACGGGGGGAGTGCCAGCAGCATACACATTCCTAATATAAAAGGCAGAATCGGTTCTATTTTCCTGAACTCCAAGCTCTTGGGAAGGGGAGGGGCGATCGCAAGCATACACATTCCTATACTCTATTCAAGAACTAGATAATAATGTTAAAAGCTCTGTTGAGATGTGTTCCAATATGACAGGAGTTGGAAAATCTACTATATACCGAATATTGAAGGAGAAAAAAATGACTGGAATTGTTAGTACTACCGAGCCTCATTCGATCACAGGCAGATGGAAAACCTCATTGGAAGAAGAGATGAAAACTGCAATAAAAGGAGTTGTACATACATTTTATTATGAGAAACATATCCAAACCGTCGACAAAATTCTAACTAAAATCAATGAAGATCAGGATTTACCTGAAATTAATAGAACTGAGCTCTAGAAATTGCTCAGAGAACCTAATTTTTGGTGGGAAAAACCAGATAGGAAGTCTGTTCTTATAGATTGTCCGGAAAATGTCCGTTGGAGAAGGAAATATCTCTCTCAAGTAAAAGGTAGAGTTGCTAGAAATAACACAACTTACAAAATTAGTAATTTAACTGAACTTTTGAAAGATTTTTTTGAATAAAGTAACTGCAGAAAATTGGGAAAAATCCATATAATAAAGGAACAACAGAAAATGTGGAAACTCGATCTCATGATCGGTGAGATAGAGGAACTAATTAATTACCAAAAAATTAATAAAAAAATAAGAAATAAATAAACTGAAACGTCAAATGCTCTAAAAATGTTTTTTATTAATAATAAAATGAACGATAGCCCAAAGAAAAATTTTAATATTATATGGACGAATTTATTTTTTTATATGTTTAACTTCTTGTATTTTCGACAATGGGCATTTTGTAAGTATTTAAGTTATAACTCAGAACTTTTGAGAGAAAAAGGCTACGTTTTAGTCTGAATGTGCCTAAAACGGTTTCTATACCAAAATTAAAAATAATAAAAATACAGTTGCGATTTGTGTTAAATATGTCAAAATTATTTATATTTTATAATGAATGTTAATTATTAAGAAATCATAAGAAATAAAATAATATAATAAAAACTGTTACGTGTATTACCGAAATCATATTCTATGCCATAAATACTTAGTGATAAAATAAACCTTTTCCGACGCCTATGACAAGGATTAAAATCCTTTTTACCACTTCACACATCCAAATATCTATTGCTATCCAACCCAAATAGTCCATTGTTATAGACCGGTATTTTTGATCATAAAATTTCAAGCCCATACCTATGAAAAATATATGTGTCCAACAGATTTTGCCGAAGACACCGGACTAAAGAACACAGATAGTTTGCGAAGAAAAAAAGGGGTAAAAAATGATTTATTACTCTCTCTAGTTCTTGAATAAGCTATAGTGTAAGAAGCAAAATCGGGTCTGTTTTCCTGAACTCAAAGCTTTTGTGTGTGTGTGTGTGTGTGTGTGTGTGTGGGGGGGGGGGGGGGTGATCGTTTCTTAGACCGAAAACTAGTGTCTCCGAGAACGTAAGACTTAATGTTTTATCTTTTTTACGTAGTGACATATTGTCAAGATGTTTTTGTATAGCAAATTGTACATAATTATTTTTTATATTCGTACCCCTTAATTTTTTATCATCAGCTTTTGAATTGAGGGATCCAAACTGCAGAAATCAATAGAGTAGCCTGGTTAAACTAAAAAAGAAAATGATTCGCGAAAATTACGTCAACCAAATGTTTCTAAAATAGAACAATGTAAACAATTTAGTCGATATTTCCGAAACACGTCCTACACCAAATAAAAGTATGCGGAACACGAACTTAAAATCGCATAATGCAGTAGTGGTATTTTGTTGCCAAAACTTGGCAGTATAAAGGAACTGATTCCGACATTTTTGATGAGATTTGTAAAAAGAAGAATTGGGTCACACGAAATATTTTTAGGATTGCCAGTGTGCCAGTAAACTTGTTTTTCACTAGGTAATCGATATTTTTTCGGTTATTGTGCGAGCATTTCGGGAAATTAGTGAAATGATGTGTGAAGGCCTCAAGTAAATAAGTATTTTGAGGTCGTCAGATTATTTTCTTTTTATTCATTTATTGATTAGAGATCTTGTTGTAGTTTGTTATAATCTATACTATTGTATAAGGAAGAGGGTTTGTGCTTGTACGAGAGTAGGCGTTTCTATTTCGGAAATAAATAAAAACAAATATTCTCGACTATACATTTTTATATGCGTTTGAGTTAACCCAAAAAGCATTTTTCCCACTGTGAAAATGGTATTTCCAAACATTGCTTTTTATATAGGACATTAAGGATAAAAAAAGACTAGACACAATGGTTTGAAATTGTTGCTTATACGAGGTGTGCTATAAAATAACGAAATTATTGCTGTAATACATTTTATTTTAAATTTATACATATTTATTTATTATCACCTTGAAAATAGTCCAGTCAACAACGGTAAAAATAGGGTATTACTTCCAAATTCTTTGTAGTAATACCAAAATGGTATCTCCAAACATTGCTCTTTATATAGGACATTAAGGATAAAAAAAAGACTAGACATAATGCTTTGAAATAGTTGCTTATACGAGGTGTGGCTATAAAATAACGAAATTATTGCTGTAATACATTTTATCTTAAATTTATACATATTTATTTATTATCACCTTGAAAATAGTCCAGTCGACAACGGTAAAAATAGGGTATTACTTCCAAATTCTTTGTAGTAATACCAAAATGGTATCTCCAAACATTGCTCTTTATATAGGACATTAAGGATAAAAAAAAGACTAGACATAATGCTTTGAAATAGTTGCTTATACGAGGTGTGGCTATAAAATAACGAAATCATTGCTGTAATTCATTTTATTTTAAATTTATACATATTTATTTAATATCACCTTGAAAATAGTCCAGTCGACAACGGTAAAAATAGGGTATTACTTCCAAATTCTTTGTAGTAGTACCAAAATGGTACCTCCAAACATTGCTCTTTATATAGGACATTAAGGATAAAAAAAAGACTAGACATAATGCTTTGAAATAGTTGCTTATACGAGGTGTGGCTATAAAATAACGAAATCATTGCTGTAATTCATTTTATTTTAAATTTATACATATTTATTTAATATCACCTTGAAAATAGTCCAGTCGACAACGGTAAAAATAGGGTATTACTTCCAAATTCTTTGTAGTGGTACCAAAATGGTACCTCCAAACATTGCTCTTTATATAGGACATTAAGGATAAAAAAAAAGACTAGACATAATGCTTTGAAATAGTTGCTTATACGAGGTGTGGCTATAAAATAACGAAATCATTGCTGTAATTCATTTTATTTTAAATTTATACATATTTATTTAATATCACCTTGAAAATAGTCCAGTCGACAACGGTAAAAATAGGGTATTACTTCCAAATTCTTTGTAGTAGTACCAAAATGGTACCTCCAAACATTGCTCTTTATATAGGACATTAAGGATAAAAAAAAGACTAGACATAATGCTTTGAAATAGTTGCTTATACGAGGTGTGGCTATAAAATAACGAAATCATTGCTGTAATTCATTTTATTTTAAATTTATACATATTTATTTAATATCACCTTGAAAATAGTCCAGTCGACAACGGTAAAAATAGGGTATTACTTCCAAATTCTTTGTAGTAGTACCAAAATGGTACCTCCAAACATTGCTCTTTATATAGGACATTAAGGATAAAAAAAAAGACTAGACATAATGCTTTGAAATAGTTGCTTATACGAGGTGTGGCTATAAAATAACGAAATTATTGCTGTAATACATTTTATCTTAAATTTATACATATTTATTTATTATCACCTTGAAAATAGCCCAGTCGACAACGGTAAAAATAGGGTATTACTTCCAAATTCTTTGTAGTAGTACCAAAATGGTATCTCCAAACATTGCTCCTTATATAGGACATTAAGGATAAAAAAAAGACTAGACATAATGCTTTGAAATAGTTGCTTATACGAGGTGTGACTATAAAATAACGAAATTATTGCTGTAATACATTTTATTTTAAATTTATAAATATTTATTTATTATCACCTTCACTAATAGTCCAGTCGACAACGGTAAAAATAAGGTATTACTTCCAAATTCTTTGTAGTAGTACCGATTTTAATGAAACTTGGTAATTAAGGTCATTTAACCCCCTTCTTTAAAACTTACATGCTCCTGATGCTTTTTATTTAAGGGGGAGGAAACTATCTCTTATGAAAAAAAAGTTATTAAGACATAGATTATAGCGATGCTTCGATTGAATTCATGTTTAAATATGTAAAATAAATATTCTTTCATGTTCTGAATTATGTATTTTTTTGCTATGTTACGCATTCTGTTCAGGGCGTCTCAAATTCAATATTTTATGAGGTTTTTCGTTAACTATTAACGTTAGCATTCATTAGCTGTTTTTTAGAGGAACTAAAAATGCCGCAAACAGAATTTAAAAATTTTCTTTTGTTTTTAAGATACAAGATGAGATGTTGCGTGATTTTAAACTACTTATTTTTATAATATTTCAAGCGTAATATAACGGTGTAGTCACAACTTTAATACGAGGTGTGGTTAAAAAGGTATTCATCCCAATTTGATTATTTCAAATGTAACACTCTATATATTTTTAAATGTTAAGGCAGAGTTTTTAATTATACTTATAACAATATACCACACTCGATGTCACATGAAAAGGGAAGCTCATTTTTGCGATTTTTTCATTAGAGATCGTAGTAATCCATGTAAACATGTTTTTCAAACGGCGGGCATTCATAACATTTATAAATCGTCGTTATAGCAATAAAGAATAAAACAAATTGAAAATTAAAAACTATAACTGAAAATACTATACGGAAGAACAAACCGAAAAAACAGAAATGGATGTCAGCAGAAATATTGGACCTCATGGAACAAAGGAGACAGTCGAAAACAAATCGAGTGAAATATAAAAGAAGACAAAGAGAAATTAAACAAAAATTCGGATAGCCAAAGAGAACTGGATGAGAGACAAGTTTATCGAAATGAAAGATCTAGAAAGGAAACATGACATATTTAACATGTACAAAAAGGTCAGAGAAATAGCAGGTCTATATAATAAGAATACCACTAATACCCTTGTGGACCCTGATGGTAAAATTATCTTGGACGAAAAAGAAATTTTTAAAACATGAGTTAAATATATAAAAGAATTATTTGATGATGACAGACCGAATGAACACAACTCCGATGATCTCGCTAATATAGACATGGGACCGGAAATTCTAAACAGTGAAGTTCTATCTGCCATAAGATCTGCAAAAACCAGGAAAGCCACCGGGCCTGATAATGTCCCAACCGAGCTGTTACAAATGATCCATGAGAAAAATATAGGAATCTTGGTCAAATTGTTTAATACCGTTTACGCGACTGGAGATATACCGGAAGATTGCTTGAAGTCTGTATTCGTCCCAATCCCAAAAAAACAGCGAGCAAAGCGATGCAGTGAGTACAGACTAATAAGTCTAATGAGCCACACTTTGAAGGCCTTTCTCAGAATCATCCACAGCAGGATAAGATATAAATGCGAAGCAGATTTAGATGAAACCCAATTCGGATTTAGAAACGCCCTAGGTACTAGAGAGGCTTTATTCGCTCTAAATGTACTTCTGCAAAAATGCCGGGACCAACACAAGGATGTATTCGTATGTTTTGTCGATTACGAGAAGGCCTTCGACAGAGTACAGTACAGAAAACTCATAGATATTTTAAGTAACGTGGGGGTAGACAGCAGAGACGTAAGAATTATTAAAAATCTATATTGGCGGCAGAAAGCAACAGTAAGGCTAAATGGAAAACTCACAGAAGAAAGTAAAATTCTACGAGGCGTCAGACAGGGCTGCATACTATCCTCACTGCTTTTTAATATATATTCAGATAAAATCTTTAAACGGGTTACTCAAGGACAACGAATGGGAGTACAAATCAATGGAGAATATATAAATACAATACGATATGCTGACGACACTGTTATCCTAAGCGACTAACTACAAGACTTGCAACATCTATTAGACTGTGTTAACACTGAGGGTCAAGAAATGGGGCTCAACATAAATATCAAAAAGACAAAATTTATGGTCTTTAGTAGACAACCTCATCTTAACGCTTCAATACAAATAGAAGGAAAAAGTATAGACAGGGTGACTCATTTTAAATATCTTGGATTTTATATCACCGAAAATCTAAACCCAGATAAAGAGATAAGGTGTAGAATAGAGACTGCTAGAGCAACTTTTCAAAAAATGAAACCACTTTTCTGCAATGACAACCTCAACCTAAAACTAAGACAGAGAATGATAAGATCATACGTCTGACCAGTGTTACTATATAGGGCAGAGATCTGGACAATTAAGGCTGCCACGATTAATCGGTTGGAGGCTCTCGAAATGTGATTACACCGGCGAATGCTAAGAATACCTTGGACAGCTAGGCAGACCAACGAAATGGTACTCAATAGGGCCGACACAACTCGTCTATGTTAAACACTGTGAAGTGTAGAAAAATCTCATATCTTGTACATATATTCAGAGGGGAGCGATATAGAATTCTTCAATTAATCATGATGGGTAAAGTAGAGGGACGTAGAGGGGTAGGAAGGAGACAGGCTTCCTGGTTGAAAAATATTCGTGAATGGACAGGTATACGTAGCACGGGGGAACTGTTCCAGCTAGCGCAGGACCGTGAAAGACTTGCCAATGTAATTGCTAACGTCGGGGGACCTGATATGGCACTTGAAGAAGAAGCAAGTTTAAAAAATAAAATCGATTTTTTAGAAAAAATTTTAACTTATATACAGTAATTTTTATTAATAATTTTCAATTCGAGTATCTACAATAAGGAACTAATGCTATTTTATAGAAGTGATGTAAATTTGAGCCAAATCTATGGATTAAATTTCGAGATATCAATCCCGTCAATTTTAAAAATGTTATTTCAAGAAAAACGCTGTAAAAGTTATAATAGCGATGAAATTGATAATTATCAATCATTGTTGTTAGTTACCAGCTATTCCGCGATTCCATCTCTATACAGCAGACCTTCAGCTTTCTCGTACTGTTCATCATCGTGCATTTGTAGGTCCCGGCGAGATTTTCGAGCTTAGCCTCTCATTTCACTCGGTCATTATCGACTTGTTTAGCATAATTTTAAATTTAAAAATAAAATGAATGTGTAGCCATCGTTGAACAATCCAGCAGTTAGGTAAGAAGCTATTTCGATGATTTTTAAGCCAGAATGGAAATGTTTCGGTGCAAGACGCCAGACAGTCGAGTTAAAACTTTCGTTGGCGTTCTGAGTGTGGCCACCCAAACATCTCTGTAGCAAATCATCCTTCGACAAATCTTCATAAATTAGCAATATATGTTTTTCCCCTTCTGAATCGATTGCATCGGGATGAGGTACTTTTTCGATGCTAGGGACCTAACATAGCGCTCAAATGAAGGTAAACTATGGTAACCGGAAGGTGCGCGGTAGCTTCGCTCTTGAAGCCGCTCCGCGTCTTTGACTATAACTCAAAAACCAATATAAATATCGATATAAAACTTTCTAGGGATGTTCTACAATATTATAATATTTTGAGACAATAGAAAAAAATCGATTTTTCTAACCAATTATATGGATTGTGGTCCCCGTTAATTTATATTTGCCCTTTTTTAAAGATATTTTTAAAAGATTTGAAAAAAAAGTTAATAAACCGAGGCCACACGAATTTTTTAAAGAAAATTTTAAAAAATGATGAAATAAATGTTCTTAGAAATGCGGAATCCCAAATTCAGGTAACCCTTTCGTCAGTCATTATCCACATAGGAAAGAAGTGATATATATATATATATATATATATATATATATATATATATATATATATATATATATATTTTTTTTTTTTTCTAAAATTTTCTTGGGTATAGGTATAGTACCTATACCCAAGAAAATTTTAGAAAAAAATATTTAACAAAAGGTTTAAGATACAAAAATAAATTATATATATATATATATATAGTGTACGACAAAACGAATGCACGAACTTCTACTCGCTAATATAAGGCTAAATGACAGTCAAATGCACTTAAATTTAAATTCTTTTTACTTATTTATGATCGCGATGGACTCTTCTGCTAAAAATAGTTTGTTTATGACAAAACATATGCACGAAATAATAGGAATTTACATTCTTTATTATTTATAAAAAATTATCAACAACAAGTACCGTGAAATAACTAATAACTCTCTTTTGAACATTGTAAGAATGTTTATAGAAAACTTCCACGTGTTTATAGTCGTTAGTGGTCTTTCAAAGTCATCGGTCATATGGTACAAGTTTTTAATGAAAAAAATGGCTAATAATAAGTACCCAGTGCAAGTAAAGGAAGCATATCACAGTGTTATTAGGATAAGGTTGTGGGAAGCTATGGAAGAATTTGGAATCCCGCACAAGCTGATTATACTGTGTAGAGCGTGCCTAGAGGGGGCAAAAAGCTGTGTCAAAATTGAAGGAGAGTGTAGCCAAACATTTTATATCAACAGAGGATTAAAACAGGGAGATGCGTTGTCGCCAGTACTGTTTAACCTTGCACTGGAGAAAGCCGTAAGAACAGTATCAGTTGACGCGGAGGTTTTTGGACCAAGTGGCCCTAAACTTATTTTGGCCTACGTGCGATATGGGCGCGATAGGAGAAAGCACAGTCAGTGTGAAGGAAAACTTCATAAAGATAGAAAAAGAAGCTCAGAGAATAGGGCTCCGAATAAATGAAGGAAAGACCAAATACATGCACGTCTCCCGCAACCCCGCCCGAGACAGAATCAGTCAGAACGTCACCATGGATGACTATAATTTTGAGCATGTGCGAGTTTTCAAGTACCTGGGCGCAGTGATAACGGCAAACAATAATATGCAGGAAGAGGTTAAACAGCGCATCACACAAGCAAATAAATGTACATTTGTGATACAAACCTTGCTGAAGTCAAAATTTATCACTAGAAAGGCAAAAACCGAAATTTATCGAACAATAATACGATCAGTAGCAATCTTCGCCAGTGAAACATGGACCCTGACAATTCACGATACGGAGCTGCTAAGAAGGTTTGAGAGAAAAATCCTGCGTATAATATATGGCCCATACCGAGACCTTGAAACAGGCCGTTACAGAATGAGAAGCAACATAGAGCTTGCGCAAATATATCAAAGCCCTGACATCATTCAAGAAATAAAGCCCAGAAGACTACGATGGCAGGTCATATACAAAGGAGTCAAAACGATCGACTAATAAAACGGGTATAGGAGAAAGCACCACAAGGAAAAAGACCACTGGGAAGACCTAGGCTTAGATGGAGAGATAACATCCACAAGGATCTAGCTATCCTTGAAGTTGACCAGCGAGAATGGAGGGAACTGGCACAATGCCGTTCTAGGTGGAGGCAGATAGTTGAGGCAGCCAAGACCCACCCTGGGTTGTAGTGCTACGGAGTCAGTCAGTCATTAAAACTAAGGAACTACTTCTTGAACTAAGAAAAGTAAGAACTGTTTATATTCCTAATGCAGTAAAATGTGTAAGAAAGCGTTGTCAAAAGTGTATCGACAATAATGAGGTCCCTTTTAGGTCTCTTCCTGACTAATTTTTTTTTAAAAAAAGGATATAGCTTGTTATTTAGAATAAATTATGTTTTTTTTTTGTTGTTCTTGTTGTTTAAATACAATTTTGTTGTTGTCTTGTGTTGTCATTAAATAAATAGTAAGTTTATCTCTCAAGTTTAAATATAAGTATCATAACACCTTTTTTTATTCATGGCTTACTAAGATTTTTAATAAAAAAATCGTAAAATGAAGTTTGCCTTTTCCTTTTGGCATAGAGTGTGATATATTATGATAAATATAGGTAAAAACTCTGCCTTACCATCTAAAAAATATAGGGCGTTCCATTTAAAATAACTTTTTGACCACACCTCATATTAAAGTTGTGATTACACTATTAGATTACGCTTAAACTATTACAAAAATAGGTCGTTTAAAATGTTGTAATGTCTTTTTAAATAAAAACGTTACAGGGCATTATAAAAATCGTCAACTTTTGATTTTCGTGTGCGGCATTTTTATATTCCCTAAAAAACACTCCTGAATGCTATATTAGTTTGATGATAACTTTAATAGGTAACAAGAAAACTCACAAAAGTATCGATACCCCTGTACATTCACGTTTATTTTATAATACACACCTCTCATAAATATTCTTCCCATTTAATAAAAACCATCGATCTCAAGTCGTTTTAAGAAATCCGAACCGACTCATTTTTAATATAAAAATAAACAAATCGCAGGATTTCGAATGTTTTTATTTAGCGTTTCCATCAGTTTATCGCCGAAATTTACGATATTTCCTCCATCGAACAAGCGAAAATCGAGTAAAAATCTCGATTTTTCACGGAAAAAATTCGCCGGGATGATGGATGGAACGGTTTTTTTTGTCGCTGTTCGTGGAAAATCGACAAGTAGGAAAAATAACATTCGACGGAAAGCAGCTTTTTCAAATATATGGTTATGATAGCGCTTTTAAAGCGTTCCCGTTCCAATATCTATCAGAAGTATTATATATACTTTTCTGTGAGCAAACTAACGATTTTTCAAATACTTATCTAAGTCGAGAAAATGCATTTTTATTTTATACTTGCAGGAGGTATGAATACTGAGATTTATGGGTCTTTTCGATAAAAATATGAGTTTTTATTGATTTTATAACGACTGAAAATGATGCATTTTATAGAATGGCTCAATTTTTCAGTCATGTTAATATTAAGGTGGTAATATTTTACGTGTCTCCAGCTAGTGCAAATTACTGATGCTAAAATATGGGGAACTAGCCCAATTTATGTTATAATTTTTCAACTTATTTGAAAATACAGGAGACTAGAGTTGATGTGAATACGCGCTCATGTGAACGTCTCAGTAGTATGAACAATCAAAATGAATGTTATATATATATATATATATATATATATATATATATATATATATATATATATATATATATATATATATATATATGTTTATGCGGCTTTCACGGATTCCTCCGTGTGAGTTGCAATAGCAGTGGATACATCCACATTATGCCGTTGTAGTGCTGAAATCACATTCAGCAAACGTACAACCATATGCAACTCCGTAAATAAGTGAAGTAAAATGCAAACAGTAAATGCAAACTTCGTTCCATCATATCCTTTCCGTGTTGGAGGTTGCACAGTTTGAATAGATTGCTACAGAACACAATCCATCCAATTCCACCACCATCGAGGCAGGCCATCATCTCGATGAATTGAAAGAAACGAACCATATTCCCAAGAAAATAGCCAACTAAAAATATATTTAATGGTTCAAGAAAAATTAATTCCTATATTATATATATATATATATATATATATATATATATATATATATATATATATATATATATATATATATATATATATATGAATGGTTTGGTATTTCGGGTCTCAATCCGTTCGTTCAAAAAATCGTTTTCACGACGTTTCGCCAAAATCTCATTTGGCATTTTCAAGTACGGTTCGTCTCATTACTCGCTAAGAACTAATGGTGGCCTCTGATGAATTTCGAGTTTTATTTAACTGGCTCGCTTTTTGATTGGACGAGCGGCTTCGCAGGTTCCTCCCCTCTGTCGAGTGCGAAATATTTGGTTCTTGTATGCTGGTTCTTGGTGTATTGGTTGATCTATGTTGTTTTGTTTCTTGATTTTTTATTAATGTTTTCCATGTTGTTGGAATATGTATTGCATCGTCTCGTTTATTTAGCTGTCCCGCTTTTTCGATTTCTAGAGCCTCTCTTATGACGCGTACCTTGTAGTTCTGTACAGGTGCTATTTCTTTTGCTTTTTCAAAATCGATGGTATGTCCGGTGACTTGGTGATGTTGAAATAGAGCCGAGATTGTTTTTTTGTTTTTGATGCTATTTTTGTGTTCTTGAATTCTTGCTGATATGCGCCTGTTTGTTTGTCCTATATATGTTTACTGACAATCTGCACATGGATTTGGGCTTTCCTAGGATATTGACTATTGCTTTTTGTGGTTTAAATATGGGCTGTATGTCATGTTTTCTTAAGACTCTTCCGATTCTGTCCGTTATTCCTTTTATGTATGGAATTATGGCTTTGTTTCCTGTTAGATCTCGGTCTTTGGTTTTTGTTGTGATTTATCTTGTCTCTTTATGGCTTTCTTTATTTCTGATTGTGAGAAACCATTCCGTTCTAGAGCTGTTGAAACGTGTCTTATTTTGTGTCCAGTTCTGTTAGGCGGAGAGATCTTAATACTAGTGTGTTGACTACTGCCTGCTTTTGAGAGGGAAGATGATGTGACGCTGCATTGAGATATCGGTCAGTATGTGTGGGTTTCCGATATACGCTAAAACCTAGGGTGTTGTTGAGTTTCCTAGTTAATAGCAGGTCCAAAAAAGATTTTTTTTCTCGCTCGATTTCTAGCGTGAATTGGATTCTGTGGTGGATATTGTTCAGGTATATGAGGAAATCGTCCAGGTGTTCTTTTCCATGTGGCCATAATTATAAAAATATCATCACCCTAGCTTTTCCAAAATTTCGGTTTTAAAGGTGCCTTTTGCAGTGCCTCTTGTTCGAAAAATATCGTGAAAAGTTTGGCTATAACTGGTGAAAGCAAGGACCCCATAGGTGCGCCATCTGTTTGTTTGTATATTTGGTTATTGAACGTGAAATATGTGTTCTTGAGGCAGTGTTCTGCAAGTTCAATTGTGTAGGCTGGAAAATCTTCGTTTATGCCGATTTTGTTCAAAGTATCGTCCAGTGGTATGCTTGGATATAGCGATTTTATGTCGAGGCTTGCTAAGATGTCATTTTCTTCGAGGTGAATGTTTTTGATCAATTTAGTCAGATGTCCGGAGTTTTTCACGAAGGAATATATATATATATATATATATATATATATATATATATATCCACAAGCCAAATGTCCCTCTAAGACCCATCGTTAGCGCTTACAACTCTGCCATTCAAAAACTAGAAAAATACCTTGCTGCCTTCATGCAACCACGTGTTGAGAATGCCTCCTCTTGCGTCAAAAACTCGGAGCACTTCTTAACCATTCTACACTCCGTAAGAATTAACAAGGACGACATCATTGCAAGTTTCGACATAAAATCCCTTTATCTGAGCATACCGATGGATGAAGCACTGGATCAGATCACTCAAAGAGAAGATTTCCCAACTCATATCATGGATCTCACCAGACACTGTCTTAAAAACGCATATTTTCTGTTTGATGGTCAGATATACAGACAGAGAGACGGCGCTGCCATGGGCTCTTCACTATCTCCAGCCGTGGCAAATCTTTTCATAACCTATTTCGAAACGAAAGCTCTTGATAAATTCCACCTCAAACCCAAACTTTGGTGTCGCTACGTTGATGACGTATTTGTAATATGGCCTCATGGCAAACAACAGCTCAACTGCTTCCATGAGTTCCTCAATTCTATACACGCAAAGATACCGTTTCTAGACGTCTTCATAACCAAAACAATGAATGGATATCTACGACACACAGTATATCGAAAACCAACACACACGGACAGATACCTGAATGCTGATTCTCACCATCACCCCTCACAAATACAGGGCGTAGCCAATACCTTAATATCAAGATCCCTCCGCCTAACTGATGACCAAGGAAAAGAAAAGGAACTGTCACACATAAAAAGGGCCCTCCAACAAAACAACTACAAGACACCAACAATAAATAAGGCAATAAAATTGCAACAAAAACCAACGCAAGCAACAAGACCGCCTGCCGAGGATAGACAAATCACTATACTTCCTTACATAAAAGGCACAACAGACAGAATCGGCAGATTACTCCGGGAACACAACATATCTACAGCCTACAAACCACATAAAACAATAGGCTCTTCTTTAAGAAATCCAAAAGATAAAATCAGTCTAGAAAATCAAGGCGTATATAAAGTCTCATGTGGCACCTGCAACAAAACATACATAGGCCAGACCAACAAAAGAATATCAGCTAGACTAGAAGAACATAAGCTCGGTATAAGAAACAGACAACATCGGCGCTTTTTCGACACCAGCACGAGACAGGACACAAAATTGATTTTGACACCGGCCAGCAAATCGCTAATATAGGACACTACAAGGCAAGATTGATTCGTGAATCCATCGAAATTGAAAAGAACGGCACTCTGAACAAGAGAGACGATGCACTGAATCTGCCCTCTACTTGGAAAACTCTCTTCAAGCGGGACCATGGTACCGACACGCGTGCCACGCCTAAACTAACACCAACGGTGGCGCTCGAGAGGGAGGCGGAGCCAACGCCAACCAACCGCTACTATCTGCGACCACGTATAAAGCACGCTGCACGCTGACTTTCAGTTGATCTACAATCACCAAGCACAGAAGATGCCAAATGGGATTTTGGCGAAACGTCTGCAAATTTCTACAGGAAACCAAACCAACGAACGGATGTATTCCCGGATTAATACTGAATCATATATATATATATATATATATATATATATATATATATATATATATATATATATATATATATATATATATATATATATATTCCTTCAAACCATTTAGAGCAAATTTTGTTTTTTTTATGGAAGTAAACACAAATGAGTTTTTTTAAGTAAAAATTCTTCCAACTCTCTTTACTTACATAGTATACACGGGCAGAAAATTTGCAATTTGTGCAGCTTCAGGTTCATTATAGCGTCTAACTAATGGAATACTGGTGTTTTAAATAAATATTAAAATAATATTTTTATTATTCTATAAAATATTCATATAATTATCATTATTAATTTGAGGAAGACATAAAAATGCTTTTACACCTTCTAATTTTTTACAGTGTATTTAATTTTGCTCGTAAAAACACAAATATTTGACATTTTATGAATTTTTAGGTAATGGTGAATTTTTCATAATGAATCTTACAGTTAATAATCATAAATAATATTTTGTTATTATTGAATGCATGGTAAAAGTTTTTTTCTTGTTTCAGGTGAGTTCTTCAGGTTTTATATTAAGTGCAAGACTTTTAAAAAAAGAAGCCATTATATTTGGTAAGTTTAAATCGCCCTTAGATGCATTTTCCAGAAAATTACCCACACGGTTTGTAATCAGCGGTTCAAAATACATGAAAAAAGCATTGGTGACCATCATCAAAGACCCCTATGGCGCCTAGACTAGATGTGGTAAATCAGCGAGGAAAAAAATTGCCATTATAAAAAAAATATAGCATGAAATATAACTTTCGACGAATATTCTCGAATAATATAAAATTCAAAAGGCCTCAGTGGAAACCGAAACAAAAATATTTCAAAATGGCGTTTTTTTTGGTTATTTTTTGAATTTAAATCGCTCGTTACACGCGCACGCACAAAGCGTTTTTCGAAAAAATTGCAATAGTAAAAAGTGTTTTTTTTTTAAAAATACATAAATGTGTTCTGGTATCGACTTTTTAAAAAATTTTTACAATTTTACAAATTTTTTGTTAATAATAAATTACTGACCATGACTCAGTGCATCAATTAGAAAAAGTTTAATCCTGATACCCCTCCGTGGTTGGTCAGCTCTTTTTTTGCATCTTTTGAGGGGTGCACCGCTCGCCTAATAGTCCAGTAGAAAAAGAAGGATTTAATTTAGCTTCTAAAGTACCGAATATGTCATCACTTGCCCTCAAATGTCAACTCAAAATTTTGAGTGGCGGAAAGTAGATTTTTAAAATTTCAGCAACTTTGTAGATAAATGCAACTAAACGGTTTTAAAATAACAAGACAAGAAATTTATAAAGTGTTGTACAAGAATAATGCCCCTTATTGAGATCAATATGGGACTTTATCCCCCAGAACTGTTATATAATTAATATGACTAGAAACGTGTCTTTTGGAGCTACGAATAGTATAATTTATTTAGTAGCGATGGAATTTAGTATGCCCAAAATCCTATTAATGAACACCTATTCAGAAATACACTGTTCCTACTGGAAATCGCGTAGTTAGATCTATCATGGTATTGGGCTGCTTTTGAGGCTGTGCTATAAGTAATTTATATCAAGTAGAACACAGTTTGGATCGATTCATGTACGGGATATGTCAAATTCAATACTTTTATGGAGTGTCTCGATAACTGTTAAAACTAAAAATGCCGCAGACAGAAATTACAAATTTTCTTTTGTTTTGAAGATACAGGGTAAAATTCAAAAGTTCACAATTTTTATAATGCTTTGCAACGTTCTTATTTAAAAAGATATTACATCATTTTCAACGGCTAATTTTTATAATATTTTAAGCATAATCTAACGGTGTAGTCGCAGCTTTAATACGAGGGGTGGTTAAAAAGTTACTAATCCCAATTTGGTTATTTCAAATCGAACACCCTATGAATTCTTAGGTGATAAAGTAGAATTTTTAATTATATTTATAAGAATATACCACACTGTATGTCAAAATGAAAAAGCAAGCTGAATATTGCGATTTTTTAATTAAAAATCGTAGTAATAAAAAACAGAAAAAGATATATTTCCTATATTTAAACTTAACAGATATACTTACTATTTATTTATTGACAACACAACGATAAAATAGTATTTAAATAAAATTTTTATAAAAAAAAATTGAACCGACTTCTAAAAGTGCGCTAAAAAGTGAATAATAACTATAAATTTTTATATGAAATTGAAATTCTTAAAGTCGGCGTTAAACAAATACCTGACAAAATGTGATTCGCATAGGTTAAAAATACTTTATTTGTAATTGCTTTCTTACCATATTTTGTATATACTAGCAGTTATTAATTTCATTTAAAAGTAATTTAACGCCGACTTCAAAAATTTCAATTTCATATAAAGATTTATAGTTATTTTTCACTTTTTAGCGCACTTTTAAATTTCTCGACTGTCAAATTGCATCTGACATATTATAGATTTTCTTAAAATAATTTTATATTCACTATTTATATTCTTAAAAACGATTCAGTCCCACCTTTGGACAAAATCGAAAAATGTAAAATATTAGTTCGCCATATTGAGTCCTGAAAAAATACTTTTAATTCATAATTTACACCCTCAAAATCCCCCTATATCAGTTTTGGAGAAAATCCAAATATGTAAAATTTTTAGGACACCATATTAAATCCGCAAGATTGAGTTTTTCAAAAAATATTTTAAATTCATAATTAACACTAACAAAAATTTCCCAATACTGATCCGCTATTTTCGATCCGCTATATTTAATTTTTTTATTTCAGATTCTTAATGCGTGATTCCAAAAACTCCCCCATATCAATTTTGAAAAAAATCGTACAAAATTAATTTTTTATCCGCCATATTGGATACGCCATATTGAATTTTAAAAAAATAATTTCAGATGCGTTATGTGCGACCCCGAAAACTCCTCCATGCCAGTTTTGGAGAAAATCGTAAAAAATTGATTTTTTCGTTTGCCATATTGGATCCGCCATATTAAATTTTTTTAAAATAATTTTGGATTCGTTATGTGCGACCCCGAAAACTCCCCGTACCAATTTTGGATAAAATCGGACAAAATTAATGTTTTTGTCCGCTATATTGAATTTTAAATTTCAGATTCTTTGTGTACGACCCTGAAAATTCTCCCATACTTGTTTTGGAGAAAATCGGACAAAACTAATTTTTTTGGCCGCCACATTGTCAGCACCATCTTGGATTTTACTGCAGCAATTTCGGCCAAAAAAATATGGGACCACCGCAGCAATTTCCTGAACATAACGTATAAAATTTCATCAAATCAGTGCCGCTGTTCCGGAGTAATCAGTGTAAATACATAAAAAAAATACCTAGCGGTGGAATTGAGAACCTCCTTCTTTTAGAAGTCGTTTAAAAACAAGAACATCAAGAAAACATAATTAATTCGAAATAACAAGCTATATCATTTTAAAAAAAATCTAGCCAGGAACAAACTCAAAAGGGCCCCCATTATTATCAGTACACTTTTGACAATGCTTGCTTACAGATCTTAGTGCGTTAAGCATATGAACCCTGTATTTTAAGCTATTTTCTCAATGCTGTATGTACTTTTTGCTTCTACCGTATATAAAAAATAATCTTATTTAACAATTTCTTTTATTCAGAACGCAAGATTTCTAAAACGTAATTGTAACAGCGGATTTTTTCTTATTACTTTATTACGAACCTTCCAACAACATTAACAATAAAAACATGATTTCTTAAAGGGAACTTTGCAAACATATTTTTCGCAAGAGGTCTTTGAAAATTATTATTTCTGTTAATTTTACGTTTTGCTCCCCGTCTTCGGTAGCGATGAAGAATTTGAATTTATTCAGATATACTCCCTTTACTTTTTCATTACGTATTTTATTGCCTTTGTGTAATCACGACGGGCCTTGGGAATATTAATTTTTTGCCATTTTCAAAGGATGAGTGAAATTTTGTGATCATTGCTAAAGGACGGAAAACTTGTAATAAAAAAATGTTATTTGGCTTTCTGGTTTGTAAATGTCAAAAGGTGACTTATAAAACAAAACAAGCAATGAATTATGTAATACGAATAGGGTCGTACAAGAATCTGGAGCAGAGATTCACAACACCGCCCCCCCCCTTACAAGAAAAAATAAATCCAACTCCCTTATATCAGTTGTACACAATATTAAAATATCGCAATAAAAATTAAAATACTATCGGATGTGAATAAGAAGAAAGATATAAATATCAAAAAGTTATAACAAAATTATGGAGTAGTCCCACAGGGATATGGATGGAGGACACTCACTTGTATACAATCCTCTTTGCGGATGATCAAGTAGTTCTTGCAGAAGGCCAGCAAGACATGATTTGCATGATAAATAAACTCATAACTTAATGTGGTTTAGACATAAACATACAAAAGACATAATATATGACTATAGAAGGCACAGGACAGGACATCGAAACAGAAAGGAGAATAATAAAAAACGTTAGACAATACGATTACCAAGGAGTAACAATAGAAGACAGACAAGATAATAAACATATACTAAAGAAAATAGGAAAAGGAAAAATATGATTAAAGCCCTACATCTAGTCTTATAGAGTAAGAACCTAACAAAGAAAACACAATGAAGGATATATATATATATATATATATATATATATATATATATATATATATATATATATATATATATATATAATGACATCACAAAAGTACATTATGGCAAGCGAAAGCAAGTTGGGGACGGGGGGGACACCGGAGACATTCCCATTTCTAGTATAAATGGCAGGGTCGTGCCTATTTTTCTTAATTTGAAGCTCTTGGAGAGGAGGGGATGCCAGCAACATACACATTCCTAGTATAAGAGGCAGAATCGGGTCTATTTTCCTGAACTCAAAGTTATTGGGTAGGCGGCTATCGTAAGAAAAACAAGTTGTCAACGGGGAGGGAGTGTCAGCAGCATACACATTCCTATTATAAAAGGCAGAATCGGTTCTATTTTCCTGAACTCAGAGCTCTTGGGAGGGGGGGGGGGCGATCGCAAGCATACACATTCCTATACTCTATTTAAGAACTAGAGAGAGTAATAAACCTGTTACCGAAATCCCCAACGTACTTGCTCCAGTACCGCAGGTAACGGATAACTGCCGTAAATCTAATTATATTCAAATATTATAAGCTTTTATAAATTTACTGCAATAATAATATTTCTGATAGTTCATTTTTATTTCTGTCAGTGAGAGAAGTACACCTTACAGTGTGTCCTTAGTGATTTATCTTGTTTGTGCTTGTTTTTATATATTATTTGAGATTAGTAAGATACCGAAAAAATATGGCCTCCACTTGTATATTTATTCCAAAATCGTTAAACCAAGGCATTTTTCCTCAATGAAAAACTTATTACGATGAATGCTTATGATGCCCTAAGATATCAATATCTAGATAATAATGTTAAAAGCTCTGTTGAGATGTGTTCCAACATGACAGGAAAATCTACTATCTACCGAATACTAAATGAGAAAAAACGACTGGAATGTTTCGTACTCCCCCATTCGATCACAGGCAGATGAAAAACCTCGTTGGAAGAAGAAATGAAAACTGCAATAAAATCAGTTGTACATACATAAAATCAAGGAAGATCGGGATTTACCTGAAATTAAAAGAACTGAGCTCTAGAAATTGCTCAGAGAACTTAATTTTTGATGGAAAAAACCTGATAGGAAATCTGTTCTTATAGATCGTCCGGAAACTGTCCGTTGGAGAAGGAAATATCTCTCTCAAGTAAAAAGCAGAGTTGCTAGAAATAATACAGTGTACAAAATTAGTAATTTAACTGAACTTTTGAAAGATTTTTTTGAACAAAGTTACTGCGGAAAATTGGGAAAAATCCATATGATAAAAGAATAAAACAAAATGTGGAAACTCAATTAATTGAGCGACGATAGCTTCACTGAATTTAATTACGAATTAGATACGTAATGTTTACCAGTGTAAACACAATTTGTTTTTGTTGTATTTTATTGTTTAATGTTGTTTATATATTTTTTTAAATTTTTTTTATATATTTTTATTTTAGTGTGTCCCATTCTTTAATTTTATATATGTTTAATTCCAATTAGCCGTAATTTCTTTATTATTTTATTATTATATTTGTGTATTTTTCTTAAGCGTGTAGAATTAACACGTTTATTTTATTTTTTTAAGCCTATCGGATATTTCATATAATAAAGGAAATTAAATTAAGATGCCAGTGCAATAGAAATAAAAATAAGTAGACCTAATTTTAACTGTAACATATAAAAATTAATTACATTTGAATCCCTTTTTAGTGTTTAATTTAAGAAATAAATAAACTGAAAGGTCAAATTTCCTAAAAATGTTTATAATTAATAATAAAATGACCGATAGCCCCCAAAAAAAGTTTTAATATTATATGGACGAATTAATTTTTTTATATATGTTTAACTTCTTTTCTTTTTGACAATGAGTATTTTGTAAGTATTTAAATTGTAACTTCGAATTTTTTGAAAGAATAAGGCTACGTTTTAGTCTGAATGTGCCTAAAACGGTTTTTATGCCAAAATTAAAAATAATAAAAATACAGTTGTGATTTGTGTTAAATATGTCAAAATTATCTGTATTTTGTACTGTATGTGAATTATAAAGAAATCATCAAAAATAAAATAATAATATAAAAACTTTTTATTTTAAATTTATTACCGTAATAATATTCTATACCATAAATACTTAGTGATAAAATAAACCTCTTTCCGACGCCTATGACAAGGATTAAAATCCTTTTTAACACTTCCAAATGTCTATTGTTATCCAACCCAAATAGTCCATTATTATAGACCGGTATTTTTGATTATAAAATTTTTAACCCATTCCTAGGAAATATATATATATATATATATATATATATATATATATATATATATATATATATATATATATATATATTATAACAGATTTTGCCCAAGACACCGAACTAAAGAACACAGGTAGTTCGCGAAGGAAAAAGGGTAAAAAATGATTTATTACTCTCTCTAGTCCTTGAATTAACTATAATATAAGAGGTAAAATCGGGTATATTTTCCTGAACTCAAAGTTCTTTGGGGGGGGGGGGGGCGATCGCCCGCTCCGCATCCTGGATCCGCGCCTGATACATATAAATATATATATATATATATATATATATATATATATATATATATATATATATATATATATATATGAGACCATTTGAGAAAGAATGGAAGTAAAAAATACAGTAATGGACGATATAACTGAAAAGCAGTTAAAATGTTATGGACACCTGCAACGAATGAGCGAAGAAAGGATATAAGGTTTCGAACTAGACACCAGCAGAAAGAAATAAACGAGGAAGGCTAAGGAAAAAATGGATTTCAAACATCCGCACCGAAATGGAAAGCAACGGACTCCACGAAACGACAGCGACATTAACAAAAACTCGCCATCATATATAATAATAAAATTAATGAGATGTATGGGGCTGGTGTAGTTTCAACAACTTGTTAATATCGGGTTCTTATTCTTATAGCAGTTGCAAATCGCCATGCTCAGTGATATGTAATATAATCCATTCTTTTGGAAGTAAATTTGCTCTCTCATTGAACCTATGATCAGCCAGATATGGTGAGGGTAACGAAATTAAAAATTTTTGACCCTTTTTCCACAATCCAGCATAGAGTCCTGGAGTTGATTTTTGAAGTCAGTACTCTTGATAACTATTTCTGAATTTTACTTTAAGTTTTTCGTTCGCTGTGAGTTCTATCGGTTCTTCTAAATTATATAATTCTGTTATATTTGCATTTGAAAAAAAAAAATCGAAAACGTAACTCGGTATGTTCATCTTCAGGATATCCTAGAGCTTCTCCTTGAAATCAGCGTTAAGAACGTCCAAGGGATGCCCTTGAAAGGCTTCAGCGCTTCTGGGTGTAAAAGTTTATGTTTCAGTTATAAAACTATCAAATAATGCTGTTTTAACCGTTTTGGATTCGAAATTCAAGCTTGTTGAGACGCTAAAAATATTGATAGCATATTTTGACGAGCCCCAAAACAAAATTCCATAATTTGTAAGTGACTCAAGAGAAATAAAATAAAAGATACGTATGGTATATGTATAAAGTTAGTCCCGTAGCCTGCGAAAAATTTTATGTTGTTACGACTGAAATTGACCTTGGCGTAAAATAAATTATTTCTGGCTGATGCTTTATCAAATGTTGCGGGTCCAGTCTTTTCCGTAATAAGTGTCAAATAATTATTTTGGGACTATTCCAGCCTTCTCCCTGCTTTATCCGAACACGCGACAAACAATGCCTCCACAGACCTGCTCCCCAGTACGACCGATATATCATCGGCATACTGACAAACAAGTCTGGAGAATAAACCATCACCAAGATCGTTCACATGCAAGAAAAACAGAATAGGGCCTAATATAGAACCTTGTCCTTGCCCCACTTCAGCGGTCTGAGAGCTTACCATTACTGGCACCGCAGACAGATTGTTGCCTGTTTGTGAAATGTGATTTTAACAATAAAGCAGCGACACCCCTCAGCCCATAATTTTCGAATTTGGATATCATCAACTGATCATCAATTGTATCGAATGCACCTGACAAATCAAAATAAAGACCTGCATCTTTCTCATCCTTATCCACCTTTTCCATTACGTACGACATCAAGCATAAGAGAAATTCTAGAAAAAAAAATAATGTCCATATCACCCTTAAGAGATCGATAAATTGCTATATCTAATTTTAGAATCATTATGTGCGACCCCAAAAACCCCTCCCATACCAATTTTGGAGAAAATTGGGAAAAAATTAATTTTTTTATCTTCCATATTATTAGCGCCATCTTGGATTTTACTGAACCAATTTCGATTAAAAAAATACGGAACCATCACAGCAACTTCCTGAACATACTTAAAAAAATTTATGGCGGTCGAATTTAAAACAAAAGTCGGTTAAAAAACACATTTAATTTTTTGGTTAAAATTTATTTCGTGTTTAAACTATAGACGTTTTATTATTGACAAAACTTCCATCTGGACCCTGTATTTTCCTCTACGTGGGGGCATATTTTTTTCCTTTAATGCAAATATGAAGAATCAAATTACCGAATTTTGAAACGGATGACCCAATTTTTTAGGTTCCTGGAAGATAATTAATTTAAAAATCCTGTTTTATCTCGAGGGTTTACATCGTTTTAGAAGAGGTAATCAAATTTGCTGGATTATATCAAACGTGATTTTAAAAAAGCATTATAAAAATCAAATATTAATTAGAACGATTTGCTGAACAGAAAAAAGTTTGCAGTACTTGATTTTCAATATAAAATCTAGATTAAACCATTCTAATGTAAAATTTTATATGTCGAGGATTCGGCTCTGCTTCAATCCTATTAGTGGATTTTTAAACAACAATAAAATTGTTTGTGTGTTATGTTTATGGTTGGCGGGGAAGGGGCTTTTTTGATATTTGACAGACGCTAATTTGTTTTTTTACTTGTCGTTACTTCTCTGCGTATTTTTATGCGTTAGAAATTACTGCAAATGTGAAGTTTATAATTAATATCGATAAAAAGAGGATTTAGAAACTTATTTTTATTGGTAAATATTGATTGGTATTATTTACATGTTAAGAATAACATAATAATTTGGTCAACCAAAAACTCGCACTCTTACTTTATTTCTGTTTCCTTTATACTCGAATTGAGGTACCGATTAGCATGTTATACTAGTTTAATTAATGGAATTAGCAAAGGAAAGCAAGTGTACTATCTCTTGTCCAAATATAAATGAACATATTGTTACGTTATTCATCATTCACACAACGGGCCCTAGTTCTGACGATATACTAATTCTACGGCAGCGTTCTTAGGTTCTTTACAGTATCGTGAATATTTCGAAAGTTATATATATATATATATATATATATATATATATATATATATATATATATATTTAAGTTTTTGATTTCCTTGGGTGTAAAATCGGTTTTATTAATAAAACTGCATATGTTTTATTTGTTATGCATATCTATTGACGTTTCGGTCACACTTGACCTTCCTCAGAATGATTTTTTATAACTATAACAAAAAAAAAAGTTGTGTTGCTATATTATAACATACAATTAATAAGTTAAATTTAAAACATACCTTATATAAGTTTTTACCGAGGAACACAACATAGACTACATATTGTTAACACATGGTTCACTTTTTGACAAGATACTACAAAAATCTTGCTTTTTGTGTCGCATCTTTATTTAAACTGAATTTTATTTTATGGGTTCCGGTAGTCAAGGGTTTGGATTTTTTTTCGCCTTAAGGGTCCTTGTCTGACTTATTTTTTTCTTATTTTTGGAGTGATTTATTTTTGAAATCATTTTGTGTATATTTAATTTGTTTGGGGGGTTATTTTAGGATGTTGTAATATATTTTACTTAGGTGTTTTGTATCAGCTTTTGTATTTATAGATTTCTTATTTTTTTTGAATTACGATCATTTCATAAAATTCACGTTTTTTTTTTTTATTGTTTTCTGTTTTGAGAACAAACGCTTACATCAACATACTTTCTCTACAATGATAAATTTTATAAACAAACAGAGGGATGCGCCATCGGTCCCTCAATATCTAGTGTTATAGCCCAGCTAGTGTTGGAGGACCTCGAAGAAACGGTTATATTCAATTTAGACATCAATATACTATTTTTTTATAGATATGTAGACGATTGTGTAACAGCAATTCCAAAAAATCGTAGTGAAGATATTCTCAATAAATTTAATGCCTACCACCAAAAATTACAATTTACCATAGAAAAAGAACAAAAAAATAAAATCAATTTCTTAGACCTCACAATTTACCACCAAAATAATGTCATTAAAACTCAGTGGTATACAAAAGCAACATGGTCTTCTAGATATTTGCATTATAATTCTCAACATATAGAGGTATCCCAAAAAAACTCGGTAGTAATAGGAAATGCAGACCGAGCCATAAAATTATCCGATCCAGAATACCGAAACGAAGCAATTGAAAAAGCAAAGGAAGCCTTATTACTAAACAGGTATCCCCCTACAATTATAAACAATACCTTCAAAAAAAGAATACACAAATTTTACAATAACAACAACCAAAACCCTCAACACCAAAAAATAAAACATCAAAACCAATATGTTTCCATACCATATATACCACAACTCTCAGAAAAACTTCAAAATCTCCTCAAAAATCATAATATTACTGTTACTCACAAAGGACACAATCTATTAAAAAAAAAACTTTAGTAACTTAAAATGCAAAATACCTAAAGACAAAAAAACACACGTCACCAGTCAACATCTTAAAAACAGGATTAATGGACACAAATACGACAAACATAATAAGACCGCATTGACAAACCACATTACAGAAAAACAACACACTTTTGATTTTGAAAAAGTAAAAATTCTCAAAACAGAAAACAATAAAAAAACGTGAATTTTATGAAATGATCGCAATTCAAAAAAATAAGAAATCTATAAATACAAAAGCTGATACAAAACACCTAAGTAAAATATATTACAACATCCTAAAATAACCCCCCAAACAAATTAAATATACACAAAATGATTTTAAAAATAAATCACTCCAAAAATAAGAAAAAAATAATAGCCAGGCAAGGACCCTTAAGGCGAAAAAAAATCCAAACCCTTGACCACCGGAACCCATAAAATAAAATTCAGTTTAAATAAAGATGCGACGCAAAAAGCAAGATTTTTGTAGTATCTTGTCAAAAAGTGAACCATCTGTCAACAATGTGTAGTCTATCCCGTGTGTCTGCTGAGTCCTTCTCAGGACTGTAAAGCAGCTGACGTTTCGGTAAAATCTCATTCACCATTTTTAAAACTTAGTGTATGGCGGCTGTCTCACTGTATGGCATCGATCTTTTCTTGCCCTACAACCGATTTTGTACAATCTTCATAAGGCTACTCGTCCGTGAGTGAATGTCGGCCACGATTGAATACACTAAACTGGCAATGTATGCATAGATTTTTGTCGATGTTTCATTGTCATATAAAGAATAAAGTTCATCGATGCTCTTTATAAAACAATATATTTTTTTGAAAATACGTAAACAATCCCCCTAGCTAACCTGAACACGATATCGAACACGGTACGCTTAAAATATAAAATAATAATCTAACTTATGATATCGTTATAACAGATAGCGTAATAACCCATCATAATATGCGTAGCAGGCAAAGAAAAATAGAATAAAAAACGAAACCAAAAGAAAATTGGTTTCGGTAAAATATTTTATAGAAATGCTCGCCGGAAAATGTCGTGAAAAATCATTTAGATAAATTTTATGTTACTGTGGCTTTACATTGCCTTTATCCACCAATGCGATAAAGAATTTTTCAATTATTTAAATAAGTTCCTTTTGACTTTTCCATTACACATTTTTCTTCGTTTACTTGTATAAACATGAATTTTTTTTTGGAATTCCTATAAGGCTCTTCCGAATATATGGCTATATTTCTTGTATAATTATTTTGAAAAAAAAATTGTTTATTTGTTTCGTATAAAGGGTTTTTATTTGATTACTTCCAAAGAGATTTTAGGTTAATAGAGGTAATCAAGCCTATACCAAACTATATAATTGTCTAGAACGAAAATTACTGTTAATATGTGAGAAAAAAATCATTCCTTTTCATGCGTCACAACAAAGTTTGGTACTCCACCATGCATCTATTCTTTTTTTAAAGGACGCTAGAACTCTATACATTTATTAATTAATTACAAAGTATTTTACCATTGTTCAAAATTTAATTCACTTCATTTCACGAAAACTAACCAATGTCTTTAAAAATCCATTGAAATCAAAATGACATCAGCATTTCAAGTTCTAGTTTATACCATCTTGGATACTAGTACCTACTATCCGAAATTTTCCCAGAAGAGACAAAATTATTGATGACAGAATATATTATTTCATAAAATTTGTCAACCATTACATGTACGTCCTCTCAAACATTAATAAATGTCAAGTCTCCATCAAAAGAAAAATGTTATTAGTTTCATTATAGTCAGCTTTATCAAATAAAAACAGATTTCGAGAGCTGGTTGATATTCGTCCAATTTAGAGAGTAGAGAAGTCCGAGTGATTGTCAAACAATTAAATTCGTCTGAAAAGGATTAGATCCAGGATCCCGTTGGAAAGGTTTTGATGGTATTTATCTGCTGCAGCTCCTAATAGAACATGTGCTACACAAGAATTTCCGCTGCTGGACCAAGAATCTCAACAGGAACCAGCACGCCATCTTCTCATGATCACTGAAGCCTAGGTAAATTAAAGTAATCAGAAGTAAGCATTTTAGTCTTAGGATAACTGTTATCGAATATATTCCATGGACTTGAGATGTGTAAGCTTCTGGTGGTGAATTTGGTGAAAAAATGCACCGAGCATAATAGTGTTTGAGCTTCCATTCGCAAAAAAGCCTGAGCTCTTCAAAATATTCATTTGACATGTCCTTTACACTTTCAGACTTAAAATCATTTTCTTCTCTTTGCTGATCAATTGTATTAATATAATCTTGTTCGGTGATAAATACAGTATCTTCGAAATATTAACATTAAAATACTGTGTGAATTTTCAATAAATAAAAATGAAGAAAAATTGTTAGCCTGTCGTTTGCTGATTTGCCTTCCATTTTGAGAGAAACATTTTTACGTTATGTTGACATGGGTTTTAAATTTCATTTGAATTGAAAACCCTTTGCTGGAACAGGAAAAGAGACATGTTTTTAATGGCTATGGGATTGTTACCCAGGGGCGGATCCAGCCCCTCTCTTTGGGGGAGCGGTGATATCACAAAAGTACAGTATGGCGAGCGAAAGCAAGTTGTCAACGGGGGGGGGGGGGGAGAGGGTTCGCCAGCAGAATTTAAATTCTTAATGTACTACGCAAGATCGGATGTATTTTCCTGAAGTTGAAGCTCTTGGGAGGGGGCGATCGCATGGGAAAACGAGTTGTTAACAGGGAGGGGGGAGATGCCAGCAGTATACATATTCCTAGTATAAGAGGTTGAGTCGAGTCTATTTTCCTGAATTGAAAGCTTTTGGAAGGAGGGGGCGATCATCCCTACCGTCTCCCTCCTTGAATCCACGCCATATTAGGACAGTTTTTTTCTCTACTTTCTACAAGCTGTTTTACATATTGTATACTCCAGAAGTAATTAGTCATCTGCCTCAACCTCAGTAGTGTTTAAGGGAGGATAGATTTGTCCCATGTGCTAAAAAAATACATACTACGTATCATTGTGGTTAGGATATTTCCTCACCAAGATGTTACCAAGCTCTCTCAATATTTTGAGTGTGAGCTCCAGTACCTGCTCCACAAAATACTTGGGGTAGTTTACCGTTTGATGCTGAAAACCCTCATATGCTAGGCAGTTATACGCTTTGTATATTATTTCACATAATCGGATGATAAGCAAAGTATTCAAAAAATCAGTGAAATATTTGGTGTTTCCTGTATTCCTCATAATTACCAATAAGAGCCAATCATCACAAATTACAGTACAATGACTAATGATATGCGACATTGCCGGATTGTCTAGTTAATCTGAAAAAGTTGTAATGTTACAAATTCTGGCTATTTGTTGGTTACACATTATAGAAAGAAACTAAGGACTTTTGGGTAAAAGCAATTGTTTATATGTCAAATAATTCTATTTATTCCAAAAATTACAATATTTAATAACTTAGGATATTTAAATAATTAAAAAATATTAATAAAAAAATTTTAAATCCACAAAAACTCGATAACTTAAAAACATTTATTAAAATTACATTGAACAAAGTTAGAGAGTAAAAAAGCAATTGTGTCGTATTACTTTTTTCCAGATTTTTAATATAATTTATTCCATAACCCGAAGCATTCTTAAACTCCACACGAATCGTTTTCAATTCCGTTTTTAATTTATATTCGTTTTTATAATGGTTTTTTAATTCGACGATTGACCTTATAACCCGGCATGTTTCGCGATCTCGTCAAAAGACAAAAACCCTGAAAATGAAAAAAAAAACAGGTTTTTATTTTAAATTAATCATCTTTTATCTGTTATCAGAATCGCGCGAAAATTGGGTCGTTTAAAAACGCAATAAATGGGATATTAGTGGTTTAAATTCGCATTTGCGGGGATCGATGAGATTATTTGATTAATGGATATTTTATTTGATTAGAAATTTTTACTTTTTAGTTGATATAAATTGGATTTAAAATTTTATAAGTAGGTGTGAGTGATTCTTACGATATATATATATATATATATATATATATATATATATATATATATATATATATATATATATATATATATATATATATATATCGCGCCAGCTATTACCGACAGAGAATAAGTTACCCGTCCAAACTTCCTTCAAATATTGCAAGACAGAAATTGCAACCCAACATAAAACTGCTTAAAGAATAAGTCTACAAACTTATCCTAAATAATATCAGGAAAACTACCATAAGAAAAAATAAAAGTAAAAATTTTACCCGAATAGCAGGCAGGGAAAACTATATCTATCGAAAAAAAAAAGGTAAATGCAATATATATATATATATATATATATATATATATATATATATATATATATATATATATATATATATATATATATATATATTATATTTTGTCTTTTCTTGGGTTTAGGTTCTTTATTTAACAAAAAATCCAAAACAATTTGACGTTTCGCCGTTTATTTAAGGCATCTTCAAAAAGTTTTTTGTCTTTTTATTTATTGATATTTCCAAAAATATTTTTTATATAATTAAAAACATTCATACAAAAACATATTTACAATTTTAAAACACGAACAAACACTAAGAAACTATTTAAGTTTTTAAAAAAGTATTAATTTTACCAGTACATACCTTGACATTTTGTTTATTTATTAATAATGAAATGAAAATTTTATATCATCTATTTAGGTACTGAGGATACATGGAATGCGAGTGTGTTTTATTTTTTATATTTTAGAATGCACCAAAAAAAAACGAAATAACGCATATACCTAATTTTATGTTTAAGAGGATATTCAATTTTTGATGTTTATTAACAGGATCGAATACTTAATATTTTTGTTTAAATTACAGGCGCATTTCGCTAGATGTTATATCTTTGTATCCAAATATACCAAATCAATTTGTCCATACTATTTTAGCAGAAAAATGGGAACGTTTAAAGAAACATACATCACTATCAAAAACAAATTTATGGATACTGTTGACCGTGTTCTAAACACATATTACTTTCAGTATGAAAACACCTTTACAAACAACTCAATGGATGTGCTATGGGATCACCAATTTCATCTACCATTGTTCAGTTAGTAATGGAATATTTAGAGGAAAAAGTTTTAGAGAAGAATATTTTTCAAACGATTTGTCGATGATTGTATAGCAGCCGTGCCACAGGATAAAATCAGAGTTTAACAGTTCCAACGAAAAATTACAATTCACGTCCGAAGCAGAAAGTAATAATAAAATAAATTTTCTAGATATGACACTTATACGCAGAAAAACAAAATTTTAACTGAATGGTACACCAAACCAATTTGGTCGGGCAGATGTCTAAGCTGTTTCTCAAATCACTCAAAAACTCAAGAAAATAGTGTTATTATCGGTCTGTCTGATCGTATCATCTCTCTAACGTCTCCAGAATTCCGACCAAGAATACTGCAAAAAGTGAAAAATACACTAACAAATAATAATTTCAATGAAAAGTCTGTCACCGTAATAATTAATAAACAATCATATAAATTTTATAACAATCTAATAACAAGAAACATAGAACATAAACAGCAAAAATATGTAGCATTACTTTACAGTAGTGAGCTGTCAGAAAAAATAAAACACATTTTAAAAATGGATGATATCGTATGCCACAGTCAAATGTAGTATATTCGATCCCTTGCTCAAATTGTCCCAAAAAATATATAGGCGTGATAAGCCAATTGCTAAAGAACAGATTGAATGGCCATAAATATACGAAAAACGCCTCACCAGCGTTAAAAAACACACAGGACGAAAAACATGCCTTCGATTATAACGGTACCATAATTAAAAACAAAGATACGAATTATCAAAAATTACAGATAA
This sequence comes from Diaprepes abbreviatus, assembly GCA_034092305.1. Taxonomy (NCBI): domain Eukaryota; kingdom Metazoa; phylum Arthropoda; class Insecta; order Coleoptera; family Curculionidae; genus Diaprepes; species Diaprepes abbreviatus. The sequence continues at coordinate 13,692,181 of JASJET010000054.1, forward strand.
AGGAACTGATAGAAATTAAAAAAGATAAAAACACTGTTAACCACAGAACAGATATAGAAAATTTGAGTTAAGTATTGGATCCTGTTAATAAACATCAAAAATTGAATATCCTCTTAAACATAAAATTAAATGTATGCGTTCTTTCGGTTTTTTTGGTGCATGTAAAATATAAAAAATAAAACACACTCGCATTCCTAAATAGACGATGTAAAATTTTCATTTCATTATAAATAAATAAATAAAATGTCAGGGTATGTACTGGTAATATTAATACTTTTTTAAAAATTTGAATAGTTTTTAAAGTGTTTGTTTGCTTTTTAAAATTGTAAATATTTGTATGAATGTTTTTAATTATATAAAAAATATTTTTAGGGATATCAATAAATAAAATGACAAAAAATTTTTTTGTAGATGCCTTAAATAAAGGGTGAAACGTCAAATTGTTTTGGATTTTTTGTTAAATAAAGAACCTAAACCCAAGAAAAGACAAAATAAAAAAAAATGATATGATCTAGTTTTTTTTTTTTTTAAGTAAAGATGCTACACAAAAAGCAACACTATGTAGTTGTTGTTGTGTTCCTCGGTAAAAACTTAGTTATAAAAATCATTCTGAAGAAGGTCAAGTATGACCGAAACGTCAATAGATATGCCTAACAAATAAAACATATGCAGTTTTATTAATAAAACTGATTTTACACCCAAGAAAAACAAAAACTTTAAAAATATACAAATAGAAAAATCCAAGAAATATGTATATATATATATACATATATATATATATATATATATATATATATATATATATATGAAGTAGAATGCGAGCAGTAAATGCAAACTTCGTTCCAACCATATCCTTTCCGTGTTAGAGGTTGCAGTTTGAACAAATTGCGAAGGAACACAATTTATCCTATTTCACCACCATCGAGATGATGGCCTACCTGTACCACCATACCGAGAAGAAAGTCAAAACTTACCCTCCCCGCCACAGTGATACGACAGAGGTACATGTTTCGTCTCTACTAGACTCATCAGGGTACCGACATGCACCTGGCTGTGCAAAGGACAGCTCAGAAGGAAGCATGCAAATACTGAACGCGGCTTCGCCGACCTCCCGCCGGATGGCGTATATATGTTTATGCGGCTTTCACGGATACCTCCGTGTGAGATGCAATAGCAGTGGATATATCCACATTATGCCGTTGTAGTGCTGAAATCACATTCAGCAAAACGTACAACTGTATGCAGCTCCGTCTATGAATGAAGTAGAATGCGAGCAGTAAATGCAAACTTCGTTCCAACCATATCCTTTCCGTGTTAGAGGTTGCACAGTTTGAACAAATTGCGAAGGAACACAATTTATCCTATTTCACCACCATCGAGATGATGGCCTACCTGTACCACCATACCGAGAAGAAAGTCAAAACTTACCCTCCCCGCCACAGTGATACGGCAGAGGTACATGTTTCGTCTCTACTAGACTCATCAGGGTACCGACATGCACCTGGCTGTGCAAAGGACAGCTCAGAAGGAAGCATGCAAATACTGAACGCGGCTTCGCCGACCTCCCGCCGGATGGCGTATATATGTTTATGCGGCTTTCACGGATACCTCCGTGTGAGATGCAATAGCAGTGGATATATCCACATTATGCCGTTGTAGTGCTGAAATCACATTCAGCAAAACGTACAACTGTATGCAGCTCCGTCTATGAATGAAGTAGAATGCGAGCAGTAAATGCAAACTTCGTTCCAACCATATCCTTTCCGTGTTAGAGGTTGCACAGTTTGAACAAATTGCGAAGGAACACAATTTATCCTATTTCACCACCATCGAGATGATGGCCTACCTGTACCACCATACCGAGAAGAAAGTCAAAACTTACCCTCCCCGCCACAGTGATACGGCAGAGGTACATGTTTCGTCTCTACTAGACTCATCAGGGTACCGACATGCACCTGGCTGTGCAAAGGACAGCTCAGAAGGAAGCATGCAAATACGGCGAAGCCGCGTTCAGTATTTGCATGCTTCCTTCTGAGCTGTCCTTTGCACAGCCAGGTGCATGTCGGTACCCTGATGAGTCTAGTAGAGACGAAACATGTACCTCTGTCGTATCACTGTGGCGGGGAGGGTAAGTTTTGACTTTCTTCTCGGTATGGTGGTACAGGTAGGCCATCATCTCGATGGTGGTGAAATAGGATAAATTGTGTTCCTTCGCAATTTGTTCAAACTGTGCAACCTCTAACACGGAAAGGATATGGTTGGAACGAAGTTTGCATTTACTGCTCGCATTCTACTTCATTCATAGACGGAGCTGCATACAGTTGTACGTTTTGCTGAATGTGATTTCAGCACTACAACGGCATAATGTGGATATATCCACTGCTATTGCATCTCACACGGAGGTATCCGTGAAAGCCGCATAAACATATATATATATATATATATATATATATATATATATATATATATATATATATATATATATATATATAGTTGGTTATTTTCTTGGGAATATGGTTCATTTTATATTGAAACTACATATATAAAGAAAGTAGTCAGTCATACTTATTGTATATATATATTTTTATTTTTCAGGACGTTTCGATTCTTTCGAATCTTTTTCAACTGACGGTTTCGGCGAATGCATTAAGAACACAGATTTTTGTTTTAAACAAAAATTAATTACATCATAAACCAATTATAATCACTCACTCTTTTGTGTATTCACTTTTCAAAAGTATTTTTAACAGTCTAGTTAGAAGAATGGACACTACATTTTTAACCCTATAACTGCCTTGACTTGACTGTTTCAAAAAAAACTTTCAAAATGAAAAAAAAAAAGAAGTTTCGACGATGATATAACTTCAAAAAACGAAAAAAAGACGTTTTATTTTTATTTTTGAGGTTATGTGACGTAAAAGTGTCTAAAAACAACCGGGTGTTTTTTATTTTATTTTTTTATTACCTAGAGGGCAGTTTCGATCCTCTTAATCAGCTAGACCCTTTAATTTTGGTTTTTAACATTGATAACCGGCGATCCCAAAAAAAAGCCAGTACGACTCACCGGTATAAAGTGACCCATATCTATATCATGATCTATCTTATACTTACGTTTCCCATACAGTGTCACATTTATTGTTAGTATTCTGGATTTTTATTGCTCACTCATAAATATGAGTTATGTCATCAGAATTTCAAATGCAGGTTAAGCGATGCCCCGTAAACTTCTAAGTTTCGTTCCATTTGACTGTTCTACTTTCCAATTTTATATTTGCGATTTTCGTAATTTTATGTTTGTTTTCTTGGGGGGTACTCGACTCGTTGATTTATCCAAGGATTTATTTTGCAACAGCGGAAAATTTTAAATTACACGTCCTTCATTCAAAAACGGATTGCCGTAAAATTAATGTTTTCGCATCAGCTACACAAAAACAGAGCAATAACAGAGAGAAATATATCGAAAATGCCACGGGTCGTTTTTTCATATTTTCGTCGTTTACGAGATTAGAAAGCAGAAATATATTTTTTATTTTCCATAAAGAAAAAAAAATATATCAACTTTTCTAAATATTCAATTTTGATAAACACTTCTTTCATATAGACGCTTGACTATGGTGGCATGCATGTCATTTAAATGTAAGTCAAAAGATGAATTGACAAGAAGGTTTGAAGTAGTCTTTTTTTTTCTAAAGTATTCCACAAGTATTCTTCTTAAAATGCTTATTTGTTACTGCAAGTTAATGAGCCAGGAATTTTTTCCTGGTCCATGTTTTCCCTCGTCCTTCACTTATAATAAATACTACCTGTACACTTTGAGTTGTTCAAAATGTCTCATGGTGTCCAAGTTCTCGAATTTTCCAATTCTGATTGAATTAATAAACAAAAAGATCTCTACATCCCACCATAGCTGCAGGTCATTCGAGGCCGATATTCTGCGAATCCAAACAGCCTCGTTAATTGAACTTGCCTGTTTCTGATAATAAAATTGTGTCTCCGAAATGTCTCTGTCTCAGTCCGTTAAGTGCTGGGCAATCTCTGGGGACATAGTCAGCAGTTTCACCTCCTCCAGACATCATCTGCACGTCATGTCATCTGCGACACCAATTTTATGAAGATGGCCCCTTACGTGACAATGTCTGGTCAACAGTCCATCACAATTCGTAACTCCTTCCTAAGGAGAGAAGCTCCCTAGGAAGTCGTGCGCTAGGTCCATTTATATGTTCGTTGGCACACCTCATTCTACGATTCAATAAATTTACTTTCCAATAAGAGTTTTAATTTCCTTTTACCAACTGCAATTGATACTGGTAGAATTGGTTGAGGTCTATATGGTTCAATTGCTGTTCCCACCTTTGCCAGGCGGTTCGCTTCCCAATTCCCGTGTAGACTTGAGTGACCCGGGATCCACGCGAGTCGAATTGTGCAGCCATTCCTTATCCAATTCTTCAGCACAGCCTTGCATTTAGACATCAGTCGCGAAATTACGACACTGGACTTCGGTGCTATTATCGCAGCCCTACTCTCTGAGCATATGTTTATTATCCTATTCATGTTTATGTTCATTTCACAGAGATGCATACTGCAGAATAGCATAAATTTCCAATATAAAGATTATCGTATGTTGTCCGAGACAGTAGAACCCTCTAACTTCCATGCCCTACCTAACATTCCGGTTCCAGCTCGTTCATGTCGAAATCCAGCAATATTTTGCTCCACCTCTCAATCCTTTTCACTTGGAAAAAGTATCTCAAGGAGCTATAAAATCTGTTTGCATGGGAAGTGGTGGACATCTCTCCACCATGCTTTTCCAGACATCTGAGTTCCATTTCCACGATGCCCTAGGCAACTGAGACAGTATAAAGCCTTCTGGGCCTTGTTCTTTATGTATAAGTAAAAAGAAGGTATACTCACCAGGACTTCCACAGCCTTCGATATTCCCACACAAGCCATTCTTTGAACTTTGTCAAGTTAAAAACGGTGTGTGCGTTTTGTTGTACTAGGCCACCATACAACAGAGACGTACCTGAACATGAGATGGATCACTGTAGTGTATATCCAAAATAGCGCTCTTAGTGTCAGCCCCCATGTGCACCCAAAGGCTCGTTTGCAAGCCCAGAAAGCGCATATGACCTTCTTGTTTCGAGTCTCAATATGGTCATTTCAGCTCAGTCTTGAGTACAGAATTACTCCCAGGTTCCCATGTCTTGAAGGATCCTTCTCATCAATGTAATTGTAGAGTATCTCTCGGAGAGTTTATTCTGAGCACTTCTCTGTGGCACCACCGATTCGCGATCCGGAAGGTCTGCATCATTGATCCCCTCAGGTCCCGGATATCACTACGAGAGCACAGAGTGACCAGGAGTGCGATTCTATAAAAATAAAGGTAAAGAGAATGTGATAATAATAATCTTGCATCTTTGTTGAGTTTATAATAGTACATAAGTATATCGCTGTCTTGAAAGAGATAAGGAAAGGGAATGTCAAAAAATATGCTTACAGAATCGGGCTGCAGGTCATCGACATTGGCCTGTGTATACAAACCAGCCTCATTTAACTCACTCAGCAGACTGTCCACCATAGGCCTCCACAACACAGGCGATAGAACTCGTCCCCGGACAACCCCTTCTTGACAGTGCTTTAACAGTAACATTGTTAAGCTCAGCATATTTGATTATTTCTGGTTTATTTTTCTTTCTTAATATTTCGATGTGATTTACCTGTTGTGTACATGAAATTTTTAATGAACATCTACACACCCAAAACTCGATTACAGTAAAACTGAAAATGTATAGCCTCATATTAATCATAGTTTTACATTTTGCCTTTGCCTGCTCGATAAATATGTATTTTGGAACTTGGTACGCTATACTGGTTTAATCTTGGTGTATTTAATATTAAAGAAACAATTTTTCCACCACTGTTTGAAGTTCTGTTGGGATGTCTACCAGATAAAATCATCTATAATTATTACAGTTCCAGGACATGACAGTTAAATTACACTCACAAACTTTGCTATTCTCACTGGTCACAAAACTTCCACGATGAATCACTTTCTGCTATTTTAACCGTCTCCTAATGTCTGACTGAGTAATTTCCCTTACAACTGGGTACATAACATCAATACACCTTCTTAACGTATTTAAAACACTATTTAGACTTGTAATGTACGAATTAATTTTAAAAAAATCAATAATTTCAAATTTTGTTCGACAAACATAGCACCAGCGTGAAAACCAAAAAGTACTGCTCAGATAGGACTGTTGAAAAATTATCGATACTATTTTTACAAACTATGGGTACTTATAATTAGTATTTTTTAGAACGATATATCGATAATAAAATGGAGATATCAGCATAGAAGACTTTTTAACACTCGATAGGTTTTTCTAATTATGACGATCGTTAGCAGTAAAAAACTAGAGTTATATTTAATATATCGAGATATTGGTTCATATATAGCGGCGGCAAATGATCATGATGCTATTTTAAGCATCCTGAAAGTTATTTCGGGCATTAGGACCCGACACACAAATTGAAAACCGATACGTATTTCCTTTATCTACGGCCCACATCTTCGGAAAGGCTTAATATTCCCCTGAATAAAAATCAGCTTTGGTTAAAAATATGACCTATAAAACTTATCTCCAGAGAAAAGGTTAAATGTAAATCCATTTTTTACATAATGTCTGTGTACAGGTAAACATACTGATCTTTCGCTTTGTCATTCTTTTATGGCTGTCATCTTTCTTCTTATTCAAATATTACGTGATTTGAGCGTATAGTCTTGGAATTAATTAGAAATTTATTAGATAGCGTCTAGACATGTAGAAAGAATAATAACTGTCATGTAGTGTAAATTTTCGACAAATTTATGTTAGTCATTAGAATTTTATTTATTCAAATGAATTTTTTGTGGATTCTAATTATGGAGGAAATAATTTGTAAAATCAACATTAATATGTATAAAAGTTGTAACATTATGGAGTTCCGTTTGTTAAAAAGGAACGAAACACTTGCTTTTTCGCCTTGTCTGTCAATCTTTTCATTACCCACTTACAAAGTGAGTAAATTAAGTAATTAGACTGATTTTTTCAATTGTTTTACTCGAATAGAATTAAAATTCAGTATTGTGTCCCTCAATATACTTTCCTTGGAAAGTCATACAGCGCTAGAGACGGTACTTTCAATCCTCATTGCAGTGCTGGAGTTCGGATACTGAAGTAACCTTTTACTGGTCGGTTACAGTCATTTCAATGTTTTCGAGTGTTCCAAAATGACCTTTCTTGGGGTGATTTTTTAATCTCGGAAAGAGAAAAAAGTGGCAGGAACTGAAGTCAAGTGAATAAAGAGGATGAAGAGGCACAGGAATTTTTTTTACTGGTCAAAGTCTCGTTTGAGAAGCCCTTGCCCTGCAGCCTCGAGACTTATTGTGTCGCCTATTATATCTCACATAGCGTGAAAGGTTGTAGTAGGCTTTCAGCAAGCTTTCGAGAAAGTATTGAACCCTTACAAAAACTTTTCGTGGAAGCGTGTGGAAATTACCTAATGTCCACAACAAATACTAATGGAATGATTACGTCTAAGCTTACTATAACTTTCAGGAAAGCATAATGTAAGACTCTTTGTAAGCGTAAGTCAAGACTCATGTAAGGTTCTGAAAGTTTCTACATGGCATTTATTATCTTATACGAAATCATTCTGAAAACTTTCAAGCTATATTTATGAAAGCTTTCATAGAAGCTTGCACTAATTACCTAATATCCGTGATAAATATTACGGGGAAGGTTTCGTTTCATTGATATATATATATATATATATATATACTGGTGCTTTTCCGGTTTTCAATCCGTTCGTCAATAGAAATATCTTCACAACGTTTCGCCAACATCTCAGCTGGCATTTTCAAGTGATGCTTCCTGGACGGCTGCTCGACTTAAAAGGAAACACTTGCTTGTTGGTAAGTCGAGCAGCCGTCGAGGAAGCATCACTTTAAAATGCCAGCTGAGATGTTGGCGAAACGTCGTGAAGATATTTCTATTGACGAACGGATTGAAAACCGGAAAAGCACCAGTACATATTCCACCATCCGTGGAAACCTACGATACAACATATATATATATATATATATATATATATATATATATATATATATATATATATATAAAGTTATCGTAAGGTTAGACGGAACCTTTCTCATAATATTTGTCACGGACATTAGATAATTACTGAAAGCTTCTATGAAAGTTTTCACAGTACTGTTTCATCCTAGCATGGAACTCGTCACGCCATTACGTTTGGTACAAACCATCGGTATTATCTTTATTGGCAAACGAATCAGTACACTCCTACTTAATGTACAGATCATATTTGTGGCTTAACTAGTTATGAACTTAATCTAATTATAATATAATGGAGTTCCCTCTTGTGAGTGTCCTTCTTCTGGTGAACGTTTGTTGCTATTCGTCTGTGAGTGTTACTTGGGTCCTAATTCTGTTTAGTTCCTGTGACCTCCTTAAGCCTGGGTCTCTCTCCACATGTCTTTTAAGGCGGCTTGGAACTGGGTCATCATGTGTTGCGTGATCCTGTGTACTTTGTCGTCGATCTCTGTATTTGTGGAAGGTGTCCCGATGTGATGCACCCCGTGTCCTGGGTTTGAGAGGTTGTGATCTTGATTAGTGTGTTGTGGTCTGTTTGGGCATTTCCGATAGGATGCAGGATATGCTCCTCCACAGTTGGCGCATTTGGGTGGTTCCTCCCTTGATTTCTGGCATTCTGACCAGTGATGGTCATTGCCGCAAGTAACGCAGCGTGGACTGGCTCTGCAGTTTTGCGCTGCATGCCCGAAAAGCTGACAGTTGTAGCACTGGAACATCTTTGATCTCTTTCGTTGTATTTCCGGTCTGATTCGGTTTCCCATTATTTCTTTGGTGTGAAGGATATGACTTTCATTCCTTGGCATGATAGCAAGCACCATGGGCATGGGTTTCTTGTCTTTGTAATGCCATCGGATAATTTTTAGGGGATGAAAGCCTTTAGTGTGCAGATCGCTGATGATCTCGGTCTCAGTGATTGACTCTATGACTCCTCAGGATAATATGTAATGGTTTTTTGTCCTCGGGATCGTAGGTATGGAAGGGTTTTCTGGAATCTTCCAGAAGTTTCCGTAGCTGTTTGTGTGCTTCGGCATCTTTTGTGTATATTTTGACGCCTTCTGGTATGCTCTGGGCATAATCCAGTTCGATGTGGTTGTTTCTACAGTTTTGGAGTATTTCACTGTAGGTTGCTTTTTTCCTGAGGACGATATGTGGGATCTGTTTTATATAAACAGGTTAGTAGCCATAATCAGGTTTTAGCAGCCTGTTCACTAGTTTCTTCTCTTCGTATAAGGCTTCCAGACTGATTGATCCTTGAAGGTGTCTCCACTAGGTTAAAGCTTCATATTCGAAGATGATTTGTGAGACCATCTGGTCCTCTTCGTCACAATGGGTACATAACGGTTTTGCATGAAGATGGCCATTGTGTATAAATATTTTGTTAAGCTGCAGAGGCCAGTTATCAGTCCACAGCCTGATCTGTTGTCTGCTTAGATGCAAGATTGTGCGACTTAGTTTCCTAGATGATCTACTCAGCAATAACTTGCTGTGCCTGTGGCTCCATGAGAGAGAGATCTGTTGTCAAGTCGTCAGTAAGTATTGGAAATGTCATCGTTTCGACAGAAAATGAACATTTATGCCTTCATGATAGTAAAAAATTAGAATTTTCTTAAAAGGGTGCGCTACAATTGTAAAAATTCCACAGTTCTATGTCAAAATTTTTGCCTACAGTATATTTAATAAAAACTGGTAATATATCTCGTTTTCCTGTCATCGCCATACTTCTTCCTGTCGCCATACGTGTTTTATCACGTGATGTGGGTACTCAATTATAAGTTCATTTAAAATTCATTTCATGTAGTCTAGACATGTGAACACAACAATATCTTTTGCGAATGTTGCCAATAGAACCGTATATCTTTCGCAATAAACATTTATTGTTGTACATTTTTACACTACTCAACATTTGGGTACGACTGCAAGTGTCAAAGACGAGTGAGTTTCGGGTTTTTTAGTAATACGCACACACACATTAAATCGCAGTATTTTTTCAAGGCTATTCAGCCAAAACTAATCCTTTTTTTTCGTGAATGGATGTCGTAGATTGCGAAAATTCAAACGAAATTATCCGGAAACTCTTCTCTTTAGTGATATTCTATATTAAAATGTATATTCTTTCAAGGTTATGTTGTTAATGAACCATATTCCCTTCTACCCTATTGTATTTATCCATTTTCTTTTGCTAAAATTATGAAAATCACGCTTTTTCCACTTTGCGTTACAAATATGAGTAAATTACTTCGATATTTTGCAATTACTATTTATAAATCTAAAGTCAAAATTTTGTTTGGTGACGGTTGTTAGCGCTGCCCTGTCCTAAAGCAATTTTCCAACTCGCTGCCGTCCCGCTAATACTGCATCTTCCGGCTACCCTCGGAAAGTTTACACCTTTTCCGAATTTGGTGATCTGTCTGTACGATAGTCGGGGATATGCCCCGTAAGTCCCATTCTCACAATTGAATGAAAATGCTTGGTATATATATATATATATATATATATATATATATATATATATATATATATATATATATATATATATATATCTAAATAGATAAGTTTTTGTCCGTGTAATTTAAAATAAAATAGAAGCAAATATTGGCGAAGCGGACGTGGAAATTTGTCAATCTACATGATTCTCGTGTTAGAAAGTGCGGAGCACTCCAAAATATGGAAAAACTCCGGGTCCGAAAGATGGCGACAGCGCTGTTTCGTTCTAATATGGGACTCGTCAGGCTACCGTATTCGATACAAACCATCATCTCGCCTTTGCATCCTATAAAGCTGAGTTTAAAATCAAAAAATAGCAAACAAGACGACAAAGGCGACATCTCGATGGTCCACTTGATAACACAAGAACCACACAAGTGGACCTTCGAGACGTCGCCTTTGTCGTCTTGTTTGCTGTTTTTTGATTTTAAACTCAGCTTTATAGGATGCAAAGGCGAGATGATGGTTTGTACCGAATGCGGTGGCCTGACGAGTCCCATATTAGGACGAAACAGCGCTGAAGGAACAGGAGTTTTTCCACATTTTAACACGAGAATCATGTAGATTGACAAATTTTCACGTCCGCTTCGCCAATATTTGATTCTATTTTATATATATATATATATATATATATATATATATATATATATATATATATATATATATATATATATATATATATATATATATATATTGTTTTTTTTGGCTATGTAATCAAGAAACATACTGAACATCAATGGTTATCATTGTTTTTCAACAATGTTGCTGATTTTATTATTTATATAAAAAAAATTAATATTCATTTGATATTCATGTCTTTTGTGGTGCCAGCCACCATTTTCGTATAATTTTAAAATTAAAATGGAAAATTTTCGGCTGTGCGGATACTGATTATTAATGAACATCACTCTCGTATTAAATAGCCGAACATTTTCTAATTTAATTTTAAAATTATACGGACTTTATTTTATTTTATATTTTTGTTAACTTTAAAAACACGCGGCTCTTTCAAGGGGAGATCGTTGATGTGATTACTGCTTTTACTGCAAAAATCTCACAACTAGTTAGGTTGCCAGTGCCGAATAGCGTGACCTCTACCCTTTTAGGAGGCGTGTTAAACAACAGCAACCGCCTTAGCGCAAATGGGTAAGCGTTCTACCAGTGCTCAGAGAACTGAGCGTTCGAGCCCCGCTCGATGCAATTTTTTTTATCATTTCATAACATAATTATCAGTTTTTTCAATTATTGATTATTCGATGTAGTTTTTACACACAGACGTTTAAATACATACATACATATATAATAATAATAAGTGACTCTACACTTTTGAATGGTTTTGTTTCTCGATTAAAAATAATTGATTTTGAGATTTTTGTATTGAGTTTCATTTTTCTATGTTTGTTTCTCAAAAATTAACACAATATGTTTTAAAAATTTTTACTATAACTGTGAAACTGAAAATAAAGGTAATGAGAGAAGTATTTAAAAAAAAAAAAACACGTTAAGTATGTATAATTAATAATTGGAAAAACTGATGATAATTATGTTTTGAAATTATAAAAAAAAAATTTGCATCGAGCGGGGATCGAACCCTTGGCTCTCGGTGTACTGGTAGAGCGTTCTAAAAAGAGTATCACACTGGTGAGCGTATAACGCGTTCGACTTTAAAAAATTTTTCACAAAAATCAATGAGCAATGACACGAACGCTTTTGGGGATTTCTTTAGATGACCTTAGTCGGTATATTTTTAAGTCTCATCAAAATCGGTGATGACAAGGTCGCGCCCTCCCCTTGTTAGTTAAAGCCCTCTTAAATGGGCTTCCAGATCTTCATAACCCATGTGCATATTACCCTCAATTTAGAGACCCTTTCCGGCTGCGAAGTGAACCTTATGAATACCATAAGCAAATTCCAGCGAAGACGAGGTCTTGGCAAACAAAGTATTGACAACTTAACCTTCAAAATAAATAAATTTTAATAAGGAATATTTCAGGAACTAAAAAGTTTCGCGAAATTTCGGTTAGTTTTAGTAATCCACTCTGCAAAATACATGAAATACATCATTTTAAAAACTGACACTGACGATGACGTGAAGCGGTCTTTATGTTGGGCAGTATATTTATTTATTCAAATTTATTTTTTATTTAACAGGTTGTGCTGGGCGTCGCGTGCGTATATTATTTTAATGAATATGGGAGGTCTTAAATTTACATTGTTTACCATATTTATTAATAAATGTTAGTATGCAGTAGACGCCTACGTAAAAGTATGAAATTTTATCGTTATTTTTTTAAAATATTTTATATCTTTATATAGTAGAATGTGGTTTTTATAGTAATAATTGAATTTGCCGAATGATGTTTTTAAATTCCTTTTTTCTATGATGTAATTATTAAAAATAATTTGTCACCTTGTTGAGTTTTTCATATAAATCGGTTGCATTAGATAAACTTCCCAAGTAGATTTAGGAAAATTTGGGATAATAATCGCGTGTCTTACTTCTTGTGGTTTGGAAAAAAATACTAATTCTTGCAGGGATTTTTTTTTCAATTTTTCTGAGGTCATGGTAGTATTTTTTCAATAATGCAAACAATAGCTACTCTTCTGCTAGTTTTTCTAGATCTTTTGACACACTTTCATCGATAACATACGTTTATATGTAATAATTCAAAGAGTTTTTGTAACGGCAAAACATTCAGTTTTAGCGCTTAGTTCGTAGTATTTAGTTGCGTTGATCTCGAATCTGGCACCAGACTATCGAAATTCAAAATGGCGGAACTAATATAGCGGCCAATAACCACAGAAGTGGATATTATGGCTATAAAGAATGGTACAACCTACTTGAAAATTTGATTACGGGGGTTTATATATATATATATATATATATATATATATATATATATATATATATATATATATATATATATATATATATATATATATATATAAACAGAAAAAATAAAATCTTTGGCATAGCGGACCTGAAATGTGTCAATCTGTACTATTATCATGTTAAAAAGTGCGGAGCATTCCAAAGTGTGGAAAGACTCCGGGTCCGACAGATGGCGACAGCGCTGTTTCGTCCTAATGTGGGACTCGTCAGGCCACCGCAGTCGGTACAAACCATCATCTCGCCTCTGTATCCTATAAAACTGAATTTATGATTAAAAACAGCAAATAGGACGACAAAGGCGACATCTCGATGGTTCACTCGATAACACAAGAACTACACAGATTGACAAAACTTGTGAAAACCGCCATGTGGTGGCGCGACGGTGAATAAAAATAGAAATCTGTAAAATCGAATACACAAAACGCGCTGCCCAAAGGATAGGGGTCGCATTATTCGGTAGCAAGCCTAGTTGCACACATTTTAAGAAAGCAAGATATTATCGTATGCCACAGGTCTCATAATAAATTAAATATACTATTCACTAACTTAAAAAGTAAAGCTCTTCTTATGAATAAATCAAATGTGGTATATTTGATCCCTTACACAAATTTCCTAAAAATATATATAGGCATTGTGAGCCAATTACTAAAAAACAGATTGAATGTCCATAAATATACGCAAAACGCCTCAACACCGTTAGGCAAACACATACAGGACGAAAAACATCTTTGATTACAACAGTACCACAATTAAGAACAACGATATGAATTACCAAAAATTGCAGATAAAGGAAATGATAGAAATTAAAAAAGATAAAACCACTGTTGACGACAGAACGGATATAGGACATTTGAGCCACATTTACACCAGCCTAATTTAAACAAAAATATTAAGTATTCGATCCTGTTAATAAACATCAAAAATGGAATATCCTCTTAAATGTAAATTTTTTCTGTTTTTTTGGTGCATTGTAAAATTAAAAAAATTAAATAAATTCGCATTCCATGTATCTTCAGTACCTGAATAGACGACGTAAAAGTCGCACTCCATTATTAATTAATAAACAAAATGTTCAGGGTACGCACTGGTAAAATTAAATATATTTTAAAGTGTTGTTTGTTTTTTAAATTGTGCACATGGAGCTGGGGCCGATGTTATTGTCGGCTTATTTTAGATTGTAAGTTTTCTGCGTGAAGGGCTTGAAGTTATTAATGAACAGCGTTTATATGTGTTTAATTATTTTTCAAGCCATTTCCGTCCACTTGTGAACGTAGCTCTCTCCAAGTTCCCTTAATTTTCCCTTTTGGAAATAGGCAACATTTTGCTTTCGCTAACACATAGATTCCCAAACTTTCCTGGACCACCGTCCCCTTTGTAAGAAAAATAAATTCAACTCTCTCTCTCTCTCTCTCTCTCTCTCTCTCTCTCTCTCTCTCTCTCTCTCTCTCTCTCTCTCTCTCTCTCTCTCTCTCCCCTCTCTCCCCCCCCCCCCCCCCGTACCTAATATTAAAATATCGTACTAGATATTAAAATATTATCAAATATAATAGAAAACTATTTATTGGTCCCAGATGCTCTTGAACCCGCAGCCGCCTTCTTGAAAGGCGTCAGCGATTATATGACGGGAGATCTCCACCGTTGGGAATTATGGTCTATTTGCTACACTTCTAATATTATTCACTGATCTCCTTGAAGGACATTTCTTCTTTACTTACTGTCTTGTCATGACATCTGTGTTTAAGTTGTCTAGCCACCCACTGTCATTTCATTGTTGGCATTTCCTCAATTGTATCCTTTATTTTTGTCCTTTTTCTAACATCATCGTTCCAAATTTCATCTCGAAATGAGGCATTAAGTATGTTTCAGTTCATTGCAATGTTGGTAATTCAAGTCCAAACGTGTTAGCCAGGAGGATAAATGTGTCGTACACTCTAGTTTTCAAATTTATGGGATTTTTAGGTTTGAAATGTGCTTGGTTTGCCAAAAATGGCTTATTAAAGTCTTATGGGCGATTTTTCCGTGTTGATTTTGCCTTTCCCAGCGTAATTATATAGTCTAAATAAACATACTTCTCCCTAACTTATTTTGGTTTTATTGAAATTTATATATAGACCTGAACAACGAACTTTTTGACTTGAATTATTTATGGATTTATTACTAACACATCCTGTATAAATAAACCCAAATTAATAACTTTCCAAATATAACTTTCCCGTCCAACCTTACCTTATACCCAAAACGGAGTTCCAGTCAAAATTAATATCGAACCAGCATCGAGACAATCAAAATCGAAATTAATTTCTCCCAATATGTCAAAAACATTTAATAAATTACAAAATTACCGTCCAAAAACTTTATTATCTATAATTAACTTTTATTCCCTATATATACAAACTGGCCGATTACGTTTTATACTCATTTAATTACGACAACGGCCATTTTGAACTGTACCCGATACCAATTATGTCTGAACAATAATGTGCCGATAAAATTCGCATCTAGATTTACGAGTTGAACCACTAAAATCTCTCTATGGGGATATACACGTTATATTGCGCTATTACACGTTTCGTATATACGTAATTCGAGAAAATCGATATAGTTTAGTTTGTTTTGCATCTGACACGAACAATTTAGGGAATATACAATGAAATTTTATTTTTTACTTTTGTTGTATCTTAAACTTAAACGCTATCCCCAATATTGTAATTGTATGGCCACTGTAGAACGAGCAAAATCATTGGTATGTTCAACACTGATATATATATATATATATATATATATATATATATATATATATATATATATATATATATATATATATATATATATAAGTAAAATAAAGAAAATACTATATTATTCATCAAATCAAAATGAGACAGAAGAATAAGCATCGTAAGCATCGACATACGTGTAAATTACCAGTTTGGCCCTTGGATGAGGGGTAATCCAATGCTGGCGCGGTGAGAGCGGGCGGCAGCATACGCCACGCCCTAGCACAACAAGAGGATTCCAAGTTTTTTGCTTTCATTCGGCCGTTGAAGCGTAAGTACCGTGTTTCGCGCCAAATTTTTTTGTTACAATGGTAGTTTATTCCACGGAACAAAAAGAGCACATTATTAAGTGGTACACTATTCTGGTAAATAATCGGCAGATTTGTATTTATGTGCGAAAATCATCCTGTTCCTTGAAACTTTAGAATTTCGGAAACTATTAAAACATTTGAGACAACCGGTTGTCTAAAAATTTGTAAAAAATGCACTGATAATAATGAGGTGCAACCGGTTCCTCAAATTACTGAAGAACGAACAAATCGGGGAGACTTTGTAGTTTAGCAGAAATTAATTTTCCTTGCAATAGTACCGTAATTGCCTAAGAACTTGATATGAACGCTCGAACAGTTCGGAATATTTTAAAGCTAATAGGGATATAACCCCTGAAGTTTTGGCAAATACGCGAACCATATTTTACAATAGACTGGGTTATTGTCTCGCTCAAAGTGGAGGCCTGTTAGAACACCTATTGTAGACTTTTAGGTGTTTTTGTTGATTTAAATTGAATTTAATTATTTGTTTATTTATTTACACTTACTGAACGTGTTACTTTTATTTTTTATCAGAATAAAAGTTTATTTTTGAGAATGATTTTTAATTTTAAAGTGGTCTATTAGCTTATTTACTTAGAAATTACCGTTGCGTTTCACTAGTATTTTTATTAGAATAAATGTTTATTTTGTAACAGAAATATCAATTTTCTTTACGCTCAACGCCCAACAAAAACTAATTTTTTTGTATTTCGACTATTTGATGTATTTAAAACAATCAATGTATCAAATAGTCATTAAATATTCCAAATTCCGTCAATTACGTTATAAGTTTAGACGAAAAGTAAATAAACCCTCTCATTCGTTTCAAGGTACTGCTCCTTTTCGTGTCGCCCGGAATTTAGCGGGGTAATTGCGGTAGGCGTTCCCTACGATCTTTTGTCGAACTATCTGAAAGAAGTTAGACGGGCTTAGTGGGTTAGAATTTGAGAGACGGCCAAAATAATTTCTAATTAAGAAATTTAAAAGAGAAGTTTGGCTATAGTAACGTTTCTATTAAACCTCGGTAATATGAACGGCCAGTCTTTTCTTTCTAAAGATTCGTCTCAGGTTAAAGGCAACAGTGTTATGGTTGCGTCGCGCCCAGTTGTATTTGTGCGCCGCTCTTCTATTTGATATTGGATTGTCGATTGGAGATCAACGATTACAAAATTGAGCTAAACAGAAAGGCAGTAATATATTTTCGCCGTACTCTGGTGTGTAAAATCCAAAAAAAGGCATGTTATCCACATGACGAGTATCTAACTTTTACTAAATCAAAAGCCGAGGTTAAATTCTAAGGCTTACTGGATCATACAGTGGACCGAATTATATTGCTTAAAATTAGACTTCAGAAATTCACTGATCCGACTATTTCTGATACAAACTTATTCCTAACATCTCTTATTCCACTTCAATTAGCAGGTATTAACACGCAAACTTAACAAGAACAGATTGTGTTGTATAATTCCAGACCCTCGTCTACTATGAATTACGGGCGTCTGAAATTTGAATTTATTAAGAACACCGAACAAAAGTCTTTAACGAAAATAGAAAATTATGAACTCGAACCAAACAACTTGCACCATATAATAGAGTTTTCTTTGCCACCCGAGCTTCAGTACAGTACAACTTATCCATGACGATGATAGATGGTTAGGTGAATGCTTTGGCTGGAGCGAAATCGGTCCAACGTTGTTACGTCTGCCAAATAACATCTCAGTTCAACAACATTGATACAGTAAATATAGAGCTTTTCAAGCGACAGCCATTGTAACAAGAGTAGAGCGAAAACGGATCCTCCGGTTTCACGTCATTTTGCAAACTATTGGAAGCGGACATTAAACTGCAATAGAGAAGTTTTGGGAATACAAACTTCAAACAGCAAGATTATTCTTCAAAGGATATTCTTGGTACAATATTCCAACAGGAATCCGCAAATGACTTACTTCATTGACCAGACATCATTTGCAATATTACCGACAGGTAAACTATCGAAAGATGCACAAAACTCAACGGATAAGTTGATAAGAAACTCAATTCATACGTATTGGAGAATGAGAAAAGAGCTGTTAACAAAGAAGGCAATGATTAAAAATTCTTTTTATTATTTTTATTACAGTCGTATTATTTATTCATTTATGTGAATCAATAAATATTATATTACTTACAAATTATTTGCATTGGTATTTATTAAGAAGTCTTAAGCATAGAGGAAAAAGTATTTTCGCCTTTTTAACGATTATCGATATCCATGTATTTATTATTATAGTATTATATTAAAAATGTACCTTGAAGTCAAGCGCAATATTTTATTCATGGAAATACAATTATTCTTTTTATTTTATTTTTAAAACGTTGAACCACATTGGACGTTTTTCGAATTTATTTTCATGATTTTAAAGTTTCAGTCTGCGATTTTTATTTTTAATATCAAATCCGTGCTTTCTACCCACTGTGTTTTGACGACCCGAAACCAGCGAAAAGTCCTTGCCCGACGCCATTTTTGCTAGGACTCAGGAAGCAAGCTACGATACAACAGTATGCTTTATTTCACTTCTTCAACATGGCTAAAAGGGTTGTCCGTCGCTTTTTGTTACGTTCCCTTTTTTTAAGAGGTTCTGTTCTCGACTGTATATATATATATATATATATATATATATATATATATATATATATATATATATATATATATATATATATATATATATATATATATATATATATATATATATATACAATATATAACAATCTGATCATAATTATTAAAATTTTTCTACTCACTTTTGATATTTCTTTGTTTATAAAAAAAAACTTTCAACCAGTATCGAGCAAATAATTATTTTTCATTTCGCTCAGCAACCCCGTTTACTTGCTATTACGCTCGAATAATCAAGTAATACAAAACGGATCGATTCGGGTTAAACCTACGTTTACATATCGATATCCCGCAACAGTCCAGTCACAGAGCTAAAACAAATTTGTTTAAGCGACGCTTCGTTCCTTCTTATATTTTTTTCAATTGTAAAAAATCTGTTTTTTTAAATATTTACTCCCAAATACAGTTTTTATGATTTATTGTGTATCAGTTAGTTGCAGGCAATTCATGATTCAAAAGCCGTTAATGGACAAAAGCAGTTTTAATAGTTATAACCCTTCACCTTAGAGCGAACTATTGCCATATTCTTTTGAATCATTATCACTTTTATGGCTTTTATCACTTTAAAGGAATTATGATCACTTCAACTAACTGTGTATTTAAAAGAACACTTTGTTCATTTATAATTGTACAGAATAAGGCTTATTTTTTCTCCTCTTCTTTTTTTTTGCTTTTCGCGTTAGTTTATTACCATATTCGACGTTTCGACACGGGTCGTGTCTTTTTCAAAAATCTATAATAGCAAAAGAGCAATATTTAAAACAATCTTCCATTAAAAAGTTTACGTTAGACTTACCCTACGAAATACACTCCCATTAACAGGACACACAACACGTTTTCATTTTAACGTCACAAAAAACAAAACTGTACGTTTATTTATATATATATATATATATATATATATATATATATATATATATATATATATATATATATATATATATATCTTCTTCTTCTTCTTCTACGTTGACTAGGGATATCCCTGTTTGTCATTCCATCTACACCCGCCTTATTCTGCTGATGAAGAGAACCAGCTCTGGGCCCATCTCTTTGGTGGTCGTCCTGGTAATCTTCTTCCTCTTGGTCGTCCATACATACAAACTTTGGTTAGTCTCTCTTCACTCATTCTCTTAACATATTCTTTCCAACCTCTTTTTCTTTCTTTTATCCATTTGACCGCGTCCTGCACATTACATTTTTCTCTGATTAAGGTATTTGTCAGCCTATCTCTGATTACACGTTCAGCATTGATCTCAGTACTTTCATTTCGGTGGTTCTCATTTTCTGATTTGTCTTCTTAGTGTCTGCTCTTGTTTCCGTGGCATAAGTTAGAATTGGTCGTATCATGGTCTTATATATTTTTGTTTTTCCCTCTATTGTCATGTGTCTCTTAAGCATCCTGCCACTTGTAGGGCTCTTGTATTTTGTGACAGTACTTCTCCAGTAAGGTTACGACAGCTTGTTGTGTCAATGCCTAGGTATTTAAAGTTCATGACTTATTCAATTATGGGATTTTCTATCTGTAGCTTACATCTTCTTGGTTCCTTGGAAATTACCATACACTTTGTTTTATTCGTTGATATCTGCATATTGTACTTCTTAATTGATACGTTAAATAGGTGTGTCAATCTCTGGAGGTCGTCTTCGTTATCTGCGAGTAGGGCCGCATCATCCGCGTAGCATATTATATTGATATTGTGTCCGCCCATCTGGTCCATTATCAAATTGAATAAGAAGGGGCTTAGCGAGTCTCCTTGCCTTATCCCTTCGTTTAACTTGATGTCTTCGGTTAGACCTTCAGATGTTATTATTTTTGTGCTGGAATATATATATATATATATATATATATATATATATATATATATATATATATATATATTGACTCTTGCCAGAGGTATATTAACTCAAAAACCTTACTAATATCGGAACACACATCGCGATAAAATTGGTATTTGATTTTTTTTAATGGTGTGTAATTTTCTTCTCTTTGTTGATGTCATGGTTTAAAATAATTTTTAAGGGTAAATTATATAATAGATTATTAGCTCTTTTTACAATACGTTAAAATAAATTTTACTAAGCACGTTTATGTTGTCATTTATAGAATGTTTTTTTTTTTAATTTCTGTCGCTTCATAATAATAGAAACTAACACTACCAACGGTTAAAACGATTATAAAAAGCTTCAAGAATTTTGGATCTATAAAAGCTAAAAGAAATGGAAAAAAGCCAGTTGTTAAGGAAATAAAGTTACAAAAATTATTTGAGTAAATGTTCAAATTGGCGCCCTTCAAGCTGGAAGTCTTTATGGGTGGCTCTTCTTATTGACTGACGATTAAGTTCTTCAAATGCTATTCTGATGCACTGCATTCAATCTTCCATAGTGGTTAATGCGTTATTCTATACTTTATTTTGGAGATGCTGACTTGTTTGCCCTATGTAAACTCCATTGCAGTTGGTGCATGGGATTTCGTGTACTAGATTTTTTTAAAATCTTTTTTAGTCTTTGTTTTTAGTTTTGTTGAACAGTGAATTCAAACAATTGTATGCGACTGGAATGTTGTGTTTTGAGAGTATACTCTTTAATTGTTCGGATAACCCGTTTATATACGGCAGTGTTAAGTAAGTTTGTTTTTGAACTACATTGTTTTTTCCCTTCATGTTGAATTTTGTTATAAAATTTGTGTATTTGCGTTTTAAAAACATAGTTGACTAAAGCTTGAGGATAATTGTTTCTTATTAGTGCGTCTTTGGCCTTTGTTATTGATTTCTCCCTAAATTCAGGATCCGATAACTGCACTGCGCCGTCTGCTAACCCTATAATGACAGATTTTTTTGGGAAAGCGGGTGATTGGAGTCATAATTGGTAATTTAGACGACGGTTTCTTTGGTATACCATCGTGTTTTATACAATTTTTTATTTTGCGTAAAGTGTGGTAACTATTAAATAAGGATAGTGTTTGATTTATCTGATCATTAGGGAAGGCAGCTAATACATCGACTATATATGATTTAGACAAAAACAAATTATCTTTTCTTAAAAAAAAAACCTTATTCCCAAGAAGAAAAACATATATATATATATATATATATATATATATATATATATATATATATATATATATATATATACATTTGGTAATTAATAATTTTATTCTTTATGTAATACCGTTCCAAAAGCAGTACTTTCTGAAGAACATTTTTTTGAAAGTGCATTCCTAGTAAGATATTTGAGTGAATCAATGAAAATCTAATCTTCAAATGACCCCATATGACTCCTAGATCCCCACATACCATTCGATGCGGAATCCAAGGTCACTGCTAAATGGTCCCTTTGATCCCTACAATTTTTTTATTAAACATTCTTTTTCGAAAATGCTTTTCTGGCGAGGTATTTAAGTGGACCAGTTAAAACGACTCTGTGTCATAGATGGGGTGCCTGCAATAAAGCACAGAAAGATTACAGTAATGCAAACCTTAAATTAAAAATTATTACCAATAATGTGTAATTTATAATTATTGAATGAGGTTTGGCAACAACGCATATCTTTTGTTTGCATATTTTAATCAAAGTTTTGACATTTCTACGTGACATGTATCAACGCTTTGTTTATCTCTCTCCGCGTATAATGTCGACAGTCCTATGGAAGGGCAAATTTGTGAAAGAAAATCTTCGAGAAATGTTGTTAAAGAGTTCCGAATTGGCAAAATACTCATTACGGTTTAAGGCAGTGTGACCCAGTTGCTCATTCCGTTATAGCAGAATCTTATTCTAAAGGGTTTTTAATAAGGGCAGTCTGTGGCAGCCATGTCCTTTCGGTAGCCGTCAAAGTTGACTCTTCAACGTTTGTTGACCAAATTCGAGACGATCGATTCGGTAAACAATCAGCTAACACCCGTACATCAAAGGAGCGTCAGATCAGACGAGAACATCGCCGCGGTTCGTGAAAGTATGCAGGAGAACCCGAGGCAGTCAATTCCTCGCCGTGCACAAGAACTCCGCTTTTTGCAGACTACGACTTGGCAAATTTTGCATCGGGACTTGGGTCTACACCCGTACAAGATCCAACTGACTCAGGAGTTCAAAGTTAATGATCATAGACAAGGCCGTTTGTTCGCTGACATGAATTTGGTGCGTTTGGAAGAAAACCCAAATTCTTGCCGAAAAATCATCTTTAGCGACGAGGTACATCTTTGGATGAATGGCTGTATTAACAAACACAATTGCCTTATATGGGATGACGCTAACCCACACGAGGTTCACCAGGTGGTAATGCATCCACAAAAAGTTACTGTTTGGTGCGGATTTTGCGCCGGCGGCGTCATAGGTCCGTTCTTTTTTAAAAATAAAATTGGTGAGGCCATCACCGTCAACGACGAGTGCTACAGAACTGATTTCTTTTGGCACACAACCGATGCCACAATAAATATTCTGCATGAATGATTTGAGGATATGGTTATCTCTCCCAGAGGTGACGTGAATGGGCGCTCGAGATCGTGCGATTTGAACCCGCTAGACTTTTTCTTATGGGGTTTGGATCACTCGGATTCGTGCCACTGTGAGAAACCGTGGCGGGTATTTGAGCGATGTGATATTCCATGCATAATGGCATACATGGGCCTTTCAAATAAAAAAATAATTTGTTAATACCTCACACACAGGTTGTTTTATTTCATTTTGACATCGACCCACTTTTATTAAAAAATCTTTTAGTTTTAAAACTGAAGATTCAAGCATGTGTTTATTTCCAGAATGTATGCTAAAGGAAGATAAAAAATTTATTTAATCATTCTTGAAAATCTATTCTACCATGCCATTATCAACGCAGATTCAACCCAGTACCCATAGAAATGTAAATTCTGGGCACATGGATATTCGAAGAATGGACTTCTGACAATGAAGTAAAATGTCGCATTGAACCGGCGCGACAGGCTTTTGTAAAACTCAGGCGAACGCTTGCTTGTTCGGATTTTTACTTGAAATTAAGACTGAGGTTCATAAAAGGTTACGTATGGTCAATACTTCTTTATGGTGTGGAAGGTGGGACATTAAAGACAAGCGCTATCAATAAATTAGAGGCTTTCGAGATGTAGATATACAGAAGAATCCTTAAGACGTCATGGACAGCGAGAATGACCAATGAAGAAGTTCTCTTACGTATTGGGAAAGAAGGTGAACTATTCAGTATAATCAAGAAAAGAAAGACGGCGTATCTAGGGCACATCATGCGAAATGAGAGATACCAATTCCTACAGTTGATGATTGAAGCAAGATCGAGGGTAGAAGAGGAATTGGAAGAGAGAAGATGTCTTGGCTCCATAATATCAGACAGTGGACGGGGTTGCACGATATTCAGACACTGATACACACCGTGAGAAGTAGGAAAGAAATGGAAAATGTAATCGCAAACATCCATTAGTGGATATGCATTTGAAGAAGAAGATGCTATTCTTTTTTTTAATTTCTGAACATGGGGTATGTTTAAAAAGCAAGTTTTAAACAACCGATACTTTAATTTTTTGTAAGAGAGAGGTGTTTTTTGCAAAATAGAAACTATTGAAAAAATTCCAGGTTGTTTTTTTACAGGTTTCCAAACAAAAATATATAATCATTTTACAAGCTTAAGTGCAACAAAATATACAAACAGAAACTTCTTTCTCGGCTAATTAAAAATGAAGACATTTCAAAAGCTTTCACTCAATTAACCGCCGTCTCCTCGGTTATTTTTAACTCGGGACTGGTGAATACCTTATCGACTTTTCCAAGACCGCGCACTGACGCACTCAAATCTCCGCTGCACCATTCACCATTAGTGCAGGGTTGTTGAGCTTTTTACACCTAAATAAAGAACGTAGCTAAGAGCGTTTCAGCAATGCGAAAATAAATTCAAATGACCAGGTGCGTCGCAAATGTAAATTTCGCAACCAGTCGAGCGGACTAGAGCCGCGCGGCGTTATAGCGACAAGTAAATTATTTCGGTCTAGAAAACACGGTTTATTTTTGAAAAACAAAGCTATCGGCTTTTGTTTTGTTTCTGGTTGCGGTTTTGTTTGATTTTAAATCGTCGAAAAGAAAAGTTTAATTATTTTTTCCTCCATTTTATTTTCGGTTTTGTTCTGACTTGTGGTTAGGACAGCCCCATGAGTAGTCCATAGGTGATTTTGAGGGGGAAAAGAAATAGGCTTTTTAATGAATTGGAGTGCTTATATATATATATATATATATATATATATATATATATATATATATATATATATATATATATATATATATATATATTTTTTTTCTAATATTTTCTTGGGTATAGGTTTTTCATTAGAGAAACAAAGGACAACAATTTTCTTTCTGACGTTTCGCTCTACATAGCGAGCTTCTTCAAAAGAGCTTGGTATATTTATTTTACATCTTGAAAGTAGTTTTGTGTGTATGTTTAAACATACACACAAAACTACTTTCAAGATGTAAAATAAATATACCAAGCTCTTTTGAAGAAGCTCGCTATGTAGAGCGAAACGTCAGAAAGAAAATTGTTGTCCTTTGTTTCTCTAATGAAAAACCTATACCCAAGAAAATATTAGAAAAAAATATTTAACAAAAGGTTTAAGATACAAAAATAAATTATATATATATATATATATATATTATGTATATATATATTATATCGTAGATTTTCACGGATGGTAGAATGAATAGTTTGGTTATTCCGGGTTTCAATCCGTTCGTTCAAAAAATCGTTTTCACGACGTTTCGCCAAAATCTCATTTGGTATTTTCAAGGTTCGTCTCGTTACTCGCTGAGAACTGATAGTGGCCTCTGAAGAATTTCGAACGAATACATGCAAAAAAATGTCAGAAATTCTCGAAGACGCCTCTTACAAACAAACCAACAGAAATCCAACGACGTACCTTGAAAAAACTACGAAAGCCAAAATTAAAGCCTTAAAACTAGACCCACAAATTGAAAAATCTATAATATCAAGAGAAAAATCAAGCAGATGTCCAAAACTATATGGTTCACCAAAAATACACAAAACAAATGCACCACTCAGACCAATAGTGAGCGCCGTGGGATCTCCTACACAAAAACTGGAAAAATATCTAGCAAGTATCATGCAACCAAGAGTCGAACTGGCTGATTCTTTTGTGAAAAACTCCGAGCATCTGACTAAAATGATCAAAAACATTCACCTCGAAGAAAATGATATCTTAGCAAGCCTCGACATAAAATCGCTATATCCAAGCATACCATTGGATGAGGCTTTGGACAAAATCGCCATGAACGAGGATTTTCCAGACTACACAATTGAACTTGCAGCACACTGCCTAAAGAACACATACTTCATGTTCAATAACCATATATACAAACAAACAGATGGCGCACCTATGGGGTCCTCGCTTTCACCAGTCATAGCCAACCTTTTCATGATATATTTCGAACAAGAGGCACTGCAAAAGGCACCTTTAAAACTGAAATTTTGGAAACGCTATGTCGATGATATTTTTATAATATGGCCACATGGAAAAGAACACCTGGACGATTTCCTCATATATCTGAACAATATCCACCACAGAATCCAATTCACGCTAGAAATCGAACAAGAAAAGAAACTTCCTTTTTTGGACCTGCTATTAACTAGGAAACTCAACAACACCTTGGGCTTCAGCGTATATCGGAAACCCACACATACTGACCGATATCTCAATGCAGCGTCACATCATCATCCCTCTCAAAAGCAGGCAGTAGTCAACACATTAGTATCAAGGTCTCTCCGCCTAACAGAACCAGACACAAAACAAGACGAAATAAGACACATTTCAACAGCTCTAGAACGGAATGGTTTCTCACAAGCAGATATAAAGAAAGCCATAAAAAGACAAGAAAAGACTACAACAAAGACCAAGATCAAACAAGGAACAAAGCCATAATACCATACATAAAAGGAATAACAGACAGAATCGGAAGAATCTTAAGAAAACACAACATACAGCCCATATTTAAACCACAAAAAACAATAGCCAACATCCTGGGAAATCTCAAAGACAAGACCAACCTTGAAAATCATGGCGTTTACAGCATTCCATGTGCAGATTGTCATCAAACTTATATAGGACAAACAAACAGGCGCATATCAGCAAGAATCCAAGAACATAAAAATAGCCTCAAAAACAAACAGACAACCTCAGCCCTATTTCAACATCACCAAACAACCGGATATACCATCGATTTCGAAAAAACAAAAGAAATAGCACCAGTACAGAACTACAAGGTACGCGTCATAAGAGAGGCCCTAGAAATCGAAAAAGCGGGACAGCTAAATAAACGAGACGATGCTATAAATTTTTCATCTACATGGAAAACATTAATAAAAAATCAAGAAAGAAAACAACAAAAATCAACTAGTACACGAGAGACCTGCATACAAGAACAAAATATATCGCATTCGGGAGAGGGAAGGAGCCTACGAAGCCGCCCACCCAATCAGGCAGCGAGCCAACTAAACAAAACTCGAAATTCTTCAGAGGCCACCATCAGTTCTCAGCGAGTAACGAGACAAACCGCACTTGAAAATGCCAAATGAGATTTTGGCGAAACGTCGTGAAAACGATTTTTTGAACGAACGGATTGAAACCCGGAATCACCAAACTATTCATATATATATATATATATATATATATATATATATATATATATATATATATATATATATATATATGTAACATTTCAGTCTTTGGACAAGTGGAGGTCTCAAACTAGTTCATTTAAATCAGGTTATTCGATTAAATGGAGTACTTTTCCTTCACTTTCGGGAAAATAAGAATTGTGTTTTTCTAATACTTTATCGGGTTCTGCCTTATCGTTATACATTTCTAAATCTTCCTCCCATTTTGCCGGGGGCGCTGAAACTGGTAAACTTTCTCCATGAAGAACCGGTTTTATTGCTGAGGGAATATCCGGATATTCAATATTATGTTTGCCCAGACACTTTTGTCATGCAAAAGTAAGAGTCATTAAAATTGTTGGTTCGCGCCAAATCATTGGAACTACAAAAGGCATAGAAGAACGTTTACCATTTAACCAGTTACTTAGACATGCTGCACAGGTTTGGCAATATAGGTGAGAAGCCCAGTCCCGATCTTGAACGCCCACAAGACATCCAAAATACTTATGATAAGCTACTTTCGGCTTTTTTTCCTTTTTTGCGATTGAGCGGTAAACTGGCCACATATGTGGCAAAAACTATCCGCGGGGTTAACACAGCCACGTTTCTGTACTTTAGACATTTTTGTACTGTCACTTACGTCGGTTCAGATATGTGATTTTGTGAAGTAACCTGAACTTTATTAAACCCACAAATAGCACTCCTTTCCGCACTTAGAGACCAAAAATTAACCATAGATGGCCTTTTACATTACTGTCGCTGTAAAGTAATATAATTAGATCGTTGCACATTACTTTAATATCTGCTAGGTTCATTTTTAATCCTACTTCATTACTGGCTATATTGAGGTCTAGTGGTAGATCATATTCTTTTGTGCAATTCATTATTTCTCTTAGTGTTCGAGCCTGCTTGCTCTCGAGGTTGTGCATAATGAAAGGGGCTCTGTTAATTATATTCGTAAATATTTTGTATATTACTAGTAACAAGCTAATTAGTCTATAATTTCTGCTATCTTCTTTGCTACCTTTCATATGAACGAGGATGACATTGGTACTAGACCACTGTTTCGTAATATGCATTGCTTTTAGTCACTCCCTATATATTTTTGCTAGGATTTGTTTTTCCAGCATGTTTTAGATGTTCAGCTGTAACACCGTCATTTCCATCTGCTTTGCCGTTCTTCATGTTTTTAGTGCTTCCTCTGCTTCATCCACGAGAACATTGGAACGTTTTCTTGAAATGCAGGTACCTCTTCCCTTACTTCTTGTATTTCTGGTCCTGGGTACCGACATGCACCTGACTGTGTGCTGATGAGTCAAGTAGAAACGAAACATGTACCTCTGCCGTATCACTGTGACTTTCTTCTCGCTATGGTGGTACAGGAGGCCATCATCTCGATGGTGGTGGAATAGGATAAATTGTGTTTCCTTAGCAATTTGGTCAAACTGTGCAACCTATAACACGGAAAGGATATGACTGGAACGCAGTTTGCATTTACTGTTCGCATTTTACTTCATTCATGCACGGAGCTGCATATAATTCTACGTTTGCTGAATGTGATTTCAGCACTACAACGGCATAATGTGAATATATCCACTGCTATTGCATCTCACACGGAAGAATCCGTGAAAGCCGCATATATATATATATATATATATATATATATATATATATATATATATATATATTAGTCTTCGTCGGATTTTAAACATTTGAGATCTTATTAATTTGTATTGTCAAGCATTTATAAAACTTGGCCTTCTCTTTTATAGGTATACTTTCGACGGGATTTAATATAACATAAATTAAATAAGCCCAACTAAAAAATAATATATAAAAAAAGGTTAAACCCAAATGATATATTATTTATTAGAGCGAAATTTGACAAGGGTTTACACCTAAAATTTTATTTCTGAAATGGGTTAACATCCAAAAAGCACAGGATAAGTTGTTGAATTATTTATAGCGTGGGAACAAAAAGCGAAAAACTGAAATGTTAAATTTATTCACTTATTTGGGACGAAATCAGGATTATTGTCTAGCTGAACTGAGAGTAATATGGAAGGCAGAAGTTTGTGTATTCAGGATGGCGGGCGCCTTTAGACAAATCATCTTACAAACATAAATATATTGAATTATTCCAGTTTTTCTATTAGAAAATTTATATTTTATTCAGTTACTCAAAAAAAAATACTTTGTCAATGGCTCAGTAGACGTGGTTTGGCCATCTCTTTTCTATAACGTAGATAGAGTATTTTTCCAATTCTCTATAGTCATTTCACTGGACTTGTTTTCTGGTAAATACTAATCAACGAGTATTGCTATTATGGAAAAGACTTGGAACGGGTTGGCTTTAAACCTGATGACACTGTTCCGAAACCTGATACGAGATTTTCTAAGATTTCTCGTGATGAAGTGAGAATCTTTATGTGTGGAACTTGTAGCTGCTATACAAGTTTTAAAAGACAGAATAAATAGATTAATAAAATACATGGATTGGATACAACAAGCTGATTATTAGATCTATAATTAATTCTATAGAAACGTGTTTGTAAAATATAATTACCTAAAAAATTAAAGTAAAAAAGTCTTACGTTTTGGGAAATTTCGATCAAAGCTGCGAACCCCTGTTATATATAATTGACACAACTTCTCCTTATAATTAAGTAACAAATTTTACATACTCTACGTATTTTTACACTTCGCACTTAACTTCACGAATATCAAGCTACTATGAGTACACAACGCAAAGTAATTTAGTGCCTCAAGTGTTGGACGTACCAAGTAAGCAGGCCCAAACAAGTAAATTCAAATTCAATATGTTTTATGGAACTAACCTGCCCTCGTTATGAAAAGGTGTAATCGATGCCATTTTCCAAGAATACATAGATTCACCATCTGTTCAATAATTTTGACTACATGTACTGAAAATTTTTCCCAGTTTGTCCCAAGTTTTTCGAATTTTTTATTGCAAAATCCTCCCAAAAAACACACAGTGGCACCCCTGCAATAGATACCAACATGAGACTTGGAAGTTTTTGTAACTACATTCTTTTCTCTCCTAAATAAAGTTGGGATAATAATTGGCAAAGGTGGAAGCACCCATTTTTTCGAATTTTTCAATGATTTTTACATAGTTTCTATTTTCGAGTCGTGGAACACGAATATTTGGTTATTTTTCGCCGATCTCGCGTAGTTTTTCGAAAAAAATAATCATTTTCACTTATATAACTTGTGTTTTCCGATTACCACCTTTAAATTTTGGGCATTTCTTGTAAAATTCACAAACACTACACAATATTTAACCATTTTTTTAACAAAATTTACATAAGCAACCGCGGAAAAATGCGAATTCCATAAAGCGTAAAAACACCGTTGGCTTGTTGTTTTATACTGTGGCAACATCGAAACATGTGATGCGATGTTGCCACGATGACCTGGATTTTAAATTTCATTAGGATGGAAAACTTGGTAGTTGAAATGCAAATTGTGGTCATTCCAGTATTGTAACCTGAAATATGGGTAAACCTGCAGAATCGCGAAGCCAAACATGAACAGATTGTTCGGTAAGCTCCATTGATCTAAAAACGAAAATTATAACTAAACTAACGTGAACTAACATGAAGAATTTTGCGATGATTTTTTACATACCTCCTATTTTCGGGTCGTAGATCACGAATACGTTGTTTTTTTCGCCGATCTTGCGAGGTTCTTCCATGGATCAGTTTAGTTCAGGTTGTAGGTAGCCAAACGATCTGTTTATATTTGGCATTTCAATTCTGCACGTTTACCGACATTTTACACTACAATACAGGAATGACCACAATGAATTGCATTTGAACCACCAAGTTTTCCATCCTAATAAAATTTAAAAATAACGTCAACGTGGCAACATAGCATCACATATTTCGGTCTAAATCGTATGCAACCATGCTTGCTCAAAAACAGTATGAAACAACAAGCCAACACTTTTCTTACGTTTTATGAAAAATTTGGATTTTTTCGCCGTTATTTATGTAAATTTTGTTAAAAAAATGATTAAATATTGTTTAGTGCTTGTAAGTTTTACTAGAAATGTCCAAAATTTAAAGGTGGTGATCCAAAAATAGAAGTTATATGAATGAAAATGATTTTTTTTTTGAAAAACTACGCGAGATCGGCGAAAAATAACATATTCATATTCTATTACCCGAAAATAGAAGATATGTAAAAAATCATCGTAAAATTGAGTTGTTATCAAAGTTAGATATTTCTGTAACCATCCGGGCTGAATCTCGAAAGTGTTCAAACAACCGCGAAGCGTTTCGAGAACAGAATATACATACATACCATAGTGTTGGCTTGAACTTAGCGGTGCATTACTGTACATCTCGATATAAAAACTATTTCTGATAAAATTTATTACGATTTTCCGCTTCAGTTAAAACCATTTTTCCACATAATAATCAAATTTCCACTTAACAATTTTCTCGTAAATTTCTATTGAATACCGAATACGTTACCGAAGCGTAGAAATCAACAAATTTTAAACCAATAATTTTTCGATGGTTACAATAACCCCGTTTATTTATTGCTTAGTGCGAAACACAAAACATCAAATGGAATAATTTCCGGGCATTTGAACATTACCTTTCCGCGGTGGGCGATTGCCTCCCGGTCAACCAACGTGACTATAAAGCAAGTTTTATTGGCCGGTACTGTCGCCTTTTCCAATTTCTTTTTTGTCAGTTTATGCGGGCGCAGTTCGGGAAGTTCCTGCGCTACGAAATTCGAATACTTAACGATGCAATTTAGCTTTATAGTTCGCAAATTCGATGATCGTTGAAGGTAAGTTAACACGTTCGCGAACAATTTAAATAAGTACGCGGAACCACCATCGTCAATTATTTAATTTATTGGCTTAAGTAGGATTATCAAATTTCAAATTGTAGAAATATCATCTCAGGGCGCTTTTTAAATAAAAACACACATTTTTGTAATTTTTTTCTTCTTCTTCATGTGCCATCTCCGTTTCGAAGTTTGGCTATCATCATAGCTATTCGGACCTTAGACACAGCTGCGCGAAACAGTTGATTGGAGTTACATCCAAACCACTCTCTTAAGTTTCGTAGCCATGACATTCTTCTTCTCCCGATACTCCGTTTTCCCACAATTTTTCCTTGAATTATATTTTGCAGGAGTTGGTATTTGTTTCCACGTATGATGTGGCCAAAATACTGCAACTTTCGACTTTTGATGGATAGCAATAACTCTTTTTCTCTCTTCATCCTTCTAAGTACTTCTTCGTTTGTTATTTTATCGGTCCAGGGTATTTTCAATATTCTTCTGTAGATCCACAGTTCGAACGCTTCTATTTTATTGCAGCAGTATTTATTCATGGTCCATGTCTCCACACCATACAGAAGGATAGAGTGAATATAACACTCTACCAAACGTATTTTTAGTTCCAGGCTTAAGTCTCGGCTGGTTAATATATTTTTCATTTTCATAAAGGCGCTTCTCGCTTTTTCAATTCTTATTGTGATTTCTTTCGTGTAGTCATTTTTTTCGTTCACAGATGTTCCCAGATAGTTATATTTCTCAACTCTCTCAATTTGTTTGTTGTTTACTTGGAGATTGACATTATTGATGTTTTTCTTTGATACTATCATAAATTTAGTTTTCTCTATGTTGAGTGTTAGACCATATTCTTCGCTTATTACTACTAATTTCCTGAGCATTCTCTGTAAGTCGTTGAGATTTTCTGCAAGGATGATGGTATCATCTGCATATCTGATGTTATTGACTGGAATTCCATTCACCTTTATACCAGCCGTTTCGTTTTCAAGTAATTTTTTTAACGACGGTTATATCAGTCATTTGCATCAACAAAGTTCAAATATATCCATTTGCAAATGACGGTTATAACCGCAGATAAAAACTAAAAGAAAACTATAACTTAAGAAATCAAGAATTTATGTAAAGACAGGTACAAGATACATATTGTTGTATAATAGGATTAACAAAACAGATGCTTAATTATTATATTCATTATTTTCATGGCAACTTTTAAAGCCCGCAGGACATAATGCAGGTTTATCGAAGCATCATTACATCTAACAGACGTTTCTTTCTAACCTTATTCTTCCAATATTGCCTACAACGTAGAAAATATGTTTTTCTTTTGTATCCTTCAGGTGTTGGTATTTTCTTGGGGAAATGTTGAAATGCTGTAACTTGCTGCTTATTAAGCTGTTGATAGGATGGACCAGGTTCCACACTTTGGGGCAATACACTACTCCTTGGTCTGCCTGCTTTATTTTTTATTACTAGATCAGCATCATTAGTAACATTTGCTGGAAGTTCAAACAAATTTCGAATTGTCTTATCTCGAAAGGTAAGAAAAGTCTCCTGAGGATGCATTTTTTTGTACATATAATTATCATTCCAAACGCATTTCAGATATGATATTATTAGAGCTTTATTTGCCTTCAAATTCCTCAGAACATGCTTAATTTCTTGTACCGCTATATTCGGAATCTCTTCATATTCAACGTTTAATTAATATTTTCTTTCTGAATTATCTAATTCATTCAGACCATATTTGAGCTTAGTAAAGTACAGGGTGAGTCAACGATTGGATGAAGTAAGTTTGTGCCTTTTCGGTGAAATTTACAAAGAAAATATATTTATTGTTTGATACAGTTTATTTTTACGCAGATTTTAAAAATATTTAGGACTCTACAGGGTGAGCCAAAAAACTAGGACAGCATAAAGTTGTATTTTTTTTAAATAGAACACCCTATATACGAATCGTATTTTCGATTTAGCTTATAATTTTAAATCTTTTTTATTAAGGGTTTACCATAACAAAACTTTATAGTTTCTGAGATAATTAAGTTTAAAGAAAAAAAGTCACATTTTCAAGCATCAATTCAATCCTAAGTAACGTTTTCAATTTTGTGACAAATATATTCAAATTTGGAATTTAGCAAGGCCAAGGACAAGTTAACATAATTTTTACCTAATATTTGCAATAAAAGCTACAGGGTGTTGAACACATCGGCTCAAATTTGAACAAATTTAAATGAATAAATATCTTTTTTTTTTAAATGGTACACCCTGTATATTTTCATGTTATTTAATAGAGTAATAAAAACCCTAAAAGTTTTGTTCAATATATCCTATACCTATTTATAATAGTTTTTGAAATATTTCAGTTTTTCTTATTTTCCATACTTTTTTACAGAAATAGTCTTCATTATCATAGTAGCCATGGCAAAAACAATGTAAAAGAACATTTTTCTGTGTGTCAAATTTATAACCGCAATCGCTTTTTTTGGTTTTTATGTAGTGTAGTTTGGTTTTTTTTGCATTCATCTTATATTGTAAAATGCATTTTCCAAAGAATGAGTTAATAGATATGATTTATACAATAGGAGAGGCTCAAAAAAATTGCCTTCTTGCTCAAAGAATTTACAAAATGAAGTATCCTGATCGACGCCAGCCTAATACCCATACTTTTCAAAACTTAATGCAAAGATTTGATTCTTCTGGTGCTGTTGATTATCCAAAACGTAAAGTGGTCAACAAACCAGTAACTAATGAAGAAAAAGAACTACAAGTATTGTTAAATGTTCAGGAAAATCCTTATATTGGTAGCCGTCAGTTAGCAGCATTATGTGAAACATCACAATCCACCGCTAATCGTACTACCAAGAAATATAGGTATCATCCATATCACATGGAATTACACCAAGAATTGCATGGACAGGATTTTGAAAGTCGTGTAAACTTTTGTCGTACAATAAATGCGGAGATTCAATTAAATCCAAATTTATTATGCAAGGTAATGTTTAGTGATGAAGCTACTTTTAGAAGTAACGGTGCCGTAAATAGACGCAACATGTATTATTATGCCACAGAAAACCCATTTTGGATTAGAGAGGTGCAACATCAAAACCACTGGTCATTAAATGTTTGGTGTGGTATTCATCATAATCGAATTATTGGACCCCACTTTTTTAATGAACCACTAAATAGCCATAGTTACCTGAACTTTCTACAAGAAGAACTACCCAACTGCTGCAAGGTCTCGATAGGGATGAGCTCGACAGTATGTGGTTCCAGCACGATGGTGCACCTCCGCATTACCATCGTGAAGTTCGTGCGTTTTTGGACCAACAATATCCGCAAAAATGGATTGGACGTAGGGGTTTCATTGAGTGGCCACCAAGGTCTTGCGACATCACCCCATTAGATTGCTTCCTATGGGGTTATATTAAAAATAAGGTGTATGTTAATCACCAACAACAGTGGAAGATATGCGAAACAGGATTAGGGGATACCTGTAGAACAATAACGCCACTAATTTTGTCCAGGGTCCGAGAAAATCTGCAAAAAAGACTAAATTTGTGCATTGCACAAGAGGGTCGTTTATTCGAACACTTATTAAAAAGAAATAATTAATCTCAGCATTTAATAGGTAATTTTTTTGTTTCAATTTAGTATAAAAGTAAATATGTATTTGCCTTGTCGTTATTGTTGTGTTAATTTTTTCACATTATGTTTAATTAAACTATTGCCGTTGTAATATAACGAATAATATATTTCATCATATTTAACCACATTCTGTTTGTTTCTGTAGTTTCTTTTTATTATTTTACATGGCTACTATGACAATGAAGACTATTTCTGTAAAAAAGTATGGAAAATAAGAAAAACTGAAATATCTCAAAAACTATTATAAATAGGTATAGGATATATTGAACAAAACTTTTAGGGTTTTTATTACTCTATTAAATAACATGAAAATATACAGGGTGTACCATTTAAAAAAAAAGATATTTATTCATTTAAACTTGTTCAAATTTGAGCCGATGTGTTCAACATCCTGTAGCTTTTATTGCAAATATTAGGTAAAAATTATGTTAACTTGTCCTTGGCCTTGCTAAATTCCAAATTTGAATATATATGTCACAAAATTGAAAACGTTATTTAGGATTGAATTGATGCTTGAAAATGTGACTTTTTTTCTTTAAACTTAATTATCTCAGAAACTATAAAGTTTTGTTATAGTAAACCCTTAATAAAAAAGATTTAAAATTATAAGCTAAATCGAAAATACGATTCGTATGTAGGGTGTTCTATTTAAAAAAATACAACTTTATGCTTTCCTAGTTTCTTGGCTCACCCTGTAGAGTCCTAAATATTTTTAAAATCTGCGTAAAAATAAACTGTATCAAACAAGAAATATAGTTTCTTTGTAAATTTCACCGAAAAGGCACAAACTTACTTCATCCAATCGTTGACTCACCCGGTACAGTCAACTTTCGATTTCTTGTTTTATATATTTCTATTTATAATTATTTTGTAGTCTTTGTTCTTAATTTTCACTGGTTGTTTTTCAGCTTTACTTAGCGTTTGCTCTATAATTTTTGGTACCTTATTTTCCGTTAATGCATCCATAATAGTCCTCGTTTTATATTTTTTATATGTCTCCTTATTTATTTTTTCAAACGAGCATGTTTATTTTTGCTAACTCTATCTTATTCACATCGTTCGCTTTATAATTTTTCTGTTTCTTAACATCTTGAGTTTTGCCGCTTATTTTTGTTATGAACTTTAGAAACCAAGTTTTGTGTTACTTCTGTTGTTACTGAAATAATGTGTTCTCCGTATTTCTTCTTGATGCAGGATATTTTTCTGGGATACTATGGTATCAATAGATTTGTTTTTATTTTAGAAAACCTTGGCTTACACTTGTTCTATTGAAAAAAAGCGGCCATATCTGGAGCAAAAATAATTCCCTTTCACCACGATAATGCACCACATCATTCAAGTGCAATAGCAAAGACAAAATTGCTAGAATTACTTCCTCATCCATCGCATTCGCCAGATTTAGCTTTTAGTGAGTATTTTCTATTACCCAACATTGGCTTGGAGAAAAAAATTTATTGCACGAGCAGATTATTACTCAGAGCAGTGAGTATTTTGAGACGTTTAATAAAGATTATATTTCAGAAGAAATGAAAAAGCTAGAGTGTCGTTTTAATAAGTGTATAAGAGTTGACAGGAGATTAAATTAAAAAATAGATAGATATATTATTAAAAAAAAATATTTGAGTAAAAAGACACTTGACGTATCAAATCGCCCTCGTACGTACTCTGAATGTTTTAACATACGAACGACCAAAAAATTAAATGAAGATTTTCGTGCGATTATCTAAGACAACTTTCGACGTGATTCTCCACAACAAATGCATCAATAAACTTAATTATTTATGTGGCGATGAGGCAGATAGAAAAACCATCATATATCGCTTTAGTGAATTCAATCGTCGACGTCGTTCGCTCACGGACGAGTCGCGTAAAAGATGTCCAAAATCGTTTGTAGTAGAAGAAAACGTCTGCGGTGTGTGAACTGATATTATAATGCAAGGTCGTCATGTGTAATACCGTAAGATTGAGGCATTTTTGAACATTAGTAACACCAACGTATATAATACAGGGTGTCTCAAAAGAAAGTTCACATTTAAAAAATCGATTTAAAAAAAAGTCAGGACTTTATTGAAAAAATGTTTATTACATATTAAAATACATTGTTTGGGAATTTATTTTTTAAAAATTATATTGTCCAAATGTAATCCGTTGCGCTCACGGCATTCATTTAATCGAGCACTAAAATTGCCCATGACGATCGGCAGGTATTCTCCGTGATGTCTGCCATTTCGTTGCGGATATTTTCTTTTAATTGTGCCAGGGAAGTCGGTTTGTTGGCGTAAACTTTTGATTTGACATAACCCCATAGGAAAAAGTCCATAGGTGATAAATCAGGACTGCGTGGAGGCCAACTTATGTCACCTTTCTTTGAGATCAATTTGCCAGGAAAAATTTCACGCGCTCGTGGCAGAGACATGTTGGGCGTGTGTGAAGTTGCTCCGTCTTGCTGGAACCATGTTCTTTGGTTATAGCGAGGAAAATTTTGCAGTTCAGGCACGAAGAAGTCGTCTAACATCTCCACATACCGCTCTGAAGTCACTGTTACTGTGCGTTCCCTTTCATCTTCAAAAAAGTACGGGCCGATAATTCCTTGCGCCGACATCGCAGCCCATACAGTCACTTTCGGCGAATGTAGAGGTTTCTGATGTTTGTGTTTTGGATTGTTTGCACTCCAATAGCGGCAATTTTGCTTGTTTACATGACCATTAAGATGAAAATGGGCTTCATCCGAAAAGAAGATGTTGGTAAACGTTGAAAAGCGTTCAGTCATCTGGTTTACGAAGTCAAGCCTCTGACCAGCATCCTGAGGCTTCAATTCTTGCACCAACTGAATTTTATAGGGGTTCAGCTTTAAATCTTTGTGTAAAATGCGGAATAATGATGACCTATGCATATTTAAAGCAACAGCACGCTTACGAATCGAAACGTTTGGGTCGTCACGAACAGACTGAGTAACACTCTCTACGTTTTCGACCGTTCTCGAAGACCTCGGACGCCCG
Source organism: Diaprepes abbreviatus (assembly GCA_034092305.1). NCBI lineage: Eukaryota > Metazoa > Arthropoda > Insecta > Coleoptera > Curculionidae > Diaprepes > Diaprepes abbreviatus. Next base: position 13,731,594 of record JASJET010000054.1, read on the forward strand.
GATTTGGGTTTATCTAGTGTTGAACCGGTCTCTTCAAACTTCTGGACCCATTTTCCAATAAGCCGAGCGCTTGGCGCATCATTTAAGTGACGAATATGTCGAAAATTGCAGAATTTTCTACGCGCTACAGTCGCCGAATTACCGTTTTTGTAAAACTCATGTACCCACAAAGCACGGTCCGCTCCCGAGAAACGCACCATAGCGACTAAATTCCCAAGAGCCAGGCTACCGATTGACATACCCCCCGCGCCGCTCGGAATAGTTGTGTTCACGCAATAAACAAAACAAATGTGTACTTTCTTTTGAGACACCCTGTATATTACATAAACATTTAGCTTACGTTGGATATCGTTTAATTTGACAATTGCTCAGAAGAGGCTCGTGTCGATTGATGATGAAAATTTCTTGACTCAATAAAATCTATATCACACCGAAATCATTATCAAGGAAACAGAAATTTTTAACACAATTTTTTTTTAACATATAAAGACTATTTTCTAACAGCCTGTCTTTATATCCCATATTTGCTGTAATACTTTCAAATTTTCCTACATCGCCTCAACATTTCGTCCCGTTTTCATTTAATTATGTAAACGTAACGACTGAAAAGTAACTAAACAACGTGGATTTTCCATTACATCAAACCATTTCCCGGTGGAATGTCTGCTTGTAAAAACAAACTATTCCATCGATTTTACATAACAATATGTAGCAACGTGTAATGGCGTAACGTTACCTACGCTCCCCATGGGGAATTTAAGTATGGAAAACAGTTTGGAGTTATTTTGCGAAAAAGCAGCTGTGTCTGGATGATATTTGAGTTATATTTTTTATATCGCAATTTTATATCTAAATTTTGAGTCACGCGTGGGGTAAGTGACACGTGTACTGGGAAAACCGTATTCGGTATTTTATTTTATAATTTGACCTTTCATTTTCATGCGTCTTAGTCATTTCAAAGGTCGAATTAAAAATAAAATGTTCTAGATAATTCTCAAGTTATTGTGGTTTAAAAAAAATGGAAATTTAATACTTATCATGGTATTAGTTATTAGATTTCAGCAAAACCTTCGGTGTATTTGAGAAGAATAGTTAATAAAAAAGCTAATTGTAATATGATCCGGTGTGGAAATCATATACTTTCTTACTACATTAAGAAAATGCAAACTGGAATTTTATCTCAAAAGGATACCCTAAATTTTTTTTATCGTTTATTACCGTTCTTTTTAACAAGATTTGTCGAATCTTCTTAATTTCAGAATTTACTCTTGTAATATGAGCAAGAGCCTTTTATACTACTTTTCGACCCGTCCCTGTATGCGGCCATATTACAAGCAATTTATGTCACAAATCGGAAATTATATTTTTAGAGGCGAGAAAGTCACATGATCGGGAATTTAGAAATTTTTATCCTAAAAATACGACAAATATCCGGTCATCTAACATGGATAAATATCGCGGATTTCTTAAAATAAAATGGATGACAGATTGTAATGCAGCTATCAAACGAAAAATGTCCGGAGTATGTTCGGCGACATATTGGAGAAAGTGACGTTTTGGCACGTCAAATTAACCGTCAAAAGTCAAAAAAATAGTGTCATTTACTGCCCTCGATTCATTAGCATGAACAGCTCGGAGCTGTACAGGTGCATCTCACTATAAAAAGTTTTAATCTATTTTTACGACCGACCAATAGTATCGCAGACATTCACAGATTACAATCAATTGACACGAATTGGATCAATTGGATGAGATAACAACGTAATACTGTCATTTTATCTCTTTCTATCATCGTTTCGTTCAACTACTTATGTCGATGAAATTTTGGAAAGGTAAACAAATCGCTTGAAACCTTGTCAGTTGGAGGTAAACGATTCATTTAGTCGGTATAATTGTTTAATGGCGACATCGTATTCACTGTTATTGTAACTTCACTTTCCCCAAAATGGGCATAGCATGGTTCGGACATTTTCTGTTTATTAGACGATCAGTACAGTTACTTTAATATGTGCGTGATAAATATATTTATTGGAAATACGCCGCTTGCAGTCGACGCAATCCGAAGATAAATGTAGCAGCGTCCGCCGGGAAATACAGATCTGCATATTGCCTCGAAAAATTTTGGGTGTCTCGATACCAACTATAGGACCCGTCAGTGGGATTCAGTTGGTGCCTCCCCCAGACCCCCTGTGTCACACTTACTGTATGTCGGACCTTGTATTTGTAGTGACTTGACATCAGAGAATGACGGTAGGATGTTAATTACTACGACACCCCCACTTTTTGATTGTTCAAGATCTGTGTCTTGATTTTGGACGCACAGAAAGTTGAATGGCCTGAAGAACTATAGAGACTAACACCCTTCAGTATTTTTGTGGTGAATTCAACGTTAACACTATACTCCATGCAGGGATAATCTTTCGCTGCGATTTCGTGATCCGCTGCAATAGGTCCCCACTAGGGATACCATGTTGTAACATGAGCAAGAGCCATTTATAATACTTTTCGACTCGCCCCTGTATGGATCCATATTACAAGCAGTTTATGTCACAAATGGGGAATTATATTTTTGGAGGCGAAAAGATCATAATCGGAAGTTACAATCGGGAATATAGAAATTTTTTATTTTGATAATACGACAAATAACCGATCGTCCAACATGAATCGATATATGTATTGAAAATACTCCGCTTGTTCGACGCAATTCGAAGGTAAATGTAGCAGCGTCTGCTGGGAATTACAGACCTGCATATTGCTTGTAAAAATTTTTGGTGTTTCGTCTTGGTAACAACAGTTGATACCTTCCCTAGACACCCTGTGTCACACTTACTGTATGTCGGACCTTGTATTTGTAGTGATTTGATATCGGAGAATGACGGTGGGGTGTTAGTTACTACAACATTGCTTCCACAATTAGTTCCACAAAAATGTATTGACAGAATACAAGGTGTGGCTTTAAAATGGCGAGACTATTGCTGTAAAACATTTCATTTTAAATTTGTACATATTTACGAAAATGGTTCGATGAGTTTTCGGCCTGAAACAGAGAAGGCGCTAGTAGATTCAAATAACTATAATATTTTGTAAGCATTAACCTTGAGATGATGCTCTGCAAAGTTTCAGATGCTTGCATTCAGTTGCTTGTTTGTGGCGATCGAGTGAACACATAAGGTTCGATATTTTGTGAAAGATGGATATAATTGAAGTTCGAGCGGCTATAAAGTACTTTGTTGTAAAGGGGTTAACTCCTACCGATATTAAAAATGAGTTCAATTGTACTTCGTTTTCGACAGTAAAAGATGGGCTGCTGAATTTAATCGTGGTCGTACATCAATTCAAGATGATGAGCGCTCGGGACGTCCAAAAACCGCTACAACTGACGAAATTGTCACAAAAATTCACAATGTCATACTTCATGACTGCTAACTGAAAGTACGAGAGCTTGCTGGTATAGCAAACATCTCGATAGATCGTGTCCACTACGTTTTACATGATGTTCTTGGCATGAAAAAGCTTTCTGCGCGATGGGTGCCACGTTTGTTAACAGTCGACGAAAAACGCCTTCTAATGAACACTTCGCAAGAGTGTTTAGAGTTTCTTCGACGTTTTATAACTGTAAATGAAACATGGATTCACCATTACACGCCAGAGACAAAGCAGCAGTCTAAACAGTGGGTCAGGCCAGGTGAAAATGCGCCAAAAAAAGCAAAAACGATTCCGTCTGCAGGAAAAGTCATGGCAACAGTTTTTTGGGATTCACATGGCGTGGTGCTTATAGACTATTTAGAACAAGGCACGACCTCCACCGAGGAGTATTACGCTTCACTGCTGGACCGTTTGCAGCATGTGATTAAGGCTAAAAGTCCACATCTTGTCAAAAAAAAGTGCTCTTTCACCAGGATAACGCGTCTGCACACAAATCTATGGTTGTTGCTGCAAACCTCCATGACCTACGTGTCGAAGTGTTTCCACATGCACCATATTCGCCGGATCTGGTTCCCAGCGATTACTTTCTCTTCCCAAACTTGAAAAAATGGCTCGCTGGACGAAAATTCCCTTCAAATAACGAGGTGAGAGCAGCGACAACCGCTTATTTTACAGAGTTGGACAAATCGCATTATACTACGGGTATTAAAATGTTAGAACATCGTTGGTCTAAATGTATTGAAGTATAAGGGGACTATTTTGAAAAATCTTTTGTTTTCTTTATCCGGCCGAGAACTTATCGAACCATCCTCGTATTTGTTATCACCATCAATATACACCCCTCCTCCATCCCTACAAAGCCCCACGCGATTTTCGATTGTTCGAAACAGTGCTGGAAGTCTTTTTTTATGAGCTCCTTCATGTCGCGCGTCGCTTTTTCTTTCATAGCTTCAACGGACTAAAATCTTGTTACTTTTTGATTTGACCCTTGACAAGAGATAAAGGTCACATTGTGCAAGGTCAGGCAAATAAGATGGATGGTCTAACATTGGGATATTGTGCTTGGATAGAAAAACCTTAACCGATAATGTAGAATGATTCGGCGCGTTATATTGATGGAGAACCCATGATTTTTCTTCCACAATTTGGGCCAGTTTTTCCTTATTTTTTCACGGAGCTTAGTAAGAACTTAAAAGTATTAATGTTGATTATTTATGTGATCTTCAGCGAATAATCGTCTTTAAAATCTTTTCACTACTTAGAATTTTTGCACGCAAGGATGAAAAAATTCACCTTGATACAAAACCCGTATTGTTTACACCATTATATTGCATTTTCCTTTCTTCTATTATTATATAACGTGCCTACTCAGTCGGTCCTGTCATGCACAATCAAACTCATTAAATTTACGTTACACTCGCGTAATTGCATCGATAAAAAATCGAACCGAAAACCCATTTTTTTTCTCATTTTTATTCTTAGCCATTAGATCCGCAATTAAGTTTCTTAAAGACTTTTTAGAACTTAAAACTTCCCGAGAAAAAATCGCAACGTCCCGAATGAGCGGATGGGAGCACTGAATCGTGAAGCCATGACCGCAAACCGAGCGAACTTATATAGGTACTGTTCAATTTATTAGACTTTTCGAGGATTTCAAATGGAGCGGTCAACGAGGACAGTTAGAGTATATGTTTCGTTTAGAAATTGATTTGTGATATGGGGTAGCAATGTTGTTATAATTGGGCATGTGAAACAGAACAGCATATTAAAAAATCTCCCAGATATGAAAAAAAAATCTTTTTTCGTAAAGGGCTCCACTTCGGAGATATGGGCTCCCAAAGAACTGCAGTGGAATCAAGTTTTTTACACATAATTATTGAACCACCAGGTATATTTGATTTGTTTTTAATATGATGTATACCAGGTAAGACCCTTCAAGTTACTATCCAAGAAAGGGTTGTGAATTACTTATATTTGCAGAGGCACAGTAGCTGTAACCCTCAGAAAGGCTCAAAGACGAAGGAACAAGGGAAGAGTACGTACACAAATTAAGCACACGAATAGCATCGATACCAAATGAGGAAAAAGCGGAGGAAATGGGGAAACATCTTAAAGAAAGCATAAACGCTACAGCTGAGGAAACTCTGGGAAGGAAACCCAAACGAAATAGAAAAAAAATGGTTTGATGATGAATGCATTAGAGCAGCCGATAAAAGAAACAAGGCTAGAAGGAAAATGTTACAAAATCCAAATGACAATAACATAGAAGAGTATAAGAAACTAAGAACAAAAACCAGGAAGATTATGAAACGTAAGAAAAAAGATCTACAGACTAAATAAATAGAAGAAATAGAGCAAAATGGACGAAGCAGCAATATAAGAATACTATAGACAATGGGCAGTTTCTAACGGAATGTACAGAGGTCATGAACACATGGCGTGAACATTTCCATCAACTACTGAACCCGGATAACAACAACAATACTCTCACAAGCACAGTACAAACAGCTGAAATTCCAGATCCTTTACCAACCTACGAAGAAGTCCAAAAAGACATAACTAAACTTAAAAATAACAAGGCGCCTGGAAGTGACAATATTCTCGCCGAATGCCTAAAATATGGTGGAGAAGCCCTCTGTCGAATCACTCACTATCTGATAGAAGCTGTATGGCTCACAGAAGAAATACCAAATGAATGGAAAGGAGTCATCGTCCCCATACATAAGAAGGGTGACAAGATGAAATGCGCCAACTACCGAGGCATTACTCTGCTTAATACGGCCTATAAAGTACTCGCAATTGTACTCTTAGGAAAATTTAAACCCTATACAGCGGAACCTATAGGGAACTATCAGTGTGGTTTTAGGTGCGGTCGCTCCACCGTAGATCAAATATTTACTATTAGACAGTTAATGGAAAAATGCTGGGAATTCAATCGACACCTGCATCAACTATTTGTGGATTTTAGACAGGCGTACGACATCATCCATAGGGTTAAATTGTGGCAAGCAATGGAGGAACTTGGCTTCCCAAAGAAATTAATCAGACTAACCCATGTATGTGTTGGAGGCTCAAAGAGCAAAGTGAGAATTGGACAAGACCTTTCAGAGGTGTTCAATATAAATGACGGTCTCAAACAGGGTGACGCTTTATCCCCGTTGCTTTTTAATGTTGCTCTAGAATACGTCAGCAGTAAGGCAAAAATCCAACCACCAACAGCGATGTTTTATCATAACGGTCCCAACTTACTTTTGGCTTTTGCAGATGATATTGACATTGTGGGAAACAGCACGCTGGATGTCAAGACTACCTTCAATAACTTTGAAAAAACTGCGAGCAGCATAGGGCTTAAAATTAACGAAGAGAAAACTAAATATCTGTATTCCACTAGAAACAACCACACAGAGACAGACTAGGCCAAAACATCACAATGGGGGACTATAACTTTGAACGCGTCAAAGGGTTCAAATATCTGGGAACGATGCTTACTGAAAACACTGACGGAACGACAGAAATTAACTGTAGAATCCAAGTAGGTAATAGGTGCCTATACGCAGTACAAGACCTCCTAAGATCCAAGTTAACAACAAGGCGTACCAAGATAAACATATACAAAACAATAATAAGACCTGTAGTGATGTATGGGTGCGAAGCTTGGACATTAACGGTAACAAATGAAGAACGGCTCCGAGTCTTCGAAAGAAGAATTCTTAGAAAAATATATGGTTCAACAGTGGATGCAACAACAGGACGATACAGAATCCGTACCAATAAAGAACTGGAGGATGTATATGGAGACACTAATATTGTACGAGAAATAAAATCTAAGCGACTGCAGTGGGAGGGATACGTAAGAAGACTACCAGATGGTCGCACAGTCAAACTCGCGTGGGAGGAAGCATCGGTAGGGAATAGACCACTGGGACGCCCTCGCCTCCGATGGAAAGACAATATTGCCAAAGATCTAAAGGCAATGAATATTGATAATCCGCTATATGCCATGGTAGACAGGCAGCAATGGAGGAGTATTGTGAAGTCGGCAAAGACCCACCCAGGGTTGTAAGCCATGGAGTAAGTAACTAAGACTAGCTGTAACACTCATGACCCCATGTTTTTTAATCCTTGTATGATCAGACCTTTGGACAATGTTTTTTACATACCTTCACCTATTGACTAAAAATTAAGTACTCTTCATTCATGTCGCTAATCCTAACCGGTTTCGAAAAAACGTCATTTTATTTACATCATGCATTTGGCGTATTTCGATAAAATATACATCTTGGTTCCTATCAAACCTTCAACTCAACTAAGTTCGCAAAACATGTGCGTGTTATTTTATCGGCACCAAAAACAAAGTATTGTTCCAAACGAAATAAATACCCTGCATTTTAGAACTTGTCAACTTTTACATCGCCGAGACATTGATTCTTTACTTGGATATTAGCTTACTGATTTTTGGATTTCGTGGTGAAATTAATTGTAAAATAATTCGAAATATGGAATACATATTTATTGAGCATGCAGATATGGATCTGATGTATGGTTTTGCATCTTGCAATGCTTTGGAAGCCAGGAGCTTATATCACGACAGATACCCTAATCGTACTCTTCCAGATCAGAATACATTTCAACGAGTTGACCAACGTCTAAGGGACGATGGTAGACGATTCCATTTAATAAGATAATATTATGATATTTCTTCATAATTTTAGGAAATGTTGGGAAAGAAGTACTGAGGCTGGTCTGGGAAGAACAGTATGTACGCTGCAATTAGAGGAAAATATTTTAAATGCTGTAGATGCCACTCCTTCAACGAACACTCGAAAATAATCATCGCAGTTTAATACTCCGAAAACAATAGTACATGAATTTCTTCAAGGACAGCTATTATATCCATATCATTGACATACCATTACATGAACTAATTCCTGAAGATTTTCGCCGTAGAATGCAGTTTGCAAACTGGCTGTTGGATCAGCAACAAAATAATGTAACTCTATTCCCTTCACTTATGAAGCAGGGTTTACCAAAAATGGTATCATAAATTTACACAACTCATAAGTATGAGCTGATAAATTATCATGCAACTATTGTTTCGCATCATCAACATCACTTCCAATCAGTTAATGTCTGAGCAGTAATCATTGGCAATTTTTTGATTGGACCATTCGTATTGTCAGCACGACTGAATGGAGAACTTTATTTGGAGTTCCTCCAGAATGCTTTTCACGATTTAGTACCACTTGAAATCCGCCGAAATATGTACTATATGCACGATGAGACACCAGCTCTTTTCAGCGTTACTGTGCGGGAGCACATGAAAGACATCTATCCCAACGGTTGGATAGGTAGAGGCGGACCTATTGCCTGGCCTCCTCGATCTCCCTACCTAACGCCGTTAGATTTTTACCTGTGGGGACACCTCAAAACCTTGGTGCATTCCACTCGGTCGATAGTAGGAAGGTATGAAAGGTATGTAAAAAACATTGTCCAAAGTTCTTGTCATACAGGGCGTAATAAAATGGGGCCACAGCCAAGAATTCTTGATAAAGCTACCGTGTAGTGACACATGTTGAATGTTATTCAAGTTTCAATTAAAGTGGAATTTTAAGTGAAAATCGAGTTTTACTACGTAAAGTTTGAAATTCGAAGACGCTACGTCGTTTAGTATCTGCTTGATAACCATCAATAATGAATGTTCTCAGTTAATTTGTAAACATGAAAAAAATGGTTATCGTTATATAATACAATACTTTCATTTGAAAGGTCTCAGTCCAATATCAAATTCTATTTGCGGGCGTCTGGTGCTTTGTTTACAATAATAAAATATTGGGTGGCAGAGTTTAAACGAGACCGGACAAGCTGCAAAAGAGGTGACCATACCAGAAATGATGAAGGAAATCCATAAAATGATATCAGATGACTGTCGACTAAAAGTGCGCGAGCTAGCGGACAAGGTAGATATTTCAACAGGTGCTGTACATCGCACTGACTGAAAATTTGGACATGAACAAGCTATGAGGAAGATGGATGCCGGGTTTGCTTACAATAAAACAAAAACAACACCGTGAAGATGTTTTAAGCGAGTATTTGTTGATGTTTACCAGCAATAAAGTCGAGTTTTTGCGTCGATTCATAACCACGGATGAAACATGGATTTATCACCACACCTGAGATGAAGTCCGCGAAGACAGTTCCATCTGCTGACAAGGTCATGGCGTCGGTTTTTTAGGAGGCGCATGAAATAATTTTCATTGATTTTCTTTAAAAAAGAAAAACAATCAATGTCGAGTATTATGCGAGCTTATTGCAGCTTTTGAGCGATGAAATAGAAAAAAAAAACATCCGCATTAGGCGAAGAAGAAAGTGTTGTTTTATATTCGAATTGTTTTTTACGCAACCTATTTGCCAGATTTAGCCCCATTGGATTATTTTTGCTTTCCAAACCTGAAGAAATGGCTCGGTGGTTAAAGATTTCCCAACAATGAAGAAATGTAGTCTCCGGTTGATGGCTTTTTTTGAGAAGTTCGACGATTCTTGCTGTAAATAGGGAATTGAAGCCATCGAACATCGCTAGGAAAAATATATCGAGCAAAAAAGAGACTTATGTTGGGAAATAAAGATATTTCTTACCAAATTTTATGTTTTCTTTGTTACATACTTCTCTGACTAACTTGACATTAAGCAGCTGTCTGTTAGCGCATAGCAGGGAGTAATTTAGAGCCTTAAATGATGGACGTAACAGGTAAACATGCAAGTATGGTATTCAAATACGTGGAACAAACGTCTAAAAGAAAAACCTCAAAAATCATTATTCAAGATAAATATAAATCCTGGCAGGAAATCTATACGATTTGTTTTTGTACCCTCATATTATCTAAAACAGTTAACTGTCAGATGCACAGTCCTAAACAAGGTATTATTGTGCTAATTTCCCTGGCTTATAAATAAACTAACAACAAGATCGATGTTAAACAATGAAATCTTTTCCTGTCGACACCCTCTGTTTGTATTTTTTTCTCGTCGATTTAGAAAGCAGCAGCAGCAGCAGTCCAGAAGAGGCAACTTTTAATTGCTTTGTCTGTATTTCTGCCGATTTGTCTGCTCCCCTTTTCTCCTTCCTCCACCGCGTCGTGTTTGGAAACTTTGTTGACCGAAGTTTTTGCGATCGTTTTCTTGGAAACTTCATTGCAGCCGTTTCCAATTTTATTTTATCCGTTTCTTTTACTAAGTATTTTACGTAGAATCAAACCGGATGGACAGTAAGTTTAAGAACTTTTAATTGAACTTTTTTCGTTTTTTTTTTTTGTATTTGTTCTCCATAAGTTGAAATTAATAATTTTGTAATTTTTGTGAGAAATAATCCGTTTAGAAGGAAGCTCGAATGCTCTTTAAAAAATTTCCTCTGGATTGAAAGAAATAGTGAAAAAGAGACCTTTGTTATTTGTAAATGATTAACTCAAAATATGAGTATCTTGACATGATCCAGTTTTGGAGTTGGAGAGAAAATTTTCTCGTTTTCCACCGGGCTTCTTGGGCATGGTGTCTTTTTGAAATTTTTTGTCATTTTGAAGTGAACAGGAGAAATTTAAATACTTAGTGGTATAATTAGTTCAACAAAAACGTTTTGCATGTGTTTTTCAGACAGTAAAGGCTTTAGCTTCGTTCTACTAGGGATCTGAAAAGTTTCTTGACTACCATATTGATGGCGTTAATATCAGAAAATATGATGTTGCTGGAATATTCCATCCTTCTTATGATCATATGTGAAGTTTCGATCTAATCTGTGAAGTAGTTTTTTTTTCTACAGGTGAGATAGACGTGTTTAGCTTTTTTCTTAAAGATGGCAAAAATGAAATTCGTGCAGAGATAAAATATTTATATAAAAAAGGTTGGAAGGGAGATTAAATTCATACCGATATGGTAAATTTATTAAGAAACGATGCTTCTTCACGAGCAACATTATTTAATATGCTTGCTGACTTTAAACCTAATCGCTAATGAGGAACAGCATAGACGTCTAAAAACTGCTACCAAAGAAAATTTATTGATTCTGTACATGATATGGTTTTGGATATAAACGGATGACAACGTATGAAATTGCTGAGGTTGTCGACATCTCAAACGAATGGATGTTTCATATTTTGAAGTATGAATGAGGGGTCAACTATTGACAAGGTTGGTGTCGCAATTGTTAGTTTTGGATCAAAAACACATTCGAGTGAGACTTTCACAAAAATATTTGGATCGATTTACAAAGAACAAAACAGACTTTTGTGCGTTGATGTATATCTCTGGATGAGATTTGAGTTTACCATTATAATCTCGAACTGCGACAATAAACCACAGAGTGGATTGAACCTGGTTGTTGCGGTCCGAAGCAGGCAAATGGGATATTAATTGAATTATATTTCAGATTGTTCGAATATCCACTGTCTTCACCAGATTTAGCTCCTTCAGACTTAAATCTGTTCCCACACCTGAAATCATTGCAGCCGTAGAAGAAAGAGCATGTTGAATTGAATAACTTGAATAATAATAAAAGGCCTTTATTTTAAGCTTGGCGAAGAACAGCAATGCTGTTGATTTAACATTCAGTTCAATTAATTAATACAAAAATTACATAAATATTAACAAAACCAAAAATACAAATAAAATTATGCTTATAAATGTAATAAACAATGAGAATGAGTTGCATATTATGAAAAAAAAAATTACATTATTATTAAAATAGTAGCTGTTGTAATATAGGAGAAAGTCTGGCCTACTACTTATCGACTTATCCCTGTATACTCCTACATTACAAGCACGTTCGGTTTTCTTTCTTTGTCTCTCATATCGGTTGTCTCTATCGGTCTCTCTTTCGGGGTTATTGTGTCGTCATCGGGTTATTTGGCAGGGAAAACCTAGAAAAGACCTGCCGTGTCTCAATCGGGTTAATGTCTATTACGAATTTCTTTTAAAATGTGGGTGTTTCGTCCCGGTACCAACTATAGGACTCGTCAGTGGGATTCTAGTTGGTACCTTCCCAGACACCCGTCGTCGTACTTATTAATATTCGGAACTTATATTTGAAGTTAAATCTGGCCGGAGGATGGCGGTAAGATGTTGAATAATACGATATAGCACACAATATAAGAACTAATATTTAGCAAGTAAGGCAGCTTTATACTTTCGCTTGAACTTTGCTACTGTCATAACTTCATATATCCCGCAAATTTCAGAGTTTCATAATTTTAGAGCTAGATATGACAATGAAGATTGCAATAATGTTGTTTGGTGCTTTGGAATTGCCAAGTACTGCCTCTATCGTATGGGCTAATTGCGAATCGAACTGCGAACTGTTAATTTGTCTTTTATATCGTGTGGCATATTTTTCAGTCTGACATCGAAGTTGGTAGACGGCAGGTGTAATATCCTGCCGACATACCTTGAAATTTATGGTTCATATATCAGTTATTTCCTGCTAATGTTGCTCTCGGTCCGATACAGCTCCACTGACGAGATCATGAGGTGATCGAAACGCGTATGGAGAGAGGACCAGAGCGATATTTGCAGGAAATAAACTGTTTGTACATACATTTTTCATATTCTCTGCCTGAAAGAAGAATTACATATGTAACAAACTATTTAAATATGACAGAAAGATTTCTTTATTTCTTACTGAAATTTTGATTATCTTGATTTTTGTTGTATGTCATACGTGTTAAACCACGATCTAAAAGATCATCGACATTTTTTTTTCTCAATCATATCGTTTTGCCCACTTCTGTATACCAGGTAGTCATTTTTGGGCATTTTTCGTGTTATTACAAAAGAACTGTTTCGATAGACTTCACTAATATCAATCAATTATATATAATCAAGGCACAGAACGGAGTAATTTAAAAAGCAGTGTTGAACTTACATATAAAACTTATTGTATATTAAATAGCGGTTTTCCTTAAATTAATTTGATATGGCAATTAACTAAATGCTGATCTCTACCTCAAAACCTTCTTCTTGTACTTATTTCTTTCTCGTCGATTTAGAAACCAGCAGCAGCACTCCTGCAGAGGAAACTTTAAATTGCTTTGTATTTCGGCTGATTTGTCTGTCCCCGTATCGCCTCCTCTGGCCGCAACATGTTTGGAAACTTGTGTTGACCGAAGTTTTCACGATCGATTTCGTGGAAATTTTATTGCAGCCTTTCCAATTTTATTTTACCCACTTCTTTCTCGCGGAAGTATTTTACCTAAAACCGTACCGGAAGGATAGTAAATTTAAAAACTTTTAATTGAACGTTTCTTCTCACTTTTATATTTGTTTTCGATAAGTTTGAGGTGGTGTTGTGGTAATAAAGATTTATATTTTTACCATATTAAGTTCTTTTATTAGAAACAAACTGTAGTATTAAAAAATTGAGATTTCAGTAAGAAATTAATAACTCTATTTTTTGAAGTAGTTTGCTAATAATATGTACTTTCGTTTCAAGCAGGTAAAGGAAAGAATATCCATAAGCTTTTCCACCACCGAACGGTCTCGTCAGTGCAGCTGTATCAAACAGAGATACATTCGTAGGAAACAACTGTCTCTATAAAATATAAATTCCGAGACATATCGGTAGGATATTAAGCTGGCAGATTTTAATATCCTACCAATATGCTCTGGGCATCGTTTGCAATATATTGCCAGCGGCGGAGCAGGGCCTAAATTTAATATGGGGAAGACGAATTTTGCGTGGCACTCTAATGGCGTAAGAGGACGGATTTTATATAGAGAAAAAAAAGTAAAGAGTTAAGAAAATAGAAATTTCCTGCTTTTAGCATTACTGAATTCCTTAACAACTGTAGGGTAATTTAGCTTAAATGCTGTATCTGCTTAAATAGATAAAACTGTTAAAGCTGAAAGTGTTTGTAGACCCGTTGTACTTCTTAAATAATTTTTTTTTGTACCAAAAGTACTACTTTTGGTATATATATATATATATATATATATATATATATATATATATATATATATATATATATATATATATATATATATATATATAGATCTCTACGAGATTAAATATTTAGATTGTGTGGAATGCTGGGAAATGACGCTGCTTGTACTAGATTTCATACTTTGCCTAAGACAAGTTGCTTAAAGAATTTACATCCCCGATGTTAAGTTGCGCTTTCCTATTCTGTATTGACGAGAACCAAGAAGTTCGAAACCAGTATATAGATGTCGGTGCACTACCATGGGAAAGGCTTCCACCCTTTCCTGGTATTCTTGCACTGTAAGATAGAGCTTTGTGTCTAACCGCATTAGAAAAGAGTGCGCCTATCTTTATAGTATAATGTTTTTTTCAGTTTTTTTGAGAACGTAAATAGTTTCTCTTACATAATTGATTTTTTTTAATTTAAATTTTTAATTGAAACTGATTGATACCGGTAATACAATTCGAATGACAATATAAATATTTGGGTAAATTTTTTGTAAGTTATTTTTTGTTATGTATTGGAACAGCTGTTTCACATCTTTAATGAATTCGGGTAAATTTGAGATCATTGTTTGTAATTCTTTATATAACTCGTAAGGTTGGAATTCGCTGCTTTCGTCCACTAGCAAAACTGTGTCTAAATCTTAACAGTTTTTTAATATATGCTCTTTTGGAATATTTTTTAATTTGCTCAGATCATAGAGAAGACCAAAATTTTCAAAATGTTGATTTAAAGATAAAAATTTTGAATTCATATTGCCCACTATGGAATCAGTCATGGTGTTAAAAAAATCTCTTTCGTATCGGATTTTAGGAGATTGTATAAGTTCATCGCTGCTTTCATAATTTCATAAGAGAACATCCTTTTTCTTTTGACTAGCCTTGCTTTTCTTAGTAAATTGACGTGTGTCAGACAAAATTGTTCGAATCCAGTTTGTCGATATTCTTTGATCACAAAATAATTGATATAATATATATATATATATATATATATATATATATATATATATATATATATATATATATAAATAAGTAGATAAGTTTTTGTCCGTGTAATTTAAAATAAAATAGAATAAAATATTGGCGAAGCGGACGTGAAAATTTGTCAATCTACATGATTCTCGTGTTAAAAAGTGCGGAGCACTCCAACATATGGAAAAACTCCGGGTCCGACAGATGGCGACAGCGCTGTTTCGTCCTAATATGGGACTCGTCAGCCCACCGCAGTCGGTACAAACCATCATCTCGCCTTTGCATCGTATAAAGCTGAATTTATAATCAAAACACAGCAAATAAGACGACAAAGGCGACATCTCGATGGTCCACTTGATAATACAAGAACCACACAGATTAACAAAATTTGTAAAAGAACCGTCATATGGTGGCGCGACGGTGAATTAAGACAGAAATATGTAAAATCGAGTACACGAAACGCGCTGCCCAAAGGATAAGGGTCGCATTTTTCGGTACTGGCAAGCAAGCCTACCGCTTTTTTTAGCAGCCAAAGCCACGTGCCGCACCAAACGATCCCACCATGAGAGCATCGTTTAGCGGTGCGGCACGTGGATTTGGCTGCTAAAATAAGCGGTAGGCTTGCTTGCCAGTACCGAAAAATGCGACCCGTATACTTTGGGCAGCGCGTTTCGTGTACTCGATTTTACATATTTCTGTCTTAATTCACCGTCGCGCCACCATATGACGGTTCTTTTACAAACTTTGTTAATCTGTATTATCAAGTGGACCCTCGAGATGTCGCCTTTGTCGTCTTATTTGCTGTGTTTTGATTATAAATTCAGCTTTATACGATGCAAAGGCGAGATGATGGTTTGTACCGACTGCGGTGGCCTGACGAGTCCCATATTAGGACGAAACAGCGCTGTCGCCATCTGTCGGACCCGGAGTTTTTCCATATTTTGGAGTGCTCCGCACTTTTTAACACGAGAATCATGTAGATTGACAAATTTTCACGTCCGCTTTGCCAATATTTTATTCTATTTTATTGTATATATATATATATATATATATATATATATATATATATATATATATATATAAAACCACAACCACATATATAAGTGCTTTATTCCACTTATATCTTAATCAAACCTTAGACTAACAGTTAGTTAAATATATTTTATTATAAATAATACGTTGTTCGTTAAATTTTGGCTTCATCAAAATGGCCACCCTTATTCTTAATTATTTGTTCACAAATTTTACGCTTTCTTTTGATTAATTTACCGAAGTATCCCACAACTGTGCTGAGCTCGATGGACAACGATTCTTCACTTCTTGGTCCATACTAACTCAATAGGATAAAGATCTGGCGATTATGATGGTCATTTCATAATTTGCAAAACTTTTTCGCTTTGTTTTTGCTCTAGGAACCACTGAAATAATTTAGATGAATGTTTAGGGTCATTGTCTTGTTGAAAAACAAAACTTCGGCCAATTAAATTCATTCCAGAGGAAATCGCTTTTTCTCGAAGTATTTTCGGATAGTTTTCTTTATTCAGTTTTCGGTCAATTTTCATCATATGGTCGGGCTTTTTATTACCAAAGCATCCCCAAACCATCACGCTACTACCACAATGCTTAACAGTCTGCATAGTACACGCTTCTGAAACCCGTTCGTCCTTTGATCAGCGCACAAAAACACGTCTGTTAGATCCAAAATCTGAAATTTGGACTCATCCGTCCAAAGAATGTTTTTGCAGTCTTCGTCTGTCCAGTTTTTGTGTGTTTTAGTCCACACCGGTCTATTTTTTTATGAATACTAGTTAATCTCAGTTTTTTGACTGCTACGCATCCTCTCAGCCTAGCAGACAGTAAACGTCTTTATATAGTTGTTATTGGAACAGGCTTTTCTCGTGTTTCATTTAAAGTAGCGGCAATTTGAGGCGCAGTTAAAAGGCAATTTCATTTCGATTACATTAGAACGAACTTATTTTCTTGCTTTATTGTAGATTTGGGACGTCCAGATCTCTCTCGTTCTTGATTTCCTCCAGTAGCTGCTTTTCGTATGAGTATAATGTATTCCTTTACATGAAACGTCAACATTTTCTTCAATTTGACGTATAGATTATCCTTCCTTTATTATTGTTAATCATCGTGAAGAATATTTTGAAAAAGAATGAAACCATTTTAAATGATAAATATTTATTTGTGTTCATTATTCTCTTCGATCATACTCTAGATTTAAACAACAATAGATTTGTTTGAAGGCTGTTTATGGTCGGTGGGGGAGACGCTTCTTTGATGTTTGACAGACATAAACATATTTATTTATCTTGTCTTTCAGTTTAATTATTTGTCGTGACTTTTTTCGGTGTTTTTAAGTGCTAAAAATTACTATAAATGCGAAGTTTACAATTAATATTAACAAAAAGAGGATTTAAAAACATTTTTATCGGTAAATATTTTAGATATTGTTTACATATTGAAAATAACAATAATAAAAATTTAGGCAACCATATATTCATACTTTGTTTTCAGAATTGACGTACCCAGGGGTATGTTCGAAGGACGTACCGATGATACTCGTTTAAATAATGCAATTAGAAAAGGATAGCATAAAATCGGTATGTCTGTACCAAGAAATTAAATATCTACTGTTTATCAACACTTTATCAAATATAAATAAAAATATTATTACGTTATTCAGCGTTCAAACAACCGGGCCCTAGTTCTGACGTTATGCTACTTCTACAGTTGTTCGAAGATTATTCTTCATATATAAACTGCCACCCTGGTATTGCCAAACTGACTGCGAGAAATTATAAAATTAATATAAATTCACCAGGTAGTATAATAAAGTAAATTAAATAATTATTGGAAAAGGTGAAAACTTGCTTTTCAAGGAAACTATTCCTTAACTTCGATCGATAAAGTTTTGGAACTTATTGCCGTTGTCGCGTCGGGGACGATAAAGTGTTAGCAATTTGGCAACGATATAGACGAAAACGATTAAAAGTAGCAAGTTGCCTTGACCGAATCCTTTCCTCCGAAATCCTTAATAGTCTGACAAATTGAAAGGCACAAGGTCCTGGGTTCGCCTGTGCGGTTTTTCGATTTAGTGTCTCCGGTCGCTTGTTCGGGATCTGGCTATTCTTTACTGGCGAAGGACCGAAGTATCGAAATCAAACCAGTCTAGTATGAAACGATATTTGTTAAATATAAACATATCATTTGACAGGATTGTTATCATATATATATATATATATATATATATATATATATATATATATATATATATATATATATATATATATATATATATATATATATATATGTATATAATGGCCCGTAAAAGCAATCATTGGAATATGATTCCTTTCAGTGTAGAATAGCAATATTAAACGCGCAAAAGTTCATATGCTCGTTCCCAAAGTCCTCTACGCTCAGTGTTTTCATTTTATTGGTTTATTGGAATTTTTCCCAAAATATAGATTTCCGTCAAATTCTTATAAAATTTTATGTTTTCGTAATATGCGATAATTAATAAACTTTCAATAAAAGTCCGTTTTTATATTTAAAGCATGATTTAAAGATAATCATAGATAGGATATAAAGATACTAGACCGCAGATCCTATAGAAGCAAGTTGGTTCACCCTGAAAAAGAGACAGAGCGTTTTCGATGAGTAATACCTCTCTTTCTAATGGCATAGCTAAGCACGATACTTCAAACGTCATTGAATAGCCCTGTCACCTGATCGAAATTAGACAGAGAACTACTACTCATTAAAAATGTTTTATCTCTTTCTAAGCGTGAGCCAACTTTCTATATTAGGTATTATTGTTACTCTTATATCTATGAAGATAATAAATTTTACTATAACCTAACATTTTGTTTAAAATATTCATGCCGCCAAAACGATTTAAAATAACATAGAGCCCTCTTTTTTTTATTCGTCACGGATCCTTTGAAAATACCAACAACGCTCTTCCATCTCGTAGTTGAGCATTAAAAACTTTTGGAAATAAAAGATAGACTTATGGGAATTTATATACATCTATCCTTTAATTTTAAGGTTAAAAATTTATTTGATATGTATTGGGTCCGTAAAAAAGTTTTTTTGGTTGTCTCACATAGAGAGCGTTGTAATTGTTTTGAAGGACTTCTGTTGTCGTTATGGTTTTTCCCTTTTGGCATTTGATATCAGTCACATTTAGGTTATTTTAAAAGAAATTTTTGCGTAATTTTGTTTGTAGCTGTTAGTTTAGTGCCAATTTTAACATAGAGTGCAGAAGCGAACATTTCCGGTACATATTCATTTCCTTACAGGAAAAAAAGTTCCCGAAGCTTACGAAGAGATGTGTGAAATTTATGATGTTGATTGCATAACAGAACCCATGTGTCACAATTAGATCTACTGAAATTGATGCCATAATTGAAGAGAATCATCATATCAATAACTTTTCGAGAGATTATAGAAAGATCTATCGCAGACAACAATTGAAAATTAATTTAAATGTCTTTGACTCGCGTAGAAGTTCAGTATTTGAGCTTCACCTGAATTGAAAGAGATTCACTTAACACAACGCATCAATATTTGCCATATGCATTTCACACGTAATGAAACCAACCTTTTTTTGAAAAGAATCATCACAGGTGATGAAAAATAGGTCATCTACATAAACATTATTCGAAAACGATCATGAGGCAAGCATGATGAACCAGCACAAATCACGTTTAAAGCTGACTTGCATTCAAAAAAGGTCATGCTGTCGATTTGGTGGGTCTACAAAAGTCTTGTGTATTTTGAGCAACTTCCAAGAGGCCAGACAATCAATTTTGATGTTTACTTTCAACAACTAATGAAATGACATGAAACCCATCAAAGAAATAGGCCAGAATCGCAAAGATATAATGTTCCGTCATGATAATGGAAAGCCTGGCTCATTTTTAGTAACTCGTGAGAAATTATTGGAGCTTAGTTGGGAAGTGATGTGGCATTCCTCATACAGCCTTGACTTGGCACCTTTTGATTATTATTTATTTCGAAATTTGCAAAACTTTTTGACTGGTAAAACTTTACAAATGATGATGAACTAAAATCGCACTTAGTTCAGTTTTTTGCTGATAAGAACCAAAATTTCTATGAGCGCAGGATCACGAAGCTTCAAGAAAGATGACAAAAGGTCATTGAACAAAATGGAAGATATATAATTGATTAAAGTTTATTCTTTGTATAAAAAATTAGTTTTATTTTACACTACAGAACCAAAATAATTTTCGTGCCGACCTGATATATGATTGTTATAATATAAAAAACTTAGGCATTCTTTTTTAAAACTTAAGAATTAAGATTTAACATAAATTTTTAGATTGTAGGAGTGGATGAGGGGGGGGGGGGGCAAATTTTAGACATAAATGCGTCGAGATGTAACAGCCAGTTTTTTTACCAGCATAAATAAACGTCCTGGGAGAAAATGTTAAATTCAATAGTTTTATGTATTAAAAAATCTCTAATTTGTGTCTTTACACGTCACAATCATTATATTATTTAGCGATATAACTGCAAAAATGGTTATAGAAGTATAAAAAAATTAGTCTGATCGGTGGAATACATAATGCGTTCCAAAGTTAAATATGCCACATAGACTTATTAATTAAACAAAACCTTTTTATTTTATTCAAAATGCTTTCCTTGAGACTCTATATAGCGATTTGCACTGTCAAGAAGCATGTCGAACGAGTTTTTAGGTCGGCTGTGGAGATGTCCTTGAAAACATCCATGCAAGCTTTTTGGGTGGCCTCTACGTCTTTCCCTTCATCGGCAAATGCAATTTTCCAAATAGGCTGAAATCACACGGTGCTAGATCAGGCGAATACGGCGAATGGTTGATGATAAAAATGCGATTTTTAGTCAAAGAGTCAGTCAAATTGTCGCTCGATGAGATGACACATTGTTATGCAACAAGCTCCAACTTCCTTTTTGACGATATTATGGCCGAATACGATGAATATGCGGCACCAAACGCTTCAAAACACCAAGATAAAATACAGCATTAACCTTCTGGCCTGGTGGAACGAACTGTTTATGAATTATTTTGATTTTTTCATAAGGCTTTTTTTTTGGATTAGTCACACCTTGGTACTTCCATGCTGCACTTTAATGCTTGGTTTTTGGATCGTTTTGAAAACCATACGTTTCATCACCAGTCACGATTATGTCTTTCGAACGTTGAATTCTGAACAGTTTTTGGCCATCAGTCAATTTGTGCTGAATAAATCGTGAACAGAGTTTTCAGAAACCCAAATGTTCGGTGAAACTGCAAAAAATTGATGTTTTGGACATATTCAGTTCCATTTCCAATAATTTTAATGAAGAATTTGGGCGATCCTTGATGAATTTACTCACAGTTTTGATGGCATTTTCTGTTATCACAAACTTCGATTGGCTAACATGTTGGTCATCATTTAGGTCTTTTACGGCCATCTTTAAAGCACATATACCACTCGTGGACTCTACTACTGGATAAAAACACATCACCATAAACTTTTTTCATCTACTGAAACGTTTTGGTAAAAGTTTTACCAAGTTTAAAACAGAACTTGATGTTGGTTCTTTGTTCAATATTCATTTTTGGACTGATGCAACAAATACACTGTCACTTACAAAGCAAAAACTCGGTTTCTAATCGTCCGTTGGTCATAAAATTTTGAACGAATGTCAATGAAGGATGCAGCTCTCAATTTAGGTAGTCATCAATAGGTGGCGTCACTAAAACACGCAATTTTTAAAAATTTCTGTTTACTTTGGAACGCACTGTGTATTTTATGAGTTATTGCTATTCATTATTTCAGATGTCCATTTTTAAATAATTGTACTTAAATCAACATAGGTAGATAGGCATGTGTTTGAAAAATTCTTCGAGATTTGTACTTTAATATTGTTGTGCAAGTCTCTCTCGAATGCGTTTTTGGTCCAAAGTTTACGAACACACCATACCTAATAATTTCATACGTAGTTTTCGTTTATTATCCAAAACCGTATCATGGATAGAAACAATAATATCTTCATTGGTAGCAGTTTTTGGACGTTCACTACGTGTCTGATATCTGTATGACTGCATTTAAATTCAGCATGCCAATCAAATAACTGCTTATAAAGGAGCATCGTTGCCTAATACATTTATCATATCGGTATGTATTTCATCACTGCAGGAATTTTCATTTTTAAGAATCCACAAATAAGTCTATCTGAAATAGCTGTAGAAAAAAAAACTATTTTATAGATCGGCTTGCAATTTCACATATGTTCATAAGAAGGATGGAACATTCCTGCAATAGCATTTTAGAAACTTTTCAAAACTTCTAATGGTTTTGTACAATTTTTGAGACCAGAGTGTTCTCACTAGGTACCCTAAAAGCATAGTGAAACATAAACAATGAAGTTATTAAATATAAGAAATATTAAGAACTAAAGTGAGTGTGTACTATGCTTGCCTTATTTTCTAAGAACTTTTGAAACAGAGAGAAACAACTCACTCAGTAGTAAAAATATTAACCTTCTAGAATGTTGCACGTCGATGCGATTTATGGAAATAACATTTTTTTTTAGTTTATTTTAAAGAACGGAATTTTTCATTCCATATTTACTTTGTTTATTTGCAAATTAAATAAAACAAAAAAAATGTTATTGTCATTTTACCGCACTCAGCAGAATTAATATCATTACATCGACAAAAAAAAGTGTTGCGCAATCTTTTTTGGCGAAATGTGTGCATGACTCCAAATGTTATTTATGTAATTATTTATTGGAAATACCCTAAAACATACCTTTTAGAATAATACAAATTGAACGTTGTCATGCCATATCAATATAATTCTAAGAAACTATAAAGAATTTGAAATTCCCTTTCATTGTAAAACAAAATCACGTATAGTCAAGGTTAAAAAAAAATACGTGGTAAAATCGGGATGTTCGAAGATTTTAATTTGATTTCCGGAAAGAGAAAATTTTAATTTAATTAAAATATTTAATTTTCAAGAGTATATATACATCCAGTATTTTTTTTAAATTAGCCACACAATTTGCCCATTTTATTTTTACGAAAAAAACTTTGTCGGGTATCAAAATTTTCATTTTGAGCTTTAGTTTTCAATGCCGTCTGGTATTTTGTAAAAATCATCAAATATAACCTCAAAATGGCAGTTCCATCAAGCAAC
Organism: Diaprepes abbreviatus; assembly: GCA_034092305.1. Lineage (NCBI taxonomy): Eukaryota > Metazoa > Arthropoda > Insecta > Coleoptera > Curculionidae > Diaprepes > Diaprepes abbreviatus. Next base: position 13,755,162 of record JASJET010000054.1, read on the forward strand.
ATCACAAAAAAATACGTTATTTTCACAAAAAATGCTTAAAAAAAAGAAAAAATATTTTCTTACCCCATTCAATGGTATGTCAACTCGCTAGATCTAAATCTACCGTCAGACTTAAGAGAGCTAGGTCACGATTCCGAAGTCAGATTTACAAAATTCAAAATAACGGATTCAATATGGCGATCACAAATTGTAAATTCATCTATATTTCGACTGTGAGGTAAGTTATTTAAATATCGGTTATTAAAGAGTTCTTGCATTAGCTAGTGTTGGCTCCTTTTTGAAGGAATGCCCCTATCCATCACCTGGGGAGATGCCCGATGTGGAACAAGTAAACCCGGCACGAGTCTGTCTGAGTCAATCTTTGCGTGTGTCTGTCTGTGTCTATTTCACGTCTGTCAGTGATTCTTTAGTCTGTTTCTATTTGTGGCTTAAACCAGTAATGTATATAATTTATTTCTTACTTTTTTGAAATGTGTACCTGGGAATCAGCGACCCAGAAGACTCCTGTATACCAAATTTAGCATTAATATATTGATTTTTCGAAAATCTCGTCCGCCTTATTAGATCCGCCATTTTGAATTCTGCAAATTTAACTTCAGATTCGACTATATACAAAACTGGCTTAAACTGCTTAATTCTATGCATTTTTAGGAATTTTTTTTTAGCATTTTTTGTGACAATAACGTATTTTCTTGTGAAATGCCTTCATGGAACCGCCATTTTGAGGTTGTTTGGTGATTTTTACAAAATACCAGATGGCATTAAAAACTAGAGTTCAAAATGAAAATTTTGATACCTGGTAATTTTTTTTTCGTAACAATAAAATGGGGTGACTGATTTCAAAAAGAATGCTATATATATATATATATATATATATATATATATATATATATATATATATATATATATATATATATATATATACTCTCATATACACGAAAAAGAATAATCAATTTCCACTAATTTTACTAGACACTGTTATAAATTTCGTTTGTGTGATGTGTGGTCATAAATTAGCCGAAATCTTATCTTTTTTTTTTTGTTTCAGTGCCACCGTACATATCACCGTTTCGGACGTCAATGAATATGCTCCGACATTTACCGAACCCAGCTACGTCAGGCAGGTCGACGAAGGACGAATCTACAACGAGATCGTCCGAGTGGAGGCGACGGACAGAGATTGTACCCCTAAATTTGGGGACGTGTGCAAATATGAAATCCTGACGTCCGATCAACCATTCGTCATCGATATGGATGGCGTTATTAGGTGAGTAATGAGTTAGAAAGAGATAGAATGTGTTACGAAGATTTAAATATATATTTTGCCTCAGACTAAATAAAGGGCATACAAAAGTAACTTTGTTCTTTGTCTTTTAGAAACACCGAACCTCTGGATTACGAGCGCTCTCACAATCACATCTTAAGCGTCATAGCTTATGACTGTGGTATGCGTCAGTCCTTCCCCGCTCTGGTCACGATCAAAGTCAACAGGGTGTGCAGGTTAGGATGGCGGGGTCTTCCGGAGAGAGTGGATTACGCTCCGATGACTGGAAAACAGGAATTGTTTCCCAGCGCCAGTTTGGAATTGTGCGATGTTCCTTGCACTGTTAGGGAATTGAGGGCTAGAGTTGATTTGGCAACAAGGTAGGGATACGAGACAGGTTTTTTTAATATGTTTAAAGAGAAATTTTTTTAATAAGTAGGTAACTATATACGTTTCGTATTCATAGCGTATTTCTTTTTTCTTGAAATGATCCTCATTAGGGCCAGATCACGTAATTAATGAAAAAAAAGAGAAAATATTCCGGTCTTTACAGTAGCTTTAAAGAAAAACAATATTTGTTTTACTTTGTAGTAACATAATTAAGCTTTTATTTACTTTTTGTTGTATGTCTTTAGCGAACGAGCAAAATCATAAAACATCTTTCTGCAAAATAAAACAATGTTATTTTATTATACTTTTATTAAATTCTTTATCCTTCGTTACATTTTAATATACCTTGATATTAATAAAATTGTTCGTCGAATTTTAAAAGGTAGAGTCTAGAGTCCCGACTGATACATATTATATTTTCCTTTAATATTATTTTAATGAGGTAAATAAATTTTTTTTTCGGCTTGAGCTAACTATATTCTTGGAAAAAAATAATATGTGTGAATTTCGGAAAAATTAAAAAGATTATTTCGGGACTTAAATTTTTGTTTTAGACACATTGGCAAAGGATGTGATAGAGACACATACTCGGTGCAATCTCAACGTAAACTATGTGGAGCTTCTCCTTCTGCCATTGACCTCCTTCCTTCTCCAGGTGCTGGGGCAGAGTGGACCAAGCCTCTAATCTCAGACGAAGGTAAGACTGAAACAGGAACAGATAAAAGTAGAGCAAAAAAGTGTTTTTGTTTGTATTTTAATAGTTAGTATAATTTCTTTTATTATTAACTACTTGATATTTTGAGAGACCAAAATTGGTCTGGTAATCAAAATTGACTCAAATTACCGAGGCAGGCTGCTAACCAACTTCTCCGCAAAATCCAGTAATAAATTTTCACCTATTCTACGACCTGTTCTGATTTTAATGAAACTTAAATATGTTGTAGAGGGTACAAAAACAAGAGACATGTATTCTTTTATCTGCGCACATTCATTTTAACGGGGTGAAAACCGGCCCTATAGTTCACCCCTAAAAACACTGTTTTTGAAATATCTCAGGTCCTAAGTGAGATATTTGTACAAAACAAAATGAACGTACTTCTTATTCCAAATGATGTTAAACTATGGTATTTTCACCCCCTTATTTTTTATTAGGGTAAACTATATATTTACGCACGTAATTTAATTTAAAAAATTACAAAATATTTTTTCACGAATACCATAAGTAACTTAAGTTGACGGGTTTTGGGGTGTCTAAAAATAAACTAGTAAAAGAGGGTGAGCCACCCCCAAAAACGTTTTTTTTTTTAATTTCAAATTCTAATTGAGATATATTTACAAAACAAAATAGAAATTAGTTCTTATTTGAAATTATGTTTAATTATGGTATTTTCACCCCCCAGAGATATCCCATATAGCTTATATCTGTAAACCATCTATTAGCCCACGTAATTTAATTCCAAAAATTACGAAATTTAATGAAACTGTTTTAAAGTATTTTTTTCATGAATACCATAATCAACTCAAGTTGACATGTTTTGGGGTTTTAAAAAATGAAGTAGTAAAAGAGGGTGAGTCACCCCTAAATATATTTTTTCAAATCTCAAGTTCTAATTGATATATCTTTACAAAACAAAGTGGAAATTACTTGTTAGTTGAAGTGAGATTCTACCATGTTGTTTTAACCCCATAGATATCACCCCTTACTTAATCTTATAATTCATTTATATAATTTAATTCTGAACATTACAAAATTTAACCAAACCTTGTTGATAATATTTTTTTACAAATACAAGTAACTTAAGTCGATGTGTTTAGGGGTTTCTGAAAATAAAAGTAAAAGAGGGTGAGCCGTCCCCAAGTACGTCTTTCAATATCTCCAGTTCTAATTAAGATATCTCTACAAAACTAAAATTACTTGTTATTCGAAATGATGTTACACTATGGTGTTTTCACTCCCAAGGATATTATTCATTATTTTTTATAAAAGTAAACCGTAATTTCATGTATATATTGTTATTCTGAAAATTGTCAAATTTTAATTTAAATGAACGTAACAGAATTTGTAAGTCACTATTTGTCATGAATTATAATAATTTACAGACATGAATGTTTAACCAATGAAATAAGTTTATATTTTCTTATTAATTAAAAGAATAAATTTCAGTAAGCTTTGTAACTGAAATTTGCCAATTTTATGAATAATTACACATGTATGAAATGACATCCTTCAAATGATGTCTTTGAGGGTGAAAATATTGTAGTTCAACTTCATTTCAAATAACAAGTAATTTTCAGTTTGTTTCGTAAACTTATCTCAATTAGAGCTTGAGATGTAAAAAAAGTATTTGGAGGTGGCTCACCCTCTTTTGCTAGTATATTTTTAGAAACTCCGAAGTACGACAACTTAAAGGACTTATGGTATTCGTGAAAAAAATGTTCTGTTTACAATTAAGTTACGTCCACAAATATATGGGTTACCCTAATAAAAAATAAGGGATGATATACTTGGGGGTGAAAATACCATAGTTCAATATCATTTCGATTAACAAATCATTTTCAGTTTGTTTGATAAAGTTATCTTAATTAGAACTTGAGATATTAAAAAAAGTATTTGGGGGTTACTCACCCTCCTTTACTAGTTTATTTTTGGAAACCCCGAAAAATGTCAACTTGAGTTAATTATGGTATTCGTGAAAAAAAATATTTTCAGGACAATTTTATTAAATTTCGTAATTTTTAGAATTAAATTACTTGCGCGAATAGATGGTTTACCCTTAAAAAAATAAGGGATGATATTCTTGGGGATAAAAAGGCCTTAATTCAACATCACTTCAAATAAAAAGTAATTTCCATTGTGTTTTGTAAAGATATCTCAATTAGAACTTGAGACTTAAGAAAAAAAAGTATTTGGAGGTGGCTCACCCTCTTCTACTTTAGTTACTTGTGGTATTCGTGAATAAAATATTTTTAGGCAAGAATATTAAATTTCGTAATTACGTGCGCGAATAGATGGTTTACCATTATAAAAAATAAGGGATGAAATTATAGTTTAACACCATTTCGAATAACAAGTAATTTGCATTTTGTTTTGTAAAGATATCTCACTTAGAACTTTAGGGGCGGTTTTCACCCCGGTACAATGAATCTCCTTTTTTTTGTACCCTCTACAACATATTGAAGTTTCATTAAAATCGAAGTCTGACACTTCAAGTACCTTCCTTGTTAGTTGCATATACGTTTTTTACGAAGCTGTACCGTTGTTAAACCTCATACCTACAATACGATTTGCATCAGGCGAAGAAACAGGCCACTCCATGGTAGTATTAGACAATAGACAATAAATTATTTATGGGTTTTCGGTGTTTAACTTTTATTGTTGTGTTTATAACTCATTTTATTACGGATATAATTTATGGCATGCGTGTGTGCAAATTATATTCACACAACACTAAGAAATTTTTCCAAAACATATTTGTTTAATTGTTTAGGACCAAAAAAAATTAGCTTAATTATATATTAAAATTTTGTATTCCTTCAGGTCACGAATCTGATCAGATGTTTGAGTTTGACGGCAGCAGTACCGCAGTTTCCATTCCCAACTCCGTGTTGGACCATAACGTACCTGCTACGTTCACCATCGCCACTTGGATGAGACATGGCGAACACAGCAGCCAAGATAAGCATATGAAAGAGCATATTTTATGTTCTGCAGATGATCACAGTAAGTACCTTCTTCGCAAAGTTTACGCTTTCTATCTGCTAAAAATCTACCTGATTTTGTGATTTTATGTCCAAATTAAGTTCATCTTGAGTTTGATAATATATATGAGTTATAATCAAGAAATGAATCAGCCTAATATGTATAATTTTATTTATTTAAAATGCATTTTTTATAAAAGAAAATATTATACAGAGTGGATCAGAAAAGTGCTACGTGTATCAACTCTTTGTTTAATGGAACCCATTGTATATCATTACATTTCTAGCTTCCATAATAAATTCTATACATTTCTCTCTTGTACAACTTGTGAAGAAATTTCATCTCGTATCTACCTAGATGGATTTATATTTATAAAATAAATTTTTAACTTGTCGCCAATAAAATTCAGAGCGGATTAAGATCGGACAATCTGGGCGGCAGCTTTTTGCCCCTCGTTCCATCGCCACGGAAAAATTGTTTCTATGTATGTACAGGTTGGTTGAAAAGTTTTGAAAGCGAAAATGAAAGAATGTGTATTTTTTAATGAAATTAGTTTTTTTATTCAATATAATCTCCCTCAACTTCAACACACTTATTCCAACGATCCTCCAATAATTTTATACCATCTTTGTAATGATTTTCCGGAAGCTCTGCAAATAATGTTTCACGGTTGCAATAGCTTCTTCATTCAACGAAAAACGCTTTCCACGAAAAAATTGTTTCAAATTCCTGAAGAGGTATTAGTCGGAGGGAGCCAAATCTGGTGAATACGATAGGTGTTCAAGCAATTTGTACTTTAATTCATTTAATTTAGCCGTCGTCAAACTACTTGTGTGAGGACGTGCATGTCTTGATGAAAAATAATTTTTTTCCTCTGTAAGCCGGGTCTTTTTTCACGAACTTTTTTAACCAACTGGTCCAAAAGGTTGCAATAATACTCAAGAGTTAATTGTTTTACCTTTTTCAAGATAATCAATCAACAAAATCCCTTTTAAATCCCAAAAAACTGAAGCCAGAACCTTTTTTGCCGATTGTTCCGACTTGACCTGTTTTGAAGCTGAACAACCAGCTTCAGTCCACTGTAAACGTTCTTGTTTCAGTTTAAGATCATAATGGTAAATCCAGGTCTCATCCATAGTTACAAAACGATGCACAAAATCGGTTTTATTCTGCTTATGCTCCAAATTACGTTTACAATTTTTTTTTCGATTTAGTTTTTGTTGAATTATTAAAGAATGCGGCACTATCTTTCCTAATAGCTTTTTCATACGTAATTCTTCGTGTAAAATATAGAGTACTCGTTCTTCCGAGATGCCTATGGTATCAGCAATTTCACGCTTAGGCGCACTTGGATCTTTACAAACAATATCATAGACTTGCTCAATGATTTCTGGTGTTGTTGCACTTTTTGGACGTCCACTACGTGGTTCATCTTCAACGCTTGTACGACCACGTTTAAACTCTAACACCCATCGATTCACAGTTGGAAATGAAGAAGCAGATTCCTTTAACACTTTCACCATTTTTATATGAGTTTCTGTTGCTGATAAACCTTCCAAAACAAAGAATTTTATCACTGCACAATATTCGGTTTTATCCATTGTATAAAAATTCACTGACACGTCAACTTCAAATGGCTTGTAAACAAAGAATGACTTGACAGATAGAGATAAACTTTTGTGTGTGTTCATATAGAAAATGAGATATTAAAATGGCTTATAAATTTTGATTCCTGTACTGGTTAATAGGTGTCGCTTTCAACATTTTTCAACCAACCTGTATGTATCTATATACGTACAATTGAGGTCTGTACATTGCGACCTGGTAGATCTATTGTACCTCCCTACTGCTGCCAAGTCGTAAGAGTTACCTTATCGGCTAGAGCAGGTCCTCCAGTACTACTTCTCTCAGGAACCTTAGGATGTTTGACGGCTTCAAGGTGGTTAGCTTCCCTTGTTTGATTTGGTGTGTTCCCAAAAACTGCATCCTAGGATTTTGTAGAGCGCTGCACTCTGAAAGGATATGAATAGAGGTCTTGTCTTCCTCCTCCCAGAATCTGTACTTTTCTCTTTCTACCAGTCCGAGTTTCTTGAAGTGTTCCTTCAGGTGGCAATGCTCCATCAGGATCCCTGTCAGAACTCGTCGGTTGATTTTCACTTGGGCTCATGCATTCTTTGAATTTCTTCTGGTTGTAGTTCCCAAGAAGTATCTTCGCTTGTCTCAAATCCTTGGATCTTCTGCTTTCTTCTTCGTTTTAGTTCTTCCAGCATTACTCTGCTACTGATCCCACAGGAAGGCTCTGACTCCAGAAATGTTGTCTAAGCCCCTTCCCTCGCGAGCCTGACTACTATTTCATTCCCCTCTATCCTGGTGTGTCCCGGTACCCCCATGAGGGTGATTTTATTATTCATACTCAAATCATTTAATTCCTCTAGGCATTCCCAGACCATCTTGGAGCTGGTAACTTGAGCGCTCAGCACACTGATGGCTGCTTGACTACCCGACTGATGATAATCTCTTGGCCGTGATAGTTTTTTTCTTTGTTGAATTAAATACATTTCCTAATGTTATATATTTCTTCCTGGAAAATGCTTGGTGACTTACCCAAGCTTTCATAGTGTCTGTTGTTTCTAAGTACCCCCCTATATGAGCAGCATAATGTGGAGAAGTACCATCTGTATTATCTGGAAATAGAGTTGCTAGAACTAGAACCAAATCATTTTAGCAAAAAATTATAATATCTGTCTCCAGTGCAACTTTGAGCAAAGAAAAATGGGTCCGATAACCCTATTTTTAACAATGCCTTCTCAGACATTAATCATTTTATTATACTGGGTGTGATTTTCTTCGATCTAGTGCGGATTTTCCTGCCAATAAAATTGATTTTTCATCAAATAACCCGTGTTCTACATGAAGTACTGATCCGTCTGTTTATTACAACTCTGTATATCCGATAAGATATCATGGTATTTACGACAAGAAAAAAATTATAGTGTAACTTTATATTTAACTGAGAGCTTCTTTCAGTATTCTACTGAGATTCAAGTCTGCAAGACATTTCGTTCTTGTTTTGTAAGCATTTTTCGAAACCTTCATGTTGTATTGTGGTGTAAAAATGAGTGAATGTCGCGTTATCAAATTTATCGAGCTCAATTTGCACTCGAAAGATGGATTCTTCTTCAAGCTAATGCACCTGCTCATGTTCTCCTAATCGTCCGTGAATTTTTATTCCATTACTACCTCCTCGCCGTCCAGACTTAGCTCCGTGCGAATTGTTTTCGTTCCACCGGATAAAGTGACATCTCAAAAGATCTTGTTTTGGAAGCGATAGAAGAACTTGCAACACTGAGTAAAGTGAAGTTGGTGACGACGTGAAAAGTTAGGAAGAGAAAAGAGAGTTCTGTGAAGGAATCTAAAATAAGTTTCGTCATCGATCAGTCCGGAGCAAAATTCCCGAGACTTAATTTCAAAACTTCGTAATTTATTCATAAATATAAATTATTTTTGTACTTTATTACGTATTTACGTTACTTTTGCACTAATTAATCCTGCAAAATCTGTAAATATTTAAGTCAAACTGTTTATTTGCCTTCATATTACACAAATATAATAAAGCTTGTAAGTGGCCATTATCATCAGTTCAGCACACTTACGGATTATGGAGGCTTAAAAGTGTTTTCTGGTGTTATAAAAATCTTGAGGTTACTAATACGATGAAACGTCTTAAGAGAATTTTTTCTATGGTTGTAATCTGGTGTCTGTTTTGCTATGTTCGAAAGTGTGTCGATTTAAAAGGCATTTTTGAAACTTTTTTTTTTAATTTAGTCATTTAGTATCGTGTCCTCTTTGAGAAATTAAATATAAATAAACATTTCATATATCAAGAACAAAATAACAAGAGGGAATCCACAAAGCAGTATAATACAGATAGCTTAAGAGATGAATTCATTAGTTTTCTTTACAGACTACGTTTAGCACAAAAATTAAACGAATAAATTAACGGCACAACAGAGGAAATAAACGAGACTTTAAAATTCACGAGCAGCACTAGAAGCCCTTGGTGTTAAAGCTAGAACGAAACACAAGAACTCTTGGTAGACAGACGATTTAAGCCAACTGGTAAGAGAAAAGAAAAACCTATAATCGATATAAATATATAGTGAAAAAAGAAGTTAAAAAAACAAATCATGGGAAACCATATGTACTGAAATTAGCTCAGTGGTGGGAGAATCTAGGTCCAGAGAAGATTGGCGAACTATAAACAGTCTTAAAAGAAACACAAATAAAAGGAGACCAATAAATCCCATAAAGATAGAACAGTGGAAAGACTAATATAATAATCTACTGGAAAAACAACATGGAGAGTATTTAGACACACAGCTAGATATACACGAAACGGGAGTTAACGGAATAGATACCATTAAATTAGAAGAAATAAAAACAGCATTACAAAAAATGATGAATAATAAATCACCAGGACCAGGGGATTTACCAATCGAGTTAATTATGCACACCACCACAAGAACGTTTGAGCTGCTTTGTGTGATAGGGAAATGATTCCAAGAGATTGGAGTAGCTCTTACATAAATTCCATTTATAAAAAAGGACGTAGGAGCGACTGCAGTAATTATCGGGGTATTAGTATTACATCGTCCATTGGAAATCTTCAGGAAAGAGTCCTAATAACCCGAATAGAAGGGGAAGCTACCGACATGGAAGAACAAAGTGGATTTCGACCTGGGCGATCCTGCGTGGACAATATATTTACAATAAAACAACTGGCAGTAAAGAGACTAGCAATAGGAATGGCGCTTCGCGCTACTTTTATAGATCTTTGTAAGGCATTTGACTCCATCCCTTTGCAAAAATTATGGATTGCAATGAAAGAAATAGGCATAAATAGTTTATGTATAAAACGCTGTAAAAACACTATATAGAAAAAAACAAGCGGTTGTTAAGGTCAGAAATCAAATTTCTGAGGCTTTGTCACAAACAAAAGGGGTTAAACAAGGCTCCTGTCTCGCTCCAACCCTGTTTAAAGTTTATCTCGGCAGCACTTAAAACAGTGGATAACAAAATGTAGCCCCATGGGGATATGGATAGAGGACACTCACTTGTATACAATTCTGTTTGCAGGTGATCAAGTAGTGTTACGTTTTTATTTTTCCCTATTTAAAATCCGTAGAAAAATAATAATTTTTACGCTTACCTCCTCCATCATTTATGTGTTTTTTTTTTGGGAACATATTTACAAATGAAAATAAACGTTGGTAGTACATCTTGTTTTTATTGGAATTGGGTTCACAATTATGGTATTATAATCAATAGTAACTCTTTGATAGTCCTTGTCGTTGTTATGTTTAGTTCGTAAGGCTTCTCTCCTTTGTACCTAAAATATAGAAAGGTATTAGTCTTGTACAGAGCGGCTCGGTATGGAGTATTTAGTTAATTAATTTAATTTAAATTGTATTTTCCGGTTATTGTTACCTTTATCGAGAGATCTCGAGTGAGCAGATAATCATTTGGCTGCAGGATCGACAAATCTCTTAGTGGAAGCTCTCTGGATCCTATTGGATCTTCCATGTCTTCTAGGCACTTTTATTTTCTCACTCTGTTAGTTATCGTGTAACTATTAAATAGTCTATTAAGCTAAAAACGAAAAATCACATAAGTGTCAAATAAAAATAAATTTTAAGGTTAGGATTGATTCGATTTTTCTTGCGAGACAGCCCTTTTTACTGGTATAAATTTGTGAGCATATCACAATTTTCCTAGTTAATTGCTAATAAAATTTCTTGTAATAATTTTAAAATTTCGTATTTTTATTTTTCATTGTTTTGAAGGCTTGTCAGTTGTCATAACGTCGATATACAGATTCCTGCATCTTTTCCCGCCTTGGACGTTTTTCTAGGGAGAAGAAAAAAATCATAGAGTGATAAGGACATTTTCCTTGCAGAGTTGCACCTGCACTTAGCATTTTCGTTAGATATTAATGTTAAAGATTCGGGCCCTTGACCAAATTTACTTTGCGTACCTTAAAAGCTGTTTTTCTGTTTTTTTCTTTTCCACCAGAAAAATGCCACCTAACACCACTGGTCGTTTTCTTTTTCTCTTTCGTTCTTAACTTTATATGAGTTAAAAATGTACTCATTCTTTTAAATTCATTGTCGCGATTCTGCAAATCACAATTAGAAATATCACGAGCTAAAGTGTATAGTTTGGCTCTGCATAAACATAATTCGTTCTCAACATCGAAACATGAAGTCTGAGGAGGTTCTATGCGTCCTTCGTGTTCGAAACGCATTGCTTCCCTTAAAGTCGCACGCCTTTGTGAAAAATTACCCGTAAGTGAAAGGCCACGTATCTCCAAGTCATATTGGATCTCTTCCTTACTCAACAGATTAATTTCCATCATATTTAAGAAAAAATCCCCAAACGAATTATTATATATAGAGTATAGTATGAATTTAGTATAAATACAATAATTATTAGTAAATGTATTATCAGGTTCAGTTCGCAATAATGTTACCCGACCGCAACTAACAAAAGAAAACAGTAAAAAAACAAAACACATAAATGATGGAGGAAGAAAGCGTAAAAATTATTATTTTTATACGGATTTTAAATAGGGGAGACCAGCAAGACATGATTTACATGATAAATAAATTCAGAAGAATTCACTAAATGGGGTTTAGAGATAAACATACAAAAGACACAATACATGACTATAGGAGGTATAGGATAAGACATCGAAACAGAAAGCAGAATAATAAAAATCGTTAGACAATACGAACGCTAAACAAACTGGAACCTTTCGAATTGTGGTGCTATCGTCGAATCCTAAAGATTTCATGGGTTTCGCACATTTCCAACGAGGATGTTCTCAGAATGATGGATACAGATCGACTGCTCTTGAACATTATAAAGAGGCGGAAAACAGAATACTTCGGCCACATAATTAGAGGACCTAAACACCATCTACTTCGCCTTATAATACAAAGAAAAGTGGAAGGAAAAAGATTGATAGGCCGAAAGAAGCTTTCATGGCTACGTAACATCACACAGTGGTGTGATTGCACGGTGGAGGAACTATTTCGCGCTGCAGCCGATAGAGAAAGATTTCAGGAAATTGTAAACATGATTACCACCAACGTCTGAATACGGACATGGCACCTAAAGAAGAAGAAGAAGACAATACGAATACCTATGAATAACAATAGATGGAGACGGAAAGGATAATAAACATATACTAAAGAAAATAGGAAAAGGAAAAAATATGATTAAAGCACTACATCCAATCTTGTGGAGTAAGAATCTAACAAAGAAAACACAAAGAATGATATCCGGCTTTGATTCAGGCAGTACTGACGTATGGGTCAGAAGTGTGGGTGACAGATAAAAATATGTTACAAAAACTTCTTTCAGCCGAAATGATGTACTGGAGAAGATGTTTCGGTTTAACTTTACTTGATCATGTAAGAAAGGACACCATCAGAGAAAGAATGGAAGTAAAACATACGATAATGGACGATATAACTGAAAAGCAGTTAAAATGGTACGGACACCTGCAACGAATGAGCAAAGAAAGGATACCATTAAAGGTTTGGAACTGGACACCAGCACAAAGAAATAAGCGAGGAAGGCCACGAAAGAAATGGACTTCAAATATCCGCAGCGAAATGGAAAGGAGTCATCTGCTGCTGGTGCTGGTGTTGAAAAAGCGGCGATGTTGCCTGTTTGTTTCTTATACTGACTTTGTGTTCTTCTAGCCTCGCTGATATTCTTCTGTTGGTCTGGTCTATGTTTGTTTTATTGCAGGTGCCACATGCGATTTTATATGCACCGTCATTTTCCAGATTGATTTTGTCTTTTGGATTTCTTAAAGAAGAGCGTATTGTTTTGTATGGTTTGTAGGTTGTAGATATGTTGTGTTTCCGGAGTAACAACACCAGCACGAGACAGGACACAAAATTGATTTTGGCACCGGCCAGCAAATCGCTAATATAGAACACTACAAGGCAAGATTGATTCGTGAATCCTTCAAAATTGAAAAGAACGGCACTCTAAATAAAAGAGACGATGCACTCAATCTAGCTTTGACTTGGAAAACTCTCTTTAAGCGGAACCATTGTATCGACACGCGTGCCACGCTTAACCTGACACCAATCGCGGCGCTCGAGAGGGAGGCGGAGCCAACGCTAACCAACCGTTACCATCTGCGACTGCGTATAAAGCACGCTGCACGTTGAATTTCTTTCAGTTGATCTACACCAAGCACAGAAGATGCCAAACGGAATATTGGCGAAACGTCTGCAAATCCCTACAGGAAACCAAACGAATTAATATATTCCCGGATTAATACTGAATCATATATATATTAATTGTAGATCGAACTTAGGAAAATAACATTTAGAGTTTAGACATTTTTAAAATATTAGTGTCTCCGACAGTAAAAATCTAACTGTATTTAGGGTCAACCCATAATTGATTATCTTTTTTTATTACATGTAAAAAAAAGAGATCACTGCCATCAGCAAACGATTGATCGTCTTGCATATAACTCGTCTTCAACCGCAACATTATTTAAAAGCATTTAAAGCATCAACTAGAGAACGTCATTTACGTCAAATGCAAACCCAGTTCGTCGAACTGTTAAGCGGAGCTCCTCATCTGCATTAACAAGTTCTATGGAACGGATCGGCATTTCACGTAAGCGACATTTTGTGTTTTGCAACTGAGCGCGAGATATTGGTTTACGTGTTTTTCTAGTTATTGCGTTTATTTAACAGAAAATGGATTTGTTTTTATCGTAGATTATAATTATGTAACCCTTTTTGTAGGTCCCCCACTTCACAAAACTTTTGGTAAGATTAGTGTTGTTTGAAACGATTGAAATTAAGACTTGGTCTTGTTAAAAACGCTTTTAACACGCAACTAACTATTTGGAATGTTCTCCTTTGAGTTTGATATTTAAAATAACTAATTGCATTAGTGCTTCCTCCAGACTGCAGTTCTGGGTAATGTAATTCAGTGAAATAAGAATTTTTCAGTCAAATCTACTAAGATGATTTAACTTTAAAATCTGACTTAGCTGTCACGGACCTTCTAGTTGGTCGGTTTTGTTGTTTTCTCTCCGCCAAGTCAAATTTTTACTGATTTTTTTTTTTGATTATTGAAAATATATGTATATATAGTATATATATATAGTATATATATATATATATATATATATATATATATATATATATATATATATATATATATATATATATATATATATATGCATATATGGAACAATCCGCGTCAACCAAAATTTAAAGCATACAAAAAAGTCGACCAAGGGCTCATTTTAAAGTATAGAGCGTCTACTTTCAATTGCTAAGTGCGAAAAATGGCTGCTCCAGTATGGCGGCCAAAACCCATACAAAAATCGAGTGTCTAGCAAAAAAGCTTGTAAAAATAAAAATTCGCAAACCGATCGGATCGTTTTTGGCTCAGATTTTAGCTGATGGACGCCCCTAAAAAGCTGGCTTGGTAGGTTGACAAAATCCAACATGGCGGATCCAATATGGCGGTCAAAAATCAAATATGGTGGCCGAATTCTTGAAAATCTACCGATTTGCACCAAATTTGGTATACGGGGATTTTTGGAGTTGCTGATCACGAATTCGAGGTTAGGTTTACCAAATTCAAGATGGCGGATGATATTTTTGAAAATCAACCGATTTGTACAAAATTTGTCGTACTAGAGTTTTTGGGGTTGCTGATCACGAATCCAAGGTCAGATTTTCTAAATTCAAGATGATGAACCCAATAAAGCGGAAACTCAATAACCCAATTCTCTATATTAGGTCCTTAATCTTCGAAAATTCTACTTAGTATTCGTGATTAGTGACCCAAAAAACCCGCGTATTCCAAATTTGATGCACATCGTTTGATTAAAAAAAAATACGTCTGCCATATTGGATCTGCCATCTTGAATTTTGCCAATCCGACCTCGAATTCGTGATCAGTGGTCCCAGAAGTTCCCGTATACCAAATTTGGTGCATATCGGTTTGACCGCCATATTGGATCCGCCATGTTGGATTTTGTCAATCTACCACACCAGCTTTTTAGAGGCGTCCATCAGCTAAAATTTGAGTTCTGATTCGGTTGACGGAGATTGTCCCATATATATATATATATATATATATATATATATATATATATATATATATATATATATATATATATATTGCTGAAATCACATTCAGCAAACGTACAACTATATGCAGCTCCGCGTACAACGACATAATGTGGATATATCATATTGGATCCGCCATGTTGGATTTTGTCAATCTACCACACCAGCTTTTTAGAGGCGTCCATCAGCTAAAATTTGAGCCCTTATCCGGTTGACGGAGATTATCCCACATATATATATATATATATATATATATATATATATATATATATATATATATATATATAGTGCTGAAATCACATTCAGCAAACGTACAACTATATGCAGCTCCGCGTACAACGACATAATGTGGATATATCCACTGGTATTGCATCTCACACGGAGGAATCCGTGAAAGCCCCATAAACATATATACGCCATCCGGCGGGAGGTCGGCGAAGCCGCGTTCAATATTTGCATGCTTCCTTCTGATCTGTCCTTTGCACAGCCAAGTGCATGTCGGTACCCTGATGAGTCTAGTAGAGACGAAACATGTACCTCTGCCGTATCACTGTAATGGGGAGGGTAAGTGTTGACTTTCTTCTCGGTATGGTGGTACAGGTAGGCCATCATCTCGATGGTGGTGGAATAAGATAAATTGCGTTTTATAACAATTTATTCTAATTGTGCAACCTCTAACACAGAAAGGATATGATGGAGAGAAGTTTGCATTTACTGTTCGCATTTTATTTCACTCATACGCGGAACTGCATATAGTTGTATGTTTGCTGAATGTGATTTCAGCACTACAACGACATAATGTGGATATATCCACTGCTATTGCATCTCACACAGAGGAATCCGTGAATATATATATATATATATATATATATATATATATATATATATATATATATATATATATATATATATATGTATAGCGGTTGTGTCACTGTTCGTGTGCGACATTATGGAGAATCATAGACCTATCAAGACATGAGTAACAGTATACCAACTTGCTCTTGGTATAAGAAAGACACAAACATTTAAGGAGATAGTATTTCCTTCTCTAAAGAGGTGGAGCTAAGCGTCGCGCATACATGCCGAAGACCTTTCACGACAACGAGTTTTCGCCACGTGTGTGCGACTTTTAGCCCCGCCCGTTTAGAAAGTGAAAGACTATATCCCTAAATGTTTGCATCTTTCTCGCACCAAACGCAAGTCGATACACTGGGACCCGCGGTGTATTCTTTATATGTCTATGTGGATAATTATCATGCATAACCTACAAAAACAATTCAAAGTGCAATATAGAATTTAATAAAAAGTTGTTACGCCTTGACATGTTGAGAAAGGTCCATTTTTATATATAAGACATATTCCTGTGTGTATTTTTAGGATTCTGAACTCCTAGCTTCAAAATCTATAAATGTGAATTTGGAATACACCAAATTACTGCAGGAAACATTTGACTTGACGAGGTAACCTATTTTAAAGCATAAGAGCCATAGATAACCTTAAATGAATTTTCACAAAAACATAATGGTAAAGCTTCACCTATCAATAGATTGAAAAGATTCACAACATACTTTTATGAACTTTTACTAAATTCTAGCCTCAGCTCCTTCAGAATCTTCAAACGCATAACATCAAATTCCATCCAGATTTTACCTGGCAGAGGATTTTTTAATTAAGAAACTAATAACTACTTTACTGCCCACTCATTAATGTAAAATTGAACTTTAACAAGATTTTTGTCCAAAAATCTACTGAATTTCCCACTGTCTGCTTAAAAATAGCGAATATCCTTTGAACGACGTTACTCTTATGGAACTAGCTAAAAAATACAATTATATTTTAAAAATAAAACTTTCAATTTTACTGGATTACATCGCCTAGAGTCGCACGGGAAAGTTTGAAGTGTCATGATTTAAGTTTTCTTTGTTACGCTCTAACTAGCTCTAACACAATGACAATGGCTCTGCTCGAATTTTAGAGCGAGTGTCGTCGTATTTTGGAATGATATTCACCCCGCATGGGAAAACTAAACTTTAATAGAAAATCTAGAATGTTCCTTGTAACAGCCCGAAGTCATAAAATCGTATAAGAGCATTAACGCTAAAAGGTCTTGGATAATTATTGTTATATATTATGTAATTCGAGAACAATGTATAGAAATGTTATAAATTGAACGCTTTAGGGTGATTTCGTATAAATTAACCCCTTCCAAACACTAAAGTATTTTATTTGTCATATGGGTGCCATGTTAAATTCGTCCTCGGGTCTTCAGTGCTAGGATTGGCTTGACACAGCTCTCCATCTTTATCTCTCCTGCGGCAAATTTATAGTTTCTCTTCTTTCCACGATCAGTTGTGTGTGACCTCCAACTAAATTATTAAAGAATACCATTATTAATAATGTCAGTCATAATATTAAACCTTACAAAATGGTGGCAAATACATTTGTCATTAGTGATAAGGCTTGTTTGTCTCTGGTACCTCTTATCGGATGGTACTGACTTCAGAACATAACAGTATAATGTGCCTTAGTCGCCTTATCGTCATATCTGCAATGCAAATATTGAAGAATTGGGGGGGGGGGGGACTGGGATGTTTCTTATGGAACTTCAGCGTTCATCCCTTTCGACTGGGCAAGGTATTCCCTACTCTGATTTTGAAAGTTCTGCACTTGGTGGTAAGGACTTACGCTTGTATAGTCGGGTATCTCGCGTTCTTCATCTTTACGAGGAGTTCGCCATACCAGACCTTATCAAAGGCTTTCGACACATCGGGAACTCTTATTGAGTATGGTGGTCAGGCGGGTGCCCCAGTGGTCTGCTTAAAAAAACTAATTGCTCTTGTGCAGCTGATATGTTGCAGTTATAGGTTTATTCATGTTGATCTTTTGCGCTACGGTGATGATGGCAGGTAGTATGATGATCCGCCTCTTTCCACTGTGCTAGGAAGTGCGCTGTCCCGAAGATACCATTGTTGATGTTGCCAGTTTCGGTGATTTGCTTCTGAAGAAGCTTTTTCAGGGCACCGTTAGAAAAAATAAAGGGTTCCTATCAGCAAAGCAAACAAGTTGATTACCATCATATAGTCTCCTCAAAATAAATAATATTTTGTCTCTTGTATTTTTTCTCGGAGAAGGTTTAGTGTTCGAGTTAAAATAACACTATATATATATTTATTTATTTATTTTGCTAAAATTTTCTTAAACCATTTTTCTACTAAATGTATGGTAACTTCTTTGGGTTAGGTTTCAGATTAATACTACTATTCTGTGTTTGACGTTTCGCCCAACGTACTGGGCTTCTAAGAAACATGACACAAGTAAAGTGCGATTATACTTTTGAAAAAGCCCACTATGTTGGACGAAACGTCAAGCACAGAATAGTAGTATTAATCTGAAATCTAACCCAAAGAAGTTACCATACATCTATATATATATATATATATATATATATATATATATATATATATATATATATATATATATATATATATATATATATATATATATAATCGAGTCCTTCTCAGGACTGTAGGGCAGTTGACGTTTCGGTGAGATCTCATTCACCATTCTCAAAGCTCACTGTACGTGAGGCGTGTTCGTCGGCTGGATGGTTCTGGCCAATTAGGCTGCAAGCCCTGATACTTGTCATCGGCTCTATTGCCACTGTTTGGAATCGTATTGCCTAGTTATGATCCGTTACTTTACTACCTACTACTGGTTGATGTTTCGTAAGCAGGTTTTTCCGAATATTAGGCAATCGCCGACTGTCATCTCTGCTATTTAAATTGTTAGGCCCCCTTGCAATTTCGATGGCTTCCCTTATAACTCTTGTGAACACGTTTTCACATCTCGATAGCATGTTTATTCCTGAAAAATGCTATTAACTATTAATTTGACTTAATTTTTTATTACTTTTGGAAGATTTTCACCTAGCGTGAATTCAGGATAAAGAAATACTGTTACTAATTTGACCTTATTCTTAAGTAACAGAATTATTTAAACTTTCGGTGTTGTTAGATATTTAAATTTTCATTAAAAAAGTGTTTTTTAGTTATTTTTAAGTTATAACGTTGTTTTTTGTATGTGTTTTACATAGTGTTATAGAAGAAATGAAGTAGTTTTCGATGAGTAAAATCTAGGTAAAAAATTGATTTAAATTTAATCATTAAATTATCATAGGCATGAAAAAAACATTTGTACTTATATTTATTAGTATGTTTTATTTTAATTTACCATTTTTTGGGAGATTGCGCAAACCTAAGAAAAACCCGCTACTGACTGTATATATAATAACTATAGCCGAAGAAGAAATAAAAGGGAAACACGTAATGTGTAATAGAAATGGTATTTCCAAGCGCAGTTGTCAAAACAATTAACAAAGAAGCAACAAACTAAGAAATCAACTCAACTAATTAACTTCTCGAAATTATTGCCTACGTAAATTTAAATTACTCCATTAAATTTCATGGATTCAATACATTTAACATGGGAGCACGCGAGAGTTTCCAACAAACTTTAGATTTAGCATGTAAATTAATATATAATTTAAAGTCGGTGGCCTTTATAAAGGCAAAGTCTGGAGAAAATCACAATAACCGTTTCAAAGGGTGTCACATTTAATTTACGACACTTGATCCAGAAGGTCTTGGGCATACGAGTACAGGAAATTATCCTCATAATTTTTGTTGCAATCGTTTTTAAATTTTTATATAGACCAGTCAATGTTGTCAGTCTTAAACTTCATTAGGTATTGTACAAGGGAGAGCTGTGATAACACAAAAGTATAGTATGGCAAGCGAAAAGAAGTTGTCGACGGGGGGGGGGGGGGGGGGGAGAGAGACATCAACAACATTCCCATTTCTAGTGTAAAAGGCAGGGTCGGGTCTATTTTTCTGAATTTGAAGTTCTTGGAGAGGGGGGGGGGCGATCACAAGAAAAAACAAGTTGTCAACGGGAGGAGAGTGCTAGCAGCACACACATTCCTAATATAAAAGGCAGAATCTGTTCTATTTTCCTGAACTCCAAGCTCTTGGGAAGAAGAGGGGCGATCTCAAGCATACACATTTCTATACTCTATTCAAGAACTAGAGAGAGTAATAAAACTGTTACCGAAACCTCCAACTTACCTGCTCCAGTGCCGCAGGTAACTGAGAACTGCCGTGAATCTAATTATATTTAATTATATTTAAACATTGTAAGGTTTTATAAATTTACTGCAACAATAAGAGTTTCTGATTTCTGTCAATGAGCAAAGTACACCTTACAGTGTGTCCTTAGTGATTTATCTTGTTTGTGCTTGTTTTTATATATTATATGAGATTAGTGAGATACCCAAAAAATATGGTTTCCACATCTATAATTATTCTAAAATCGTTAAACCAGGGCATTTTTTCCTCAACGAAAACTTATTACTATGAATGTTTATGATGCCTTAAAATATCAATATCTAGATAATAAAGTTAAAAGTTCAGTTGAGATGTATTCCAACATGACAGGAGTTGGAAAATCTACTATGTACCGAATACTGAAGGAGAAAAGAACGACTGGAATTGTTAGTACTCCCAAGTCACATTCGATCACAGGCAGACGAAAAACCTCGTTGGAAGAAGAGATGTAAACTGCAATAAAAGGAGTTGTACATACATCTTATTATGAGAAGCAGATACCAACCGTCGACAACATTCTAACTAAAATCAATGATCGGGATTTACCTGAAATTAAAAGAACTGAGTCCTGGAAATTGCTCAGAGAACTTAATTTTTGCTGGGGAAAACCAAATAGGAAATCTGTTCTTATAGATCGTCCAGAAACTGTCCGTTGGAAAAGGAAATATCTCTCTCAAGTAAAAGGTAGAGTTGCTAGAAATAACACAACTTACAAAATTAGTAATTTAACAGAACTTTTGAAAGATTTTTTGGAATAAAATTACTGCAGAAAATTTGGAAAAATCCATATTATAAAAGAATAAAAGAAAATGTGGAAACTCGATCTCATGATCCGTGAGATAGAGGAACCACGCCGGCTCATTTCTCATGATTTTTAGATGGAATTTTTACTGAAAGCAGTTCAATAGTTGCTCTTTCACCTGTAAAAAGTTTGGCCATAATAAATAATTCGTAAAAATTCGCTTTTTTAGCCTCTAAAGCCCATAAAACCCCTTAAAGGAGATTATATTAAGAAAACTTTTTTAGTGCTCCTGGTATAAAAAACAGTTTTTTTTTTAACGAATAACGAAGTGAATTAATGTGTTATGTTTTCAAAAACTTCATAGATATCACCATCTCTTCCATCGGGACTTATTTTATCTCACATATTCAAAGAAGAAAATGGAGAAAACATAGACGTGAGAAATTTTAACCACAAGTTTCATAATATTCTCCATAAATCTCAGGATATATATATATATATATATATATATATATATATATATATATATATATATAAAATCATCTTACCTCTTCTTTTTATCATATTATCATCTATGGAAATAATTCACCTAGATAAAAGCTTTTCATTATGTTTTGGATTGGTAGAAAAATCCTTTCAAATAAATTTAAAAAATATATTTTATCGCCTTACTTTCATTTTTAAAACCTTTTTTAAAATTAACGGAAAGAAGTAATGTTAACAGGACGTTATTAACCCACCTTTAATAATTAAGCTGTGCATATATACCCAGATGCAATGCACATTCCGAAAAAGTTTATCGGACCCTAGCAACAACTCCTAGAATACAAAGACATAGCGCTGATTTGTGACGTCATCACCCGACGGTGGTTAAAACACATTATTATCTGCTTTTTGTTGGATTTATGTGTTATCCAAACTGCTTAATAAAAGGGCGTTGTTTGTTTATAGACTTACTGATTGTTCATATAAATATGTACTTATTTAAATAGCCCATGTAATTAGTAGGTGTTATATTTGTTGCTATATACTGATGACGTCTATGGCATTTCGAAAGATTCAACATACGCCATTAAAAGCAGTTTGTTACCAATTGTCATTGTGCAAAAAACATAGTTCTTTATAAGTTCGAAAATGTCGAACTTTGTACCAGGAAAACACGTTTTTCAGTGAACTTTAATAACCTTCAATAGCTGCTACTCAAAGCTATCAATTGTTGGTTGAAGCTTATGGTAAGAATGTTTTTAACTTAAAAATTGTGTGAACAACGGTTTAAACGTTTTAAAAATGGGGATTTTTAATATTTTCATTTTTAGAAATCAAGGATTGTCGGACAATATCGCTTTAACAAAGAAGTTTTATTGTAATTGTTACAAGACCTGAAGAAATCGGATTGTGACGTCATCGAGAAATTTCGTTTCAGCCCTTTGTCTTTATTATAGGAGTCGTTGAACACACCCTGGAGAGGAACTTTAAATAGAAAAGAAAACGATCGGAGTAAATCCGCTCTTCAAATTTGATAAATTCCATAATCTATATGAAAATCTGTGCAATAAAAACTTCGACGAACTTAACTTCTTGAAAAAGTCGAAACTTTTCTATTGCTATTCTTAACACAATGGCTCTAGTTCGCCCCAGATTCGGATTTGGCAAGTGCGGCGGCGGCGGCGGCGGGCGTACTCCAGCATAATTTGCATGCCAAACTAAGAGTTTAACTGAGACTCTCGAACGTTCTATGCTAAAATTTAACTGCCTCGGGTCTATGAAATTGAATAAGATATTACGACAACTAATGAATGCAATAAGTTTGCGAAGTCGATGGGTCTTTTGTTGCTTGAGATTCGGTTTTTCACATAAATTTATCTAATGATTTAATAACGGGAAAACGAAGCAATATTTTAAAGATAGATTTGATAATAAACGGACGTGCCGTTTTGTGGAACTGTTAATTAAAACGATCGTTAAAATAAGATTTTACAAAATTAGTTAGTTATTTTCCCAAAAGTACGGAATAATGACGATGAAGCTTCGTCCCCAATATGTTAGTTGGCATAAAATATTTAATTTTGTGAAGGTTTTCAAAACTTGAAAAACTCATTCAATTTGAAGTTTTCAAAATTGAACATCTTAAAGAAAATGAAAGATAATTAAACAAACTGAGCGGTATTTAAAAAGGTAAGACTTACAAAACGGTGAGAAACAGAATCAACCGTCAAATAGCTCAACTAAAGAATGAATACTAGGAAAAGTATTCAAAAGACATGGAACACGACCTACATGGAGGACAAAAGAAAATATGGAACATGCTGACGAACAGAAAAAAACCAATCAATGAATACGTTCAACTAAGTCCAATCGACAGTCAACAATGGGTCAGCCATTTTAAGGAATCCAGGAACCAGCTACAGAAAACAACGTAGATGAAAACCAACAAGAAATCACAGAACTAACAGATGTTAACATTAGTGAAACAGAGATGCACCTGACAATTAAGAAATTAAAAAACAAAAAATCACCTGGTTCCGACCAAATTACGAATGCGATGCTAAAGTACGGAGGCCCCAGCCTTGTCACAGAGCTCACTATTCTATTTCAAAAAATACTCCGCACAACGTCAGTACCCAACGAATGGCGGAAAAGCATCACAATTCCGATCCACAAAAGAGGATCAAAGAAACAACCCGAAAACTACAGGGGAATCAGCCTACTGAACAGTTCAGCCAAACTGTTAACCAAAATACTGTCACAACGGATCGTAGACAAGTTAGGGGCGTGCGAAGAACAGCAGGTCCTCCGGAATAACCGCTCTACTATCGACGGTATATTTATTATCAGACAGCTGGTTGAAAAATCTATCGAATACGATAAACCGCTGTTCATTTGTTTTGTGGACTTTACACAAGCGTTCGACCGAGTCGAACTGGAACACATAACAGAACTACTGCGAAGAAAACAAGTAGACGAAGCAATCATACGCACAATATACGAACTGAATTCCAAAAACACCATGGTAATTAAAAAAAATAACACTATAACAGAGGAAATCCCTCTATTCATAAGAATAAGACAGGGTGATAGCCTAAGTCCAACACTTTTCAATGTAATCATGGACGAAATCATTGATGAGGTAAAAAGCACAAATATTGGGTACCCAATGGGACATAACACCGTTCAGATTATATGTTTTGCAGACGATGTTGCCTTGAGAGCAGATAGCGAAGACAACTTACAAAGAATGCTTTTCCATCTCAATCGAACAGCCAAACAGTATAATATGAAGATATCTGTGGAGAAAACCAAAGCAATGGTAATAGCAAAAGAACCGGTAAGATGCAAACTAATGGTTGGTGACAAACATATCGAACAGGTTGGGAAGTTTAAATACCTGGGAGCACATATAACAAGTAACAGGGCAGTAACGGAAGAAGTACGCAGACAAGCCAACAAAGCGACCATGATATCAGGCCAACTAAGAGACATAATTTGGAACAATAAACATATGACGGTTGAGAGCAAAGCAAGAATTTACAAGGTCTGTGTAAGACCCGTACTGACCTACGGCGCAGAAACAAGAAATGAAACAACAAAGACAAAACAAGTTATGAGAACCACAGAAACGAAAACGCTGAGAATAAACAAGTTAAAGAGATAGAATAAGAAACGCAAAAATACGCGAGGGCAGTGGAGTGGGGGATGTTGTGAAGTGGGTTCGAAACCATCGTAGGCAGTGAAGAGATCACGTGGAACGAATGGACGATGACAGACTAGCAAAAACCGTGATGAGAGAGAAATCAAACACCAAACGGCCCCCCAAAACATGGAGAGACAGCTGGATTTCGACCTCAAACGAGGATCGATGAGGCATTGTGTAGATAACAGAACTTGGTTCTTCCTAGAAGAAGAAGAAGAAGACTTATATTTTAACAGGCTGTGTATAATTTTTTGAAAAAAAAAATGTCGCGATGATACATAACCTCAAATATTTAAAAATCTGATGTGATAGAGCAATTCCCATTTTATTACAAATTAAGGGTATTGCACTTGTTCATTATTATATACCTAGGTATAAGAATTTGCATGTAACCAATACTTCGTCATTTACGAGGATGGTTCGATAAGTTCTCGGCCTGATAAAGAAAACAAAAGATTTTTGAAAATATTTTTATTTATTTTTCAATTTAGTCCCCTTGTACTTCAATACATTTAGACCAACGATGTTCTAACATTTTAATACCCGTAGTATAATGCGATTTGTTCAACTCTGCAAAATAAGTGGTTGTCGTTGCTCTGACCTCGTTATTTGAAGAGAATTTTCGTCCAGCGAGCCATTTTTTCAAGTTTGGGAAGAGAAATTAATCGCTGGGAGCGAGATCCGGCGAATATAGCGCATGTGCAAGCACTTCGAAACATAGGTCATGAAGTTTTGCAGTAACAACCATAGATTTATGTGCAGGCGCGTTATCCTGCTGAAAGAGCACGTTTTTTTTTGGCAAGATGTGGACGTTTAGCCTTAATCAGATGCTGAAAATGATCCAGTAGTGAAGCATAATACTCCCCGGTGATGGTCTCGCCTTGTTCTAAATAGTCTATAAGCACCACGCCATGTGAATTCCAAAAAACTGTTGCCATAACTTTTCCTGCAGACGAAATCGTTTTTGCTTTTTTTGGCGCACTTTCACCTGTCCCTACCCACTGTTTAGACTGCTGCTTTGTCTCTGGCGCGTAATGGTGAATCTATGTTTTATCTACAGTTATAAAACGTCGAAGAAACTCAGCAGGATTGCGTCGGAATAAGTCTAAACACTCTTGCGAAGTGTTCATTCGAAGGCTTTTTGGTCGACTGTTAACAAACGTGGCACCCATCGCGCAGAAAGCTTTTTCATGTCAAGAACATCATGTAAAATGTAGTGGACACGATTTATCGAGATGTTTGCTATACCAGTAAGCTCTCGTACTTTCAGTCGGCGATCATAAAGTATGACATTGTGAATTTTTGTGACAATTTCATCAGTTGTAGCGGTGTTTGGGCATCCCGAGTGCTCATCATCTTGAATTGAGGTACGAGCACGATTAAATTCAGCAGCCCATTTT
This sequence comes from Diaprepes abbreviatus, assembly GCA_034092305.1. NCBI lineage: Eukaryota > Metazoa > Arthropoda > Insecta > Coleoptera > Curculionidae > Diaprepes > Diaprepes abbreviatus. The sequence continues at coordinate 13,781,695 of JASJET010000054.1, forward strand.
TCACTATCGAAAACGAATGAGAAGAATCTTTTAAAGTAGAATCTAACTCATTTTTAATGTCCGCAGGCGTTAAGCCCTTTAAAACAAAGTACTTTATAACCACTTGAACTTCAATTTTATCCATCTTTCACAAAATATCGAACCTTATGTGTTCACTCGATCGCCACAAACAAGCAAGTGAACGCAAACATCTGAAACTTTGCAGGGTGTCATCTCAAGGTTAAAGTTTACAAAATATTATAGTTATTTGATCCTACTAGCACCCTCTCTGTGTCAGGCCGAGAATTTATCGAACCATCCTCGTACAATAGAACTTCTGAAGAAGCTACAGTGATAGCAAAACGCGTCAAGTTTTTTAGAAAAATATAGCGAAAATTTAACAAATATTTGTATTTTATTCATTGTTGAATATCTAAATATTTTGATACCTTTTACAATGCAAAAAATGCAACTATTTCTGATGCTGTAGAGCAATGGAAACAGTTACAGCATATCTTCGTGGAAGAGCTAGGACTTTCTCTACAAAAAAAACCAAGCATCTCATCGTCGATCTGACCAAACATTAACTAGTGTTAATGTTTGGTCATGATTTTGTTGACATGTTTGATCCCGAAAAACAAAGGTATAAGTTATCTCCAGAAGAAATAAATTTGGCCTCTTGGTAAATTAGAGTCTGAAATTGCAAAACACTTACCAGTAAAAAAGCGTTCGATTAAAATCAACCCAACCCAAACTGCATCTATAAAAAATGATTGAGGATCAAGACAAAAAAAGTCAGCGTCGAACAGACCCTCAAAAATAATATTTAAATTTTTTAAAAGGAATTTTTAAATACAAAAACCTCCATTTCCATTAGTCATAATTAATACGAAAACATTATGTGAAAAGTACATTTTTGCCGCCGTCGCTTCGATTCGGCTTTATAATTTAATTTGAAGCCATTCGTTTCCACCTGTCAGCGACCGGGACAGTGCGAAAATAATTTTATTTTCAACAGTACAAAATATAATCGTCATAACGGCACAACTAAACTAATTTGTCCGGTCCGTCATTTCGCGAATGATAATAATTAAAAATCCATCGAACCGCTGAATATACGGCTACAATTAAAACGGCTCTATGGTAAATTATGTGAGGCTCTATTCTAACGGGCGTAAATTTATGTCGGAGTTAAAATATGGCTTATATGGAAACTATTTGAAGGATTTTTTGGCAAAAACAATTCGAGTCGAAATTTTACAAAAGGATGGTTTTAAAACGAAAATCTAATTTAGCAGTATCAATAATTAAAAATATACAGGGTAATTCTCTGGGAACTTTATCCATCGATTGTGGGAAAACTATAATTAGGAAAAATCTGAAGTGTGCTAACGTGCATGGGTGACAGCCGACTAAAATATTTTCAAAATGGCGTCATTTCCAATTATACCGGAAGTAGATGTCAACTTGTTTATTTTAAATGGAACACCCTATATATTATTGCATTTTTGATTTCTACGTAAAATTCTAGACATATTTCATGTCAAATTAAACTGTGTTGTTGACTGATGTGGACAAATTTTATAATTGATACCACGAAAGTATTTTACATCTGGCAACGTGTCAAACGAATATTAGTCGTTTTCGCGAGTCTGATGGTCGATGGCTTTTCCGGAACGTATTGTTGGTTTTTCTTTCAAAATACTAGTTTTTCTAAATTTATTCACTAAAATTTGTGCAAACATGATGTTTTAACTAGTACCATTGAAAATAAATATGTAAGTTCTTCAGCTATATATTATATTACATTATTAAGCCATGTCAGTCCTTTCTTACCTCTTCTTTAGCGTTGAGGGATAATAGAAATTTAAATATCTATTAATCCAAAATCCAAAGTCTTCTATGGCGTTTCCTAATCACAATACCTCGCTCCAGACTCAATATTGGCATGTGCCGCGATAGTTTGGCATAATTTGCATTCCAAATCTCGATTATAGACGAGACTCTCGGAAAGTTCCAGGTTAAAAGTTAATTTCTTATGTACCCATTCGTATGCATTGTGTTTGTAACGTCGAAAGCTGAAAGATATCTTCTTTATTGGATCAAATAATAATATTATTTGCATAAAATGTTACACCAGCACACTCCTTATCTTAAAAGATTTTATTTTTACCTTGGCGTCGGCATTATATTCGGGGCATCTTGTCGAGTTACAATTAAAAACATTTTTATGATGTTAGTCATAAATTGATATATTTAACATTTTTTTTCTTTTTTCTGGAGATTTCTGTCTTACTTATAAATGTTTGTGTTCATTGTATGGTATACTTTTAATGTTTTTTTTTTCTATTCTGCTGTTAATTTCCTTTTTCTGTATTACCATGTCTTCGATCTCTATCTCGAATATTGAAAGATCGTACTTAATTCATTTTTATCCCGTCAATTCGTATATTTTATCTGTTCTTATTCATGTCTTGTTAATATTTTTTTTTTTGTTTTATTTTTGTTTGGTTTCAATTCGGGTTCTAGACCAGGGCTTATCTGTTTTTAGGTGGATGTGAAATGGAACATGGAGATTTTTGTACGAGAGCCTTCAGAATAACCTGAATAACGATAATTTTGATATGCGTCATTTCAAAAAGTTGGGCAACATTGTTTTTATTAATAAAAATATAAAATTAACAAAAAAAAAAGTTTTTTTTTTTCAACTTTTCCCTCGTGTAACTTTGAAGGTATTCATTTTAGAGGAAAGTTGAAGAAGAAAAAAAGTTTCGTAATTAAATTTGCCATAAGATAGGGTTGGTCGGAAATCTCAAAATAGATTTCCCTTATTGCAAAATGGCAATAATTAAAAAAAAGTTTAAAAAAAGCAGTTTTTCAATCAATTTTTTTTTGACCATTTAAATTTCTCTGAGGACCGTCATATTAGAGCAAAGAAAACTTTATGCCATGATCGATATTTATTGCACTATAATTTTGCAATCTGATTTCGTTTAGATAAATTGACCATTTTTTAAGTGTGTCTGAGTCCAAAATATCACTTTAAGGTATTTAAATTTATTTTCGACATATAATAGGGAACTCAAGTTTTGCAACGCTTTTTTTTAGAACCAAAATCGGATGATTTGGACGCCCTCAGGAATTGTTTAAAGACATTGTTGATATTTTTGCTTATAAACAAATATATTATCTCGGCGGATCTTCATTGGATTTTTTTGCAATACATGGTTTGAAAGTACTTGGAAAGACGCTTCTTTTCGTGAAAAAAAAATTCAAATCCCTCAATATTAATAAACAAAGATTCGCTTGGAAAGTCCACTACTATAGGGTGCAGTATGGTGTAAGTATGATGCATAAATAACGTCATTTATTTATTACAAAATGAATGCACGATGGGCACAAGGCATTATGATATTTGAGCTTCATTAATCGCGGTACATCGGTTTAAAAAAAAAATGATCAAAATCGCTCCATTAGAAGCCGAGAAAATGAAAATTTTTTTCAGATATGTATTTTGAATCTTCGAATTCAATTTTAAAATGGGAACTCCCCACCCCATTTTCTTCATTTTCACGCGCGTGGGCGATATTCTTTTCATTTTTTATTTAAAGTTTCCGATAACATAAACATTTAAATATTTGTATCAAAAAAGAGCTCGGCAAGTTTTTGGTTCAAGAATCAGGTCGGTATTGTTTATAGATTCACCATAACAGACTGTCAATTTTGACAGTTTGTATCTCGGAAACCAATTGACGGATTTGATTTTTTTTTTTTCACGAGAAGAAGCGTCTTTCCAAGTACTTTCAAACCATGTATTGCAAAAAAAAATCCAATGAAAATCCGCCGAGATAATCTATTTGATTATAAGTAAAAATATCAACAGTGTCTTTAAACAATTCCTGAGGGCGTCCAAATCATGCGATTTTGATTCTGAAAAAAGCGTTGGAAAACTTGAGTTTCCTACTATATGTCGAAAATAAATTTAAACACCTTAACGTGATATTTTGGACTCAGACAAATTTAAAAAATAGGCAATTTTTGTAAACGAAATCATATTGCAAAAATATTGTGCAAAAACTATCGATCCGATCCTAACGAATTTTAACGTGTTATTTTATCATGGCATAAAGTTTTCTTTGCTCTAATATGAAGTTCCTCAGACAAATTTAAATGGTCGAAAAAAAATTGATTAAAAAACTGTTTTTTAACCCTTTTTTTTTAATTATTGCTATTTTGCAATAAGGGAAATCTATTTTGAGATTTCCGACCCACCCTATCTTATGGCAAATTTAATTACGAAACTTTTTTTCCTTTTCAGCTTTCCTCTAAAATGAATGCCTCTAAAGTTACACGAGAGAAAATTTGGAAAAAAAAACGTTTTTTTTTTTCGTTAATTTTCTATTTTTATTGATAAAAACAATGTTGCCCAACTTTTGAAATGAATCAAATTTATCGTTATTCAGATTATTCTGAAGGCTCTCATGCAAAGATCTCCATGTTCCATTTCACATCCACGAAACCCCGATATTTGACAGATAAGCCTAATACTGTATTCTGTATTTCCAAATTTGTTTTTTAATCCTTCTCTTTTTCTGCTCTAACTACCACGCCATCAACGAATCCTAACTCTAAAATATCTTTTCTTTGTAAATATCTATAACCTATATGGATTTTTTTGCTTTAATCTCTCTTTTGTTGAAAATGTTTCCGATGGTCTGCATTACTAATGATGCGGATACTAATAATTCTGTATATCTTCTTAATAATTTTTATTATCTTCTTGTTAAATCCTCTTCTGCTTAGTATTCCCATAGCTTTTTCCCTGACATCTTTCTTGTTTTCGCAGAACTCGACTTTATGAATTAATTTTTGTGGAGGTATCTTCTGCGTTATTTTGTTTATACTGTGGAACAAGGTATACGGACTGTTAAAAATTTCGGTGACATTTAACGCCATTTTATTGTTAAAGAGCATCGATTTAACAACACTAAAACGAGTTGGATGGGTGCAGACGCAGTCAATATATATTAATAGATCACCTAAATTTTATATCACGTTCGAAAAGTTCGATTGCACATGAAAAATCTGCCCCTATTACGTCGGATAGACGGTTACAATTAAAACGGCTCTGTTGAAATGCATGGTGCTCTATTCTAATAGATCCGAATTTACGCTGAAATAAAAGGTTGGTGAACGAGGAATTATCCCGGATAATGCATAATCAATGTGATGATGATACCATTGCGGTACTTGGAAAAAGTAAGCTCATTTTGGAATTAATGGAACATCGGATTTAAAGTTTTTGTAGTATTTTCGGATGAATTAAGGAATTAATTCTGTCAGTTATAAATTTATACTTAGATAAAAATTTGTCATCAAAGGATCATGTCTAGTTTTAAGCTAAAAAAAGTTATTTACGGTAAATATGTTTTGTTATATATAGAGCTACAGTTTGTACTGGATCAGCTTCATTACAGTATCTAACTGGTAGTATTCTAATGTTCTGTGGCGGCTCTAGACCCCTCATACTCTTTTGTCAGAAATATCCTTCATACCTTTTTCAATTTTACTATTTGTTATATTTTATTATCCTGTTGTATTTATTTAAGATTCAATATTTTTTTTAGTTCATTTTACAGTGCTGCACTGAAAACGTGATATTTCTTGCTTTGTAAAATAAGCTATACCTTTTCGTACAATTTAAGGATTGTATCAATAAACCAATCGGGCCCTTTTACGGTCATTGATGACTCGGGATTTCCAACTGCTTGCAAGAAAATGTGTTACGATGTTGCCATTTAGGCGGAATTATTCCCAAATTTCTGAGTCACTATTAATAGACCGCTGAAAAGTTGGAGAACGTGACAACACGGTACGATACTAGTAAATTATAGGCAGATCCGTTTAAAAACCCTCAACTTCCAAGTTAGAGGTCTATTCTCTATCGGTTATAGTTCAGTTTTAGTATTGCTTTAAGGGACTTCCCGCTTTGAATCCTCTTTCAGTCCAAGCGTGACTACATAATAAACATTGTTAAACTTTTAATTGTTAATTTCACCCTTACACGCATACTAAAAACTATAAGTTTAGCGCACTACAAAACGCTAAAGTTCTAAAACAGAAAGCAAAAATGGAAGAACAACTTCAAACTAGTTTAAATCAGATACTGTTGATGATACAAGACATGAAAACAAGCCAAAAAGATATGAAAAAAAGCCAAGCAGATATGAATAAAAGCAAGAAGATATGGAACAAGAATTGAAAGAAGATATGAGAAAAAATCAAGACGATATGAAACAAGAACTGAAGTCAAGCCAAAAAGAGATAAAACAAGAATTGAAAGAAAATATGACGAAAAATCAAGACGATATGAAACAAGAAAAAGCAAACACTTCATGGTTGTCTATTTTGTACTGGTCGTATCCAACCTTTGTCAGCAACGTTCTTCAAATCAGTTACCTATTTTCTCTGTAGATAAACTGACTCTTCTCTTCATTTGTCTGGCTCTCCATAAGATAACTCTAGATGTCCATGTGTCTGCACTTTGCTACAGAGCTATTTGGACCCAAAGATTATCAATTTTATTAATAGGTGTTTCGGTAAATAATGTCGATTTTTTTCGAAAAATTTGAGCATTTCCGTGTGAACTCTGCGTTTTTTGAGGTTAATAAAGCCAAATTCTCACTTCTTAAGAATGTAAGTATTGTTTTGAAAGTCCGTGTAACATTGGTCGAAATAAATGGTAGTCCGAAGGAGCTAAGTCTGGTGAATTCGGTGGGTGGGGTAGAACGTCCCATTTAACGTTTTCCAAATAGTTTTTTACACATTTTGTAACGTGGGGCTGAGCATTGTCATGTTATCATATCTTTCGAAGTATATTGGTCCTTTTCCTTTCAATGCTCGGTTTAATTTTATCATTTGTTGTCGATATCAATCGCCAGTAATTGTATCACCAGGTTTTAGCAGTTTGTAATACACAGCTCCCTTATCATCTTACCAAATAAACCGCAAAGCCTTCCTTTTTTCAGCTGGCCTGAACACTTCTTGTTCTTTACATCAAAATTACCACTTTTTAACCAATTATCGATAACTTTCAGCAGCTGTTTCCTTTAAATGACATGAGATTATTAAATTTCCCTCGTAAAGCGTTTTTCATGGTACAAAGTTCGACATTTTTAAACCTATAAAGAACTATGTTTTTTTCACAATGACGATTGATAATGTTGTATGTTTACCCTTCAAACGCCATAGAAGCCATTAGCATATATATCAACATTGACACCATACTTCACATCCTTGCATTTTCGATAACAGTTTGCACCTCCCTAAATAAAACTAGGAGATTTTACTGCAAATAGTGAAACAATCTCACAAATTAAGATTTTTTCTCGTATTTCTTGTTTATTAACTAAATAGTACTCAACTCGGTTCAAGATTGAATGCAAAATCTCAACTTTTGCAGATTTTCGTCGTCATTTATATTTATTTTACTCAACTATGCTGCAATATTGGTTGATTTTGATAGAAATAAACAAATTTTCAAAATATTTCTCTAATTTAAAAAGAGTACTATAGTCTCGTGAACTATGAAAAAACCTGAACTAACCTGTACTACCCTGAACTGATGTTTCAAACAGATGAAGGGCAATAAGTTTACAATAAATAATACTAAGCTAGTCAAAAAGTTGGGCCTACAAATGCAAAACTGTGAGTTCAGTTTAGAAATATGTTCTATTCTTCAATATAATCTTCCATAAATTCAGTAAACTTTTTCCAGCGATTCTCCAATTAAAGCCTACTTCTTCATTCGATGGAAAACGCTTTTCACACAAGAGAGATGTGGGAATACATTGAAGTCCGAGGTATACGATGTTTCAGCAATTCGTACTTTAATTCCGTTAGTTAAGCACATCTGTGAGCAAGTGCATCACTAAACCAGGTCTTTCCTCACGAATGTTTACATCTAGCTGGTCCAAAAGGTTGCAGTAATATTCTCCTGGTATCGTTCTACCAGTGAAGAGGTACTCGATCAACAAAATTCCTTTGGCATCCCAAAAAACTAATGCTATAACTTTTTTAGAAGATGTTGACCTCTGCTTCGGAGCGGATCAACCAACGCCAGTCCACTCAGATGTTTGTTGTCGCAATTCAGAATCATTGTGGTAAATCCAGGTATCATCCATAGTTACAAACCGACACACAAAATCAATTTTATTTCATATAAAACGGTTGAAATGTTCTTGAAAAAGTTTCACTCGAATTCGTTTTTGTTCCATCCTACTTTTTCATACTCAAGACATTAGTCAAGATCTCATGTACTGTACTGGCCTCGACTAGTTCCTCCTCGGTTAATCGGCGGTCTTCCACTACTATATTCTGTACTTGGTCAACAATTTCTTGAGAAATAGCGCTTTTTGAACCACCTTCACGTTCTTCATCTGCAGTGCTGGTACAACCACATTTAGAATAATATTTTTACAGTTGTGTATGAAGGAACATCCTTCCCCAGTTCATTCATGAATTTCCTTCCCGTATAAACCTTTTTTATAGAAGAATTTAATCACTGCACGAATTTCCAATTTTTTCTTTTAAAAAAAACACAAAATACGTCTACTTTAAAGGCTGTAGAAAATAAACTATTTGACAGATTAACATGAAACTTCACATATGTTCGTTCTTCTGATAGATATACGAATTTAACAATAACGAAAAATATTAGCTATCGGTGCCATCTGTGTGTCAGGTCCAAAACTTATTGACTAGTCTAGTATTGTGATTAAACGAATTATTTTGTATTTTCCACCATAGTAAGCGGAAGAAGATTTATTTTTTATATATTTAGTAATTAAATGACTTCGAAAACGACGGAGGTTCTTAAATTAGCTGCTGTGCTCTCATATCATTTGTGCCAAATGTGGTTCAACAAAATCAAAGACGGTTAAAATTTTGTTAACAAAATAATTAATTTTATTCGATTTCCTTCAAAATCAGTTTTTTTTTTGAGTGCTCAAAAGGTCACTTGTTTCAGCCAAAATGTGAGAGCTCGCAGTTTTATGGTGAAGACCAATACGAGCCTTTCCTGAGCGCTTGTCAAATTATGCGGGATCCAACGTGCCCTTAACTTCTTCATGGCCAAATGGTCTGTAATACGTTTTATGCTTTGGTGTTACTAATGCCCAGGAACACTTCTGACACAACAATTTTGTATTATCAGTTTATGCACAGCATCAATGCTTTCTTGTACTGCAACCGATTTTGGACGACTCGTCCGTGACCGAACGACGGCCACAATTGAAGTCACTAAATCAGCGATACACAATGGTTTTTGTAGCTGTATATCGATGCATTCGTGTTAAGATACACCGTCTTGTTGAAACCAGTAACCATCAAGACCTTTTTCACGCATTTGTGGACAGACATAATGAGCCAACATCCACCGATATCAATTTCCATCGACTGTTTCGTTTTTCTTTGAAAAAAAAAAATGGCCCAATGATGGTTTTGGCACAAACGCCGGCCCAAACAGTCACCTTTGGATCATTCAATGGCGTTTCGTGGATCTCGTGTGGATTCTTCGTCCCCCAAATGCGGCAATTTTGCTTATTAACGCCGCCAAAGAGTGTCAAATGGGCCTCGTCGGTCATCAAAATTTGCTTCCAAAAATCAGGTTTAGTGTCAACCATTCGAGCGACTGTTTGGCCGTATTTCAAGCGACGTGGACGGTCTGTCGGTAATATTCTTTATGTTAACTGCACTTTATACGGAAGAAAATGCAAATCATCCTTAAAATGCGCCGCAAAGTGGTTCCACTGACGCCAAAATGCTGAGCGCGGTGACGATACGACACTTTTGGGTTGTGAGCATCGCTCTCTCTGACCGCTTCAACCAGTTCATTGGAACGTCTTGGTCGTTGATGAACGGTATGTTGAGGATTTCCCACTGTCCCGTACTCAACAAAATTCGAAACCAAACGACGGATAGTGTTGCCAGACGGTACCTGTTGGACACGATATTTTCGACGATATGCACGTTGAGTTAATACAACTGAACGACTATTTTTAATGTATATTGTCACTATTTCGGTGTAAAGCAATTCATGGTTAAAATTGTACTGAATTGACGTTTCAGAAACACGTATAACCAAATCAATCGGTTGGCAAAGGTCAAAGTTATTCAATGTTTACATACCGACATAAAAGATGGCGCACCCTGTAGCGTCCGTATTTCGAAACATTCTGACTACGTACACCATCTAAAATACAATGGATATATCACAAAGCACCTAGCAACGCCAATATTACCAATTCCCGAAATATAAAGGGCTACCCTCGTATCGATTGTACCAATTAATTTAAGGACTTCTAAAGAAACATATTCTTAAATATATTTATATTTCAAAGAGCCAGGCTTCAACCTGCTTTTTATGCTAATCTCAAGTTAATTTGAACGCTCGGGCGCACATTTGGTTTTTCTTTGGATGAAGCAGGGAAAGCGGAAAAGGCCGATCGGGTTTAATGTTACGTGTGGACTTGAATTTTTATTATGAACGAAAAAGAAAAGATAAATGAAACTGAAACGATTACTGTTTATTGATTTGCTTTTTGCGTGATTGTTCCTTATTCGAGGTAATCTACTGAATTTTCCGCAGCATTTTTTGTCACAAGGTCTGTAAGTAGTATTATAACACTTTGGAGAATATCTAAGGTAATCTTTATTTAGAATATCACTTAAGAAAAATAAATCTTTTAATTTATTGAGGGAAACTTTAATTGTTTTGTGCAGGGGTTTGTAGGATGAAAAATTATTTATTGAGAGGATTTCAAATCACATAAAACATTAGTTAATGATTGAAAATAGGTTTATTCTTCAGTATAATCTCCTTTGAGTTCAATACATAATAATGCTAGGAGATTTCAATGCTCGTATTGGCAACGAAACTTTACCCGGAGCTAAATAAACAACGGTTCAACGAGGATGTATTAAACTACAATGGAGAACTCCTAATCAACACATGTGCAAATAATGAACTCCGAATTAATAACACATTTTTCGACCACAAACCACAATACTTTCAGTAACACTCGAGGACAACAATCAATGATCGACTACATAATAACAAACAGATGCTTACAACCACCTTAGATATTGGACATACGAACCCTTAACTCTCCTAACATCGGTAGCGATCACAAACTACTCCTTGGAAAAATCAAAATGAAATTAAAACCTAACAAAAACACAAGATCTGGCACACCGGATAAGAAAATAAACTTAGAATCATTATGGGATGAATCCACTAAGGAATTATACCAAAAACGACTTAGGGAAAAAATACAAAACAAGCCATTAGACGAAAGGGATGACATTAACAACAGCTGGAAGAAACTAAAGCGAAATATCAACGAAGCAGCCACTGAAGCACTCGGAACACGAAAAACAAACCAAGGAAAAGGAGGACCCAACCAGACCCCCTGGTTCTGGCAAGGAAGTTAAGGAGCAATGTAAAGAGAAAAAGAGAGCCTACTTAAAATACAGGATAACGCAGTCTCCGGAAGATTATCAAGAGTACAAAAGAATTAGAAATAGTACCAATACATTAGTGAGACAAGTTAAAAACAAGCATATATATATATATATATATATATATATATATATATATATATATATATATATATGCTAAGGGGAGAAATCTGAAGAAAAGAATTATAGACCAATCTCGCTCTTGCCTAATATAAGCAAGATTTTTGAAAAAATTTTATTTCAGAGAGTTGTAACATTTCTGGATAAGTTCTCTGTAATATCAGATAAACAAAATGGCTTTAGAAAAGGGAAATCCACAATAAGAGCTTTGTACCAAACACTTATACAAATTATAGATTCTCTAAATAAAAAAAAGCAAACATTGGCCATGTGCCTAGATCTCTCTAAAGCCTTTGATGCTGTGGATCATAAAACAATATTATTAAAACTAGAAATGTATGGTATAAGGGGTAACGCGCTGCAATTGGTAAGATCGTATTTGACGGACAGGACTCAGTGTGTTGTGGAGTCTGATCTCCATGGTAGGGCTATAGTGTCTCAGAGGATTAAAATGAAGAGGGGCGTCCCTCAAGGATCAATACTTGGACCTCTTTTGTATATTCTTTACACAAATGATTTACCCGAAATCTTTGAAGAGCAGACTGTACTATATGCTGATGATATATCGCTTATATTCAGTGAAAGCACGGCGGAGTTGCTATCGATGAAGGTTCAATCTGTGATAGACACTCTCGATGGGTACTTTCGGTCCAACAGCCTGTCGCTGAATGTTTCCCAGACACAGTGCATTATGTTTGGTAACAGATTGAATAATCAATTTACAGTAACGTTTAAGGATACAACAATAACATCAGTTGAGTGCGCTGTTGTTTTGGGACTAAATGTCGATAGAAGGTTGGACTGGGGGGGCGCACATCGAGAGAATTGCCACTAGAATATCTCAGTATTGTTTCGCATTAAGAATTATTTCGGAGAGAGTTGGAATCGATGCAGCTCTGTCAGCTTACCATGCATTTGTACAGTCCAGACTCAGATATGGTTTGTTATTTTGGGGCAATTCCTGTGATATCAATAGAATTTTGATTCTGCAAAAAAGATGTTTACGATGTATTTTTGCAATGAAACAACAAGACAGTTGTAGGACTATGTTTATTAGTAACAATATTTTGACAGTTATAGGTATGTACATTTTGGATTCGGTGAGGTTTATTGTTGATAACAGGGATCTTTTTGAAAGTGCATCTATTAAACATGACTACATTACTAGAAATAAAACAAATCTGCTTTCTGATAAATATAACTTTAGTTTTTTGCAGAAAAATGTCGAGTTTTCTATAATAAAAGTTTTTAATTCTTTACCTGAAAATGTACATTTACTACCGAGAAATAGATTAAAGTGTGTCCTGAAAATATTTTAATGTAAAAAAGCCTTTTATACATTGAAGGAGTTTTATGAGTGTGATAAAGGCAGTATTGTCTCGAATTAGAATTTTTGTTATTGGCTATATTATTGAATTTTAAATGTATATAAGTGTACTTGTTATTTAATTTTTGTATATTGCACTTTATCTTGAGTTTTAGTTGTTCTGTTTTTACTACATTAACTTGATAGAATTATTCAAGAAAGATATTTAAAACTGTATAATTATTGTTGAGCTTTTTTCTTTTTCATTTTTTTTTTCTACTGCTGAGAGTGAACTATAATTTTTATTATGATGTTTATTACAGTAATGATATTTTTTGACATTGTTCCATGCCCTTATGGGTTTTTTGTAAGTAATACTTATTGGAATAAATAAAGACTTATCTATATATATATATATATATATATATATATATATATATATATATATATATATATATATATATATAAAATCAACATTTATTATTTCCTCAGACCTAATTATTAATTCAACACCACTAGCCGATCACCCATCCTGATTTCCTCGTCCTATCGAAAGAAAAAGCGAATGTGCGCCCATGCGTTCAGAATAGAAATTTGCATAAAAAGCAGGTTTAGAGTCTCGCGTACTTCCTTCCCGCCGACAACCCGCCGCCACCCCGTGACAGAAAGTATGCGAGGCTATTTGGCCTTTTGCCAGTTGAAATAATGAACTTTTAATCCAAAAAGAAATATGGTTTATTCGGAATTGATTGCCCCCTCGGCAGCGGCTTTTTTTTCAAAAGGCTTATAACGTTTGCCAAAAAGGCGCCCTTTGTTGGTGGTTTTTCTCCGATAATTATGATGGATAACGATCGGATAGCCGACGTAGGGAATCTGCTTGCTGGAATGGCAATGCGGAAAAAGGTTTTTAATTTACCGATAAATGGAAAATGAATTTTTAGGTATTAGATATGATTAAGGTATATTTATTTTAATCTGAACCGTTTTCGCAACCTGAAAAATTAGTATAAAATTATTCAACCCGCAGGGTATTTATTTATTTTTGATGGACCGCCCTGCGATACTCCAATTTATTTCTTGCTGGTTTTTTGATCCATTTTTAATTACCAAAAGTAAATTGGATCTGGAAAACCATCATCTTCAGTCTCCTAAAAATAACAGGCCTCATGTAGCACGAAATAATTAATTTTCAGGAAAATACACTACTCAACTTTTATGTTAAATTAAAATTAGAATTCCAGTCAGTGAAGAAATGAGCTTTTGATACGATTGAATAATAAAAAATATAAAATCCGGGATGACGATCCTGACTCACTGTAGAATTTGAAATTTGATACAGAAATTATATATATATATATATATATATATATATATATATATATATATATATATATATATATATATATATATATATAGGTTGGTTGAAAAGTTTTAAAAGCGAAAATAAAAGAATGTGTATTTTTTAATGAAATTAGTTTTTTTATTCAATATATTCTCCCTAAACTTCAACACACTTATTCCAACGATCCTCCAATAATTTTATACCATCTTTGTAATGATTTTCCGGAAGCTCTGCAAAATAATGTTTCGCGGCAGCAATAGCTTCTTCATTTGACGAAAAACGCTTTCCACGAAGAAGTTGTTTCAAATTCGTGAAGAGGTAATAGTCGAAGGGAGCTAAATCTGGTGATTACAGTGGATGTTCAAGCAATTTGTACTTTAATTCTTTCAATTTAGCCATCGTCAAACCACTTGTGTGAGGACGTGAATGCATTGTCTTGGTGAAAAATGATTTTTTTCTTCTGTAAGCCGGGTCTTTTTTCACGAACTTTTTTATCCAACTGGTCCTAAAGGTTGCAATAATACCCAGAGTTGATTGTTTTACCTTTTTCAAGATAATCAATCAACAAAACCCCTTTTGAATCCCAAAAAACTGATGCCATAACCTTTTTTGCCTGTCATTCTGACTTGACCTGTTTTGAAGCTGAACAATCAGCTTCAGTCCACTGTAAACGTTCTTGTTTCAGTCTAGGATCATGATGGTAAATCCAAGTCTCATCCACAGTTACAAAACGACGCACAAAATCGGTTCTATTCTGCTTAAAACGCTCCAAATTACGCTTACAAATTTGTTTTCGATTTAGTTTTTGTTGAATTGTTAACGAATGCGGCACTATCTTTCTGAGTAGCTTTTTCATACGTAATTGTTCGTGTAAAATATAGAGTACTCGTTCGTCCAAGATGTCTATGGTATCAGCAATTTCACGCTTAGTCGCACTTGGATCTTTACAAACAATATCATAAATTTGCTCAATGATTTCTGGTGTTGTTGCACTTTTTAGACGTCCACTACGTGGTTCATCTTCAACCCTTGTACGACCACGTTTAAACTCTAAAACCCATCGATGCACAGTTGGAAATGAAGGAGCAGATTCCTTCAACACGTTCACCATTTTTATATGAATTTGTGTTGCTGATAAACCGTCCAAAATAAAGAATTTTATCACTGCACGATATTCGGTTTTATCCATTATATAAAAATTCACTGACACGTCAACTTCAAATGGCGTGTAAACAAAGAATGAATTGACAGATAGGAATAAACTTTTGTGTGTGTTAATATAGAAGATGAGATATTAAAATGGCGTATAAATTTTGATTTCTGTTCTGGTTAATAGGTGTCGCTTTCAAAACTTTTCAAAATATTGCATACATACATATAACAAGCAACCCTCTTGACATTATGAACAGTTGTGTGTCAATATTTTTATGAAATCACTTCAAATATTATTTAATCTTTGTTTAAACTTTATTATTTGTGATCTTTCGAAGATCTTTGAGTTCTTGCTACATAACGCCATATTTTTCTTTAGTAGAAACCAGATCATGTTTTCAAGAGCCAATCCAGAATGACCAATTTTATTGTGTACCCCTCAATACCTGTCTATAGATAGGAGATTTTTCCAAAGCCCTGGACCGTCTCGATCATAACATTTTGATATATAAGCTAGAAAGATTTGTTTTTTCTAATTTCTTGATCAGTCTTCCCCACTGATTGGTGCTAGACCCACTATTTTTCAATATCTTCATCAATAATATTGGTGTATAGCTTGATGTTGATTATTTATTGTATGCAGACGATGTTAAAATCTGTAAGCAGATCAAAAGTGTAGATCATTGTTTAAATCTTCAAAGAAATCTAGAACTAGTTAACACCTGATTTCTAGTTAGTAATTTCCAGCCTAACATTAAGAAGTGCAATGTAGCATCATATATCAGTAACCTATCAATTATTCTATATGACTATAGTCTTAATAATAAAACTCTTTCTCGCTCAAATGCTTTTTGTGACCTAGGAGTAATCACTCAAAACTTTCTTTCTTGCCTCATATCAGTAGCGGATTCTTCAAGGAGTTATGATTTTATTGTGCGCTCTGGGATTTTGATCACATGGAGGTTTTACAGATATATAACTCTTCTGTAATATCAAAACTGGAATATGTATCGGTAATTTGAGTACAAGAGTACAGTATTCACATTCATTCATTCATTCATATCAGCCCGTTTTCATCCACTCCTGAACGTAGGCCTCTTCCATATTTTTCCATTTCTGTCGGTCCTTAGCGATCCCCATCCAGTTTTTTCCGGCAATTTTCTGGATGTCGTCACACCATCTCTTTTGGGGCCTGCCAACACTTATCTTGTTCTCTCTTGGCCGCCATGCTGTTATCTTGTATGTCCATCTGTCTATGTCATGTCTTGCGATATGTCCAGCCCAGCTCCATTTTAGCTGCGCTACTCGTTTGCTCACATCTGTTATTTTCGTTCTTGTTCTGATTTCTTCATTTGGAACTCTATCTCGTAAACTAATTCCCAGCATAGCCCTTTCCATTGCTCGTTGTGTAACCCGAAGCTTATTAATGGCTTTACATGTTAGGGAGGTTGTTTCAATTCCATAAGTAAGAACTGGCAGGATGCACGACTCGTAGACTTTTCTTTTCAGACTTATGGGGGTGTATTCACATTAACAACCTTAAAATGAGACAGAGAAGATTTTTGAAATACTTTGCTATATAAATGATGCATTTTAACCTCCATAAGGTTTCTCATAGTTTCAGCAGATTTAAATATACCTCGCTTAGGGATCGGCGTGATCATCACTTTTTAATGAATTTTTTAAAAATACTTACCCCTAACTCATTAACATAGTATAACCTTAAAACCGTTCTAAATTGACAGCAGTGTGTTTAAACTGAGAATAAGTCGAGCAAGTTTTAAACCCTAAAAATACAAGCATAAAAAATAATTTTCTTTTATCACCGAACCGGTAAAGAATGGAGAATTTTATATATTTTCGGGATTCAATTACTTCTCTTACATATTTCAAGGCTTATCGCAAGGTTCCTACCCTTAATATTCCTATATAAGCGTTTATTTGATCCATGTAATATATATTATAAACTAAACAAAACTGGCCGGCCAGAAGACCTATTTTTCAAGGCAACTAAATCGGGTTTAATAAATCTTAAACCTTCTTAGTGAATCAGGCTGTTAATAATTTAATTAATAAAATATCTAATAATAAACTAAATTTTAATGTTCCATGTCCAAATTCACGTCAAAATATTACTTTTTATTTACCAACTCCACGCACGCAATGTTTTAAAATAATATCCCATATATTCGAAGTGTGACAAATACGATAAATCTAATTTAGACCTTTTTTGCTACTCGATAAAAAGAGTGAAAAGATGTGCCCTTAGACATTTTTAATTTCGTGAGCAGTTGATTTTTTACCTTTTATTAGATATATTTTTTTAATTCGTTGTAATTAAATTGGAGAAATTTGTAGCGTAGATTATGTTTAGGTTTAGGTATAGACAGCAAATATATAGACTGCGGATCGTCTAGAAGTATGTTGACTTTCGCTTAAAAATAGACAGAGCGAAATAGAACAGTAGTACCTCTCTCTCTCATGACGGTCAGGTGAGAGAGATGTCCAATGACCTTTAGGGTATCGTACTTAGCTCCGCTCATAGAAAAAAAGACATTACTCGTAGAAAATGCTCCGTCACTTTCTAAGAATGAGTCAGGGTGCTTCTATATATATATATATATATATATATATATATATATATATATATATATATATATATGTGTGTGTGTGTGTGTGTGTGTACGATTAGCAGCAGTGCAGCATTTAATCTTTCCACCAAAATGAAAGGCCCTTTGTGTGCACCTTTTGAACGTGGAAGTATGAAGCAATTGTCCTTGGAGAGCTTCATGGACAACCCATTTTTTTGAGCCATTTTTTCAAATAAATGTAGAGTACTTTATGCTTTTCTAGGTCTTCTTTGTTCGGAGTAATTACTTGCTGGTCTTCCGCAAAATGTGATATATATATCAAGCTTTCGAGAATTTATTTCTCTTCTTCAGGACATCTCTACAATTATTAATTAAATAGTTAGAGTATTAATCTAATTAAATTACAATTATTAAGTAACTCATCAATGTGATTTGAATATTAAACAAGTACACGTTTGAAAAACAATGGAAAAAACCCAACATTTGCACTTTTGAACTGTAATTTAAAGGCATATTTTTGATGGAATTGCAAAAATTCTAAAAAGTTCGAAAGAAGCCAAACGTCCTGCTTGACTATTCCACCATTTTATAGTGTAACCTGTCATGTGTCAACCGGGAAGTGTAGTGGGTGGTGTAAGTAGTGGGGGAAAATACGGATACCGTAAACAGTGGCGTAGTCAAGCATAAGATTTAGCAAACATAGGAATATAAAGTTAAGAAATTACTTGTTTAATTTTTATGAGATGGCATCAAGATTCTGGAAAGAGTTCCTGCTTATCACAAAAGGCTCTTCCTTGAAATGATGCACATTAACCAAGAAAGTAACACCATAAATAAAAAAGTGACACCGAGGACCTGAGTGCCAGTGAGTTATGTTTTAAAATTGGAAAAAGAAAAGTATTTGAGTCTCCTGGACAGTCCTTCTCCAGACGAATAGGTGTTCTATTAAATTCTCTCATATTATGTAAAAAATATCAAACAAGTAATTTCTTAACTTTATTTTTCTATTTTTGCTAGACTACACCACTGTTTACGGTATCCATATTTTCCTCCACTACTTACACCACTCACTACACTTCCCGATTGACACATAACAGGTGTCACTATAAATTGTGGAATAAAGTTATTTTAATACTCTTAACTATTTAATTAATAATTGTTCCAACTCGCGTCCGAAACAGTTTCTGACCATCAGGATTCTGCGCATTAACTTAAATATAATGTGTAATAAGTTAATACTGTTTCTGACGCGGGTTGAAACGAACCTATATATATATATATATATATATATATATATATATATATATATATATATATATATATATATATATATATATATATATGTGTGTGTGTGTATGTATGTAATCGAAGGTTTTCGGGCATTCCGTGTATGTGCTGAGTCCCTCTCAGGACTGTAAGGCAGCTGACGTTTCGGTGAAACCTCATTCACCATTTCCAAAGCTCACTGTTTGGCGTCTACGAGCGAACAAAGTTCGTGGCATTGTTTAATTATATTTCTATTCCATCACGTGTTCTTCATCTTTTCAGGGCTTCATTTGCGATAAGCAATAGCCACATTTAAGACCCTTTGTGACCATGAAGGGATCTGGTGGTGTATTTTATAGTTTAGTTCTGAAATATGGCTGATTATATGGTTATTTTACTACAATAATTGCTACATTATGTATGGATGACATTTTATAGCCTGTTAAAACGTATATATTGTGATAGTCATAAGCTGTATTGAGATCTAGGAATACTAGGCAATCATCTTTCTTTTCTTATTGTTCAGCTGACTTATGCTGTTTTAATTTCATAGGGACCATAGTCACCTTCAATAATATTTCTTAAAATCTTCCCATAGACCGTACTTCAAGTACTGTGGTCGTACATCTGTAATTCTGATACTAGGACTTATTTCCTTTTTTGTTTATAGGTGTTATCCATTCTTCTTTCTAATCATTTAGTATTTCTTCTCCGCTTAAATTATTTTTACCTGTTTGAGTTTAGAAGTATAATAATTCTGCAGAAATTCCTGCATATATTTTTCAGCTATAAAATTTTCATATCTTTATATTCAAAAATATCCATATAACTGTTTAATTTCACGGAAAATCGAGACGTTGAACTGAAATTGTCGAGCAGTGTACTAAAGCAAAGATATACACGAGAATTACTTGGCTCTTAGTTCCTCATTTTGAGGGGATCCGCTGAAAGATTAGAAAGTAAAACCTAATTATATTTTCACCAACAACAACAAGAGGATTTATATTTTGGATTAAATAAATGACACAAAGGATAAAGAAGGGGAGATACGGTTATTATTTCGGAAAATCTGTGAAGATATTCTTTCGAGTTAGGAGAGATAATAAACCAGTTTTCCAAATTTGAATTTATGCCTTGTAATGAAGGCACGAGAAGAATACTTATCAATAAAGTAAGTAAATAGCTTTGACAGAGCAGAAGACGACTGTGTGTGTGTGTCTGATACGCATTACGTTAGGATTCCGTAGCAGTCGGTTTTCTTTTCGTTTTTTTTTTATCTGAACTATTAATTTTAACGCTATTTTTGTGTTACTGTTTTATTAAAAAGTATATTGAAGCATCGAAAAATAAATTTTAAGTAGATTTTTTTTGTATCTCATAAATTATAATAAAAAATTAGAATCATATCCAAAAACTAGATTAAAATAATTCTATATTTGTGGGCATATGCTTCCCTCGGAGTAGGCAAGTACACAGTTATAAAAATTAATCGATATATCGCATACTTATTAGAGGTCATGGCTGAAATGAAATCGATAAACTAAAAAATGAATTATGAAAATAAGACTAAAAAATAAATTCAAATAGTATTATATTTTGCAAAAATTATTCTATAAATTATATATATATATATATATATATATATATATATATATATATATATATATATATATATATTCTACAAAAATGTGCATTTTTAATATTATTTTATATGGAATAACAGTTAAAAACTTACCATTAAGAACAGAGATTTTTGTTTTACATAAAAAATTAATTCCCACACAACCAATTATAATCACACACTCTATTATATATTAACTTTTCAAAAGTATTATTAAAAGTCCAGCTAGGAGAGTGGACATTACATTTTTAACCCTATAACTGCCTTGACTTGACTGAATGTGGAACCCAGATGGTGTATGTTTTAGTTTGGGTCTTTTAATTGAAATGATATATTTCTGAAAAAATATCGTGATTCAATTTAAAAGAATTGAAAGCGGAGAATTATTCTTATTTAATTTTTTATTTATTTAATAATTTCCCTTATATTAATTAAATAATAAAATCCTATTTTTTTTTGACATAAATTATAAACTTTACATTTGCAGTAATTTTTAACACTTAAAAATACTCAGAGAAGTCACAAAAACCAATAAAACTGAGAGCATGAATGAATGAATGAAAAAGGGGTGGTGATACTAGATCATCAATGCCTAGACCTCCATTGGGCCCTTTACATTCCACCATAATTGCAGGTTATTCGAGGCCGATCGCCTTTGCGAATCCAAGCAGCCTCGTTAGTTGAACTTGCTTAACTGCTTCCGGTAACAAAATTGTACCTCCGAAATATGTCTATCTGCACGTCGGGTCGTCTTCGACACCCATTCTATGAAGATGGCCCTTGAGGAGACAATGTCCTGTCAACAACCCCACCACAATTTGCAGCTCTTTCCTTCCCAAGGAGGGAAGCTCGTTAGTACGCCGTGCACTAGCCCCAGTTATATGTTCCTTAGCACACCTCATTCCAGGAGCTCCCCTCCAGGATTCAATAAATTTGCTTTCCAGCAACGATTTTAATTCCCTTTTGCCAATAGCAATTGGGACAGGTAATATTGGTTGAGGTCCATACGGTTCAATCGAACCCAACTTTGCCAGACGGTCTGCTTCCTCATTCCCGAGTGACCCGGGACCCATACGGGTCTGACTGTGCAGTCGTTCCTTGTCATACCATTTAGTACATCCTTGCGCTCAGACACCAGTCCCCAAGGTATGACACTGGACTTCAGTGCCAATATCGTAATCTGCAGAATAGCATAGATTTCCGCTATGAAAATTGTCGCACATTGTCCGAGAGCGTAGTACACTCTGACTCCTGTGGTCTTGCCGAATACTCCGGCTCCAGCTCTTTCATCTTGTCGAGATCCATCAGTATACCACCAGGATCCATTTTTCGGAAGATTTTGTTCTCCCTCCTGAGAACATAAATTTAATAATAATATTTGTTTGTCAAATATGAAAAAGCCCCTCCCCACCGACCATAAAATACTACTTGACAGATGACAAGTGACAGATGGCATCTAGACACAAAAAGTGTCCAAGTACCTACTAGCTTAATTGAAATATTACATCATACATTGCACGTGACCACCCATATTAAAGGATGCCACTGCTTAATTGAAGTATTACGTCATCCTATAGCACGCCACTGATCGATGCCAAGCGATCACCTAGACATCAAAGCATGCCGACAGTCAAAATTTTCCCACGGTCCTCCGTTTTTTCCCACGCGGAAGAGGCCCAATTACTAAACAAACTTGTTTTTGTTGAGATCTAGTAGAGTAAAATCAAAGGCGGAAATACACCTCAAAATATCCAGTCTACCAATTGTCAAACAAAATGCGAACAACTACACAATTGAGGATCATTTTTCTAACCGGCATTAATAATTTACAATTCACATTTTCTGTTAGTACTTCTCTGTCAAAATATACATAACTTAAAACATTTCCTATAGACAAAACTATTTTTCTGGATATTTTTATTGATAGTATCTCGTAACCTCAAAATATAGAGTTTAGAACGCTCACGTTTTATTTTTAAAATAAAAAATCAATATGGGGATCTTTCATTTAACATGTTCTTAAAGCTTTCCTAACAGACTAGTCGGTTAAATCTATAAAAGCCCTAATCTCTTTGAGGTACGGGACAGGGTCGCCGCCGGTATTTGTCGTGGCCCTTGGCGGGGAAATTTGTAAAACACTTCAAGCCAAAGGGGACGTGACCCTTACGTGACCAATAATCGACAAAAGGGCGACATCTACACCATAGAACGGTAAATACGGATCGTTTATGTTGTATTTAGTTTAGCCTGGACATGTCCTAATTTATTTGAACGGTAAAATCATCAGATACTTTTTTTTTATCTTATTCAAAATAAGGGATATCAGTGATCATATTATTATAAGGGTCTTATTTTGCTGTGACTAATATTAACATTTATTGTATGCTGCTTATCGTTATAATTGATTGCAAGTTTATATATATATATATATATATATATATATATATATATATATATATATATATATATATATATATATATATATATATATATGTTATTTATTCACCTAATTTATTTACCTTCTCTAATTATGTATTTTTCTCTTTCCAGAAATGAACAGACACCACTACGCTCTATTCGTCAGGAACTGTAGATTGATTTTGTTACTGAGACGCGACTTCTCGGAGGGAGATCTGAACATCTTCAGGCCTGCAGAGTGGAGATGGAAAATTCCTCAGGTATGCAACATTCACAATATTTCTATAAATATTTTTCATCTGAAACAGTTATATTAATAATAAATTGTATAAGTTGGAATTGACTAAACTGGACGTAATTAAAATGTGACGTAAGTGGTCCAGTTGCAAATAATTTCAAATCATCAGTACATCCTCAATACACACTAAAAATAAAATGGACCCTTGAGGGACCCATATGACATGAGAATATCTTCATTTCACCATATAACTTGACATACTGCGTATGCAAAGATGGAATGATGCGATTTTAAATACAGGCCCCTATACCAAGACATTGTAGTTTATGCACCAGTAACTTGCGGCCTTGTCAAAGGCTTTAGTCAAATCTCCTTACACGAAGTTCACCTCTACATGGTGGACCAAGGGATTATTGAAATCGTGTTTTTCGTTTTGGATAGTATTCTTGTTATTATATCAATATTATCTAACAAGAACGGACGCTTATAGTGTATTCGTAACCGCACTGTGGGCAGAAGATCAAAAATATGCCGCCAAGTCAAATCTTAATCGATTTGGACCAATCTTTGCGTAATTTACTTCCAAATGTCACTGTTTATGTGAATTACTAAAGTGTGGAGAATAATCGTGCATAAACTCCAAAAATCAATTCAAAGTGCAATATACTATTTAATAAAAAGTTGTCTGGTTTTGGTCAATTTTTATATACAAAACATCTTCCTATGTATATTTTCAAGATTCTAGACTAGCGCTCTAAAAACCTAACCTCAAAATCTATAAATACTAAATTGAGGTTCATCTATTTACCGCAGAAAACATTTTCATGGAAATTCGTACTCAGAGTAATTTGAGCTAGCTAAAACAAAACTGGCTAGAGATGACCAAAACTAGGTTATAAAATCCACACATGACCGTGAATAAATGTTCACAGAATAATATGTAACGTTTTCGAACAATTTCGCGAAACCTGCTTAAATGTTGATAAATTGTATTCTGCGCATTACAGTACCCTTCCAAGTTTCTCTTTTGATTGTATATTGCGCACAACTAAGGTAGAGTTAGAGCTTCTAACAGAAATAGAGAGAATATATTTTCTAAAGAAAGGTGTACGTGGTGGCATAAGTCAAAACACCGATAGATAATTTCGATCTATCAACCTTTGATCCAATAAAACCATGTTGGTTTATTATCTACACTACCACTCCAAAGTATTTGGCCACCTGCATTTTTCTTTATATTATAAACAACAGATCTATTAAAACAATTTTATTAGATTTCATTGTTTATATCTCACCGCAAAATGCGTATCTACAATAAAAATGTATATAGCTTACTGTTTTTTGTCAACTCCTAGTCATAAAACCTAAATAGTGTCTTCGTCGGAAGTTCTTTGAAGTTAAACTTTCAAGTGGCACTTTTGTTTTGATGAACTTATTGGGTAATAAACACAAATCAAATATACAATAACTACTAAAACATATTTTGCAATAATTATCTGATGTTATTCGATCCGAAACTCATACTTCATAGCTCAATATAATGTAATACTATTTTCTTATTTTTTAGGCTCGATTCTCACTATAGGGCCGCTCTAGATACGCTATTGATACGCGTACTCTTTTTCATTTAAAAATATTTTATTGAACCGAGAGTGTATCGAGAGCAACATTATAGTGATAATCGAGCCTTACTTCTGCGTTTTTTTTCAACAAAATGGGTAAAAACCAAGGGATATTTTCAATAGTCTGGTCAAAGCAGTGATGAGATTTCAAGACTACAAAAGATACCAAGACAAACTGTTGACTATATTGTTAAGAAATTTACGACTCAAGGAACAATTTGCAGCAATCCTCTAGGCAGACCGAGAGCAACAACTTCTAGTGAAGATTTAACCATAGTAATTAAAAGCAAACGTGATAAGACGTTTAACTGCACCAGAAATAACAGCACAGTTCAGTGTGGACCGTGATCAGTTTATTTCAAAAACAATAAAAACAATAGGCTTAACTGTGTTAGAAAACATAAGAATTGAACAACTGCAGACTGGAAAAAGCTCATTTGAACTGACGAATCAAAATTTGAAATTTTTGGATCCAAACGAAGAGTTTTTGTCCGGCAGCAGTCGAACAAAACGGTGAAAGAGGCATCTACTGTGCCTTCAGTGGGGGTCTGTGATGATTTGGGGATGTTTCGGTGGTTCCGCCGTCGAGAATCTTGTGCAAATGAAAGAAATTAAAAAAAAAGGTTATAAAAACATATTAGAGAAGAGTGCAGTGCCTTCTGGAACCCGTTTAATTAATCTAGGATTTATATTTTAACAAGATAATGATCCTACACACACGTCAAAGCTGTGCTTGTGCTATATTTTTTTAAAGAAAAGGAGCAGGTGTTGAAAATCATGACATGGCCTCCGCAGCCACCGGACTTGAACCCTACAGAAATATTTGGGGGATCAGCTTGATAGGCAAGTACGAAAATGTCCTACATATCAAAAATTTGTTGAGAAAACTGTAAGACAACTGGCAGAAGATAACCAAAACAATATTGGAACAATTAGTGGCTAGGTTGTCGCAGCTTTGTGAGGCCGTCATTTAAAAACAGTATTATTATTATTATGTCTAAAAAATTACTAATATATAATTAAAATTACTATGAAGTCGTTTTATTTATTTAAACTTTTACAAAATGTCTTTTTCTGGGTGGCTAAATACTTTTGAGCGGTAGTGTATGTTGATGCGACCAATCTGTATCGTCATAGTATATCATTACCTTAAAAGTTGTTTTAGATAATTAACAGAATGGTGAATGATGATAGCCCACAGGTACGTTTTGGAAGTAGATGTGCTTTATCCGAATAGGTTACATGGTGCATATTCTGATCTTCATTTTTTAGTGGAAAATATTATATCATCTACACAGTTGACGACATAATCGTAAGTCTTCATGTATCAGCAAGTTCAAAAGATCTGTGTGACATATTGCTCAATCCCATTAATGTGGTTTAGGGAGCATGGAATTTCAAACTTTTTGGCTTTGTTCGTCTGTCTGATGGGTTTTATAATAATATGTTGCAAATATGGAGAGACCTTTTTAATCTGTTGACATATGAGGACATACAAATCTGTACCTGTATCTATTTCTATGCCTTTTTTGAATATAAAAAAAAAACTATTTTTCTGCCTATTGTGAAGTGCCAGCCGCGGTCATAGAAAGCTTAGCTATAAATTGATTTTTGTGGAGACAGCTTACCATGAAATTCTAGTTTTACCAAAATAAGTGTTGCAAAGCCATTTCCGGGAATATCCGACTTTAAAACCTTAAAAATACAGTTTTAGCCAATTAATTATGCATAATCGAGTCTTAAAACAAAGCTCTATTGAATTTTTAACGACATAATAGGATTAAAGAGTAATTTGTCTCCTCTAAACTACTCGATTTTTATCTGCAAATAACTGAGCGAGGGTTTAAAACTTTCAAACTTTCGAAGCAAAAGCATTTTGAATTTTTAACCAGGCAAGTTCTCGGAGCATTACGTTTCTTGTGTCTTTTAAGCGTTTGTATCTAACACTATGAAATCTTTTAATATTAAAAATGGGTTTACTTTTGCATAATAAAGAACAAGTTCTATAATAATTTTCAGTCGACGGTTTTTCGCAAGTGATAATAAGGTTTGGACCAGCTTTCAGCAGACACTTTTCATAAATTTGTCTCCTTCTCGCTGCGTTTGGGTTTTCAGTAAAAAAGATGCATTGAGATAACAGAGAAAAACATCCCCAGACATGCACTTTAACCGGGGGTTCAACTCATATCTGTGAATAATTGGGTGAACGTTTTTTTTTTTTTTTCCCGCGTCCGTCCTAAAGCCGGACGCACTGCGGCCAGAGTAGGCCTATTGTGCTCACCCCACTGACCTCTACTATGGACCCCTACTCTTGTCGGCTGCTAAAACCAAAAAATGGCAAACCATGGGCGAAAAAATGCGTTTCTGCACATCGGGCGCCAGTCATATTTTTGGACGTTGATCAGATAAGGGCATGCGCATAAGCGACTTCCTATTATCGATCGGTTGTTTCGTAGCGCCATCCAGCGCCATCCGTAAACAGCACAGTATCGGCTCAACGCCATTTTTGTGTTTATTTTTGCTTTGTGAGTTGCGTGCGATTTAAACGGATTTATAGCTTTTTAAGGGATTTACTTTATTTCTTTTTGTGTTTTTATTTAATATAATGGAATGTGTACATATTTCATTTCTTTATTTTCCTTTTTCTCTATAGGGTCAAAATAGTGTTGCTTTACAACGTTTTTGGATTTATAGTGTTTTCGTATAACATTAAATTTCCAAAACATGTAGTATGATATATTTTTAGCACTTTCCAAATGATTACCTAAAGATAAACTGAACTTTTAAGCAATCAAATCTTTAAAAAAATCGGAAAATTCGCACCAAACCATAGAATAGTTTATTCTATCATATGAAAAAAGTACATTCATCAATATGTCAAGAAATGGTACAATTTCTCCATCTATTACATTACTTATATAAATAAAAACATACATCCTTAAAATGAAGTTGGAATATTTTAAAACATACATATATAGCTTACAATAATTATAATGCATTATTATTTTGTTACATACATAAAATATTTCAGTACAAGGTTTATATTTTAGCCAGAATCGGCTATTGGCTCTATAATTTCTAAACTCTGTTTGAATTATTTTTTCAAATTGTCAACGACTTTTTTCCAGTTGCTAATTTGCACAATGTCCATATTCTTGCATAACTTCATCCACCTTATATTTAACCGATGTTTCCACCCAGCTCAAATGCTTTTTTTTGTTCTGCAGCCATTCTATGATTTATTATTTTGTGTCTGAAGATTGAGGACATGACGTTAAAAAGCGTTGTTCATTATTAATACTGATTTTGGAAGTAAATTCAGATTAGTTATGTCCTTACTCATTTTATGAAATTGTCATGATTCATGTTGTCATGGCAATCCCCACTTTGAAATCGTCAAATTAAAAATTCATTAATATATTAACAAAAGCAAAATATTACGAAATAAGTTAGACAAATGTGAATTTCTTTGTTGGTATATTTTTTTTATTCATCCCCAGCAATGACCTTGTTCACTTATTTTATTTGAAATAACATTTTTCATCATTTTGTCGAAAAAATTAATGCGATAAGAAAATATATGCTCCGTTCACCATTACGGCAGAAAAATATTATTATATAAATTTATTTTTAAATCCTACATATCCGTTGAGAAACCCATTTCGTATCAACATTTTCTTAAAAAATGAAAAAAAAAAAAAGATAAGAAAAAGGTCATTATTTTTTAATAATTAGATAATAAATTGCCGGACCTTAAAAATGTTAATTATTCACTCCCACCCTACAACAAGAAAGTTAACGCACACAGACGGAAACAATAGATTAGAGAAATAGTAAGATACATTTTCTTCACAATTTTACTTTCACAGTATAAGAAATGACTAAACTAACTCTCATCGGTAGACACAGACCGGATTATTCCCTTCTGCTTCAGATATTATTTGTGCCCATATGATGTGACTCCCAGAACAAGAAAGTTACATGACACCGACTTTTTTACTAAAGATTGCAACCATGGTTGCAACTTTGATAACTTGCTTGATTTAGACATTAGGGCCATTCTTTTGAGTCATTATCACTTTCAATTCTATCACTTCAAGTAATCATGATCACTTCAGCCCAATGCATATTCAAAAGAACATAAAGTTATCAGTTACACTTTTTTCACTTTGATCAATTGATAATTACTCAAAAGAATATAGCCACCATTTATGACTAATTGAACTAACTAAATAGATTTTCGAAGTTCGGTCCTGTCGATGGTCACCTGATCATTTTGTAGTGCGCATGCCGACATCTGATCTACGATGTTTACATTTTATTGTCGTAAATTTGCCGTTTTTGGGATTAAACTTTGCGGATCTATAAATATTTTATCTATGGCTCACCCTAGACATTACAGCCACTCTGTCAACCTAGCCCCCTGGCTCAATCTGTACAGTCCTGCTAAGGAGTGAGTGAGTATTTCTCCCGGTTCCAGACTTACTGAGCCGAATGTTTGTTGTCTAAATCTCTCCAGGGGTGAGCGTTAAACCAAGCTTTTATTTTTTTTAGGTCAAAATCTATGCAAAATTTATATTAAAATAATTGCTTTTTACTTATCTCTTTCTCTTCTGTATATATTTTTAGATAGTTAAGTATTGAAAGGATTAAGGCTTGATTCTCTTTATAGTGCCGCTTCCGATACGATCTCGGTTCGATAATTTTTTGTAAATGAAAAAGGGTTTACGATATCGAAATATCCGCGAAACCGATAGTGTGAATAGGTTCATTGTTTCTCCTGTAAGAATATTACACCGGACCGAGAGCATATCGAGAGCGGCACTATACTGAGAATCAAGCCTAACTGTACAACTGGGTAGATTTTCCTTACGTAGGTTCTGGTTTTACTTGTTGGAAATCCATATTCAGCGATGAATAAAAAACGAATATTTGAAGATTTCCACTATATTTAACTAAAAAACTTGACGCGTTTCAGCATTGTATCACAAAAAGACAAATTTAAACTTCTTATAATGAATCCTCAAATACCTCAGTTATACTCTCTAATCAAACTACATAAAGTAGATTACTCAGTAAGACCAGTGGTATCCTACATGTCTGCACCAGCATATAATATCTCATCGTTCCTAATAGATAAAATAAAACACTTTTGCAGCTTTACACCAACATATAATACAAAAAATTCAATGGAACTTGTCAACAAAATAAAAAACTTAACTTTACCAGACAATACTAAACTAATATCTTTTGATGTTAGGAATTTATTCCCCAGTATTCCACCAAAAGAAACGCTCTCTTTACTAGAAAATCTGTTGAACAAAAATAAAGTAAACCTGTTTATAAAAAACGACATTTTAAACTTATTAGAAGGCTGCCTTAACCAAAACTATTTTGCGTTTAATGATAAAGTCTACAAAAGCAAAAAAGGATTGATTATGGGTAGCCTTTTAAGCCCACTGTTAGCACAGATTTTTATGGACAATATAGAAAAAATAATATTTAATAACCACATAAGCCAACATTTCTTGTACTGGTACAGATATGTGGATGACATATTAGTGTGTTTCCCAGGCACAGATCGACAACTTAATAAATCTTTAGATTTTATTAACTCAATCCACCAAAATATTCAATTTACTATGGAAAAAGAAGAAAACAACTCAATAAATTTTCTTGATCTAGTCATTACTAAAGTTTTAAATAAACACTCTTGGAATTTTTCACAAACCCACACATACGGATATAACCATACATAGAACTTCATCTCACCCAGAACAACATAAATTAGCGGCTTACCATAGTTTTATTCATCGTCTTATTAGCATTCCCTTATCTGAAAGAATTAAATTGGGTTAAACAAGTTGCAGTTAACAATGGTTCCTTACCATCAATGGTCAACTCAATTTTAACAAAAAAAAAATAAAAAAGAA
This sequence comes from Diaprepes abbreviatus, assembly GCA_034092305.1. NCBI lineage: Eukaryota > Metazoa > Arthropoda > Insecta > Coleoptera > Curculionidae > Diaprepes > Diaprepes abbreviatus. The sequence goes on from JASJET010000054.1 coordinate 13,812,803, forward strand.
AGCCACACAAGAAGTTTATCCTATAGCACAAGAAAACAAAAAACGCAACTTTACCGCTTTAACATATTTTGGTAAATCATCAATAAAAATTAAAAAATTTCTGAATAAAAAAGATATCGGGATAGCTTTTAAAACAAATAATTCAATAGGAAAACGCTTAAAAAATTATAAAAAACAAATAAAAATAACAAGTGTGGGGTCTATAAACTTAAATGCGGAAGTTGCCCAAAAGTATATATAGGCCAAACAAGCGGATCCTTAAAAAAAAAAAAGATGCAAGAACACAAAAACAATTTTTTACACAATAAAAATAGTTCTTCATACGCAAATCATTTAATAGAACAAAATCATCAATTAGAGGATAATTTTGAAATTCTCCATGTAGAAAGGTTATAAACTGAATTTCTTAGAAGCCATAGAAATAAATCGATTAAAGAACACAAGTAATCTCTTAAACGACCAAACAGATATCACCTCCTCACCCTTGCTAAATATCTTTCTTTTAACAAAAGCCAGTGTTTCCCAATAATTCAAATAGATAATAAAATGTAAATTAAGGATATTGCACTTATTCATTATTGTAAATGTAGGTATAAGTTTTTCAAGTAACCAAATATTTTGTCATTTAAAATAGAACTTCTGATGAAGCGACAGTGTTTACGAAACGCGTCAAATTTTTTAGTGAAATATAGTGGAAATCTGACAAATATTCGTCTTTTATTCATCGTTAGATTTTCGTTATTTTTCTGCACTGCTTTATATACAATAAACCGAAAAAGTAACCGGATGTATAGTACGAAAATAAAGTTCGGAAGGTAGAAACTACTTCCGAACTTTTCGTCCGTTCATTGTATGCAGTTAATTCCCCTTACTTTTCCTAAATAAATGAAAAGTCAAAAATAAGAACTAAAAAATCACTGACTATAATATGCGCTACGTAATTTCTTAAGAACTGTTCTCGAAACTAAGGATTATTACTTATTAAAAGCCAAGCCTGTATTCTCTCGAAACCCCGCTGGTTCTCGATGGTACCTAGCTCGCCCCGTACATAAGGATGAATTCGATTCCCGAAAGTTCCAAAGTTTCGGTCCTCGTTCGTAGACGGTGTCAGTATTCTATGCCGGACATTTCATTCCCGAATTGACGTATATCTGATCATTTTAATCTTATTTTTATACAAATGTTACTAAAACTATTCTAGATCTTCCTATAACTAATAGAAAACGATAATAATGGACGTAGAAAAAACTATTCATTCTTTTTAGTGGTCTGGAAATACTTAAATCGTTCTGCTTGTGAATAGAAAAAACAGTCATTATACGAATTCTTTGTACAGGATGAGTCAACGATTGGATGAAGTAGGTTTGTGCCTTTTCGGTGAAATTAACAAAGAAACTATATTTATTGTTTGATACAGTTTATTTTTACGCAGATTTTAAAAATATTTAGGACTCTACAGGGTGAGCCAAAAAACTAGGACAGCATAAAGTTGTATTTTTTTTAAATAGAACACCCTATATACGAATCGTATTTTCGATTTAGCTTATAATTTTAAATCTTTTTTATTAAGGGTTTACTATAACAAAACTTTATAGTTTCTGAGATAATTAAGTTTAAAGAAAAAAAGTCACATTTTCAAGCATCAATTCAATCCTAAATAACGTTTTCAATTTTCTGACAAATATATTCAAATTTGGAATTTAGCAAGGCCAAGGACAAGTTAACATAATTTTTACCTAATATTTGCAATAAAAGCTACAGGGTGTTGAACACATCGGCTCACATTTGAACAAGTTTAAATGAATAAATATCTTTTTTTTTTAAATGGTACACCCTGTATATTTTCATGTTATTTAATAGAGTAATAAAAACCCTAAAAGTTTTGTTCAATATATCCTATACCTATTTATAATAGTTTTTGAGATATTTCAGTTTTTCTTATTTTCCATACTTTTTTACAGAAATAGTCGTCTTCATTATCATAGTAGCCATGTAAAATAATAAAAAGAAACTACAGAAACAAACAGAATGTGGTTAAATATGATGAAATACATTATTCGTTATATTACAGCGGCAATAGTTTAATTAAACATAATGTGAAAAAATTAACACAACAATAACGACAAGGCAAATACATATTTACTTTTATACTAAATTGAAACAAAAAAATTACCTATTAAATACTGAGATTAATTATTTCTTTTTAATAAGTGTTCGAATAAACGACCCTCTTGTGCAATGCACAAATTTAGTCTTTTTTGCAGATTTTCTCGGACCCTGGACAAAATTAGTGGCGTTATTGTTCTACAGGTATCCCTAATCCTGTTTCGCATATCTTCCACTGTTGTTGGTGGATTAACATACACCTTATTTTTAATATAACCCCATAGGAAGAAATCTAATGGGGTGATGTCGCAAGACCTTGGTGGCCACTCAATGAAACCCCCACGTCCAATCCATTTTTGCGGATATCGTTGGTCCAAAAACGCACGAACTTCACGATGGTAATGCGGAGGCGCACCATCGTGCTGGAACCACATACTGTCGAGCTCATCCCTATCGAGACCTTGAAGCAGTTGGGGTAGTTCTTCTTGTAGAAAGTTCAGGTAACTATGGCCATTTAGTGGTTCATTAAAAAAGTGGGATCCAATAATTCGATTATGATGAATACCACACCAAACATTTAATGACCAGTGGTTTTGATGTTGCACCTCTCTAATCCAAAATGGGTTTTCTGTGGCATAATAATGCATGTTGCGTCTATTTACGGCACCGTTACTTCTAAAAGTAGCTTCATCACTAAACATTACCTTGCATAATAAATTTGGATTTAATTGAATCTCCGCATTTATTGTACGACAAAAGTTTACACGACTTTCAAAATCCTGTCCATGCAATTCTTGGTGTAATTCCATATGATATGGATGATACCTATATTTCTTGGTAGTACGATTAGCGGTGGATTGTGATGTTTCACATAATGCTGCTAACTGACGGCTACCAATATAAGGATTTTCCTGAACATTTAACAATACTTGTAGTTCTTATTCTTCATTAGTTACTGGTTTGTTGACCACTTTACGTTTTGGATAATCAACAGTACCAGAAGTATCAAATCTTTGCATTAAGTTTTGAAAAGTATGGGTATTAGGCTGGCGTCGATCAGGATACTTCATTTTGTAAATTCTTTGAGCAAGAAGGCAATTTTTTGAGCCTCTCCTATTGTATAAATCATATCTATTAACTCATTCTTTGGAAAATTCATTTTACAATATAAGATGAATGCAAAAAAAAAACCAAACTACACTACATAAAAACCAAAAGAAGCGATTGCGGTTATAAATTTGACACACAGAAAAATGTTCTTTTACATTGTTTTTGCCATGGCTACTATGATAATGAAGACTATTTCTGTAAAAAAGTATGGAAAATAAGAAAAACTGAAATATCTCAAAAACTATTATAAATAGGTATAGGATATATTGAACAAAACTTTTAGGGTTTTTATTACTCTATTAAATAACATGAAAATATACAGGGTGTACCATTTAAAAAAAAAGATATTTATTCATTTAAACTTGTTCAAATTTGAGCCGATGTGTTCAACACCCTGTAGCTTTTATTGCAAATATTAGGTAAAAATTATGTTAACTTGTCCTTGGCCTTGCTAAATTCCAAATTTGAATATATTTGTCACAAAATTGAAAACGTTATATAGGATTGAATTGATGCTTGAAAATGTGACTTTTTTTCTTTAAACTTAATTATCTCAGAAACTATAAAGTTTTGTTATAGTAAACCCTTAATAAAAAAAATTTAAAATTATAAGCTAAATCGAAAATACGATTCGTATATAGGGTGTTCTATTTAAAAAAATACAACTTTATGCTGTCCTAGTTTTTTGGCTCACCCTGTAGAGTCCTAAATATTTTTAAAATCTGCGTAAAAATAAACTGTATCAAACAATAAATATAGTTTCTTTGTTAATTTCACCGAAAAGGCACAAACCTACTTCATCCAATCGTTGACTCACCCTGTATATATAACCAAACAAATATATTGCGTTATGATGATTTTATTTGTCACAAAATTGAAAACGTTATATAGGATTGAATTGATGCTTGAAAATGTGACTTTTTTTCTTTAAACTTAATTATCTCAGAAACTATAAAGTTTTGTTATAGTAAACCCTTAATAAAAAAAATTTAAAATTATAAGCTAAATCGAAAATACGATTCGTATATAGGGTGTTCTATTTAAAAAAATACAACTTTATGCTGTCCTAGTTTTTTGGCTCACCCTGTAGAGTCCTAAATATTTTTAAAATCTGCGTAAAAATAAACTGTATCAAACAATAAATATAGTTTCTTTGTTAATTTCACCGAAAAGGCACAAACCTACTTCATCCAATCGTTGACTCACCCTGTATATATAACCAAACAAATATATTGCGTTATGATGATTTTATTTGAATATTCTTTTGTTTCCTAATAATGAGAAAATTTGCTCAATTTAATGTAATAAAATGTAAATTAAGGGTATTGCACTTATTCATTATTGTAAATCTAGGTATAAGTTTTTCAAGTAACCAAATATTTTGTCATTTAAAATAGAACTTCTGATGAAGGTACAGTGTTAGCGAAACGCGTCAAATTTTTTAGTTAAATAAAGTGGAAATCTGAAAAATATTCGTCTTTTATTCATCGTTAGATTTTCCTTGTTTTACTGCACTGCTTTATATACAGTAAACCGAAAAAGTAACCAGATTTATAGTACGAAAATAAAGTTCGGAAGTCAGAAACTACTTCCGAACTTTTCGCCCGTTCATTGTATGCAGTTAATTCAAACAAAATATTGTTGTTATTTTGTGATTTAGTAATATATTTCTTTATTCTACCTTTGTACGTTCCTAAAGTTAAATTAAAATTTCATGAAATGTTTGACTTAGTCGCCCGCTGCCGCTGGTTGAAAATAATCCATAATGGAACGACAACAAATAATCTGGTCTCGATTTTTAACTGTTTTCTAACCGTTGGCTTTGTCAGAGTATTTTTCCCGCTATATTTATTAGCTTTCTAGTTTGTGAGAACACTTCGGTCCCGAGCAGATCATCAATCTTGTTTTTTTCCACGTTTTTTAAAATGCCCGACTCAAGTTGTCGAGTTTGTGTTTTTAACTTTGCCGTGTCAAACTTTTTAGTTACCTTGGCTGAAGTTTTTTGAATGTTCGAGGCGCTTTTTATTTTATGCCGTTTTTAAATTAGCGAGCGCAGAATGGGGATTTTACGATGGATGGTGGAGAATGTTATAAAGTTAAAAATTAAAGTGATGGAATAGCGTTTTATACAAGATGGCCAGTTAATGAGGTGTAGTTCAATATCCATTTTATTGAAAGCAATAGAACAGGATTGCGATTCACAATCTTCTGTCATTATTTCGCATGAAAGGGTCTAGTTTTTTATATATAATGATGAACGTTAATGCCAATGATGGACGTCGTTCGCTCACGGAGGAGTGGTGTGAAGGTCGTCCAAAATCGTTTGTAGTGCAAGAAAATATCAATGCTGTGTGGACTTGTCATGTGACATACCGTGTGATTAAGGTATTTTTGGGCATTTGTAACGTAAATTTGGCCAGGAAGAAGCTATGTTCGCCTTGAATACAGCATGGAAATGCTTCAAAAATACGATCGCGGTACTTTAAAAAACATATATAAGATCGTGATGGGTAACAAGTCTTAGATTTAGGTGTATGTGACCGAAAGTAAACAGCAGTCGATCTTTAGGTCATCCGTGATGAGCTAAAATCGATAAAAATTGCTCGCACACGAAGCACTTCAAAGCAAACTGGCAATGTCGCAACCGTGCCTTTAAAGAATCGTAGAACGGTGAATTCTGAATGATTCAGAACCATTTGTTACCTAAAGCCTTCAGTGAATTGAAAAGAACAAACCTGAAATAACGCATCATTCTCTACTATGACAAATGCCTCACACATCGGCTCAAACAAGTGACTTTTTGAGCACACAAAATTTGGAATTGATAGGCCATCCGCTGAACAGCCCTGATTTCGCCCTCATTGATTTTTTGTTCCCATACATGAAGAATAAACTGCGTGGTCAATGATTTTCTACGCCAAAAAATGCTATTGTCGTGGACTCCTGAAAACGGATTATTTTAGTGGCGTATGACCGTTTCGTCCAAGGTTTACTGCTGTCCCATATTAATAGCTATTCTAAAAAACCTATAAATAAATATCACAGTGACAAAAGTCAGTCTGGAAGTCTGATCGTTCCTCTTAGCTCTTTCAGTATTAGTACTAAACAACTACAGGTTATTTAGGGCTTACCAATACCAAAACATGGCTTGAAGACTCAGCACATACTACTATCTAGCCGGTCAGATTTCGTCTCTTGCTTTGAAACTCCCACATCAGTGCGCCTGCGAGTTTTTATAAAATTAAACGAAACAAATTTCTCAAAACACTGAAATCTATTAACAAAAATAAATAGAATGCCAAATTATTTACAATGAGAAACTTATAATTAATAATGATCAACAATTCCAAAATAACTAAAATTATTGCTCCTCTTAGCACCTCTATTATTGAAAATATAACAAACCCAATTTTGAAAATAATGCGTTTAAATGACTTTCTAAAATATTAATCAAGAGAATAATAAAAGATGGAAAACAGCTATTTAAATGCAGCAGTACTAAAGTCGTCCTTTTCCCAACTGAAATAACACAGGATTTCTCCTTTCCCTAGACAAATGAAAAGTCAAAAATAAGAAACTTCTCAATCACTAATTATACGCGCTACGTAATTTCCTAAGAACTGTTCACACAACCATACCACCTCTAACGAACTTCAAATCGTAACTAATTATTATTACTTATTAAAAGCTAAGCCTGCATTCCCTCGGAACCCCGCTGGTACCTAGCTCGTCCCTTACATAAGGACGAGTTCCATTCCCAAAAATTTGAAAGTTTCGGTCCTCTCTTTCGTAGAGAGTGTCAGTATTCTATGCCGAACATTTAATTCCAGAATCGGCCTGTATCTGAACATCTTAATCTTATTTTTATACAAAAGTTAATAAAACTATTTTAGGTCTTTCTATAACTAAAAGAAAACGATAATAATGGACGTAAAAAAACTATTCACTCTTTTTAGCGGTCTGGAAGTATTTAACTTGTTCTGATTGTGAATAGAAAAAACAGTCATTATACGAATTCTTTGTACATATAATCAAACAAATATATTGCGTTATAGTGATTTTATTTGAATATTCTTTTGTTTTCTTGGTAATCGCAACCACATGTTGGTCGTAAACAAATATAGCGTTTCTATGACTTATTTATTTTACAATATTAACGGAAGTGCTTCACGATATACAGAGTGGCTCAAATGAATTCTTCCATTTAGTAGGATTTTCTCTACGACATATAATATTTAATTCGATTTATCATAATTAATGTTTGTTCCATTACACAATAATGATTTCCGGATTGGTTGAAAAGCATATAAAAGTGTATTGATTATCGAGGAGAACATTTTGAAAAACAAAAAAATCATTTTCTATGAGAAATATTTCCTTTTTCTTGCTTTTATCGAAATATAAATGACTACCATCGTATATAGTATTTTAAACCAAAAATTATTCGTTTTGTTGTAATTTTTAAGAAGTGACTCTACTTGTTACCACTACTACACAAAAATGTTCTGTTCTAGTTCATTTACACATTATATTTACAGGTTTGTGATGACCAATGGCATCACTACGCTATCAACGTTCGATTCCCTGATGTCGAGCTCTACATTGACGGACAACTCTTTAGAAGTGAAAAGAAGAATCCTGAAGTTATTGATGACTGGCCATTACACCCAACCAAAGGAATTAATACTACTCTTACAGTAGGAGCTTGTTGGCAGGTAAAAATGACAGTCGAAATGAAATTTATATCCGTCAACAAATTTATTATAAAGGGGTGACGATATCTTTCGAACCGAAACTTTTAGTGACCCGCAAAAGGCCTAGAATATATATATATATATATATATATATATATATATATATATATATATATATATATATATATATATATATTACTTTATCTGATTTCTTACCTGATAACTGAGTATGTTAAGTTTCTCAAGCCTACACAATTTTTACAACTGCAACATATAACGTTGGTAATTATTAAAATACTTCCTCCTTGTCTCACATTCTTCCTTGATAACACTAACAAAAAGGGTTTTGAACTAAAAATAAATAAATAAAAATCATATAGGACCACAAAAAGAAACAAACAAAAAACTTAATGTATAAATAAATAATAATAAGGAAATACTACAATAAAACATTCTTATTTTAAACGTTTCTCTTATTTTAAAATTTTTTTAACACATTTAACAAAAGTATTAACGATAATAACAGTGCCATAGAACGGTTATACCCAACCTGAGCAATGTATCAATTCTATCGATCGTCTTGGATGCAACTTTACGCTTAAAATTGATTTGGTGTGTAGGGTAAGCTTTCATTCTAGATAGGAACTTTACATGATCATATATATCCAAATATATACACTATACTCGTTTCTATGCCATTACATAAAATGTAAACAAGAATTCTTTAAATTGAATCTACTCGAAACAAATTTTATAACGATAAGCAATATATATATATATATATATATATATATATATATATATATATATATATATATATATATATATATATAATAGAATAAAATATTGGCGAAGCGGACGTGAAAATTTGTCAATCTACATGATTTTCGTATTAAAAAGTGCGGAGCACTCCAAAATATGGAAAAACTCCGGGTCCGACAGATGGCGACAGCGCTGTTTCGTCCTAATATGGGACTCGTCAGGCCACCGCAGTCGGTACAAACCATCATCTCGCCTTTGCATCGTATAAAGCTGAATTTATAATCAAAACACAACAAATAAGAAGACAAAGGCGACATCTCGATGGTCCACTTGATAATACAAGAACCACACAGATTAACAAAGTTTGTAAAAGAACCGTCATATGGTGGCGCGACGGTGAATTAAAACAGAAATATGTAAAATCGAGTACACGAAACGCGCTGCCCAAAGGATAGGGGTCGCATTTTTCGGTACTGGCAAGCAAGCCTACCGCCTATTTTGGCAGCCAAAGCCACGTGCCGCACCAAACGATCCCACCATGAGAGCATCGTTTAGGGTGTTTAAAAGTCAAACAAGTAAATAAATATATAGATAAGTTTTTGTCCGTGTAATTTAAAATAAAATAGAATAAAATATTGGCGAAGCGGACGTGAAAATTTGTCAATCTACATGATTCTCGTATTAAAAAGTGCGGAGATTGACAAATTTTCAACGTTCGCTTCGCCAATATTTTATTCTATTTTATTTTAAATTACACGGACAAAAACTTATCTACATATTTATTTACTTGTTTGGCTTTTAAACACGCTAAACGATGCTCTCATGGTGGGATCGTTTGGTGCGGCACGTGGCTTTGGCTGCCAAAATAGGCGGTATTTAATACGAGAATCATGTAGATTGACAAATTTTCACGTCCGCTTCGCCAATATTTTATTCTATTTTATTTTAAATTACACGGACAAAAACTTATCTACATATTTATATATATATATATATATATATATATATATATATATATATATATATATATATATATATATATATATATATATATATATAAATAAATTTCGTAGGAAATGACTTCCAGGTTGTCACATCTCCCAGACTTTTGTTATTTTAATCTTTTTTTGTATTAAATCGACAAAAACTAATTTTTGTTGGCGATATACAAAAAAATAAAATTGTCCCTCAAGAATTCGAACTTAGTATTGTTTTAAAAGCTTTACATTTGTGAAGTCAAACCCTCAAAATATTTCACTCGTAAAATACCGAAAGAATAAAAGCAAAAGAAAAATAAATTATCTGAAAGGACGACATTTATACAAATTTTAAGAGTTGACAAATTGCCCCTCTCGGCGATTAACTTTTTAATAGATATCTAACATTTTTATGGCTCACTTAATTAGCACTCCCTTTGATTTTTCAGGGATCCGATAACAAGATGAAGCACCACTTGAAGGGTTACTTGGCTGGCTTGAGTGTTCTCGTTGGCGAAAATGAAAAACCGGAAGTTCTCAGTTGTCTGCATCAGTGTAAGGAGAGCCTGCAGGTGTGTGTGTATAACTTTATTCAATGCTTTTCTTTGGCGGCACTAATACATAGGAAAGGAGAGCTTTTAATAGTTTTATGAAAACAAGGCTATATATTCGAATTTGTAAATCTTTGGGTGAGATGGAGAGACAAATAACATTATCTTTAAAGAAGTGTAAGCGTTCTTTCGAAATATTTATTAAAAAATATCATTTCTGCTTCGAAGGTACCGAGCATGGAACTGTTGCAACCCGGAATGGAACTTCTAACAAATTCAGATTTGACAGAGGTAACCGTGGAGGGCGACAACCGTACTAACTTGGAAATCTTGGTTCGTAAAATCGGATACGCTAACACCCGTGAATTCCCTACACCCGGACGCAGAAATTTGAGACTTACCACTACTGTGACTTGTGATAACGGCAAGACTGTGAAGGTAAGATAACAGGAATTTTTCATTTTCCTAGTCTAAAACTTATTCTTTTAGGTACCTGACGCACAAACCTACGTGATGGTCCTGAGACCACAAACACCCAGTATCAATTTGAATGGGACCGGTAATATGGCGAGGAAATATGAAGACTTCAGAATGGGGGTCAGGGTACTGGCTGATATCCATATAACTGGTTAGTGTTGTATAATTTGCAAAGGTGCACTAAAAAGTTTTGCGTAAAAAAAGGTTTTTGAAAATTGTTGCAGAAAAAACATTTTAGAGCTTTGAAATTAATTATATTTTTAGGTGAACAAAAACTTGACAAATGTCAACTGACCATATACCCTAACCTCAATCCTGATCACGAAAACCTTGCCGTACCCGAAGAAATGCTTAAGCATCTCGGAATGGCTGCTCGCGTCTCCAAAGATGGTGTTACTATTAGCGGATCGGATATGGTATTCAACTATCAACAGGTGAAATATTTAAAATAATAATAATATACATATACCCTTTTTTGACACTTCGTTCAGTTCTACACGGAGAAAATAGCCATATCTTGCCTATTCACAGTATTTATGTGTAGAGAAGTGCTTAGTAGCGGATACACTGTGTAGATGCACTCATGCGCAGGAGCACTCGTACAATACGTTAATATACAAACGCCCTCGTGCAGATTCACTGTATAAGCAAAAGCCCTCATAGAGATGTCACTCATATGAAAGCACACTGGTGCATATACATTCCTATATACACTTCCATAAGAGGCCATCTTCACGAATGTTCTTGCATTTGAACCGTATCTGTAGAAGTGCTGGTAGATGAGTGTATCTGCATGAGTGTACTTACCTGTTGATGCACATGTGCAGATGCACCCATGTCTACATACGCGGAACATACTTTCGGAAACATTCCTATAAAAGAACAATCATGCGTAAAAGCGCTCTTGCAAATACGCTCATATACAAGTGTCCTCGTGCAGATTCACTGTATGGTAAGCTCAAATACACTCATATACTAGCTTATTCGTACTTACATATACTCGCGCACTCGGTAATATATACACTCGTGCTTATATACATTCATATACCAGCGCACCCATGCATAAAACACTCATATATCAACGCACTCGTGAATGTACGCACTCATATACGTGGACACGTTTATGTATAAACTAGTACTAGTATACCAGGTCGCTCGTGCCTATACATTCATATACCAGCGCACTGGTGCATATGTACAGTCGTATACCAGCGCACTTGTGCATATTTACACGCGTATACCAACCCTCTCGTGCATATATATGCTTCTATACCACCGCACTCGTGCGTATTTACACTCAATTAGCGCACTCGTGCATATACATTCATATACCAGCGCACTCGTGCATATACACACATACACCAGCACACTCGTGCATATTTACACACACGAGTGCGCTGATATAAGTTTATATGCACTAGTGTGCTGGTATATGAGTGTATATGCACTAGTGCGCTGGTATATGAATGTATGTGCACGAGTGCGCTGTATGTATCTAAATGTATATGCACGAGTGCGCTGGTATATGAATGTATATGCACGTGTGCCTATATATGAGTGTATGTACACGAGTACGCTGGTAGAATGTATATGCACGAGTGCGATGGTATATGAAGGTATATGTACGAGTGCGTTGATATATGAGTGCATATGCACGTGTGCGTAGATGAGTACATATGCACGAGTGCGTTATGATCGTATATGCACGAGTGCGCTGTTATGGTTGTATATGCACGAGTGCGCTGGTATACGAGTGTAAATAGGCACGTGTGCGCTTGTTAAGAGTGTAAATATGTGAATACCGTACGAGTGCTCATGATACATGAATCTGTATGTGCACATGAATGAGTGCAGACGCATATATGAATATATCTGTACGAATACGCAGGTATATGAATTTTTCTGTACAAGAACCAATATGTTTCCATATGAGTGATATCTCCACTAATGCGCTTGCCTATAGAATGAATCTTCATGAGGGCACTGGATGAGTAGTCCTGCGCACGAGTGCTTTTACACATAGTGGCTCTGGAAGCATGCTCTGCGCTGAAGTACTTCACACGGATGCATTAGTACTAGTACATTTGCAGGTAAATGCACTTGTGGAGATATGCTCATCTACCAGCGTTTTCGAATAGATGCATTCGTGTGCAAATATGGGGAAAAATAGATGACTTGTGCAGATATATTCATATGAAAGCGCACTCCTGCAGATGCACTCTTTTAGAAGTGTTATGCGCAAGTGCGCTGATATAAGTGTATCTGTAAAAGTGCGCTTGAACATAAAACCATTCGCACGAGTACGTTTACCCATAAGAATATCTAAACGAGTACTCTTGCAAATCAGTGCATTGGCAGGAGTGCACTTTCACATTAGCCCATCTGCATTCGTGGACGTTATTCATAAATGTTTTATAGCAACATTTATATCTACATGCACTGCTATGTAAACACCTATATCTGGATGGGTATGTTCACACTGCTATATAAGTATATCTGAGTGGGTACGCTTGCTTATAAGTATGTCCACAAGGGAACCCTTGCACATGCATGAGTGCACGTATAAGAATGTACTTGTGCAAAGGTACCTCTTGCATATGAATGCAACCGAGTCCATTTACAAGTCGTGAACATAATTATCTTATAAGTGGGTATTCTGTATATGACCAAGTATCAATTTGATAAATTAGTTGACATATTAGATTTATTTTTTTCAAAATTATTTACGTAAATTTTAATCGCATATCATGGTTCAAAGAAAAAGAACTTTTTAATGACACTCCACAAATATAGGAGTAATAAAATCTATATATATTTCATAGGTCTTACGGCAAATTGTCTACACCAATAGAAAACCAGCCTATTACTTAAACAGAGTATTCAAGTTGACTTGTTCAGAACTAAATGGAAGATTCACCAGTAATGAATATGTACAAACAGTAAGTAATGACTAGTTGAAACATTGGACTTGTTCTAATAATTAAGAGAATGGAAATCCGGCACCTAAAACGTATTCAAAATAAATGTATTTAATTCTTTAGCTTACGGTGATCCATCCACAACCAAAAGAATCCATCGTAGCTCATGCCAAAGTGAACAAACACAACGTCGAAATCAGACCCGCCTCAGTGATATCTCACGACTATGTTCAGGCCAGTCATCTTAATCTTATGGCCACCGGCGGATCTCACGCTGTCACCATCATCGTGGTAGTCTGCGTTGGATTCCTGTTGTTTATGATCGTTTTAGGAGTAATCAGGTAAAACCTTCTTCTTGGTTACATTTCTTATTTAGTAACTTAACTAATTAAAATTTTCAGTTATATCAGAATTGTTTTTCAGCTATTATTGGATCAAATTACGTCTGTAACTTCTTTGCTAATATTATCAAAATGCATATTTGGAATATTACTGTATTTGCTCTAAGCTTTTCTTATTATTTTTATTACTCTTATTTCAGAATTAGAGCTGCCCACCAGAAAACTTCAAGCGAAGAAGCACAAGATGGAGAAATGACTTGGGACGACTCCGCTTTGACCATTACAGTCAACCCAATGGAGGTATAACTAAGTAGCAATTTAATTGACCCTTTAATTACTTTTCAATTTGTTTCCTTTCAGAATGCTGAAAGAAAACTGGAACGTACCGGTAGCGCTTCAGGAGAAAACTCGGAATCTGATCAGTCCGACTCTGAAACTTCTTCCGACGAGGACGGGCCTGGTGACGGACCATGCCGTATTCGCGCAGATTCCTCGGATGAGGTAAGAAGGCTTAAAAAATTTTATTTTTGTCGAATGCGCAAAGCTACAAAAAAATTGTGTTTTGTAGGAAGATGATGACATACCCGCTTCTACAAGACGCAAGAGGGACTACCAAAACGTCTCGCAGCTCGAGTGGGACAACAGCACAATGTAAAATTATGAATATAAAAATAGTTGGTAGATCGGGAAAGAGAAAAGGATGCGAAAACCGTGTCAGTCTGCGCGACGGATTTATTCAAAACCATTTATCTTAAATACATTGTGTTTACCCGCAAAATAAATATTTTCCCATCTTTTTATACCTCCTACCGTCTGCCAACAAGAAAGGTAAAAATATCAGTTGTGCTGTTTAACTACATTTAAAAAAAAATCAAGATCTGTGCCATAGGAGGAGCAGCTGGTAAGGCACTAAACCTTTCAAGTTTCCCGCCTAAAAACACTGTAAAAATATTCAAGAATTCATTGGATTAATTATATCAGCGACTAAATTCTAAATATTGTGAATAAGATTTTATGGTCGGACTTCCACCGTCATTACAACGTTTCGATATTAAGTAAAAACCAAAATGCATATATTATTTGAAACTTTGCACGATGGAACGGAGGCCAAACATTTTTTGCAACTTTCAGAGTTACGTGTAAGTTTGTAGAATTTATATAGAAATCGTACTACTAATTTTATGGGAAGCTATTGAGAAGTCCAAAAGTACCAAAAAACTTGGACGAGTTTGGAGTAATTCTAGATAATAGATAGATAGGCCATTAATATTATTATCAGATAAATTTCATTACTGTTTAACACCGAACAGTGACTATACCTATACATTTTGGTGTCATTACAAGGTCATTCACAGTGGAATGATATTGGACAACACCAGGATGGTGTGAACTCAAACCGGTTGAGTTAGATTAATTAACATCCTTTTGGTGTTATTCGATAATACCTAATACAAAACCTAAAAGGATATGGTTCGAATTCGCGTGAAAATATAAGGCAGATTTTGAATAAACATTAAATGCAAATGGAGTTTTCCTTTTTAATGAATATTTTTCTAGGAGATTGAAAACGATTGTTTTGGCAAACATTTTTTTTTACAATTAAGGGTGGAATCGCTTCTACTCAAAACCGTACCCTTACAAATTAATAGGCAATAAAAAACCTTTAAAGTTCTGTGTTGTTTGTCAAAATCTGTTCAGTGGTTACCGAGATATTAGCAAATAATATTAAAAAATTGCATTTTTGTTGGAAGCTGTTGAGAAGTCCAAAAGTACCCATTTTAAACTTGGACGAGTTTGGAGTAATCCTAGATAATAGATAGTCCATTAATATTATTATCAGATAAATTTCGTTAGTTTTTAACAACAAACAATGACTATACCTATACATTTTGGTGTTTTTTCAATGTCATTTCACAGTGGAGCGATGTTGGACAACACCAGGATGGTGTGAACACAAACCGGTTGAGTAGATTAATTAACATCATTTTGGTGTTATTCGAGATCTCGTACCATCACCAATTGTATCGGTTAAAAGGTCTTTAGCGCAGGAATATTAAATTTTGAAGAAATATTAATTGCAAATGGAATTTTTCTTTTTAATGATTGTTTTTCCTGAAGATACAAAACGATGGTTTGGCAAACATTCTTTTTTTACAATTAAGAGTGAAAAATTGTTTTTTTTTTTTTTTCATTTAATTTGAAAGTTATTGCTTCTACTCAAAACCGTACCCTTATAAAGTTATAGGCAATAAAAAAACTTTTGAAGTTCTGTATTATTTATCCAAATCTGTTCAGTGATTACCAAGATATGAGCAAATAATATTAAAAAATTGCATTTTTGTTATCTTCAATAACTATATAAAAAATTGTTGATATTGTTATTAACAATAACAAATGAATGCCATTTTTAAAAGCTATTTTGCAAATATCTCGGTAACTGCTACACTGATTTTGACAAATTAAAAAATATTTCAAAAGTTGTAATAATACATTTTTGGGTAAAAAAGAATTTTCAAATTAAACAAGGAAACCAATCTTTTGCTCTTAAATGTTAATAAAAAAAAAATGCTAAACAAACTTCGAGAAGCTGTGAGTCGATTTGTATCCCCTGAAAGAATGATCTCCAAAAAGAATCCTATCCTATTTTTGTGAGTATATTGACTTGTCTTACCTCAAAAAAGATAACCTTATCGGCCGGAATTTTACAGTGTTTTTAGTGCCCACAATTAAATTGATATCAACAATAATCGTCCATGAAATTAATGTTAGAGAATATAGTATACAGTATGTTGTATAATGTACTCCCTTTACACTTATTTGAGTAGTTAGTCATTTTAAATTTTTAAGTCAAAGTTGTAAAAAATGTTTTACTGTTGATTTTTAAGGCGTGGTAAGTCCTAGATTTTGCCACTCGGCGACAAATTCGTTGAAAAAATGTGTATTTTCTAAATGACTTTGCCACTTTAACTTAAAAATTCCAAGTTATTTAGCTGTTTTACCTTTATCCTCGCTTCAAGCCTTTTTTTATTTTTAAGGCAGCCATTTTTTGAAGTAGATAGGACCGTTTGTTTGAAAAGAAATTAATGTTGTTTTTAACAAAGCTCTAACCTTAAAAGTATTATTTTAAAATTTTTCTGTGTTCGTTTTTAACTCTTTAACTGTAGATTTATTTTGTTTTGCACTTAATCGACATTTAAGGCGTTAAAGTTTATCAGAAGAGAGAGAGAGAGTAGTTATATACCAGCTTTTTTTGTACTTAATTAGTCATTAAGTAAACCTATACAGCCGTGTCGTCTTTTTCCTATCACTGTTTTAAATGTCACAATAATCTTTCAATCATATCAAATTTTTTACATGTGTGCAATCACTCCCGGCTGTTTTCGTTTTTGTAATTTCTAACTTAAAAATTTTGTAAAGTTTTTGCACCTAACCCTACTTAGTGAAGAAACATAACCTTCGAGGCAAGATATTTACACGTTTTTAATAATATAGCTTTGGGCAATGACGTTTCGCTAAACGAAGAGGTTATGTTTCGGTAAAATTTAAGGAACCTATGTAATCTAACCTAAGAGCCTTTACGCTAGGTTGTTACCGTATTTTTCACCTTGTCTCGCGTGATAACTTGGTAGTTTTGGCGTTACACATTTTTTGGAGTTCGTCAATTTTCTTTAAGATCAAAATATTTTACAGCAGGTACGGTTAAATCATACAAGTTAGTTTCAATGGAATCTTGGGAACGAAGTCAAGGAAATCATTTGTACAAACTGGATACCCTTTAAAATCCTATTTAGAAATTTAGAAAATTCCACTATTTTCAAACAAAAACCGAAAATAGATTGCTTAATTGTTTGAAGGGGTATTTTAAAATAAGTTGCCCATTCTTATTACCACTTTTCCCCCTCTACACAATGCCATTATCAGTTATAAATCCGACGTTTCGGATTTCATGAACCAGCATGAACTTAATTTTCTTTAATACGGGCCTGGCGATTTTATTATACTTTTAATAAGCTCTTTAGTTCCTAACTTTTAAAATGAATATTTTCGATCTCTTTCATACCAACCCCTGGGAAGAGAAAGAAAATTGAATTTTTCCTATTAATAGCTTCTAAAAGAAGCTAACAACAAATTAATAATAATGATACAAAAACATTTTTTATTAACAATATGTAATAAAATAATAACATAAATTAAAAAAATATCGAACTTAATAAATAGTGCAAAACAATAAAATACTGAAAGAGAATTATTTTCATGCAATTCTGTATGTATTTATGTAAAAAAAACATCCTTGAATATATTTCTATAAAAATCAATTTCATTTCTTTCTCAAACATAAAGGAAGCGCCAATATTCACTTTAAGCCATAAAATTTGAGACACAAAAAGGTCTTTAAAACTATAATAAAAGCGCCAGGTCCGTATTCAACATAACGAAGGTGATGATGGTCCACGAAGTCTGAAACGTCGCATTTCAAAATTGACGATGGCGTTCTATAGAGGAAGCGTGTCACAGTTAAAAAGGGCAATTTCTTTTAAAATATACCCTCAAAATCAGAAAAAAAAATTAAAACGAAATAACAGGTTTTCGTTTTTTACTGTTTTCTTCAGAAGTAGTTGAAATTTTCTAAATTTCTCCATGGTATATGTAGATATATATATATATATATATATATATATATATATATATATATATATATATATATATATATATATATATATATGAGAAAAGTTTTTCCACGGTATCCTCAATTGTCAACTTATTGGTAATGTAAACCAATCCATTGCTGGTGTAAATTATCCAATAATTCAACACCCAAGATGAACTTAAATTTGACCTTGGGCTTGTCCTTCAAGGACATTTGACCTTCAAATGACCCGCTGGATGTAGTTTGTACCCCCTTTTATGCAGTAAAAAAATGGGGATTCTTGTTTAAAATAATTCTAATTTTCAAAAGTCCTTGAAAGACAAGTTCAGGGTCAGTCGAATTCAAGATCACCTTCGAGAATCCCCCTTCGACCATACAACTTTTGTATGTTCTTTCCACTCTCTATTTTATTTTTTAGAATGTGATCAAACTGCAGAATGGTGATCATATATATATTCCAAAATATTTATTAAATTATAATGTTATAAAAAAGCAAGAGTGATAAATAAGCATTAAAAATATCGTACAGATTGGTCACAGTCTAGACAAAAATATATATTAGAAATAATTAAGCTTGCTCTTATACTGTCATTTTTCTTACAAAATTTTTAACAAAGCGATTGTCAATGAAAAGCTGCTAAAGAAATCTCATTTAATACTCAGTATTCTTATATTTTTGTATCCATTTTTAAATTTATTTATAACCCAGTTTACACTAGATCACTGCCACTTTGAAATTATTTTATAAAAATGTATTTTAATAAATTATAGATTTGTATAAGACAGAGAGGGACAAATATTCGGACTGGTAAAGCAAGTGATGAATACTCTGTCTTTGTTTCATGCTTTTCTAGCTCGTGGCGCCCTCTAGTCGAAGCAAACCTAATTGTACACTCGTTACAACATAATTAGTAAAAAATCAACTCTCACATATACCAAATTTGCCTTCACTTTGCAACTAGACGCGTTTCAATTTAAATGTTGTAGAAAGCGACACATATAAGGATTTTGAATAGTAACTATGTTTTTTGAACAACGTCAAAACTGTCAAGTTATCATCAAGTAGTGTCGATGTTATATCTGCCTTCTTTACTCGCACAATTTATTTTATTTTCAATTATATAAAAAAGTGGTGTACATACATTCTGCAGCTCTAGAATTATTTTTTGTATTGTAGCAAAATATTATATGGGTACTTAAAGAAGGAACTTAAGTAATATACATAACAATATAAGTAAAAAAAGTGAAAAACTTTAGTTTTATTTTGGGATATCGCTAAAATAATACCTATTATACTTAAAACGCAATATTTCTAGTAGATTTATAAATAAAGAAACTTTTCCAATATCAATGTTAAACGCAATACCATTTACTTAAAATGAAAATGTTTTACATAAATTTAAACGTAAAAAAAATTTCTCCCTGTGTTTATATTAAAATGATGTTTAGAAGTAGATCGCTGTGATTTAAACAGAAAGAATTTAAATCTTAATTCGAATTGAACGCTTTTTCAAAACCAAGCAAGTTTCGATACATTTTTGAGGTTTAAAAGGAGTTCACACGTCACTACAGCGCTGCGGAAATGACAACGCTTCTGTACGTTGCCGCTTCCGCAGTGCTACGTGAACGTTAGAAATCCTCAACAGTTTTTCCAAAACTTTTAGTTCGTTGTATATAAAAGTTGTAGGTCGTAGATTGAGAAGTTGTTAGTAACGTCGTTGTTATTTAAAAAGATAAATTTTAATTGTAGTTGGCCGTATGAGCGACATAACCTAAAATTTTATATTTTAAGGAGAGGGACTATATGTGTAAATTGATGTAGGTTAAAAGATATTAGGGAAAACGGGAAGAGAAGACGGAAGCTTGCTTCGTTTTGAGTCAACACACATCAATTTTATCAAAAAAAAAATACATGAAAAGGTAAACTATTTTTTATCAAAATACGTAATAACATGTAAATTAAGGACATTCCATATAAATAAGTGTCGGCGACCTGTCAAAATTCATCCTCGGCTGTCCGATCTTCGTCAGACGTCGAGGAGAACTTTGGTCGGGATCTGTATAATTTTAATTTGTGTAATGTAAACAAGAAAAAAAGCTTTTTTGTGTGTTAAAATATAAGGAATCAGAATCAAATAACCATGTCTTTTTAGATGTAAATCACAATAATTATGTAATGAATAAATGTATATTAAATAACTGATGTTTCATTGAAAATATACTATCTTTAAAAAAGTCTCAATTATAATTATTACAATTCAAGGTTGTAAATCTAAAGGTTGCTCTACATATGCACCTACAAATCAACAAAATAACTTGTTAGTCTGCTTTACGGATTTTTATCTTTAGTCCCAACAACACCTATAATAAAAGGACTTGGCGCCAATTTCTGACGTCACGTTGAAAACAACACGTTATGATCTGCTTTTTGTTGGATTCATATATTTATTTACGTTTAAATTTACTTATGAACGTTAGATGATACTTATTTAAATATTTTACAACTATATATTTAATTAAATTATGCGTTAACAAGGCCAACAACATAGGTGAGAAAAATCTACATCAAGACTGGTATTATTGTCGGAGTTCTGGTCTTGTGTGAGTCTATGTGCCGAGTCCTTTTCGGGACTGTAAGGCAGCTGACGAACATATAAACGCTGTCAAGCAAAAAACAATTTCTTCTATACCGGCCCAACACTTGTTAAATACAGGACATAAGATAAACTTATCAGTAACAAAAATGCTATCGAGATGTGAAAACCTGTTCACAAGAGTTATAAGGGGAGCCATCGAAATTGCAGAGAGGCCCAACAACTTAAATAGCAGAGATGATAGTCAGCGATTGCCTAATACTTGGAAAAACCTGCTTAAGACACAAACGCCGTACAGTGAGCTTTGAAAATAGTAAATAGGATTTCATCGAAACGTCAGTTGCCTTACGGTTCCGAGAAGGATTCAATACACACACGGGATACCCGATATATTGAGCGATAGCCTTAAATCATCCATGGTTTATTAGAATTATCGCTTAAAAGCTCATCGGTCACGAAAGATGGTTCCAAAACTTAAAAAATTCATGCAATCTGAAATTTTCAAAATTGAATATCTCGAAGAAAAAGAAAGATATTTGAGCCAAGTCCGCGGTATTTGAAAGAGTAAGACTTATGCTTTAAGAGACTATGTATAGATTTATAAGAAAAAAAATGTCGCGACAATACATAACCTTAAATATAGACCAAAATCGCGTTGTTTGCATTTTTAGGTTAGGGTATTTAAAAAAAAACCTAATGTGATAGAGCAGCCACCCAAAATATACAAGGAATGACCATTTTTATTATTATTATATCAATGTACAAATTTCGCGTCATGAGTTACTTTATTTGATTTCTTACCTGATAAATGAGTATGTTAAGTTTCTCAAGCCTACACAATTTTTACAACTGCAACATATAACGTTGGTAATTATTAAAATACTTCCTCCTTGTCTCGCATTCTTCATTGATAACACTAACAAAAAGGGTTTTGAACTAAAAATAAATAAATAAAAATCATATAGGACCACAAAAACAAACAAATAAAAAACTTAATGTATAAATTAAATAATAATAAAGAAATACTACAATAAAACATCCTTATTTTAAACGTTTCTCTTATTTTAAATTTTTTTAACACATTTAACAAAAGTATTAACGCTAATAACGGTTATAAAAATAATAACAGTGCCATAGAACGGTTATACCCAACCTGAGCAATGTATCAATTCTATCGATTGTCTTGGATGCCACTTTACGCTTAAAAGTGATTTGGTGTGTAGGGTAAGCTTTCAGTCTAGGTAGAAACAAATATATTTTGGCGTTCTTTTACATCATCGTGTATACCCAAACATATACACTATACTCGTTTCTATCCCATTATATAAAATGTAAACAAGAATTCTTTAAATTGAATCTACTCGAAAAAAATTTCGTAACGATAAGCAATAAAAGCAATAAAAACTATATATATATATATATATATATATATATATATATATATATATATATATATATATATATATATATATATATATATATATATATGAAGTAAAATGTGAACAGTAAATGCAAACTTCTCTCCATCATATCCTTTCTGTGTTAGAGGTTGCACAGTTAGAATAAATTGTTATAAAACGCAATTTATCCTATTCCACCACCATCGAGATGATGGCCCACCTGTACCACCATACCGAGAAGAAAGTCAAAACTCACCCTCCCCGCCACAGTGATACGGTAGAGGTACATGTTTCGTCTCTACTAGACTCATCAGGGTACCGACATGCACCTGGCTGTGCAAAGGACAGATCGGAAGGAAGCATGCACATACTGAACGCGGCTTCTCCGACCTCCCGCCGGATGGCGTATATATGTTAATGCGGATTTCACGGATTCCTCCGTGTGAGATGCAATAGCAGTGGATATATCCACATTATGCCGTTGTAGTGCTGAAATCACATTCAGCAAACATACAACTATATGCAGCTCTGCGTATGAATGAAGTAAAATGTGAACAGTAAATGCAAACTTCTCTCCATCATATCCTTTCTGTGTTAGAGGTTGCACAGTTAGAATAAATTGTTATAAAACGCAATTTATCCTATTCCACCACCATCGAGATGATGGCCCACCTGTACCACCATACCGAGAAGAAAGTCAAAACTCACCCTCCCCGCCACAGTGATACGGTAGAGGTACATGTTTCGTCTCTACTAGACTCATCAGGGTACCGACATGCACCTGGCTGTGCAAAGGACAGATCGGAAGGAAGCATGCACATACTGAACGCGGCTTCTCCGACCTCCCGCCGGATGGCGTATATATGTTAATGCGGATTTCACGGATTCCTCCGTGTGAGATGCAATAGCAGTGGATATATCCACATTATGCCGTTGTAGTGCTGAAATCACATTCAGCAAACATACAACTATACATATACAGCCAGGTGCATGTCGGTACCCTGATGAGTCTAGTAGAGACGAAACATGTACCTCTACCGTATCACTGTGGCGGGGAGGGTGAGTTTTGACTTTCTTCTCGGTATGGTGGTACAGGTGGGCCATCATCTCGATGGTGGTGGAATAGGATAAATTGCGTTTTATAACAATTTATTCTAACTGTGCAACCTCTAACACAGAAAGGATATGATGGAGAGAAGTTTGCATTTACTGTTCACATTTTACTTCATTCATACGCAGAGCTGCATATAGTTGTATGTTTGCTGAATGTGATTTCAGCACTACAACGGCATAATGTGGATATATCCACTGCTATTGCATCTCACACGGAGGAATCCGTGAAATCCGCATTAACATATATACGCCATCCGGCGGGAGGTCGGAGAAGCCGCGTTCAGTATGTGCATGCTTCCTTCCGATCTGTCCTTTGCACAGCCAGGTGCATGTCGGTACCCTGATGAGTCTAGTAGAGACGAAACATGTACCTCTACCGTATCACTGTGGCGGGGAGGGTGAGTTTTGACTTTCTTCTCGGTATGGTGGTACAGGTGGGCCATCATCTCGATGGTGGTGGAATAGGATAAATTGCGTTTTATAACAATTTATTCTAACTGTGCAACCTCTAACACAGAAAGGATATGATGGAGAGAAGTTTGCATTTACTGTTCACATTTTACTTCATTCATACGCAGAGCTGCATATAGTTGTATGTTTGCTGAATGTGATTTCAGCACTACAACGGCATAATGTGGATATATCCACTGCTATTGCATCTCACACGGAGGAATCCGTGAAATCAGCATTAACATATATATATATATATATATATATATATATATATATATATATATATATATATATATATATGTAGATTTGTGCGTTTGGGGATCAACTAGCAAGCACTGAATATGCCAAATGAGATTTTGGAAAAACGTCTGCAGGTTTCTTTGGGTCAAGTCCCTTTTTAAATGAGGACCCATACTTTTGACCCTGGAAATTGAATGGAAATTTGAGATATGAACTTGATGATGGTTATCTCAAGATGAAATATTTAATTTTTATAACAAAGACGCGAATACTCATAAAATCACATCTGCTTGGGCACGATGTTACTAGCATAAGTTGTGGAATTCACACAGGATCATTAGTCCGTAACCACGCCTTGGATCTGCCATCTTGGATTTTCAAAATCTGACATCTGACAATCTTTATCTATACACAAATAATTTTTTTCTAAGACTCAAATTTTCATAACCTTGAGCTGACCTTAAGATCACAACTGGTGAGGATTAAGGTAGCTAGGAAAAATCCGGAAAGTTTGATTATGAACATTTCTTCTACAACTCGAATTTTCAGATCAGAGTTATTCTGACAAACCAGACCAACGAAAGGTCTTTATTGGAGTTCGCTGGCTTGGTGTGTATGAAGTATTAGAAAAATGATAAACGTATATAACGAAACGAACGAAATTAGAAATAAATCTTTTTTTTGTAACAGTTGTAAGATAACAAAGTGTAACGGCGTAATTTTTTTATATTATGTTTGAAGTAGTGCAACAAAGGAGAACAACGATACTCCCTTACTTTAAAGATGAAATTTTAGGTAAAAATAAGTAAAAAATGGCATTTCCCACAACAATTGGAGGAAGTTTAGCTAGTATTTCTAAAGAAATAATGAATTTTATTATATTTCTTGAACTATATCAACCAACTTATAGTCATTCCACCTTTCCTTTTGTTTTAAAATAAATAATCTTACAGTGCTTCTAACCCTAAAGTCTCTCTCTCTTTAAAAATGCAGTTCAGGTTGGGTATTTTTAATATTGGATAACCATCGAGCTTTTACTATTGGAGCTAGGATACAAATGCGAGGAACAGTAGGTAATTCAAGAGATAGAAAATGAGTCGTTTGCTGTTATTTTTCTCTAACCGCACATGATTGGCTTATTGTGGTTAAAGAGAGACAGCAGCTAGCTATTTATTTTCTCTCTCCCTCTCTCTCTTGAACTACTTATGATACTGCGCACCTGCACGCTAGCTCCAGGTTAAGTACAAGCTCGATGTGAATAACTAACATTATAAATTGTTAAAGACTGAGGGTTGCAACAGTAAACATTCAGAAACATATATATTTTCCTTTAATTTAAAAAATAACGAATAGATCTAAACTTATATTACGTATAGTAACAGTTATATAACAATTAAATATCCATTTAATTTATTTAACTATTATTTCGGTAAATACCATCTATATATTTGTGGTTGATTTAGAATTTCAGAATTAGTCCTTTTGAGTTTTTCCGCCACTAACAAATTATATTAAAGTCTATAAGTACTTTTTTGTATTACTGGCGTTTTTAAAATAATAAACTGCGAATTTTGATTTCAGGGTAACCTTAGTTGGTACGTATGTCAAACGACCCAAAAAATTATTGAAAATTATATAAGGTGTTCCCAAGAAGCGGGAAATTTTAAATACTTTGTGAAGTTCACTTTATTTATATTGGGCATACCAACACTATCGTCAGTAACTTTTCTTTACAGCTCTTGACTATCTTTTGGTTTAGGTAGTCTCACAAAAAGTAATCACTAGCCGTTAGGTCTGGCAACCTCGGCCACCATCTCCTCGTTTAATAATAATGGGACCTGCAAATAATTTTTGTAGAGAATGTACCAGTGTTCTGTGGATATATCTTCAACTGGAGAGTCAGAAACCGATTAATTGTAAAGTATAGCGCATAGACTTGATCGTTAACAGCATTCCCATTCCTATTTTCAAAAAAAAAAGGAACCGATGATTCCCACTGAAGACATTTCACACCATACTGTCTTTATACCGATTTTTTACGGTGTTCCTATGGATTGTTTATACTCCTATAAAGGCAATTTTGTTAACTGATAGAAGGCTATGGTTCACTTCGGTGGCTAGGTCCATTCCACGTTTGATCACCGAAGTGAACTCCCGCCGGGCTTGGATGGGTTACCGCTTGGGAAGACCGAGTAACGATGCTCTGGAACCCACTTTAAAACGGTAAATATTTTCCGTTACCGATGAGACTTTAATACAAATTCATTCATTTGTTTATTAGTCTAACCGGATAAATGGAAGTACAGAGTTTCAGCAAAATTTAGACGATTTGGAATGAGGAATTTTAAAATGAATTTAGAAATGTTTTAGTCACCATTTTTGTAGTGCAATTTAATCATAAAAACATGTTGCTCTCTGGACCACTGTTCCACGATTACTAAATGACACAGGAATAAATAATTTGACCAATATCCAACGGGACATAGCTATCAAATAACATTTTCAAAATTTCGCGATTCCCAAAAGAAAATAATTTTTCTAAAAAATAATTTCCAAATTTGCAAAGTTTTACTAATTCAGCACCTTTTTCTCGCTGCAGGAGTTAAGGAGCTTAAAATTCCACATTCCCATTCTCCTTCAAAACAAAGCGAAAAACACCAAAAATTAATTCATTAAATAATTATTAATATGACTTATTAGTGACAAAAAACTCGAAATACTAATTCGAAAACAGTAAAACTTGCAAGTCAAGGAAATTCATCCCCTTTTTGTGGAATCAGACTTAGAAAATAAGACCCTTTGGAGGCATTCACTTCACGTGAAGGGCTTTAGGTGTAAATATAACCATTTACTAATTCACTGAACGTATCTACTAGTGGCATAGTCACGGAACTCTCATTATTTCTTAAACATCACAAATTTAGAATGCCATGTACAGGTAAACAGCTATACTAATAACATCATTTTCACTGTCTATTCCTTAAAACATTCAGGGGAACAAAGACTACCCAAGACAGCTCCAGATTTACGCTTATCTGAAGTCGCCTATGCAGTCGGTCTGCGATTGAGTTTCTGGAGCCATCCTTAAAAGAAGGATGAAAATCACCTGACCCAAAATATTGTGTTTATACCTTCTAACATGTTTTAAAAATTATATTAATTAAAGCTTATAATCTATTGACCAGTTTAATAGCTTTCAGAAATTTATTTAAGGATAGTTTTTAAGGACAGATTTGTCTGGAAATTTGGGCCTGTTTAAGAGCAACATATACAACCTAAAATCAGGAAAAAAACATTTTTCAGTGTGTAACATGACTTAATAAAGGAGTGTTCAATATCAAGGGCAAAAGTACAGTCTTCATGTTACATTCTGCGCAGTATTGAAGATATCTACATTTTTCAAAAAAATCAAAGAAAAATGTTAAAGCAACAGTATTATTAGAAAAATACTAAGAATTTTAGATACTTTGGATAAATTATGTCAGGTTTTTCTTATTTTGGTTGTATATTTTAACTCTTCTAACACCCTTTTTTTTCTAGATTTGTACAATAAATTTACAAAAATTATGGAATTTAAATATTTTTATATAATAATTATTATAAACTGCAATGAACTAGCAAAATCCTTGGGCATATATAAAATTAGCAACTAAATTGGTAAAACAGAGTTCCAATATAAACATATACCAAAATTATTCTGCTTAAACTTTAATAAAATGAACAGGAGCCGTCGATTTCCATTTAAAAGCAAAATATTATTATTGAGGGAATTATCTACTTTTTTGAATCAATAAAAAAGATTACTAACTACAGTTTCGAAAAGGTCGAGGCCTTCAAAATATTAAAATTAAGTCCGGAATTAACCCTTCCTCTACCTGCCTTGGTGACTTTGAAAATTACAAAGGTTCTTAAATAGATTTAGAATTTAGACCTGTATGAGGTTAAAGAAATATTCTATACTCGCACAGCTAAATTAAAGATTTCTGATTTACTTTTCTCAAAAGCATATTTTCTATTACGCTCCACCGAAGTCTTGTAGTTTTCATGTTTGTTAAATAAAAAATCAAGTCCTATGAGTGACTTTAACATTGATTCAGTAAATCATCAGTTTAGGAACAATATTAACTCTTTAAAGCCGCTCGACGTGACAACGACTTGGACAAGTACGCTTCACATTTTCTTAAAATTTGTTTTTGTTGATATCAGACATATAATACACAGGGTGTCCATTTAAAAATGCCAGCAAAATGGCACGAAAGCATAATAATCCCTATCCATAAAAAGAGAAACAAAACCAAGTGCTCCAACTATAGAGGAATCTCCCTACTTAACACGGCATACAAAATCTTATCGAATATCCTATTAAGTAGACTACCGCCTTTTGTAGAAAATTTCCTAGGGGAATACCAAGCCGGATTCAGGAAAAATAGATCGACTATAGATCAGATCTTTACTATAAGGCAGCTGCTTGAAAAAGGATGGGAATTCAATAGAACTATCCACAATCTTTTCATGGACTTCCGACAAGCATACGACAGCATTAAAAGGGGTCAACTGTGAAATGCAATGGCAGAACTTTCGATTCCAAAAAAACTGATCCACCTCGCCAAAGTATGCGTAAATGGTTGTAGATCCAGGGTACGAATAGGTAACCAACTCTCAGAATCGTTTGAAATAAACAATGGCCTAAAACAAGCAGACGCACTGTCACCCCTCCTCTTTAATATAATCCTGGAATAAGTAGTGAGAATTAGAACAGAACTAATAACAGTAAATGGACCAAAATTACTACTAGCCTACGCGGACGACATTGATATTGTTGGAAACACCGTCACCAATGTAAAGGAAACTTTCAACAAAATAGAGATAGAGGCAAGGAAAACCGGTCTAATGGTCAATGAGGAGAAAACCAAATACATGTGCATAAACAGACAAAAGAATCGAGATAGAATAGGACAAAATATAACAATAGACACATATAACTTTGAAAGAGTGGAGCGTTTTAAATATCTCGGAGCGACAATCACCGCAGATAACGATATCACAGAAGAGATAAAAGGGAGAATTCAGGCAGCAAACAGATGTATGTATAGTCTCAACAACACCATCAAATCCAAGAACCTAACACGAACGTCAAAAATCAGGATATATAGAACAGTGATTAGACCAGTGCTCATGTATGGCTGTGAGACATGGACGCTGACAAAAGCAATGGAAATGAAACTTAGATGTTTTGAGAGGAAAATCCTTAGGAGGATTTTCGGACCCTATCACGACCCCAATACTAATCAATACCGAATAAGAACAAATGCCGAGATCAAACAGATATATAACGCTAGCGACATCGTACAAGAAATTAAATCCCAACGCCTAAGATGGGCTGGCCATGTCCATAGACTCCCTAATAACCGCCTTACCAAGTTAATTTCGGAGGAAGCCCCGACAGGGAAAAGACCCTTAGGACGCCCAAGAATGTGATGGAGAGATAACATATGGTCAGATTTAAGAACAATGGGGTTACCCACTGATCCAACTATCATGGACGACCGTGTGAGATGCAGTCAGCCAAGACCCCCCCGGGTTGTAGGGCTACTAAAGAAAGAAGAATTGTCCATTTAACACTTCCGTAATTGTACCGGTACTGCGTTTGAGTCCAAGCTAACACCAGGATTCTTCTCTCAAAAAGGGGGTGGAATCGAAGCTAGCCAATAGGTACGATCTATGACTGCGTATAAAGCACGCTGCACATTAGAATTTCCTCAGATGATTTTCAACCAACAATACAAAAGATGTCAAATGTGATTTTGGAAAAATATCAGCAAGTTTCTATAAAAAAAAATCGAACGAATGAATGTACTCCCAGATTGATACTGTTATATAAATATAAATATATATAAATATATATATATATATATATATATATATATATATATATATATATATATATATATATATACTACCGCCCAAAATTAAATACTTTTGGCCAAATGGCCACCTACATTTTTCTTTATATTACAAACAATACAACAAAACCATATTGAGAAGAGTGCAGTGCTTGCTGGGACTCGTTTAATTGGTCCAGGATTTGTTTTTCAATAAGATAATGACCCTAAATATACATCAAAGCTGTGTAAAAGTTTTTTAAAAGAAAAAGAACAACAACAGATGTTGAAAATCATGACATGGCCTCTGCAGTCGCCGGACTTGAACCCTCTTGATGTATATCTCGGGAAGACTTGTGAAGAAAACTGTAAGACGAATGGCTGTACATAGTTAAGACAACATTGGAAAAATTAGGGGCTAGCTTAGCGAAACTTTGTGACGCAGTCATTAGAAACAAAGGTGAACAAGTAGATGAGTCAAAATTTAAAAACATTATTATATTATATATCTAAAAGATTTTTGAAAATATATTGAAAATATATATCAGGCAAATACGATTCAAGCTAGGATAAACGGTGAATTGACCGAAAAAATAGAAGTAAATAATGGCATCCGAAAAGGTGACTCTCTTAGCCCCCTACTATTTATCATCATCATGGACGAGTTGATAAAGCATGAGCGTAGATTGAAAGGGTATAAAATGGGAGACAGGGAAATCAAAACACCGTGCTACCCCGACGATGCAGTGTTAATAGCTGAAAGCGAAGGCGATTTGCAAAGACTACTGCACCAATTTAACATAACAGCGAAAAAGTTTAACATGAATATATCAGCGTCAAAAACTAAAGCCATGACTACATCTAGAACACCACTCAGATACAAACTAGAAATAGACAACAAAATTATACAGCAGGAAATGAAGTTCAAGTATCTCGGAATAGAAATATCTGGATACGGGGATGTTGAAATAGAGGTGAGGGGACAAGCCATGAAAGCAGCGAGAACAGCCGCATGTCTTAACAGTACCATATGGAGCAATAAACATATAGGAATCGAAGTTAAACCCAGAATTTATTAAACAGCAATAAGACCCATACTAACATACACTGCAGAAACCAGACCAGAAACCTCGAAAACAAAACAAATACTGAAAACAACAGAGATGAGAGTGGTGCGCAGGATAGCTGGCAGGACACTTATGGATCGGAATAGGAGCGGCGAGGATATAAGAAGAGTGTGTAAAGTAAATAACATCAATGACTGGGTATTACAAAGAAAAAGGGAATGGAACGAACACATCAACCGCATGACCGACCACAGAATAATAAAGATCACAAGAGACAAATCACGAATAGGACGTAGGAGTACCGAAAGACCCCGTAAACGATGGAGTGATAACCTCGCAATGGACTGAAACCAGGCAAAGAGACGAAGAATAACAAGCAAAATGCTTATATATAAGAAGGAAGAAGAAGAATCTAAAAGACTGCTAGTAAAAAAGTAGAATTACTCTACGATCGTTTCATTGCCTTTCAAATGCCTCTTTCTGAGTGACCAAATACTTTTGAGTGGTAGTGTATATATGTAGGATGCTTAGAGTATAATATTTCGATATTTTTTAGCACATGTACATATTTTTTACCCCTCTCAGGACCCTCCTTGCATGGCTTCAAACCATAAATATTATACTATAACACGTGACTTTTCGTAGAATTGTCTACGCAGAACTGCAGGTGTAGTGAGTTTCGTACCAGCCCCACTTTTCAGGAACCTCTAAAAGATCTAAATTCAACTCAGAGAATATTAAAAATTTTAGTGAATAACACCGATTATAATGCAATTATTATTTATTAGCACGAACATTTCACCAATTTTTCTACCACTACCTAGTCGAAATAATAGATTTTTGGAATTATATATGCTTAATAAAAATACATTTACAAACTTTTTAGGTCCGACAAAGTAGAAAATTCCTTTGAGAGTTCCAAAGTTAAAATATCAAATGACTCCACAATAAACAAGAGTAAACAGACTTTAAATAAATAACATCATACTTTTTCCCAGTGGAAGTCACTCGTGAAATATAAAATATTCAGTGAATAAAGCTCTAATTTTAATTTAAATTCGTCTACCTAAATATAATTTTAACTATCTACGAGTAAAATTGAAGGGTTTAATACGTAACACCCTGTATCATTCTCAGTGAATACTTAAGATTAGGACCGCAGGAATCGTTAATCTCCGATCCCACTCAAATTACTTATGAAGAGACTATCGACTCATGATTCATTATCTTCGTTTTGGATCTGTGTAATATAAGACCGAAAGAACTCTAGTATTTGTTCAGCTTTTAACAATATTTTGTGTGTTTTCCGTCTTACTTAAGGCGCCTGATACACTATAAACATCATACCGCCCCTATATATGAAGAATCACGAGTCAGATACCTGTATTCGCGCAAAAACTTCAGAAATGTTGTGTATACGAATTTTAAAAATTACTTAAAACCTAGATTAATACTAGATAATCTACTATTCACTTATTTATAATTGATTTTAACTTCCCTATTTTGATTTTAATTAAAAACATTACAAGCTTACAAAATTAAATGGTACAGAGTGAGTTAAAAATCACCTGATAACGATGGATGATTTTTAACATGGTACATTTAAAGTTACCTTTGTTGCCATATTATTGGAAGATTTCGAACATAGAAAATGTAATATAGTTTTCAGTTTCGCAAATGTAAGAAACTTTGTTGTCAATTTGCTAAACGAATCATATGTAATAAAATACAAGAAAATTGGTTGTCAATATAATTTGTAATTTTGATCATGAGCGTAATTTAGAGGTGGGTTTGATAAATAACTTAGTTCGCATACTAATAAATGGCGTTAGTCATCAATAATCTCTAGTCTCATGACATTCTAACAGTATATCGTTGTTTCACTAACCTGAACTAACCTTTCTTGTTCTGGATCGTTTCGCAGTTGCTTCAACGGAAGCGAAAACAGCGAAGGATATTCGTGAGAGAATTTTACCTACACTGATCTCTCCTATGAAACGGTTCAACTTAATTAAACATCAGGCCCAGGAAACAATATCTCCAATGAGAATAAATTCAGTAAAACAAATTTTAAGAGTAGACAAAATTTCAAATGCTGCCTTTAGAAATTTACGTCCTGCATGAATATAAAGTACTGCTATTCTAGCAGTTTGGATTTGGAGCAAATCATTGCATAGTGCGCCAATGCACTTAAATGGCTTCTAATACCGACATAAACAGCTTCAACAAACGTGCAAATCCAGGTGCAGTTTTCTTTGATATTGCTAAGGCATTCGATAAAGTTTGCCCTAATCCAATAATTTAAAACGTATAAAATTGGTAAAATTTCATCTTGTGACTATTATTGGAGAAAACATTTTGAAAGAGCAATTACCCTCGGGGTTTCCCTTTTCCTATTTAATGTACACTGCTCATTTCAGTTTACTAAATTTCCTTGTTCGCAGATAATACAGCTATTATTATTATGATTTCAAGCCAGACGGCTTCGCACTCCCTCCAGGGAATATTGACTCATACCAGGTATACAATCTTATCAAACCGCGTGATAGTAGGTTCATTGCAAGGCAGAACCACAATGGGCAAAGTGAATCGCCCTGAAATATTCCCCTTCCTATTGGAATTGTGTTCGTTTCGATGGTGTCGCTGGATGGCACTTGCAATTGGATCCCAGTTCTCCACGTAGACATGATGCGTTCTAAAAAAGAAACAAAATGATTATCGACTTTATACATTCTCAATATAGTTGTGAACCACTCATGTGGTACTGAGTCGAAGGCCTTATAATCCAAGAAGACAGCAAAGAGCGGTTAGTACAGGCTTGTGTACATATGACAGAGTCAACAATCAATTGTTCCTTGCATCCCATTGCTCCCCTCGTGCATCCTTTCTATTGAGTTGCAATGATGTTATTTTGCTCACAACGTGTTATGATTTACAAGCCAAACGGCTTCGCACTCCCTCCAGGAAGGAGAGTCGCTTTCTACGTCGGTTTATACAGATGAGGTTCTTTGGTATCACTCCATTTGTTGACAGTATTATGGGAATCGTTTAGACCCTGTTCATTGCCCATTATCTTCGGATTTGCACCTCCAGATCTCTGTATTCTTTTTGGCCTTAGGTTGTTGTTGTTAGGTACAGCAATGTCGACTAGTGTGTGTTCGCCTAGAACTTTTATCTATTAGTATAATGTCTGGTCTCTTATGAGCAACTGTCTGATCCGTCAGAACCGTTCAGTCCCAATATAACTTGACCTGGTTGTTCTCAAGAATAGGCCCCGGCTTGTATTTGTAATAAGGCACATTTCCTACCTGCAATAGATTTAACTTATCTTCTAACTCTTGGTGGAGTATCTTAGCGGCTGAGTCGTGTATTTTCTTATACTCGGTTGCGGCAAACGCTTAGCGTCCTCCAGTTATGTGCTGGATTGTCTCTGATGTTTGACAGCCATATATGCATTGGTCATTTTCTATTGAAGGATTCTGATGATGAACTTCCAATAGTTCTTCGTCGGAATAACCTGATCTTGGATAGCTAACAAGAAGCCCTCCGTTTCCGGAAATATCTGTCCTGAAATCAACCAGTTGTTCGACGCTGAGTTGTCGACATTGTCCTGATTGACCTCATTTGGATGCCGTCCATGAAGTGGCTTCCGTAGCCAGGTTTGTAACTTCTCTTGGTCTGTTTGGTGGTGAGAAGTAATATCTTGTTCCCTCAACTGTAGCGGCGTTAAATCGTCTGCCTCGCATATTGCTCGATGTAGTGTGGAAGAGTCCGCTAACCTGTGGAAATATGAACGTAAGTTCATTATTCGTTGGTCGACCTGCTTACCAATATCCACCAATCCTCTTCTTCCTTAGTGTCTTGGAAGCATTGTACGTTCAATAGCACTCCGAGGGTGATGTTTTTGTGCTTTTGTTAGAAGTGTCCTTATTTTTCTTTGCAGGTTTTGGATGTCCGTCCTGCTCCATTTTACAATTCCAAAAGAGTAGTATTATTATTATGGTTTCCAGTGGTCGGCGGAATAAGAATCCGATGAAATCACCCAGTATTTTCATAGTTCAAATTACTAAAACAACTAAACTTATTTCACTACCACTTCCAAGAAATATCGTCCTGGAGGTAGTAGAAAGCGTGTTATGAGCAAGCTCACAGTCTTCATCGACATACAGCAATTCAATTAAAATAGACAAAAAAAAGTCCAAAAATTGTTGTAGAACAGGAAATTGGTACAAATCTAGAAAACATCAAATGAAATGTGAAAAATCCCTATTGATCTTTCTTGAGCAAAAAATTGTATTCAATGTCAAATGCGAACGATCGAGTATTATCAAAAAAACAGGCACGAGGAAAATCGTTTATATTTCCAAGAACTGGCAACACTGGCGGTGCTAGTTACCACCCGACATCCATGGTAAAGTTTGGCATTTTAGACGGTATACGTACTCAGAACGTTTTGACATACGGATGCTATTTGTATTGTTTATAGAAACTTTAAAATTATATTGCAAATTTTAAATAATCCAACTTAATCTATTATATACGACTCTTTTTATAAGTTAATACCAACACATTTGCAAATTAGAAAGACATATTACATTTTTTAAAAGGCTTTAAAAATATCTATAACGTTCGTTATTAATAAAAACGATAATTAATCGGAATACTGGAAGCACTGAATTTCTATCCCATTTTTTGGGTACCCCCCATTTTTAGATCGTTAAATACGAATCCAAAGTATTTTTTGGCGGCCGCAATAAGTTTTCCCAAAAAAAATATTTTTCATTTTCACTTGTCATATTTCTGTATTTTTCGGCCAATATCTTTATAGTTTGTCACTTTTAAACACTCTAAATTGCAACATATTTTTCTCTAAATGTTACCACAATATTTTGACCGAATATAGTAAAAAACACCCGTATAAAGAAAATTAAACTAACCTAGACCCGAAGAAAATAAAGGTACACTGTTGTCGGATGTTTTACGCTCATAAAATCGCACTTGTTCTAATGTTCTACTCACTTTTTACTCCCTTTGTCCCAAAATCGTTTTTTAAATAAAATACAGAATAATTTTTGAAACGGGATAAACAGAAACAAAATATCGATAATGTCAAAAGGTTTAGTTCTGGTTTACCAATAACCCCAATTTGCAGGTCTGTATTTTACTGGATATTCACGGAAGCTAAAAAAATTCATGAGCTCAGCTTAGGCTCAGAAACTGCGATTATTTGGGAAAATTATTGAAGGGAAGTGTGCTCAGTTTACCTAATTGATAGTTCTAAGAAAGTAGGAGGTGAAGGAGTAACAATAGAAATACATCAGTTTAAAATGGGCAAATGAAAATACAACAGGGACAGAGTAGTAGTTCAAAAAAGCTCTTTTTGGTTTTAGCTGAGGAAGATTCAAAAGAGCACTTATTTAATTAACGGCATTAAGGAATGGGTACTACCATTAACTCCGATTGATGGAAAGTTTGTAACTGCTCAGCAAATGAAGGTTTTCAGCATCAAAAGGTAAATCACTTCAAGAATTTTGTGGACCCAGGTAATACGCTCACACTCAAAATATTGAGGAAGCTTTGGGAGATTTACGTGGAAGCTGTTCAGAACTTAGTTCGACGAGAATCTTCTTTTCCCAGGTATTTAGTGGAACGTTTATTGAAAAGGAAATATCCTAACCACCAGAATATGTATTTTTTAAATACATGGCACAATAGTATTTTGCCTTAAACAAATACAGTACGGAGAATAGCTTATGAAAAGTAGAAAAGTGTAGAATAGCTTGTAGAAAGTAGAAAAAAAAACAATATAAAAATAAAATTTAAAAAAAAACTAAAACTAATCTTAACAATTCTCTAGAATAACCATTAGAACCTTTCCCTTTTCCCATCTTGGCAAAGGGTGTTTCGCCTCCCTATGATCTCCGCTGGACAGCAACACACTTTAGCTTAAAAAACAATTGTATAACAATTTAGAAATATTTCAATAGGAGAAACCAACTGAAAAACCTTATGTTATGAGGACAGGCATGTTTTGCTCTAGTTAGGAATCAAAAGCACTACTTCAGATTACATGAAACTACCAGAAAAAGGCGGAAACCTTTTCTATTGGTGGTGTATCGTCACTTAAAGATCGGTTTCGAACTCATTGGTTCTCGTCAGTACACCGTAGTTAAGTACACCTCACCATAAGAAAAGTGAATCCATCAAACTTATATTAAACTAAATAAAAATTCGATACAAGCTGCGCTAATTCCAGGAATCCAATGCAATTACAATAATTAATTAATTTGTAAGTATTAATTCAAAATATTAATGAGTCAAAGTCTCCGAAGTGCGCGCTCATGCAACGTTGTCAAACCTTTAATCTTAAGGGTTAGTCTGGCTTTAGCGCACAAAATTTAAATATTTACTTTAAAGAAGTATTTATTCAAATATTTCAAAACTTTTCTCCAATGATATATATACATTAAAAGAAGAAACTTTGCTCGGACATTTCCACGCCCACATACTCCAGATATGGAAGAGAAAATGCCAAGAAAGAGAGTGTTATCGTGCCCCTGCACAAAAAAGACGACAAACTACAATGCACTAACTATCGTGGAATATCCTTGATAAATACTGGATATAAGATCTGGCCACTGATACTGCTCGAAAGACTAACTCCATACGTAGATCAGCTGGGGGACTACCAATGTGGGTTCAGCAAAAAGCGATCAACCATAGATCAGATCTTTACAATCCGTCAATTAATGAAGAAGTGCTGGGCATTCGATAGAGTATTACACCAGCTCTTTAGCGATTTCAAATAAGCATATGACAATGTGTTGTGAGGGGAGCTATGGAATGTTATGATGGTGCTGGGAATTCCGAGTAAACTCGTTAATTTAATGAAAATTAGCATGGAGGACTAAGAATTGCAGAGAGAAAAATCCTACGGAGTATATACGGATCCATGAGGGATGATATAACACAGCAGTACCGCAATAGAACAAACAGGGAGCTAGAAGAACCATATGACTAACTGGACATTGTAAAAATAATTAAAGCAGAAAGACTGAGATGGGGCAGTCCTATCAGGTGGCAGGAAGATGGAAGAGTAGTCAAATTAGTATGGGAGCAGGCCCCAGCCTCTAGAAGACCATTAGGAAGACCACAACTGCCGTAGAGAGACAACATGGCATCAGATCTTAGAACCCAAAAATCAAAGATGCAGAGGAGCTAATGACGGATAGAGTCCAATGGAGAAAAATCGTTGAGTCAGCCAAGACCCACTCTGGGTTGTAACAGCTACAAAGAGAGGAAAAAAACTTCGGATTCATGTTCTACGGTCAAAAATGAGGGCACGCAAAAAATCGTCGAAATATTCGATGTTTCCAGTATTCCGAACAACTGTATTTAAAAATAATCAATATTAACAAATAAACTTTCCATTTATAACATTTTAAAACTTTCACTACAAGTTTAAACGTACATCTTTTAAGATGTCAAGAATAAGGACTGGTCACACCGAACACGAGCGAATATTAAGTCTCGTTAACAGCCAAAACTACAATTTAGTTCTAATTCAGTTAAATTCGAATCGTCATTGCACAAATTTCACAAATCTCTCAGACTTATCATTAGATAATTTTATTTTCCAATATTCGTCGAAATAATTTCAAAATAGCTTACGGAAATTGAAATTAAGTTATTTTCTCGACAACTTTGTTTGAATCTCCCGCAGGGGTACTGTACTATTGACTTTACATAAGAATATCATTCATTTTACCCAAAAAAAATCAATAAGAAATAATTGACCGAGAGTAATTTACTCCCCCCAGAATGGAATACTACATGTGGGAAGTCCTTATTGTTATTATGTTTCTACTTTAAATAACGCATCAATTCCTCGTCTTTTAATTTTAATAGTCTTACCTGTAACCTAAAAAAATCTTCGTAATACTGTTAAAATGTCCTTAATAAGTAACAATCACATATACTAGCCGATCTTGACAGTAATATTAGTTCCCAAAGGACATAATTTTCCGTACTCCAGTAATTATTATAGCCCGCCTCAAAAAATACAAATGTGGGTTGATTCATTTACTCGTAGGCGGCATACCACAAGATTCCCGTGTATTCATACTTCTGCCGCTCCTTTATACGCTGTTGTTAATTACCACCTTTGGGTTTCCTGCGCGTTTCCTGCACTGCGGCCACCAGACTTTTCACCGCTTCTTCGTGGCCTAAAAAGAATATTCTAATGTTACTTATTTAGAAATTACGTAAATAGAAAGGAATTCGAAAGGACTAATAAATTTAGGAATCTCTACACATAATTCAATTTACAGGATTTAAATAGTAGTTTGAGAGTAGACTAAAATGTGGTTGTCGGACTTGCGTTGTCTTTATTTTTCTTTATTTTGACGATGTTTCGATTAGGTGTAAACTGATACTTGATAACGATTAGAGATACAACCTAATCGAAATGTCGTAAAAATAAACAAAAACAAAGACAATACAAGTCCAACAACCGTATTTTAGTCAATCTTCAACATTGTCTACGACCTTCAAAGAAAAGTATGAGAGTAGCCGTTTATATTTCGGGAGCTGGCAACACTAGCGTTGCTAGGTGCCTTCTGACATATTCATTGTAAAGTTTGACGTTTTAAACGGTATACATACTCAGAACGTTTTGACATATAGATGCTATTTGTGTTGTTTACAGTAACATTAAAATTTTATCTCGGTCAAATATGGAATTAACTTGTGAACATTTCCGTGTGATTATTTTTCATAACTTTTGAAGTGGTTTATCTCAACAAAAGCGCATACATAAATCTAATTCTTTATATAAGGATCAAGCAGCTACAAAAACCACTGTATATTGCTGGTTTAGTGAATTCAATTGTAGTCATCGTTCGCTCACGGTCGTCCAAAATTGGTTGTAATCAAAAAAAAAAACGATGTTGTGTGTAAACTGATAATGTAAAATTGATATGGCACACTGTGGGATTGAGGAGGACATTATAACACCTAACTTTCTCCGATAGATATACTAGAATTGAAGATTTGTACATAATGACAAGCATACAAAACATAACATAAAATAAGATATAACACTCCTGTAAAACACAAGCCAATTTACTATAAATTATTAATTTATTACGAAGACTTTTTATTTTTTTCATTAACGCAAATAATCTTATTAGAATTCGAAAATGTTATAACTATAAAATAAATAAAATTAATGCCGCCACTATACCTTCATTTCTCGTAACGACAAATATTTAATTAACATTCAGTAACGGAATAAAATCATCCCTGAATTTAATTTATTGCCGTCTTAGCATAAAATTGAATTTTTAATATAATGATAATTACTTGTCCTAACTAAATATAATTTACATTTACAGATACATGTAATGTAGGGGAACATGATGATGTCCTTTCCCCGCTTTGACTCGTCCCAAAGCGGGGTCAGGAAAATAACGTCCTTTGTTCCTAGCTATAATGAACAAACTATATATGGCAAAATTGCATGCATATCGAATGATCATTGTTCATAACCTAAAGCTAACCTATAGCCGATCAAAATTTATAATCCAAAATGAAACTCTGCGCAAATATACTGCTCAACAAAAACAACTAAAACTTTTAGTTTATTCTTTTATATTGGTGATAATATCAAGAGGGTTTTTATCAAATTTTCCCTCGTAAGGCCTAATACAATATGAAATCCTAACAAAAAGAGTTCAAGTTTAGCAAAATAAAATAAAGTCTGGATTAAAGTCAACTGAACCCCACAAATATCGTCATATTCAAGCAATACTTACTTACGGCAGATCAACGCCGGCAGCCTATAACTGTGTTACGACCTATTACGGATCAAACAAGCCGTTAAGGAAATAAACATGTTTTGTTATTAAAGAACGAAAGCTTTCACAGCTTTGGTCAAGTTGGAATAATTATCCGACGTTTCGCCTACGATTGCACGAGGCATCTTCAGAGGTCTTGACTCCATGGGATTAGAACACTGAACGACTATCGAGGAGCAACATCCCGGTATTTATACCCGATTATTGCTCAGCGAACCGTCATCCAGCGTTATAATTGATTTACACGTGTGATGTAGATGTAACCTGAATTATAATAATAATATTATTTGGATATTTACAAATTTCGATTGATTCTCTAATTTTACGTTTAAGGAAACACTGATGCGAGCACCTTAGTTTCTTTTACATTAAAAGTGTGACCTGAGCAACGCGGATGTTCAGCTACTACAGATTGTACAAATGGAATCGAGTCCTTTGGATACTTCAGACATTGTCCAACTTTCTTACATGTGTTGAAAATTGTTTAAATGCTTGATTTTCGGCGCAATCTGGCAATCTTGTCGATGGTTCCGTGTATATGAAGTAAGACAACACTGTCCATAGACATATGACATTTTGTTGAGGAGTTGGGTTTTTATATTTATTAATAGAACATCTTATATCTTCAGCGCAATATCCGTTGCTTCTCAGAGAATTTATCAATTTTTCTGGTTTTGATTTCAGTGATTGTTGGTCACAAAGAGTTTATGACGGATTGTTTTTGAGAAGCATGATGGTGTGACGTTGCCTTGAGATATTGATTCCTATGTGTTGGTTTTCCGTACACAGAATGTCTTAATTTGCCATTCCCCTTCCATTGTACTAGTACATCAAGAAAGGGAAGGGCACCATTTGATTCAGTTTCCATACTGCCATGCGACCAAACTAAGAACGTATCATCTACATATCTGCACCAAAATTTAGGTTTTAGAGAAGCCGAAGACAAGGCGTTTTCTTTGAAAGCTTCCATGAAGATGTAACCTACCACAGGTGATAGCGGAGATCCCATGGTCGCTTCCGAAGTCTTCTCGTAGAAAGTTTCTTGAAAAGTAAAATAAGTGGAAATCAGATATGCTTTAATTAATTCTAGTAGGGTGGAATCCATGTTGTTGTTTAGTAATATGTCCGATATTATGGAAACTGAATCATCAGATAACCTCCATACACCCTAGCATAAAATTCATTATGGAAACTGAATCAAATGGTGCCCTTCCCTTTCTTGATGTACTGGTGCAAAGGAAAGAGAATGGTAAATTAGGACATTCTGTGTACAGAAAACCAACACATACAAATCGATATCTCAATGCAACGTCACACCATCATCCTTCTCAAAAATAATCCGTCATAAACTCTTTGGTACATAGAACACTTTCAATATGTGACGAACAATCACTGATATCAGAAACAGAAAAACTTACTAATGCTCTAAGTAACGGATATTGCGCTGAAGATATAAGACGTTCTATTAATAAATATAAAAACCCAACTCCTCAACAAAATGTCATGAATGTACCTCCTATGGACAGTGTTGTCTTACCTTACATACATGAAATCACCGACAAGATTGCCAGATTGCTCCGAAGATCAAACATTCGGACAATTTTGAATACATGTAAGAAAGTTGGACAATGTTTGTCTCCCAAGGACACAATTCCATTTCAAACAGAAGGCGTTTATAACATACCTTGCTCTTGTTGTAAAGTGT
The DNA here is from genome assembly GCA_034092305.1 of Diaprepes abbreviatus. Classification (NCBI taxonomy): domain Eukaryota; kingdom Metazoa; phylum Arthropoda; class Insecta; order Coleoptera; family Curculionidae; genus Diaprepes; species Diaprepes abbreviatus. The sequence goes on from JASJET010000054.1 coordinate 13,855,698, forward strand.
ATGTAGGTGAAACAGGACGGTCTATATCCACTAGGCTTAAGGACCATAAAAAATGTATAAAAAGGAAACAAATTGTACAATCTGCAGTAGCTGAACACAAGCATTGCTCAGATCACACTTTTAATGTTAAAGAAACTAAGGTACTAGCATCAGTGTCTACTTTCTTTAAACGTAAAAGACAACAAGACCTCTGAAGATGCCTCGCGCAATCGTAGGCGAAACGTCGGATAATAATTACAATTTGACACGATCTAAACCCAACAACCATGATTTTCAACATGTATTGTTATTTCTAATATTATACTGCCTTTTTGAACTATATATTATAAAAACTTTGTACAAAATGAAGAGATTTTAAAATGGAAATACAACGGCGTGGTTAACGATTTCCTATGCCAGCAGAGACGATAAATGCGTTCAAAAATCACGTTTGGAGGATTTTTTGATGATAAATATTTGTTTTTGTTTGTTATTCATGCAATATAAATGGCTATCCTCGTATAATACTTTTTATACATGAATTAGTGTGAAAACCAGATACTTTCCAAATGACGGGACCTGAAAAGAAAAATTATTTTCAATGGTTTACCTTCAAAACTATCTGTTTTTCTCAATCCCACCGGCTGCGTCGGCGCGCTCAATTTCGCCTGACAAACGTGGTGGCGTCTATGCTTCGGCGGAAAGGTTTCCCAGCTGCGCTGCTTCTGCGCAAGAGTTTGCGCGGTACCTCCTTTATTACGCCTGAAAATTTGGAATTACAATTCCGTAGCGTTACAATTAAAAAAATGATAATACAAATCAAAAAATTGCTGAAAAACTTCTGACAGTACCTGTTAATAACGACCACCAAGGTCTTATCAGGACCACCGGTACCGGTGGCATCCAGGCTGGACCGACGGGAAGATGTAGAAAGTGAATCGGCGGAGTCGTGGAGCGAGTAGAACACATTATCTTCTCCATCACTATAAGGATAAACCTAAAAAAAGTTCCTATAAGTACACACACGTACAGTTTTGATTAAGCTTTCCGTCAAATTAGTTCCAGTTGAACTTACATTATGAGAATAACAATTTTTTACTATCAATTTCTAAAATTTTGGTCCCTATCTCAAAAGGTTGCAAGGCAAGAATGTAATAAACGATTTTTTAGTATGTCTGTTCATTTTTCAACATAATTTTCTTTTAACTCTATACACTTATTGACACGATATTCAGGCCTTTTAACTTCTGAAAAAAAATCTTTATCAAACGCCTCAAAATACTCATTCGCCCGAGTAATAACCTGCTTGTTCGATAATTTTTCTTTCCTCCAAGCCAATTCTTCATGTTAGGGAACTGAAAATAGTCACTAGGTGCTACATCTGGCAAATAAGGTGGATGAGGAAGTAATTCGTAAAGTAATTCTTGCAATTTTTCCTTTGGAACTGCACCATTTTTTTACGCCCTATATGATAAGAACTTTGGACAACGTTTTTTACATACCCTTTACTATTGACTAAAAATGAGATACTCTTCATTCATGTCGCTAATCCTAACCGTTTTAGAAAAAACGTCATTCTATTTACACTGTTAGTCCTCCAACTTCCGTCAGGTTGAATATGAAAAAGATGAACTTTCCCTGTCACCACAGTTTCAAAAAAAAAAGTTAAACTAACTGCTTTGTTAAAAATTTCGCAAGAGGGTTCAACATGGACTCCGTGAAGTCTGATACACTCGCCGGCACAAAGAACTCAGGGCTGCTGTACCCGCCACATTAACTCAGCATTGCCCCTTATTTGATGACAATGAAACGTGATTATTCGTAGAAGTTTCTCCTTACTATCGACCGAATGGAATACACCAAGGTTTTAAAGTGTCCCCACAGGTAAAAATCCAACGGCGCCATGTCGGGAGATCGAGAAGGCCAGAGAATAGGTCCACCTCTACCTATCCAACGGTTTGGATAGATCTTATTCAGGAGCTCCCGCACAGCAACGCTGAAATAAAGTGGTGCCCCATCGTGCATTTAATACATGTTTCGGCGGGTTTCAAATGGTAAGTGCTCTACTAAATCGTGAATAGCGTTCTGGAGGAACTCCAAATAAAGTTCTCCATTCAGAAGTGCCGGCAATACGAATGGTCCAATCAAAAAATTGCCAATGATTCCTGCCCAAACATTATTGATTGTAATTTATGTTGATGATGTAAAACAATAGTTGCATGAGGATTTTCATCAGCCTATACATATGAGTTGTGTAAATTTATGATACCATTTTTGGTAAACCCTGCTTCATCCGTGAAGAAAATAGTACACGGTGAAGTTTACATTATTTCATTGCTGAACCAATAGCCAGTTTGTAAACTGCATTCTACGGAAAAAATCTTCAGGAATCAGTTCATGTATCTTTTTTCAAATGATATGTATATAACAGCTGTTCTTGAACAACTTCAAGTACTATTGTTTTCGACGTATTAAACTGCGCTGATAATTTTCGGCGCCTTGAAGGAGTGTCATCTACAGCATTTTAAATATTTTCCTCTAATTGCGGCGTACGTACTGTTCTTCCCCGACCAGCATCAGTACTTCTTTTCCCAAAATTTCTTAAAATTATGAATAAATTAAATAATACCACCTTATTAAATAGAATCGCCTACCATTCTCCCTTACACGTTGGTCAACTCGTTGAAATGTTTTCTGATCTGGAGGAGTACGATTAGGATATCTGTCGTGATATAACCTCCTGGCTTCCAAGCATTGCAAGATGCAAGACAATATATCAGGCATACATCATATAAAAAAAAAATTGAAATCTACCTGGTGGTTCAATAATTATGTTTAAAAAACTTAATTCCATTGTAGCTCCTTGGGGAGCCCATATCTCAGAGGAGAAGGCTTATACGAAAAAAGTTTATATGAACCTGTAGTATTCCTTTCACGCGTTTTTGTATCAGGGAGATTTTATATCCGAGAGATTTTCCACATTCTCCAGGACACCCTGTAAAATATATTACATGAATATTTGGCTGTGAAGAAGCTATATTCGCGATGGAACTAGTATAACTTGATAATCGTTCAAAAAAAGGTTTGTGTACAGGGTACGATTGGATGAAGTAGGTTTGTGCCTTTTTGGTGAAATTAACAAAGAAACTATATTTATTGTTTGATACAGTTTATTTTTACGCAGATTTTAAAAATATTTAGGACTCAACAGGGTGAGCCAAAAAACTAGGACAGCATAAACTTGTATTTTTTTAAATAGAACACCCTATATACGAATCGTATTTTCGATTTAGCTTATAATTTTAAATCTTTTTTATTAAGGGTTTACTATAACAAAATTTTATAGTTTCTGATATAATTAAGTTTAAAGAAAAAAAGTCACATTTTCAAGCATCAATTCCATCCTAAATAACGTTTTTAATTTTGTGACAAATATATTCAAATTTGGAATTTAGCAAGGCCAAGGACAAGTTAACATAATTTTTACCTAATATTTGCAATAAAAGCTACAGGGTGTTGAATACATCGGCTCAAATTTGAACAAGTTTAAATGAATAAATATCTTTTTTTTTTAAATGGTACACCCTGTATATTTTCATGTTATTTAATAGAGTAATAAAAACCCTAAAAGTTCTGTTCAATATATCCTATACCTATTTATAATAGTTTTTGAGATATTTCAGTTTTTCTTATTTTCCATACTTTTTTACAGAAATAGTCTTCATTATCATAGTAGCCATGGCAAAAACAATGTAAAAGAACATTTTTCTGTGTGTCAAATTTATAACCGCAATCGCTTCTTTTGGTTTTTATGTAGTGTAGTTTGTTTTTTTTTGCATTCATCTTATATTGTAAAATGAATTTTCCAAAGAATGAGTTAATAGATATGATTTATACAATAGGAGAGGCTCAAAAAAATTGCCTTCTTGCTCAAAGAATTTACAAAATGAAGTATCCTGATCGACGCCAGCCTAATACCCATACTTTTCAAAACTTAATGCAAAGATTTGATTCTTCTGGTACTGTTGATTATCCAAAACGTAAAGTGGTCAACAAACCAGTAACTAATGAAGAAAAAGAACTACAAGTATTGTTAAATGTTCAGGAAAATCCTTATATTGGTAGCCGTCAGTTAGCAGCATTATGTGAAACATCACAATCCACCGCTAATCGTACTACCAAGAAATATAGGTATCATCCATATCACATGGAATTACTCCAAGAATTGCATGGACAGGATTTTGAAAGTCGTGTAAACTTTTGTCGTACAATAAATGCGGAGATTCAATTAAATCCAAATTTATTATGCAAGGTAATGTTTAATGATGAAGCTACTTTTAGAAGTAACGGTGCCGTAAATAGACGCAACATGCATTAATATGCCACAGAAAACCCATTTTGGATTAGAGAGGTGCAACATCAAAACCACTGGTCATTAAATGTTTGGTGTGGTATTCATCATAATCGAATTATTGGACCCCACTTTTTTAATGAACCACTAAATGGCCATAGTTACCTGAACTTTCTACAAGAAGAACTACCCCAACTGCTGCAAGGTCTCGATAGGGATGAGCTCGACAGTATGTGGTTCCAGCACGATGGTGCGCCTCCGCATTACCATCGTGAAGTTCGTGCGTTTTTGGACCAACGATATCCGCAAAAATGGATTGGACGTGGGGGTTTCATTGAGTGGTCACCAAGGTCTTGCGACATCACCCCATTAGATTTCTTCCTATGGGGTTATATTAAAAATAAGGTGTATGTTAATCCACCAACAACAGTGGAAGATATGCGAAACAGGATAGGGATACCTGTAGAACAATAACGCCACTAATTTTGTCCAGGGTCCGAGAAAATCTGCAAAAAAGATTAAATTTGTGCATTGCACAAGAGGGTCGTTTATTCGAACACTTATTAAAAAAAAATAATTAATCTCAGTATTTAATAGGTAATTGTTTTGTTTCAATTTAGTATAAAAGTAAATATGTATTTGCCTTGTCGTTATTGTTGTGTTAATTTTTTCACATTATGTTTAATTAAACTATTGCCGTTGTAATATAACGAATAATGTATTTCATCATATTTAACCACATTCTGTTTGTTTCTGTAGTTTCTTTTTATTATTTTACATGGCTACTATGATAATGAAGACTATTTCTGTAAAAAAGTATGGTAAATAAGAAAAACTGAAATATCTCAAAAACTATTATAAATAGGTATAGGATATATCGAACAAAACTTTTAGGGTTTTTATTACTCTATTAAATAACATGAAAATATACAGGGTGTACCATTTAAAAAAAAAATATATTTATTCATTTAAACTTGTTCAAATTTGAGCCGATGTGTTCAACACCTTGTAGCTTTTATTGCAAATATTAGGTAAAAATTATGTTAACTTGTCCTTGGCCTTGCTAAATTCCAAATTTGAATATATTTGTCACAAAATTGAAAACGTTATTTAGGATTGAATTGATGCTTGAAAATATGACTTTTTTTCTTTAAACTTAATTATCTCAGAAACTATAAAGTTTTGTTATAGTAAACCCTCAATAAAAAAGATTTAAAATTATAAGCTAAATCGAAAATACGATTCGTATATAGGGTGTTCTATTTAAAAAAATACAACTTTATGCTGTCCTAGTTTTTTGGCTCACCCTGTAGAGTCCTAAATATTTTTAAAATCTGCGTAAAAATAAACTGTATCAAACAATAAATATAGTTTCTTTGTTAATTTCACCGAAAAGGCACAAACCTACTTCATCCAATCGTTGACTCACCCTGTACATTAGTGAAAAGAAATATTCAAAAAATACCATCGCAATGTTTCACAAAATACGCCTTTAAAAAATTGATGAACGGTGAATTCTGAGGTACATTATCATCTACTTGCCGGAAATTTTCAATGAATTGAGGAAAATAAATCTAATATGACTAATGATTCTCTACCATGACAATGGGAGCTCCTACAAATCGGCCCAAAAAAGTGATTTTTTGAGCACTGAATACGTGAAATTGATCCGCCATACTGCCCCAATTTGGTACCCAATAATTTCTTTTTCTTCCCCAAACTGCATAGTGAACGATTTTCTAATCCAGAAGAGACGGTTGATGCAATTAAAAACCATGTTTTGGAGATACCATATTCACAGTGGCAAAATTGTTTTTCGGATAGATTCAAAAGTATGCAGAATTGTATTTTATCATTGTAGAGAATATTTTAGATACTTTTTTTGTTTGTTATTCCCGAAATATAAAAGGCTCTTCACGTATACTAAAGAAATCTATGAAAATAACTCGTGGATGATGTTTTAACAATATCTAATTTTTTTACATAGTCTGATGCTTTCGAAGAGGCCAAAACTTTAAAAATCGATAGCTTCAAGCCAAGTCTGATAAAATTGTTTTATTAAAATATACCTTTTTCTTAGTTTTACTCTGCATTTTTCCTTTATTCTTGCACTTAGGACTGCTAGGACTAGACCTGCTTGTCTCGTGCATCAACGACTTCTGAGACGTGGCGTCGGAAATCCTCTGATACTCAGACTCGGCGGATCGACATTTTTTATCGGAATCACCAGTTTTAGCAGCGGATGCGTTGATTTTGTCGCAGCTTTTACCAATTTTCTTGTAGAGGATTCGTTGTTTCATAGATAATTTACCTAAAGAAGAATCACAAGATTACTGTTATCTATAAAATCCTTTTTGCTTTGCTTGTTAATAGATGTCACTTACCAATGCCGTCCACCTCGCTCTTACTAAATTTTCGATCATCCTGTTTCATTTTTTTGTCCATTTCAGTGTCGGATTTCGAAGATGGTTGGCTCTGTCTCCTGCACATTATATCGTGTAGTTTTTCTTTTATTTGCGCTTCCAATCTAGACACACTAAAGAAATTCATAGATAACAAAAAGTTAATGTCTGTAGGGGGCCACAGATACAAATATCTACATCTTACCTAATTTCATAAACCTACCTATCAACATTCATCTGAGTATTACTACTCATAAAAGGCTTCTTGGGAGTTTTCTGGCCGCTCGATTGGCTACTCGGTTTCTCCGATTGGCCCGCCGATTTGCTCCTTTCTCTCTCTTGCACGTTAGGGCGCACCTTCTCTAAAAGTTGACCCAACACACGGCTCCGAGATCTAGGTATTTTGCCCATTGACGAGTCTGTTTGTTGAAGTAAACCTGCAAAGAACAGCGTGTCGTCAAAATAGGTAGGAAGATAATTAAAATAATAGCGATTTTAGTGATGCCAAATAATGGATCTGGTCCAATAAATGTGATAGAGACCCTAGTCTTGCAAGTTTACCTGCCTCACCACTCAAGGATAGCCTTTTGTCCGGGTATCCACGCAAAAATAACCTAGTAAAGTTCTGACAGAATAATAATATTTTGCAGACAATCCCTAACGGGTACATATATTATTTTAGTTTTTACCGCAACCTAATTTCAGAAAAGATGAGGAGATGGTTTTGCCCTGTACCCTCTCCTCAGATCTCCTCTCAGAAACAAGTACTAATGCCATGTATTTCTGTCTGGAATACAGTGGTGTACTGCCGCAGTGCCTCACTAGAGGTGGCATCAAGTATTCAGGCTCCTGTGCCATGGTCAGTTTTGAACCTGTCTGTAGACCAGACGGGGTTTCCTGGCTGACCTCGTGTTAGACCAGATCTTGCCTTTCAGTCATGCCAGGTCATGTAACAGCATTTTTAGAAAATTCATATTTAGAAACAACAAATACAAAATAATACCAAAAAAAAAGCAGTGGCGTTATTAGGAGTACATTTATATTTGAATAAATGAAAGACATTTAATACTGGGTTTGATAGGAACGTTCATAAAGAAAAATATTCCATTTTCGAATAAAAAATTGCCTTTAGACTTATTTCTTACATTTTTGGTTAAGATTATTACAAAAATCATAGTTTACAGCTGTTGTTAAACCCAGAAACGACGCTGTTTCGTTGTAAAAAAATGTATCATATATAGTCAAGGTTAAAAAAAATACGTCGTTGTGAAATCAGGAAGTTCGAAGGTTTAATTTGATTTGAAAAACTACGCTAATATATATATATATATATATATATATATATATATATATATATATATATATATATATATATATATAAAAAATACGTCGTTGTGAAATCAGGAAGTTCGAAGGTTTAATTTGATTTGAAAAACTACGCTATAATATATATATATATATATATATATATATATATATATATATATATATATATATATATATATATATATATATATATATATATATACAGGGTGATTCAAAAATCGATCACGAAACTTAAGGGGGTGATTGTACTTGACAAAATAAGGGTAGAGCTTCATATAATTTTTTTTCAAAATGTCATTCGTTTTCGAGTTACAAGCCGTCCAAGTTCAAGTTTTTATTTTTTGTTTTTTTTTAAGTTAAGTTTTTGTTAAGATTATAAATTAAATAGTTTAAAAAGCGAATTTATTTGATGTTAAACTGACAGCTCTAGTATACTTTGATAGCTATTTACCTGGTAGCTGGTGGTAATGAAATGAGAAAAGTAAATTTACCACTTAATTTTTAAGGGTGATTTACGTCTAAACCGTTGGGTTTAGCGATGTAAATAAAGAGCACCTTTTTTAAAGGCCTGGCATCAGTCTTTCAGAAATTATGCCAAAAACTACTGTAGCTGTCAACACTAAAAAATTATGACAAAAAACAATTTTCAATGTAGGTAAAGTGCCCTCTAGCGGCAAACAATCAATGTGAATTGTTACTAAAATGATGAAGCGCAGAAGACTTAGCCTATCTTTCAAATATTAGTCAAATCGGTTTTCCTGTAAGCGAGTAATTCAAAAAACAAAAAATAAAAACTTGAACTTGGACGGCTTGGAACTCGAAAACGAATGACATTTTGAAAAAAAATTATATGAAGCTCTACCCTTATTTTGTCAAGTACAATCACCCCCTTAAGTTTCGTGATCGATTTTTGAATCACCCTGTACATATATATATATATATATATATATATATATATATATATATATATATATATATATATATATCATGGCCAACTAATAAGAAAACTTAAAAGCCGCATAGCATTTTTACAATAGACAAATGCTGAATTGATAAAATTATAAAAATAGGTGCTTTCTATTTGAAAAAATTGACTTTTGACGTTTTTTTTTAATATAATTTTTATTCTTCTTTTTTGGCCACTCTGTACTAATAATTTTCAAAATATCATAAAAAGACTACTAAAGTCGATCTTTGTCTATAAGAAAACTAACCCAAATTAAATAATAAAGACTTTCTTATAGGAAAAATTTATGGTTAAGTTTTAACCCGCAAACGTCATTTTTGACCTAAAAATTTAAATATGTCCAAAACGGTGAGACTTACGTATAGAACATTATAAATGAAATATGTCTAGAATTTTACGTAGAAATCAAAAATATAATAACCTACAGGGCGTTCCATTTAAAATAAGCAAGTTGACATCTACTTCCGGTATAACTGGAAGTGACGCCATTTTGAAAATATTTTAGCCGGCTGTCCCCCATGCACGTTAGTACACTGTCAAATTTTCAGATTCTTCCTAATTATAATTTACCCACAATCGATCGGTAAAGTTCCCAAAGAATCACCCTGTATATAATATATAAATAGAGGGTTATGTCCTTTCGTAGTACTTTTTTTGGGCCGCCCTGTATAAAAGAACACAATTTAAACATAAAAATAAACGTAAGTCACCCTCGAACACGTTCACCACTTCAATAGGTCCGTTACCATAGAAATATGGGAAAGTTTTGTCAATAATTTTCATAACATAATTGTCAACCTAACATTGAGCATTTTGTGCGGAAATAACAACCAAAATGGTTCTCATTACGGAAGAATTAGTTAGAAAAAGATGTGAACATAATGAAGGTTATTTTTAAAAAGTGTTTCTATGAGAAGGCATTTTTTTGAGTATTTGTTTTTCCAAGGAGACTTTTTTTAGAGTTTTTCTTTTTTTAATTTCTCATATGCGATATCTTCAAACTAGAAGTTAACTAAATCCTATTTTAGGAATTATCGGCACGCTGGAAGAATTATCTCTACACCAAGAAGACATCGAAAAAATCGAACATTTAAATAACTGGTGCAAAGAACTCCAAATACTTTACTTGCAGGCAAATCAAATAGGCAAAATTGAAAACCTGAACAAACTCAAAAAATTACAATACCTAAATCTTGCCATAAATAACATCGAGAAAATCGAAAACTTGGAAGGATGCGAATCTCTCGACAAACTAGATTTAACTTTGAATTTTATCGGTGACCTGGAGAGTGTCAAGAGTTTAAAAGCAAACATATATTTAAAAGATCTGTATTTAACAGGTAAATATAACGTTTTCTATAAAAAATAAAAATGCGAAAAATGTGTCTAGCTCGCTTCTACAAATTTAGAAACGTCACAATCAATTCCACTTCTTCACACTTCCACTTGGCAAGTTGTTAAAGCTGAATATCGGAACTTGCCAAGTGGCAGTCTACAGAAGTAATAATTGTGTCAAACTTTTTATCATATTTATTTTAGGCAACCCTTGTTGTGATTTTAAAGGTTACAGAGATTATGTAATTGCTCATCTACCACAACTTCAGAGCTTAGATGTGGTACAAGTAACTAGAAGTGAAAGAATTAGAGCTCAACAGAATATGGAAGAAATTGAGATGAGTATTAAGCGATGCCAAGAGAAATATAGGTAACAACTAGTAGGGAAATTATGGTGTGCAACCTAGAGGATACCCAGACCGTTTCTAAAATCATCAAAGGCTGGACACCATGGGTCTCTCACATTAATATCGAAAGAAAGAAAGCATCTTCTAAAATTCTTGAATTAAGTCCAATCTTTTCTGCTTTACTCAGTTTGTGGCTGATGTCTTGGACAAGGGAGGTCAAGTAGACACAATATATACAGACTTTTCAAAGGCGTTTGATAGGCTTGATCACGGCATTCTGCTTGATAAACTGCATTGTTTTGGACTTTCGCAAAAATTAATTCTATTTTTTAAATCATATCTCTGCGATAGGCAGCAAACAGTAGAGTGCTGTGGTCAGTCCTCGGAACCCCTGTGTGTGACTTCGGGAGTTCCTCAAGGGTCAATACTCGGTCCTTTATTGTTTAATATATTTATTAATGGAATTGTGGGTGACTGTACAATGCTACTGTATGCAGATGATGCTAAAATTTTTATTTCTGTAAAAAGCGATGCTGATTGTCAAAGACTACAAATAGCAATAAATACCGTCACCGATTGGTGTAGTGAAAACAGACTGCCTCTAAACGTTGGTAAATGCAAAGTCATGACTTTCACATTAAAGAAAAATGTGCTGGTGTATGATTATAAAATTGATGGAACATGTGTTCCACGAGTGGAATGCTTTAGAGATCTGGGTGTGACATTTGATAGTAGACTTTCATTTGTTACTCATATAAATGATCTTATACAGGTGTGTTTTAAATCATTGGGCTTCATTATTAGAAACTCAAAAACATTTTCGAATCAAAGTACGCTCATTTTACTTTATTACGCTTTTGTAAGATCTAAATTGGAATATGCTTCCATAATATGGTCTCCTTATTATCAAAACCATATTAATGACCTTGAGAGAGTTCAGCGGCGTTTCTTGAAATACCTAAGCTTTCGGATTGATGGGCATTATCCTGAAACAGGATTTCCGCATGAAATCTTACTTCAGCGGCATTCTTTTTGTTCCATAGAACATAGACGTATCGTCACAGACCTCAAATTTCTTTATAAAGTTTTGCATAACAGAGTGGAATGTAGTGATATACTGGAAAAAATAAGTTTTCTTGTACCTAGGACTTCAGCTCGCCAATCTGCCACATTCTATTGTCCTACACCTCGTACAAATGTGTGTAACAACTCTCCTTTATATAGGATGTGTAGAAACTACAACCGGAATCAAAATAAATTTGACATATTTAGCTGCAGAATGGCACAAATAAAAAAAAAATTAAGTATGTAATGTTTTGTAGTTTTTGTTTCTAGTAATTTGTGTATGCTTGCTTTGTCATTGTAAATATTTAAGTTTTTTTTTCTGTTCTACCCATTTGTTAATTGGTTTTTTGAACTGTGAAATGGGTTTAAATAAATAAATAAATAAATAAAAAATATGTACTGATGCCAAAATAATGTTTCACAAAAAATATTTGTAACTGTGTTGTGAGAGCATCTGTTATTTTTTTTAATGCAAAATGTTAATCCATAGTTAAATTTTTCACTTCTGGGAAGTTAGATATTTACAACATACAAGGGTACTTCAATAAGTAAGGTAAAAAGGGAACAAAAACACAGTTATTGTTTACTTTTTTTTTTATTTTTCAACATAGTCTCCTTAGAGCTCTGTACACTTGGTCCAGCGGTATTCCAACTTCTTTATGCCTTCTGAAAAGTAGAAAGTATCCAAATCCTCAAAATATTCTTCTACAGCCTTAATAACTGCGTTATCTGATGATAATCTCTGTCCTCCGAGCCATTTTTTTAGGTTATGAAAGAGGAACAAGTCACTAGGTGCCAAATCTGGTGAATAAGGTGGATGAGGTACTAATTCAAACCGTAATTCATTTAATTTTGATATTGCAACTGAACAAGTGTGAACTTGAACATTCTCTTGATGAAAAAGAACTTTTTTGCGTTGTAGTGTTGGACATTTTTTTTCAATTCTTCATTCAAATGACCAAGAAGTGTTGACTAGTAATCCCCTAGGATTGTTTAACCTTTTTTTAAATAGTTCATAAATATTATGCCTTGAGAATTCCAAAAACAGAGGTCATAACCTTCCCGGCTGACACAACAACTTCGGACGGCCTCCAATGTTTTAATAGCTGCTGCAACTCAGGGGCGTAGTGGTGGATCCGGGTCTCGTCTACAATCACGTATCCAGAAATAAATGGTTTTTAGAGTGTGGCGCAGAACTGCTTCATGTCACTGGTCGAAACTCGTCTTTTTCCGTTATTTATAGAATATATGCTTCAAATAACAGCCACATATAAATTAAGCATCGGATCATACTGAAACTTTGTAGCGGTTCCTCCAAAGAGTATAGGCATTGACGAATTATACTAGGACGTCTCATTCTTATGGGAGGATTGGAAGCGCTAAGTGTTAAAACTCGATAATTGATAAAAGGTAGTTTTTACTATAAGTAGTAAAACGACAAGGAATGATGTATATGCAGTGTTGCCGTATTGGATAGTTGATCTAAACTACGGGTACAAGTTTTTTTATCCCTTGGTTTATTATATTTGCTTAAGTTTACAAAGGGAACGTTGTATTGATCAAACCTTTCAGTAAAACTTCTCTAGGCTGCGGCAACCTTATATTTACAACGATAAAAAGGTGGAGCTTACCCCACTTAGTCGGTAGGAAGGGATATGCAGAATTGCCACGTTTTCAATATAAATCTTAAAATTTAAATCTTTTATACTTGTTTCTAACAAAAGCATGTATATCACATTAAAATACTGATATCTAATCATTGATAATATTGTAAATTGCTATTTATGAATGAGACGGCGTACCAGTTTGCGTATCATTTAGGAGCGTCAAAATTATAGCACAAGATAGGAATTCTTGGTATATTTCTTCTATACATATACTACATAATCATATCTTCTTCTTCTTTCCTGGTCTTACAACTCTGGGTGAATCTTAGCCGCATCCACTGTCGCCCTCCATCTCCTACGGTCTTGTGCTTCCATTTCCCACTGCTGGACTCCAATCCTATACAAATAAGCTTCGATGGCATCCTTCCATCTTTTCCTGGGACGGCCTATTAATCTTCTACCATCTGGTCTCTCAAATAATACTATTTTCAATAATCTGTGGTCCCCTGATCTTACCACATGGCCTGCCCATCTTATTCTATTGGCTTTTATACAACGGACTATGTTTTCACTGCCATACAGTATCGCCAATTCAGCATTATGGCGTCTTCTCCAATTTCCTATTGTTTCATCTCTTTGGGGAACCTTTCGTTCAAATATGAGTAATTTATTTATTTCCCGTTGATTGAGGGTCCAAGTTTCACTGCCATAAGTAACTACCGGGCGAATAATTGACCTGTACAGAGTTAGTTTGGATTGTCTTTTTAACAGTTTAGATCTCAATAATGTTGTGAGGGTGTATAACGCCCTATTTGCTGCCGCTATTCTCGCTGAGACGTCTTTTTCAACTCGATTGTCGTCTGTGATTACCGCTCCTAGATACTTGAATTCCTTAACCACTTCGAAGTTGTGTTCATTCAGTGATATATTCTGCCCGATTCGAGGTCTTGGATTCTTGTTTACTACCATGTATTTAGTTTTTTCTTCATTTACTTGGAGACCCATATTACCTGCTTCTTCCTCGAGTTGTGAAAATACCTCTCGCACGTCTCTTGTTGAATAAGCCACTGTATCGATATCATCAGCAAAGGCCAGCACCAGTTTTGAACCTTGGTTCGCAAAACCCTCTGTCAGCCCCGACGCAACCCTGCTCATTGCATGTTCCAAGGCAAAATTGAAAAGCAACGGTGACAGAGGGTCACCTTGTCTGAGTCCTGATGTCACACTAAATGGCGCTGATGTTCTATTTCCTACCCTTACCTATGCATATGAGTTTGTCACGCACATTTGAGTTAGATCGATTAATTTTCTTGGTACGCCCATTTCTAGCATTGCTAGCCATAGTCTGCTTCTTTTCACGGGGTCATATGCTTGCTGGAAATCCACAAAGATTTGGTGGACATCTCGGTTAAAATCCCAGTTTTTTTCCAATATTTGTCTGATCGTAAATATCTGATCTATTGTTGACCTTCCAGCACGAAAACCGCATTGGTAGTCGCCGATAATATCTTCCGCATAAGGCATCAGTCTGTTTAGTAGAGTAATTGCCAGGATTTTGTATGTTGTGTTGATAAGCGATATACCTCTATAATTTCGAAATTGTTCCTTGTTTCCTTTCTTATATATAGGTATTATGACACTTCCATTCCATTCCTCAGGCATTTTCTGTTGTTCCCATATTTTCAAAATGATTTCACATATTTTTTGATGTAGACCGTTTCCTCCCTTTTTTGGCAGCTCTCCATTTATACCATTGCTGCCTAGCGCTTTGTGATATTTAAGTGATGCTATAGCATTTTTAACTTCTTGAAGTGTTGGTGATGGCACTCTTATATCTGCGGAATGGAATGTAATGTCCTCTTCCTCTGTCCGATTTTCAATACTTAGTAACTGCTGAAAATATTCTTTCCATAGCTCGACAATTTCTGTTTCCGTCATTATTAACTCTCCTGTGTCTTTTCTCATGGCTTTCGATTCTCCAACATTTCCACCCCGTCTCACAGTCTTTACCTCCCTAAAGAATTTCCTAACTTGGTTCATGTTCCTATTTCTGTCTATTTCCTGCATCTGATGCTCCAAGTAGCTCTTCTTTTTGGTTCTAAGTAGTCTTCTTGTCTGTGCTCTTATTCTGTGAAATTCTTCACAATCATATGCATTTAAAAATTATAGAGCGCCATCTATAACTAATTTACCTTGCTTATTGAACCACCCTCGCATTTTAGGAGATTTAGAGAAGACCAAAAGGCTCGCTTAAGAAATAATGACAGTTCCCACCTCACAGACGAAGAATTTTGGCACACGGCGTGTGAAAATAGCCCAGAAACACGACTGGAAATGTCCAAAAGACAAAAAAAGAGAGATAATACCGCTGATGTGGATATAAACAAAAAAACGAAAAAAACTTTAAGGTATACTATGTTTTATTTAGCAAATTAAAATGATTGAAAATCAATTTTTAAACATATTTTTAAGGTTATTTAATAGAGACGGTCGACCTCTAAATGTCAACCAAGCGAAATTAAATTTCACTTTTTCCGACCAAGATCCGGAACAATTCGTTCTAGATGTCGCTGTGTATAAGTACTTGGATACGAATCTGATTGACGTTGACTTGCAGCCCATTTATGTCAAACTGATAATCAAAGGAAAAGTGTTTCAAATTGTTTTTCCCGAGGAGATTCACGTGGAAAGAAGCACTGCATTAAGATCACAAACAACAGGTAAAATACAATTTTACATATTTGACAAATTATTCTGTGAAGTTTAGCTTGCACATCTTTTTAGCGCTTTCAATAACATTATCCGTTGATATATATATATATATATATATATATATATATATATATATATATATATATATATATATATATATATATGGACCAAAAAAACCGAAAGAATGCATACATTTAATTTTATGTTTAAGAAGATATCCAATTTTTGATGTTTACTAACAGGATCGAATACTTAACATCTTTCTTTAAATTAGGCTATATTCGTTCTGTCGTTAACAGTGTTTTTATCTTTTTTGATTTCTATCATTTCCTTTATCTGCAATTTTACAGATAAAGGGGATGATAGAAATCAAAAAAGATAAAAACACTGTTAACGACGGAACGGTTATAGGAAATTTAAGCCACATTTACAGCAGCCTAATTTAAAGAAAAATATTAAGTATTCGATCCTGTTAATAAACATCAAAAATTGAATATCTTCTTAAACATAAAATGAAATTTGAATAGTTTTTTTAAAGTGTTTGTTTTTTAAAATTGAAAATATGTTTGTGTATGAATGTTTTTAATTATATAAAAAATGTTTTTAGGAAGTTCAATAAATAAAAAAAACAAATAAATTTATGAATATGCCGACGTATTAATAATTTTTATATAATTATACTACAGATTACTTTTTCAGGTCACTTGGTCTTGAAATTACCAAAATTAAGCTACAAACCGCCAGCAAATAAACAAAAACTCCAAGCGAAGACTTTCAACGAAATATCGAGCAACGACGAAAAAAATAATAAAATTACGAAAATGGTGGAATATTTAGAAGTAACCGGCTCACAAGATGACCTAGATTTTAGCAAAATAGTTGAAAACAACAAAAAGAAAAAAGTTTTATTTGACGAACATCCCGAGGTTCCCATGTTGGAATACGGCTGATTTCTAATAGTATAATTAAAAATTACCATTATGATTTTCTGTAAAATATAATTATAATTATACTGATATAACTTCAGTTATTTTAAATTGTGTTGTTTTTTTTTTCATCCTGAGATGCCGATACACAAAATCAAAAAACTATTTAAAGTAAAAAAATTCAGCGAAAACGAACCTTGAAGTCATGTAATTGTAGTGACGTCAAGATGTTGCAAATAAATATTATTATATTTTTATTTGAACTTAGTTGACAAAATAGATTAAAGATCATGTATAGTGCCACACTGTAGTCACACTTCAATTTAAACTATCAAGTCGAATGAGAAAACTGGCAAAAAGTGGTACTATGAAGATTTGTTTAATTAAGTCACTAAAGACATTAAAGACAAATATTAATTGCAAGCCTACCTTGGCATAATAACCTCCACAAATCTATCTACCGACAATTTTTAAATAATCTATTCTTTGGGTGTGGTACTTACCAATATGTTCCAATAAATTTGCCAACTGCTGCGCTTGATCACCACCCGTCTGCTGAGATTCCCCTTGAGTAGAAGGTTGACCTCCACCCGATGCTACTGGAGTCAAGCTTCTTATATACGGTTCTAGTTGTGTGGCAACCTGAAATACAGACAGTATTATATATAGGGGAGAACACTACAAAACTTTTGAAAAGCGTAAAATTGCAATAAGAATCATAAAAACAACCTGTACCTGACTTAGATGCTTTAGCTCATTTCTCAGAGTATTAACATCAGCTCTCTGACAACTAAATACTTCTTGTTCTACGCGTAAACGCCAAAGCTGTTCTTCCCAAGAAGCGTCAAACGCTGAAGACATTCTCTCAAGATCTTGCTGTTGCCTATAAGACACAAAAACATACCTAAATATTTAAATTGGACCCCGAACAATAATATACATTTCCAGGTTTAAGTTGAGATTGAATGTTAAGAATGATGAATTTAAAGATAATATGAAAGATACAAAAAAGTTATAGCTTACCTTTCTAGGGTTTGATCTAAATGAAGGCATTCTCGTATTAACATTTCATATCTTGCGGTCAGTGGGGGCGCCTGAGCTTTTCTTAAAGCTGTTATATCCCTAAAAATAAAACTTTTATTTCATTGCAGGTTTTTTTTTGAACTCAATCAAATAAAAATTCGGCGTTTGCTTTAACATTTCACTTGTTTTGTTTACCAACCGTGGAGGTCTGTTAAGCAAGACCGATTTGCAACGGGAAATGAAAAGTTGTAAAACTTCATCCAAAATTTGAAAATTATATAATATTGTAAAAAATGTGTAGTTTTACACAAATTTTATAACGAGTGCTGGGACTACAAAAAAACAAGAAAGGAACCAATACTTAAACCTTATAAAAAATACAGAAAAAAATTATAGTAAAATCATCCACTTACTTGTGCAGTTCTCCTACTTTTTCCTTAACTTTATTAAATTGCTGATTCAAGTCTCTTATTTGCGATTCGAAAGAACGACAGTGCGCAGAAAACGACGAGTCACCTTCGAGAAGTTTGTTTTTTAAGGAGGTCTGTTGTTTTTTGGTTATCGGAGGAGCAGTGTCGTAGAGTCTAGAAGCTAAAACGAATACCAGGCATAAAAAACTACACTATTTTTATTTTTTGAATTATACTAAAAAATTAACTTAGTACATAGAACAATTCTAGAAAATATACATTCATTGACATGGAACATGTCAGTCATTTCAATTCTTTGTACTAGGAATTTTACAAATTTTAAATGAACAATATATAACTACTTCGTATAAACTTACTTGCTGCAAGCTCCGACTGATGTTGCGATACTGCCGCCTGTCCAATCCACGGCTCCAAACACTGGGCAAATTCGCTTCTATAGTTTGTTTTAATCTGGGAAGACTGTAGAGATCTAAAAAAAATACATGGTAATTTCAAGAATCAAGAATTAGTCAAGAATAGTCTTACTTTATTCAATAAAGAACAAACTAAATTTTGTTCAAACAAATTTAAACCTACCTCACTGGTTGGCTTAGATTACCCACAGCAGCCAACCTATCAATCAGTGAGGGACAGAGTTCCAAAAATTGATATTTATTTGCTGCAGCTGTGAAGGTAGTACACAACACTAAATGTAACTGGAGCACAGGCATTACCGTACCTAAAATAAATATAAAAAATCAAATGCAAAACTTTTTGAAAAAACTTTGAATATTTTGTCAGAAGTTCCCTGACTTTTTCAGGAATTCAAGGTTTTAAAACCGCTGGTCATTCTGTACGCATCTTTAATAAACCATACAACGGTTATTTATATTTCTAGGTTAGTAGCAAATTATTACACTGACCTAAGAGTAACAATTGACTTCTATAGACTCTCTCTTTACTATCGTACTGTCTCTGCACTTCCATTATCATAGCTGCGTGAGTTTTGGCCATCGCTTCTTGCATACCCTGGCAAAAAGTGTTTATGGTATGTTTTTCTGCGTCCATGTTACGCCTAAGTTCGTCCATGAGGCCCTTTAGAGCTATTATGCCATCTCGAACAGAAGTCTAAAAATTTTCATTATTAACCACTCACCGGTTGATGTCTTTTTACACATTACAATTGTAATATTACAATGGCGGAAAAAAATAATATTTTACAGATCTGTGATGAACGCACCATATATTTTGGTTAGGAATGAATTTGTAGCAACAAAAAAGTATATTTAACAAATATTTTTGGGTCTAATTTTTAAGCTAACTCACAGATTTATGTCAAAAATTTAGCAACAATAGATGTTGACAAAAGGTGTATTCAACAGTAGCCAAAGTTGAAAAATCATGGTTCTTAAGTTCAAACCGTGTCAAATTGGAATTATCCGACGTTTCGCCTACGATTGCACGAGACATCTTCAGGTATTTTTATTCCACGAGACTAGAACACTGAATGACTATCGAGGAGCAACAGCCCGGTATTTATACCCGGCTGGTGCTCAACGGACCATGATCCAGCGTTACAATCAGGTTCCACGTGTGATGTAGACTGACTAATGCTCTAAGAGGCAACGGATATTGCTCAGAAGATAGTTCTATTAATACATATAAAAATCTAACTTCTCGACAAAATGTCCTAAATGTACCTCCTATGGACAGTGTTGTCTTACCTTACATACACGGAACCACCGACAAGATTGCCAGATTGCTCCGAAAATCAAACATTCGGACAATTTTCAATACATATAAGAAAGTTGGACAATGAAGTCTCCAAAGGACGCAATTCCATTTCAACAGAAGGCGTTTACAAGAAACCACTGCACTTGTGGTAAAGTGTATGTAGATGAAACAGGACGGTCTATATCCACTAGGCTTAAGGAACAAAAATGAAACAAATTGTACAATCTGCAGTAGCTGAACATCAGCACTGCTCAGGTCACCCTTTTAATGTAAAAAAAACTAAGGTGCTAGCATCAGTATCAAGTTTCTTTAAACGTAAAATAAGAGAATCAATCGAAGTTTGTAAATATCCAAATAATATTAATAGAGATGCAGACTACAGTCTACATCACACGTAGAAATCGATTGTAACGCTGGATCACGGTTCTCTGAGCACTAGTCGGGTATAAATACCGGGCGATTCCTCCTCGATAGTCATTAAATGTTCTAATCTCGTGGAGGAAAGGTCCCTGAAGATGCCTCGTGTAATCGTAGGCGAAACGTCGGATACGAATTCTAATCTAACACAGTCAAAATCCAAGGACCCTGATTATTAAGCTACCGGTTGGTAATTTTTTTCAATTGTAATATTGCAATAACGAAACAAAATAATATTTTACAAATCTGGTGATGAATGTACCGTATATTTTGGTTAAGAGTGGATCTGTAGTAAAATTTTTGGGACTAATTCTTAAGCCAACACATACAGATTTATTATTAAAAGTAAAAAAAATTGGCAACAATACGTGTTGACAAAAGGAGTACTTAACAGTAGCAAAAGTTGGAATGTGGTTTGAATTATTTTGAAAGAGCTGGACCTTATAACCCAGCCGCTATTTAATATACTAAAAATCACCACAATTTCTTTAATCGCTTACTTGTAGGTCCATAATGGCATTCTGTCCTCTCTCTAGCCTTTTAGCAGCTTGACTGTGAGCGGTATCAATGTCAACACATTGCGTTCTTATTTCATTCGGAAGATCTCGGAAACAGTTTACACACAGCATGGCGTTTTGGATCGGAGAGTACATTATATAATGTTCGCCGTGTTGAGGACACTAAAAAAAACAAATTATATAAATAAAATTTTACAAAAATATCAGTCAGATATTCTCAAAACGTTCAACTTTTAAAACCGATTTGGAAGTTAGATCTATTAGTTGGCTAGTTTTGTTTATGATACGAGGATGGTTCGATGAGTTCTCGGCCTGAACTAGAGGGGGCGCTAGTAGGATCAAATAACTATAATATCTTGTAAGCATTAACCTTGAGATGACGCCCTGCAAATTTCAGGTGTTTGCGTTCCGTTGCTTGTTTGTAGCGATCGGGTAAACACATAAGGTTCGATAAAATTGAAATTCGAACGGTTATAAAGTACTTTGTTTCAAAGGGCTTAACTCCTACGGACATTAAAAATGAGTTAGATTCTACTTTAAAGGATTCTTCTCCTTCGTTTTCGACAGTAAAAAAATAGGCTGCTGAATTTAATCGTAGTCGTACATCAATTCAAGATGATGAGCGCTCGGGAGGCCCAAGAATTGCTACAACTGACGAAATTGTCACAAAAATTCACAATGTCATATTTCATGACCGCCGACTGAAAGCACGAGAGCTTCCTGGTATAGCAAACATTTCGATAGATCGTGTCCACTACATTTTACATGATGTTCTTGGCATGAAAGAGCTTTCTGCGCGATGGGTGCTGCGTTTGTTAACAGTCGACCAAAAACGCCTTCGAATGAACACTTCGCAAGAGTGTTTAGACTTATTCAGATGCAATCCTGCTGTGTTTCTTCGACGTTTTATAACTGTAGATGAAACATGGATTCATCATTACAAGCCAGAGACAAAGCAGCAGTCTAAAGAGTGGGTGGGGGCAGGTGAAAGTGCACTAAAAAAAAAGCAAAAACGGTTCCGTCTGCAGGAAAAGTCATGGCAACAGTTTTTTCGGATTCACATGGCGTGGTGCTTATAGACTATTTAGAACAAGGCAAGACCATCACCGGGGAGTATTGCGCTTCACTACTGGACCGTTTGCAGCATATGATTAAGGCTAAACGTCCACACTTTCATCAGAATAACGCGCCTGCACACAAATCTATGGTTGTTGCTGCAAAACTCCATGATCTATGTTTCAAAGTACTTCCACATACGCCATATTCGCCGGATCTGGCTCCCAGCGATTACTTTCTCTTGAAAAGATGGCTCGCTGGACGAAAATTCCCTTCAAATAACGAGGTCAGAGCAGCGACAACTGCTTATTTTGCAGAGTTGGACAAATCACATTATACTACGGGTATTAAAATGTTAGAACATTGTTGGTCTAAATGTATTGAAGTACAAGGAAACTATGTCGAAAAATAAATAAAAACATTTTCAAAAATCTTTTGTTTTCTTTATCAGGCCGAGAACTTCTCGAAGCATCCTCGTATTTTTACAATTTTATTACTTACATCAACAAACAAACCTTACTACAGGATAACAAAGGAGGAAGCCTTGAAATACTTAAGACGAGTAGTTTTGTAGGTTTGATAATAATAGTAAATAATAAAATAATTTCTTTAGGTTAAAAACTTGGTTGATTTATTGTATCTAAACCATTTTTCGTCAACTTGAACCAATTTTAAAGTTAAACCATGTTAGTAAATTAGGAGATATACGTTTTAGATTCCTTGCTTAGAAAAAAAAGACTTACTCTCTTTGGCTCTTTTTGACACTTCGACATATGAACTACTTCGTGGCTAGAAAACATTTTGGCCCTATGAGTACTGTCCCTACAGTGGGCACACAATGCTTGACCTTAAAAAAATAATTTAATGGTACTAGGTGACATTTTACAGGGTGAGTTAATGACTGATGGAAGTATGTTTATATATGGGAAAATATATCAATTATACGCACACCACAATTTATAGCTACAATCTACACATTTTAAAAATATTAGAGATTATATAGAGTTGTAAAAAGAGACTCTAAGGCTTTATAGCGGCTTAGCTTACAAAAATAATCAAGATAAAAATTACAGGGTGTTTAAAATAAAAATTCAAATCTGAAGAACTTCAAATTAAACATCACTTCCTTAAATGGCACACCCTGTATTTTTTATTTTGTTTTATGGATTATTACAAAACTATTGATTTTTGTTAAGTTGGTGCTAGATCTATTTTCAACAGTTTTCAAAATTATTCAATTTTTTAGTTTTTCATTGGCCTTGCGAAATTTTTATACAGAGTGTTCTATTCAAAAAATTATAAATTTGTGTTACACTACGTTTTTGACGCACCCCCTATAATTCCAAGTACCTTTAAAATGTGGACTTTTAAGCGTTTCAGAATGCGTGTAGATAAGTGAATTATGTGCATTTTGCTAAACCTTACAGTTTGTCTGTTGTCCTAAAATAACATACAATATTTTTTTCACATAAGTTTGATGTGGTCTCAGGTGTGCCCCAAGGGCCGCACTTGGGCCCTAGACTATTTCAGCTGCTTATCACTACATAGTATAAAACAAAGTTGCTTTCTCTGTCCCTATGTCCCTTTATATGCTTAAATCTTTAAAACTACGCACCGGATTTTGATGCGGTTTTTTTCAATAGATAGAGTGATTCAAGAGGAAGGTTTATATGTATAATAACATCCATTAAATAGTGGAGAAATACTGTTATTTTTGAGGTTTCTAATGTGATGTCGTTAATTATCATATTTTTTTCCGCTTACATTGCAAACGCAGGCTGAACCCTACGAGATTTATCAAAATAATGTACTAATTATTTGTACACATTGAAAAGGTCTACAGAAAACTCCGCGATGGTATATGTCTATCTCTCATGGATATCCCACAATAACATTTTTTTGTCATTTACTTTTTACGACAAATAATGGCAAATTTTTAAGCGATTTTAACCAATACAGCATTAATCCTTATCCAATTAAATAGCTTAAATACATTGTTGATTTAATATAGATCTATATGGTCCTTTACAGCACAAGATTTAAATGAATATTTTCGAAGATATTACAGATTTAAAATTGCGGGAAGTAGCGCTTGCGGCGGTACTGGCCGACCGGGGCGGCGGCAGCGTGCCTATAAATAGCGCGTCGGAGGCCGATGTAATAATTGTTGTAAAAATAAAATAAATAGTCACAGTTTTTCTGTAGTGTATTTAGTATCAGCATTGCACCCGTGCGAAGCCGGGGCGGGTCGCTAGTAAATAATATAGGTCAGTGTTTTAGGTTCTAAGTATCTCCTGTTTGCGGATGATTTGAAACATTTTAGAGCAATAGAGTCCAGTAAAGATTGTGAATTGCTTCAGAGGGACTTAAATATTTTAGAGACATGGTGCTTGAAAACTAACCTCAAGCTGAATGTTGCTAAGTGCTCATATATTATATTCAGTCGCAACAAGAGCGTGAACGAAGTTGAGTACAGAATTGGAGTGAATAAATTGCAGAGGGTGAATCTAGTTAAAGATTTGGGATTATTTCTAGATAGTAGACTTCGTTATGTTGATCATTATGATGCAATCTTTAATAGAGGCCACCGTATGTTGGGTATGGTGGTAAGAATGTCCAAGGATTTTAATAATCTATGTGGTGTCTCTTCGTTGTTTGTGTGTTACGTAACGTCAATAATGGAATACTGTAGTTTGATTTGGAGCCCATACTTTGATATACATAAAAAACGTTTGGAGGCTGTTCAGGTAAAATTTTTAAAATATCTAGGGTATAGATTGACACAGAGAGGGCTGCAGCTTGGCGTTGATGAGATAAGGGAGTGTTATGGTTTGACCAAACTGGAGGACCGCAGACGATATTTTGAACTTCTTTTTTTTTATAAGGTAATAAATAATTTAATAATGTCCCCTGATATATTGGCTCCACCTAGGAATCTCAGGAGGTGTCCACTGCTGTTCTCCGGGTTCTATAACACCCTACATGGTCAGAATATGCCAATTAGTAGAGTGGTTACTGCTGTTAACAGTTTTCCTGATCTTGATTATTTTGTTACGTCATTTAATGCATTTAGAAATAAGCTAAGACATCTCATTTTGTTATAGTAGTATTAAGCCAATGTTTAATATTAAATAATTTATTTGATTGTATATGTACAAAGGGTGGAACCGTTGAAATAATAAATAAATAAATAAATAAATAAATAAATATGCCCGTGGAAATGATCTGTACTATAAAAATGTATTAATAATGGTAAAAAAATATTGAAAATATAATTAGACCATACATTGTTAAATTTAAAGCAAAAAATGGCTTTTAAAATTAACATTATAATAAGTAACTCTTTAAAATTGTTGTAAAAAACTGTCATCAGTTTCACTCCAATTTTAATATTAACGCCAGAAAAAAATATAATTCAAAATTGGAAAATTCTATTTTTTTTTTTAGTAATTTTAACACTAAAAGTCATATCAAAAATTTCAGACCGTTATATACATTAGTGAATATATTATAGGGAACGTAGTTTTCTGATAAATGTTACTTATGAGTCAAATATACTTCATCCAGTCATTGACTCAACCTGTACACATAAAACGATTTATTGTAGAGATCAGATGGAAAATTTTCACTTAAATATTATAGAATTATGCGTGGAGTTTTGAAGGTAGAATTGTGTGACTTAACTTTTATAGACACTTAAAGAAAAAAGCTAAAATTTAGGAGATGTATAAGCTGAAAAGTACCGCATGTGTTACAGTAGTACATATTTGCCCTGTCTCTCTTGTCACAATTACAACATGGCGGATTTTCACTGTTGGCGATGTCAATCAGTTGTCTCATCAATGCATCAGGTGGTGGTAGAGATGTTCCGTCTTTGAGTAAAGTGGGTTGCCTGGAAACATATAACATTAATAGTACAAAAAATAAACGCAGAGCAAATTTTAATACTTTTCTGAAAGTATTTTCGAACAAACCCCTGTAGAATTTGCATAACGTCAGAGCCAGGGCCCAGTTGTTTGAAAGCTGAATAAGGTAATAATATTTTTATTTATATTTGAAAAAGTGTTGATAAACAGTCAATTCTAGAATACATTAAAGTATGAATTTATGGTTGCCTCAATTTATTATTGTTATTTTCAATATGTAAACAATATTTACCAATAAAAATAAGTTTTTAAATCCTCTTTTTATTAATATTAATTGCAAACTTCGCATTTATAGTAGCAGTTTCTAACACTGAAAAGAGTCACAAGCAATTAAACTGAAAGAAAAGATAAGTAAACATGTATATGTCTGTCAACAATCAATAAAGCCTCTCCCCCACCGACCATAAACAGCCATCAAACAAATCTATTGATGTCTAAATCTATAGAGTATTAATCGAAGGAAAGCACAACGTAACTGGTGATTATCGCGCTTTAAAAACGACATTTTAAAACTTCTCTAGCCGAAATTTTAGTGCTTGTTGAAAAAATTATATCTGAAAAGAGTATGCATCATCACTTACCTACAAAAAGGACATACAAGTCGTCTATCTTGCTCCCTCCCCCTCAAACATCTAGCGCAGAACGTGTGATAACAGCTTAGTATACAGGGTTCTGTAAAATAGTCATGGCATATCGGGCAAAGTAGTGGATTTTTCGGGAATTCCATCCCAGTTTCTAGACCCGGAGGATCCATTTCTGAGGGACAGTTACTAGAAAAAAAAATATTCGTTTTATATCTTTATACAGTGAGATTGAATCAGAAAATTGGAGTGAGACTATATATATATACATATAATATATATATATATATATATATATATATATATATATATATATATATATATATATATATATATATATATATATATATATATATATATATATATATACAGGGTGATTCAAAAATCGATCATGAAACTTAAAGGGGTGATTCTACTTGACAAAATAAGGGTAGAGCTTCATATAATTTTTTTTCAAAATGTCATTCGTTTTCGAGTTACAAGCCGTCCAAGTTCAAGTTTTTATTTTTTGTTTTTTGAATTACTCGCTTACAGGAAAACCGATTTGACTAATATTTGAAAGATAGGCTAAGTCTTCTGCGCTTCATCATTTTAGTAACAATTCACATTGATTGTTTGCCGCTAGAGGGCACTTTACCTACATTGAAAATTGTTTTTTTGTCATAATTTTTTAGTGTTGACAGCTACAGTAGTTTTTGGCATAATTTCTGAAAGACTGATGCCAGGCCTTTAAAAAAGGTGCTCTTTATTTACATCGCTAAACCCAACGGTTTAGACGTAAATCACCCTTAAAAATTAAGTGGTAAATTTACTTTTCTCATTTCATTACCACCAGCTACCAGGTAAATAGCTATCAAAGTATACTAGAGCTGTCAGTTTAACATCAAATAAATTCGCTTTTTAAACTATTTAATTTATAATCTTAAAATAACTAATAATGGCTAATCACCAATATTCAAATATCGAATATTGTGATATCCATTTTTGTTATGGAAAAGCAAATGGTAATGCAGAGTTGGCAAGAAGATATTATATGGAGAGTTATCCGGAAAGAAATATCCCTCATGCTCAAACATTTTCCAGTGTGCACAGGAGGCTTGCGGAATGTGGTTCCTTTAAAAGTTATAATGGAAATAGGGGAAGACCTAGAACTGCTAGAAACGTGCAACAAGAAGAAAGAGTGCTTGAAATTATTGAAGATAATCCAGGTATTAGTACTAGAAAAATTGGGAATGAAGTGCGGCTCTGTCAGGCTAGTTCATGGAGCATACTAAGAGAAGAACAACTCTACCCGTTTCATTCAAAAAAGGTGCAGGCTCTTTATGACGATGATCGGCCGAGACGGTTGGAAATGTGCAATCAGATCCTAGCTAAGTATGAACACGATAATCGATTAATTGGCGTCATATTATTCACTGACGAAGCTGGTTTCACTCGTGATGGCATAACAAATCTACACAACATCCACACATATGCTTACGAGAACCCAAACAATGTGGTAGAAACGAAACATCAGCGTAGATTTTCACTAAATGTGTGGGCAGGGATAATAGGAGATTACCTTATTGGTCCTCATTTCTTTGATGGCCCATTAACTGGTGACGTATACTTAGATTTTATCCAAAATCGTCTCCCATTGTATCTGGAAGATGTGCCATTGGAAGTAAGGGCCAACATGTGGATCCTCCAAGACGGAGCTCCGCCCCACTTTAGTATACGTGTCCGACAGTATTTGAATGCAACGTATCCTGAGCGATGGATAGGACGAAGTGGACCATTGGCATGGGCAGCGAGGTCACCAGACCTTAATCCTATGGATTTTTTCTTTTGGGGTCATTTGAAACAATTGGTGTACGATATTCCAGTAATCAACGTCGAGGATCTTCGCTTCAGGATAATCGAAAAGTGCCAAATTATTAAAGAAACACCAGGAATTTTTCATCGAGTTAGGCGACATTTTTTGAAGAGTGTTAGGAAATGTATGGAAGAAGATGGGGGACATTTTGAGAATCTTTTTTAGTTTGTTTAGTACTGTTTCATTAATTTTTATCAATTAAATGTATATTGATATTTACTGATTAGCCATTATTAGTTATTTTAAGATTATAAATTAAATAGTTTAAAAAGCGAATTTATTTGATGTTAAACTGACAGCTCTAGTATACTTTGATAGCTATTTACCTGGTAGCTGGTGGTAATGAAATGAGAAAAGTAAATTTACCACTTAATTTTTAAGGGTGATTTACGTCTAAACCGTTGGGTTTAGCGATGTAAATAAAGAGCACCTTTTTTAAAGGCCTGGCATCAGTCTTTCAGAAATTATGCCAAAAACTACTGTAGCTGTCAACACTAAAAAATTATGACAAAAAAACAATTTTCAATGTAGGTAAAGTGCCCTCTAGCGGCAAACAATCAATGTGAATTGTTACTAAAATGATGAAGCGCAGAAGACTTAGCCTATCTTTCAAATATTAGTCAAATCGGTTTTCCTGTAAGCGAGTAATTCAAAAAACAAAAAAATAAAAACTTGAACTTGGACGGCTTGTAACTCGAAAACGAATGACATTTTGAAAAAAAATTATATGAAGCTCTACCCTTATTTTGTCAAGTAGAATAACCCCCTTAAGTTTCGTGATCGATTTTTGAATCACCCTGTATACATACTGAAATCACTTCTTTGTTTTTATTTTCTTGAACTGCATTTAGATATATTCTTTTTTCTTGGGTTTTCGGTTCGGTCACTGGAATAAAAATTAATTTATTTCCTCATAGATGTTTTATTTTTTATTACAAACGTTTCGACCTTATTATTGGTCTTCAACAGTGTCCCATCTATAACAATTTCCAAACATAAAAACATAAATGTTAATAGTTTTTCACACAAGAACGTCACATTTCTAAAAATTACTTACAATAAAAATTCTTAAAATATAATAGTTTAACATGTATTTCTATATCAAGATAAGGTTTCGAAAAAGGAATATATAAGTGTTTGGAAATGGATGGTCGGCATTTCGAACATCTACTATAAATATTTTGCTTCTGTTTTGTGCTATCGTCAATATGTTATTACCATTATAGCTGTTGGACGACTATAAATCACGTTCTAAGTTTTTGAACATTTGTAAAGATATTCCTGATTATTATTCTTATAGTTGTAAAAATTACCTGTCATTTCCACATGCCATAGGCAACTAGATACATTAGAACATCTATTCAAAAAACACAAAATAGCGCGGAAAACGATTATTTGGCGTATTCTGGGAAAACGCGAACACTTAGCTATAGAACATCCTTATACCATTCGATAGGTATTTAAAAGGTACATCTTCTGGTAAGTTAAAAAATATAGCGTTCTATTTAAATTAATCAAGTTATAGCCACTTAAAGTTCTTATTTGATTAGTTTTAATTTTAGGACACCCTGTATAATAGAGCAAGTTTATTATAATTGGGATATAAAATACGATTTATTTTTACACTTCCCTGTAAATTTCGAGTACATCACTGAAACATTTCTTGAGCATTTCAAACATGAAAATTTGGTTATATTTTTTCAAAATTCAAATTATTTAAAAACCCTCAAGGTTTAGGTACTATAAACCTTTTGAAACAGGCACTTATTTTGATCGGAGAATCCAAAAATGCAATTATATACAGGGGTTCCATTTAAAAAAATACAACTTTGAAACTTTCAGGGCTTTTGGGACAGCCTGTATAATATGAAAATAATTTTAAAAAGTACCTATATTAGACTCACATATATCCCAAAAGTAAAACTTTTTGAAAGTCATGTATTTTGGCCGCAATATCCCGTACCGTACAGAAAGAATAACCCTGTATATATAAATTTACACAATTTGTTTCCTACTTTGAAGGTTACATTTTACGATTTGCATACTACAGACTTCGAACAACCATGTCCCATAACAATTCAGAGCTTCTCGGATTTTTGGTTAATTATACCAATCCCTCAGGTATTTAGGAAAATATTAAATTCCATTTTTCACCCATCATAAATCACTTGCATTAAAATTACCTGCCAAATTCTTAATACCTTATTAACAACAAAGTGTTCCTACCCTAATTAGTGAACTTCCAGGTAAACAAGTAAACAAACGCCTGTCCTTAATTCCACCCCCCTTCCCAATTGACCCAATAATAATGGTCCTTCCTCAATATCTTTCAGCCATTAATCTGCCCACTATCCTTTTTTAATTAGGTAAAGTAAACAAAGACGGAATTGCCTGACCCGATAACAGAATTCTGGTAAATAGTGTTAACAATTTAATAGTTGGGTCAGTTTAGGGGTAATTTTTAAGGCTCTTAGTGGAGACCATTTTCTTGTGAAACGTTTCCGGCTCAGTTGTTTGAAAAATTCTGTGTTTTGTGCATATAATTTACATTGTGTAAGCTAGAAGAAATTTCTCAAAAAATACAAGTAAGTATTTAACTGTGTATTCGTGAAAAATTATGTGAAATCTATTAAAATAGAATAATTTTTAAATGTTTTTACTTTTAAATTTGCTAAAAAAATACAGGGTGTTTCCAAATAAAATTTTTTAAAGAGCTAATTTTAAGCATAAAGGTTCATATAATCATATGTCTGATAATTCTTAGTTTTTAAGATACAGGGTGTTAAAATCTGTTATTATTTTTAGTTTTTTAAACTTATATCATTTGTTTTTAAAGATAATTAAGTCAAATTTGGAATACATAACACTTTTTAGAGTTCTCATAAAATTATTATTATTATTATTATGTGAAATAATATACAGAGTGGTACTTTTTCTGGGTCTCTAAAATTTTACCATCTTGAACTTCTCTTTCCGACGTCACTGACTCGATTTGATTCCTCCGTTAGCTTTCCCATCTTATTGCGAAACTTGTTTGTCTCTTAAGTTTTCCTCTAAGAAGAATAACTTTAAAAATTTTTCGCACTTATTTGCAAACACTCTGTATACATCATATTACAATTAGACCAATCTAGAAAAAATTTTAACTAAAGCTAGAAGACTCAAAATTCTCGCTTCATTCAAAAGTTATTAAAGTAAACAAAATTTTTTGATGCTCAACAAAGATCAGTTCAAATTCACAGAAAACTGAGAAAAAGCACATCAAAAATCCTTCAAATAGTCGTAAGAACTTTTAGCCAGGTTTTGTTTCCGATTTAAGAAGCTAAAGTAACAAATATTTTAAGAAATGTTTACAGAAGGTAATGGACTAGAAAATCAATTTTAAGATTTTTCCAGCATGGTTTCAGGCAAAGCTATTTTGGTCATTTTAGTTATCAAATTTAAACTACCAGAAAATTTGTGACAGGATGTGGATAAGACAAATTCGGGTTAAAAATTTCTAGAAATCTAGGCGGATTGTTTAAAATGGGTTCCTTAAACAGTTTGGAAATAGGCTTATGCCATTTAGGTTTATAAGTTTTATATTAAAAGTCTGAGCCCTAAAGAAAAAAACATGGATTTTTACAAAATTGGCTAGAAATATTTTAACGGCATTTTTTAAATTGATATATATATATATATATATATATATATATATATATATATATATATATATATATATATATATATATATGAAATCACATTCAGCAAACGTACAACTACATGCAGCTCCGTATATGAATGAAGTAAAATGTGAACAGTAAATGCAAACTTCGTTCCAACCATATCCTTTCCGTGTTAGAGATTGCACAGTTGGAACAAATTGCTAAGAAACACAATTTATCCTATTCCACCACCATCGAAATGATGGCCTACCTGTACCACCATACCGAGAAGAAAGTCAAAACTTACCCTCCCCGCCACAGTGATACGGTAGAGGTACATGTTTGGTCTCTACTAGACTCATCAGGGTACCGACATGCACCTGGCTGTGCAAAGGACAGATCGGAAGGAAGCATGCAAATACTGAACGCGGCTTCGCCGACCTCCCGTCGGATGGCGTATACATGTTTATGCGGCTTTCACAGATTCCTCCGTGTGAGATGCAATAGCAGTGGATATATCCACATTATGCCGTTGTAGTGCTGGAATCACATTCAACAAACGTACAACTATATGCAGCTCCGTATATCAATGAAGTAAAATGCGAACAGTAAATGCAAACTTCGTTCCAACCATATCCTTTCCGTGTTAGAGATTGCACAGTTGGAACAAATTGCTAAGAAACACAATTTATCCTATTCCACCACCATCGAGATGATGACCTACCTGTACCACCATACCGAGAAGAAAGTCAAAACTTACCCTCCCCCACTTGTTTTGACTATCTTCTCGGTATGGTGGTACAGGTAGGCCATCATCTCGATGGTAGTGTAATAGGATGAATTGTGTTCTGTAGCAATTCATTCAAGTTGTGCAACCTCTAACGCGGAAAGGATATGATGGAACGAGGTTTGCAATTACTGTTCGTATTCATCTATTCACGGAGTTGCATATAGTTGTACGTTTGCTGAATGTGATTTCAGCACTACAATGACATAATGTGGATATATCCACTGCTATTGCATCTCACACGGAGGAATCCGTGAAAGCCGCATAAACACATATACGCCATCCGGCGGGAGGTCGGCGAAGCCGCGTTCAGTATTTGCATGCTTCCTTCCGATTTGTCCTTTGCACAATCAGGTGCATGTCGGGGAGGGTAAGTTTTGACTTTCTTTTCGGTATGATGGTACAGGTAGGCCATCATCTCGATGGTGGTGGAATAGGATAAATTGTGTTTCTTAGTAATTTGTTCCAACTGTGCAACCTCTAACACGGAAAGGATATGGTTGGAACGAAGTTTGCATTTACTGTTTGCATTTTACTTCATTCATATACGGATTCATATATATATATATATATATATATATATATATATATATATATATATATATATATATATATATACATATAAAAATTTAATTTGTATTGTTTCAATTACTCATATTCATGTAACATCAGTGTATTCAAAGATCTGAAGTGCGCGCTCATACAACGTTGCCGAAGGTTTGAACTTCATTTTAGTCCAGGTTAATCTTAAATTTTATCTCATTATTTTTATTGACATCTCAGTAAACCCTTCGGTAAGCTAAATAATTTATTGCAAAAAAAGGAATCTGTAAGTTACAAAAAGCGAATTTTTAATTTTTTCAACGTCATCTAATCAACAATTTGTAATATAATTCAAAAGAAAGGATCCTGATTTTCCACAAGACTATACAAATTTTTTCATTTTTGAAAATTGAATTCTCAAAAATTTACATGGTAAAGTTAATCGAAATTTCCAGTGTATAGATTAGGACTTAAACTATTATAAAAAATATTATTTTCATTATGATCCAATATTTTTTATTTAACATGGGAATCGATTGGACCTCTAATATTCATTTTTTGGGACTAAAAAGTAAATGAAGTGAATAATGAATTAATAGAATAAGTGCAATTTGATGCTCGTTTGAATCCGGCAACGATGCACGCATTTTCCCACCATATTCAAAGTCGTTCAAGTTTTCATTTGGTTCAATTTTTAGTGTTTTCTGTTATATTTTGAAAATGTTATGTACAGTGTTATTCAAAATGTGCTGTATTCCAAAATGTATAATAGGTCGGAAAATAAGGTGTGAAAGTATATTTTTTTGTAGAAACTATGTGCGATCGTCAAAAAAAACCTTCAAATTAGTGTTCTACAGCTCGAAAATTGAGAATATGTAAAAAAATCAACAAAAAATTCGATGTGTCCACGTATTTTTCTCTCGCTAATCGTTTTTATTGAGTGAAAAGTAAGAAAATGACGTTTTTTTTGAAAAAATTTCGATACTTATCCCTATTTCGAGGTCATAGAATACGATTCTAACCTTGATTTTTCACTATTTTTCCTCACTTTCTCCGAAAACTCAAAAAACACGAAGAAGCACTTTTATTTCCGTTAAAACACCGCACTTACGTATTTATTTTCAATGGAACTAGTTAAAATATCATGTATGTAATATATTTCAATTATTGTTGGACAAATTTTGGTAAACCAATTTAGAAAAACTTATATTTTCAACGAAAAATCAAAAATACGTCTTGGAAACGCCACCAACCGTCAAACTATCTAAACTAATAATCAGATTCGCGAAAAAGGTGCAACGTTGCCAGATGTAAAATATTTTCGTGATATAAACTATAAAATTTGTCCATCCCAGTCAACAATATAGTTTAATTCTTTTAATGTTTAATACAGTTTCTGGGTAAAAATAATCTTAACCACTAAAAATTTTTGGTTAATTTGGAAAACAGAAACTAACCTGAACCAATAATAAAAGTTTGTTTTAGTAAAAAAAAATTGAACCTAAAGTAGTGATTTTTCCTGTTTTCCGCAAAATTAAAGAAAAATTATAGAAAACCGAGGTCAGAATCGTGTTCTACGACCTCGAAATAAGGAGGAAGTATCGAAATATTTTCAAAAAAAAAGTAATTTTCCTAGATTTCACTCAATACAAATTGTTAGCTTTCTTTTTCATAACTATGGATTATAAGATTTTGCAACAATATCCTTACAACAATTTCAAATCTATATTCTTACCACAATTTTAAATCTATTTTAATCTTAAAGTGTGAATCTCCATCAAACCAAGTTATGCCACCCTGTACAAATCAAGATAAAAAAAAGTTGTGAAAGAAATAGACGTTGATTTTTAAGTCAAGTGTCATCTGGTGATAAGTTAAGTAAATAAGTCTTTTTTTGAATGAAATTATTTTTTTCGATCCAGCCGACACGCCAAATATCCACTTGAACCATTCAGAAATGAACTAAACATGAATTAAAAACGAAATAAATTATTTATACCCTTGAAATCATTGTATATTTGACATTTTTTTAACTGTATTTTAACACCTTCCCAAGTTTGCTTATGTTGTTACCCGACACCCTATATAAACATATATAAACTGGATCGTAAACCGGATTGTTTTTCATAAAACATAAAAACGCTTACGTTTCAATGAGTAATATATTGCAAAATAACTCATCAAAAATCATTTAAAAAAAGGATACATCAAATATATAGCGACAAAAACTCACCGTCTATTAAAATCCTCGACTTTTTAGCACTCACCGGGGCCACCCCTTTTATTAATGACTAAACACTACTCTTTTCTAAACTGAAGAACCTTTAGTAATGCAGGAATATAAATTATGTAATTTCTACGTACCTGACAAAGTAGATAATTCCGAACTTTAAATAAAAACAAAGTTAAAAGCGGAGAAATCTTAAAAAAGTGCACTAAAAATATCCATTTTTTGCAACCCTATTTTTGCGACACTGGGCCCGTTACGCATGCGTAACCATCCGCAATTAGGTTAAGTTCATCGATTAGAAATAAATTGTTTGGAGACTATGTTTATTCTTTTCTTTTGCATCAAAAAACTCGGTTATCTTTGTCAAATGCGTTTTATAGGACAGAACTTATTTGTTTTTGAATGATCTTTAGGGACATTTGACCTACTGATCCAGTGGCGTGCAAGAATTATTTTGGAGACGGGAAACTTAAATTTATCATAATTCGTTTCTATTTGGTAACCGTGCAGTTATTAATTAGATTTTACTTTTTTGGGTTTCGGTCATATTACTTTATAAGAAATTAACACATGTTTTTTTTCTGACGCTTCGGTTTATTGTATTGATTAAACCATCTTCAGAGAATTACTGTAAATATGAAAAGGAATACGTAATTTGTTGTTACATAAACTGAAATTTAATTTCTTACCTAATGTTAACAGGTGGTTCACTTAAATAACTTACATTTAACATTTTTATTATTTTAATATAAATATAGACAACTGATATTATTTTTTAATACTTTTTTACACATCTGTTATGTTTAGCTTTTGACAGTATACTACTTTCTAACTCTTTAACTCTTTAATAGTATACTGGGAAAAGCTAAACATAACAGATGTGTAAAAAAGCATTAAAAAAAATAATATCAGTTGTCTATATTTATATTAAAAAAATAAAAATGTTAAATGTAAGTTATTTAAGTGAACCACCTGTTAACATTAGATAAGAAATTAAATTTCAGTTTATATAACAACAAATCGCGTATTCCTTGTCATATTTACAGTAATTCTCTGAAGATGGTTTAATCAATGAAATAAACCGAAACGTTAGAAAAAACAAGTGTTAATTTCTTATAAAGTAATATTATAACCGAAGCCCAAAAAAGTAAAATCTAACTTATCATAATAGGGCTATTCTTATGAGCCATTACCACTTTCAGTTCTATCATTTGTAGTAATCATGATCACTTCAACCTAATGACTCGTAAATGCACATTGAAAAGAACATGAAGTTATCGGTTTCACTTTGATGATTTGATAATTACTATAAAGAATACATCTAATATCTATAATTATTGATTTTCAACAACTTTTCTTCAGTTTTCCGAAAAATACAAAAACCCTACGTTTCCTTTTAAAAGGTCGTTTTTATTTCTGGAAAAAACACCGAACTTTCATTTATTTTAAATAGTACAAATTAAAAAACATTGCATATAAGGCATTTCAACTAATTTTGTACAATTTTTGGCAGACAAATTAGGAAATACTTGTATTTTCAATAAACAAACAGAAATAAGTTTCGTAAACATCATCGGTCATTCTATTATTGAAAGCGCCAAAAATTCGCTGCAGTGTTGAAAATTGTTTTCATTGTCTAAACTTTTTAAAAAATTGAATAAAATTTGCCCATCTTCGTCAACATGGTTTAGTTTTTGTAAGGTAAAAACAAGTGTAAAATTAACCTTAATCAATTGAAACTTTTAGTTGGTTCAGGTCTAGCTCGGTTTTATTTAGTTTAAAAAACTGAAACTAACCTGAACTGTCATAGATATATTAATTAAAAATGTCCAGCAGAGGCGAGACAATCTCTGTCAGGGAAGGGCATTCGTAAAGGTCCGAATTAATGGGAATCGGATGGTTTAGTATCAGTTGCAGAAAATAATATAGTCACTAAAATTATGAAGCCACAATCTATTAAAATGAATTAGGAATATAAATTCGATGAAATAAAGATATTGTTTGGTACCAGAACAATAGAAGAAATAGACAGCATAAAGGACTATCCAATAAAAGCAAATTATTCGCGGTCTTCCTCGTACGAGGGGGACTAAAACTGTCCCGTGTATTAAAAAAATCATGGTATATGTTCTTGTGGTCAAAATATTTTTTTCTAAACCAAATGCTC
Source organism: Diaprepes abbreviatus (assembly GCA_034092305.1). NCBI lineage: Eukaryota > Metazoa > Arthropoda > Insecta > Coleoptera > Curculionidae > Diaprepes > Diaprepes abbreviatus. Next base: position 13,893,606 of record JASJET010000054.1, read on the forward strand.
CGCATAGTAACTGTGGATGTATTCCTCGCGCCAACCAAATATGTTTTTTGGGACCTTTTCTTTACAGCTGTAATAGAAAGAAAATAATATAGAAGTATTTCACAGAAATCGTATTTATACCATGGCAACAGTGCAAATTATTTCCCTTTTGAGACAAGTGATGTCGTTGACAGATGTAACCGCGGCAATTTTAGTTTTGAAGTTTTTTGGTAGTTTTTAAAATTTTTCTGATTAAAAAATTGCAAATTTTACAGAAGTTTCTATAAGCGGTAAATTTAAGGATGTAACAAAATTTTAACGATTTAGTGTAAGGAACTAAATCTAAAATGAAAAGTGATTTTCTGTTTTCTAGGAAACTGAAAATGAATTGTGGAGAACCACGGCCAGAATCGTGTCGTACAACCTCGAAATAGGGAGTATGAAAAGATTTTTTTTTAAAAAAAACATCGTTTTCCTAGATTCCACTTAATTGAAATAATTACCTTTTTTTATTTTACCCTGAAAAACAATAAAACTCTTTTACGTTTTATTTAAAAAAATTGACTGATAATACAAAATATATTTACATATATAGGGTCAAATTTCTATTCCAGGATCAAAAATGGGTGTTTCCTATTTATTTGGTGCGGCAAAACTCCTAGAGGACAATTTCTAAATATTGAGGTATCTGAAACAAAATCGTTTTAAACTGTAAAATAAGAAAAAAAGGGTATGTTGTTCAAAATTCTTACATTTTTGTCGTGAAGAATGTTTCTTAAAATAAGGATATCAAATGAATCGCTAAATAGGATGTTTTAACAATAATTATCCAAACTATTCCTACAATTGATTGATTGTATGATATAGCAGGCCAGGGCTAAGACGCCCTTACACTGCAGCCTTTAGACTTATTGTGTTGCTTGCTAAATTAGTTCTAGGTCTGCAGCCTAGTCACTAGTTTATCCTCTGGGTATAAGCCTTTATCGCAATTAGCAATGCCCCTGGTGGTAGGGACATGTAGCTAGCGATCTATTTTCGACCACCATAGCAAATGTATGGATGTTTCGGCCCGATACCGGTGGTGGACTCATCAGTGGGATCCACCAGTATCTTTCCCAGACATCCTTGTACTTTTCACAAACTTGAACCTCTATTTAAGTCCAGTTTTGCCGGAAAGCGGTGGTGAGATGTTATGTTCCACAACACCACAACTTCTGAAGGTGTCTCTAGTAGGCCAAAGCTTCACACTCGAAGGTGATTATAAGGCCGTCTCGTCATCTTCATCTCATAATCTATACAGTGGTTCTTCATTGAAGATGCTCATTGTAAGTAGATGTTTTCTCAAGCTACAGTGGCCAGTTATAAATCCTGTTACTAGCCTAATTTGTTATCTACTCAGTCGTAGAATTTCACGGCTTTCTGGTCCAATAAATAGAGTAGCAGACCCTTATCATGCAAGTTGGTCTGCTTTTTCATTGTCCGGGAGTGACCCTGTTGTGTTTTGCCAGAGCAATAAGGCTTTGAAGACAGCCCCCGACCTGTTTTGATATTATCTGATAGCACACTAAAGTCTTTAGTCCTGCTTTACTATCAGAGAAGATGAGGACGGTCATGCGTCTGTAACCCCTCCTCAAATTCTCCCAAAGATAGACATCGATAGCGTGAATTTTTACCTGAAATTACTGTGGTATACTGCTCCAGTGCAACATTTATATTAAATCTGGGTGTATTCCTACAATAGTTCTCAGACAAAGCCCCTACATTAAACGTTTTTGATTTATAAATAATTAAACAAAATCATTTAGTACCTTCGATTTTTTTCCATTTATTTCCACCAATAAGTTGTCTAACATTATCAGAATTTTCTAAAGTTTTATCGCTCTTCCCATTACATTCTACAACTTGCATATCATCAACTAGTAATGACTGAAGTTGTAAATCTTCCAGCGTGTAAATTTTGTTTTCTACTTTGTGAAGATTCACAGGAGCTGCATCAATTTTTATTAACTTTGAGGCTTCTAAGCTAAATCTATTATTACTTAAGTTGTAACTCAGCAGACTAAAACATAATTAATTATCATTTTCTACAAGTATATACTTTTTTGCCATATTTATATATAGGAAAAAACACTTCAGTGATAACATAGACGAAAATATACCAAGACTCTTACTCCTGTGCTATAATTTAAAGCCCATAAATGGGAAGCAATATATGGGGTACAGGGCTCATTAATCTGAAGAACAAAAGTACAAAAGAATTTAAATTTTTGGACTTGCGTTCAAAACGTTTCAATGTTGCTCATCCTTTCTTACCGACTGAGGATAAGCTTTTCATTACCGATCTAAAAGACAAGTTTGTCACATCCTAGCGATATTTTATTGAAATCATCCATCACTCCACCGTTGTCAATGTTTAAATATCATTAATAAGGTGATACAAGTTTTAATAGAAAAAAGTACAAAATTACGAACTACAACGTGACCTAAGTATAATCGGTGTTTGAGAAAAGAAAACCTTTAAAACAATGGTATAATATAGACTTATTGTTAAAATAATGCTCACAATCGTACATTGATGATATGATAGAATCCTACACCCAGATTCACTAATATGTTTTAAATTTAAAACCATCCTAAATTGATAGCAGAGAACTTAAACTGACAAGAGCAACAATAAGACAATCATGGTTCTTGGGTTTAGATCGTATCAAATTCGAATTATTATCCGACCTTTCGCCTACGATTGCACGAGGCATCTTCGGGGATCTTTACTCCACGAGATTAGAACACTGAATATTTCAGTGTCCTATTCTCGTGAAGTAAAGATCTCTGAAGATGCATCGTGCAATCGTAGGCGAAACGTCGGATAATAATTCCAATTTGACACGGTCTAAACCCAAGAACTATGATTTTCAACTTGACCAAAGCCGTGAAAGCTTCCGTTCTTTAAGAGCAACAATAAGTTAAGCAAGTTTTAAACCCTAAAAGTACTAGCATAAAGAATCAATTTGTTTTATTACTGAACCGGCAAAAACGGAGAATTTTATTTATTTGCGGGATACAACTATTTGTTTGACATATTTCAAGGCTTTATCGCAAGGTCCTTATCGTTAATATCCCTAATTAAGCGTTTATTTGTTGACATATGTAATATAAATTATGACAATATCATAAGCAAAACAATACTAGCCGCCTATAAGATTTAAATTTCATCGCAACTAAATCGGGTTTAAATCTTAAATCTTTTTAGTGAATCTGGCTGTTAATGTTTTAATCTTTCTTCAAAATTTAACCATATTGCACGTTCCTTTATAGTTATTGTCAAGATATGAAGGAGTACATATGATACATAAAAAAAAAACTTTGAAAAAGCTCACCATGTAGAGCGAAAGGTCAGGAGAAATTGAAAATTTTCATCGTCACTCGATTTAAAAACAAAAAAACCTACACCCAAGAAAAAATTTAAGAAAAATATAAACAAATTTAGAAACTCCCTCTTTTTTCAAATCGGCTAAAAAAATTTGAGCAATAAAATAATATTTTACATCCCAAAAACTCGAATATATCACCTGTTGAACTAAAAAAAAAATGGATAGTGTACTATTCCACATCCATAAAAACTAATAAATAGAAATATAAGATTATCATCCAATTCATGGCAATATTCCCTGTGTAAATTTTAATGAATATAAACGAAGGGATAAAAAACTTGTAACCATAGTATAGATTTACTGTCCAACACGACAACACTTTATTCAACATTTCTTGCCATTTTACTACTTGTTACTACAACTATTTCTTTTGAATAAGATCGATTTAATACTTAAGAATTTTCTCATCCTCCGCATTCACCAAAAATAATAAAAAGAGTGGCAGAGGAGACATAAAAGTCTTGGTATGCGTTCGTCTATGATATAACATTTTTTTGCTTACTTGTCCAAAAAAATTACTGTATACTGGGCCAAATCTTCAGTAGAATAGTACAAAACCTTGTTTTGAAATTCTAGACTTTCTTCAATATAGACATGATTGTTTTTTTCTAAACGCAAAAGACTTTGTCCTTTTGAATTTTCCTTAAAATTAATAAAAATAAAATACAGAGTGGATCCACTTTTCATTAAGAAATAAACAGCTTTTATTTATTTTAATTAATTTCAATCGTAACATTCTCTATTTGTCTGTATTAATCTCGTTTTACAGAGATCATTGAATCAAAAGCTGAAATTTGGTTAATAATGAAAGAAAAAAAGCAAGGTTGATAAATAGAGGAAAATAGATTACACTTAAGCAAAGATGTCTTAGTTTTATGATACCAATAAGTGGTATACATGATCAAAAAAGTTCAAACAGGGCCTGATATTACCTCTTTAGAAATCCATAATCATTTATCGACCCGCTTAAAAAATATAAATAACCAAAATTCTTTTAAGTAGTCTCTGAGGATCTTACTGGCTCTTAATCCTTTTTATTCAATTGATGAATTTTTTAATTTCACTTTTTGATTGTTATTTTAGTCAAATTGTTCTTTTTTTGTATATTGTTAATTATCTCTGACAATCCAATATATACTAAGTATGTCTATGGAAATATACCATTTGAATTTGAAAATGTTAATTTTGCAATTTTTTCCTTACATACGATTAAACAAACGTAAAAATGTATGGTATAAGAACTTTGATATGTTATTATTATTAAATAATATTAAACAGATATTCTTTGAAATTTAGCATACTTACGGTTTCTCTTAAACTTTGTAAGGCGAAAAAAATTTCATTTATCCACAGTGATGCCATTTTTTTAGAATCCGCCAGATAGGAGATATCTACTATTGTATCAAACAATCTATTTACTAAGCAGAGTAGTGAACCATAACGATGAAATAAATTTAATAACGTTTTCCATATATTTATGAATTTTTTATTAAGTTTTACCATACCTATAAAAAATAGGGCAACTTAAATTGACTGATATTGATCACTTAAGACTAGAGCTAGACTTACCTTCTTTCTCGGACAAAATAACATAATTCTTTTTCAGTAATACCTGGGTAGAAACCAAATTATCAAAACACTTTTCAATTGTTCCAATCCTATGATCATTTTCCAAACTATGTATTATAGTTTCTAGAAAAACCTCCAACATCAAGTGTGGCTGAAAATTTTTCCTTTTGTATTTTCTATAAATTATATTTTTAATCTTCTCATAACATTCATCGTCTAAATTATCAGGACTTTCAAACAGATTTAAATTAATTTCAATATATATTTTTAGACTGGTAATTAAATTATCATCAAGATCAGTTTTATCATCAATGAAGTAATCTAGAAAGAAAGTAAGGAGGTACATATTTAAAAGTTTTTGACAAAAAATATTAATCTGTTGATTATTTCAATTCAGTGAAATCTCGGAAAATGTTTCTCTTTTTTTTTTTTCTTTACCTACCACCTATTTTAGGGTCCTACAATTTTTCTTCAATTTCCCAGAAAACAGAAAATTACTTTTCACTTTAGGTTTAAATTTTTGGACTAAATCGTTTAAAATTTTGCTACATCCCCAAATATCAAGCTTACCTCTTATATTAAATTGGACTTATTTAATAAACCAAAAAAAAACTGGACTTGTTTAATTGGAAAAATCAAGAAAAACGACCAAAAAACTTTAAAAACAAAACGCTAGTTACACTTATAAGCGACATCCCTCGTCTCGAAATGGAAATAGTTTGGATTGTTGCCACAGGGTAAATACGATTTCTGTGAAATACACATATATTTTCTTTCTATTAAAGCTGTACAAAAGACCAGAAAAATATATTTGGTAAGCGCGAATAAAACTCCACATTTGTTTCGGTAAAATATTTCAACCATAAATTTTGAAATTTGAAAATATTTACATTTTGCAATGCTGCAGTGAATATTTGGTGTTTTCAGTAATACAAGGGTCGATAAAGTTTCCGAAACTCTTTTTGCTTTTTTATTTTTGCAATTTTTTTTGTTAAAATTTGCAGAAAAATAATTGAAACATATTACATACAATATATTTTAACGGGTACTATTCAAAACAGAAATAAAAGTCATCTTGTGAGTGATTTCCTTGTGTTTTCTGGAAAACTGAACAAAAAATTGTGGGAAAAGTAGGCCAGAATTGTATTTTACCACCTAGAGATAGGGGGTATGTAAAGAAATTTTTCAAAAAAAAGTCGTTTTCCTAGATTTTACTGAACTGAAATAGTTGAGAAATATCTTATTGTATTACTTTACCAATAATTATATTGCTTTGAGGTTCCCAATATTTTTCTTTAAGCCAGTTAAATCCAAAATCGATCCCCATTTTTAGATTAGACTTAGAAGGAATTTGAAGCCCATGAGCTATATCATGTCTTAAATTAGTCAACCATTTTGGTAACATATTTTTGGCTGAAGTTGTCGAAAAAGAACCTTGTTTTTCACTGTTCGCTGCTGATAAATTTAAAAACCTTAAATGAAAGGTAAACATTATCTCAAAAAGTCTCATGTAAGTCATAAAAAATCACCTCATTAAGGCTACTGCATATAAATATGTGATTTGTTCTTCAGGTAAAGACTCATCATCGAGTATTAATACTTCCAGCAGTATTAATGTTCCTTCTACACCTGTAGACAAAATAGGTGTTCGCACTTTCCATATTTTGAGTAAATCCAAAGCTTTTGCTTGTTTCTCTTTATCGTTGGAATAAGCCAATTTATAAACATGCTTCCACTCTTCACTACAAATTTAAAATATGTGAAAAATTTACACTTTTTGGTTCAGTAAAATACGTACTTATTAAACCAAGGAACCAAAATTAAACCGGCATGCTTTTGAGATAAAGACATGTCTTATTATTTAAAAAAATCTTAAATTTACACTTTTCCAAGCTTTCAAATACTACATAACCTTAATTCGTTATTTTGATTTTGTTTATTGTTGGTTATCAAAATTTAAATCCCTACAATAAATATTCCCCCATGTAGCTATAGCCATTATAGTAGTCGACCATTGCGCTAACTTCGTGTTGGTGTATTTGACAGCTGTTTTGACTTAAAACGTTGAGGAAAACAATAAACACTGGAAAATTATTGAAAAACGTGTGTCTAGTGGGATCTAACATATGTTTCCGTTTATTTCTTTGTAGAATGATAGAAGAAGCGAGACAACAGAGAGCAGAAGAAATATTTAAAGCATTTCAAGTGAATTGGATTTGTTTACGTGACGCAGACACCGGTAAAGTTTTTTGGCAGGGCCAGGAGGATATCAGTCTTCCAGAGATCGAACATGAAGCTAGAGTACCTAAAAACATCCTCAAATGTCGTGCAGTATCTCGAGAGTTTAGTTTTAGGTAAGCCTTACTTTTTTTAATCATTTTAAAAATCTTGTACTTCACTTCATGATAACCCATAATATTAACGAAATACTTATTTTATTTCAGTTCCAAAGAACCGATCGAAAACTTTCGTTTGGAACAAAAAGTACTTTTTAAAGGAAGGTGTCTCGAAGAATGGTACTTTGAATTTGGTTTTGTTATGCCAGAATCGACAAATACATGGCAATCGATCATGGAAGCCGCACCCGAATCCCAGATGATGCCTGCATCAGTGTTAAATGGGAACGTCGTAATAGAAACTAAGTTCTTTGACGACGATTTGCTCATATGTACGTCCAAAGTCCGTTTGTTCTATATTTAACTTGTGAGATTTGATTATGACTTTTCCTTATATAAGGTTTTTTATTTTTATATCTATTAACTTAAAGGAAATATAAGTATTTCTTACTCATACTGAAATAAATAAATTGTGAAACAGATTTGTTGCAAAAAACTTTTGTATTATTTGGATTAAATTTGATAAATTGAAAATTACAAATATGTATGTATAAGTTTTTGCATTTTTTGCAACTGTAGGAATAAAAGTAAAAAGTTCATTCCAATATAAAATATTACAAAAACTTGTAAAAACGGATATTTATAAAATAATAATACAAGGGAATATTGTGTAATCATATAAACATAATCATTAAATAATGTATTATATTGTTCAATTCATTTGAGTAAAATAACCAATATATATTTAAGAATGTGTATATCTTATTTATAACAATATAATTTCTAAAAGCTAGTTTTATTCGTTTCATTATAATTATTCCTAAATTAATATTATAGATTCTATATACTTTATAACTCATAAAATATTATTTTAAAGAAATAGATTATAGATCCTGAAAAATTATGTAATTTATATATTACACCATTTTATAGTTCTATATATATTAGACAATTAGATTATGACATTGTCTGAATTAGAAAATAACTCAATTTTTCAGTATCTATAATTTATTTCTTTAAAATAATATTTTATATATATATATATATATATATATATATATATATATATATATATATATATATATATATATATATATATATATATATATATATATATACTTCTTATATCCGCTCATATTTGTTGTCCAAATATCTTATAAAATACTCCATTTAAAGAAAATGGTTCAGATAAAAATTTTCATTTGTAGTAATGACCTTGATCTTTAAGTTTAAATGGAAACAGTATGGATAACATAATGGGTAAAATCACATCTAGAGGTCAAATGTCCTCATACCTTGAGTGAACCAATAATTCGGAAACTAAAGAGTGATGGAGAAAAACTTTTTCTACAAAAGTTATGGTGACCTTAAATTTGATCTTAGCCTTGACCTTGAGGGCCATATCAAGGTCATTATAATTTTTTTAGTGGGGCCCCATATTTTTGACACCGAAAATGGAGATAGCGGAAAATTTTAAGGTCAGATATGAACTTGAAATGGCCTCGAAGGTCAAGGTCATTTCAAAGTCAAATGTCAAGAAATTCCGAAATGGCAGGATGTGGGGATTGTTCAAGACTTTCGAAAATTAGAGCACTGGGGCTTTGGATGAGAGTGAAAAATTTTTACTTTTGAAAATGACCATCAGCGACTCCCTCTTGGACCGTGTCGGACATTTACAATGTGAAACTACAATGTAAAAAATCCGCCAAACTAGGACAGCTGGAAGAATTCAAATGATAAGGGGTTATAAAAAAATGACTTCGAACTTCAAGGATCTTGAAAATAGGCTTGAAAGTGAATTTTGTCAAGGCACCTTCAACGTTTATTAGGCTCAAAAAAAAAACATTAAACATGGTCAAAAGGCTTAAAAAGATATAAAAGCAAGCTTAAATTTAACGAAAAGGAGCACAAATTTGGGATGGTGATTTAATAATATATGTCTTTTCGGTCAACATAACCTTAATCAAGAGTTAAATTTACCTACCAATTTCTTCTCTGATTTTTAAAAACGATGCACAATAAACTTTACATTGAAAAGGCTCGTCCAAACACAAAAACAAGAAAAAAAATTCACAAATTATTGTCATATTGAACACAGTGGCAAACCCTGTTAGGCAACAGGTCAGTAAAATAGTTTTTGTTTGTGGCACACTAACACCATCTATTGAAATGTTCGCCAACTAAAAACGCCGTTAGAGTCCTCTCATGAGGGACCAGACCCTGTATATTACGCTATATACGTTTGGCTGTCACATTGATTGACATAATCTCTAAACCTCTGTCCAATAGTTTATATCAGGTGGATTTTTTCACCATTTAATACTACGGAAAACTTACTATCAGACTATAAAAAATTCAGGTAAAAAGATATACGATACAAATCAGATATGTTACGATGCCACCCCGACAATCTAATTTCCAGATCCGGAAAACGTGATTTTCAGGAAAATTGATGTTCTCAGTCAGATGATTCCGCAATTGAATTCCGCGTGAAATTTCCAACCCATATGTCGATTTTCATATTATATTTATGTCGTTTGGAAATTTTTCGGTAGATCGAAATGAACCTTGTCGAATAAGAAAATCGTATTTCTCTTAATGTTATTGCAGAAGAGTTTTTTCATTTGTTAATAAGCTCAAAACAAGTATGTTTTTCCAAAAAAGCTTTTGTAGTGTTGTAAATAAAATTTTGGTCATCTAATAATTCCGTGTAGTAACGACAGCTTTTTTGAATCATTGTAAGTCGATTATTTAGCGTATTATAATATTAAAAAAAAAAGGTTTTTAAAATAACAAATTGCAATTTTTTAAAAATTATTTTAAATACTCGTATAACCCATAATTGCACGCAATATCTAAATTGTAGGTTTATTTTGGAAACAATTATTGTTTATTAAACAATTAATGAATTTTTTCCTTTTATTAAGATTTTCTAAGCAACAAGTTATCCTGGTCTGCTAGATATCTCACTTATATTTTAGAAAAAAAAAACGACCGTCTTTCATTTATAGGCGAAAAACGGTAAAATTATCAATACTTTAGTCAGGGGTATCCAAACTTTTTAGCCTAAGGGTCACACTAACTCCTTCCCTAGGTATTAAATACCAAGCTAGCTTGTTCATTATACCAACATACTATAGTTTTGAATTAAGCTCATATTTTCGTATTGAGACTAGTCGGTGACTAAATATCTATGACGTAGGGCACTGGGATGGACTCCGCTCCGTTGGCAATTTCGGTTGGTACTTAAGGGCAAGTGTCAAGGCATTTCATTGCGGTGGCGAGACGGATATCAAAAAATAAAATGAATGACAGATTGAAATTGAGCTGTCCGACCAAAAATACCCGTATTATGCTCATCGCCATTTTGGGGAAATAGTAGTTTTTAACAATACCAATCTGATTTTTACCTGTTTGTGTTTAGCATTAGCAACTTTTGAGTATTTCGCATAAAAACCGATTTATCTCGAAAACGGCTAGTTTTATCGAAATAAAGTAAGATTACCTTTTTTGAAGAGGAATTTTGGTACCACCTAAATAACATGTTGTTGTTTTTTTATGACGAATTATTTTTAACAACAAAAATATAATAAAATTTTTTAATTCATTTTTTATGAACTACCAATAGTATCGCACAGATCCAGAGATTATAATCAATTGAAACGAAGTGTATTAGTCAGGTAAGTTTATAACATAATACCTTCATTTCATTTCTTTCTGATACCCTCATCAGTTAGAGCTAACTGACTATATTTAGCCCATATAATTTTCTTATGGCGACAGCGTATTCACTGTTATTATAAGTGAACTTTCCCCAAAATGACCGATAGCATGGTCCGGACATTTTCGGTTTATAACACGATCAGTATAGTTACTTTATATGTCGTGGGCGGTAGTAACTGATACGCGTGCTGTGCGTTACGTATTGTTACGTCTACTTAAGACCAAGCTAAATGTATAGTAGTGACGTCTTGAAACTGAGACTCCATTTCCGATAAATTTCGCAATTGAAGCTCTGGATGATTTAATAATAAATTCTGTTTTTAGATTCTGAAGCAATTGTAAACGATATCGAGATTTTTCAAAACTCTTTTAACGCCTATATAAAAATCCATGCCCCGGAACTTCAAATGAAAATGATTGATTTGCAGGGTAATGGTATTTCTCAACAAAAATATTTAAAATTATTATTGCCGGAAAAAACATTCTTCAAAATGAAATATACAAAAAATATTTAAAGGAACTAGGGGCAACATGAGAACGTTAAGGTTTTTCTCAAATAAAACAAAGCTTATGAATCAGTATATAACTTTAATAATTCTTTTAAAATAATTAACATTTATTAATCCTTTAATCTTAGGAACAAAACATCAGTCTTTCCAATCGTGAACATAAAATAATTATTTTTATAAATAAATTTATTTTTTCTCGCATTACCCCTTAGGTGGAACACGAATTTCCTAAAATAAAATGAATGACAGATTGTAATGGAGCTGTCAGGCGAAAAATGTCCGGAGTATGCTCGGCACCATATTGGGGAAAGCGACGTTTTGGTACGTCAAATTAACCGTCAAAAGTCAAAAAAATAGGGTCATTGTTCTGAAGTTGTTGATTGTTAATACAATCTTTGTTTTTTCCCTGGATTAAATTTATTTTCTAATACTTAACAACCAAGTAATATGCACCAAGCCATCAGTCAAATATTTAAGGGTAAATATATAGACCACAAAATTATCTTAAATTGGTACTTTACAACGTTAAACAAAAATGTATACAAAGAACCAAATATCTTAGGAGTCTAATATATAAAGAAAAAGGCATATGAAGAAAAACAACAACTCATATATACAAAGCAATATACTGACTTTAATTTGAAAACATGACCCCTACATATAGTAATTGCAGGAAGCCAGCACTGATAAACTTTGAAACGGTGGAAACCACAGCTCTATGTAGTATGACTAAAATCCATCATCCTGCAATTCACTACATAAATCATCCAATAATTGTATGGATTCACTAAATATCCAGCCTTTTACTGCAAGACTTCCTGTCCTGATAACTAAATTTGAAAGAAAACCTGAAACTTGACCGGTGATAGAGGAACTGTGTACGACCAGGAACCGAAACCATAGGCCAGCCAGAAGACTTCCATTAATGATACTGGCAGATCTCACATTCAACCATTAATATACTTTTTTTATTATTTTGTAAAGATGTGTAGGCACTTGAAGATCAAATGTAGTATAAAGGCCTCGTTCGTTGGCCTGTAGGATTAAAATTTATATGTCCTAATAAATTATAATCATAATAATATTTATTTAATTGTAGTGTAGTATAGTATTTAACACAGCCTAAGAAAGTGAAATGTTGTTTAAAATTAAGATACTCGGCTGTTATGGACATATGAACGCAAGGTTTTATGTTAAATCCATAATCAGAACTAGAAGTAGAAAAGCAATTTTAAACAGCATTCTCATATTATTGAGATATGAACAGAATTTAGTGCAATAATTTTGTATGCCTATAATCTCAAATTTACTTGAAATTTGCGAGACATTCAACTTTCTAAGGATGTTTTATTTAAAAATTAGAAAATACTGAATATAACGGGGTACCACCTAATTAACATTTCAACTGTTGGAACGTTTTGAAGAAAATATTGCTTTTTTTTAATGACCGACCAATAGTATCGCAGACATCTGGAGATTATAATCAATTGACACGAATTGGAACAGTCAGATGAGTTTAAAACATAATACTATCATTTTATCTCTTTCTACTATCCGTTTCGTTCAACTATTTATGTCGATACAAATTCGGAAAGCTGCGCGAGTTGCTTCTACCCTTGTTAATTAGAGATAACCGATTATATTTAGCTCGTATAATTTTCCTACGACGACAGCGTATTCACTGTTGTTATAAGTGACCTTTCCCCAATATGGCGAATAGCATGGTCCTGACATTTTCGGTTTATTACACGATCAGTAGATGGTACAGCGTCGGGGGCGTGATGGGACAAGTATTAAAATTGACATTTACTGCCCTCGATTCATTGGCATGAACAGCTCGGAGCTGTACAGATGCAAGAAGCGCTTGCTTTATTCAAGTAGTGCATTATGCCTCGGCGCTTGTCAGATCTGCTTTCCCCTTACCCCTCAAGCATCAAAAAAAAATTTGGTGTATAAAGCCCTAGCAGCAATCAGTTATCATTTTTAGATGCTATTTTTGGGTAAAAAACATTTTATACATGAAATGGAGACACAAAAATAAGATAATTTCACAAGATATCGATCTTACGTTCATAGTTTTTTTAACGAAATACGACATATTTATTGCCAAAAATGCCATGACATTAGATAAAACTCAAAACTAATAAGTAATAAAATAATATTTTTACCTTTTTGTCCTCAATATGTTTTTCTATGCCTTTTTAAAAACACAAATTCCAAAAAAAAAATAATTTGTAGGTTATTTACTGTTCCGATTGATACTTTTACCGCTTTATTCAGATTTGCTCGGAGCTACTCGGGGTTTGATGCACCTGAGCTTAAAACTCTTGAATCGAGGGCAGCAATTTTTAGCATGTAAAACTGATTTCATTCTCAACACCTGCACATGGCTGGTGCGCCCATAGCTCACAAGTTTGACATGCAGCCCAATCTTCCGTTGATTGTGAATACAGTTCTCTACAGAACATTCTAAATCTTCTTGGCTGTCATTCTCGTTTTCCTTAACTTGTATCTTCTTGTTTATGTTCTTACTTTTAGTTTTATTCTTAGTTTTGTTTATTTTATCTGTTTCCCCTTGGCTTTCGAGCTTGTCGCTTTCTTTTCTTTATCATTTTTGTGTAACTAATACACCTCATTTTGATAAGGAGAATATGTCAAAATTGTTGTCTCACCACGTTGAATATTCTTTCACTTTTTGTAATACGTAGAATGTTAAAGACAAAAGCCAGATTACGATATGTTGAATTTGACGTAGAGGGTTTGACAACACCCTTTACTTATAAGTAGTCATTGTGCTATATATTGTGACAGTTCAACCTTCTTCTTTTTCTTTTACTGGTAATTTCTTATTGATATTAATTGATTTTTAGTTTATTTTAAGGGAATTGGTTTATCTTTGTAAAACAAAGTGAATTAAATTGTTAATAATGGTGAAAAACTGTGTAATTTGCATGAAAAAAAGAGGTGCGGGGTAGAATGCAAGACTTTATTGTAACGTATAAGACAGTATAGTTTTTTCTTCACATAATCTTGGCCATTTTGGTTGTAAAAAATTGCCTCCCCAGATAGCACAAGATTTCCATTGGATACCCAGAATAGGTACATATAATGTCCTGTATGTCCATGGACCGTTTATGGATGTCCATTAGATGTGATGACCTGTAATCTATATGGACGTCCATATCTGGATGCCCAGTGTAAGTCCATCAGACGTCCATTAATTAAATTTCGGGTGGTCGGTAAAATCGGATACTGTAATATCGGCCTGTAGAATTGTCATTTCTTAACCCGCCGGCCCGCCATGATCATAAAATATCCCTTCAGATATTTTGTGCCCATTATTGTGTTGACGTCGAGCTAAAAAAGACCTTTGGAGTTTTAGTTGAGCTAAAATCAAGTGTGCTTTTTATTTGAAGAAGATGCCACCATTAAAGGTAAGTATAGTTATTTTTAATTTAATTTTTTTAATTATACCAAAAATTACCGAACGAAACTACAGACATGCCCGACGAAAAGCTGATAAAAGTGAACAAAATATTCAGTATCAAAACACGTATGTTAAAATATAGCTTTTGTAGCTATACTTTTTCATACAATCACTTATTTAAATGAAAATTACTACAAATAAGTGCAAATATTTTGATAGGTCAATGAATTTTGTATCTTGTTGGTTAAAATGGAGCACAGATAGAGTTGTAAATTTGTGTAATAATAAAATTGTAAATTTTAGAGAAAATTCTCTCTGACAAAGTCATTATTGAGTAATCAGTCTCATAAGATTGCTAACATTAATAAATATTATCAAAATTTATAATGGAATAAAAGCTATAGCAAATTTAAATAATTATATTAATTTTTTTATGACTATTTTGGATTAAACGCTAGTAAAAGTTTACATTGATGTGTATTTTTGTGCAGTATAATTGTTAAAAAATATATAATAAAGTTTTGACAGTTCGACTCTAGGTTTAGACTTATAATTTAATTTATTTTAATTATTTTTTAGATGAATTTTCTACAGATTGGTCCAAATAAAATTCCTATGTGAAAGCCAATTTGTACCAAATTAGAAACGATATTCAGGTAATCTTAAATAGGGAAAAAACAACAAATATCTACAAAGAATTTTCTGCAGGAGTTCAACTATCCTTTTACTTAAGAAAATAATCAGCTGCCTCAAGTCACAAGATCTTCAGGAAAATTTAAACTTTAAAGATGCAGTAAGTTTATTACACTTCTCCTGAAATAAAAGCTGAAACTTATTCGAGTAATGCTTCTTTATGTGTATTGATAAAAAAAAAACTTAATTTACAGGATTATTTTATATATATTTTTTACTTTGATTCTTAAAGTCAAAAATATTCTTAGGTTAGCATATGTGGAATTAACGTTTAATTATCTCAATAAAGTAATATAATTTTAGGTTTTACAATTAGCGAAAATTGGAGGAAATTACACCTATTAACTTGTTAAAAGATATTTTATTGTAACAATGACAGATAGCCTTTCCAAGAATTATACATATGATGGAACAGTAAAATCTCTCTGTTTTATTTGTCATACTCGTAAATAATAAGAACAAATTGGGTGTCAGATTTCACACGTTGAACTCTAGATCCTCTTCTTCTGATAATACCCAAACAAAAAGTGTGTTAAAATTTTTTTTCTGGTCTGTTGGTTTAAGCACTCTAAGCAATAACGATGCATTTGGTTTTATATATATATATATATATATATATATATATATATATATATATATATATATATATATATATATATATATATATATATATATAGAGAGAGAGAGAGAGAGAGAGAGAGAAAGAGAGATTTAAATTCCTACAAAACCATAAAATACTGCATCATTTAACGTTAAACCTTATTAATTTTCAGCTGCGGTAGAAGAATGGGGGGCCGATAAAAAACAGCCGAAGACGAGATTAGACAATGGCTGAAGAGAATAAACGACAGAAATAAATCTAGAAAAAAATAATCATTGTAACAATAAAAAGTCTTTATTTAAATAATTGGTATATTTTCTATTACCCAATTGAAATTGTACCTATTAGTATGGAACCAGATAACTTATTCATAGCGATCCTTCTACAGCTTGAACAATTTAAATCAATTGAAGCTATATTTTCTAGCACTTGCAATTCGACTAATTATAAAATTTTATATTCTTATATAGTATTATATTAAAAACTTGACCATTGTAATCAATAAGTGTAATATATGGATCCAGTTCCTGTTACCTGGTTCGCTCATGTAATTTATATCTATTAGTTTTTGGGACTAATAGGGCCATCTATGGTTACTTGTTATCGACGTTTTGATGACATAAGTGGTCTGTATCTTCAGAAGTGAAGATTAGTTAGGTACTGTAAGCTCTCGGACCCTAAGCAAATTCTGAAAATATCTACCATTCATGTTAGCGGAACGTCAAGAAGAGGGAACAATAGATTATGACCTATTAATCCAAAAACTACAATACCATCGGATAATATGTCCACAATCGGGTGAAGAATGTACATTATATGGACATCCAAAATTAGTCCTATTAATATCCAAAAATGATCCATACCTGGACAATATATGGAATCCAAAAAGACGTCCATGAGTGGGACAAACGTATAGTCTAGTGGATATCCATAGGATGTTGGTGGACAAATTCTGGACATCCCATGGATACCCAGTATGTCCAGCTTTGGATAAACGATGGATATCCAGTGGACTGAAGTGTGCTATTTGGGTCTGTTAATCCAAAATCTCTGTTTCTTATATTAAAGACATCTTTTACTATATATTACGATTTCTATTGTAAAAAAAACCTAAAGAGTCCGGTCTAACGTCGCAAACTCAAACAATCCCCACAACTCCAAAGCAAACACATGCCCCGATCATGCGCGCCTCTCCATCGCACTCTCCCTTACTCCACTCATTCTTCTCCTTTCCCTCCACTTCGACCCTGCAGTTTTCCCCCGTTTCGTTTAATATCGATTCTCCAAGTTTTCAAGGTAGACCTTTTCAGGCGCCGTTTTTTCAGCTTGAGCCTCGCGTAGTTCAGAACCGTAAGAGCCGTCGTCGTATCCGATAAAACCATGGACGCGTCGATTCCGAAACGTGGACGCGTCGTGATGGGCGTCAATTTTCACAGGTTGTCGTTCGGCAAATTTATGTTTTTTTATTAGAGACGGCGTCGCGCACGTATTGTAAATAAGACATTCATTATTTTCGTTGTTTACCTTGACAGCTGTGGCGCAACTTTTAATGATATCTGTCTTTTCCCTGGGTGGGTTTAGCGGAAGCATGTCGGCCGACGGTACGTATGTTTTTTTTTATTTAATTTTACAGTATGGTCTAAAATAAGCATTTATTTTCATGGATTACATGTTTTAAATAAATTACAATATTTTTAATATATTTTATTTAAAATTTTCTGGAAAATTTATGGTCATGTTTACTAGTTATCAGCTGTTATTTTTTTATTTCCGAATGTGTAACGACACAAGTAAAATTCTGTTAAAAATAAGGAACTTATCCCATATTTCTAATATTAAAATGAATCTCTCCTAGAAATAGTTCAAAAAATAGATAGAAGTACATATTTAACTATACAGGGTGTTTCAAAAGGACCAGACAAGTTAATTTATTTTAAAATGTAGGTGCCCTTTATTTCCATGTTCGACGTGGGCACATTATATTTAAATACATTCCCAGAAGTTACCATTCAAAAGGAGCGTTTTTTTTTAAATTCTAATACATGCATATATATATATATATATATATATATATATATATATATATATATATATATGAAGTAAAATGCGAAACAGTAACTTCAAGCTTCTCTCCTTCATATTCTTTCTGTTAGAGGTTGCACAGTTAGAACAAATTGTTATAAAACACAATTGATCTTATTCCACCACCATCAAGATGGTGGCCTACCTATACCCCCATACTGAGAAGAAAGTCAAAGCTTACCCTCCCCGCCACAGTGATACGGAAGAGGTACATGTTTCGTCTCTCACTAGACTCATCAGGGTACCGACATGCACCTGGTTGTGCAAAGGACCTCTCGTCGAATGGTGTATACCCGTAGGAATTAAGCCCTTTAAAACAAAGTACTTTATAACCGCTCGAACTTCAATTTTATCCATCTTTCACAAAATATCGAACCTTATGTATTCACTCGATCGCCACAAACAAGCAACTGAATGCAAACATCTGAAACTTTGCAGGGCGTCATCTCAAGGTTAATGATTACAAAATATAGTTATTTGATCCTACTAGCGCCCTCTCTGTTTCAGACCGAGAATTTATCGAACCATCCTCGTATATGTTTATGCGGCTTTCACGGATTCCTCCGCGTGAGATGCAATAACAGTGGATATATCCACATTATACTGTTGTAGTGCTAAAATCACATTCAGCCAACGTATGACTATATGCAACTCGATTTGTAAGTGAAGTAAAATGCGAACAGTAAATGCAAACTTCGCTCCATCATATCTTTCCCACGTTAGAGGTTGCACAGTTTGAATAAATTGTGATAAAACACAATTTATTCCACTCCACCACCATCGAGATGATGGCCTACCTGTACCACCATACCGAGAAGAAAGTCAAAACTTACCCTCCCCGTACAGTGGCTGGAGGTGCATGTTTCGTCTCTTACTAGACTCATCAGGGTACCGACATGCACCTGTTTGTGCATAGGGCATATCGGAAGGAAATATGCAACACTGAACGCGCAGGAAGGATATGATGGACCGAAGTTTGCATTTACTGTTCGCATTTTACGTCATCTATACACGGATTTGCATATAGTTGTACGTTTGTTGAATGTGATTTCAGCACTACAACGGCATAATGTGGATATATCCACTGCTATTGCATCTCACAGGAACGAATCCCGGAAATCCGCCAATATATATATATATATATATATATATATATATATATATATATATATATATATATATATATATATGAAAATGGTATTTTCCAGTCTCCTTTTCTTTCTATATTAGTTTCGGCCATCTAATGGTGTCATCAGTGGAGCTGTAACCAACCGAGAGCAAAACGCATTAAAAACAACTGCCTACTTAAAATGCCCATTTCGTAAAATGTCGGCAGAATGCTGTATCTACAGGGTGTCCGGAAAATACGTATACAATGTTTGATAACAAACTCTTGACGTCAAAATAGGTAAATTTAAGCAAACTAAGTGATATTGCTTCGTGTAGGCGGTAGAAGACGTCAAAATTTTAAGAAAATATTGATTTTTCCCGAATTTCTTGAAAATGTGTTAACTGAATTGAATGATTTTGGTGTGTGGTCTATCACTATCATATGACATTTTCTAGTGGTATAGCGACCGGGTATGTAGTAGTATAAGTTGCCACGTTTTCAAAAAATTTGGGATAAATTAATACTCTCTTAAAACTTTGAATATATATATATATATATATATATATATATATATATATATATATATATATACATGTTTTTTGAGATCTATTCAGGTTAGTTTTGGTTAGTAGAGGTCAGTTTAGGTTAGTTTAGCTCATTTTAAGTTAACTTAGATTATAAAAATTCCAACTCGAACGATGTGATTATCTTCGAATCGAAAAATTTTACAAGTATAGGTCTTAAAGTTTTACTATAAAAATTTTGTCATTTAATGCTAGTTTAGATTAGTTGAAGTTGGTTTAAGTTGTTTGGGATTGGTTGAGGTTAGCTGAGGGAAGTTGAGTTGAGTTGGGCTTAGTTGAGGTAGTTCAGGTTGGTTAAGGTGGGAAATCTCCCCTGGATATGAAAAAAAAACACGTGAAAGGAATACTGCAAGTTCATATAAACTGTTTTCGTATAGGTCTCCTCTTCGGAGATGTGGGCTTCCAAAGAGTTGCAATGGAATTAAGTTTTTTTAAGCATAATTATTGAACCACCAGGTACATTTCAATTTTTTTGATGATGTATACCAAGTAAGACTCTTCAAATTACTATCTAAGAATATGTTGTAAATTATTCACAGCTGCAGGGACGGATTAGCTATGATACTCATGACCCCATTTTTTTATGATAAGAACTTGGACAAAGTTTTCTACATAGCTTTAACTATCGACTAAAAATTAAGTACTCTTTATACATATCGCTAATTCTAATCGTTTTCGAAAAAACGCCATTTTATTTACATCATGTATTTGACGCATTTCGATAAAAGGTACATGTTTGTTCCTATCAAATGTTCAACCTCCAACCTTACGATAAAAAAAATCGATTCAAAATTAGAATTTACCTCTTTAGTTAAAGACGTCTAATACTGGGAATTGTAGTTCGACCTAGGTTCGCAAAAAATGTGCGTTTTATTTTATCGGCACCAAAAACAAAGTATTGTTGCAAACGTTGCCAGGTACGAAAGAAATAAATATCCTGCATTTTAGAGCTTGTCAACTTTCACATCGCTGACATATTGATTCTTTACTTGGATATTAATTTACTGATTTTTGGATTTCTTGGTGAATAATTGTGGAATAATTCGAAATATGGAAGGCACATTTGCTGAATATGCAGATATGCATCTGATGTATGGTCTTGCATCTTGCAATGCTTTGGAAGCCTGGAGGTTATATCACGAGAAATATCCTAATCGTACTCTTCCAAATCAGAAAACATTTCCACGAGTTGACCAACGCCTAAGGGAGAATTGTCGGCGATTCCATTTAATAAGGTAATATTTTTAAATTTATTCGTAATTTTAGGAAATTGTCAGAATCGGTTCCAATCAATTAATGTTTTGGCAGGAATCATTGGCAATTTTTTGATTGGACCATTCGTATTGCCGGCACGACTGAATAGAGAATTTTATTTGGAGTTCCCCCAGAACGCTTTTCATGGTTTAGTAGAGCACTTACCACTTGAAACTCGCTGAAACATGTACTACATGCAGGATGAGGCACCATTTCCTTTCAGCGTTGCTGTGCGGGTGCACCTAAATAATGTCTATCCACACTATTGAATAGGTAGAGGAGGACCTATTGTTTGTCCTCCTCGATATCCCGAGTTAACGTCGTTGGATTCCATGGAGAATCACGTTACATTGTAATCAAATAAGGAACAATACTCAGTTAATATGTCGGATACAGTAGTCTTCAATTCATCGTGCCTGCAAGTGTATCAGACTTCACGGACCTCATGCTGAACCCTCTTAAGAGTTTTTAACTAACCAGTTGATTTAACTTTTTATTGAAACTATGGTGACAGGGGAAAATTTCTCTTTTTCATATTCAATCCGACAGAAGCTAGGGGACTAACAGTGTTAATAAAAAGACATTTTTTTCGAAAACGGTTAGATTAGCGACATAAATAAAGATTACTTAAATTTTAGTCAATAGTTAAAGGCAGGTAAAAAACGTTGTCTAAGGTTCTTATCATACAGGGCTAAAAAAATGTGGTCATGAATATCACAGGTAGTCTGCCTCTGTGGGTGTGAGTAGTTCGCAACACTTTTTTGGGTAGTAAT
Organism: Diaprepes abbreviatus; assembly: GCA_034092305.1. NCBI lineage: Eukaryota > Metazoa > Arthropoda > Insecta > Coleoptera > Curculionidae > Diaprepes > Diaprepes abbreviatus. Next base: position 13,915,678 of record JASJET010000054.1, read on the forward strand.
TTGAAGGATCTTGCCTGGTATACATCATATTAAAATTGCAATTGCAAATTCTTTTTCGTTTTGCACGTAACAGAGCTTGTACCTAAATAATAAATAGTTTCCGAGAAACTGAGGTTTCAATATTGATTACTGCAGTTAACTGGTACAATTTGGAAAATATCTTACACATTCCTCTTTTGGTTGTCCATTTTCTACCAGGTCAAGCCAGCAATTCTTGCATTTTGTCCGCATTTTGTGTTTTATCGTACATCAGAAAACACCTTAAAATCTACATAACTTAACCTACTTTAAAAACGTTAATCAAGGCATTATTTTACTATTTGCATAGTAATTTTAAAACTAAATTAGCTGTCCTAAATACATTTAATGATAAGGTTAAGTTATATGTTGTCATATATATATATATATATATATATATATATATATATATATATATATATATATATATATATATATATCCATCGGCATAGTAATAAAATTTTTTAAAGGTTTGAGAACTTCACTAAATGTCTCTCTTAGTTCGATTTTTTCCGAAAGATAGTCATAAAGTACAAGAAGTCCCGAAATTGATCTAAATTCTTCAGTTTTGTATATAACGATCAGTTTTGTACGGAGTTTTTGTTCGATAAAAGAGGTAAATTTTAATCGTATCTTTAAATTTTTGTTCGGGAGAACACGACATACTGTTTCGAAAAAAAAGACTGGTTGCTACCAAGTAACCTGTAAAGCTAAATCCTTCTTTTGCTTAACAAATAATTATATCACAAACTTCTTTTGCTTCCCGAGAACACTCCGAGGAATCATCGAGCTTACGTCATTTTGAAGTAGATGGAGAGAGCTCAACGTCGTTTGAGGTAATATTATTTCCAATTTCTGTTAATTTTTATTCAAATGATAATATATTTTTATTTGCGATAACTGCCTCAATTTTTCTAGTTTGAATTTTAACAAATAACAAATTAATTTGAAGCATTATCTTGTAAAATAAGTTTAACCACGAAAGAAAACTCTTACTTTTGAGAATTTTTACATGCCTTGATGATCTAAGTTTAACCATGAAAGGAAAATCTTGCTTTTAAGAATATTGACATGCCTTGATGATTGGTTCGTGGTACTAACGTTTCTACTATCATCTAAAATTTTTTCCATCGTCTCTAGAATGCTGTTTTTGTATTTGAATACGGTACAGTCAACTCTAGAATTAAAATTACATCTGGTTGAGGCCGAATAAGGTAAGCGTTTGTTAATAATTTGATCTAATAGTTGCAATTCTTCGAGGACTATTTGAAAAACAAAGCCCTTTGGAAAATTGGAAAAAAATATACGGACATTTTTATTGGCGAATGCAGCGTTTAACATTACCAAATTTAATTGATGTGCGTAGCAATGCACGTAAGCAACATGCTCATAGTTTTTTTTATAATTGTTTGCACCCCATTCGGCGAGCCGCTCATGTTTTCTAGAAAATTAAAAAGCGCTCACTTGGTTTTACTTACACATACAGGAAGATAGATAGCAGAAACTGCATTATATTTAACTGCTTTTCTAGAATCTCTTGCAAGAGATCCTTAAAAATGTGTAACACATGCATGATGGTTTTTATAAATTCCTTCGTAACTCGGAATCGTTTGAATTTGGAAATCGGCCACTGTATTTTTCTGCACAATTTGGGACAGAGCACTTAATTTTGGACGTTTTTTTTTTCTCGCCAAACATTTTTAACCTCTTTAGAATGGAATTAATTACCTTAATCAAAGTAAAAACGAAGTTGCTTTCACAAAAAGTAAAATACCGGTACAGGTTGCATTCTAACTAACTAAAGGAATGGTTTAACTGCTGCTTGCAGAAGAAACCTTTACTTGATACTGGCAGCGCCACGCGCGACTGGAAGCAAATGTTCAAACACTCGTCCAGTGGGTTGCATAAGAGAAATATTTCTAGTAGAGGGATATTTCGTGGGACAAACTAAATACAGGTTTGCAAGTTGATTTGCAGCCTACGTGAAGCTTATGAGACTAAATTAATCCTCACGTCTTAGATAGGCAACTCCATATACGTTCCAATGGATTAGCTCGGGTTGCATTAAAATTGCAAACTAGCAAAGCGATAACGTTTCCATGCGTAATACTGTAATACAGACAAATTATTAATGATATTTAGGCAAAGTAAGTTTTTGGGGGTCAAGAAAGATCAAAACTCGGGACTCTAAAAGTATTTAAACTAGCCCAAATATTATAAAAATTCGCAGAAACAGCATTACAAGAATAATGCTGTAAAACACCCATTCGAAGTAAAGTTATATATGTATACCATGGTGAATAATTAAGCAGGGTAAAAGGAAGGTTGCAGGTAAAACTTAAGTTGAAAACACGGTGAATCGCTTAAAACTAATTTTCTGGAAGAAGTCCTGGATTTACAGTTAAATTAATTTAGAGCAAGATTTTGAAGATCTTTTCAAAAAAACTGTATTTTATATTTATATTAATAGTTTACAATAATACAATTTTATCATTAGATTGAGATTGATAATATGTCTTACTCAATTTTGATTACTCTTTAATTAGAATGAGTTGATACTTTAAGTATAAAGTAAACCTAGTTCCTAATTTAGTTAAATATTTACTGGAATATGTACTTCACCGTTAGTTATCTCTAAGTGTGTAGGTGTATCGTTTCTATTAATATTTACCTTATCTCTATTAATACATGTTTATCATATATATAGTATTGTTATGAGTTTGGTCCATAACAACATAATGTACAAATGAAATAATGAAAGGAGGTGGACAGAGGAAGTATCGATATTTTATTATCAGCTTTCCACAGAATACTTAACAAACAACAACTCCTTAAAATGTTCAAATTTGGTTTCTACATGATATGATTTAGACAACTTATAGTGGTCATCTTTCAATTGTGAGAGTGGGTCCACACGATAAGAAAAATCTGGGCGTAAGCGTAGCGTAATAAGACATGTGTCAAATTTCAAGCATTGTGATTTGTTAAATTTTAAAAAAGACAAAGACCGAAGATTTCCCGCCTAAATCCGCCTTTTCCAAGGTCATTACGCAAAATAATGTTAAACTTTTCTGCGGACTGCTTTAAATATGGCGGAAACTGTTTCCTTTTAATATTTTGTGTGAACATGATCTATGCCTGACATGCCCTTAGCTATGGCTACCAGATCAAATAATGAGATTTCCTGACAATATCCCTGACCTTTCAGTAAATATCCAAACATTTTGTCTGAATGTTGTATGTGGTATGTTTAGGCGCGGATCCAAGGAGGGGCAGTGGAGGCAATCGCCCCCACCCCCAAGAGCTTTGAGTTCAAGAAAATAGACCCGATTTTTCCTCTTATACTAGGAATATGTATGCTGCTGGCATTTCCCCCCATCGACAACTTATTTTTTCTTGCCATCGCCTCATCTAAAAGCTTTGAGTTCAGGAAAATAAACCCGATTTTTCCTCTTATACTAGGAATATGTCTGCTGCTGGCATCTCCTCCCCGTCAACAACATCTTTTTTCTTGCGATCGCTCCTCCCAAGAGCTTTCAGTTCACGAAAATAAACCTGATTTTTTCACTTATACTAGAAATATGTATGCTGTTGGCATCCCTCCCCCGTCGACAACTTGTTTTTTCTTGCGATCGCTCACCCCCCCCCCCCCCCAAGAGCTTAGAATTCAGAAAATTAGATCCGATCCTGTCTTTTACACTAGAAATGACAAATTGCTTTGGCTTGCCATTTTGTACTTTTGTGATATCACCGCCCCCCCCCCAAAGGGAGAAGCTGGATCCACCCTTGGTTATGTTAAGGAGCGAGTGTTCTCATTAATGGGAGCGTAGTGGACTAAGGAGAGAAATAGGCTGTCTATATTGTTATAAGCTTTTTTTTTCACTGCCACCACTGTTATAACTTTGCTGAATCTGCTTTTGGTTTACCACACGTTTCAATGAATTCAAGCAAATCTCCTAATATCACTTTGAATATTTTATTAAAATATTCACTAAATCATGAGGTAACAACAGTTTTTCTTCTTACTTACTAATTTAATGCCACTATTGTAGTTTTTTAATTCGAGTTCCCCTCGTCTCTATGTTCATGTCCTAGTTATATTCCATTTCTGTATCTAAATTATTATTTTACAGTCATAGGCGTACTAACAAATATAACTTATAACTATTTATTTACATGATTACTGAAATGAAAAAATATGTATTTATGGAACGATAAGACAATATGAACCAAGCTAATGGTTTCTGTAAAAAGTAAAGTTTTAAAGTTTCGGAGATCAAGGCATGCTTTTGTTAGAGCTGATTAGAATAGATTTTAGACAAGTGTTACAGAGAATGAAAATGTGTCCATTTGTCGCTGTGCGCAAGAATTTGGGCTTTCCAGGATGACTACCTGACGTATTTTGAGATCTTAACTTGCATCAATATAAGATGATATTGACGTTAGAACTCAAACCAAATGTCTACTGTCAACAGGTTTAAGTTGATAAAATTGTAAAAATTCAATAATAGGAAGATAGGGGGATCTACGGAAAACAGAAAAAACGGGTTCAAGGTCTACGGGAAAACAGGTTGAGAAACCAGAGGCGGATTCAACCTATCCTTTTTTTGTGGGGGGGGGGGGGCGACATCGCGACAGTAACGAAAAGGTTGAAATTATTCTTGATCGTATACAAGACAGTACAGTATGACAAACGAATGCGAGTTGACACAATTAATTGAATGTGCTATTGTGCTATAAGCCCAAGCTACCAAAATCACATAACGAGGGTTTAGCGAGAGCCACGATCCCAATGCAGTAGGTAGGCAAGTTGATTTTTTCTGAATTTAAAGCTCTTAGTGAAGGAGGGTAGGCGAATACCTCGTTTTGGGTTTCACCCGATGTGAACCCTTGATCTACATAATGGCCCCTTATTAAACAAGATATTTTTCACAAATTTTAGAATATTTTCAATCTTTACAAACTAATCAGCTAAATTACCTGAATGGTGTTTAGTTTGTTTCAATTATCTTTTCATATCTTTCTTTTTTTTTACAGAAAAGGACTACAAAGAAAGGCTTATTGCTGCCGTAAAGAAAGAAGTCAAACAGGTCATGGAAGAATCGGTAACAAGAAAATTCGTCCATGAAGAGAGCGGCTCTGTGACGTCATTATGCGGAGCAGTGGAAAATTGCCTCTCTCAAGGTAAAAAACTAAATGGTCTAGCATATTCTTGAATCAAATCAACTTATCAAATCAAGAATCTTAGAGACTGTTTGACAGTTTTCTTAGGTGGTTGTAATGACGATTTTGTTAAGTTTCCAAGTCTCGTGCGATCCCTCTATTATTGTTGAACCAGAAAAGTGAACTAAAATAGTTTGGTCATCGTTTCTAAAGAGTTTATTGATGATTGTATGTTTGTCGAGAAACTAACTTGAACTAATGTTTGTTTAAAGGTCATAGACAGACATATGCTGAATTTCTATTATCTTTATTTTGGGTTGAATATCATAACGTTTCGGCTGGTAGTTATTTGTAGCCGTTTTCAATTGAAATTGAACAAATTCTTAAGCTACATGTTGTAATATAAGCTAGGCCTTATTCTAATACTTTTTGACCTGTCCCCGTATGAGGCCATATTATAAGCAATTTGCTATCTCTATCTCTATACTCACAATATATATTAATTACTTTTTCTATTCGCGTAGCTTATTTTGGACGTTTTATTTACTAATTTCTTGGACTTCAAAATTTGTTTCTAAATTTCAGTAGAAATTATAAGCGTCATCCTCGGAAATATATGGCAGGGAAAACTATAGAAAACCTGCATTGTCTATATCGGGTAAAATATCCCGAGCACCCTTCGATATATATATATATATATATATATATATATATATATATATATATATATATATATATATATATATATATATATATGTCGAATTTCTTTCTAAAAATATGAGTGTTTCATCCGAGTATTAACTAGGGATTGAGTTGGTATCTTTCTCAGACATCCCGTTGCCGTACGTATATAATTTCGGAAGTTGGACTTGTAGTAAGATGATGTCGTGAATCGAAGGTAGGAAACTATGTTTACAAAATACCCTCCCCCCTCCCTTTAGACAGCCGAACTGTGGTTCCATTTAGAATTTTGTTGTCCTTATTTTAAACGCGAGACAAGTTGGGATGTAACTGAGAAACTACAGGGACTAAGACCCCGTCGTTTTCATAGCCAGGGTTCATCACCGGGCTTCTGATGTTTATTGCTAGACACAACCCCTTGGCTAATAGCTCAACTTCTACACCGGTGAACCCTTTTCTTGTTATTATCAGTTGTGGATTCATTGAGGTAAATACCCTTGAAAACCCGCAGTCGATCCCCACCAGGGATGCCATGTCGTAATATGAGCTAGACCGTATTCTCATACTTTTTAAACCTAACCCCGTATGCGCCCATATTACAAGCAATTTTCTGTCTCTTTCTCTATACTCTCAATATACTAATTACTTTTTCTATTCGCGTAGTTTATTTTGGACATTTCATTTAATTATTTCTTGGACTTGAAAATTTGCTTCTAAATATCAGTGAAAATTATAAGCGTCATCCTCGGAAATATATGGCAGGGAAAACCATAGAAAACCTGCATTGTCTTTATCGGATAAAATATGCCGTGCACCGTTTAACATATATGTTGAATTTTTTTCTAAAATTGTGGGTGTTTCGTCTCTCTACTCCATCCTCCAGCTAAACTTTTATTAATCAAAATTTGAATTTACTGCCAAAAATTTATTTAATTTTCAAAATTTCATATCTTTAATAGCGAATTAACTTGGTCTAGTCTTGTTAAAAATGTCTATGCCCGCTTGTAAAAAAATATCATATGTGAAAAGAGAAATAAATCTACATCATCATCATTCCAACAATAATAAAATAACCCCTTTCCTAGCAAAAGTTCCTTTAATAAAAGAAAAGGAAAAAACGGATTTTTATTCAAAGAATGAAAATGGATCTGGAAGCGACATTTTTCTTTAATTCCACGTTTCATTTTTAAGGTTTAATGGAAGTTTTTCTTTGCCAAAGAGAATGTCATATCGATTTAACATTATTTGCTTTTTTTATTTAAAAATGGGTCTTTATCAAAGGGAAAAGGATTTTTTTATTTGCTTGTTATAAAAGAACAGATCAGATAAATAAACTATAATTTATGAATATCAATAAAAATATATTCTGTTACGATCTTATAGATTTTTTTGAGCATTTCCCGACAGGAGCATTTTTTTGAGCGATTTTCAAATTATGTGGAATCCAGAGCAAACATAGCTTTGTCACCACCAAATATTCGTGGATGTCTATCTTGATTTATCAATTCATTCACAGCATCGATATTTCTTACACTATAGTCGATTTTGAATGCCCTCCACGAAACTCGTCCGTGAGCGAACGACTGCCAAGATTGAATTCGTTAAACCAGCGATATACAGTAGTTTTCGTAGGTGCTTCATTGCCATGTAAAGAATTAAGTTCATCAATACATTCTTGTTTAAATAAACATCGAATTGACAAATAATCGCAAGAAAATGTTCACGAATTAATTTCATTCACTAGAAACAACACAAATAGCGTCCGTGTATCAAAACGTTCTGAAAGGTATAACGTCTAAAATGCCAAACTTTAGAACGGATATATCAGATGGCATCTAACAACGCCAGTGTTGCCAGGTATATGTTTAATCTGGCAGTCAACGGGGTTTTCGTGGCCCTTTTAGGTCCACGAGATCAAGTAAGTGTTTTCAACGTATTTTTTCCGGCTGAATCCTAATAAAAACTTGTTTTTTCATCAAGCGGTTAGAAAATTTCTTGTTAACCATTTAATTGTTAAAAACGCCGTAAAAAATTATCCATAATAAGTATCAATATAATACCAATGCACGTATATAACTGCACTGAATATTAATTACTACCAAAATTATTGTAAAATGAAAAATTGCGAAATATTCAAACCTTTTCACCGATAATTTGGCTTCTAATCATCAAAATAAGCTCTACAAACACTCTGTCCAGACTTTTATAATAATATTATTGCCCCGCTGACTGTTACGCCTATGTTAAATCGCCGTGAAGTTATACCGACGCTGCGGTCGGGACAAGTCGAAAGTGCGCGCCGAAGTTTCGCGAAGAAAAAGTCAGTCGCTAATTAGTTTTATAAGGTTATTTTTATTTTTGTCGATATAAAATTGTTTTAATGGTATATGGATGTAAAAGTCAATATATTAGTTTAAACGAAACTGAGTTCGATTTATTTATCACAATACCCTAAGAATCGTGGGGATTCACAATTGTCCCAAAAAACACCGTCGAAGCTACACCATAAAAGTTAGTCTTTCGAAAACCGGATAAATGTTATTTTGGTATTCATATTCGACTTTCTGTGCAATAGATACAGTTTGTACGAGAATTTTAAAAGCGAGAAACAAAAACAAAAGAGTGATAGTGTTCAAATTGAAGGACTGTGTGCCTCAAAGCGAGAAAACGAGGATTTTTTTTTAAAAAACGAGAATTTGTTACCAAAAATAGGGTTAGTACTAAATTTATGCGAAATTGGGCCTTATTGCAAAAAAAAATAAGTTGGAGCCCTCCAATTCTGTCAGAAGTCAAGTTAGATTGTCTTGTGTGAATTTTGAGGAGGGAGGGAGGGAGAGAGAGAGAGAGAAAAAAAAGGAGATAGATAGAAAAAATTAATCCTTACGCCTTGCCTATGTAAATGGTCGATCTAGCGCAACTCATCCCTCTGTATCTCAAGAACTATTAACTTTTGGACTTTGTGCCTATAGGAACTTTTGATCAGGACATCTAGATCTACAACATACTGAATTTTCAACGAATTTGACCAGGATTAAATTTCCATTTGGTTGGTGCGGGCGCAACTCATTCCTCTGTATCTCGAAAACTATTAACTTTTGGACTTTGTGCCCATAAGAACTTTTGATCAGGACATCTAGACCTACAACATACTGAATTTTCAACGAATTTGACCGGGATTAAATTTCCATTTGGTTGGTGCGGGCGCAACTCATTCCTCTGTATCTCGAAAACTATTAACTTTTGGACTTTGTGCCCATTGGAGCTTTTCATCAGGACATCTAGATCTACAACATACTGAATTTTCAAAGAATTTGACCGGGATTAAATTTCCATTTGGTTGGTGCGGGCGCAACTCATTCCTCTGTACCTCGAAAACTATTAACTTTTGGACTTTGTGCCCATAGGAGCTTTTCATCAGGACATCTAGATCTACAACATACTGAATTTTCAACGAATTTGACCGGGATCCAATTTCCATTTGGTTGGTGCGGGGTCCATTGACACCGGAATCTTTCGTTTCGTTAAAAAGTGGGAAACTAAAGTAAAAACCGCAACACTACATCTTTGATAATAACACCAATACCCCTTAAAAGTGTCGAAAATGTAACACCCCGTACAGGTAGAGGTATATAGTAAAGAAATACATTATCTAAAAAGCCAACAGCCTGTTTCATGCAAAAGCAAGCTTTTATCATCAAGCCCTGTTTTAGAAAACAATATTTTTACATGTGGGTGTAAATTCTTTTACATTTGACAAAAAACATCCAATTTCTTTACCTGCTAAACATTCACTCACTCTATTTACTTATAAAATATGAACGTTTAAAATTGCTGCATGCAGGTGTGAAAACTGTTTTATTTAGCTTAAGAAATAAATATTCGATTTTCAATGGTAAAAACGCTGTTAAGAAAGTGATAAGACAATGTTAGCCAGATTCACTAAGAAGGTTTAAGACTTCGACCTGGTTCAAAACAATAACATAATAATAAGAAGAGGAAATGCAGAACGGTGAAACTATAGCTGCAATGGAAGCAGACCAAACATACAAATATTTAGGTATGAAACAGGCTAAAAAATTGACCATGGCACTATGAAGGCCGAATTGACAGCCGAATTTTTCAGGAGGGTAAGGCGGGTATTACGAACTAACTTAAATAGTAGAAATTTGTTTAAGGCGCTCAACACGCATGCTTGCTCTGCGCCTAGCTACTCTTTTGGAATTGTAAAATGGAGCAGGACTGACATACAAAACCTGCAAAGAAAAATAAGGACACTCCTAACAAAAGCACAAAAACATCACCCTCGCAGTGCCATTGAACGTACAATGCTTCCAAGACACCAAGGAGGAAGATGATTGGTGGATATTGGTAAACAGCTCGACCAACAAATAATAAACTTACGTACATATTTCCACAGGTTAGCGGACTCTTCCACACTACATCGAGCAATATGCGAAGCAGATGTTTCAACGCCGCTACAGTTGAGGGAACTAGATATTACTTCTCACCACCAAACAGACCAAGAGAAGTCACAAACCTGGCTACAGAAGCCACTTCATGGACGGCATCCAAATGAGGTCAGTCAGGACAATGTCGACAACTCAGCGTAGAACTACTGGTTGATTTCAGGACAGATGTTTCCGGAAACGGAGGGCTTCTTGTTAGCTATCTAAGACCAGGTTATTCCGACGAAGAACTATCAGAAGTTCATCATTAGAGATCCCTCAATAGAAAATGACCAATGCAGATATGGCTGTCGAACATCGGAGACAATTCAGCACATAACTGGGAGATGCCAAGCGTTTGCCGCAACCGAGTATAAGGAAAGACACGACTCAGCCGCTAAGAGACTCCACCAAGAGTTAGCAGAAAAGTTAAACCTATTACAGGTAGGAAAAATACTTTATTACAAATACAATCCAGAGCCTATTCTTGAGAACAACCAGTTCAAGTTATATTGGGACCGAACGGTTCTGACGGATCAAACAGTAGCTCATAATAGACCAGACATTATATTAATAGATAAAATTTCTAGGCGAATTACACTAGTCGACATTGCTGTACCTAACAACAACAACCTAAGGCCAAAATACAACGAGAAGATCGCCAAATACAGAGATTTGGAGGTGCAATCCGAAGACAATGGGCAATGAACAGCGTCCAAACGATACCCACAATACTGTCAACAACTGGAGTGATACCAAAGAACCTCCTACAGAACATCAAGGGATTGGGCCTTAGTGAGCATCTGTACAAGCCGATGCAGAAAGCAATTCTCCTTGCAACCACGCGAACCGTCCGAAAGTTCGTAGGAAACACAGCAGACAACGTCACCTAGGACCCGATAATATGGAAAGGGTTCCCACAGAGCTTCATACTTTTGGTATCTTTGTGTACCTGGTATGAATCAATATTCCTTGGAGGGAGTGCGAAGCCGTTTGGCTTGTAAATCATAATAATAATAAATGCCTTTATTTCTAAATATTCAACTACATATGACATGAAATTAATTAAAAAAATAATAATTATTTAGAAAAAGGCGAAGTTCAGATGAGGCATCGTGGTGTGCCTCCCTGATCATACTCAACCCATGAGTTATTAATATTTTTGTTACCCTATACTGATTATATGGCTCACGTTAGGCGAAGATGATACGGAAATTAAAATAAAATTATTTATACAAAAACAGAAAAAATAAGATAGATACAGAAGAAATGATCAGCGCTTACTCATTAATAAATTTAATATAATTTATTTTAAAGGCAAATTGTGAAAGACTTTTTAGTTTATCGGGCAAAGAAATGTAAAATTTGGCAATGTTATATTAAAAGCTACGTTCAGATGTTGCAGTTCGATGATACGGCGGTGTCAATGTACCTTTAAATCTAATATTAATATTATGAACATGAGTTCTAAATACAATACGTTTCTATAAGTATGTGGGACATTTTAGAGAGATAATTTTATAAAGAAAACATGCAAGATGTAAATCTCTTCGCTCCTCCATGCTTAACCATGCGGACTCGGTCAGTTTATGTGAAATATGTTGGTATTTTCTCACTCTATGGATAAATATTAAGCAAGAACTTTGCATAACTTGGATTCTATGTTTATCTACAGCAGTAAGACATTTACCATAAATAGTGTCCCCATGGTTAAACACGGAGAGCACCAAAGAGTCACACAAAAGGGTCTTTACATGTGGTGACAAAAAATGGCGATTATGATACGGTATTTTTTATTTCACAAAAGCCCTCTGTATACAGTTAAATACATGGGCGCTAAATCTTAAAGAACTGTAAAAAATAAAACCCAAATTACGCATATTGTCTTTTATCGGCAACACTGTATTATTTATCTCTACATTAATCAAACCTTTTAAATATTCTACATCTGCCCTACGGCCGAAGACCATTATACAACATTTTTTAGGATTCATTATAAGAGTGTGTTCCAATGACAATTTGCTTAACAAACTTAATTCTCTACTTATAGCCTTACAACCCTCAACAGTATCAGCCCTATCAAACGATAAATAAACCTGCGAGTCATCTGCATAATACTGAGCAGAACATACTTGTAAAGCCTCTAAAAGGAAAGAACTATAGATATCATACAACAGAGGAGACAAAGCCGAACCCTGAGATACGCCACTGTTAATCATCAGAGGAGCTGACACTCTTCTGCCAATCTGAACTGACTGATATCTGTTGCTTAAAAAATTAAAAAAATATTTAACTGTCTTCTCTGAAAGACCAACATAATGAAAAATACACAGAAGTAACTTGTGATTTAGAGTATCTAAGGCTTTTGAAAAATCTAACAATGCCAGAATTGTAATTTTACCTTTATCAATACCTCCAAAAATATCGTCAGTAACTCTTGCTAATGCTGTTAAGCATCCTTGGTGTTCTTGGAACTCTGATTGAGTTTCAGGTAACAAATTATTGGACTCAACATGTTCAGTCAATTGAGCGTTTATAACATTTTCCAAGATTTTAGACACACAAGGTAGAATACTAATAGGTCAGAGATCCTTAAATTCCTGCGGAGAGGAAGTTTTAGGAATCGGTGTTACCAATGCTTTTTCCATAACTGTGGAAATTCAGAATGACGAATACAGAAATTTATTATATGTGTTACGTATGGTAATAAGAAGGGAGAGCATAAATTTAAAACAAAACTGTTTATGTAGTCAACACCCTGAGCATTAGATTTTATGCCCATTATATATCTGTAGATATCAGTCTCAGTGACTTCCTTAAAATTCAAAATTGATGAAACATTTTCGCTAACTTTGTCCTGATACTTATTAAAGAGATGCCCGTTATTTGTTGTTTGAGGTGAATTAACTGTGAAAAATAAATTGTGCTCATCTGGCAAACTGAGTCTGTCAGGAATATCTCTTTTACCCTTGTCTCCACACAATCCAAACCTTCGAAGCACTTGCCAAACATTGGGACAATTTTGTAGCCTTGTTTCAAAAAACTTTTTTTTTCCTTTTTAATTGTGACGGTTGTGTGATTTCGAATACTTTTATAGTACTCCCAATGTCCTAGTGACCTAGATTTTTTATAACGAGTCCGAGCTTTATTTCTAGTTTTGATCATCTCTCGAATTGTATCAGTTATCCAAGGCTCGTTCCCCTGTGTAAACCTAGCCACCTTCACTGGCACATGAATATCAAGCAATGTTATAATATTTTCATTCAAAAAAATTACCTTGCCGTCTATAGTATTAACATGAAAAATATTTCGTCAAGCAATTGATTGAAGATCTGCATAGAACTGGTCATAATTCATGCCTCTGAAATCTCTAAACTTCCTAACAATAGGTTCAGACGTATATTTAGGAAACAAAAGCTCGCAGAAAACGAAATGATGATCGGAGATATCCGGAACCGATACAGCACCGGACACCTCTATTGTAAGCTCCTCAGACACAATAATAGGATCCAAAAGAGTCGAACTGGTATCAGTAACTTGCTTGACTTATGGTTACCCTTGTCAATTTAAATTCTCTACTGTCAATCTAGACCGGTCTTTAAGTTACACCATATTAGTGAATTAGGGGGTGTATGTCTTATTTTAGAGTAAATACAAAGTACCCGCTGGCAGTGTTTGTAGAGCCCGGGACTGATATTTTTGCAAGATAATCAGCCGAAACTTAAATATTTATATTAACTTCTTTTACCATGTTTTTGTTATGGTTTGAAAAACATTTTTGCATATTTTTTTTAATTAGTAGTTTATTTCTTGGTTAAAGCAAAATTTATCAGTTGGTAAGCTGATATATTTTTATATATCGACCTTTGTCGATAACCGTTTGTTTTCAGCCGACATTACCGATATATTGGTTCTACAGTTGTTTGCGTATTACCAGAAATAATAAAATTTCTGAATTTAGTTCCCTGCTATCTTTTTATTCCAGGTTTACGTAGAAGAGCTCTCGGCCTATTCAAAACTTCTTCCACCACGGCGCTACTCCACAAAGTAGCCAAACATTGTCCAGAAGCGGACCGAATATCGAAAAAAGTACAAGAACTAGAAAACTTAGATCCGAATAGAAGATCGAGTAGCAGTAGTGATAGCGTAACAAAGCCTACTTTAAAGAAGAACATGTCTGTTCCTACGACTCCGTTGCCAAGATATTTATGGATAAGGTAAGAAGGCTAATTTTTAACTCACTTGAAAAAATAAAGCAGTTTCTTAATTCGACTGTACAGGGTGAGTCAACGATTGGATGAAGTAAGTTTGTTCCTTTTCGGTGAAATTTACAAAGAAACTATATTTATTGTTTGATACAGTTTATTTTTACGCAGATTTTAAAAATATTTAGCACTCTACAGGGTGAGCCAAAAAACTAGAACAGCATAAAGTTGTATTTTTTTAAATAGAACACCCTATATACGAATCGTATTTTCGATTTAGCTTATAATTTTAAATCTTTTTTATTAAGGGTTTACTATAACAAAACTTTATAGTTTCTGAGATAATTAAGTTTAAAGAAAAAAAGTCACATTTTCAAGCATCAATTCAATCCTAAATAACGTTTTCAATTTTTTGACAAATATATTCAAATTCGGAATTTAGCAAGGTCAAAGACAAGTTAACATAATTTTTACCTAATATTTGCAATAAAAGCTACAGGGTGTTGAACACATCGGCTCAAATTTGAACAAGTTTAAATGAATAAATATCTTTTTTTTTTAAATGGTACACCCTGTATATTTTCATGTTATTTAATAGAGTAATAAAAACCCTAAAAGTCTTGTTCAATATATCCTATACCTATTTATAATAGTTTTTGAGATATTTCAGTTTTTCTTATTTTCCAGACTTTTTTACAGAAATAGTGTTCATTATCATAGTAGCCATGTAAAAAATAAAAAGAAACTACAGAAACAAACAGAATGTGGTTAAATATGATGAAATACATTATTCGTTATATTACAACGGCAATAGTTTAATTAAACATAATGTGAAAAAATTAACACAACAATAACGACAAGGCAAATACATATTTACTTTTATACTAAATTGAAACAAAAAAATTACCTATTAAATACTGAGATTAATTATTTCTTTTTAATAAGTGTTCGAATAAACGACCCTCTTGTGCAATGCACAAATTTAGTCTTTTTTGCAGATTTTCTCGGACCCTGGACAAAATTAGTGGCGTTATTGTTCTACAGGTATCCCTAATCTTGTTTCGCATATCTTCCACTGTTGTTGGTGGATTAACATACACCTTATTTTTAATATAACCCCATAGGAAGAAATCTAATGGGGTGATGTCGCAAGACCTTCGTGGCCACTCAATGAAACCCCCACGTCCAATCCATTTTTGCGGATATCGTTGGTCCAAAAACGCACGAACTTCACGATGGTAATGCGGAGGCGCACCATCGTGCTGGAACAACATACTGTCGAGCTCATCCCTATCGAGACCTTGAAGCAGTTAGGGTAGTTCTTCTTGTAGAAAGTTCAGGTAACTATGGCCATTTAGTGGTTCAATAAAAAAGTGGGGTGCAATAATTCGATTATGATGAATACCACACCAAACATTTAATGACCAGTGGTTTTGATGTTGCAACTCTCTAATCCAAAATGGGTTTTCTGTGGCATAATAATGCATGTTGCGTCTATTTACGGCACCGTTACTTCTAAAAGTAGTTTCATCACTAAACATTACCTTGCATAATAAATTTGGATTTAATTGAATCTCCGCATTTATTGTACGACAAAAGTTTACACGACTTTCAAAATCCTGTCCATGCAATTCTTGGTGTAATTCCATGTGATATGGATGATACCTATATTTCTTGGTAGTACGATTAGCGGTGGATTGTGATGTTTCACATAATGCTACTAACTGACGGCTACCAATATAAGGATTTTCCTGACCATTTAACAATACCAGAAGAAACAAATCTTTGCATTAAGTTTTGAAAAGTATGGGTATTAGGCTGGCGTCGATCAGGATACTTCATTTTGTAAATTCTTGGAGCAAGAAGGCAATTTTTTTGAGCCTCTCCTATTGTATAAATCATATCTATTAACTTATTCTTTGGAAAATTCATTTTACAATATAAGATGAATGCAAAAAAAAACCAAACTACACTACATAAAAACCAAAAGAAGTGATTGCGGTTATAAATTTGACACACAGAAAAATGTTCTTTTACATTGTTTTTGCCATGGCTACTATGATAATGAAGACTATTTCTGTAAAAAAGTATGGAAAATAAGAAAAACTGAAATATCTCAAAAACTATTATAAATAGGTATAGGATATATTGAACAAAATTTTTAGGGTTTTTATTACTCTATTAAATAACATGAAAATATACAGGATGTACCATTTAAAAAAAAAAAGATATTTATTCATTTAAACTTGTTCAAATTTGAGCCGATGTGTTCAACACCCTGTAGCTTTTATTGCAAATATTAGGTAAAAATTATATTAACTTGTCCTTGGCCTTGCTAAATTCCAAATTTGAATATATTTGTCAAAAAATTGAAAACGTTATTTAGGATTGAATTGATGCTTGAAAATGTGACTTTTTTTCTTTAAACTTAATTATCTCAGAAACTATAAAGTTTTGTTATAGTAAACCCTTAATAAAAAAGATTTAAAATTATAAGCTAAATCGAAAATACGATTCGTATATAGGGTGTTCTATTTAAAAAAAATACAACTTTATGCTGTCCTAGTTTTTTGGCTCACCCTGTAGAGTCCTAAATATTTTTAAAATTTGCGTAAAAATAAACTCTATCAAACAATAAATATAGTTTCTTTGTAAATTTCACCGAAAAAGCACAAACTTACTTCATCCAATCGTTGACTCACCCTGTACATGGTTCTTTTCTACCATGCTGCAGTGACATACTCGAAGAGCGACAGTCAAGTAATATAAGCAAAGTTTCATTCAAATTGATAAAAACTTGATTTGGCGGCGGATCTTACTAAAAAGCTTTTCTGCTTACTTAACGAAATTCTAGTAAATGATATCTTTTCAGGAAAAGAATAGGCCTCTTTATCTTATCATGAGCAGCTTAAAAAAATCAGCAATTTTCATTGGTTCCCTTTTTTTTCAACATAACCCTTATATATTCCTCTCAAAATTCTCGATATTTCCCGTATTCCAACAATGACTGCGGGTAATAAATTTAATTTCGGATAACCGCAACTTTCTATTTCCCCTTTTTGAAAACTTTTTTTTCCCCAGATCGCATCACGCACTTCGGGAAAAATGTGAAACGAAAGGGATTTTTCGAGCCCTTTACTTTCACTTTACGGTATAAAACTGAACGCTCCGGCGCGCATCTGAAATAACCGAAGGTATTTTCCATTTTTCCTTTTTCAAGGGTATGGAAATACGTTTTAACGATTTATCTGTAAAGGGGATCCTTTGATTTTCGTTAAAGTTTATACTTCAGTGCGCCAAAAGGGTTTCAAGTTGGGATTTATGTAGTACTAAATACCCGATCTTCACGCAACGTTAATTCATATTGTTGGGCTTGCTTTTGTGTAATTCTTCTTTAAAATTAGGCTGTATATATTCGTAGTCTGGACATAAGTTGGGTATTTAATAAAACAATGTCTAATTTAAACAGAAAATTAATGGAAATTAAAAAATGGTGTATACAGTAGACTCACGCTAGTGTGAACATAAAAAATCCAAGAATGTTCATATTATCGAGAGTATTCATACTACAAAAGGTGTATTTAAATACAAAAGAAATATTTTAAGAGCGTAGTTAACTCATCTTTGAAAATCATGGTTCTTGGGTTTAGACTGTGTCAAAGTGGAATTATTATCCGACGTTTCGCCTACGATTGCACAAGGCATCTTCAGGGATCTTTACTCCACGAGATTAGAACACTGAATATTCTAATACGGTCTAAACCCAAGAAACATGATATATTCACTGATTTCTTAGAGGGTTTATTCACGTATTAAAGTTTATATTGTTACTTTTGCAAATTTTATTATATCAAAATAAAATTTTTATAAAAAAAAATTGAACCGATTTCTCAAAGTGCGCTAAAAAGTGAAAAATAACTAAATTTTTTTATGAAATTGAAATTTTTGAAGTCGACGCCAAATTAATACCTAACAAAATGTGGTTCGCATAAACAGATTAAAGATATTTTATTTGTAATTGCTTTCTTACCATAATTTGTATATATTAGTAGTTATTTATTTCATTTAGAAATAATTTTGCGCCGACTTCAAAAATTTCAATTTCATAAAAAAATTTATAGTTATTTTTCACTTTTTAGCGCACTTTTAGACGTCGGTTCAATTTTTTTTATAAAAATTTTATTTTTCGATTTTCAGTTTTGAATTCATTATGATATCCATAAATTATTTGAACTAAGTACTAATCGAGATTAGTGTACCCCGCAATAACTGCAAAAAAGTACCCATTTTATCTAAAATTGTATATTGCCCTAAAATGAACCAATAAAAATTTTTTGATCCCTAGACTTCTCCAAATACCAGTGAAATTGTGTCAAACAAATATTTAGTCTATCATAGTAAATCCACTGTCTTAAATTTCAAATTAATTTTAGATTGGTAATATAGGCCCTAAAACCTTCCAATATCGATATCTAAAGAACTTGAGACGTAAATTTCTTAGCCCGATATATTTTATACTGCATATTGAGTTGGTATACGCCTCAGGAACCCCGCAATATCAGTTTTAGACAAAATTGGAAAATGTAAAATTTTTGGTCCCTCCTATTATATCTTATCAACCTAATAGATGTAAGAAATTAACTTCGTATTCGTAATACACGACCCCAAAAACCCCCTAATATCAAATCTGAAAAAATACGAATAAGATAAAATTTTCAACCCACCATATTAGATCCGCCATATTGAATTTCAAAAAAATAATTTTAGCATCTTAATCTAATCTATATCTACACCTTTCAAAGCACCCTAGTACTAATTTTGATTGAAATCCGGAAATTTAAAATTTCTAGTCCGTCACATTGTATCTGACATATCAGATTTTCTTACAATAATTTTATATTCGCTATTTACATCCTCAAAAACGAATCAGTCCCACCTTTGAACAAAATCGAAAGATGTAAAATTTTTAGTCCGCTATTGGATTCGCCATATTGAATCCTGAAAAAATACTTTTAAATTTATAGTTTACACCCTCGAGAACCCCCTATATCAGTTTTGGACCAAATCGAAGAATGTAAAATTTTCAGGACGCCATATTGAATCCGCCAGATTCAGTTTTACACAAAATAGTTTAACTTCGTAATTGACACTAACACAAATCCCCCAATATTGATTTTAGACAAAATCGAAAGATGTAAAATCTTTAATCGGCCATCTTGGATTTTTTTTATCCGCCATATTATCAATTATATATCATTTTTGAAAAAAATCTTGCAAAATTAATTTTTTATCCGCCATTTTGGATACGCCATATTGATTTTTTAAAAAATAAATTCAGATTCGTAATGAACAACCTCGAAAATTCCCCCATACCAATTTTGGAGAAAATCGGACAAAACTGATTTTTTCGTCCGCCATATTGGATCCGCCATATTGAATTTTTTAAAAACATTTTGGTTTCGTTATGTGCGACTCCGAAAACTTCCCCACACCAATTTTGGAGAAAATAGACAAAATTAAATTTTTTTGTTCGCTATATTGGATCCGATATTGTATTTTTTAAAAATAATTTCAGATTCCTTGTGTATGACCCCGAAAATTCCCGCATACCAATTTTAGAGAAAATCGGACAAAATTAATTTTTTTGCCGCCATGTTGTGAGCCCCATCTTGGTCGTAAAAAATTTCATTCAAATGAGTGCCGCCGTTCCGGAATAATCGGTGTATATACATAAAAAAAATACATAGTCGACGAATTGAGAACCTCCGTCTTTTAGAAGTCGGTTAATAATACCATAACCTAAGATCTCATTAGTAATCGAAAATTTTAAATGACCCAATAATATAATTAAATTATATTGGATCAATATAAAAAAGTTATTTATTGTACCAAGAAATTATTTTTCTGCTTGTTTTGGCATTATTTTAAGCAATAAAAGATTTGGAAAAATGGCCTAAGATTTGTCTTTTAATTTGTGGCTTCTTTCTTCATATATTTACTTCGCCAACAGTAAATTTGTATTTTAAAATACTTATGCACGATTAAAAAGTTGATTTGAGTAAAAGAATCTTATTTTTCAAATGTCATATTAACGCTGGAACTCCATGACCGCATTGTCTATAAAGACGGAACTACCGTGCATCGGTCGACTCGTCAAGCTGAATAGCGAAATAATTAAAGTTTTTTCTTTTTAACCGACTTCTAAAACAAGGAGGTTCTCAATTCGTAGACTATGTATTTTTTTTATGTATGCACACCGATTATTCCGGAACGGAGGCACCGATTTGAATGAAATTTTTTATGTTATGTTCAGGAAGTTATTACGGTGGTCCCAGATTTTTTTTGGATGAAATTGGTGCAGTAAAATCCAAGACGGCGCTGACAATATGGCGGCCAATAAAATTAATTTTGTCCGATTTTCTCCAAATTTGATATGGGTGATTTTCGGGATCGTACAGAACGAATTTGAAATTATTTTTAAAAAATTCAATATAGCGGATCCAATATGGTGGATAAAAAATTTAAGTTTGTGCTATTTTCTCCAAAATTGGTATAGAGGAGTTTCCGGGGTCGCCCATAACGAATCTAAAATTATTTTTAAAAAAGTTAATATGGCGGATCCAATATGAAGGACAAACAAATCAATTTTATTCGATTTTCTCCAAAGTTGGTATGAGGGAGTTTTCGAGGTCTCACATAACGAATCTGAAATTCAGTATTGTGTATCCAATATGGCGGATAAAAAATTAATTTTGTCCGATTTTTTTCAAAATTGATATGGGAGAGTTTTTGAGATCGCACATTACGAATCTCAAATTATTTAAAAAAAAATAAATATGACGGATCCAAGAGGGCGGATTAAAGATTCTACATCTCCAGATTTTGTCTAAAATCGGTATTGGGGTATTTTTGTTAGTGTTAATTACGAATTTAAAATATTTTTTGAAAAACTCAATCTGGCAGATTTAATATGGCGTCCAAAAAACTTTACATTTTTCGATTTTCTCCAAAACTGATATAGGGGGTTCTTCTGGGTGTAAATTATGAATTTAAAAGTATTTTTTCAGGGTTCAATATGGCCAAAATTTTACATTTTTCGATTTTGTTCAAATGTGGGACTCAATCGTTTTTGAGGATGTAAATAGCGAATATCAAATTATGTTAGGAAAATCTAATATGTCAGATGCAATATGACGGTCAAGAAATTTTAAATTTCTTGATTTTATTTAAAATTGATACTAGAGGGCTTTAAAGGGTTTAGATTTAGATTATATTATGACGTTAAAGATATTTTTTTGAAATTCAAATTCGATGAGGTTGATAAAATACAATATGAGGGACTGAAAATTTTACATTTTCCGATTTTCCAAATTGACATTGCAGGGTTCTTGAGGCGTATACAAACTTAATATGCAGTATAATAAAATATATCGGACTAAGAAATTTACGTCTTAAGTTTTTTAAATATCGATATTGGAAGGTTTTGGGGCCTATATTATCAATCTAAAATTAATTTGAAATTTAAGATAGTGGATTTACTATGACAGACTAAATATTTGTTTGACACAATTTCACTGGTATTTGGAGAATCAAAGAATTTTTGGTGATTCATTTTAGGGTGATTTACAACTTTGGATAAAATGGGTACTTTTTTGTCATCTTAGAGTACACGACGTACACTAATTTCGACTAGTACTTAGTAATTTATGGATATCATGATGAATTCAAAACTAAAAATCGAAAAATAAAATTTTTATAAAAAAAAATTGAACCGACTTCTAAAAATGCGCTAAAAAGTGAAAAATAATTATAAATTTTTATATGAAATTGAAATTTTTGAAGTCGGCGCCAAATTATTCCTAGATGAAATAAATAACTACTAATATATATACAAATTATGTTAAGAAAGCAATTACAAATAAAGTATTTTTTTTTAATCTGTTTATGCAGGTATTAGTTTGACGCCGACTTCAAAAATTTCAATTTCATATAAAAATTTCTAGTTATTTTTAACTTTTTAGCGCACTTTTAGAAGTCCGTTCAATTTTTTTTATAAAAATTTTATTAAAAGTTCACTTTCCACATCATTTGCCAAATCATAAATTCTTTGCGATACTGTGTTGTTTGACAAGTGAACAAGGTCAATTTTCTTTGCTGCCTTTTTCATGTGTTGGTCCAGATTTTGCAATTCTATAACTAACCCGAAATTATTCCCCGAAAGTCATTTTTCTATCTTTGTTTAAATCTGTTAGAGCCGTTTTACACACACAAGAATTATTCCGAAAATTATAACAAAAATTTTCAGCAAATTTTTGCCGAAAATTCTTTGGAGATAATTTTTACAATAAAATACCACTCTGTTTGATACGTACAAGAAATCTGAATATAATTTTGGTGGTAATTTTGTCGGTGCTCATGCGCATTTTCATAACATGTGACGTTCAAGCAGTTAAATAATCTGGGAATAACCTTAAAATATCATAAATATGAAAGTTTCCAAACATATATAATCAAAAAACCACAAAATAAGGGATATTTTGTGCAAGAAACAATGAGTAAACATTGAGATTAGGTTGATTACCAAACGCGTGTTGTCAATTCACATATTTTATTCTGCGTCGATGTTCGCGCACTTTCTGCATTTTAGTCATAAAAATATAGAACACGTTTTATATTTTTATGCCGAAAATTTTCACCAAAATTTTGACAATAATTCTTTGATGTATAAAACAGCAAATTAGTTTTATGAAAATTTTCAACATAATTATCAGATAAATTTTGGCTATAATTCTTGTGTGTGTAAAACGGCTCTTAGAAAAGAAAAAAAAAAACACTAGACTTTTTATTACGTGCTATTTTTCTTTTAAAATACTCAAAACGTTTATCCTTGTGATCCGGATGTCTTGTTTCAAGATGTCTATGAAAAAGAGATGGTTTTAAACTGCTGTTGGCTAGGATTTCATTACAGATTACGCAAAACGGTTTAGCTTTTGACTTCTTCCCGGTAAAATAAAAACCCATTTGTAAATAGTCGCTGTCATATTTTCGTTGTGGTAGATTAGGAATCCATAATCATTTCAGAAAAGTTAATATAAATATGACGAATAATAAATTACTTGTGTACAGACTATAAATGTGGCCCATAAATTTTATCTTTTAAATAAAAATAACAAAAATTCCAGTAGGAAATGGCATTTTTTGCTTTGTGAATCCAAACGAAAGTAAACAGCTTAAAAAAATAACTTTCGTGTTTTATTTCATTAAAAATGCAAAACGTGTCCTTTCTAAAAAGGAAAAACTCCAATTTTTTCCCTAAATTAAGGACAACTCAATTACAACGATTCTAATGAATAGGAGTGGCACTTAAAGTACTTTAAGTTTTATTTTTTTTATATTGTTTGATTTAACTCAGAAATTATGTTGATTTGTTAACTTTTCTGTCTAATAATATTACAATTTTATTATATTTGGGATAATTAGCGCTGTTTTTCTATTCAGGAAAGTGGCGTAATAAATCCTACTAATATTCATCTTCGTCTTCTCGTTCGCACTATTTTTGTGCCTGCACTATGTACAGGGTGAGTCAACGATTGGATGAAGTAAGTTTGTGCCTTTTCGGTGAAATTTACAAAGAAACTACATTTATTGTTTGATACAGTTTATTTTTACGCAAATTTTAAAAATATTTAGGACTCTACAGGGTGAGCCAAAAAACTAGGACAGCATAAAGTTGTATTTTTTTAAATAGAACACCCTATATACGAATCGTATTTTCGATTTAGCTTATAATTTTAAATCTTTTTTTATTAAGGGTTTACTATAACAAAACTTTATAGTTTCTGAGATAATTAAGTTTAAAGAAAAAAAGTCACATTTTCAAGCATCAATTCAATCCTAAATAACGTTTTCAATTTTGTGACAAATATATTCAAATTTGGAATTTAGCAAGGCCAAGGACAAGTTAACATAATTTTTATCTAATATTTGCAATAAAAGCTACAGGGTGTTGAACACATCGGCTCAAATTTGAACAAGTTTAAATGAATAAATATCTTTTTTTTTAAATGGTACACCCT
The DNA here is from genome assembly GCA_034092305.1 of Diaprepes abbreviatus. Lineage (NCBI taxonomy): Eukaryota > Metazoa > Arthropoda > Insecta > Coleoptera > Curculionidae > Diaprepes > Diaprepes abbreviatus. The sequence goes on from JASJET010000054.1 coordinate 13,940,266, forward strand.
GTATATTTTCATGTTATTTAATAGAGTAATAAAAACCCTAAAAGTTTTGTTCAATATATCCTATACCTATTTATAATAGTTTTTGAGATATTTCAGTTTTTCTTATTTTCCATACTTTTTTACAGAAATTAAACAACAATAACGACAAGGCAAATACATATTTACTTTTATACTAAATTGAAACAAAAAAATTACCTATTAAATACTGAAATTAATTATGTCTTTTTAATAAGTGTTCGAATAAACGACCCTCTTGTGCAATGCACAAATTTAGTCTTTTTTGCAGATTTCTTCGTATATAGGGTGTTCTATTTAAAAAAATACAACTTTATGCTGTCCTAGTTTTTTGGCTCACCCTGTAGAGTCCTAAATATTTTTAAAATCTGCGTAAAAATAAACTGTATCAAATAATAAATATAGTTTCTTTGTAAATTTCACCGAAAAGGCACAAACTTACTTCATCCAATCGTTGACTCACCCTGTATCACAAAAGAAATATCTTCAAAGAATTTGTGTTGACGAAAATGTGAAAATGTCTGCTACATATTTAAGGTATGCAGGAGCCAGCTGAACTCTGGAAGCAGCTTGCCAAAGAGTTGCCACCTAAAGAATTTAAAAATAAATATTGTACAAGAAGATTTAGATTCGAAACAAAATATAGGCCATAACGATCGCAGCTGACGATTGTTTTTGTTTGGAGTTTAAACCTCTTTATTTTGATCAGGTATATGCTCCTACCGTCCACGGCAGAGAAGAGGATATAGAAAAATTCAACCATACCATTGAATTAACATTGAAAAAAATTAAATCCAGGGGCATTATAATAACTATTGGTAACTGAAATGCCAAACTTGCCTTGTGGTCTTGGCAAGAGAAAAGAAAGAGGTAACTTACTGTGGCAATTCTGTCAAGAACACGACTTTATAATTAAGAACACCTTTTACAAACTATCAAGAAGACGATTATCTACTTAGAAGGCATATGGAGACTCAAAACGCCATATCAAATTAAACAGAGTATATAACTAAAAACGATATGACTAAAATGTGGTTGTCGGACTTGCATTGTCTTTATTTTTATTTATTTTTACGACGTTTCGATTAGGTTGTATCTCTAATCGTTATCAAGTATAAAGTAAATGATCATCTGTCGATGAAATCGTACCCTGGTTATATAAATAAAATCGAAGAGATAAGGGCCGATGGAGGTCTTCCATATCGTATATGCAAATACCGTTAAAATGTATTAAAATATTGATAGATTTTACCATTATTAGGAAACAAAAGAATGATCAAATAAACTCATTATAATATAATATATTGTTTGACAAAATATACAAAGAATTAATATAGCTACTGTTTTCTCCTGATTGCAACAAGGGCTTATTTACCAGCAATATGAATAGAATGCCATTCGGGTTTTTTCCAGTGGTTATCTTATTATTCTTTTCATTATAAAGAGACCTAGAATAGTTATATTAACCCTTTTATATAAAAATTAAGATTAAGACGCTCAGAGGTCAGTTCGGGAATTAAGTATTCGGTATAGAATGGTTAACGCCAAATTGCGCTTTACAGGGTTCTATGGGGTGATATGGGTGCTAACGAGATCCGCGGGGTGTCGAGGAGGTCTTTAAAGAAATACGCAACTTTAGTTACAACCTGGAATTTGTTAAGGTCGGTACCATTTTAAGACCAGTGTCTTAGAAAAATAGGTGACGTGTATATTCGGCGGGAATGAATGTTTTCTTTGTTTTGTTTTGTTTTTCATTTAATTTGGAAAGTTAAGGGAATATTGTGTGTTATTTTACTCAAGAATTTGGCGACTTTAATACTGTTTGTTTAAGTAATATAACCAGCAGTTTTTCGCGTTTATGTTCTTTTTTCTACTTAATATTTTAGAAAGTTATTTATACGTTTTATCTTCTGAATTGGATTTTACATTTTTACTACTTGAACGACCATTAACACCAGTTATGTTAGTTACTTTGATATTGTTATTCATTTCTAATTTTAAGTTTCTCATTGTAAATAATTCGTTTTTATATTTATTTTTGTTAATAGATTAAGTGTTTTGAGAAACTTGTTTTGTTTAATTTAATTTAAAAAATCTTCACGAGAATTAACTTACGGGCGCGCCATTGAGAGCTTCAAATTAAGAGACGTCATTTGGCCAATTAGACAGCAGCTTTTTCTGAAGTTCTGAGTTATGACTTTGGTAAGCCTTTGATAACCCCTAGTTGTCTTGTACTATAAACTGCAAGAAAGAAGAAGAACGACTAGACTTCCAGAGTGTCTTTGTGATATTTCTTTATAGGTTATTAAAATAGCTACTAATAGGGGACAACAGTTTGACTGGAGACAAAACGGCCTTACGTTACCAAAATATATTATTTGCAGAAGTCTACGATCAAATATTGTCACACTAATTGCTGATAAAGTTGCTCAATAAGGTCTACGAACATGGAATTATTTCATAAGATTAGCTAATTACCATATTTGTAACTAGTCCCAAAGAGATACGTGCAAAGTAATGTAGTGATCATCGCATAATCAGCTTGATGAGTCACACGTTACAAATATTTCTCAAAATAATCCATAGGAAATTAGAAACAGAAATAGAAGAAACACGTTTTGGATTTTGCAACTGTTTTGAAACTCGCGAAGCTGTGATTGCCTTCAACATTCTGGTTCAGACATGTCTTGATATAAGCCAAGATGTTTATGTCTGCTTTATGGATTAAAATAAGGCTTTTGACACAGTTAAACCTGATCAACTCATATCGATACTAAAGATGAAACAATTGGATATTTGTTCAAGTATGTCTTGAGCAATCTGTTTATGGTGCTTTTGTTAAAGACAATGCAGAATCTTCGGATCATGTCAAACGCATCTTTTCCTTATTTGACTCTATTTTCTTCTTTAAAAACTCGAAGTTTCGATCCTTGAACCAAAATTTATACACGTTTTTCAAACACCTAAATTATACTTTTCTAATAATCCAAATTTTACGTACCGCATAAACATCCTTCACTACATATCTAATTTTCAGAATATCTTCTTAATGGAAGTTATACGTCCACGATTTTAATAAAAGTTTTAAAATGTTCATTACGCGTTTTTTCATAAAATCTCTCGAAAGATTGTAAAAGCTTTTTTCCATAAACACATCATATAATAACTTAAGAAGCTTTCGGATAAAATTTCCATTATTTTAGATAAAATCATGCGAACATTTAGAAAAAAGAGTTTTTCGAGTTAAATCTTATAAATAAGATAACTCTTTTCAGGTCACGTATCAGAGGGTCCCATATCCTATAAAATTTGACAAGGGTATCGAATAGAGTAATAGGATTAAATAAATCCGCTAATATAACTTTTTAGCATTGGAAAATCAGTTTAAATGGAAAAGTTATAGTTTACTACAGATGAAACGCTATTTACCTTTCTTGATGTTGGTTCTCCTTTTCACTCGCCTATAGAAATAAAGTCTATTTGGTTAAAATAGAACATAGAATGTAGAAAGGATGAAATTAGCATGGAATAATTACGTGGAGGAACTTTTTTCAGATCAAAGAGCAGGACAACAGATAGTGAATACTATAACGGGCACAGATATCCTTTTAGACGAAGTTAAGGCAGTCGTCTTATCCATCAAAGATGAAAAGGCTCTTGGCCTGGATGGGATTCACTCAGAGATCGTAAAGGTTTTTGATGAGGATTTTAAGAAAGAATTAACTGTCATATTTGAGAAATATACAACAATGGAAAAGCGAAAAACAAGTATCACCAACACAATTTGGCTGTATGAAAGGTTTTAGAATGAGAGACGCCCCATTCAGCATACAGGTTCTTTTCCAGCAATGCCAAAATATAAATTGTATGTATATATATTTATAGACTATCAAAAGGCATTTGCCAAAGTTCAGCATAATAAAATTATGGAAGTCCTGCAAAGTAGTGGAACTGACGACAAAAACTTGCGCATAATCGGAAATCTGTATTGTTCTGTTAATTCTATCATTGCCCAACAAAAACAATACATTTAATCAAGCCTGTATATATATATATATATATATATATATATATATATATATATATATATAGACGCAGATCCAAGGGGGAGGGGCGATCGCCCCCCCCTCCCCCAGGAGCTTTGAGTTCACGAAAATAGACCCGATTTTGCCTCTTATACTATAGTTTATTCAAGAACTAAAGAGAGTAATAGATTATTTTTTTACCCTTTTTTCTTCGCAAACTGTGTTATTTAGTCCGGTGTCTTTGGCAAAATCTGTTAGACACATATATTTTTCATAGGAGTGGGTTAGAAATTTTATAATCAAAAATACCGGTATAAGATAATGGACTATTTGGGTTGAATAACAATAGATATTTGGAAGTGTCATGTGTTAAAAAGGATTTTAATCCTTGTCATCGGAAGGAGGTTTATTTTATCACTAAGTATTTATGTTATAGACTATTATTTCGGTAATAAACTTAAAATAAAAAGTTTTTATAATATTATTTTATTTCTTATGATTTCCTAATAATTCATATACATTATAAAATATAGATAATTTTGACATATTTAACACACATCACAACTGTATTTTTATTATTTTTAATTTTGACATAGAAACCGTTTTAGACACATTCAGACTAAAACGTAGCCTTATTCTCTCAAAAAATTCCAAGTTATAATTTAAATACTTACAAAATACCCATTGTCAAAAATACAAGAAATTAAACAAATATAAAAAATAAATTCGTCCATATAATATCAAAAATTTTTTGGGGCTATCGGCCAATTTATTATTAATTAAAAACAGTGTTAGGATATTTGACGTTTCAGTTTATTTATTTCTTAAATCATCTGCAGAATTACAATTAAACACTAAAAAGGGATTCAAATGTAATTAATTTTTATTTGTTACAGTTAAAATTAGACCCGCTTATTTTTATTTCTATTGCACTGACATCTTAATTTAATTTACTTTATTATATGGAAATCCGATAGCCCCAAAAAAATAAAATAAACGTGTTAATTCTACACGCTTAAGAAAAAGACACATACAATAATAAAATAATAAAAAATTTACGGCTAATTGGAATTAAACATATATAAAATTAAAGAGTGGGACCCACTAAAATAAAAATATATAAAAAAATATATATAAACAGCATTAAACAATAAAATACAACAAAAACAAAAATTTAAATAATAGATTGTGTTTACACTGGTAAACATTACGTATCTAATTCGTAATCAAAGTCAGTGAAGCTATCTTTGTTCAAATTAATTATAATTGGTTCCTCTATTTCATCGAGTTTCTACATTTTGCTTTAATCATTTATTATATGGATTTTCCCAATTTTCCGCAGTAACTTTATTCAAAAAAATCTTTCAAAAATTCAGTTGAATTACTAATTTTGTAAGTTGTGTTATTTCTAGCAACTCTACCTTTTACTTGAGAGAGATATTTCCTTCTCCAACGGACAGTTTCCGGACGATTATAAGAACAGATTACCTATCTAGTTTTTCCCAGCAAAAATTAAGTTCTCTGAGCAATTTCCAGAGCTCAGTTGTTTTAATGTCAGGTAAATCCCGATGTTCATTGAGTATAGTTAGAATTTTGTCAACGGCCGGGATCTGCTTCTCATAATAAAATGTATGTACAACTCCTTTTATTGCAGTTTTCATCTCTTCTTCTAACGAGGTTTTTCGTCTACCTGTGATCGAATGTGGCTTGAGAGTACTAACAATTCCAGTCATTTTTTTCCTTCTTCAGTATTCGGTACATAATAGATTTCCGAACTCCTGTCATGTTGGAATACATCTCAACAGAGCTTTTAACATTATTATCTAGATATTGATATCTTAAGGCATCATAAACATTCATCGTAATAAGTTTTTCGTTGAGGAAAAAATGCCTTGGGTTAACGATTTTGGAATAAATATAGAGGTGGAAGGATAAATCTCACTAATCTCAAATAATATATAAAAACAAGCGAAAACAAGATAAATCACCAAGGACACATTGCAAGGTGTACTTTGCTCACCGACAGAAATTAAATTGAACTATCAAAAATTTCATTGTTGCAGTAAATTTATAATAGCTTATAATATTTAAATATAATTAAATTTACGCAGTCCTCAGTTATTTGCGACATTGAAGCAGATACGTTGGAGGTTTCGGTAACAGTTTTATTACTCTCTCTAGTTCTTGAATAGAGTACAGGAATGTGTATGCTTGCGATCGCTCCTCCCCCCTCCTCCCAAGAGTTTTGAGTTCAGAAAAATATAACCGATTCTGCCTTTTATATTATTATGTGTATGCTGCTGGCCCTCCCCCCCCCAAAAAAAAAAAAAGAGAGAGGCTGGACCCGCCATTATATATATATATATATATATATATATATATATATATATGTAAACAGATTATATTGTTGATTTAAAAACAGAGCTCTCGGCTGGCCACATTGTTTGTAATGTTTCTTAGTTTCGTAGTCTATAAAAACGATTTCAGTTAAGAGCGAGAGAATGTTCTATATAATCACAAATGAATCCGTTATATAAACGAGAAAAATAAAAACGAATTAAACGAAATATCAAAGGTCAATTTTGTTTATCCTATATTTCATGAGGGAGATGGACTTTTTATAATCGTCATTTCCAGTTTTCGTGCCACAAACAAGACAACAGGAATATTGGTGTATTAATCAATCATCAATCATTTTATCAGGTGAAAAAATTAAATGGCACGATTTGGCGGACCCGTCGATAAAAATATATACAGGAAACACAAAAATAAACGGTCAAGGGTGAGAGCGGCTGGAGCACCGATGATTCCGTACCATCCAAGATTTATGACTTTTCGTTCATATAACGTTCATGTTAAATAAAACAATTATTTAATAATGATTATAATATATATATATATATATATATATATATATATATATATATATATATATATATATATATATCTTTCGTTCGTTTTTGCTATTATTTTCGTCCCTGAGGCGTTGCGGTCCTGTTATCGGCGTAGATCCGATTAAGTTTGGAAAAAGTGAATTTTCTAGATTAGTAGAAGTTTCGTATGACACAGAAATATGTCTCTGCGTCCTTGCTCCGTGTGCAATAATATTTGTTTCTCGCGGGAACCGGTTAATAATATTAGGGGCGCTCTGGTTTAATCTTAATCGACCTAGTTTATAAGTATCCCTGTTTCGGACAATTTGGAAACCCTCCTCAGAGTTAGACACCGATTCAAAATATTTAATTAAATCTTTCACGGGAATATATTTTTGTTCTGTCTCGTCTTTAGTTTGTAGGGAGTTTGGGGATTGAGAGTTTGCCGTATGACGAAGTAGGGCGGCAGGTTTCCCCACCGCCGAGGTCCCACCAATTCCACCCGGGAAGTCCATATGACCACCCGCCTCATTAAACACGGACTGATGGGATGTTTCGTGACTGGACATGTTTTTAAAGAAGAATAATATTAATTTAAACTTGGGGCAAAAATTTATAAAAGATTTAGTCACGATTAGTCACTTGTCACGGTGGGCTTTTAATTAAATAGTTTTTTGCGTTTATTATTATAACAGGAAATTAATTATGTAGAATATCTGTTGTTATGTTTCTGTCTGTCCGTGGGCATCTATAGGTCTGTTCTTTATACCTATCGTTGTTGATAATATAGATTAACAATAAAATAAATTTAAAAATTTCAAATAAACTTAAAATTCTCAAACAAAAATAACAAAAAGTATTTTCTAGAATAAAAGTAATAAAATCAACTTGTTCCGAGATTTCTATTAAAAGAGAATCTCGTTACAAAAAAACAAACAAAACGTAATAACTAAGTATAACAGTTTTAACGACAAATAACACAATTAATATTAATAAAATATTCGTGTTAGCAAGTGATTAAGATTAAATCTGGCACTAATTTAATCCGAAATTTTCAAAGTATTAGAAATGTCTTGATAAAAAGTTTTAAATACGGCAATGGGTTGCTAGAGCTTCTATCTGCTGACGCAATCTTATGACGTGGGCCGTCGGCAAGCGGCTAGGTACCGACAAAAACAAAGGGACCAAGACGTCTGGGCGACAGGCGTCTGGGTTTTTCCCAACTTATAAATTTCACTTAAAATTTGGATTTTTAAACAATAAAATTTAGTTTAATTAGTCTATGGTTTTTTACAACGTTATAAGCGCGATTATAACGTTAGCATTTTTAATTGAGTATGCTTGTTTATTCAGTTATTCATTTAAATGGTCACAAACAATAGGTTTAACACAAAAGTCTCAAGTTCTAGTTTTTTCAGTTTCACGCGGGGAAAGTCTTTATGCGGTTGAGAATAATAATAATAAAACAAACTCAAAGCAGAGTTTTTCCGCGAAAATCTATCGCTGGTTTTTCCCGTAGAGCCGAACACTTATCGGACCCTACGGTTAGCCTGGCACGAAGTATTCTAATAGAACAAACAAGTAGGACTTAGGCGCACCTTTGGAAAGTGGCTTTCGACTTTCCAAACTTACCAAAGTACAACGTTGTTTTGCTTGCCTACTTGTTTGTTATAAAACAGAATTACTACCCTATTCGCGAATGGGCGCAATCAATAATTTTTCTTCTGGTAGAGAATCTAGGCATTAATTTCTTGGGAGAAATTAAATACTCTAGAGGCTCTCCTATTGAAGATCCCCGGGAGTTTTCGCTAGCTATGTGCAAATGCTAGGTACTAACTCCTCGGCAGCGATCTCGCGACGCGTGGACAACCCAGCGAAATGCGTGTAGATTGTCTTTCGAAACTGAAGCCCGAATCTTAGCCTGCGGTTTATACTTCTTCTATCCCACGATGTCAGGCAAGAATTAGAGAGTGAATGTAATTTTGGAATGATATTTATACTTTTCTGAGGGTTGATTTGGCAACACGCCCTGAAAGTTCCGCGGAGCCAATCAGGGTGGTGCCGTATGCGGGTGCGAATCTGCTCTTTTTAATATTTAAAATTTACAATAAATTAACGCTTAAATTACAAATGTGTCGTATGTATGTCAGAAGCTTTAATTTCCCGCGTGATTTAGTATATGTTTTGTCTGCGAAAGTTTATCATTTACTGTCGTTTTTGCCGTTTTAAGTTTTAGTATTTATATGAGGCGAACTTCCAACCGCTGCGTCGAGTTTGATCACGTGACTGGGGTGGAGTTTACTAAGGGAGTTGGACGTTAGTTATAAGTGAAATTTTCAACGCGTCTCGCTTATTTTATTTTGGACCATTGACATGTAAAACACGTTTTACAACTATATATATATATATATATATATATATATATATATATATATATATATATATATATATATATATATATATATATGCCGCTGTAGTGCTGAAATCACATTCACCAAACGTACAACGATATGCAGCTCCGTATATGAATGAAGTGAAATACGAACAGTAAATGCGAACTTCTCTACATCATATCTATGTTAGAAGTTGCACAGTGAGAATAAATTGCACAGCCAGGTGTATGTCGGCACCCTGATGAGCCTAGTAGAGACGAAACATGTACCTCTGCCGTATCACTGTGGCGGGGAGGGCAAGTTTTTACTTTCTTCTCGGTATAGTATAGGCCATCATCTCGATGGTGGTGGAATAGGATAAATTACGTGTATTTATATATATATATATATATATATATATATATATATATATATATATATATATATATATATTATAATCATTATTAAATAATTGTTTTATTTAACATGAACGTTATATGAACGAAAAGTCATAAATCTTGGATGGTACGGAATCATCGGTGCTCCAGCCGCTCTCACCCTTGACCGTTTATTTTTGTGTATATATATATATATATATATATATATATATATATATATATATATATATATATATATATATATATATATATATATATATATATAAATATCAGTTTACAGCGTAATTTGCTGAAAATATGGGTCAGAAAAAGCAATTTTTGTGGCTATTAATAATATTTGCGAGGGAGAACAACTCCTAAACGGAGGCGGTTCATTTCTAAAAAAAAAAAAAAATAATCAATTTCAAAGTAGGTTGTTTCTTTTCTTTTAATTTAAGTTTATGTCTGGTGGCATTTCAAAAATAATTGTTTTCATATTTATTGTTACGTATTCTTTCACAAAATTTCAGACGCACTTTTTTCCTCTGATTTTAAATTGCGCTAAAGTTCGCTAAAGAAAAGTTTAAACAAGTTTTGAACTTTCGAATTGAACCATCACGAAAAGCTTCCAAAAAAAAGACGAGCGACATTTATCAACAACTCCTAGACTACAAAGACACAGTGCTGATTTGGGATGTCATCACCTGGCTGCAGTTACATCAACACATTATTCTCTGCTATTTGGTGAATTTATGTGTTTGCTAATTGTTAAATTTATTTATGAACTTTAGATGATATTTATTAAAATATTTTAAACTTATATTTAAGGACATTATGTTTTTACAAGGCTAAAAACATAGGTACTTTGACACTTTTTATTATATAATTATTTTGGTTTGCCAGAGTAATTTTTATTTAAAGTATGGGCAATACTTACTGGTAAGTAAAATATTAATAACTTTCTTTGCTGAACGTGTATTGTAACTATCAAAGTATACTAAAAATTCTGGTTTAGGATATACGAAGTTTGTCCCAAAAGTATCGAGCCTACCTTCATATCTCCGCATCGGTATTATTCTGTATCATCCGGTGAGTGACATACGTCAAAGTAGTCCCCATTTAATTGAATAACACGTTCCCAGTGGTGTTTCCACTTCCTGAAGCAGTCCTGGAAGTCAGTTTTCGGAATTGCCTTCAGTGCATTCGTCGCATTAGTTTCAACCGTCTCTTTTTCATGGAACCGGTGTCCTTTGAGTGCCATTTTTAATCTGAGAAAGAGCCAAAAGTCGCAGAGAGTTACGTCGGGACTGTACGGAGGCTGGCGAAGCTGTACGACTTGGTGCTTTGTTAAATATTGCTGCACAAAGTTCGATGAATACGTTGGCGCATTGTCGTGGTGAAGTGGCTTGTCCAAAACTGTGGCGGTTTTCTTCTGACTGCGTCACGCAATCATTTCAATACTTGAACGTAGTATTCTTTAGTGATCGTGTGACCTCTCGGAGTATATTTGTGGTGCACAACACCTTCATAATTAAAGAAAACAGTCAACATTGTCTTGACTTTGCTCCGTCTTTGACGAGCTTTTTTTGGTCTTGGCGATGCAAAATGCTTCCCCTATGAAGACTGTCGCTTTGTTTCTCTAAATGCCTTATTCATCATATTAATTGTTTCCGAGCAAGTTTTTCCAAGATTAAAGCAAAACTTGATGCAAATTCGTTGATCTAATTTGTCCGTCATTTTTTACAATAACAAAATGCGACGAACGAAAAAAAGACACTGTAAACAAACACACCGTTCACGAACTAACACGTCCAGTCGGTAACTGCGCACACCAACGAGTTCGTGAAAACTTAGTGGTGACGCTCATGCCCCACAGAGGTCGCTCGGAAGTTTTGACGTGGAGATATGAATGTAGACTCGATATTTTTGGGACAAACCTCGTTATGTATATAAATATAATTTTTAGTCAAAATTGATCTTGATTAAAATTATTCATCAATTTATTCTCAAGATGAAGAAATATGTTCTCACACCTTGTAGCTCTTTACTTGAACTTTCAATTTCTGGATGCGGAATTTGACAATTTTTTTTATAACAAGCATAAAACTTTTCTCGGGAATCCACCCTCGATATATCCCTTCACTGGCTACGGAAACGGACTGGGCTCCGTGACTATAAACACTGTAAAAAAATTGGTAGTAGACGAATGTTATTCCCTTTCTGTATCTCTTTTTTACCCATATGAAACCGTTATTTTATTTTTTAGTGAAGTTTTTGAAGAAAATATATAAATTGATGGAAAATATTATTACAGTCTTCAGCAAATATCCTGTATAAAAATAAACAATCATAATGGCAAGAGATTTTTCCAACGATCATTTTATATATTTTTTGTGTTATGAAAAAATACACTCGGGACTCAATCAATCATTTCGAAGAATTATGTTTTTTTTTGTTAAGTTAACGTTAATATTGTCGGATTATCCAGATTTTTTCGAGCAATCTGATTTGATTTATTTTATTAAAATAAAATTAAACGAAAGGGAAGATATATGTTCGTTGTAATTTGATGGTAATTCATTTAGAAAAAATATTACGTTATATTCGCTTCCAGCAATTTCTGTTCTTTCATGTGATTATTTTTCACAATTTTCAACCTAGTTCATCTTAGCACGAGTACATCAATGAACTTAATTACTTATATGGCAATGAAGCATATACAAAAGATACTGTATATCACTTCTTCTTCTTATTCTTAGTATAGGACTTTGTCCTGTATTGACTGTCAATGCATCTCGTTTATTCCTGTTCCTGTGACACCGATGTCCAGCTCTCTTTCCATCTTTTAGACGGCCGACCAGGAAGCCTTGAGGAGTTTGGTATTCCTTCTTTTGCAATTTTTGCCACTCGGTCGTCGGTCATCCTGTCGACATGATCCCTCCATGCTCTCCTTCTTCCTGTGCCCCATCTTACGACGTCCTGTATTTCACATCTTTTTCTGAATTCATCGTTTCTTAGTCTGTTGCGTAATGTATGACCCGTGATACTTCTTAGCGTTCTCATCTCAGTTGTCCGGAGTAGTCTTTTGGTTGCTGATGTGTCTGCTCTTGTTTCGATGGCATAAGTCATTATGGGTCGTATGCAGGTCTTATATATTCTGATCTTACTTTGTGTCGTCATATGTTTATTTCTCCATATAATATCACGTAGGTATCCTGACATTACGGAAGCTTTGGTTGTTTGTTCTTGAACTTCTGTTTTTAAGTTTCTATTGCTGGTGATGTTTGCTCCCAGGTATTTAAATGACATGACCTGTTCGATGCTTTGATTGTGTACAGCGAGCTTACATCTTCTTGGTTCTTTACTGATCGTGAGAGATTGGGTTTTTCCTATGGAGATTGTCATGTTAAATTTTTCAGCGGTCTTTTCAAACTTGTACAGGAGCCATTGGAGGTTGTCTTCGTCTTCCGATATCAGTACTGCATCATCGGCATAGCAAATTATCTTTAGTTCTTCTTTTCCCATTCTATATCCTCTACCGGCCTCTTTCACCTCTCTGATAATTTCGTCCATAATGACATTGAATAAAATTGGACTGAGGCTGTCTCCCTGCCTTATGCCGGTAGATATTGGAATTTGGTTCGATGTCTTGTTGCCTACTTTAATTTTCGTTGTATTTCTGCTGTTTAAGTCTTTAATTACTTTCAGGATGTTATGACATATGTTTCTGTCCTTAAGTAGTTCGAGAACGTCATGAAGTCTGATCCTGTCGAAGGCTTTTGTGAGGTCGACAAAACACATATATGCCTCTTTGTTGTATTCGATGGCCTTCTCTGTAATTTGGCGAATTATAAATATGGCGTCAGTTGTTGACCTGTTTTGTCTGAAGCCTTGCTGCTCCTCACTGATTCCGCTAGATTCTATTTTTTTTGCTATGATTTTCGTTAGTAGTTTGGCGGTTGAGCTTAGAAGTGTTATTCCCCTGTAGTTGTTCGGGTCAGTTTTGTTGCCTTTCTTGAATATGGGTATGGTCAAGCTTTCCCTCCATTGTTCTGGTGTTTTCTCCTCGTTGAGTATTTTTCTATAGAGGGAATGTAACTCTTCTAGTAGTGCCATTCCACCATATTTGAGCATTTCATTTGTTATGCCATCTGGTCCAGGGGCTTTTCGATTTTTCAATTTGGTGGCTGCTGTTTTTATTTCTTCTTTTGTGATAATCCATTTTGGAGCTTGATTTTTTTCCGCATATTCATCCTGGGTTTCCTGTGTTATTGCGGGTGCAATGCTATCGTACAGATTGTGAAAGTACTTCTCCCATTGTTCTGTTGTTATTGCAGTGGTTTGAATGTATTCGTTCACGGTTTTTTTGCGGTTTCTTAGCATATTCCAGACTTTTCTCTGCCCTCCATAAAGATCATGCTCCATGTCAGTTGAGAACTTTTCCCAGTAACCTCGCTTAATTATTTGGATGTTATCGTTTACTCTGTTCCTGGTTATTTTGTATTCCCCGTATGTGATTGTTTTGCTTCTATACTTCAAATATGATTTTCTCTTTTCTGCTGCTAAGGATTTCACTTCATTTGTAAACCATGGTTTTTTGTTGTGTTTTCCATTTTTATTCACTTTTCTTTTGCCCAGTGCTTCTTCGGCTGCTTTCATTATGTTTGTGTGTACTTTCATCAGCGCGGCGTCGATGTGTATATCACTGATATAGTGAATTCAATCACCATCGATGCTGGATCTGAACCGATAATGCATGATCACCATGTGACTTACTGTAAAATTGTAGCATTCCTGGGCATTAGCAACACCAGCATATAAAATATATTGCATAGATATTTGAGAAAAGACATGTTAGATCCCGCAAACAGTGACAATCGCTAAAAAAAAGGGCTCCTGTAGATTGGTGCCAGGAAATGTTCAAAAAATATGATCGTGATATTGTAATGGAACAAATATTAATTATTTTACACCATCCAATGTGCACTATATTCTGTTAAAATGAATAATTAAATAATCATTCTGTGAATAGATTTCCCGTGGGAATAGGGTAGTTATATTTTTTTTATCACTATCCACGAAAGTCTAAAGGAAAAATAAATAAGTTATCGAAATTAACTTTAATTATCTTTGTCGTTTAAATGTTTTCTTAAAAATATATAAACTCAGTAAATTTATGAAGACATAAAACTAAAAGACTCTTTCTAAGATTTGGCTATAAATCTGTCGAAATAATCCTACTCTGATTATGTAAATAAAACCAGACGTGTTAAGGGTAGTTTTTAACATATGGTATATGAAATACCGTTAAAATGTATTAAAATATTGAACGATTTTCTCATTATTAGGAAACAAAAGAATAATCGAATAAACTCATTATACTGTAATATAACATTTGACCTGTGAAAGGAGGTATATACCGACTATTTTTCCTGATTGCAAGAAAGAATGATTTAATTACCAGCAATGTGAATAAAAGGGCACTCAGGTTTTTTCACAGACGTTATATTATCTTATTCCTTTAGTTATAGAAAGAAATAGAATAGTTTTATTAACTGTGTTTATATAAAAATTAAGATTAAGACGCTCAGAGGCCAATTCCGGAGTCATGCATTCGGTATAGAATAGCTAGCGCCCTCATCGTGTAGCCATCGAAACTTTCGAACTTTAGGGGAATGAAATTGTCGGTTACAGGACGTACGACCGAAAAAGTCACTAAAAAGAGGGAGAGGGGGTGTAAGATTTGAGAACGCTCTTTTAAAAAATACTAAACGGCAGTCATAATTTGAATGTCGTTAGGACGGTATCGTGAGTACCAGTGCCGTAGAATAATTACGTCACGGGTATAATCGTCGGGAAAGAAGGTTATCTTTGTTTAATTTGGGAAATTAAGGGATTATCGTGTGTTATTTTAGTGGGGCATTTCGCGATTTTCATACGTTTCGGTTAAGTAATATAAATAGCTGTTTTTTTCGCGTTTTATTTCCTTTTTAATATTTTATTAAGCTATTTATACGTGTTTTTTCAAAATTGGGTTTTACGTTTTTGATTAAAATAACGGCCGAGAAGACAATTATGTTAATTTTTTCGTAATTATTATTAGTTTTAAGTTTCTCGCTGTAAATAGTTCGTTTTTCTATTTATTTTTGTTAAATAGATTTAAGTGTTTTGAGAAACTTGTTTTATACAATTTAAATAAAACCTTCACGCGAATTAACTTGCGGCGCGCTGTTGCGAGACCTACAAAACAAGAGATGTCTTCTGACCAACTAATTAGCAGCCTTTCCTGAGTCCTGAAGTTCTGAGTCATAGTTGTGGTAAGCTTTAATAATCGTTGTGTTTGGTACTAAAGCTGCAAGAGAGAAGATGAACGTCCAGACTCCCAGAGTGTCTTTAATACTTTGAAATTTAATTGTAGGTTATTAAAAATAGCTACAGATTAATGTGTGGCAATAAATTGGTTATAGTTAGAATGGCTAACGCTACCTCAATATGTTATTAGCAGGAGTCTATAATCAAATTCTGTCACAGTACTTTAGAAACATTTATAATTACGTGACAGGTGATCAGTTTTAGATTTAGGCGCATGAGCTCGACAGTAAACAGCAGGCAAAGATCCAAGGGAGGAGCGGTGGGAGCGATCCCCCCGCTTTGGTAGTGAGACAAAGAGATAACAGATGGATTACAAAAATTATTAAATGGAGATCATCTTTGGGGAAAAGAAATAGAGAAAGATCGCTAGCAAGATAGTATGATGATCTAAGAAGAACTATAGGATTAAAGTGGATAAGAGAAGTACAAGATAGAAATGGAGATTCCATTTAGGACTCACGAAGGCTAGAAGTTAGCGATTTCATTAGAAATTCTAAAAAGTGGTACTAACCAATTCTTTAAAAATAAACAGCACATGGTCAATGTCAGTGAAGTTTATAAACCACTAAATATGTATTTTTTTTTCAAATAAATAAAGTAACACAATCATCTTAATATTCAACAACGCCCAAAAAATAATACATGCTTATGTTGTAACTAGCAGTTATCCATCGCGGCTTCGACAGCACTTAAGACCCCCGGGGATTTTAAGAATTTTATTCAGTATCACAATTTCAAAATAAAATTCAAATTAGACTTTAATATTACCTGATGGAATATGGATCCGAAGTTTTCAAATTCAAAAAGAAAAAAGAGCCGTGTTTCTAGGAGTATGACTTTTGGCTTGGAAACATATGAAAACACGACAATTATCGTATCGTTGGCAACACCACAGGAAATACTGGAAATAATTCTCATTTAACGGTTTTAAGGATAAAATGGCAATTTATAAAGTTATCGAAGCTTGAAATTGGAGATATATTTCCAATATACCCTATTTTTTCTTTGCGTTCATTTAAGCTTGTAGGATTAATCGGGGTTTATTTTTTGTTGCTCCTGACTAATCCAGTTCGTGCATAAGGCTTCCAACTTTGAAAAACTATACTGTGTCGAGCTCTGTCAGACACAATAAATACTTGGAAGGGTTGCTTATAAGCTTAGTTGTTTAAGCTCTAAAGTAACTTTTCGTACCTACATTAGAAAACTTTTTTTTCCTTAAGAATGAAGCTAATAACTAAGAGTAGTTTTCTGTTTGTCACACAAAAGTAATAAACAAATTGAAAAAAAAAATTATCACGCAAACAGTAGAAGGTTGTCACTGTCAAACATTGCCAGGGACGGGCTAACTGTGACACTCATGACCCTATTTTTTTACGTCTTCTATAATAAGAACTTTGGGCAACGTTTTTTACATACCTTTAACTATTGACTTAAAATTAAGTACTCTTCATTCATGTCGCTAATCTTAACCGTTTTCGGAAAAACGTCATTTTATTTACACTGTTAGTCTCCTAACTTCTGTCGGGTTGAATATAAAAAAGAGGAATTTTCCCCTGTCACCATAGTTTCAATAAGAGGTTAAAACTAACTGCTTAGTTAAAAAATTCGTAAGAGGGTTCAACATGGGCTCTGTGAAGTTTGTTACACTTACGGGCACGACGAATTGAGGACTGCTGTACCTGGCACATTAACTCGGCGTTGTTCCTTATTTGATCACAATGAAACGTGATTCTCCGTAGAAGTTCCTCCCTATTATCGATCGGAGTGGAATACACAAGGGTTCTCAGGTGTTCCCACAGGTAGAAATCCAACGGCGTTAGGTCGGGAGATCGAGGAGGCCAGGCAATAGGTCCTCCTCCATCTATGCAACGGTTTTGATAGACGTTATTCAGGTGCTCCTGCACAGCAACGCTGAAATGAGGTGGTACCCCATCGTTCATGTAGTACATGTTTAGGGGGATTTCAAGTGGTAAGTTCTCCATTCAGTCGTGTCGGCAATACGAATGGTCCAATCAGAAAAATTGCCAATGATTCCTACCCAGACATTAAATGATTGGCACTGATGTTAATGATGCGAAACAATAGTTGCATCATTTTCATCAACCCATACATGTGAGTTGTGTAAATTTATGATACCATTTTTGGTAAATCCTGCTTCATGCGTGAAGAGAACATTATTTCGTTGCTGATCCAATAGCGAGTTTGCAAACTGCATTCTACGGGGAAAATCTTCAGGAAACAGTTCATGCACTTTTTTAAAATGATGTGGATATAACAGTTGTTCTTGAAGGACTTAATGTACTATTGTTTTCGACGTGTTAAACTGCGCTGATAATTTTTGAGTATCCTTTGAATGAGTGTCATCGGCATCAGTACTTCTTTTCCCAAAATTTCCTAAAATTATGAAGAAATTTAATAATATTGCCTTATTAAATGGAATCGCCTACCATTTTCCCTTAAACGTTGGTCAACTCGTTTTCTAATCTGGAAGAGGATATCTGTCGTAATATAACCTCCTGGCTTCCAAAGCATTGTGAGGTGCAAGCCCATACATCAGATGCATGTCTGCATACTCAGTAAACGTGTATTCCATATTCCATGCAACAATACTTTGTTTTTAATGCCGATAAAATAAGACGCACATTTTTTGCGAACCTAGGTCGAACTGCAGTTCACAGAATTAACTAAAAAGGTAAACTATAATTTTGGATGGAATTTTTTATCATAAGCTTGAAGGTTGAATATTTGATAGGAACCAAGATCATTTATCGAAATACGCCAAATACATGAGGTAAATAAAATTACGTTTTTTTTTGAAAACGGTTAGGATTAGAGACATGAATGAAGAGTACTTAAGTTTTATATGGAACGGACCACCTGCGCTAGCAGCACTCGTCAAGCGCTTGACAACAAATAAAGGGTGTTTTTTATAGAGGTATAAAACTTTAAGTTGGCAACACTTTTTTAACTGGCGGCCATTTTGTCAGCTGTCAAGTGATTTATGTTTAGTTTGGTTTGGCATTTCAACATGAATAGACTGACGCCTGAACAACGCTTCCAAATTGTGCAAATTTATTTTGAAAATCATGGTTCTGTTCGAAATACGTATCGCGCACTACGTCCATTTTACGGTCAACATAATCGTCCATCAGAGCAATTAATTCGATTAACTATGGAACGTTTTCGCACCACGTTTACTCTAAATGATAATACGCATCCACAGACACGTCGTACAGTGCGTACAGAAGAAGTCATTGCTGCTGTAGAGCGTAGCGTAGAGGAAGACCCGAATCAGTCTATCCGCTATCGTGCACAGGAATTGAATATGTGTCCATTCACTTTATGGAAGATTTTGCGGAAAGATCTTGGTTTGCGTGCTTACAAAATTTAACTCGATTTTCTAAGCAAATTTTGTTTAGCTATGAAGCTCACTTTTGTTTGAATGGGTACGTCAATAAACAAAACTGCCGTATTTGGAGTGATGATAATCCTCAAGTGTATGTTGAGACACCGTTACATCCAGAAAAACTGACTGTTTGGTGTGCTTTATGGGCTGGTGGAATCATTGGTCCGTACTTCTTTAAAAACGATGCTGGTCAGAACGTTACAGTCAATGGTGACCGCTACAGAGCCATGATTACTGTATTTTTCGTTCATCAATTGAACAACCATGATGTGCAAGAGCTGTGGTTTCAACAAGACGGCGCAACATGTCACACAGCTCGTGCCACAATTGATTTATTGAAGGAAACGTTTGGTAACCGCATAGTTTCACGTTTCGGACCCGTGAATTGGCCTCCAAGATCGTGCGACTTAACGCCGCTAGACTATTTTCTGTGGGGATATGTGAAGTCGCTAGTCTACGCCGATAAGCCCGAAACGATTGATCACTTGGAGGACAACATTCGCCGCGTTATTGCCGATATACGGCCACAAATGTTGAAAAAAGCCATCGAAAATTGGACCTCCAGATTAGACTACGTCCGAGCCAGCCGTGGCGGTCATATGCCAGAAGTCATATTTAACTTATATTGCCAGAAGGTTATCTTTTGAATAAAGTAAATTTCATGTCAATTTAAAAAAATCATCTTTATTCCATTTAAAAGTTCTATACCTCTATAAAAAACATCCTTTAGATATAATCAGACATACCAACATTATTCTCTCGCTTTTTATTGCATTTCTTCTTCGAACCACTGTTTCATACTTTTTCTGCTCTGTTCTAGTATTAATTTTTTTCGCTTTTTCTAACGAACTCTCCACTCGACTTTATTGGCGCATCACGTGTAAATTAAAAGTAAAACTAATGTAAATTCAATAGATTTGAAACACACACACTTAAAGGGTAAAAACTACCCTAATATTTTACCAAACAGTGTCAAAGAAAAATTTGTATTTCACTTTATTGATATTAATTAAATCATATTTGCTTACCCTCTGTTTATTAATGTATTACCTTCTGTTTATTATTATATATTATATAATTATATTTTCTTTGTTTTTAGATTAGCGCTGTTCGACAAACAATTAGCAAAAATTATAGACTACCTCGTAAGTAACGCTTCCAAATACTACGATAAAGACGCTTTAGTGGCCGATCCAGATTATGGAACGATTTTAAGCTCGCTTTTAGTCGGCCCATGTGCTCTTGACTACTCCAGGACCAAGAGTGTAGAACAGTTCTGGACTGACCCTCCTGCAGATGAGCTGGTAAGTCATTTTCTTACGAATTATATATTCAAAATTATTTTCAGAATATTTATTATTCTTACGAAATGTTGTTAAAAGAATACATTTATTCGTTGAAGATTGAGATTTTAAATTCAATAATGAAATTATTCACCAAAATCCTTGAAGGTATAATAACTGACTATTGCAGAATATCAGAAGAACAGCAAGGTTTCCGCAAAAACAGATCTACAGTAGATGCCATATTCATTGTAAGACAGCAGAGAAATCTATTGAATTTACTAAACCGGCTTTTATGTGCTTTATAGATCTCACTAAAGCCTTTGATAGGATGAGACTGGATGATATTCTGCAAATAATGCGAATTAAAGGCATCCCAAACAATTTAATTAACATAGTTAAACAGCTAAACGTCTACACCACAACACAAATCTCAGTAAGCGGCAACCTAACTAAGGATGTACCGATAGCGTCGGGCATACGGCAGGGGGACTTTCTGAGTCCATTACTGTTTAACATAGTAATGGACCAAATAATTTAGAACGTCAAAAGAGCGGCACCAGGGTACAGAATGAATACCGGGGAAATAACAATAATATGTTACGCTGATGACGCCGTCATAGTGTCGGAAAATGAAGACGATCTCCAAAGCCTTCTATTTGCATTCCCCACCATAAGCAAGCAATTCAACATGAAAATATCCATCGATAAAACTAAGTCAATTGTAATAAGCAAAGTGCCCTTAAGATGCAAACTAGTAGGGGATGACAAACCAATAGAACAACGCATGACCTTTAATTACTTAGGACTTGAGAAATCCGCAAACCAAGACAGAACAAGAGAAGTAAGAAACCAAGTAAACAAGGCAAATAGAATCTCAGGAAGCCTGGCGGATATAATATGGCACAACCCATACATGAGCAAGGACGCAAAAACAAAAATCTACAAGACCTGTATTCGACCGATAATGACGTACGCAATAGAGACGAGAGCTGACAACACAAAAACAAAATCAATTCTAAGAACTGCCGAAATGAAAGTACTAAGAAGAATATCGGGATACACATTAAGAGATCACATACGCAATTCAACCATACGCGAGGAACATGGAATGCAGGATATAGTAAGATGGGGACGGACGCGCAGAAGAGCCTGGAATGAGCACGTAGGAAGAATGGCGCAAAATAGGATAGCGAGAATTGCCCGAGATGGAACACCGGAAACCAGAAGACCAATAGGTAGACCACCTAAAAGATGGAGAGAGTTCTGGATTTCAACATCAAATGAGATGAATGATTGAGTTGGAAAAAACAGGTTGTAAGCCTATAACAAGAAGAAGAAGAAGAAGAAGAAGAAGAAGAAGAAGAAGACTGAGATTTTGGATCACTATATAGGAAGTCTAATTTCAACGCTCAGGTAGTGACAATTTTTTTGGAAATTAATTTCCCTCAAAGATGAATTGGTACTAACACGACAGTGGCGGATTTAGTTTCGACTGCGCCCTATGCCCCGCCCAATATGGCGTCTTTTTCGCTTTATGGTCATGAAGACACCAACACGAAAGTGGCGGATTTAGTTTCGACTGCGCTTTATGCTCAATAAGGAGTATTTTTCGCTTTATAGTCATATAAATCAGGATATATATATGTGATTCATAGACTACAATAAGGCTTTTGACAAAGTGAGACATGATCACCTTATCAGTCTATTGACGGAAAAGAACCTCGATAAAAGAGACATCAGAATTATATCGAATATTTATTACAATCAGAAAGCAGTAGTGCGAGTGGAGCATGAGACGACTGAAGAAGTCGAAATAAAAAGAGGAGTGAGACAAGGGTATATACTTTCACCGACCTTGTTCAATCTTTACTCTGAGGACATAATGAATAGAGCACTTATTGACCAATTCGTTGGTATTAAAATAAATGGAATTTTAATAAACAACCTCAGATACGCCGATGACACAGTACTTATCGCAGAAACACTCGAGGATCTCCAGAACTTAGTCAATAGAATAGCAACAGTCAGTGAAGAATATGGACTGTCACTAAACATAAGAAAAACAAAATGCATGTTAATATCCAAATCAACCCAAAATGTCCCAGATATACGCATACAGGGTCAAAATATAGAACACGTCAGAAAATACAACTATTTAGGCACCGTCATCAATGAAAACAACGATAGCTCTGAATAAATCAAAATCCGGATAGAGAAAGCAAGAGCCGTATTCACGAAAATGAAGAGAGTGTTCTGTGGCAGAGACCTGAGTCTTGAATTAAAGGTTCGTCTGGCAAGATGTTACGTACTGTCAGTTTTGTTTTATGGAATGGAGGCATGGACGCTTAAAAAGATCGATATTAACAAGTTGGAAGCCTTTGAATTGTGGATGTACCGCAGAATGTTAAGAATATCATGGATGGAGAAAATCACAAACGCTGAAGTACTGAGGAGAATGAATAAAGAAAAGGAGGTCATACTTACAATTAAAAAACGAAAATTACAATACCTGGGACACGTTACGAGAGGAGAAAGATATCAACTACTGAGAACTATTATGCAGGGAAAAATTATGGGAAAGAGATCTGTAGGAAGAAGACGAAACTCTTGGTTAAAAAATCTAAGAGAATGGTATAATTGCAGCAATAACCAGCTGTTTAGGTCAGCAGTCTCGAAAATACGTATAGCTCTGATGATCGCCAACCTTCGGAACGAAGACGGCACCTAAAGAAGAAGAAGTCATAAAGACTGGTTTCTTCACCATGGTAACCCACCAACTCATTCGACGAACTTTGCGCGACAGGTTTTGATAAAACACATCACACAACTTCGCCAGCTTCCATGCAGTCTCGATACAGACCACTGTCACTCTTGGCTATTCCCTAAATTGAACATTTCGATCTAAGGGCACCTGTTCGACCACATACAGACGATTCAAACGAATGCTTAAAGTGCACTAAAAGCAATTCTAAAAACTAAGTTCGCGAACTGCTTCACCATGTGGAAACACCGATGAAAGCGAATTGTTCATCGAATGGGAATTAATTTGAAGGATGCCTCCTGCAGGACGACGAAAAATACCAGGGCGAAGTTGTAAACGCGGGTCGAATACTTTTGGACCACACCTTGTATTTTTATTGGTCGCTGTAATATGTGATTTTCAAATTAGACTTTTTAGTAAATCAGAATCACCTGCTTATTTAAAAGGTCAAGGTATTACATAACGGCCTTACGTCAAATAAAACTATTTATAGACTTCCCATTTATCAATAATAAAATTATGTTCCAATGAAATTATACAAAGGTCGATTCTTGACCTATTTAGAATATGAACTCGATAAAATAGATACCCTGTTTTAGTAAAACTCACAACATTTTGGAGAACAAGCACAATGATTCGAATGTTCTTAAGAGAGGACGTAAACGAGCCATATAATTTCCAATTTGCACACAAAATACCATAGAATAATAGAAAATGACTGGGCAATTATTTGAATCGACCGCTGTTTAAAGTCGTGATGGAGAGGATTAGTAAGAGAATTCTCATCTGTAAAGGATACAAAATGGGTGAATAATAAATTACATTTAGAAGAAATGGGAAATAATATAACATGATCATATATACTCACAAAAAATGGGTGAAAATTGCGAAGAACTCTTGTAGATGTAAGGTGGAAATCGGTGGAAACCTCATCGAACAAGCCTCTAAGTACATGGGAGTTGAGCTGTCGAGTTATGGAGATGTCGAAAACGGTGTATTACTTCAAATCACTCAAGCCAGTAAAATAGTGGGCTATTTAATTAATACTATTTGAAGGAGTAGAACAAACAGATCAAAGTTATGGCTCCGAGTAGAACTGTCAGAATAACAAAAAACAAGTCTCGTAATAGTACAATCAGTAAAAAATTGACCCAATGTATTTTAGACATTTTTGGATAAGAGGTAATTGATTATGGGAGGATACAAAGGAGGCAAATACAACGCTAGCCATGGCAGTTGGAAACGGTTGGTGATGTTCAGAAATACAATAACACGACGTGAAATTTGTACAGGGTGAGTCAACGATTGGATGAAGTAGGTTTGTGCCTTTTTGGTGAAATTAACAAAGAAACTAAAGGGTTTTCCAGAGGTGTCATTTTGAAAAGCCCGCTATTTCGGTAGATGTCACTTTTGAAGCTGTAAGTTTTTGACGTTTGACAAGTAGAAACTACGCCATAAATAAAGATGGAACGATACACGCTTCAACAACGCATTGAAATTATTAAAATTCACTATAAAAATGGTGAAAATTTGGCAGAGACGGTTCGTAAAACTCGAACATTTTTGGGTCGTCATGAAGCACCTTGTCGGAGCGCAATAAAGAAATTGGTGAAAAAATTCGAGCTGTTGGGACAAGTTAGTTATGTGAAGAAGAAAACCCGTGCACGTCGCTCAAGAACAGCCGAGAATATTGCTGCTGTAGCCGAAAGTGTTGAAGAAAACCCAGGTTTGTCCATTCCTCGTCGTTCTTTGGAATTAGGGATTCCACAAACGTCATTACACCGTATTTTGCATAAAGATTTGGGTCTTAAGGCTTATAAAGTTCAGTTAACGCAAGAACTCAAGCCGGCCGATCATCAACAACGTCGTGCCTTTGCTGATTGGGTTCTTGAAATGCATGAAAATGATCCGGAATTCCATCGAAAAATCATCTTCAGTGATGAGGCCCATTTCCACCTCGGTGTCTTCGTCAACAAACAAAATTGTCGCATCTGGGGCTCGGAAAACCCAAGAGTTATTGTTGAAAAGCCTCTCTATCCTGAACGTGTGACTGTTTGGTGCGGTTTATGGTCCGGCGGGGTCATTGGACCTTACTTTTTCGAAAATGAGGCTGGAGCAACAGCTACGGTGAATGGATTGCGCTATCGAGAGATGATTAATGATTTTTTATGGCCGGAATTGGATGGTATTTATCTGGACCACGTTTACTTTCAACAAGACGGCGCTACGTGCCACACAAGCAACGAAACCATTGATCTTTTACGGGAAAAGTTTCCGGGCCGTGTTATCTCTCGAAGAGGTGATCACAATTGGCCACCGAGATCTTGTGATGTGACACCTTGCGATTTCTTCCTTTGGGGCCACGTGAAAGACAAGGTCTACGCCTACAGCCCAGCGTCGATTCAAGACCTCAAAGATGGAATTCGTGAGGCTATCGAGGACATAGGGCAGCCACTTTGCGATTTGGTTATGGAAAATTTCATGAAAAGGATATGGTCCTGTAGGCATGGTCGTGGTGGTCATTTGGCTGATGTTATTTTCCATCATTAACGGCATACCTTCCTCTTTATAATGTAATAAATATCCGATCATTTATCTTAAAAAATGGCATTTTTCTTTGAATATCAAAATAACACCTCTTATTGGAAAACCCTTTATATTTATTGTTTGATACAGTATATTTTTACGCAGATTTTAAAGATATTTAGGACTCTACAGGGTGAGCCAAAAAACTAGGACAGTATAAAGTTGTATTTTTTTTTAAATAGAACACCCTATATACGAATCGTATTTTCGATTTAGCTTATAATTTTAAATCTTTTTTATTAAGGGTTTACTATAACAAAACTTTATAGTTTCTGAGATAATTAAGTTTAAAGAAAAAAAGTCACATTTTCAAGCATCAATTCAATCCGAAATAACGTTTTCAATTTTGTGACAAATATATTCAAATTTGGAATTTAGCAAGGCCAAGGACAAGTTAACATAATTTTTACCTAATATTTGCAATAAAAGCTACAGGGTGTTGAACACATCGGCTCAAATTTGAACAAGTTTAAATGAATAAATATCTTTTTGTTTAAATGGTACACACAATGTATATTTTCATGTTATTTAATAGAGTAATAAAAACCCTAAAAGTTTTGTTCAATATATCCTATACCTATTTATAATAGTTTTTGAGATATTTCAGTTTTTCTTATTTTCCATACTTTTTTACAGAAATAGTCTTCATTATCATAGTAGCCATGGCAAAAACAATGTAAAAGAACATTTTTCTGTGTGTCAAATTTATAACCGCAATCGCTTCTTTTGGTTTTTTTGTAGTGTAGTTTGGTTTTTTTTTGCATTCATCTTATATTGTAAAATGAATTTTCCAAAGAATGAGTTAATAGATATGATTTATACAATAGGAGAGGCTCAAAAAAATTGCCTTCTTGCTCAAAGAATTTACAAAATGAAGTATCCTGATCGACGTCAGCCTAATACCCATACTTTTCAAAACTTAATGCAAAGATTTGATTCTTCTGGTACTGTTGATTATCCAAAACGTAAAGTGGTCAACAAACCAGTAACTAATGAAGAAAAAGAACTACAAGTATTGTTAAATGTTCAGGAAAATCCTTATATTGGTAGCCGTCAGTTAGCAGCATTATGTGAAACATCACAATCCACCGCTAATCGTACTACCAAGAAATATAGGTATCATCCAGATCACATGGAATTACACCAAGAATTGTATGGACAGGATTTTGAAAGTCGTGTAAACTTTTGTCGTACAATAAATGCGGAGATTCAATTAAATCCAAATTTATTATGCAAGGTAATGTTTAGTGATGAAGCTACTTTTAGAAGTAACGGTGCCGTAAATAGACGCAACATGCATTATTATGCCACAGGAAACCCATTTTGGATTGGAGAGGTGCAACATCAAAACCACTGGTCATTAAATGTTTGGTGTGGTATTCATCATAATCGAATTATTGGACCCCACTTTTTTAATGAACCACTAAATGGCCATAGTTATCTGAACTTTCTACAAGAAGAACTACCCCAACTGCTTCAAGGTCTCGATAGGGATGAGCTCGACAGTATGTGGTTCCAGCACGATGGTGCGCCTCCGCATTACCATCGTGAAGTTCGTGCGTTTTTGGACCAACGATATCCGCAAAAATGGATTGGACGTGGGGGTTTCATTGAGTGGCCACTAAGGTCTTGCGACATCACCCCATTAGATTTCTTCCTATGGGGTTATATTAAAAATAAGGTGTATGTTAATCCACCAACAACAGTGGAAGATATGCGAAACAGGATTAGGGATACCTGTAGAACAATAACGCCACTAATTTTGTCCAGAGTCCGAGAAAATCTGCAAAAAAGACTAAATTTGAGCATTGCACAAGAGGGTCGTTTATTCAAACACTTATTAAAAAGAAATAATTAATCTCAGTATTTAATAGGTAATTTTTTTGTTTCAATTTAGTATAAAAGTAAATATGTATTTGCCTTGTCGTTATTGTTGTGTTAATTTTTTCACATTATGTTTAATTAAACTATGGCCGTTGTAATATAACGAATAATGTATTTCATCATATTTAACCACATTCTGTTTGTTTCTGTAGTTTCTTTTTATTATTTTACATGGCTACTATGATAATGAAGATTATTTCTGTAAAAAAGTATGGAAAATAAGAAAAACTGAAACATCTCAAAAACTATTATAAATAGGTATAGGATATATTGAACAAAACTTTTAGGGTTTTTATTACTCTATTAAATAACATGAAAATATACAGGGTGTACCATTTAAAAAAAAAGATATTTATTCATTTAAACTTGTTCAAATTTGAGCCGATGTGTTCAACACCCTGTAGCTTTTATTGCAAATATTAGGTAAAAATTATGTTAACTTGTCCTTGGCCTTGCTAAATTCCAAATTTGAATATATTTGTCACAAAATTGAAAACGTTATTTAGGATTGAATTGATGCTTGAAAATGTGACTTTTTTTCTTTAAACTTAATTATCTCAGAAACTATAAAGTTTTGTTATAGTAAACCCTTAATAAAAAAGATTTAAAATTATAAGCTAAATGGAAAATACGATTCGTATATGCTGTCCTAGTTTTTTGGCTTACCCTGTAGAGTCCTAAATATTTTTAAAATCTGCGTAAAAATAAACTGTATCAAACAATAAATATAGTTTCTTTGTAAATTTCACCGAAAAGGCACAAACTTACTTCATCCAATCGTTGACTCACCCTGTACATTGAATAGGAATAATCATTTCTTGTAGATTTTGGGTCGCTGAATTTGAATCCGGCCAGAATTGTTCCATCATATCAGGTTTTTTTAAGTGTCCTAACCTAAAAGTGCAAAAAAACGCGATTTTCGCTTATATTTGAGGTTATGTAATATCGCGACATTTTTTTTCCCAAAAAACTATATATAACATCTTACTCTTTCAAATGCCGTTTTTATTTGGTTAGTAGTTAATATTTGAGAGGACAAATGAGGAGGAGGAGGATGAAGAGTAAATACTTACTTGACAGTTCGGTTTAAATTTTTTCAAACTTTTAAAAAATATGGTTGTTATTTCATTTAACTAATAAATCTAAAATTTTGATTTTTTTTTGAAAATTCAGACTTAAATTCGTAGTTGGTTATTATTATTGAATATATATCTTAATAAGACTTTTGGTGCAATATCTTAAACATTATTTGGAATATGTTTTCAAGGTCCTTTTAATAAAATAATAGGTATTTCGGTTAGTAATGTCAAGTGACGAATTAGTTGAGACTTGAAATTCTGCCTATATGATTTTTGAACATTTAGCATGTACATATAATAAATTAAATTTAATACGAAATAATAAAAGTAGGTCAGACATCCCTTGTTAGAATATTACGCCAGAACAATTAAATTCTTTGATCTTTTCAGAAACCGATTTTTTCTATTGTCGTACACTTCAATCAACCTGTACCAAGATCGACGACTTCCTTTCAAATGTGATTTAATTAAATTAGCGATCGTTTTGATGCCCGAAAACACAAAATTTTCCCCTTTGTTTGTTTAATTAACAAAGAATTAAGCTTAATGAACAGTTAATTTATTCGACAATAAAGAAACCCGGAGCTCTAATACCTCCAAAATTATATTTAACCCAGTTCTGAAGCTCCGTGGGCCCCCTTTTATGGAATCGAGTTTTAACAATATTATTTTTTAATTAAATTCGTAAATTGCCAAAATTTGGAACTTTGTACTTTGGAAACGATAATACGCGAGAGAAAATCAAGGTGTTACGATCCAGTGGCATAAAAAATTAAAGATTAATAACTGAAAAAGTATGATTTAACAATGCAGACATACTCATATATATATATATATATATATATATATATATATATATATATATATATATATATATATATATATATATATATATATATATATATTGCTTGGATATAAACGTCGCGTATAATTCCTCGTTTGGTTACAACTCATGGTTGATATACTGTCCAGGGTATGTTAGTTTCCTGTATCATTTAATTCTTTTTCCATGGTAAATTCAATTTTCTAGACAATAAAAGTATCATCGACATATCTCAATTGGACTTCGGTTTCACTGTTATGTTCCTATGGCATGCGTTTTGAACAATTCCATATACAGGATCCGTAGAGACATGATTCCGCATGGTAAAATAGAGGTAAGAAGTCATATAACAAAAGGCGAAAACTCAATACTTCTTGTCAAAGTTCTTTTTTTATCTTTAATGCCTTATTGTTAGTTTTTAACTTATCAAGTTGATATTTAAGAAAGGAGTGATTGTGTATTTCAGTGTATAATTTTATATTATCGGCCAAGCGATTTCGGTCTAACTTAGACCATCCTCAGGGCTCAGACCCTAGAAACAAGAGAATATGGTCAGCAAATAAGCTTTCTCAGTACTCACCAACAACACTCACTTGTCAAAGGGCACACCTCAACCTTTTTATCTGGAGAACAGTCTCCAACGCCAGCGCAGCCTCTACACAGTACAAATAACTTATACTATTAAAAAGTCTTTCACAAATTAAAATTTGAACGTTCAGAACAATGTATACATTAATACTGTCACATAGGGAAAAACATAAAAATTTAATATATCATAAATTGGCACTTTTTAACTAATCTTTTATTTTAAATTTATACAATAACAATCGTGTTACCTCTTATAATTTTATGACCTTTTAATTATGAAATGTTATGTTTATTTACTGGCCGTCGATCGTGCAAATTCACCAAGTTAGCAAGGTTGCTTTCCGGGTCATGATGAACCGAGGTTGTAAAAAGGCGATTCGTTGACTTGATGAAAAAAACAAAACAGGGTAAAAAGGACGGACATGCTGGGGACAGGGTTCAATCGGTGCAATCAGTTTAAGGATCAGTTGAACCGATGCAGAGCAGCCAGACTATTGTGAATTAGTTAATTGCCCCGAAGGTTAGTGAAGCGAAAATCCCAAACGGGTCCGAGTCCAGAGCAGGCCGACAAATAGAGAACTCTAGTGACAACCTCCGTGAGGAGTGCCAAGATGAAGATAATCTTAATGTGAGTAAAAGATTTAATTTTAATAATGTACAGTTCAGGAGAGTTAGTCAACTTATTTTGAATAAACATTTTTTTTTAAACTCTACCATGACAGTGTGGTGGAGACGCCGTGCTTTAATAAACTGTTGCAAGGTCCTAAAATTTTAACTAGCCTTTTTGTGAAACTCCACACACCATGACAATGTTTTGAAGACGTCTTTCTAAATTCTAAGTAACTTTTTTGTAAAGCTACTTACACCATGACAATGTGGTAGAGACTTGCGATTTTTCTAACACCGCAGTTAATTGTTCTACATATTTTTTTTGTAAAAATCCACTATGACAATGTAGTGAAGATGCCGTATTTAAAAGCGGCAAACGCCGTGTTATCTGTGATTTAAAACCAATCTATTCATTTTTTATATACCATTTAACCACGCAATTATAGAATTAAGAATTTGGTCTAAACGAGATTACTTATTTCTAAGATATTCTCTTCACTATTATTATTAATTTAACTATAACATCTTGGGCTGTTCATTCAAATATATTTTAGATTTAGCTACTTTTACCCTACTTATTCCAGTTAGAATATTTAAATTTTCTAAAAATTTTATAAAAGAAATTAAGATTTTAAATATATAAAGAATATGAAAATCATTTAAACGATGATACTGAGAATAACGAGGTTAAAAAAGGAAACTTCTTCGATTTTAAAACTTTAAGCTTAAATATATCATACATATCAACGGTTGCAAATTCAAATAAGAAGAAAAATAAGAGCAGCAAAAGAAGAGTACCTTTCTGGAAAATGCAAGGAAATAGAGGAGTTGCAAAACAAGTACGACAACTTCAACTTGCATAAAAAAGTCAAAGAACTAGCTGGAATAGAAAAGAGAAAAACCTCAAACGTATTGCTAGACAAAGAGGGAAACATTATTATGGAAACACAACAAAAATTAGGCAGGTGGAAAGAATACATAGTTTTGTATAAAGGTTTTTGAAATTATTAAACTTAACCCTATATCCCTGAAGACGAACAAACAAATGTCATTTACAAGACCAATTGCTTAGATTGCAACTAAACATATGTCGGTCAAACCAAGCAGTATTTAAAAAATAGAATACAAAATCACAAATACAGCATTAGACATCACAATAACGATAATAAAACTGCCTTAGCCTAACATGCAATAGATAACATGCACAACATCGATTTTAACAACGTGGAGATTTTAGACAAAGAAATTAATTACAAAAAAAGAACAATTAAAGGAATGATCCATATTAAAAGAACACCCTGTACAATGAATTTTAGAACGGACACAAATGACCGGAGTAATGTATATACCAATCTAATAGGGCAATAAAATTGCAGATGGTCCAGAAACTTTCAAACCCTTTGGTAGTACTCTGTCAAAAGCAAAACAAACCAGATGTGTAAAAAATGCATTCGAAAAATAATATCAGTTTTCTATATTTATATTTATATCAAAAAAAGAAGTTTTTGATTATATTAGTATTAAATTAATAAAATAGTTAAATGTAAGTTATTCAGGTGAACAACCTGTTAACATTAGGTAAGAAATTAAAATTTTCATTTTATATAACATAAATTTACATATTCCTTTTCATATTTACAGTAATTCTCTGAAGATGGTTTAATCAATAAAATAAACCGAAACATCAGAAAAAAAAACATGTGTTAATTTTTTATACATATTTTGAACTGCGAAAGTATATAAGAATATTTTTTTTGTGTTTATATCCTCAGCGATGGCACAAAGACCTATTTTCTACAATTCTTATATGTATATTGATAATTTTTTGTATCAAATTATGTCACTAATTTTATTACTCATGCACGGTCCACCTCATATCCAAAAAGTGGTGTCTCTCAGCTTTCTGGCCCAGATTGCCCTTTAACATACATAGGAAAAACTCTTGGACCATTAGCAGTCCGAGTTAGAGAACATATTAACAAACCTCAGGCCTCTGTGTTTGGTCACCATATTAGTTTTACCAATTACAGCTTCTCTCCAGCTCATAATGGTAAAATCTTATATCACTCCAGGGGTAATAACTCTAAAACCTTGGATTACAGAGAGGATCTTGAGATATGCAGGGAGATAAGAAGAAACCGCGACCATTGCCCAAATGTAAGAATGAACTACGTAAATGACCCCAACCCCATTTTCAAACTTTTTTCCTAAAAATCATTAAACCATTTATACGTCTGAGAGCTGTGATTGCGTGGGGTGCAATCTTATAATAATTTTGATCACTTTTTTCAGTTCCAGACATTTCATTCTAAATATATTGATAGTTAACACCTTCCAAAAAAATTTAATAACGCCAATGTTCCTGTATTTTATTGCTTTTTCACAAAAATTAAAATTATTTCACGTCACTGAACCCAAGTGTTCGAAATATATCACAGAATAGCCGATAACAGTAACCCTGTAGATATACTTTTACTGCCCTTCCTTTCTGCCCTTTTTCTCATTGCTAATGAATTATTGATATAAAATCTAATTAACAAGAAATTAAAGAACTCATACACACAATTTCTACTCAGGTTCACACATACTTGTATATATTTTTTAATTTTTGGACAATTTTTTGCTTTATTATGCTGCATGTGGCATAACCTCACTTGTGTCTTTTAAGTTGAATGTTAAAGTTGATTGTTTTAATAGTGATAATGTATACAATTATTTGATGATGATAGACCGAATGAA
Organism: Diaprepes abbreviatus; assembly: GCA_034092305.1. NCBI lineage: Eukaryota > Metazoa > Arthropoda > Insecta > Coleoptera > Curculionidae > Diaprepes > Diaprepes abbreviatus. Next base: position 13,974,061 of record JASJET010000054.1, read on the forward strand.
CACAACTCCGATGATCTCGCTAATATAGACATGGGACCGGAAATTCTAAACAGTGAAGTTCTATCTGCCATAAGATCTACAAAAACTAGCAAAGCTATCGGGCCTGATAATGTCCCAATCGAGCTGTTACAAATGATCCATGAGGAAAATATAGGAATCGTGGTTAAAATGCCTGAGGTCTGTATTCGTCCCAACCCAAAAAAACAGCGAGCAAAGCGATGCAGTGAGTACAGACTAATAAGTCTAATGAGCCACACTTTGAAGGTCTTTCTCAGAATCATCCATTGCAGGATAAGATCTAAATGCGAAGCAGATTTAGATGAAACCCAATTCGGATTTAGAAACGCCCTAGGTACTAGAGAGGCTTTTATTCGCTCTAAATATACTTCTGCAAAAATGCCGGGACCAACACAAAGATGTATTCGTATGTTTTGTCGATTACGTGAAGGCCTTCGACAGAGTACAGTACAGAAAACTCATAAACATTTTAAATAACGTTGGGGTACATAGCAGAGACGTAAGAATTATTAAAAATCTATATTGGCGGCAGAAAGCAACAGTAAGGCTAAATGGAAAACTCACAGAAGAAAGTAAAATTCTGCGAGGCGTCAGACAGGGCTGCATACTATCTCCACTGCTTTTTAATATATATTCAGATAAAATCTTTAAACGGGCTACTCAAGGACAACGAATGAGAGTACAAATCAATGGAGAATATATAAATATAATACGATATGCTGACGACACTGTTATCCTAAGCGACAAACTACAAGACCTGCAACATCTATTAAACTGTGTTAACACTGAGGGTCAAGAAATGGGGCTCAACATAAATATCAAAAAGACAAAATTTATGGTCTTTAGTAGACAACCTCTTCTTAACGCTTCAATACAAATAGAAGGAAAAAGTATAGACAGGGTGACTCATTTTAAATATCTTGGATGTTATATCACCGAAAATCTAAACCCAGATAAAGAGATAAGGTGTAGAATAGAGACTGCTAGAGCAACTTTTCAAAAAATGAAACCACTTTTCTGCAATGATAACCTCAACCTAAAACTACGACAGAGAATGATAAAATCATACGTCTGGCCAGTGTTACTATATGGGGCAGAGATCTGGACAATTAAGGCTGCCACGATTAATCGGTTGGAGGCTCTCGAAATGTGGTTACACCGGCGAATGCTGAGAATACCTTGGACAGCTAGGCAGACCAACGAAATGGTACTCAATAGGGCCGACACAACTCGTCTACTGTTAAACACTGTGAAGTGTTATCTTGGACATATATTCAGAGGGGAGCGATATAGAATTCTTCAGCTAATCATGATGGGTAAAGTAGAGGGATGTAGAGGGGTAGGAAGGAGACAGGCTTCCTGGTTGAGGAATATTCGTGAATGGACCGGTATACGTAGCACGAGGGAACTGTTCCAGCTAGCGCAGGACCGTGAAAGACTTACCAATGTAATTGCCAACGTCAGGGGAACCTGATATGGCACTTGAAGAAGAAGATACAATGTTCTGAATGTTTTAATTTTAGTTTGGGATAGACTTTTTAATTGTATAAGTGATTTGTACTGTGTAGAGACTGCGCTGGCGTTGGAGACTGTTCTCCAAATGACAAGGTTGAGGTGTACCCTTTGACGAGTGAGTGTGGTTTGTGAATACTGAGAAAACTTATTTGCGGACCATATTCTCTTGTTTCTAGGGTCTGAGCCCTGAGGATGGTCTAAGTAAGACCGAAATCGCTTGGCCGATAATATAAAATTATACACTGAAATACACAATCTGTCCTTTCTTGATTTCTTCGGTGTACAACCTGTTAATAACTTATTAAGTTGATATTTGGCATAGCAAATATGCTTAATGACTTCTATCATTCTGTGCCACTAGAGGATACTTTACCTGAAATTCACATATTTTTTTTGTAAAGTAAGTTTCAGTAGCGATTTTTCCAAGTTTCATGTGAAATTTCACTACAATTTTTTGCTCTATTACTACACTTATCATTTTTTCGGCAAAATAAGCATCAGTTTCGCTGTTTTTTAGCCACACTCAGGCGCGGATCCAAGGAGGGGGGCGGTGGGGGCGATCGCCCCCCCCTCCCAAGAGCTTTGAGTTCAGGAAAATAGACCCGATATTGCCTCTTATATTATAGTTCATTCAAGAGCTAGAGAGAGTAATAAATCATTTTTTACCTGTTTTTTTTTTCTTCGCAAACTATCTGTGTTCTTTAGTTCGGTGTCTTTGGCAAAATCTGTTAGACACATATATTTTTCACAGGAATGGGTTAGAAATTTTATAATCAAAAATACCGGTCTATAATAATGAAACATTTGGTTTGTATAACAATAGATATTTGGATGTGTGAAGTGTCATAGGCATCGGAAGAAGGTTTATTTATCACTAAGTATTTATGGCATAGAATATTATTTCGGTAATAAACGTAAAATAGAAAGTTTTTATATTATTATTTTATTTTTTATGATTTCTTAATAACTTAAATACATTACAAAATATAGACAATTTTGACACATTTAACACAAACCACAACTGTGTTTTTATTATTTTTAATTTTGGCATAGAAACCATTTTAGGCACATTCAGACTAAAACGTAGCCTTTTTCTCTCAAAAAATTCTAAGTTATAATTTAAATACTTACAAAATACCCATCGTCAAAAATACAAGAAGTTAAACAAGTATAAAAAAATAAATTCATCCATATAATATTAAAACTTTTTGGGGCTATCGGTCATTTTATTATTAATTAAAAACATTTTCGATATTTGACGTCTCAGTTCATTTATTTCTTAAATCATCTGCAGAATTACAATTAAACACTAAAAAAGGATTCAAATGTAATTAATTTTTATATCTTACAGAAAATTTAAATAATAAATTGTGTTTACGCTGGTAAACATTACGTATCTAATTCGTAATCAAAATCATTGAAGCTATCTTCGCTCAAATTAATTATAATTGGTTCCCCTATTTCACCGATCATGAGATTGAGTTTCCACATTTTCTTATATTCTTTTATTATATAGATTTTTCCCAATTTTCTGCAGTAACTTTATTCAAAAAAATCTTTTAAAAGTTCAGTTAAATTACTAATTTTGTAAGTTATGTTATTTCTAGCAACTCTACCTTTTACTTGAGAGAGATATTTCCTTCTCCAACGGACATTTTCCGGACGATCTATAAGAACAGATTTCCTATCTAGTTTTTCCCAGCAAAAATTAAGTTCTTTGAGCAATTTCCAGAACTCAGTTCTTTTAATTTTAGGTAAATCACGATCTTCACTGATTTTAATTAGAATTTTGTCGACGGTTGGGATCTGCTTCTCATAATAACATGTATGTACAACTCCTTTTATTGCAGTTTACATCTGTTCTTCCAACGAGGTTTTTCGTCTGCCTGTGATCGAATGTAGCGTGGGAGTACTAACAATTCCAGTCATTTTTTTTCCTTCAGTATTCGGTACATAGTAGATTTTCCAACTCCTGTCATGTTAGAACTCATCTCAACAAAGCTTTTAATATTATTATCTAGATATTGATATCTTAAGGCATCATAAACATTCATCGTAATAAGTTTTTCGTTGAGGAAAAAAGGGCTTGGTTTAACATTTTGGAATAAATATAGATGTGGAAGCCATATCTTTTGGATATCTCACTAATCTCAAATAATATATAAAAACAAGCACAAACAAAATAAATCACTAAGGACACAATGTAAGGTGTACTTTGCTCACTGACAGAAATTAAATTGAACTATCAGAAATTTTATCGTTGCAATAAATTTATAAAAGCTCTCTAGTTCTTGAATAGAGTATAGGAATGTGAATGCTTGCGATCGCCTCTCCCCTTCCCAAGTTCAGGAAAATAGAATTGATTCTGCCTTTTATATTAGGAATGTGTATGCTGCCGGCACCCCCCCCCCCCAATTGAGAACTTGTTTTTGTTGCGATAGTCCCCCCCCCAAGAACTTTGAATTCAGGAAACTAGACCCGATTCTGCCTCCTATACTAGGAATATATGTACTGTTTGCATCCTCCCCCCTGTTGGCAGTTTGTTTTTTCTTGTGATCGCTCTCTCCCCCCCTCTCCAAGAGCGTCAAATTCAGAAAAATAGATCCGACCCTGCCTTTTACACTAGAAAAGGAAATGTTGCTGGTGTCCCCCCCCCCTCCCCGTCGACAACTTTCTTTCGCTTGTCATACTGTACTTTTATGATATCACCGCCCCCCCCCCCCCCAAAGAGAGAGGCTGGATCCGCCCCTGGGCACACCTCATATTAAAATATACACAAAAAACCGGTGTTTACATCAAACCCTTCATTTTCAATTGATTGTTCTCGATTAAATTTGCAATTTCGCCAGATTTATTAGATCATTATTTAATTAGGGATATATCATATTGTTAAGCTATAGCTGGACTAGTTAGTGATCTATTAAAAATTCGGGTTAGCAGACGGCGGTTAGAGTTTCATAGCAGTTACTGATATTTAATTAAACCCAACTTGAGAGGAAGTTAACCTAGGCGAAGGTTAAACCGTTATGAAGCACGGCGATAATAAACGAAAATTGGTTTGGAAATGCCGAAATATTTTCCCCTGACTGGCAAAATATCCTGAAGAGGGATGACGTGTCATTAATTTTACCTGACGTTTGGGCATTATTGAATTTTATTCAACCTTGAACGTACATACTTCGCAGTTTGTTGTTTTTGTGGATGCCGTGTTCGGTGAAATTATTATTAAAAGCAAAAGTAAATCATTAGGCGGTTTTGTTTCCAAAGTAAATATTAGCACTAAAAATATGAAGGATATATAGAAAGTTTTATAAAAATTCAATTATTACATGTGGGAGTGTAGATAAATTGAAACTTTCTTTCTCTATGAATATTCAAATACTGAATATAATGCTCTTCTCTGCGGCAAATTTAAAATCAAGCTTAAAAAGGTAAAGAAAAGATAGACAGGAAAAAATGGAATATAAGGAAACTCAGAGAGAATGAACAAACACGCCAAATAGTAACTGAAAGAATAACGGAAGAATGTCGAAAACTCAAAGAAATCCCACACAGCGTAGAATCGACTTTTCCCAGAATGGCTGAAAAATTTCAAAGTATTGGTAATGAATTTCTGGTAGCACACAGAGATAAAAAACAACTATGGATAACAGATGAAATATTGGAGTTGATGAACGCGAGGAGATTATTGGAAAGAGGTAAAATGGAGTACCGAAATATGCAAAGACTAATCCAACGTAAGATAAGATGTGCAAAACAAGAATGGATAGAAAGACAGTGTGCAGAAATAGAAGAACTTGAGAAGAAACACGATACTTTCAACATGCACAAGAAAATAAAAGAGACATCGGATCTGTATAAATTCAATGTAAGCGGAAAAATTCAGGATAACAAAGGTAACATCATTGTAGATCGCTTAGGGAAAATAAAAATTTGGAAAGAATACATAACCCAGTTGTTCGAAGACCCAAGCAGATCGGAAAATCCTCCCACTTACCGGGTACCAAATTTCTTGCCGATTACCGTTGATGAGGTTACTCGAACCATAGTGGGGTTGAAGAATGGGAAAGCACCAGGGCCAGAAAATATCCGGAATGAATTCTTAAAACTATTAAATGAAGAAGATATCAGATGGCTTACAGATATATTTAATGAAATATACTCCACTGGAATTATACCTGAAATATGGCTCAAAAGTACATTTATAACGCTACCTAAAAAATCAAATGCAAAAAACTGTGAAGACTTTCGTACGATTAGCCTTATGAGTCACTCTCTTAAACTTTTCTTGAAATTAATTCATCAAAGAATATATAGGATTTGCGAAGAACAGATTAGTTGTACCCAGTTTGGGTTTAGAAATGCCCTAGGTACTAGGGAGGCACTTTTTAGTATCCAAGTCTTGTTCCAAAGAGCGCGGGATGTTAATCATGATATTTTCGCGTGCTTTATTGATTATCAAAAAGCATTTGATAAGGTTCAGCATAATAAGATGATGGAAGTTCTTGAATCGGCTGGATTAGAAAAACAAGACCTAAGAATTATAGCAAATCTTTATTGGAACAAGACCTCTTCAGTCAGAATAGAGAGTGAGGAATCCGAGGAAGTTATGATAAAGAGAGGAGTTAGACAGGGATGTGTACTTTCGCCATTGATATTCATCATATATTCAAAATACATATTTCGAGAAGCCCTGGAAAATACCTCCGACGGGGTGATTATCAATGGCGAATGTATTAATAACATAAGATACGCAGACGATACGGTAATTATCTCAAATGATTTAAGAGGACTCTAAAGATTGATGGACAGGGTGGTAGAAGTAAGTGAAAGAAACGGACTGTAGATGAATACAAAAAAGACCAAATTCATGATTATTTCTAAAAATAAACGCATACACGGCCAACTACTGATACATAACAGACCCATCCAAAGAGTTAACAAATATATCTACTTGGGAACGAATGGGACCACTCGGTTGAGATAAGATGCCGTATTGAAAAGGCCCGCACTACATTCCTTAAAATGGCAAAAATATTCAAAAGTAGAGACCTATCCTTAAACACAACAAAATGCGAACATTGAGATGCTACGTATTTTCGACCCTCCTATACGGCGTTGAATCATGGACGCTATCTGAAGCATCATGCAAAAAATTAGAAGCTTTTGAATTTTGGCTATACCGTCGCATTCTGAGGATTTCATGGGTAGATCACATTACCAACGAAGAGGTGCTTCATAGAATGAAGAAAGAAAAAGAAATCTTGTATCAAGTAAAGAAGCGTAAACTAGAGTACCTGGGCCACATCATGAGAAATCCTGAAAGGTACCGGCTTTTGCAGCTTATACTACAAGCCAAAATACAAGGCAAAAGGAGTGTAGGAAGACGAAGAATCTCATGGCTGAAGAATCTCCGAGTATGGTTTAATAGATCAACTGTGGGCTTATTTCGTGCAGCAGTGGATAAAGTCCGTATAGCTATTATGCTTACCAACATCCGGTAACGGATAGGCATTAGCAGAAGAAGAAGAATATAACGACGTGGATTTTTGTTATGAAAAATGAAATGAAAATGCAGAAGGAGCAAGGTGGGGGGTATCTGAAAGTATATCCTGAAAGAAATATCCCATCTGCCTAACCTTTCACCAGCGTTCGACGAAGCCTGAGCGAAATGGGAGCATTCAAAAATAATTTTAGTGCTAAACGAAGAGGAAAGGATTCCTGAAAAGAGAGAAGTCAACCCAGGAATTGGTACTAGGGTTTAGAAGATAGAGAATTACCAATTCTACGACTTGGGAAGTCCTTCATGGAGACCTCTTTACCTTTTCAAATACAAAAGACGCAAGCTTTCTATGAGAGTGACGAATAATTACAATTAACTAAATTTTAGAAAAATATTAATAAAATCTACAATTTATTAAAGTACATAATACCCATCAGTACTCTCATAAAAAACTTCATGCCGTTATGGACCAGCAACATCAACGTGCATTTTTTCTGAACGTATGGGATGAAATTACTGGAGATTAACTTGTGGGATCTCACTTTTTTGATGAGCCGTTGAATGGGGATGCTTATTTAAATTTTCTGCTGAATGATCTTTCACAATTGTTGGAAAATGTTCTCTTTGAAACAAGGTTAAATATTTGAATATTTCAGGATGATGCTTAACGTCATTTTATTCTGGACGTGAGGAGATACCTCAACAAAATATTCTATAACAAATAGGACAAAGCGAACCAATACGAGCGCTGCGCTAGAGCGATATCAGTCCATTAGGTTTTTTTCTCGGGGCATTTAAAAGCTTTTGTATCATCTCGGCCGTGTCCGGGTTTATTTCGAGCTGTGCATACAAACCAGCCTCATTTAATTCAGTCAGCAGGCTGTTTGCCATAAGGTTACACAACAAAGGCGATAGAGCTCCTTCCTGTGGACAGCCCCTTCTTGATATGCTTTAACAGTAACATTGTTACGTTCAGTCAACATTGCTCTGGTCCATGCGACTATTATCGGTTTGGAGCCTCATCTTTGTAGAGCATTACCTATTGAATCGTGAGATGTGTTGTCAAATGCCCCTTCGATATCGATAAAGGTATCTAAGCCAGATCGACCATTTGACAGCGCATTTTCGACTCTTATAACGAGTGAATTTGGCGCCATGTCTGTGGATTTTCCTGCCTGATAGACAAATTGTAAAGGATGTAAGGGACACTTCACCAATGTTCCTTCTTTGATGTGTCGATCCATCAACTTTTCCAGTATCTTTAATAAGAAACTCGTCAGACTGATAGGGCAGAAAGACTTGGGGTTTGCGTAGTCTGTTTTTCCTGCCGTGGGAATAAAGTGTTTCCCTCACCAGCCCAGGCTCAAATGCGAGAGAAATAATTTTACCAGATGGCTTAATATCGGAGGAATTTTGTAGTAAGGCTGGGAATATATCATCCTTACCAGGCAACTTTAAGGGGACTAAGGTTTCTATCGACCACTTAACCCTTTCATATGTCACTATTTATCGACTCGAATGAAACTTTTTTAATTGGTATTTTTTTAATCTTTAAAATGACATGTTCTTTTTTTTCCAATATCTGTCAAAACAAAAAAATAAATGAAAAATAATATTATAATTTCAGGTAAACTGACCTCTGGTGATATGGTGGAGAAACGTTTTTATAACAGAATGATGAGTGATCATCTGTAAGATGAAATAATCTGTGAGAAAAGTACAAAAAATATTCAGAAAGCGCTAAACAAATTGGGGCAACTGAACAAAATTACTCTAATATGGATACCTAGATTTTCAAGCATAGAACCTGAAGTTATTTAATTTCCTTATAGTATTTTATTTAACCGTTTGTGATAATTTACTTATTGCCAAACGATAGGTTCAGATTCAAGAAATAGTCTAACAATATGGTTACAATATCATTTAATCTGAAGTGGGGCCTGTTGCAGATTTGACGGTAAAAGACTTATAATATCGTTGATAACTTGGAAAATCGACGCTTTAATTATGCTTGTATTTGTACGTATAAATGATAAAACAGGGGTGCTAAAAATAGGGTCATGTTGTGGTTAGAATGGGCTCGTCACGACAGGATGACGAGGTTATGTACTCGAAAAATGTTTTTTTTTTGGCTACTTTTGAGGTTATGCGCGAGAAGCATAAAATTTGTTTGTTTTTTTTTTTTAGTTGAATCATTTAATTACCCTCTTACCCTTCAAAATAAGCATACGATTTTTTCTTGACGTATGAGTTTTGTAATGATCTTATATAAGAAGAAAATTCATTGATATTTTCCGGAAAATACTATTTAATGGCAGTGTAATTCTTCCCACACAACTTTGACCTTAATTTGGAAATTAGGTTTTGGTTAAACAAATTAGGATCTACATAAAACAATGCCTTTTGTAAATTAAATAAATAACAGCAAGTTTTGTGTTCAGGCACTTTTGTGTCGCGGATAATTTTATTAAATTACACCTGAAAATAAGGTAATTTCGTTAAAATTAGAGTAGGGCTTGAAACAATAGGGGAAAATTATTTTGGAAGTATTGAGATTTCTTTACACTAACAGGAAATATTTTTATTTAAGGGCTTGCAGCAACTTTTAATTAATGTTCTTTTAAAATACTCAACAGGTTTATCCTTGACTAAAAGGTGGTTGTCAGACATGCAATGCCTTTATTTTTGTTTGTTCGTTCGACATTTCGATTAGGTTGTATTTCCAATGGTTATCAAGCATAAACTGAATTTTTATCTCAAGGCTACGAGCTTATATATGAATTGTGTGCATTAATATGCGAAGTTTCGCTTCACTGTACACACCTCATTGATTTGTGTTACAAAATAATTATTACCAAAGATTAGGTATTTCAACACTGGGTATACTAAAAATTCTATTATTATTATTTTTAATGCAAGCTGCTTGTATAAATCAGGAAACACACTCGGAGCTCATTTAGCAAAAACGAAACCAAAAAATACCGATAAGAAAGAGTGTATTTACAAAGTTCCATGTGAATATGGTGAAATGTACATTTGAGAAACCAAGCGTCCACTAGAAGTTAAAATTAATGAACATAAAACTCATACACAAAAAGGAGAAACGTCATGATCTGGTATTGCGGAACACGTTTAGGATAAACAACACCATATAAGTAGTTAATATATGAGAGAAGAAATGAGGAGAAGGATGAAGAGTTTATACTTCTGCTCCTCCTCCTCCTCTACCTTCTTTACCCATATCCAAATCTTATGAAAACAAAGATGGACCGCTAGCAACTGCATAATGTTCAAACTCAGAAGCAGAACTTTTATATTTTTTATAAAATTTTTAATTTTTAATGCACTTTCGTTAGAAGCAGAAGACTTATTTAATTTTAGTGTATTTTAAACTGGTGAAGTGTTGCTTTTATAAGCAAAATTTAAAGAAGGATACAAGGTTATGTTATCATTGTAACTTTGGTCAGACATTTTGTATAGACTTCAAAGGTAAGTCAGGCTATTAATTTTAAAATTAAACTCAAGGTAAAGTATAAGCAAACGAATAGGACATGTTTACGAGGTAATTCGAAAAATATTATGAGAGAACAAATGAGGAGGAGGAGGGTGAAGAGTATATGCTCTTTATCCTCCTTTTCCTCATTTGTTCTCTCATATATTAACTACTCAAATAAAATGACCTGAAGCTGCGGCAACATGTATGGAACCCATTGATTGATTGATTGATTTATTGCATGACATAGCAGGCTAGGGTTTAAAAGCCTTTACACTGCAACCTTATTGTATTGCCTGCCATATCCGTTCTAGGTGAACAAGTTGGTTGTCTTAATCAGGTTTATCCTCAGGGTATAAGCAATCGGGATAGATTGATCCCTGAAAGTGTATCCATTACCTCAAAGCTTCGCATTCGAAGATGAGGTGTGATGCCCTCTCGTCCGTCTTCATCATATAGTCTACATAGGGTGCATTCCACTAGGCGCTCACAACGCTCAAAATATTCCTTCAGTCGTTCCACATAACGACTACGGTCGTCGCGGTCGCGGCGAAAACGTCATTAATGACGTCATTCTTCTCGCTCACGCCAAGCTCACAACGACCCATCTGAAAAGGTGGGTCAAAGTGGACGTTCAGAATTTTGGCGCGGTTTTTTAAATTTAAAGACAATTGAATGTAAGAGTTTCAAAATTACAGTGAAACATATGAGAAAAAAGTAAGTATAATTTAGTTTAGGTTCAAAATACACTGAATTAGATGGTGTAGTCCAATCCACAGAAGGTGTTACTGAAAAATGCATTTAAAAAATGTAGTAATTATATACAAGCACATTTATAGAATGTAGTAATTATATAAAATTTACCCTAAAATGACTTGAATTCTTTATCTGAATAACGATTAATAACATTCTCATAATCAATAATACGTGGCCTAAGTTTTCGCTTTTCCCGACTTTGTAAAACTGCATTCCATTCTTCATCTGGACTAGATGAAGTACTTTCTGAAGCATGATTACGATCCACCATTAAATATCCAACTGTCACTACAAAAGATATTTTGATTATTTTTCAACGTAAATTACTTAAAGATTCCACTAAAATAAAATATAAGAAACTAAATAGTATTTTTCTTTAATATAAAGCAAGTTAACCAATAATTATAACAAATTATTAATATTAAAGCTTAAAAATTATAACATAACCTTTTCAAGCTACTGATTTATTTTCAAATCCGCCATTTGTAATATTGAACTCAACGCTTAAGACGTCCACAATCCCATTCCACTTGGGTTTATGATTAGAATGCTCACAAGCTAGTGGAACGGGAAAACTGCTATCATGAGCGTGATCGTTGTGGGTGCTTAGTGGAACGCACCCATAGTGGTTCTTCGTTGAAGATACCTATTGTGTGTAGATGTTTTCTCAAGCTGCAGTAGCCAGTTCTTAATCCTGTCACTAGCCTGATTTGTTGTTTTAGACGCTGATGTTTACATCAAATTCAGCGTGTAAGATGGCTCCATAGGGTCTGATGTTGTCTACCAGGATAGCCACCCATGAATAGCAGCAAATTCCAAATGCTTGCTCTGGTCTAATAAATGGAGTGGCATATCCTTGTCTTTCAGATTGGTCCGCTTTTTCATTGCCGGAGACACACTTTTGCCCTGGTATCCACGCAAGGGTGACCCTTTTGTATTTTGCCAGAGCGATAACGTTTAGAAGACAGTCTCGGACCTGTTTTGATGTTATTTGATAACACGCTCGAGCCTTCAGTGCTGCCTGACTGTCAGAGAAGTTGACAACGGTCCTTTTTCAAATTCTCCCGAAGACAGTCATCAATAGCGTGAATTGCTGCCTGAAATAATGTGGTATGCTGCGATAACGCTACAGATGGAACCCAACATGAAAGAAAGAAAATTTACAGAAGCAGCTTACATTAAAACTAATAAGGAATCTTCAGTAAGGTATGTACAGCGAAGCGAAACTTCTCGCTTCAATGAGTATAATCCATATATAAGCTCGTAGCCTTAAGACAAACATTCAGTTTATACCTGATAACGATTCGAGATACAACCTAATTGATACGTCGTACAAACAAACAAAGATAAAGGCAATGCAAGTCCGACAACCACATTTTAATTTTAATTAATCTTCAACATTGTCTACAACCTTCAAATCAAGATTTATCCTTCCTATGTTTCGGATATTTCAAGGTGTCTACGAAGAAGAGATGATTTTAAACTGCGTTATTCTCGTTGTTTTGTGTCCATCCAGGAAAAGTCTTGGTTCGCCGAAGTAGAAGTTACCGGCTCGTTTGAGAATGTACTCGCATCGCCAGTGGTGTAGCGTTACAGATTGCTGTCTGTTGCGATATTGAATATAAAATTCCACCATTACAATATTTGCATATGAGCATAATGAGAAGATCGCCTAATATAGAGAGCTGGAGGTACAAATACGCAGACAGTGAGTAATGACTAGCGTTCGGATGATTTCCATAATTTTATTAATAACAGTCGTACCGAAGAATCCTCTGCTTAATATCGAGGGATTGAGCATTAGCAAACACCTGCATAAGGCTATGCAAGAAGCGGTTTTACGTGGGACTTTTCGAACTATCCGAAAGTTTATGGGTCATAACATCATCTAAGGCCCAGTAATATGGAAACGACCGCACAAAGCTCCAACTTATGATGTCTAAGTATAACTGGGATGAGTGAATGTTTCATAAAGGGAGTGTAAAAGCCGTTTGGCTATGTCTGTGAGATGAAAAAAAGGCAAAAGTTTCGCGCTGTAAAAGAACTATAACCATCGATTGCGAAACGTAAACTAAACCGCTGGGACAGGCCGTAACAATATCGTAGGTGTAATAAATAGAGCAAAAATAAAGAAAATTCTACTTCACGTGCTAAATAAATTGTTACGGGTTAAGCGGCAGGGTTTAATTTATGAACCTAAGCAAATACTAAATAGAATTTCAGAATTTTAGAATATTTATATCCGCCGACATTTTCCCCGAGGTAAACACGACTTGACGTCGGAGTAAACAAAGTTTGGCGAGACGTGAATTTACAGCATTATCAGAGATACTGGAATATCTTAGATAATTCCTTATATTAAATTTGCAATATACAAGAGTTATGTAGAGTATGTAAGAAGAGGAAAATTAGGTTACCAAAAAACTATATTTTCAAGATGGTGATGTACAGTGAGGAAGGAAAATCTTGAATAATTTCATTATAAGAAACCTTGGGTTTTTAGAAAAATCGACTTAGTTTTTTTGGTAAGAATTTTTTCCAATATATGACGCCATACAGGGTGACTCGAAAGTAGTTATGCTATAATCAAATTTAATTTTTTAAATAGTAACCTCCACCTTACAACATATCCTGAATTCGATTCTTTTAAGATGTCTCTTGTCAAGTATTAAAATTAGTAAAAAACTAATACAGCATTCCAAAACTGTTTTTTAGGGAAACTAAAAATCCCGCAAACAGATTTGAAAATTTTCTTTTATTTTGAAGATACAGGGTCAAATTCAAAAGTTGATAATTCTTATAATGCCCTGTGTAATGTTCTTATTTGGAAAGATAAGATAAGAAAAACGCCTTATTTTTATAATATTTTAATCATAAGGTTTTCCTGAGTCTTAAGCAGTTCGCCCACTGGTTCGGCTCGGTTCAGACCGCTCGGCTCCGCGCAATCGGCCCGTTTTGGTTTACACGTAAATAAATGAGAGCCCGCTCACTGGTTCCGATCGGCCAGAATGCTTCCGCGCTTTCAGCATCGGCGTCTTCGACTATTCTCAAGAGGGCAAAAATTGCCGAAAGGTCTGAAAGCCTTCGACTATTGTAAAAATAGAAATAGGTAGTATAATCTGTGGTATAGACGTAGTGTTTGTATTGCTACTATGTCGGACGAAGAATTGATAGAAGACGTGAGAGCATACAGAATATATAATAATAATAATAATATTCTCTATACATAGTTGTTGCCTAATAAACTTGAAGTAAATTGTCTTGGCGTTCACGTCATAGTCAAAAAACATTAGTTATGTCATAAAAAAATGTGATGTAAACGTCAAATTTAATTAATTCGACTATATAATACACTTAGAGCCGTTTTACACACCCAAGAATTATTCTGAAAATTATAACAAAAATTTTCAGGAAATTTTTGCCGAAAATTCTTTGGAGATAATTTTTAAAATAAAATTCCACTCTGATACGTACAAGAAATCTGAATATAATTTTGGTGATAATTTTCTCGGTGCTCATGCGCATTTTCATAACATGTGACGTTCCAACAGTTAAAAAGGAATATATAATCTGGGCATAACCTTAAAATGTCAGAAATATGAAAGTTTTCAAACATATATAATCAAGAAACCACAAAATAAGGGATATTTTGTGCAAGAAACAATGAGTAAATATTAAGATTAGGTTGATTACCAAACGCGCACTTTCTGCATTTTAGTCATAAAAATATAGAACACGTTCTATATTTTTATGCCGAAAATTGTCACCAAAATTTTGACAATAATTCTTTGATGTGTGAAACAGCAAATTAGTTTTATGAAAATTTTCAACATAATTATGAGATAACTTTTGGCTATAATTCTTGTGTGTGTAAAACGGCTCTTACTTTAAAGTAACTGCTAAACGTTCCTCTGGTGGAATCGATTTCCGAAGGTTAGTGTTTTGTTTCCTGAGTGGCAACATATTTAAAATTTCATAAAATTTTATACTAGACATTCTAAAATATTTGAAAAAGTTTTCATTGTCGGTCATCAACTCTGGAAATAAATGATAAAATTCCCCGTGAACTTCCGCTTCAACACAGGCTAGACCAGCCACAACAATATCCTCCTCAGAGTCGGAAGAACTACTCATTTTATTCACTTTTCATCAAAAATAACAGCTCTAGAAACTCTAATGGTTAAAGCAGTTTTAATCACTGTTTAGTCTGAATTGTGCGGAGCCAGTGAGCGGGGGCCATCGGCGTTCTGACTGAAGCGGACGGAACGGACGGAGCCGAGCCGATTCAGTGGGCGCGCTGCTTTAAAGTTGTCTTTGTGGTAAGCCTTCATAACTTGTAGTTGTTTATCACTAAAACTGCAAGAGTTTAAGAAGAGCAACTGTATTTCTAAAGTGCCTTTGTCAGAGTGAGATTTATTTATGGGTTTATAATATAACTACTAACAAATATGGGACAGCAGTAAATCATGAGCGGAACGACCATACGTAACCAAAATAATCCATTCGTAGGAGTCCAAGAGTATGGAAAAATTTATCACTGGATTATGCGGAGAAGGTGGTTAAGAGTATGCTTTACTTTACTTTAATAATTAGGCAGTTATATTGTGTCAACGTATTTTTGTTATTATCTGATGCGTTTTATTGACGTTTTCAGTTCCATCATTCGGTTATTAATAATTTCTTTATAACCTCACTCCCCTCTTTCTTTTTAAAAGTGCCAATAAATATAAACACAGATAATATTGGCAGTTCTACTTTAGTCTGATTACGTTTAAAATGAGATTTGTTTCTCTCTATTTATTTATTTTTTTATATTTTTCCTCAAATGTCAATCTCATTAACTCAATTATCTAATCATTCGGGATGTGCCAAATCCAGTTTATTTTCCCAATTATTCAAATTCAAGGTTAAATCAAGTTTATTTTTAAAATAAAATGAGATATTTTTAAATAAAGATTTATAGGGCTTTGCTCTTTTTAAAATGGATAAATTTTCCGATCTTCGGGAACTACGACAGAGATGTTTCAGAATAATTTATAGGTATATGTTTGTCTGTACATCCACTTAAGCTCCTTTAAAAGTTCTATGTATTTTAAAATCGAAATACACTAAGTATTATATAAATATAAGAAATATTTATAATAATCAACAATATAATTAGTTAATTATTAGCTAAAAACAAATAATTCTACTGAAATTAACTTAAAAAAAAACTACGGAGAAAAGTGATTGGTAACATCACCTGATTTTAGGGCGGGGCTTCAAAAAAACCATTTAAAAGGTGGGACAATTTATAAATTAAGCAGTTCTAAGCAGACTGCATGTTGGCTGTTTTAGGCTGTTTTCATGAATTTCAGTTGTTTGTGTTATTGAGCTGATTAGCGTAGTAGGGTTATGAGTCTTCAATATCAGTCAGCTGTTCTTTCTTCAATCAAAATTCATATAAATTTCAGTTTATTCAGTGAATATTTGAAGTTGAAATTGTTATATCAACTGCTGATCATTGTCTGGTTTTAAGTCTCAAATATTCAGTCCTGAATGATCATTCCAATTTTTTTGTCTGGTTTCTATCAAGGTTGCTTTTACAATCAATTTCCCCTATTTTTAACACGTAAAATTCAGAACCAGAATAAAAGTACGCCAAGTTGTAGACATAAATTCTTCTGGTCTTGTTTTTAACAAAACAACGTTGTCATCTGTGTTTTTTTATTTTTTTTAAATCAGCCGCTGCTTTTGAGTCCCTACGATAAATTATTAGGCGTGGAACTTGGAATGTTCTTTTATAACACCCCGTCGTACGCGAAAATAGTCTGTCGTTGGACAAAAAGCAGACTATTTTTGAAAACAAACAAATATACGCGAAATTAAATAAACCGTTCTGAGGTTACCTCTTCATAAAATCGAGTGTAGGATATGGTTATCTGCTTACGAAGCTTTAGGTAAGTAAGATTTCTTAACTAAAGGGCCCTCAATCCTAGCAAATTTAGCAAACTCGTGCATAAAAAAATTATCTTGCAACTTATGCATAAACCCCATAAAGTTTTTAATTCATTTCTTCATTTAAAACTTATTAATATTTTTCAAATTAAGAGACGCGCAAATAAAAAATTCCATAATCTTTTTAATTTAAAAAACTTATTCCAATTTAAAAGTATGGCTCATCCAATTAATCCCGGTGAGGTCCTACAGGTGAGGTGACCGAGAATTCCAGCACTGTCGGAAAAATTTGGTGGGATCTCCCGACACACCCCTGCGTTTGCAGTAAATAATTTTTCATTTTTTGAGGATTATATCGAAATTTCCAGTTTACAAAGTCTTAAGTTCAGAACAAACTTTGATAAGCTCCGACCTAGTTCTTCCGAACTACGCAAATAATTCAAACTTCCCAAATAACCCTGCTTAAATATATTAAAATGAATGTTTTTTGCTTCTAACAAATGACTTTTACTTTTGACTATTTATATTTAATATTTACTACTTACTATTTACTATTTAATATTTATTTTAAATTTAATTTAACAACCTTTGTTAGACCACGTATAAATTTATAGATGTACTAAATTGAAAAGTCATTGGTGATAGGATTTTGCATTGACATAAATGCCAAATATAAGGATAGTGCTCTTACCATAATCGCACTTAAGGTTAGTCGGGTTATTAACTTTAAGTTTAAACTCAAGGTAACGTATAAACAGACGAATGGGGTATGTATATGAGGTAATTCGAAAAATATTATGAGATATGAAATGAGGAGGAGGAGGAGGATGAAGAGTATATATTCTTCATCGTTCTTCTCCTCATTTGTTCTCTCATATATTCACTACTCGAGAACATTTAAAAAGAATATTTTTTTTATGTAAAACATATATCAAAATAGGTTTTCTTATTAAAAAAAGAGTCACAAAAAATTATGATGTTGTAAATACTCGCACAATACGCTTAGTGGCGCCCTCTACAAATGACAGCAAAACTATCAAAAGTTTTGGATTTACCTCCTCAAGAATCTCTAGTTTACTAAATTTTGTTCAAACGTTGCCATTTTTTCAAAAGCTTATTAAAATAATCATAAACAAAATTTTAATTTGGATACCGTGTATCTTCGTTCATGTTTTTACATCGGAAATCTGCTGTTGCTCTGTGCTCCATAACTTACGAGACACCCAGTATAATCATAACATACTACCTATACTGCGAATTATAAAAAGGTTTTTATTAAAAGCTATAATTTTACAGGATTTACGTATTTAGAGTCATTTATTTTTATTTTGCACGTGTTTTAATAGAAAATTAAATAAAAGTTTACGAGATATTTTTCTTCCTTTCGTTTAATTAGTTTTGCGGCAGCTCGGCTGTAAAATTGATTTTTAATCCAGCAGTAAAACTTATTAAATAGAGAAGAATTTCCTTATTTATTTTATATTTTCTACCGTACCATATTTTTCAGACTTAGTCAAAATTTCTGGAATATTAATTTCAAGTAAACTGACATCGATTACACTAGTTTACAGTACATCTGTTTCCGAAGAAATTTTAGCTGTTGTTGACTACATATGATATGCTAATTTCAAATATATGAGTAGAATTTTTTTATCAGCTCTAGTTTCTGAGTTTCAGCTATGTAGGAAAAAATTTATTAAAAATCAAGTTAATCATTGAGTTCTAAAAAACTTCGTTTTAAAGCTTTTCTCTGATGTGTAGACTTAGGAAAATGACGTGTCAGAGACCAACAATAGTCAGACATCATATTCGTATCCCAGAAACCCTGATAGCGCCCTTCCATGAAGCGTAAGTCCTGATGCATACGCTCTCCCTGTTCGCTCATATCTTCTAAATTTCCGGAAACCTGTCTAGATGACTATGGAAGAAGTGGAGTTTTATGCTCATATTGCACCCTAAATTTTTTAATTTTAACAGAATGTCTTCTACAAGTTCAATATGATTTTCTGATTTTTTATTTCCGAGAAAATTCTGCATCATAGAGACGAAAGCTGTCCAAGCCCTTAGTTCTAATTCAGTCATAGAATTTCTAAATTGAGTCCCTTTCGTAAATTGTCTAATTTGGGGGCCATCAAAAATACCGGCTTTAATCTTTTCCATAGTGAGCTGAGGAAATTTTTGGCAAATATAAGAAAAGCAATTCCCGTCTTTAATGATTTAACAAACTGTTTCATGATGCCCAGTTTTATATGTAATGGTGGGAGGATAATTTTGTCACGAGCTACTAGTGAATTCTGGACTATATTTTACTTTCCAGGCTTCATATTTTTTCTCAAGAGCCAGTTTCTTCTTACCCAATACTCGTGTTTAGCTCTATTGTCCCAAAGACATATAAAACAGGGAATCTTAGTGTAACCACTTTGTTGACTGAGAAGAATGTTCATCATTTTTAAATCAACACAAATTTGCCACATATGGTCATTGTACTGTATTTTATTTAAGACTAGCGAGATGTTACAATATTCTTCCTTTAACTTTATACTGTGAGCACTAGGTACCCCAGCGTATTTATTTCCATTATGTAATAGAATACATTTTAGGCTACGTTTTGAGCTGTCAATGAATAAAAGCCAGTCGTTTGGTTCATATTGTTTCAAGCCCATTTTTATCAATGTCTGAACAAAAGGTTTTAATGTCTGAATAAAATTTAATACCGTTTTCTTCGGAAAAATAACGCCGTAATTCTTTATCTCTTTCACGATAAAAAGTTATTTTAGTATTTGAGGAAATTAAATTTTTTTCTTTCAGTCTTGATGTCAACAATTCTGTAGCTTGTTTAGAAAGATTTAAATCTCTTACAAGATCATCTAACTCATTTTGGGAAAAGCATTTTGGCTCATTTGATATACCTTTAAAATCAGCATCATTTTGTGATGAGCGTGGTCCTTCCTTGTCTTGTTCTAAGGGTTCAGATATATTTTTAGGCGCTGAAAAGTCAGGTGAATGGTGCACTGGGCGCTGAACACAACTAGTACTTGGGTACTGCCATTTAGCTCGATTTTTAGTGTTTAGACCGTTTACGTTCACGCTACAAAAGTAACAGTCTTCGAGATGATTTTGTGGTTCTCGCCAAATAGTCGGTGTTCCAAATTTAAAGGCACTTCTTTTACCACTTTTCCATGATCTTAAATGTTCCACACACAATTTACAAACACAATTAGGAGCCCAAGACTTTTCATTTTTATCTAAGAGCATACCAAAATACTCAAAATAGATATTTTTCTCCAACTCTGATATAACTTTTCTACAATTGTTAAACATATATTCTCCGCATATTTAGCAAAAATGATTTGGTTTGTTTAAACTACGTTTCCTTGAACTACTTATGACGCAAAAACTTCAGATACTAATCTTAACACAGTAAAATACGCACGTTATCGATAAATAAATACGCGTAAATGATAAAAATCAAAAAAAAAGTAACTCGAGCTGCACAAAAATTTTTGAGGTTAGTTTTGACAAAAAAAGGTTATAAGTGAATATTATTAACCATCAAATTCACGGCAACAGACAAAAAGTTAAATTTTGTAAACTAGTGTTATTCTTTTTCTAACTGTATACCGATTACAAAAAGATGTCAAAAAAAATCCACCTAAAAAATGGTTCCTGTTTCCATGACATGAATCCTCTGACTGGTTGTACAGTAAATTTTTAATTTTCTGCTAACCCTTCTGGAAGAAGAGCTCGTGTTTGGTTTTAGCCACATTTCCTTAAATCTTTATTAGTTTCCTTCTAGTCTTTCTGGTAGGACATATTCGTATTTTCGTAAATCATTACTAGTGCGGTTTTTCTTCAGATCCTTTTGAAAGTTGAAGCTCATGTATTGGATCGGCAAGAAATTATTTTTGGTTGTCACACATAGAGAGCGTTGTAATTGTTTAGAAGGATTTCTGTGGTTATTTTAACATTAACATTTATTTCTAGCTGTTAATTTAGGGTCGATTTTAACATGGAGTGCAGAAACGAACATTTTCGGCATATTCTACGTGCCCGAATTGGCTTAAAAAATTCTGTTCTGGAGATTTTTCACTCAAAGCCGAACAACGTTCTGGTCAATCTACCGAAATTGATAATGATATAATCAAAGCCATAAGTAAAGAGAATAGTCTTATAACTGTTCAAGAAATTGCAAAGAGGTTAAATGTATTGCACAAAACAATGGAAAATCACTTAAAATATCTTGGACTCGCTAATACGCATGGTATTTAGGTTCAGCGTGGTTTAAAAGGTGTTGACTTAACACTAGGAATATAGAATATTTGCCATATAGTTCAAGCCATAGGTAAAAATTAGTGCTGTTTTTGATGTAAATTTCGAGATGGATGAGACCTATCCAAGGATGTTAGGGGCAATGTAAGAATAAACCCTACATAAAATGTAACAGCAAAAAATAGTTTGGGGTTAAAAGAGGGGAGTCAAATTAGCTAAAATATGTTTTTTTTTTGAATCTACAAGCCAAAGAACGCATTTTGAAAAAAAAACGTTCAAATGAGAGTCGTAGAGATTTTAAAAACCTACAATTTGAGCTGTTGTTCGATCATTTGCGTCAATTTGTAATTGCAAAAAGGCAAAAAACTCTCAAAATCGTCAATTTTTTGCATATCAATTATTTATTACAAAATTAATTTTTTTTATACTTTTTTGCTTTTAGAGGGAAGTCCTCGTTATTCTGAACAAAATGATATTTTTTAAAAATAATCAGATAATTTGTTCTGAGATATTGCCATTTGTGTGTCCCAAGACGCAGAATGTTGATAGTTATTACTTTTTTTTTGAGCGACCTTCATAAAGGCTTGTGACTTAAGGTTACCTACCAGTGCTTTTAGGATGAAATGCAGTTATACGTGCCTTAAAGAATTATCAGTATCGATGTCATAAAATTCCAGAGACTTTATGAGCAGATTGCATATCTCAAATAAATCCTAACCTAGCATATTGTCCCCTGCTATATCTAGCTTACTTTTCCTATTGACGTGTGGCTTACAACGTATTTTCACTTTATCGTTCATCATTAGCTCTTTTAAATGAATCGATAAAGTCGTTTTATTACCACTAAGTTCAGGAAGACGTTCATTTTGAACGATTCGTTCGCATATTTACAGGGACCCTAAAATTGAAAAAAATAAACTTATTAAACTTAAGAATCGGTGATACAGAGATTCGTTTTCTACATTTCCAATTAATAATCACGTATTTTAAATGACAAAGCTATTCGTCTAACGCGATTTTAATTCAAAAAGTTCAAAAGTCAAGGGATTAGCTAAATTTGCTTTTCCAGTGAAACTTTCGCCATTGTTTTGCTCCTCGTGCAGACTCAAAATACCTGCCGGGTTTCACAATTATAATTGCCAGGGATTAAAAGATATTAGAGTCGGAAGAAACACAACTTAAGCTCCAATTGTTGTTTCAAAATACCTGTTAATATCTAATTTAAACCTCAGACTGCGTAATAAAGCACATGAGCTGTTGAAATTCATAAAAGCTTCTGTATTATATAACACTTCATAAATTGGCACTTTTTTAATCGGAAAAGTTAAGAAAAACGACCAAAAAACCTTAAAAATAAAATCGTCGATTACATCTATCAGCGCCATCACTTGTCTCGAAAGGGTAATAATACGCATATTTTATTTTCTTTCTACTAAAACTGTAAAGAAAAGTGCCCGGAAAATATCAGTGCGAAGAACACTTTCACGGCTACATAGCGGAACATTTCAGATGGAACAGGCTTATTGATAAGAATGAGGAAGAATATCAATAATTGCTTATCTTTATGTCAAGATCGTTATCAAGTCATCTACTTCGACGCTACGATCTACGATTGCGTATAAAGCACGCTGCACAGTAAATTTTCTCAGTTGATCTTCAAGCAGCAAGCACGAAAAATGCCAAATGGAATTTTGGCAAAACGTCTGCAAGTTTCTACAAGAAATGAAACGAACGAATGGATGTAGTATTCCCGGATCCCCTGCTCTTTTTTTGTAAGTATGACTATGAAATCAATTGAATAGGTCCGATTGAGGTCTGTAATGGTTCAAATTGTAGGCCGAAACCACGTAATTTTAGAAAACAAAATAATAAAACATTTTCTTTTTGCAAAATTCCAGTATTAGTATAGATATGCAGACAATATTTTGGTTTGCTTCAGGTTATATTATTAATTTATTCCACGATGAAAGAAAACAACAAAAAGTTCAAAAGCATAAGTCATGTAAGCAATATTTCCAACAAAATTAAAAATATATTAAGAACACAGAATACTGGTATTGCTTTCAAAACGAATAATAACTTTGGCAAATATATTAAAAATAATAAAGATAAGACCTACAAAGAGCAAAAATGCGGAGTTTATAAATTAAATTATGATTTATGCCAAAAAGTTACATGGGTCAAAAAGGCCGTATTTTTAATATTAGAACAAGAGAACATTTTAATATTAATATTAAAGAACATAAAAGGGATTAATATATACATAAGTAGGGAGTTTGGGAAATGCATGAAGTAAGTTCTTAGATAATGGTCTCCGATTATTTCCCTTACTACCGGGAAGACCGTAGAGATTGCTACATCTACCGAAATGACGATTGCTGTTAGAGGACACATTCAAAACATTATTACGGGTTTGTCTCTTTAAAAATCGCTCATTAGGTTCGCGAAATAAACACAGCAGTTTTCACAAAATAACTTCCAATACTTATATTAACAACATATTTACATTAAAATCACAACTAACAAATACCACTATATAACTCTTGACTATACAACTATATAACCAACACTTCTTCTACGTCTTGTCGCACTTCTCCTACATCTTATCGCGCCTCTCCAATGTTTTATCTCGCTTTTCCTATATCTTGTCGCACAGTTGATTCTTGAAGTACTTTTACTTCTATCTCGTCTACGATTTCTTTCACTTCTTGTCTCACTTCTCCTATGTCTTATCGCACTTTTCCAATCTCTTGCTCACACTTTTACGTTTGCCCCCGTAGAATTTGATCAAATTTTTGCTCTTCTTGTACCATAACCTCATGTATCCATTTGTAAAGTTTATCTTCACTTTTAACATGACGTTCTTCTTCTTCCTGTTTTTCTTTTAGGCGACGTTCTTCTTTCTGTTTCTTTAGGCGACGATCCTCTTCTTCTTGCTTTTCTTTTGGACGACGTGCAGTGAGCCATGGCATCTCACATGGAGGAATCCGTGAAAGCGACATAAACATATATACGTCATCCAGCGGGAGGTCGGCGAAACCGCGTTCAGTGTTGCATACTTCCTTCCGATCTGTCCTTTGCATAAACAGGTGCATGTCGGTACCCTGATGAGTCTAGTAAGAGACGAAACATGTACCTCTGCTGTATAACTCTAGCCGGGGAGGGGGGGGGGGTAAGTTTTGACCTTCTCGGTATGATGGTACAGGTAGGCCATAATCTCGATGGTGGTGTAACAGGATGAATTGTGTTTTGTCACAATTTATTCAAATTGTCCAACTTCTAACATGGAAAGGATATAATGGAGTGAAATTTGCATTTATTGTTGCATTTTACCTCATTTATACACGGAGTTGCTTATAGTTGTACGTTTGCTGAATGTGATTTTAGCACTACAACAGTATAATGTGGATATAACCACTGCTATTGTTATAATATGTATAAACATATGTATATATATATATATATATATATATATATATATATATATATATATATATATATTTATATATTTATTTATTTATTTATTAATTTGTTTCCATAACCAGTAAAATTCTTACATCCACATAGTAATACTACAATATCACATTAAATAATATTGCACCTAAATGCTGCAGCATCTGTATGTGCAAAAAAAACAAATCATATCCTAAAATTACAGTGAAAGCCAAAACATGAAAACACTCAATCAAGTAAAAAAAATAAACAAAAAAAAAATCAATATGAGTACAGCAAATAGATCCACACTAATACACAATTTAATTCTGACGTATAACTTTTTCAAATAAACTACTATTCTTTAAAATAAATTCTTTACATATTTTATTAAAGATTTTTATTTTATCTATTTGACGGATCCCGGCTGGGAGAACATTGTTATATTTAGGAGCCAAATAATCAATATTTTTCAGATTAATCGTTTTTTTTTGTTCTCCGGCATTATTAAAAGTTTGTTCATATTTGCTAGAGTCGAATAGCAATGATTTGTGAAATTCTTAAAATGCTTTGATTTGTGACAGTATGAACATATTAACTGTATGTACAAACACTTTATACTACATATATCCTGACTATATAACAGATATGAAGGATAGGTTTTATTTCACTTATATATAATTTTAATAATATATTTTTCTATAATATTTAATGGTCCTATATTACACTCATAAGCACCACCCCACACGATCAGACCATATCTCAAAAGCGATTCAATCCACGACTTATAAATTATTTCAAGTAATTAAGTATTCCCTCATTATGTAAAACTTACTAATTAATTTACAGATTTTATTTGCCAGATAACTGATGTGTTCATTCCATTTTAAGAACTGATCAATGATAATACCTAAACATTTGGTCTTAGTGACAGGAGGTATTTCTAACTTTGGATTGTCATTTATCATTAAGCTTTGAAAATCTGGCCTACCAGCTCGTGTTAAAGAGATTGCCATATAATTAGTTTTCTCTATATTGAGGGACAACTTTAGGGAGTCTAGGCAGTTTTTTATAATTTTAAAATCATTAATGGCAGTTGATCTTACCTCTTCCCAAGTATTTCCTGAAAATAAGATGGCCGTGTCATCGGCATAAGACAGTATTTTACCCTTCATATTAAGACAAAGTAATGAATTTATATAACAAATAAATAGGACTGGACACAAAATTGTCCCCTGTGGCACACCCATCAATATTTTTCGTGGTAAACAAATACTTTTACTGACCCTCACGACCTGATCCCTATTTGATAGTTAATTATTAAAAAGTTCCAGCGCTACACCCCGGACTCCATGACGTTCTAAAACGTCAAGGAGATTATAATGAGGAATAGTGTCGAAAACCTTTACTAAGTCAATAAATATAGCCATAACCTTCCTACCATTATTAAGGTTATCCGTGATATGCGAAGTAAGGGAGTACATTGCATCGATAGTACTCAATCCCTCTAGAAACCCATGCCGATTTTCCTTCAAAAAACTGACAAGTCTATTCTTTAGACACTTTTCAAATATCTTTGCAAAGTTATTAATTAAACTAATTGGACGGTAATTTTCTATTTTGTTCTTTGGACCGGATTTATGTATTGGGCATAATATTGTTTGTTTAAAGTGTCAAGGTGTTCGGCCCGTTTCAAGTATAAGATTGATGATATGAGTCAAAGGTTTAACTATCTCCAAGTGTACACATTTTATTAAACTCGCCCGAATCCCACCTTTACCCGGAGCTCCATCATTTTTGAGAGAATTGATTTGGACTATAATCTCATTCTCGGTCACAGGTTGCAAGTACATAGAATTTTTATTCGGTGTAGGAAGTGCAAAAGCAGTTACAGGATTATTAATTTTTTTTTTCCATTTCAGAACCAACATTGATAAAATAATTATTGCAGAAATTAGCCATTGAAGTGTCATTATCAAAATTTTTGTTTTTACTGTCTACTATTGTTAATTTAGAATTGACTCTTTCTTTAGCTGCGTTTGAGGCACGTTCTATAATTTTATAAATTTCTTTGATATTGCGATTATTATTTTGAATTTGTTTTTTGTAGTAATCAAATTTTTGTTTTTTTATAAGTTTATTTAAATTATTTATATAATTCTTGTATTCGTTTTCTAACTCAATTTTGTGATTCCTTAATAGTTGTTTTTTCAATTTGTTCTATTCTTTTATTTTTTTGTGTCTCGGTTTAGTTACGTATTTTATGGTGCAATCTTGTAGAATTTCTGTAAAGGTGTTCATAAAGATGTTAGTTGCAACTTCAGTATCGTGCGAGTCGAACACTTTTCGCCAATTTTCGCCTGTCAGTCTGTCCTTTAGCTTCTTATAATTTAAAAATTCATAATAAGATTTTTCTGTGTCCCTTACCGATATGAGTGTTTTATTACTTATATTTAACATAACTGGAAGGTGATCAGTTATATCAGTATCGAATCGGAAAGAATCTAAGTAAAAATTGTTCAGTTTCAGTTTCTTTCTTACAAAAATATTATATATATATATATATATATATATATATATATATATATATATATATATATATATATATATATATATATGCCTAAATTAGTAGTATTCTTAGGTATAGAATAAGCTCCAAAAGTTCTAAGTATGAATATGTAGCAGAACAGAACAAATAAGATTTACACCACAATTTGTTACACCCTACGTACTGTGTAGTTAAAATTAGAATAAAATGAATTAAAATTTTATTAGCTTTCAAACTTCCTTAGTTATT
This sequence comes from Diaprepes abbreviatus, assembly GCA_034092305.1. Taxonomy (NCBI): domain Eukaryota; kingdom Metazoa; phylum Arthropoda; class Insecta; order Coleoptera; family Curculionidae; genus Diaprepes; species Diaprepes abbreviatus. The sequence continues at coordinate 14,001,781 of JASJET010000054.1, forward strand.
TTCAGAGCTTTTTTTAATGGAATTATTTATCTTTATATTTTTGTAATGCGCATAAATTAAAAAGTTAATTAAAAGAGTTTTATGTAATATGAGACAATTTTTTACGTCAAGTTGGCAACTGGAGGAAGGGTTGACATAAAAACAAATGTAAATTAGTATCGCTAAATAGTGGCAAAGGTTCATCCATATTTATTTTTAATAATTATTTTTTTATCAGTTACAATGTTTTAAATTGTAAATTTTGTGTTATAGGACAGAGTCATTATTAAAAGACAAAATTATCAAAGTCTAATCTAGTGTATGTTGTTGTCCTGATTGACTGATATCAATGCACAGCCTAAAGTATTAAAAGTAAAATCATGAAATTTTGGGAACAGATCGGTAACACTCTATAGGCACCCACCAAAAAAGGATTTTTCATAATTCGTACTCCAAAAGGGCGAGAAAGGGTAATTGTAATTTAATAAATTTATCAATATCTCATGATTAAACAGAGATATGGATTCTATTTTGGTTTTAAAAGATAGCTCAAAACAATATCTAAAAACTAATTTTTTTGATATTTCAACATAAGCATTGTAAAAGGGTTAATTAAAATGGCTAAGACATCGATTTTAGGATTGCTCACTAAAAAGTAATTTTTTCTGCGAAAAACCAAAATACGAACATGATTAATACGGAAACCTTCATCTTTATTATCTTATATAGTTATATAGTGGTATATCGAAAATAACACACAGGTTCTAAAATATAGTTGTGATACATATATCTTGTAATTCATAAAAAATCAAGTGAGTTTAAATTTGGATTTCTTGGCGGTTAATTTATGTCACCTTTGCGATATGTTAACTTTTTTGGGAATAATTTCTGTACAGTCCAAGAAGTGTCATGTGGGGTATGGCAAATAGCGCCGCGCCATCATCGGTCAAATGCTCAGCGCAGGAGTATCGGTCTGACGGTATCTACTTATATTCGGGATATCCCTGCTCTCTGAACTGATCAACGGTTTGACTGCTTGAAGGTCAAAACATCCACTCGGCGGTCGGTTCTCCGGCGCCACCCTCGGGATTCATGTGGTCGAGGACCTACTTATGCACCGGGCAGCTTGTTACAGTGGAGAAACGGCACGCCAGGGGTCAATTGCGCGCATTAGTACTGGCTGCCGGCTGCCAATTGTTATCCGTAATGTTAAAAATGGGACTAGGTAATAAAACAAACGGTTCTAAAACATCCTGTATCCTGTATTCCATACTTATATAAGGATATGGCCTAAAACTAACTTACAATCTAAGATGGACAATAATATAAACAAATAAACGGTTTGGAGGGCAAGAGTATGTTATGAGAGCTGCTATCTATGTTACCTCGTACTACAAGGTTGCGACGCTGTTCACGACGGCTCGTACTCAAATTATCCCGTTTCGTGTCTAAAATCCGCGTTCACGGTTCACGGTGCTTTGTATTAAAATTCGACCGACGGCGGTATACACGGTATGTAACAATAACACGCGACAGTTGTTAAGCGCCCTTATCAACGGACGGCACCTGGCGGTAAAACACATTCCTGGTCAATACGGAAACAAAAACGCTTCTTACGGCACTCAGTGCGTGTGTGTATAGGTGAGGGTAGGAAGGAACGAAAGGAACTGACGCTGCCCGTACTTATAAGGGTCCTCGACAGCGTCAGCAGGATGGAACGACATTGCCGTACTTATAGGGGTCCTCGACAATGTCGACCAATAGCGGTAGGAAATTAGGAAAGGAACCGACACTGCCCGTACTTATAAGGGTCCTCGGCAGTGACGGTAGGATGACACAACATTGCCGTTCTTACAAGGGTCCTCGGCAATGCTGACCATTAGCGGGTTACGACGTAAGGATGTGTATGGTGAAACACCATATACACACAAGCCTAGCCTCACCTACATTGCTAGACCAGTAAGGCGCGGCCCGGTAGGCGACCCAGTCCAGTCCGTTTGGACTGTTGTCCCGGATGGAGAACGTGCAGTTCTCTGCGAAATAATGGTTTGCTCGAGCTTAAGTAGTCGGCCCGAGCTCCCACCACGCGCGCGATTACTATCGTCGGATGCTCTGAAAATCTCGGAAAATTATATTTCCCGGCATAACGCGGTAAATCTAATTATATACCGGTAATCTTGAAACTTTAAGCATTTTTTTCCCGCAAGAATCAGATTTTTCGGATGTAAAATAAATAAATTAAATCCCGGCAAACATACTCATGCCCAAAAATATAGTAACTTCGTTACAAACTTTAGGAATATGTAACGCCTTCTTATGTTTTTGTTTGGAATTTTTCTCAGCCGAGTTCAAATGAAAGCATATCAAATGTCTTGCTGAAATCAAGCGTAACTCAAGCACTCACTTTATTTTCATCAGCTGCTCTTAGAACACAACTATGATTTACTCTAAAACCTAAATATTTAATTGATAAAATATTATCCTGATTTAAAGATACACTTTTTTCCTATTTTTATTCTATTGAATGGGAAAATAGGGATGAAAAATACACTTGTTGGTGCAATGTGATATAATAATCGTTGTTATAGCAATTTTCTCAGTTTGTTATTAACATAAAAATTCAAAACCTCCTGCTTTAAATTACTTTTAATACTTGCAGATCCTTTCCGAGGCTCAGAAATCTAATTATATCACTTGTTTTTTACATACCAATATATTCAAAATTAGACATATATTTTATTCTAATCTCGTAATTCCTTTGTAACGATCTGGCAAAAAACAAAATTTTACAATCTATAATACCTTTTACAGCCCAATTTAAAAGCAGTTTTACAGCTCAATAGCTACGAAACCAATTAAATTATAGAACGTAAAATATCTCTTAAAATTTTATTGAGTGTTTTGTGACGTAAGTCACACGAAAAACCTTAAGATAAGAAAAGATGGTATGAATCAACTTCATATTGGTGGTCATATGAGGTATCAGACAGTGTATGATGTGCAGTAATAATTTACAGAAAATTTACAGCAAAATTGACTCAAAAGTTTAAGTTTCAGTTGGTCCAGAAGTTAGTTCTTCTAGTTGACTGTTGTGTTATGCTTATGGTAGGGTCGTATTTTGTATTATGTACAGAGTACTAGAGAAATACCGTTTGTAAATTTAATCGAAGATTCAGAATATCGTTTTAAAGAAAAAAGTTCCTTACTAAATAGGCAAGCGAAAAATATGATAAATATATATTTGAAGCAAGTATTGATGGTGTCCAGAAAAAAAATGGCGCCTAAAGATTTGTAGTGAAAAAAAAATCATTTATGAATTGAGTGCTAAAGTAATATATGCGGCAAAAACTAGAATGGCAAACGACATAACGGCGAAAAAAGTTACATTTTTAATAAATGTGGTAAAAAAAATTACATGATTAATAAATACGAAGGAAAAAATTACATCTTTAAAATATGCCAAGAAGAAAATTACGTTTTTAAAATGTGCAATTTTAAAAATACGTCGAAAAAATGATATTTTTAAAGAATAATTATATATTATAAATAAAAAATTTAGGTGCTGTAACTTCTCTATTTAATAAGATCTATGAAACAGAAATAATACCAGAAGAATGGCTTAAATCAACGTTTGTCACAATTCCTAAAAAGCAGAATGCCAGAAAATGCGAAGAACACCGTACGATTAGCCTAATGAGTCATACACTAAAGATCTTTCTCAAAGTCATCCATCGTAGAATTTATAAGAAGCTGGAAGAAAATATAGCAGATACTCAGTTTGACTTTAGAAACGGATGTGGCACTAGGGAGGCCTTGTTCGCCTACAATGTCTTGATGCAGCGGGGTCTCGATGTCAACCAAAATGTATACGCTTATTTTATTGATTATAATAAAGCATTTGATAAAGTGAGACATAAACAACTAATAGAAGCGCTGAAACGAAAAAACCTTGACACAAGAGATATACAAATAATTGTAAAACTGTACCTAAACCTAAGTGCGTCTGTCCGCGTCCATTCTGAACTAACGAATGCAGTGGAGATCAAGCGAGGGGTGAGACAAGGATGTGTTCTCTCACCACTCCATTTTAACTTCTACTCAGAGGAAATCTTCGCCAAAGCCCTGGAAAATGACACCGGTGGAATACGAGTTAACGGCATTCCACTGAACAATTTGCGCTACGCAGACGACACAGTACTTCTCGCCGAAAACATGCAAGACCTTCAGAATATGTTGAATAATGTCACCACAACTAGTCGAGAATATGGTCTGACACTTAATGTTAAGAAGACCAAATACATAATTGTCACCAAAACTGAAGTACCCAATGAACATCTGTATGTCGAAGGCGAAAGGTTGGAAAGAGTCGAGAGATATGACTATTTGGGTACAAGTGTCAACTGTTCCATGTACTATTGTTCAGAAATAAAGATTCGCATTGAGAAGGCCCGTGCATCCTTTGTGAAGATCAAGAAGCTGCTCTGTAGTCGCGATCTGAGCCTGGACCTAAGAATTCGGATGCTTAAATGTTATGTATTCCCAGTCCTATTGTATGGTGTAGAAGCTTGGACCCTCAACTTACATTGCGAGCAGAAACTAGAAGCCTTCGAGATGTGGACCTACCGTAGGATGCTGCGAATATCATGGACAGAACATGTGACCAACTTGGAGGTTCTGAGAATAATGAAGAAGGACGTAGAGATCCTATATGAAGTAAAAAAGAGAAAATTGCAATATCTCGGCCACATCATGAGAGGTCCAAGGTATAAGATTCTGCAACTCTGCAAAAGATTGTGGGAAAAAGGTCTGTTGGAAGAAGAAGAATATCCTGGCTTAGGAATTTGCGAGAATGGTTCAACGTCAAGTCATCTGATCTATTCAAGGCCGCAGCTTCCAAGGTCAGAATAGCAATGATGATAGCCAACCTCCGAAATGGAGAAGGTACATGAAGAAGAAGATAAATAAAAAGTGCGATTTTTTTAACACTACGTGCCCATGAAGACAATGACGCTAAAACATGCGACGAAAGAAAATCCCTTCATTAATAAATTGAAAATGCGATGAAGAAAATTACACCTTTAAAATGTGCTGCGAATTATCTTCACCGTATTTTAAGAATTGTGATAGTTTTCGATGCGCTTTTAAAAGTGTCAGTATTTTTGTCGCATTTTCAAAATTATAATAGTTTTCGTCGTACTTTTGGATGGGTAATTTTTTCCGTTGCATTTTTGGAATCGTAATAATTTTCAGCGCACTTTTGGAAGCGTAATTATTTTCTTCGAAATTACAAAAGTGTAATTTTTACATCGAAAAGTTTATAAAATCATAGTTTACACTGCACATTTTGAGAGGTAATTTTTTTTTACCGCATACTGCTGTCATTGTTTTCGTAGACACCGTCGACAATGATAATGATTCCTTTGAACGTATTTATTTTTGTAAAGTCCAATGGATGCATTTATTTAAAAAATAATGAATTTTACAATACTTTGTTTAAATAAAGTGTCGCTTAAAAGCGTAGCGTAAATTCATGCAGTTTGAAATTTTCAAAATTGAATATCTCGAAGAAAAAGTAAGATACTTGAACAAATTTAGCATCATTTGAAAGAGTGAGATTTATATTTTAAGATAATAGGTGTAGTTTGTTGAGAACAAAATGTCACTATGATATATAACCCCAAAAATAAGCCAATATCGCGTTTTTTTGCTCTTTTAGGTTAGGATATTTAAAAACCTACAAGAAATAACTATTCCCATTCAATATACAAATCTCACGTCGGGCTGTGTGAAATAATTAGTCGTCATTTCATGAATAAACTACAATAAACTATTATTGTTAAAAAGTTTTATTTTAATTTAAAAACTATGTACATCCACCAAGAATGATGTGATAACTTTGAATATACGGCATTCGTTTTTACGTACAACTAAACCATTAATAAAAAATAGTGTAAAGCCGCTTATTTATGAACGTAAATGACGTCACTCAGTAAGTAATTATTGACCGCGGGACAACTTTAATGGAAATTCGTGATTTGTTCTTTAACATACATTAAATTGACCGATATTTTATATGGTAAATTGGACTATTTAACTAATTTAATTCTTTATTAATTTGCGTTCAGAGTAGTATTACGTGTTTTTTTGGAAAACAGTTGTATTGAATTGTTATGTCGTCGGCCAGTGCGTGTCTTTAGTTACGATTTAAAGGCAAAATATATTCTGTAATCCTTTTAGAGTTATAAGAAAAATCTAATTTATGCCTCGAAAATACGGGATAAATTATTTATTTTAATTCGGCGGACAAAAAATAGCATTTCAAGCACCTTCTTGGTTTAAACTGACTAAACCGTGTGCATCTTTGTTACAGGTTCAGAGGCACAGAATATCAAGTGGCCACTCCACTCCCCCTTCCGTTCGAAGACCAATTCTTAACTTTAGAAGATCCCTAAATACCTCATCAGAAGACTCCCTAGTTTCGAGAAGTACGACCCAACATATAGCCAAAGATTACGTAGAAAGTCTACACCAAAACTCCAGAGCCGCACTGCTTTTCGGAAAAAATAATGTTTTGGTTATGCCGGCAAAGGATGATGTAACAGAACCAATGCCTGGGTAAGTATTTTAAAAATAAATTATACAGAATGTTCGGGAAAATGTGGGAAATCTTCCTGATATGAAAAAAAAAACACGTGAAGAGAATACTATCAGTTCATATAGGCCTCAACTTCGGAGATGTGGGCTCTCAAGAGCTGCAGTAGAATCAAGTTTTTTTACATATAATTATTGAACCACTAGGTAAATTTCAATATTAAGTGACGTATACCAGGTAAGACCCTTAAAATTACAATCCAAGTGTTGTGAATTACTCACAGTTGTAGGAATGGACTAGCTGTGACACTCATGACTACATATGGTTAAAACTTTGGACAGTGTGGACGCGTGTTGGCGAGTGTTTGTGGGAATTGCAATTCCTCAATTTCCTGATGCAGTTATTCAACTGGTATAGAGTTATACCGCCGTTACTCGGTCGCCAGAGCCTCGTCAGTTATCTAGCAGGAGGTACCGAGTAGTTTTAGACTACCACTCGTGCAGGCGAGGTTGGCTTTTGAATCGCTTGATGTTGATGTTAAGTCCGATCCCTTACCTTCTGGGTAGAGGAGTTCGATAAGGGGACACCATTTCGCCTAAACTTTTCACAGCCGTCCTCGAATACGCAAAGAAATCACTGCTCTGGGAGAATAGAGGCCTCAATATCGATGGCGAAAGGCTAACACACCTTAGATTCGCAGATGGCATCGTTCTTATCACAGATAACATCGGCGATGCAAAACAAATGCTTGAGGAAATAGTACAGATCTACGAATACTTGCAAGTAAAACTTAAATAATGACAAATCTAGTGTTTGCACAAAACATCAGAATAGCCAATTCCGAGATAAAAGAGACGCATATGTACAAATACCTCGGGCATAAAATACAAATTGGAAAAAACAGTCAAATGAGATACTGCGTAGAATAGGTTTGAGTTGGGCTGCTTTTACGAGAGGTATTTTAAAATGATATACCCATATGTCTGAAGAGAAAAGTATATGAACCGTGCATGTTACCGGTAATAACATATGGAGCAGAAGCTCTGACATTAACAAAAAAGTCAGCAGAAAATCTAAGAGTAGGCCAAAGAGCCATGGAGAGAGCCATGCTTGAAATCACTAAAAGAGACAGAATACCCAGTAATGCCATCCGACAAAGAACCAAAGTAAAAGACATAGTTGAACACATAACTAGCAGGAAATGGAGATGGGCAGGTCATACGGCGAGAACATCAAACGACAGGTGGTTTAAAAGAATATCGGAATGGCGGCCACGAGAAGACAAACGTAATAGAGGCAGACCACCAACACGCTGGGCCCATGATATAAAGAGAATTGCAGGGAACTGGGTAATGACGGCCCAGAACCGAGAAACATGGAGGAACTTAGAGGAGGCCTATGTTCAGCAGTGGACAATAACGGCTACACGATGACGATGATGACTAAAAATTAAGTACTCTTCATTTATGTCGCTACTCCTAATCCTTTTCGAAAAAACGTTATTTTATTTACACTGTTAGTCCCCTAACTTTTGTCGGGTTGAATATGAAAAAGAGGAATTTTTCCCCTCCATCATAGTTTCAATTAAAAGTTAAACTAACTGCTTAGTTAAAAACTTCGTAAGAGGGTTCAATATGTGCTCCGTGAAGTCTGATATACTCGCGGACACGACGAATTGAAGATTGTTGTACCCGCTACTTTAACTCAGCATTGTTCCTTATTTCAGCACAATGAAACGTGATTCTCCGTAGAAGTTTCTCCCTACTATCGAACGGAGTTGAATACACCAATGTTTTGAGGTGCCCCTAAAGGTAAAAATCAAACGGCGTTAGGTTAGGAGATCGAGGAGGCCAGGCAATAGGTCCTCCGCTACCTATCGAACTGTTTGGATAGACGTTATTCAGGTGCTCTCGCACAGCAACGCTGAAATGAGGTGGTGCCTTTTCGTACATGTTGCGGCGGGTTTCAGGTGGTAAGTGCTTAACTAAAATGTGAAAAGCGTTCTTAGGGAACTCCAAATACAGTTTCCATTCAGTCGTGCCGGCAATACGAATGGTCCAATCAAAAAATTGCCAATGATTCCTGCCCAGACATTAATTAATTGGAACTGATGTTGATGATGCGAAACAATAGTTGCATGAGGATTTTCATCAGCCCATACAGGTGAGTTGTGTAAATTTATGATACCATTTTTGGTAAATACTGCTTCATCCGCTAAGAGAATAGTGCTAATGAAGTTAATATTATTTCATTGCTGATCTAATAGCCAGTTTGCAAATTGCATTCTATGGAGACACTCTTCGGAAATCAGTTCATGCACTTTTTTCAAATGATGCGGATATAACAGCTGTTTTTGAAGAACTTCATGTACTATTGTCTCCGATGTATTAAACTGCGCTGATAATTTTCCAGTGCTCGTTGGAGGAGTGTCATCTACAGCATTTAAAATATTTTCCTCTAATTGCGTCTTACGTACTGTTCTTCTCAGACCAGCATCAGTACTCTTTTCCCAAAATTTCCTAAAATTGTGAAGACATTTAATAATATTACCTTATTAAATGGAATACAGGGCGTAAAAGAAATGAGGACAGCTAGTCTGTCCCTGCAGCTGTAAGTAATTCACAACACCTTCTTGGACAGTAATTTGAAGGGTCTTACCTGATATACATCATATTAAAAAAATTGAAATATACCTGGTGGTTCAATAATTATGTGTAAAAAACTTGATTCCATTGCAGCTCTTTGGGAGCCCATATTTCCGAAGAGGAGGCTTATACGAAAAAAATTTTTATGAATTTGTAGTAATCCTGGGGAGATTTCCCACTTTCTCCCGGACACCTTGTATAAAACTAGTGGATAATGGTGTACTATTCAACAATCATGTAATGATGGCTATTAACATACTCATAGGGTTGAAAGTTTCAGGCATGAGACAAAGGAGGGCACCTAAAATTGGTCGAATGAGTAATGGTGACTTACTCTTCTAAAACATACACTTTGAGATTATTTTTTAATTTTGAAATTGAATTGAAACGTGACACGCCGTTTATCTTACTTTATTCAAGTAAGGCCTTATAAGGCAAGGAAACAAATGTAAATAGTAGGGGAAATATAGAGTGGCGAGAAGACGATTCTCAGAATTTTATTTCCTTTGCATCCTCCTATACTCCATGGAAATTAGATCAAAAAAGAGCTGTTTTGTTAACAAAAATGTAACATTGGTTTTTTTGCTGGAATATGTTCATTTCGGCATCCTATAAAACATATCTCGATGGTAACTCTGAACGACCTGTGCAAAAAAAGTGGCGGGCCAAAAATTGTCACGATTTTCGGTTTTTTGAGTGTATCTCGAAAAGTAAAAGCTGTATCGAAAAATGTTTTAAACAAAAGTTGTAGAGAATTAAAAAACTTATCGATTCATATAATATAAGCTATAGGTGGCACCACTAGTTGTCGAGTTATATTTTTTTCGACAAAATTTACGGTTTTTTTTTAAAGACATTTATTAACAAATTAGCGATTTAAAATTTAACATAAATATTCTAAAAAAGTATGTCAAACCCGGAATCTGTGAGTTTTTTATTTTCCGAGAAATTCGACGTCAAAATTGAAAATTCAACCTCGATTTTCCGCTTTCCTAATTAAGGTACAATACTCAATTTTAATGGAAATTGTTTGTATTATTTTGTATTTTGAAGATCCATTAAAAATTTTTTTTTTTCATTCGTGGGCCGCGAAATTTTGCAAAAACCAATTTTTGCACCAAAAAAATTACGATAACTTTTCACCGGATGAAGATAAAATTTTTTTAATGCGTGCATTGGATTTACATGTATCGTTTACGATCTCAAAAAAAAATTAATTTTGAATGAAAAAAACGTTTTTTTTTTCAAAAATTCATAATGGCGTGTCAAATGAATATTAAGGGCTTAAATTTGCAGAAGATGCTTTTTAATACTTGTAGTTTACCTGTGAACTTTTTGGATCCAAGAAATACGCTTCCATTCGATCTGTGAACCTTCGAAAATTGAGCCGAATCTAATCGACAATAATTGTTGCAGGCCGCTGTCTGCGGGTTGCCATAGTTCAGGCGCATTATTCATTGGCGCTTCAAGGAAACTGATGCATCACAAGTAATATTTATAATATTGATGTTGTTTTATTAATTTATGTGATAGTAACAAATTATTAATTTGTTTATTAAAAAATTTTTTACAAAAAATTATAGAGAAAATCACAGAAATATCCAACTATATATTACAAATTCTACTATTTTTTTTCCTTACATTATTATTATCTAACAGTTTATGAACAAAATTTTTACAAAAATTATAGAGAAAATCATACAAATATTCAATTATATATAACATATTATACTGTTTTTTTCCTTTATATTATTATTACTTAATAGTTTATTAACAAAATTTTTACGAAAATTTCTATAAGAAAATCATATAAAAATATAATAATAATATATAATACGTCATATAAATATTTAATAATACATTAAAATTCCTTGCGAAAATCATACAAATATATCAGTTATAGATTCATCTTTCTTTTTTTGTTAGTTTTGTTAATAAACTATTAATGTATTATTAAATATTTATATGATTTGCTTATAAAAATTTTCGTAAAACTTTTGTTAATAATAAGATAAAGGAAAAACAGTATCATATGTAATATATAACTGAATACTTGTATAATTTTCTCTATAATTTTTTGTGAAAGTTTTGGTAATAAACTGTTAGATAATAATAATATAAAGGAAAAAAAAAACAGTGGAATATGTAATATATAATTGAATATTTGTATGATTTTCTCTATATTTTTTTGTAAAAATTTTGTTAATAAACAAATTAATAATTAATATGACTAAACAAATTGTTACTATCATATAAATTAATTAAACAACATCAATATTATAAACATTACTTGTAATGCATAAGTTTCCTTTAAGCGCCAATGAATAATGCGCCTGAACTATGGCAACCCGCCGGCAGCGGCCTGCAGCAGCTATTTTCAATTAGATTCGGCCCAATTTTCGGTTCACAGATCGTATGGAAGTGTATTTCTTGGATCCAAAAAATTCACAGGTAAAGTAAAAGTATTAAAAAGCATCTTCGGCAAATTTGAGCCCTTAATATTCATTTGCCAAGCCATTATGAATTTTTGAAAAAAAAAAACGTTTTTCTCATCCTAAATTAAAAATTATTGTTTTAAGATCGGAAATGATACATCTATATCCAATGCACGCACTAAAAATTTTTTTATCTCCATCCGGTGAAAAGTTATCGCAATTTTTGGTGCAAAAATTGGTTTTTGCAAAATTTCTTGGCCCACAATTTAAAAAGAATTTTTTTTTAATTAGATCTTCAAAATACCAAACAATACAAACTATTTCCATTAGAATTGAGCATTATATCTTAATTCGGAAAGTGGAAAATTGAGGTTGAATTTTCAAATTTGACATCGAATTTCTCGGAAAATAAAAAACTCACAAATTCCAGGTTTGACATACTTTTTTAGAACAATAATACCTATGTTTATTCCTAGGGTGACAGCACCAATTATGGACATGTTAAGGATACCTTTTTCCGTTTTATAAAATAAAATTCGTGTTTTTATGTGTACAGATACCGTATAGTGGTAAATTAATTTAGAGATAATATGAGAAGACGAATCTTTAAGTTGAACTTTAAATAGTTGGATATAAATATGTTATTTTACTTAAAAATGTAGAAAGTTCAAAATCACCATTAATGGACACCTAAATCCCAGTAATGATCAACCAGTTATGGACAAGTTCAATGAAAGAAACCCAGTCATTAGCAGTAACCTGGCTTTTTCTAAAAAGCATTCAATTACAAATTTAGGTAGGTACGTAAATTATAGGTATATTTAAAAAGAATAGGCACTTATTAATCATAAATTAGCTTTTATTTGAGCTTTATTTGAACTCACATTATTTGCGATAATGACCCCCAATTAAAATATTTCTGAAAAAAAAAACTTATTCTCATATAATCTATGGCATCGAAGTAATAGTCTCATAAATTTATCATTTACAGTCTCAGTATCATTAAAGTATTTATCCATTTCATATATAAAAACATTATAAAACTAAAAACAAAATGAGCAAAGTAACAAAAACTAAGTAAATTCTTATAAAATTAAATTGCTTTTTCTTACAAACAAAATATTAGGTAATAATGAGATCTTCAGAGATCTGTGAATTAAAAATACTAAAAATCACAAAAGGAAGTGTGCCTACGTAATTAAATACTGTATAAATCAGGTAAGTATTTCTCCATTTCCTTAACTTTATAGAAACCTCTTTTATTCAGAAGCAAAGGTTCACTTATAACTTCTATTAGATCGTGTTTTTATACCATATTTTATCAGGTTTCTCAGGCCATCTAAAAGAATTGCCTGTTGATAGTACCATAGTGCTAATTTCATACTGGTCTTTATCAACGGCTTCTGTTCTGCCCGGGAAAAACTCGTCTTCATATTTTACTATGACAAACTGTCCGGGTCGAACAATGGCTTTGTATTTTGAAGGTAACGTTTTGATTTTTAGCATGTTTAGCGATTCATCTTCAGAATTTTCTTCACTTTTGTTTTCGCGACGTCTTTTGATCTCCCTTTTTTCATGCGCGAGTCCAGCTCTTTTCCGCTGTTTACACTCATCTACTTTTGCCCTTTCTCCGTTATCTTCGGTAATGCCATCCTCTTTTTCATTATAACTACGGTTTTCACTCTCAGCATATGTTATTTCTAAATCTGTATCTTCGGAAGTTGTGTCATCCTGGTCCATTGCTTTTTTTCTAGATTTAGAACATCGTTTGTCCATCATTGGTAATTTAGTCTGTACTCGATCCAGTAATAAACATTGTAAAAAACAGAGATTTTAGGTTATGTTTCTATTTAATATTATGACAAAATATATTCTTAGTTCCTAATATTCAATATAAAATAATATCAAACTTAATTATCAAATAACATAATGAAGTAATTCACGAAAATATATACTTACTCTCTTAACGATTTTCATAATAAAACCGGATTTTTCGGACGTAGCTCATACTTCACTTATATTTAGGCTACCATCTTGAAGAAAGTGGCCGATCTTGACATTTTGATTTGTTAGTAAGACAACTGACCCCCTACTACTTATAATCCAGTGTTACCATCCCCAAAATTCTTTTGCGTTTGGTTATTATTTCGGTTTATTTAGAAAAAATGTCCATCATTGGTTCTTGTTCATAATTGGTGCTATCACCCTAATTAAAAAAAAAAACCGTAAATTTTGCCGAAAAAAAAATCTCGATAACTAGTGGCGCCACCTATAACTTATATTATATCGATAGGTTTTTTAATTCTCTACAACTTTTGTTTGAAACATTATTCGATACAACTTTTACTTTTCGAAATAAACTCAAAAAATCGAAAATCGTGACCATTTTTGGTCCGCTCTTTTTTTTGCACTGGTCTTTCAGAGTTACCATCGAGATATGTTTTATAGGATGCCGAAATGAACACATTCCAGCAAAAAAAAACAATGTTACATTTTTGTTATTGACGAAAGTCTATTTTTCATGGAGTACTAGGGGAATTAATAATGCGACTCGATTGTATTACACACGACTCATGGGTAATAAAAGTTATTACTAAATCTAAAGCAAATAAGTTTCAAAGGTATATTTTATAGAATTTTTTAAAGCCGTAATCTGAAAAGCCACGGAACGGGTGTCATTTTTATGTCGTTATAAATACTATACGCAGCAATATAAATAATTTACAGGGCTTTTTTATAACAAGGTTTTTTTAAAAAAAGCACTTTTACGCGACCTTTCCCTTATTTATCTTTGTCAAAATAATCTCAAGAGTCCCATAAATATGACACAAATGAAAAAGGATATAAAATCTAAAAAGCTCAGGGCGTCTGGAATAAAATATTCGAAATATTTTCGGAGTATTCTTTTATTAATGGTGTTTGTTTGGACGATGCAATTAAAGGAGATAATTAGCTATCATCATAGAAAAACATGAAAAATAACTTACAGGTCGTCCTTTAACATGTTCCTATTTAAATAGAATGCGTTCTTTGTTTTCAGTTACAGTTGATAAGTTTTCTCTTGCAGATATTTGAGTTTGCATCAAACGCCCAGCGGCCTTACGATAAAATGGACACCCAATCAGCTGATGAATGGATTTACAGAAGAGTCTCAGGATAAAAGGTATGTATTCAAAATATTTTTTGGGTAGAGAGCTTATAAAAATGACATATTGAATCAACGCAAACATAGCTTCTTCATCTAGGTACCCCGACAAAATAGCCCAGACAAAACAGCCATGTCAATATAACCTCTTCAAAATAGTCCCCTGAGAAAATGGCTCAGTTGAAATATTCCCATGATAAAATAGCCCGATTAGGAATGGACTAGGTAGACGGTAAATTGTGTGTGAACGCATTTCTCTCAACCCAATTTATTTACGGAGGCAATTAACATATTTCTCTCTCTGTCTCTCTAACAGCCCAACCTGGTCCACTCCTAGACATAGGCCTCCTCTAGTCTCTTCCACTCCAACTTATCTTCTGCAATCCGGATTTCCTTTTTATGTCGTCTATCCATCTTTTTGGGGGCCTTTCGATACTTTTTTTTGACGACCTAGATCTCCATTGCAATATATGTTTTGTCCACCTTGTATAGTCTTGCCTAGCGACGTGTCCCACCCATGTACATTTTCAGGTAGCAATGCGTTTTATCACATCCTTCGCTTTCGTGCGTCTTCTTACTTCTTCGTTCCCTATTCGGTCACGTAGTGATATTCCCAGCATGATTCTTTCTATTGCTCGCTGTGTAGTACGCAGTTTATTGGCTTCTTTAACTGTTAATATTGTTGAATCCATTCCATAGGTCATTACTGGGAGAACGCAGGAGTCAAATACTCTTCTTTTCAAATGAATGGGAATATCGGGGTTTTTAACAGCGTATCTCAATCTTCCGACGGCTGCCCATGACATTCTAATTATTCTATTTATTTCTGCTTCTTGGTTTTCTTTCCCAACATAAAGAGGCGTATCTTCTGGAGACAATATTTTGTTTTTTACTAAGTTCAGGCTTAATCCAACTTTCTCTGAAGAATTTTTCAACTCAGAGAGCATTTCCTGTAACTGGTCTTCATTACTTATTAATACCACGTCATCCGCGAAACATAAATGGCTGAGATATCTACCATCGATGCTAATGCCCTTATGTTTCCAGTTTAGTTGTTTAAAGGGTCCAGATCGGCTTTTGAAGTCAGTATATTTTGAGAGTTTGTCGACGCAAGTTGAATTAGTTTGACAAGTGTCAAAAGTGAACATTGGAAGCAGTTCTCTAAAAGAATGGAAGGAGACTTCTATAGTGTACAAAAACAAATGTGGCGACTGATAAGACAACAACGCAAAGAAATATCTGAACTCTCCGAAATAAACAAAATATCAGAGGAGAAATGAATAGACTACCTAACAAAATTATTTGAGGGAGATGCTAACATTGGAAAAAACAACATACCAGCAATAAGGAATAATGTGGAAGTCACCATTCAAGAAGTGGAGAAAGCTCTAAAATCCTTAAAAAATAGAAAGTCTCCCGGGCAAGACGGAATTCATAACGAATTGTTGAAATACGGAGGACAGCGACTAACACAGGAACTCACAAGCTTCATTCGAAAAATTCTGACACAATGCAAAGTACCAGATAGGTGGAGAACCAGCACAATGATGCTTATGTTTAAAAAAGGTGACAAACAAGAACCAGGGAACTACAGGGGTATTAATCTACTGGACACAACTCTGAAACTCGTTACGAAAGTAATCAAAAATAAAATTAATTCGGTTACAACACTGGAAGACGAACAGCAGGGATTTAGATCAGGAAGGTCTTGCGTGGATGCAGTATTTATTCTACGACAGATAGTCAAAAAATCTATAGAATACAATAAACCAACATTTTTATGCTTTATAAATCTAACAAAAGCATTCGATCGCATAAAGCTAGATGACGTAATCCACCTGTTATATAAGAGAAATATTCCTATCAATATAATTCAGACCATCGAAAACATATACGCAAACAATAAAGTTCAGATTCGCACTAACGGTAAATTATCTACACCCATACCAGTCAACAGCGGTATTAGACAGGGAGACTCGCTTAGTCCTTTGTTGTTTAACATGATAATGGACGAAATAATAAAGGAGGTGCGACTTGGTAGAGGATATAAAATGGGTGATACAGAAATAAAAATTCTCTGTTACGCTGATGACGCTGTGATATGTGCCGAAAATGAAGACGACCTCCAGAGATTGTTAAATACCTTTAATCTTACGGGAAGAAAATATAATATGATTATCTCAGCCGAAAAAACTAAATGTATGACAACCTCAAAAGAACCCCTCCGATGCAAACTAGAACTAGACGGTCAAATAATACAACAAGAAATGAGTTTCAAATATCTAGGAATCGACATAACTAGTTATGGCAACATCGAAGATGAAGTAAAAGGGCAGGTGGCCAAAGCAAACAAAGTGGCGGGTTGCCTCAACGACGTGATCTGGCGAAACAAACACTTACAACAAGAAACAAAGGTTCGGATCTACAAAACCACAATTAGACCTATTATGACATACACCTGAGAAACACGGCCAGAGACGACAAAAACGAAACAACTATTGGAGACTACAGAAATGAGAATACTTCGACGAATAACAGGAAAAACGCTACTAGACAGAGAAAGAAGCGATAACATCAGGCAATCATGCAACACAGACTGCATTAATGAGTGGGTCCTACAACGTAAGACACAATGGAACAAACACATAAGCCGAATGACAGAGGATAGACTGGTGAGGATCGCACGAGATAAATCGCCTAGTGGTACACGCAGTAGAGGTCGACCATGGAAAAGGTGGAGCGACAATTTAAGTCCAGAATGAGGAAAATCGAAGAAGGAACAGGTCAGGGACCTATTATAGAAGGTAGAAGAAGAAGAAGTGTCAAAAGTAAGGTTGACAATAAAAAGTTATTAAAATAATATACAGTGTGTGTAGTTTGTTTGAAGACCAGCCGTCCGGAACAATATCAACAATTATCGACTACAGAAGAACATGCTATAGCTTTATTGCAAAATGAGAAAAAGTTATTATTGTGGTGCAATGAATGCAAAATTGCGCCCAAGAGTTCTCTAAAAATTACAGAATTGGTTGAAAACTTAAAGCGGAACTTACAAAGAAAGATATGTTTCTAGAAAAATTAGAAAATAAATATGAGCTTGTTAAAAAGGGCCTCGAACGTGACATAAACAAACTCTCTGTTCAAAATAGAGAAAAAGATTCGCACATTAACAGACTTAAGCGGCGTATCCAGAATTTGGAGGACATAGTTTTTAGTGCTGAGAGGGATTGTGATGAGAAAATTTTTAATTATCTAATCATCAATATCTAAGAAAACGCGTTATTTTTCTCATTTATATTTTTAGTGAGCTTGTCAATGCGAGAAAACAGAATGTTTTTAACGAGAGGACGGGCTCCAGACGATAATTAAAAACAACAACATGCTTGAAAGTTAAATTGTCTGCATAATTCCCGATGCACAAGTGAAATTTGCTCTAATATTTTCCGAGCACAGTAATAACGGAGAACGAGTTTTATTAATGGAAAATAGAAGCGATTACTGCATTTATTTTATGGATATTTTTACTGCGGGAAATCTACATATAAAGTTTTTAAATTTTCGCTAAGCAGCCGCTTTTATTCATGAAAAACAGATGTAATTGCTGCATTTATTTTATGGAGCTTTTACTACGGAAAATCGGCTTATAAAAGTTTTGTAAGTTTTCGCTCTGTATTGGTTTAAAGCTCAAACTCATTTTGAAATAATGCCAAAGCTTAAAAAAGTTTATAGCTTTTAATAATTAATATATGTTTCAGTATTTATTGGGATTATGCACTACAAGTACGGCTAGATGAGATAGTTTACGTCCATTGTCATCAAGACAGCGAAGCAGGGGGGACAATCATTTTAGTCGGGCAAGATGGCGTCCAGAGACCACCGATTCATTTTCCTAAAGGTAAATAATAATTTGCTAAATTTAATTAATTATTGTCGCTGTATGGAAATAACATTGCAGGATTATTTCAAGAGCAACTCTTTCTTAGCGTTTTCTGGAGTTGTAAACGAGTCCTTTGAGATTCCCCCTAAAAAACCAATTTAATGGTGCTTTTAAATATGACGAGTCACGTTCGTGATGCGTCAAAGGAGATAATAAAAGCGTTATCATGTTTCATCGCGATCGAGGCTCGTAGTGATCTATTTTCTGTCTGTTTTTGAGGCGAATTGAAAAGAATTTTTTTATCGAGTTAGACGCTCTTTCGAAAAAATTTACTTTACAGTGAGACCAACGACACGAAAAATAGAAAGAAATTGGTTTCTTGTATCCCATATGCTTTTATTATCTCCTTTAACGCCGACCTCTGAAGGCACAAGGATTTCATGACAAATTTGCGTGGTGTGCTCGACATCAATCGCAGTCATTTAAGTCAGGAGGTCTTGGTGGGCATGAAACAGGTCTGCCTCTACCTACTTATTATGGTAAATTGATAATTTCTTTAACTTTTTTTATGTCTTAAAAATTTCAAAGTCATAGTTTTGTATTATAATATCTCATTATCACGTTGAGATTATCATTGTGTTCTTTTGAACCAGAGCTAATTAAATCTTTTGGAAAAAAGATGATATTATTTCTAAAAAAAATAGAACTTTATCTAAAATGTTTTTGGAGATATAACTGTTTAATAAATCATCAAAAGTAAATGTCAGGTTCATAGGCGTGAAGCGTGAGAAAAAAATGTGATGGGAGATTTCAAAACCCCTTATTTATCAATTCAATTAATTGTTTTTACGAAATTCCTGCGTTATCAGCAGAAACAAATTTTTAAATGCTTTTTTGACACCCTGTATTTTAAACAAGCTGCTTCAAAATGTGACCCAGTAACAGTTCTAGTTTTTTGACTGGAAGAATATACGGTTAACGAAGTGGCCTTCTTATCTGGACACCCTGTGGATTGCTGGAAGAAGAAAAATCTACATACCGTAAAATATTGAATAATTTTTTGGCTTTACCAAATATTCGTTTTGAAGTTAAAACCTGATCTCGATACAAAATGCTTAAAATTTTTAGCGTAATAAAGCCCTTAAAAGCCGATGAAGGAGCCATAAAGAAGTCTTCAGTTGAACAATTTCTAGTCCCAAAGAAGTTTTGGAATGTACAACTTCATTGGCTAGGAATATTGTCGCAATTGTAGGCAAGATGATGGGTTGGCTGTCTTTCTTCGTCACAGTCACATGCGCTGTTTGTACGGATTCGGTTTGATTTGCTCCATATTTTAAGTAAGGCCAGGTGTTTGGTGAAGAGAATGTATGCTAGGAGGTACACTAGCTCGCCACTCTCGTTGCCATTCCTGTTCCAGGTTGAAATTCAATTCAATTAGAAGTTTGACGGTTTGGATAAGTGGTTTTCTGGAATATTATGTGTGCATGCATGTCTGCATTTTTCTACATTGCGATTGCGAGAGCGATTGAGCGACGAAGTGGAGGGGGGGGGGAATGTTGCGCAAAGTGGGCAGCCCGCAAATAGGAGTGATGGTTCCAATAATGATCCATCGAATATACCAATCCGACGACAATGTGTTGGTCACAGCTTCCCAAGAGGTACAATTCAATTTGGCCATGATATTATTCCTAGTTTTAAGTTTTGCGGCAATTTTGGTGTAAGATGTTCTCTGAACGATAATATTCTGTTCAACATTAGCCATTCTGTTATTCAAGTGAAAACATATTGTTTCGGTTTTAGGTCCATTTCTTAAAGTAATTGCTCATGGCCATTAGATCTTCATCTAGGGCATCCCCCATCATAGACAGGTTTTGGTGACTAGATCCCAAGGCCATGTCGTCGGCATAATTAAACTGTCTCGAACGAGTTTCAGGCAGGTCGGACAAATATAAGTTAATGAGTAGAGGGATGAATACCAGCCCCTGCCGAAGACTTTTATTCAGAGTTCTTTTTCTAGTAGTCTGTCCATTTATATGTACTCAAAAAGTGCGGTTGCTTAGCATGCTTTCAATAACACTGGTTGTTGTTTTGCACGTAGTGGATGTTAATTTGTATGTGATGTCCTGTCGTCAGACCAGGTCATATGCTGCTGTGTCTATGAAGACCACTGATGTTTTATTTTGCTTTTGAAAACAGGCTGTTATAAACGATGTTTCCACTGGAAGGTGCTTCATTACTATATCGACAGTGCAATTGTAGATTATTTTCTCCAGCAGCTTGTAACACGAAATGAGTAGAACTATTGGCCTATTTTTATCCTTGCCTGGTTTAAGGGGATCAATTATCCTCTTTTAGTTTCAACTTATGAAGTCGCAATAGTGCAAGAATTCTGAGTGCATTGCGTCATAATCGGGATCCTTTCCTGGTTTCACATCTTTTTTATTTTTGTAATTGCCCCTTCCCTTGCTGAAAAGGAATTTTCAAGACTTGACATTTCGACATTTTCCTTTTTTAGTTGCGTTAGTTTTTCTTTAATTAATGTTGTGCGACCCGATCCGAAGTTGCTGCTGGCTCGACAAGGACAGGTGAAGTACTCGACTCTAGGTTTCTTAAGAGACTCTAGCGCTTTCTAGGGAGTGCTATCCAAGCTGCGCAGTATTTCATCTGCAAGTTCCGGATTCCGCTATTTAAGTATTCTTGGTACAGTGCTTCTTGTCTTCGTTCCAGCCTGAAATATACTCTGTCCGGTATCCTCTACAAATCACCCAGCAGAATTTGCCATAATTTTGGGATTTTGGAGGACTTCAGTGGATGTTACTATCATAGATGCTTTGGACTTTGTTCCAATCGGCTTTGGTGAAGTTCCTCCTGAGCTATGGGATTACATTGGTATTTGGACTCCAATATTCATTAGGACAGGCATGTGCTGACTATGTAGGAAGCTAGGCAATACCTCTTGGTCGGCTAACAGAGGCAAGTAATTTGCGCTTCTTGTGACGTAGCAGAGAACAGAGTCTTTGCCCCAGGCAGCGGATCAAAATGTATCTGGTTGTTTTTCGTCGAGAACAAGATGCACATTGTTGTCCTCAGCCTATGATAGTAATTAAAAACCTGCTTCTTCGTCACTGTTGTAATCCCATTTCGTTCCATGGACGTTGAAGTCACCAATATAGAGCGCAAGATGGCCATCTACTGAAAACACAGTTGCAGGCCACGTCATTCCAGGTGGGGTTTGTATACGTTAGTTATTGTAAGAGGCTCAATCCTTACAGTAATAATATAAATATCATCTGCGGCACTAGGTGAGCGTTTTCAATGCCGCTGCCATTGATGATAGGTCGTTTTGTATGTTATGTATCTGTAAATGAAAGCTCTACGTCGGAACCATTCCTCGTCTTCAGTAAGTGTTTTCTGTAAAGCTACCACATCGAAGTTAGTGTTGGTCAGCAGTTTAGATAAATATTCTGAATAAAACTAATTCTTTTTATGTTCAATTGGTAAATTTAGACTGAAAGTCCAATATTTCTAGTCCGAATTTAAATAGTTCTACTACCAAATAAAAAAAAACGAAAAATAAAACTTAATTTTTCCATCTAACCCGTAAAAACTTTTTCTCTCCCCCAAGAGGGAAATGAACATAATATGTAAAGTTTTTTTTTTAATGAAAAAGAAATAAGACGATCTTTTTATTTGCCAAACTTTTTTTTTCTCTTCCTTTGCATCGCTGTCTTGAAGCGTAAATATGAAAAAACTTTTATATTTTATTTCTTTTTCATGTCCAAAGTTTCTCGTTGTGGCGTTTTTAAGCTGAAAAGAGGCTTTAACGTTTCAGAAGGTTTTCAACGTGAACGCGGTTTTTTTTTTGGTAATTATTCGGAACGATGAAAAAACAAAATTTTCGCTAATTTTGTAACGGTCCCAATACTTTTCTTAAATTTCACTTTTGCTTATTTTTCGACCCATTAAAATTGTTTAATACTGTATAAAATATTTTGTTAAAATATAGCTGAAAATACTAAAAATCAAATCGAATATAGCAAGTGCATCGTTGCCGGATGTTCAAAGATTATGTATCTTTTTTGTTACGGAATACTACAACACGATTTCCAAACTTGTTACGCCATTGGTTTGCAAAATATTGTGTTTAAATTAGATTATTCCAATTCTATTTCGGGCATGAGGGCGAAAAATTCGATAAAGCTTTCAAGGTTGCAACAATACAGAATCAATTTTCAATGAAATGATGAACACGGGTTATCACAAAATTATTTTACGGAAACCTTGGAACGGAGTCGTCCGGAAAAACCTGGATATTTTATATATATGATTTTTGTCAATTGTAAAACATATTTGGTCTTGCTGTCTGAACATCAGACTTTTTATTAGGGAGAATTATGTTCACCGATCATAACGCTTCTTGTGTGTTGTTGTTGTCAAGAACGAGAACTTGTTTCGATTCAGTTAGTCGGAAAATATACTACTTACTGCTTGACTCACAGTATATATCTCATCTCTCTATTAATTTGCAAATTTTTCAGTTAATACAATAAATAAAACAATCCAGAATTAAAAAAAAAATTAATAATGAACAAAAATGATTTTGTATTTATAAAGAAGTAGCATTTTTTCTCCACATTCACAAAAAAGCTGCAGGGGTCATTAATTTCCTTAGAACTAAACAATTTTAACATTTGAAATATCAATTTACCCGATAACTCTGGACAACATGTATCTAAAATAAAGTCGACTAAATCTTACGATTTGGTGTACTAAAATCAAAACTAATCCTTTTACTAGTAGTTCAAGTTCTAGATTACTCTACCATAGATTATCCTGAGGTTCTTAATTTGAAATGCGTTGCATGCTTGACCCTATCAAAAGCTTTCATGTACTTTGCGAACACTTCCATACGATCTGTGAACCTTCGAATATTGGGCCGAATCTAATCGAAAATAGGTGCTGCAGGCCGCTGTCGACAGGTTGTCATAGTTCAGGAGCATTTTTCATTCAAGGAAACTTATGCATCACAAATATTATTTATAATATTGATGTTGTTTTATTAATTTATATGATGACAATTTGTTTAGTCATATTAATTATTAATTTGTTTATCAACAAAATTTTTACAAAAAATTATAGAGAAAAACATAATGATATTCAATTATATATTACATATTATACTGTTTTTTTTCCTTTATATTATTATTACCTAATAGTTTATTAACAAAATTTTTACGAAAATTTTAGAAATTTCTGAAATGTACAGGTTTGTGTGAGTAGTGTGATGAACAGTCCGATAATTGCTCTGAAAATTTTATTTTCTGCGATTTAGATAACCATGATTACAATTTAGAAGAAATTAATAATATGTGTCAAAATGATTTTGACTACGAAAATGTTAATAATGATGAGAATGATATGTACAATGAAATTGAGAATAATGATGAAAACCGTATGTGCGATGTAAGTGAGAGTAATAATTGCTATGATGAAATGGACGCCGAGTGCATAAAAGTGATAGAAAAAAAAAAGAAAGATGAATGTATAATTGATATATTCTATTTGTATGATTTTCGCACGTAATTTTAATGTATTATTAAATATTTATATGATTTATTATATATTATTATTATATTTTTATATGATTTACTTATAGAAATTTTCGTAAAAATCTTGTTAATAAACCATTAGGTAATAATAATATAAAGGAAGAAAACAGAATAATATGTAATATATAATTGAATATTTTATACGATTTTCTCTATAATTTTTTGTAAAAATTTTGTTAATAAACAAATTAATAATTAATATGACTAAACAAACTGTCATCATATAAATTAATAAAACAACATCAATATTATAAATATTACTTGTGATGCATAAGTTTCCCTGAAGCGCCAATGAAAAATGCGCCTGAACTATGGCAACCCGTTGACAGCGGCCTGCAGCAGCTATTTTCGATTAGATTCGGCCCAATTTTCGAAGGTTCACAGATCGTATGGAAGTGTATTTCTTGGGTCCAAAAAATTCACAGCTAAATTACAAATATTAAAAAGCATCTTCTGCAAATTTGAGTCCTTAATATTCATTTGCTACGTCACTATGAATTTTTGAAAAAAAAAAAGTTTTTTTCTTCCAAAATGATTTTTTTTGACATCGGAAATGATACATCTAAATTTTTTCTCCATCTGAAAAGTTATTGTAATTTTTTTGATGCAAAAATGGGTTTTTGCAAAATTTCTCGTCCCACGATTGAAAAAAAAATTTTTTATAGAGCTTCAAAATATGAAACAATACAAACAATTTCCATTAAAATTGAGCATCGTATCTTAATTAGGAAAGCGGAAAATTGAGGTTGAATTTTCAACTTTGACCTCGAATTTCTCGAAAAATAAAAAACTCGCAGATTCCGTGTTTGACACACTTTTTTAGAATGATAATATCTATATTTATGTTAAATTTTAAATCGGTAATTTGTTAATAAATCTTTTTAAAAAAAAAAACAAAAATCGTGAATTATGTTGAAAAAAAATATATCTCGATAACTAGTGGCGCCACCTATAACTCATTCCAGCAAAAGAACTAATGTTACATTTTTGTTACTGACGAAAGTTTATGTTCAATTGAGTATCATTTTATGGCACGAAGAACTTCAGATTTTAAAATTTCCGGCCCTTCGTCTTGATGTACATTACCTTGTATGTTTGGCCTATCGTCTTCAAACAATTCGGTTATATATTTATTCCATATTTCAAGAATTTCCCGTCCATCAATAATAGTTTTTCCCGCACTATCTTCTTCTTCTTCATGTACCTTCTCCATTTCGGAGGTTGGCTATCATCATTGCTATTCTGACCTTGGAAGCCGCGGCCTTGAATAGATCAGATGACTTGACGTTGAACCATTCTCGCAAATTCCTAAGCCAGGATATTCTTCTTCTTCCAACAGATCTTTTTCTCACAATCTTTCCCTGGATTATGAGTTGCAGAATCTTATACCTTGGACCTCTCATGATGTGGCCGAGATATTGCAATTTTCTCTTTTTTACTTCATATAGGATCTCTACGTCCTTCTTCGTTCTTCTCAGAACCTCCAAGTTGGTGACATGTTCTGTCCATGATATTCGCAGCATCCTACGGTAGGTCCACATCTCGAAGGCTTCTAGTTTCTGCTCGCACTATCCACTAGAATATTAGTGGTTTGTATAAGCCAGCAACCTCCCAAAACTGTCTTGTACATGCTGAACATGTCATGCTTCCTTTCGAGTTCTTCCATTTCCAAACACCTATCCGCCATCAAATTCTCTTTAGCTCGTATTTTTTGTTTTATTTCTCTTTCGTTTTCTTTCGTATTCTTCTGCTTTGTCTTGTTTATTTCAAAAGGTGTAGTATTTCTTTCGCCATCCATTGTTGTTTCTTGTGTCTATTTGGTACTCTATGTTCTTCTAATATCATATGTTCATGAAATTTCCATGTATCCTCGACACTTTTTGTTGTTCTTATTCCTTTCATGTAATTATTTACATTTTTTTCGATTTTACTTTTGTTGACGTCTGTTATAGTGGTGTTTCTTCTCTGACCGTTTTAGCTTGACTCTTACGTTACAGACTAAAATGTTGCGGCCAGACCCAATATCCGCGCCAGGGTATGCTGTAACTCTGTTGATGGAGTTCCTAATCTTAAAACAATATATACCGAATACGTTGTGTATTCTTATACATAAATTATTTTCAAGCTGTGCTCGTTTTGAGTATATCGGATTAACCCTAGTTAACCTCCTTTTCTGTCTGATTTGACCTTTGAACTCTAAATCTCTTTACCAAGCATGTCTCCGACGTACAAAGTTTTAAGATTTTATAAAAGTTTCCTTCTATAAATTTTCAACAAATTATTTTCAAGAGAAAAGCTGCACCGAACTTCATTTTTATGCTTCGCAAGACTTGCGCTAGAAATAAAATGACAATGTGTGGTCGCTTTTATACTTTCCGGAAGTTTTTATTTAACGGGAATACTCTTCTGTGGCAAGTTATTTTCTTTTTTGGAGCTATATTTATGGAATTAAACAAATTATATTTAAATAGGAGATTCAATGAAGGCACATTCCAGTGGACCTAGTTAACATTTCCATTATTTTGTTTTAATGTTGATTTATTTTCTAATATTTTTATTATTTAGGTTAAAGTTGTTGTTATCGTTTGTTCTGGCAGTATATGTAGAATCTTTAATCCACCATCTTGGATCCGCCATTTATGTCAGATTCGTAATGTGCGATCCCAAAAACTTAATTTTTATCCGCCATATTGGATACGCCATAATAAATTTTTTAAAAATAATTCCAGATTCGTTATGTGCGACCCCAAAAACTCCCCCATACCAGTTTTGGGGAAAATCGAACAAAATTTATTTTTTCGTCCGACATATTGTATTTTTTAAAAATACTTTGGATTCGGTATGTGCGACTCCAAAAACTCCTCAACACCAATTTTCGAGTATATCGAACAAAATTAAATTTTCTTATCCGCCATATTGGATCCGCCATATTGAATTTTTTAAAAATAATTTCAGATTCGTTGTGTACTACCCCAAAAATTTCCCCATACCAATTTTGGAGAAAATCGGACAAAATTAATTTTTTTTCCGCCATCTTGGATTTTACTGCACCAATTTTGTCCAAAAAAATATGGGACCACCCCAGCAACTCCTTGAACATAACGTAAAAAATTTCATTCAAATCGGTGCCACCGTTTCGGAGTAATCAGTGTACATACATAAAAAAATACATAGTCGACGAATTGAGAACCTCCTTCTTTTAGAAGTCGGTTAAAAAATATAAGGTGTATCGTTTAAAAAAAAGTTATGTATTTCAGTACAAAATTTTTCGAATTTGAACCAATGTATTGAACACCCTGCTATATAACTGCTATTAAAATGCCCAGAAACCATCAAAAATACCAGGTTGAGACTAACAAGTTTTTACACTGTTACTATATTTGACATGTTGACTTACTAGCACTTTTTCCTGACGTTTCTATGGGAAAAAATATACTAAAATGTGATATAACCGCAAGATTGTTGAGTACAAATGGAGATTTGCTTCAAGTTTATCTTAATTATAACTATTTATTACTTTCCATGTAAGATAGTGCATTAGGTTTTTCCTAACAATTTTCTAATTTATCCATATCATGAAGGTATTAATAACATGAAACAATAGGGTTGTTGGAGGGGTCCTTCCAAAACCACCCGTCCAGACTGGACCTTCTGGCCGCCCCACCTAATGATTTTTACCGGGATTAAAATACATGGTTGTGAAGTATTGACCATATAAGTTTTTGAGAAGTGAAGTTAAAATATTTAACTGGTTTAGGGAGTGAGACTTGCTCCTGAAATTTTTGTTACAAGTGGTTGGAAGAAATAATCTTTACTTAACTTTAGTATTTCCAGATAATAAATTTGAATTAAAAATTGTATTTACGATTTGACTTTGGCAACAATTTCTGCTTCGATCGAGATTAACAAAAAAAAAATAGAAGTCACGTGATTAGCATTATCTGTCAAATTTTAATAAAAAAAAAAAATTGAAAAGTGGGGTTACATCTCAAAATATCGGAAAAAGTTATTTGAAAAAGTTTTTCTAAATGCAATTTTTAGTCCATATGCAAAATTTCAGCTGTATCGAATAATTTAGATGTTTTTCCCCTTTTTTGTAAATTGCACCACTGTTGCAAAATAAGACTCAACGCAACCTACATAAAACTTCTTAGTTTTAACAATGCTTCATTCCAGACAGTTTTTTTAAAGTAGCTCCATAGTAAATGTGTGTTTTCCTACAAAATCCTAATAGGAAATTTGGTCACATGTCAAAGTTTATTTGTTTTTGACCCCCCTTAATTATCATCATTGTTTTCTAAATCGCAGGAAAAAAACAGTAGAATATGTAATATATAATAATAAGAATATATATAATAATAATATATATAATAAACAGCCTAATTTCTGAAGCTCGGCTTAATAGCATCAAAGAAGAAATTGAACGTGAGATCAGAGGCACTGACAATAACAACAATCCGATTGCTGAACCTGAGCCACAACCGGAACCTGAGGTCCAAGAACAGCAGGAACAGCTGAATGACGAAACTCAACAGGACAACACTGAACTCTTTTATCAAAAACTGTCAACGGAAATGAGTGCTGCGGTGTTGGAGTATGATGGAAGCAATCCGTTAAGAAGACCGGCACTGCCAAAAATTAATTCATCCAAAAAACTGGGTGCCATGTTGGACATCATGAACAATCGGATTTTACCAGCTTATGTTTCGGATGCCTACACTCTGGAGTCCTTACATATGACCATCTACTGTGCCGCGATTGCTATAGCTAGAGCTCTAGAAATTAAAGTTACAACAGAGCGCCGACCAGCAAGAAGAGAACCCAACACACCACCATGGGAAAGACGTCTAAATAAGAAAATTGAAAATCTTCGAATAGATATAGGACAGCTGACGGAGTACATCAGGGGCACAAGGACTTTTCGACTGCAAAGGCGAGTTGAAGAAATCATGAATCGTGTCCGATATCATTCGCAACAAGATCCAGCGAATATTACTGCTCAGCAATGCCTTGATTCGCTGAAACAGAAGCTCTCTGTTATTGCGGGACGGCTAAGGAGGTACAAGACCAGCAATAACCGAAAACGAGACAATGCGCTTTTCCAACGATCAGAAAAGACTTTCTACCGTAAGCTAAACTCTCCACCTAATATAGCAGATAATAGATATCCCAATAGAGAGCAGGTAGAAGAGTTTTGGGGAAACCAACTTTCCACACCAGCCGATTTTAACATCGCATCTGGCTGGATCAATGAAGAACACCAAATCTGCCAAGATTACAGCCAGATGCAGTTTGAGCCATTTACCACCGAAGAAATTTCAAGAATAATCAAAGAATCCCATAACTGGAAAGCTCCAGGTCTCGATGGGATCCAGAACTACTGGCTTAAAAAGTTATGGTGTATGCACCATCAGCTGGCTAATCTTATTAATGATGTTTTTCTTAACCCAGCAAAAATGCCATTGTTCTTGACCGAAGGTATTACGTACCTCCTACCAAAGGACCAACATAACACACATGACCCAGCTAAGTATAGGCCGATCACCTGCCTACCCACACTGTATAAGGTGATCACCTCCTGCTTGACCCAACGCATCTATGCTCATTGTGAGCAAAATAACATCATTGCAACTCAACAGAAAGGATGCACGAGGGGAGAAATGGGATGCAAGGAACAATTGATTATTGACTCTGTCATATGTAACCAAGCCTGTACCAACCGAAGAAACCTCTTTGCTGCCTACGTGGATTATAAGAAGGCCTTCGACTCGGTGCCACATGAGTGGCTCAAAACTATATTGAGAATGTACAGGGTCGATAATAATTTTGTTTCCTTTTTAGAACGCATCATGTCAACCTGGAGGACTAGGATCCAATTGCAAGTGCCATCCAGCGACACCATCGAAACTAACACCATTCCGATACGGAGAGGAATTTTTCAGGGCGATTCACTTAGCCCATTGTGGTTCTGCCTTGCAATGAACCCACTATCACGCCGTTTGAACTCCACCAGATACGGCTTTAGTGTTAGAAATGACAACGAAGAGGTAGTCAGAGTGAATCATCTTCTATACATGGATGATCTTAAAATGATGGCTGCTACCAGAAACCAGCTGGAACAAATGCTTAAAATTGTAGAGGAGTTCTCCGGGGATATCGGAATGCAATTTGGACTTGACAAGTGCCGTATTTTAAACATCGTTAAAGGAAAGATACAACCAGGGGCTTTTGAAATGCAGAACGGTGAAACTATAGCTGCAATGGAGGCAGACCAAACATACAAATATCTAGGTATGAAACAGGCTAAAAGAATTGACCATGGCACTATGAAAGCTGAATTGACAACCGAATTTGTCAGGAGGGTAAGGCGGGTATTAAGAACTAATTTAAATAGTAGAAATTTGTTTAAGGCGCTCAACACGTATGCTTGCTCAGCGCTGAGCTACTCCTTTGGAATTGTAAAATGGAGCAGGACGGACATCCAAAACCTGCAAAGAAGAATAAGGACACTGCTAACAAAAGCACAAAGACATCATCCTAGGAGTGCCATTGAACGTACAATGCTTCCAAGACACCAAGGAGGAAGAGGATTGGTGGATATTGGTAAACAGCTCGATCAACAAATAATAAACTTACGTTCATATTTCCACAGGTTAGCGGACTCTTCCACACTACATCGAGCAATATGCGAGGCAGACGACTCAACGCCGCTACAGTTGAGGGAACAAGATATTACTTCTCACCACCAAACAGACCAAGAGAAGTTACAAACCTGGCTGCGGAAGCCACTTCATGGACGGCATCCAAATGAGGTCAATCAGGACAATGTCGACAACTCAGCGTCGAACTACTGGTTGATTTCAGGACAGATGTTTCCGGAAACGGAGGGCTTCTTGTTGGCTATCCAAGACCAGGTTATTCCGACGAAGAACTATCGGAAGTTCATTATTAGAGATCCCTCAATAGAGAATGACCAGTGCAGATATGGCTGTCGAACATCGGAGACAATTCAGCACATAACTGGAGGATGCCAAGCGTTTGCCGCAACCGAGTATAAGGAAAGACACGACTCAGCCGCTAAGATACTCCACCAAGAGTTAGCAGAAAAGTTGAACCTATTACAGGTAGGAAAAGTGCCTTATTACAAATACAATCCAGAGCCTATTCTTGAAAACAACCAGTTCAAGTTATATTGGGATCGAACGGTTCTGACGGATCGAACAGTTGCTCATAATAGACCAGATATTATACTAATAGATAAAATTTCTAGGCGAACTACACTAATCGACATCGCTGTACCTAACAACAACAACCTAAGACCAAAATACAACGAGAAGATCGCCAAATACAGAGATCTGGAGGTGCAAATCCGAAGACAGTGGGCAATGAACAGCGTCCAAACGATTCCCATAATACTCTCAACAACTGGAGTGATACCAAATAACCTACTGCAGAACATCAAGGGACTGGGTCTTAGTGAGCATCTGTATAAACCGATGCAGAAAGCAACTCTTCTAGCAACCGCGCGAACCGTTCGAAAGTTCATGGGAAATACAGCAGACCACGTCACCTAGGACCCGATAACATGGAAAGGGTTCACACAGAGCTTCATACTTCTGGTACCTTTGTGTACCTGGTATGAGTGAATATTCCCTGGAGGGAGTGCGAAGCCGTCTGGCTTGTAAATCATGATAATAATAATAATATATATAATAATATAATATCGGGATGAAAATTACTATCCGCAACTGAATACACCGCTAAACACAACAATGTAGGAAAGATAATATATACAGCATTAACACAGAGATTAGGCATCACAAATGACATGCAACCCTATTATAAATATACACCACAACAAGTTATAGAGAGCCCAACACACAAAATATACTGGGACAACACCATTCTTACAGACAAAACGATAGTGGCAAATAGACCAGATATTACACTTATAGACAAAAAAAAATAAATATATTTAATCGACATTGCGGTCCCAAGTGATCATAACATTCATGACAAATACACCGAAAAAATGGAGAAATACATGCCGTTAGCCCAAGAAGTACGAAGGATATGGAAATAGGAAAAAGTCACCATCATACCTTTTATAATCTCGGCTACAGGAATAACACCCAACACATTCACGAAAGGCTTACAAACATTGGACCTACCTTTATACATCCACTCACAGATACAAAAAGCAGTGATGTTGAGCACAACTACAATAGTGCGAGAATTTATGCAATAAGATTAATATGAACTTGGCAAAGCCCGTTCCTATTATTTAAACAAAACCAGGAAGCCTGTGTAACTGTAAATGAAAATAATATATATATATATATATATATATATATATATATATATATATATATATATATATATAATAAAGTGATACCAAAGAACCTCCTGCAGAACATCAAGGGACTGGGCCTTAGTGAGCATCTGTATAAGCCGATGCAGAAAGCAATTCTTCTAGCAACCGTGCGAACCGTCCGAAAGTTCGTAGGAAATACAGCAGACAACGTCACCTAGGACCCGATAACATGGAAAGGGTTCCTACAGAGCTTCATACTTTTGGTGTCTTTGTATGCCTGGTATGAGTGAATAATCCCTGGAGGGAGTTCGAAGCCGTTTGGCTTGTAAATCATAATAATAATAAACTTCTTAGTTTTAACAATCCTTCATTCCAGACATTTTTTTTTAAAGTAGCGCCATATTAAATGTGTGTTTTTCTACAAAATCCAAATAGGGCTATTAAAATTTGGTCACATGTCAAAGTTTACTTGTTTTTGACCCCCCTTAATTGTCATCATCGTTATCTAAATCGCAGAAGAAAAAAAAATAGAATATGTAATATATAATTGAATATTTGTATGATATTCTCTATAATTTTTTGTAAAAATTTTGTTAATAAACAAATTAATAATTAATATGACTAAACAAATTGTTACTATCATATAAATTAATAAAACAACATCAATAATATAAATATTACTTGTGATGCATAAGTTTCCTTGAAGCACCAATGAATAATGCGCCTGAACTATGGCAACCTGTCGACAGCGGCCTGCAGCAGATATTTTCGATTAGATTCGCCCCAATTTTCGAAGATACACACATCGTATGGAAATGTATTTCTTGGATCCAAAAAATTCATAGGTAAAGTACAAGTATTAGAAAGCATCTTCTGTAAGTTTGAGCCTTTAATATTCATTTGCCACGCCAGTATGAATTTTTGCGAAAAAAAAAGATCTCGATAACTGGTGGCGCCACCTATAACTTATATTATATGAATCAGTAGTTTTTTTTAATTCTCTACAACTTTTGTTTGAAACATTTTTCGATATAATTTTTACTTTTTGAGATAAACTCAAAAATCGTGATCATTTTTGGTCCGCCATTTTTTTGCACAGGTCTTTCAGAGTTACCATCGAGATATGTTTTATTGGATGCCGAAATGAACATATTGCAGCAAAAAACCAACGTTACATTTTTGTTACTGACGAAAGTCTATTTTCCATGGAGTATAGTTTTGAGGGTACAAAATATCTCATCAAAGATCTAAAAACATTAACGTGCGGTTGTTTCAGGCGTCATCCGTCACGGAAAATCCAAAACAATTTTCAATTGTGCTCTTTTCAAACCCAAAAAAAGAACTTAAATTAACATTTTCTAAGCCAAGTCAGTTTTTCCGGATTTTCTTAAGAAATGTAAATAAAATTAAAGAGGACATAATAAATTCAGCACGTTCAGCTTTAAAAATAAAATTCATGGAAATTCAAATTTTTTTTATTGAAGATCAGAGTAAATTCTAACCAATTTATCAAGCAAATATTTCGAAAAAAGGTTAAGGGTCAAATAGATGTCTGGAGTCTTGCTAAGATTTACTGACACGTGGTAAAATATTAATGTTTGTTAGTAACTTTTTTTGAAGGAATTATTTGAAAAATATAAACAACATCTAGTTTTTATTTACTTATTAGAATTCTTTATTTGCTTTTCGGTAATACAGGGTGTCTCAAAAGAAACTACACATTTGTTTTGCTTATTGGTAATCGGTAGGCTGGCTCTTGGGAATTTAGTCGCTATGGAGCGTTTCTCGGGAGCGGACCGTGCTTTGTGCGTACGTGAGTTTTACAAAAACGGTAATTCGGCGACTGTAGCGCGTAGAAAATTCTGCATTTTTCGACATATTCGTCACTTAAATGATGCGCCAAGCGCTCGGCTTATTGGAAGATGTGTCCAGAATTTTGAAGAGACCGGTTCAACATTAGATAAACCAAAATCCGGGCGTCCAAGGTCTTCGAGAACGGTCGAAAACGTAGAGAGTGTTACTCAGTCTGTTCGTGACGACCCAAACGTTTCGATTCGTAAGCGTGCTGTTGCTTTAAATGTGCATAGGCCATCATTATTCCGCATTTTACACAAAGATTTAAAGCTGAACCCCTATAAAATTCAGTTGGTGCAAGAATTGAAGCCTCAGGATGCTGGTCAGAGGCTTGACTTCGTAAACCAGATGACTGAACGCTTTTCAACGTTTACCAACATCTTCTTTTCGGATGAAGCCCATTTTCATCTGAATGGTCATGTAAACAAGCAAAATTGCCGCTATTGGAGTGCAAACAATCCAAAACACAAACATCAGAAACATCTACATTCGCCGAAAGTGACTGTATGGGCTGCGATGTCGGCGCGAGGAATTATCGGCCCGTACTTTTTTGAAGATGAAAGGGAACGCACAGTAACAGTGACTTCAGAGCGGTATGTGAAGATGTTAGACGACTTTTTCGTGCCTGAACTGCAAAATTTTCCTGGCTATAACCAAAGAACATGGTTGCAGCAAGACGGAGCAACTTCACACACGTCCAACATGTCTCTGCCACGAGTGCGTGAAATTTTTCCTGGCAAATTGATCTCAAAGAATGCTGACATAAGTTGGCCTCCACGCAGTCCTGATTTATCACCTATGGACTTTTTCCTATGGGGTTATGTCAAATCAAAAGTTTACGCCAACAAACCGACTTCTCTGGCACAATTAAAAGAAAATATCCGCAACGAAATGGCAGACATCACGGAGAATACCTGCCGAGCCGTCATGGGCAATTTTAGTGCTCGATTAAATGAATGCCGTGAGCGCAACGGATTACATTTGGACGATATCATTTTTAAAAAATAAATTCCCAAACAATGTATTTTAATATGTAATAAACATTTTTTCAATAAAGTCCTGACTTTTTTTTAAATGTGAACTTTCTTTTAAGACATCTTGTATTACAAAAATATTGCATTTTTATTAATTCCAATATATTGTTATTAATTCTTTTACTTTTGCTAGTTAGTAAAAACACTGATTCCAAATAAACCTGGTTAGGAGTTGTTGAAGAAAAAAAATTGCGACGAAATATATAACAAAAAAGTCTGTACCATATGAGAATTTTTTTTTGGATTAGTTTCTGCATTTAAAATGTAATTTGAAAATCTGGTGCGACTTAAAATTCAGTTTTTTAATGATATATGGGAAAACTTCATTAAGAAATGTAGTTACTACCAGTATTAGTCTCAATATTCCAGATACGACGTAGATGGAAAGATAATAACTTTAAAGTTCTAAATGTTTTAGAAGTTTTTTAACTATTTATTTTACCAAAGCCATTAAACAACTCCTTTCAAGATCATTTAAATAAATTTGGCTTACCAGTTATTTATTTCACTTCCAGGAGGTCATATGCTCGCTTTCCTCAGTTGCCTAGAAACCGGCCTACTCCCAAGAGGTCGCCTAGATCCTCCTTTATGGTCTCAACGTTCCGGTGCCAATTCTACTTCCAAGAGACGAAGACCTTTGCCAGCCTTATCTGAAACTGAAGAAGCGACTAAAGATTATGTATTTAGGATAATCGATAATAGTGATCATAAGGATATACGTAAGTTTAATAGTTTGTTTATATTTTATATATATATATATATATTGCGTTGAAAAACGTGATGCGGGACCTAACGTAATCGTCAGAGGTCTATATTCGTCGCCCACACACGCTTCAAGCAACTGCCCGAAGAAGAATTAGAATATTAATATTTTGAATATTTTGTTTTTTTTATAAAATTTGAAAATTGGTGAATGTGAATGAAATAAGTTTTCTTTTGCTCTAATAAAAATATTCTAAACCACGATATGTATTTTTAATTTTTCCTTGAGCGCCCAGTTACTGTATCCTATCTAAGATAAGATAACAGCACTGTATTTATTCTTTGGATTTACTTAAAAATACATATATTATTGTTAACAAAATTTTAATAAATCTATTTTCTCTTTTTAATCTCCCCTTAATATAACTAGCTCGCTTCCCCTGAAACTATCCCAAGTGAGTTCAGATTCTCATAAGTTAAAATTACCTTTTATCTACTGCCAATTAAAACCACTGAATTGTATTAACAATCAACATAAATTTATTATAAAACAAAATGATATTATTACTGATTATAAAATTATTTTGATACACCTATTATCTAGATCATCTTTATTAAAATTAAAAATCAATTGCACCTTATCTCTACTGTTAGTTATAATGTCACTCCACTTAACTGTCAAGAGTTATTTGACAAATATGAAGGTCTCGTGTTCAGTTGAAATGTATTACTTTTATTTATTTTAAAAATTAAAAAAATGTGCAAAGTGCGGATTATTAATTTTAACAAGTGATTATAAATTAGTTCTAATGATTTTATAATGTTTAATATAAATGTGGTAATATTATTTTAAAATACCTTAATCCTTAAGTGTTTGTTTACGTATAAACAATTAAAAAGGTATATTTGTGTTTTCTTGTCTTCTTTTACCATCAAATTGGATTGGGATAATTGTTTAAAAATATCTACTATCAAGTAAGTAGATATTCTTTATTAAACACTGTCTTGGTTATTTTTGGAAATGTCCAGGAATTGTCTACTTCTAGGAAATGTTGGTATTTATAACAGCCAGGTATAATTTCTTGAACTTTTATTTGACACAATCGGGTTTTACTAAATTTTCTTGATGTTATTTGGAGTTGCTATTTCTTGATGACATTCAATTTAATTTAAATTATTTTTTTTTTTTTTAAATATTGATTAATCAAACTTTATTTAATATTTATTTACTTTTATAACCTTTAAAAAAATATTTACTTATCAAAAACAAAAGATCTCGCACGTGGCTTTATGATTTTGTCGTGAAAATTTTAAGGTTATGTTTTGAGGAGAAACTTTACTTTTACACCTCTCTGTAACAATACTTTTTTGCAACTGTCTCGAATTTTTGTGATTTTTCTTTCTATCGTATGCCACCAGCTGACTTAATTAATCATTCTGATTGGCTCAGCAGTTGAAGGCATCGGGTTACTTGATGAAAAATCACCCTTTTCTTGGCATTCTTGTCAAACAAAAATGGCTGTCAAGAATTTTAAAATTGATAAAATTTTTCCAATTTTACCATTTCCTGGATTTATCCAATAATATGCATGACAATAAATATTATAAAATTAAACTCTATTATTTTACCTATCTAATTATACATATTTTAGCCTTCCTAAAACAATTTTTAATATTAAAAATTATAAAACAAAATGGCTTGACATGAAAATATTGAAATATATAATTAACTAATTATTGAAAATTATTGTTTGAAGATGCTAAATTATGTTTTCTTAATATTAAAATATTAAATATTAGAATTTTCCTTACATTCTAATATAATTTATTTTACTCCATTACTTAAAATTAATTTATAATATCTAATTTTAATGTCAATATCACAAATTTTCTTAAATTTATTCTATGTTTTTATGTGTTTTAATTAAAATTATTTTCTTAATACTACTGTTAACTGTCTAATTTATATTAAAAACAATTTAATGAACCTTTATTATTATTTAAAAGTACTTTTTGTAACTGGTTTCACACTATGTTCACCTTTTGTTCCTTTTTAAAACATTATTGTTGCAAAAACCGAACGTTATGTTTTTTTAATTCACTTGAAGATTTTCACTCTTTATTATCACTTTACCTTCACTATCACATCTAATGTTTGTACCTTATTATTCTTATGATCAATTTATAATATGATCTTATTGTATTAATATATATATATATATATTGTTTATTTCACAATTATGTCTAAAAATTCATTATGAATTTAGCATTATATATGATTTTTTTAATCATGTAAGCTTTTAATTATGCTTTGGTCCATATTATTTGTAAATATTAATGACTCTAATTAATTAATATATCTACTAACTACTTATTACTATCTAAATAATAAATTTATGTTGTATCTTAGATATTTTAATTGAAATTGTTTAGACTCGTCGAGTATTTATAATATGGTCATTAGGTCATCTTGTGTCGATTCCTATTCAATATATATATATATATATATATATATATATATATATATATATATATATATATATATATATATATATATATATATATATACATTCTTTTTATTTTCTCTTCTCTTGGGTTTAGGTTCTTTATTTAATAAAAAATCCAAACAATTCATGTTTCGCCCTTTATTTAAGGCATTTTCAAAAAAATTTTTTTTTTTTATTTACCTTCCTAAAATTATTTTTTATATAATTAAAGACATTCATACAAGAACATATCTACAATTTTAAAAAGCAAACAAACACTTTAAAATACTATTCAAATTTTTAAAAGAATATTTAATTTTACCAGTACACACCTTGACATTTTGTTTATTAATTAATAAGGAAATGTAACTTTTACGTCATCTATTTAGGTACTGAGGATACATGGAATGCGAATGTGTTTTATTTTTTATATTTTACAATACATCAAAAAAATCGAAAAAACGCATATATTTAATTTCATGTTTAAGAGGATATTCAATTTTTGATATTTATTAACAGGATTGAATACTTAATATTTTTGTTTAAATAATGCCGGTGTAAAAGTGACTCAAATTTCCTGTATCCGTTCTGTCGTTAACAGTTTTTTATCTTTTTTTATTTCTATAATTTTTGGTAATTCATATCTTTGTTTATAATTATGGCACCGTTATAATCAAAGGTGTGTTTTTCGTCCTGTGTGTGTTTGTTTAACGCTGTCGAAGCGTTTTTCGTATATATATATATATATATATATATATATATATATATATATATATATATATATATATATATATATATATATATATGGCCATTTAATTTGTTCTTTAGTAATTGGCTCGTCATGCCTATATATTTTTTGGGACAATTTGTGCTAGAGATCGAATATACTACATTTGATTTATTCATGAGGAGTTTTACTTTTTGAATTAGTGAGTGGTGTATTTAATTTATTATGAGACCTGTGTCATACGATAATATCATGCTTTTTTACGTGTTTTATTTTTTCTGACAACTTACTAGTGTAAGGTCATGCTACATATTTTTGCTGTTTATGTTCTATGTTTCTTGTTATTAGGTTATTATAAAATTTATATGTTCGTTTATTAATTATTTCGGTGATAGTCTTTTCATTGAAATTATTATTTATTAGTGTCTTTTTCACTTTTTATAGTAGTTTCTGAGTGATTAGAGAAACAGTTTAGATATCTGCCTGACCAAGTTGGTTTGGTATACCATTCAGTTAAAATTTTGTTTTTTTCTGCGTATGTCATATCTAGAAAATTTATTTTATTATTATTTTCTGTTTCGGACGTGAATTGTAATTTTTGGTTGAAATTGTTAAACTATTGGAGAATTTTATTGATTTTATCCTGTGGCACGGTTGCTATGCAATCATCGACAAGCTGTTTAATTTATAAATAATACATTAAAATTTAATTTTTCTAAAACTTTTTCCTCTAAATATTCCATTACTAACTGAACAATGGTAGATGAAATTGGTGATATTTTTTGATTGTATGTATGTTTCTTCAAAATTTCCCATTTTTCTGCTAAAATTGTGTGGACAAGTTGATTTGGTATGTTTATATACAAAGATATAACATCTAGAGAAATAAGCCCGTAATTTTCCGGTAAGTTTATTGTATCAGTGAACTTTTTAAAGGCGAATGAATTTTTAATAAAAAAAAATCGTTTTTTCCTGTAATATTTGAAGTTATGACGAGCCAATTACTAAA
Organism: Diaprepes abbreviatus; assembly: GCA_034092305.1. Classification (NCBI taxonomy): domain Eukaryota; kingdom Metazoa; phylum Arthropoda; class Insecta; order Coleoptera; family Curculionidae; genus Diaprepes; species Diaprepes abbreviatus. Next base: position 14,042,189 of record JASJET010000054.1, read on the forward strand.
GAACAGATTGAATGGCCATAAATATAAGAAAAACGCCTCAACAGCGTTAAACAAATACACACAGGACGAAAAACATACCTTTGATTATAACAGTACCATAATTAAAAATAAAGATATGAATTATCAAAAATTGAGAATAAAGGAAATGACAGAAATTAAAAAAGATAAAAATACTGTTAACGACAGAACGGATATAGGAAATATGAATCACATTTACACCAGCCTAATTTAAACAGAAATATTAAGTATTCGATCCTGTTAATAAATATCAAAAATTGCATATCCTCTTAAACACAAAATTAAATGTGTGCGTTTTTTTCGGTGCTTTGTAAAATATAAAGAATAAAACACATTTGCGTTCCACGTATCCTCAATACCTAAAGAGATGACGTAAAAGTTGCATTTCATTATTAATTGATAAACAAAATGTCAAGGTGTGTACTGGTAAAATTAAATACTTTTTATTGTGTTAAAATGTTTGTTTGTTTTTTAAAATTATATATATATATATATATATATATATATATATATATATATATATATATATATGTATGTATGTGTGTGTATTTATAAATTGGTGTCTTTCAAATTAATATACAGGGTGTTGCAAAAGATGTATTCCAAAATTTGAACCATGTAGGTTGAATCAAAACTCCCTTTACTGGGCCATTAGCCCTTAAAAACAATTGAAAATTAATTTTTAATTAAGAACTTTTGAATGACTTCTACGATTCGGAAAAAATTATGGGCAATAACTGTCTTGCATTAACTACCATAAAAATGCCCAATTACAGATACCAGTTTTAGGCCATCAAATTTGTAAAAACTTCGAAATTTTTACAGTGTTGCCATATTTGACATGTCAACCCCACACTTTTCCTTGATATTTTTATAAAATTGATATACTTATTTTTATTGATATGATTAGCAGTTTTTGCGTAAATTGCATGTAAAATATATAAAGTGGTATTTTTGTAAATTCTACATAAACAACGATGAAGGAATTATCCAAATCAGCTGAGAAATTTGAAAAGCTTTCTTGACAGCATATTAGCTCAGATTACGTTTCGCTTAAAGTTATATAATTTAATAATTTATTTACACAATAACTTGCTTTATAATTAATTAACAGCGGTATGCCAGGATATTCAAATAAATTTCAAGCTGTAATATATAAGGAAATCCAAACAGATTAAAATATATTATGCGACATATCATGAATATAAGAAGATTTTACTGTGGTATATTTTAGTAAGTTATTATGAAGGAAATTGTGTTATTAATAAGTTCTCTATGTTATATTATTTCGTACTGAAAACACTGTTCTGCATCAACATCAACAACAAGTTTTGATTGATTGCAAAACAGATATAAGGCTGTACTTAAGCTAAGCATACCGGGGTGCGACTTTGACAAATCCAGGTTTTCTCTAAGTTTAGGGAAATTGTGCACAATCTAGCAACACCGCAAGAGGGCGTCTGGGGATGACTCCCCATCTACGAAGTTTCAACCCCTAGGGCTTAAAATAACGGAGATACTCATTAAACCCCATTTAATTCCAAATTTCACCATACTTCGTAGTCGTCGAAAAGCCTCTGTATATGATACAGGAATTATGTCGCGCTTCTGGTACTCTCGATACCCGATGTTTCTTTAGATAAAACTGAAAAAAATGGTAACTCCGGGAAGACTAAGTCTCCAGAGATAGACTTTTCAGATTGTTCAAATAAATCTCAAAATACTTGTACTAAATTATGAAATTTACTTTAATAAAAAGGTTTGTTAGCTGTAGTTAAAAATAATAAAGCAACAATGTCAAAGATTATTAATTGTAGCTATAAATAATAAAGCAAAAATTACATAGTTGGTCATCGAAAATTGCAATGTCCTTTACCATACAATTCCGTTTCTTTATGTTATAAATTCCAACGTAGAGCTACTTATCTGGTTGTAGGTACTTGCTATCAGGCTGCGGTCACCAATAGATGGTCTCGGGATTACTTGAAACAGCCAACAAACGTATTTATTGTCGGATGTGTATATAGTAAATATCTCTATTAAGGACGGTAAAGCTTCAGGTACATAGGATAAGCCTCGCATTAAAACAAGGAACGAAAAACTTTCATAAAGCTTCGAAACTATGATATAACCTTGCAGAAACTGAAATAAAGCATAAATAAATGATTTCCGTGCTTGGCAAAACGTATATGTTTCAAAATTGCTGGAATAAAACTTTTTAAAGACCGGCATATCGTTTAAAAATTGCTGATAGGTTTATAAAGATATAACCTTTAACAAAAAGAAAAAAGCGGGGGTTTGGTACTGTGAAAATTTTTATGGTTATGGCACGTGTAATATGGAAATAATTTACTTCATTGAACTCGACGATGATAACGAAAAATATAGAATACAGCTACCTGATTTAGGTGTAGTTTGATCAAATCAATTTATTAAAGACACAAATGATCATGATTTATCTTTTCAACAATTCTACACTACTTTACCCGAATAACCAGTTACAAAGACAATACCAGAATTCGCCAAAATGTCAATACTAGACTTAACAAAATGCAGATTTTTAAAACCACATCCTAATTATTGGAAAAATGTTCTCGACATGACGTGTCTCCAGAATTCAATATTAGTCACTCAAAATTGCAATTTTCGGGCACGAGAATTAACAGAGGATACAGATATAGAGATCTGGCGAAACCGCGACCCTGGTTGAAACCGATGGCCATAAATGCGAAATATCAAATTTAAATAGAACAGGCGTAAAAGTAAAAAACAAAATAATCTTTCAAACAGTCTCATTTTTCCTTTTCGAGACACGGCACTTTAAAAAAGGTCAAATCATAAAACTTTTCCTATTAAAAAATTGCCTCTCTAATTGAAATAACGTAAATCAAATAAAATACCATTTTAGCAACCAATTACAGCGAAAATCTCACCCGTAAAGGCCATTTATTTTCGTAAACGACTAACAGCATTACACGTTACACAGCTGTTTCAAGAAATTTAATACCATAAATATTTCAGACGTGCAATTTAGATCTTCCGTGAGATATTACAAGTGATTAAGGTTTAACCGGGGGTTTCAGTTAGAGCAAGTTAAGGTATCGCCGGGAAAAGCTCTAGATGGCGTACCGCAACATTGTATGTTAATTTTCGTTTTAAGATTTCAGGACTACACTATTTTATTCGATTAACATTAGTTAGGACAAAAAATGAGTTTTGGGTAAGTGAAATATCCCAGTGTGGTGAGCGTTGTCGTTCTCTACCATGATATTTATTCCTTTCACCTTACGCTTATCCTCTCGTCGGTTTTGTCAGCATCGAATTGCGGTTACATCCGATTAATGTGGTTTAACACTGATATGTGGGAGCATAGAATAGGAACAATTTGTCCTGATTTTCCCGATACCTGAGAATTGTTAAACCGTGCCATACTCAGATTGTTAATTTGTAATTTTAATATAGCACTACTATTTATTATTATACAAGGGTAGTCGTTTATATTTCGGGAATAAGAAACAAAAACAAATATTTATTATATTGATTTAACACATTACATTTGACTAAGATTAGTGACCATATGAACCACAGAGATATCGTGAAGTGTTTTATATCTTATTATACCATACAATGCCTCAAAGAAGACTATCTTTTAATGATTTTGCCGCTACGGTAGCTTTTCTGCAACATGCAAACCGTACACAGTCTGAAGTCGCTAAAATGTACAGGGTGAGTCAACGATTGGATGAAGTAGGTTTGTGCCTTTTCGGTGAAATTTACAAAGAAACTATATTTATTGTTTGATACAGTTTATTTTTATGCAGATTTAAAAAATATTTAGGACTCTACAGGGTGAGCCAAAAAACTAGGACAGCATAAAGTTGTATTTTTTTAAATAGAACACCCTATATACGAATCGTATTTTCGATTTAGCTTATAATTTTAAATCTTTTTTATTAAGGGTTTACTATAACAAAACTTTATAGTTTCTGAGATAATTAAGTTTAAAGAAAAAAAGTCACATTTTCAAGCATCAATTCAATCCTAAATAACGTTTTCAATTTTGTGACAAATATATTCAAATTTGGAATGTAGCAAGGCCAAGGACAAGTTAACATAATTTTTACCTAATATTTGCAATAAAAGCTACAGGGTGTTGAACACATCGGCTCAAATTTGAACAAGTTTAAATGAATAAATATCTTTTTTTTAAATGGTACACCCTGTATATTTTCATGTTATTTAATAGAGTAATAAAAACCCTAAAAGTTTTGTTCAATATATCTTATACCTATTTATAATAGTTTTTCAGATATTTCAGTTTTTCTTATTTTCCATACTTTTTTACAGAAATAGTCTTCATTATCATAGTAGCCATGGCAAAAACAATGTAAAAGAACATTTTTCTGTGTGTTAAATTTATAACCGCAATCGCTTCTTTTGGTTTTTATGTAGTGTAGTTTGGTTTTTTTTGCATTCATGTTATATTGTAAAATGAATTTTCCAAAGAATGAGTTAATAGATATGATTTATACAATAGGAGAGGCTCAAAAAAATTGCCTTCTTGCTCAAAGAATTGACAAAATGAAATATCCTGATCGACGCCAGCCTAATACCCATACTTTTCAAAACTTAATGCAAAGATTTGATTCTTCTGGTACTGTTGATTATCCAAAACGTAAAGTGGTCAACAAACCAGTAACTAATGAAGAAAAAGAACTACAAGTATTGTTAAATGTTCAGGAAAATCCTTATATTGGTAGCCGTCAGTTAGCAGCATTATGTGAAACATCACAATCCACCGCTAATCGTACTACCAAGAAATATAGGTATCATCCATATCACATGGAATTACACCAAGAATTGCATAGACAGGATTTTGAAAGTCGTGTAAACTTTTGTCGTACAATAAATGCGGAGTTTCAATTAAATCCAAATTTATTATGCAAGGTAATGTTTAGTGATGAAGCTACTTTTAGAAGTAACGGAGCCGTAAATAGACGCAACATGCATTATTATGCCACAGAAAACCCATTTTGGATTAGAGAGGTGCAACATCAAAACCACTGGTCATTAAATGTTTGGTGTGGTATTCATCATAATCGAATTATTGGACCCCACTTTTTTAATGAACCACTAAATGGCCATAGTTACCTGAACTTTCTACAAGAAGAACTACCCCAACTGCTTCAAGGTCTCGATAGGGATGAGCTCAACAGTATGTGGTTCCAGCACGATGGTGCGCCTCCGCATTACCATCGTGAATTTCGTGCGTTTTTGGACCAACGATATCCGCAAAAATGGATTGGACGTGGGGGTTTCATTGAGTGGCCACCAAGGTCTTGCGACATCACCCCATTAGATTTCTTCCTATGGGGTTATATTAAAAATAAGGTGTATGTTAATCCACCAACAACAGTGGAAGATATGCGAAACAGGATTAGGGATACCTGTAGAACAATAACGCCACTAATTTTGTCCAGGGTCCGAGAAAATCTGCAAAAAACACTAAATTTGTGCATTGCACAAGAAGGTCGTTTATTCGAACACTTATTAAAAAGAAATAATTAATCTCAGTATTTAATAGGTATTTTTTTTGTTTCAATTTAGTATAAAAGTAAATATGTATTTGCCTTGTCGTTATTGTTGTGTTAATTTTTTCACATTATGTTTAATTAAACTATTGCCGTTGTAATATAACGAATAATGTATTTCATCATATTTAGCCACATTCTGTTTGTTTCTGTAATTTCTTTTTATTATTTTACATGGCTACTATGATAATGAAGACTATTTCTGTAAAAAAGTATGGAAAATAAGAAAAACTGAAATATCTCAAAAACTATTATAAATAGGTATAGGATATATTGAACAAAACTTTTAGGGTTTTTATTACTCTATTAAATAACATGAAAATATACAGGGTGTATCATTTAAAAAAAAAAAGATATTTATTCATTTAAACTTGTTCAAATTTGAGCCGATGTGTTCAACACCCTGTAGCTTTTATTGCAAATATTAGGTAAAAATTATGTTAACTTGTCCTTGGCCTTGCTAAATTCCAAATTTGAATATATTTGTCACAAAATTGAAAACGTTATTTAGGATTGAATTGATGCTTGAAAATGTGACTTTTTTTCTTTAAACTTAATTATCTCAGAAACTATAAAGTTTTGTTATAGTAAACCCTTAATAAAAAATATTTAAAATTATAAGCTAAATCGAAAATATGATTCGATATAGGGTGTTCTATTTAAAAAAATACAACTTTATGCTGTCCAAGTTATTTGGCTCACCCTGTAGAGTCCTAAATATTTTTAAAATCTGCGTAAAAATAAACTGTATCAAACAATAAATATAGTTTCTTTGTAAATTTCACCGAAAAGGCACAAACTTACTTCATCCAATCGTTGATTCACCCTGTACAATGTTCCGCAAAATGTAATAAGTCGGGCTTGGAGTCGTTTTCAAAAAACTGGGAGTGTCAACATATGCCACGACGGTGGCGGGCAACGTGCTATAAACAGAAGAGAGGATCGGTTTTTGATTACTACTCCCGGAGAAATCGATTCTGCCTCCAGGACAAATGTAAGTTTGTTAACAATCAGAAGAAGGTTACACGAGGACGTGCCTGACATCCCTGATTAAACAGGGAACACCGTGTTGCACGCAGAACATGGACAATTGAACACCGTAACTGGACTGCAGAGGAATTGCAGAACTGCTTGTTTATGGATGAGTCAAGATATGTCTTATATCATGCGGATGGTCGTATTTTACCATAGCGGGAACGAGGAGAGAGATATATTGAACACAATATGGCTCCAATAGTTGCTCTTGGAGGTGGCTCTGTAACTGTTTGGGGTGGAATCTCTTTGGAGTCGCTCAGTGAACTGTTTATTTTGGATAGATAGAATATGACTTCTCAGAAATACCATGATTTAGTCATTCAACCCATTATTGTCCCATTTACACGAGGATTTAGTCCTAATATTATTTTTGTGGATGACAATGTTTGGCCCCACCATGCAAATATTATTATTTGGCCTTCGAAGACCACGGCATTTTTTAAATAGCCTTTCCTCCTCGCTCTCCAGACTGTAACCCAATAGAACATGGTTAGGATCGACTCTAGAGACAACGGCATACCAGAAATCATCAGCCATTGACACTTGACGAGCTGTGTGAAGTTTTAAGAAAAGAGTGGCAAGCTTTGGATCAATAATTTATTCGCTCACTAATTTTAAGTATGCCAAGAAGGGTACAAGCAATGCATAGAATTAAGGGAGGTCCTACAAAATAATAATTTTGAAATTGGCGATAGAAATATAGTTTTTTCTCGTTAATAATTTCTTTATTAATAAAACATTCTTTTTCTGTGGTAACATGAATTTGCACTACTCATCGATATGACCAGCGAAGAAAGTGCAAGGGGCGCATTCATGTGAGAAACGACGGAAGAATAGTAATTTCAGAACATACAACAACATCGGCAAAAATTGAAGTTGACTTGATTAAAATAAGTAATAAAAGGAAGGAGCCTAATAAACAATGGATCTAACTGCTCATAATATAAACGAAGTTCTTGATAATATTTCCTAAATTGCTCAAAATTCCCTACCAAACTCCAGTACTTTGGGAAAACCACCACCACCTTTGCCAGCATCACTATTCGAGTTAGAAAAATAATGGTAAAATAAAAAAATCCACTTTCAGAGATAGTGAACCAGGAACCGAAAAAATTTTACTATTTGCATTATAAAGAAATCTTATTAATTGATTACAGACACGTAGGTGGTATATAAACAGTTCATTTAAAACAGGACCTCTGTTGTTTCAACAGATTTATATGGTTTTGGCCGAATTATATGGAGGGATTATACCTAATGTATATACACTGTTGCCAGACAAGGGAAGAAATACTTACAACAAATTGTTAGACATGCTCCAAGAAGTCCAACCAAATCTAAACCCAATAGATATTATCTGTGACTATGAAGCAGCAGTATATGCTGCTCTCCAGGAAATCTTTTCCGAGTCAGTGCAGAAATGTATAGCTCAAATGAAACCTCGTCAACGCTACAATAATGAGCCTGATTTTGCGGTCAGCGTGAAAATGATTTTGAGCTTCCATTTCCTGGTCGATGCAGAAGATCAAATAAGCAATCTACCTACAGAATTGCAGCCAATATTACATTACTTCGGGGATACCTATATTGGATGACCAAATAGACGCGGATATATATTGTTGGATGTTCTTACGGGTGTAATATGTAATCGAAGGTTTTCGGGTACACCGCGTATGTGTTGACGCTTGCGACTCGGGTGATATCGGTCCTATGTGTACGTGGGGTGTGTTCGTTGGCTGAATGGTTTTGGCCAATCAGGTTGCGAGCCCTACTACGTGTCATCGGCCCCGTTGCCAATGTTTGTGGTCGTATTGCCCAGTTGCGATCCGCTTCTTTACTACCTACTAACGGTTGATGTTTTGTAAGCAGGTTTTTCCAAGTATTAAGCAGTCGCTGGCTATCATTTCTGTTATTTAAGTTGTTGGGCTGCCTTGCAACTTCGATGGCTTCCCTTATAACTCTTGTGGACAGGTTTACACATCTGAGAAGTCTATCGTATGTCCTATGCTTAACGTCTCCTCCTCTAGAAAACCAGGGAGTGTACGAAATTCTATGCGGAGAATGCAGCTCATCTTACGTAAGCCAAACTAACCCTAAAGTGCCAGAAGAGACGGACATATAAACGCTGTCAAGCAAAAAAACAATTTCTTCTTTACAGGTCCAACACTTGTTGAACACAGAACATGAGATAAGCTCCTCAGGTACAAGAATGCTATCGAGTTGTGAAAACCTGTCCACAAGAGTTATAAGTGAAGCCATCGAAGTTGCAAAAATGCCCAACAACTTAAATAGCAGAGATGATAGCCAGCGATTGCCTAATACTTGGAAAAACCTGCTTACGAAACATCAAACAGTAGTAAAGAGAACAGATCACAACTCGAAAGCACTACCCCAAACACTAGCATATATATATATATATATATATATATATATATATATATATATATATATATATATATAACCTTTTCCACTGATATATATTTGTTTGTTATTCCCAAATATAAATAGCAACCCTGGAATATTTCAATTTCTCAATCTATAAATCTTCTTCCAAAATCTCAAAATGTCGTTACGTATTTGGCATAAATACTCCTACCAAAATTATGACAAAAGTGCTCACTGTATTTACAATTATGTGTGAATATGGTATTAGTGAAAACAACCCTGTGCTGAAAATTTACTTGGGGTACAATTTAGCTGTCTAGTTAAATTTAGAGTAAGATAACTATTTTGGGGTAATCTCTAATCTTAATGAAGTTTAAACACTAATTTTAGCTTTATAATCACGCTTGCTGTACTTCCACACAAGGTTAATTATTATAACTTTCCTCATTAAACTATTTTAACGCTTCAAGGAGAATTTTAGTAATAACTATTGAAGCGATCACAAACTTAACTAGTTTATAACTAATAAAAATGGCAAGATATTTTAAAGTAAAGTTTATATATTTGAGGCTGATATGTTACGCTCAAAAACTGAAAATGCACATGAGGCCAAAAAGCCGACCACAAAGCGTTTTGACTTCTCAAATTTACTTACAATGCAAATTAAAAGAGATGGATTGATATAAGACCACAATTTATTTTTTTATTATTCCAGAGTACGTAATACACAACCGCGAACCCACATTATACTAATCTGTTTAGTCAAGATATTATTACCTATATGAATTATATCATTTTTATCTTCTTCTTCTTCTTCTTCCTCTTTTATTTAAGACGACGTCTTGTTTTTCTGCTATATTAAACCTCCTGTGATGTTGATCTCCAACATTCGTGCCATCGTTTTGGAGGTCAATCAGTGGGTCTTCTAGTGTTTGGTGTCTCGTTCTTAGCCCATTTTGCCCATCGATCGTCGCCTATTCTGTCCACATGGTCCCTCCAATATCTGCGCCTTGACCTTATGAACCGTACTACATCAGGCACCTTGAGCTTTTCCCTTATTTCGGAACTTCTTATTTGATCTCTTAGGGTTACTCCTTTGATTGTTCTTAACGTTTTCATTTCAGCCGTTCGTAGCATACTTTTTGTTTTAGATGTTTCGGCTCGAGTTTCCGATGCATAAGTTAGTACTGGTCTTATCACAGTTCTGTAGATGCGTACTTTGCTCTCTGTGGACATATACTTATTATTCCAGATTATGTCCCTCAGGTATCCCGATATCCTTGAGGCCTTGTTAGCCTGTGCTCTGACTTCCTGGTATAGATTTTTATTGCTTGATACATCAACTCCCAAGTATCTGCAAGACATGCTTTGTCTGATAGGATGGTTCTTCACCACCAATTTGCATCTGACAGGATCTTTTGAAATTACCATCGTTTCGGTCTTTTCTGTAGATATTTCCATATTTAAATTTTTTGATGTGATCTGGAATCGGTATAGTAGTCGTTGCAGATCGTCTTCATTTTCTGCTAACAGTAAGGTGTCGTCGGCAAAACACGAGATTTTTAAAGATTTTCGTCCCATTTTGTATCCTCCATTGACTTCTTTTACATTTTGAATTATCTTGTCCGTAATTAAATTAAAGAGAAATGGACTCATACCGTCGCCTTGTCGTATTTCCGTCATGATAGGTATTTCCTCTGTTACTGCTTGTTGTGTCTTTATGCGTGTCTTATTGTTTTTATTTAGCTTTTCAATTACCGTAATATAGTTTTTATCTACATCAATATAATAATCTCTTAAAAATGCATTTAACAGTCTAAATTCAATAAAAAAAAATATAGATATTATAGAAGTGGAAATGTCTTACTAACATTGATGTCAATATAATCATCTCCCTCACAGGTGTGTAATAACAATAAATACGAACGAGTTAAAAAGTGTATTTTCTTATTCCATCCTTTTTTTTTTGGGTATTTCTAGAATTTGTACACGTTTATTTACTTTAGAACTCTGTGTGTTTAGGTTAAATACTTCAAGAAAGGCTTGGAGATTATCAGATAATTTTTACTTTTGGCAGATATCAAAGAATAATTCTTGAATAATGGTCCTATAATATTTATATATCAATACAGTAAATTTGAGATAGCGGAAACCGATAAAGAACTGCTTACAAAGGATCTGAACAACTACATAAAGAACACAAGAACTGACGACAACGTAGAAGAAATTTGGAAATCGTTTAAAGAACTAACCAACAAACTAATGACTGAAAATATTGTACGGTAGAACAAACCGAAAAAACAGAAATGGATGACAGCAGAAATATTGGACCTCATGGAACAAAGGGGACAGTCGAAAACAAATCGAGTGGAATATAAAAGAAGACAAAGAGAAATTAAAGAGAAAATTCGGATAGCCAAAGAGAACTGGATGAGAGACAAGTGTATCGAAATGGAAGATCTAGAAAGGAAACATGACACATTCAACATGTACAAAAAGGTCAGAGAAATAGCAGGTCTATATAATAAGAATACCACTAATACCCTTGTGGACCCTGATGGTAAAATTACCTTGGACGGAAAAGAAATTTTTGAAACATGGGTTAAATATGTGAAAGAATTATTTGATGATGACAGACCAAATGAACACAACTCCGATGATCTCGCTAATATAGACGATAACATAGACATGGGACCGGAAATTCTAAACAGTGCAGTTCTATCTGCCATAAGATCTGCAAAAACCAGGAAAGCCATCGGGTCAGATAACGTCCCAACCGAGCTGTTACAAATGATCCATGAGGAAAATATAGGAATCTTGGTCAAACTGTTTAATACCGTTTACGCGACTGGAGATATACTGGAAGATTGGCTGAGGTCTGTATTCGTCCCAATCCCAAAAAAATAGCGAGCAAAGCGATGCAGTGAGTACAGACTAATAAGTCTAATGAGCCACACTTTGAAGGTCTTTCTCAGAATCATCCACAGCAGGATAAGATCTAAATGCGAAGCAGATTTAGATGAAACCCAATTTGGATTTAGAAACGCCCTAGGTACTAGAGAGGCTTTATTCGCTCTAAATATACTTCTGCAAAAATGCCGGGACCAACACGAGGGTGTATTCGTATGTTTTGTCGATTACGAGAAGGTCTTCGACAGAGTACAGCACAGAAAACTCATTTTAAATAACGTGGGGGTAGACAGCAGAGACGTAAGAATTATTAAAAATCTATATTGGCGGCAGAAAGCAACAGTAAGGCTAAATGGAAAACTCACAGAAGAAAGTAAAATTCTGCGAGGCGTCAGACAGGGCTGCATACTATCTCCACTGCTTTTTAATATATATTCAGATAAAATCTTTAAACGGGCTACTCAAGGACAACGAATGGGAGTACAAATCAATGGAGAATATATAAATACAATACGATATGCTGACGACACTGTTATCCTAAGCGACAAACTACAAGACCTGCAACATCTATTAAACTGTGTTAACACTGAGGGTCAAGAAATGGGACTCAACATGAATATCAAAAAGATAAAATTTATGGTCTTTAGTAGACAACTTCATCTTAACACTTCAATACAAATAGAAGAAAAAAGTATAGACAGGATGACTCATTTTAAATATCTTGGATGTTATATCACCGAAAATCTAAACTCAGATAAAGAGATAAGGTGTAGAATCGAGACTGCTAGAACAACTTTTCAAAAAATGAAACCACTTTTCTGCAATGATAACCTCAACCTAAAACTACGACAGAGAATGATTAGATCATACGACTGGCCGGTGTTACTATATGGGGCAGAGATCTGGACAATTAAGGCTGCCACGGTTAATCGGTTGGAGGCTCTCGAAATGTGGTTACACCGGTGAATGTTGAGAATACCTTGGATAGCTAGGCAGACCAACGAAATGGCACTCAATAGGGCCGACACAACTTGTTTACTATTAAACACTGTGAAGTGTAGAAAAATTTCATATCTTGGACCTATATTCAGAGGGGAGCGATATAGAATTCTTCAGCTAATCATGATGGGTAAGGTAGAGGGACGTATAGGGGTAGGAAGGAGACAGGCTTCCTGGTTGAGGAATATTCGTGAATGGACAGGTATACGTAGCGCGGGGGAACTGTTCCAGCTGGCGCAGGACCGTGAAAGACTTGCCAATGTAATTGCCAACGTCAGAGGGACCTGATATGGCACTTGAAGAAGAAGAATATTTATAAAAATAAATAAAATTATCCTCATTTCGAAAAAATCACACAATACCCAAATTTGTTATTATATTTATAAGTAAATGTGTATCGTATACTACTGTGTTATGCTGTAGCTTTGGATTATATTTTCTACATTTAAAATGTAAACCTATATAAAGGGTTTTTAGCTCGTGATGTAAACCTATATCAAATTACTAGCACAGAATATTTAGAATACTGCCAAAAAAGTTACTACTATAGTTGACTAGCTAATATTTCGAAAGTGTTCTGAAATTATCAATAAAAATCCCTTTTATTAACACTAACAAGATTACAAAAATAGGGACTATTTTCATCTGAAAGACTTATAACCATTTTTAAGTTATTTAATCGTAAGATTTCTTTCAGAAAACAAAATCTCAGTAGAAGAAATTTAACCTTATCTCTATATTTTATCACACCCAAATGGATTATATATGATCTGTTTTACTAATTAAAATTAATATGAATTACAAAAAAATCTTCAATCAAAATTTACAGAATAATCAATTATCACAATTGAAATCTTGTCTTTTAGGATTAAAAATTTACATAAGCGTTACACGTTTCGTAGAATACATATAACATAAACGTAGCAGACATGCTATTCGGATCTTACGTGAGATAAAACGTGCTTAAGTATCAACGTTTTAATTAACATGTTTTCAAGAAAATTGGTAGTTAAGTAAATTGAATCAAAGTGAAATAAATAAGTTATAATTCACACGCCACATTTTTTTTACAGGAAGCCTATGAACATGATTTTTTAATTTCCCGCGGGAAAATTATTTTCAAAAAAAAATTGCTTTGTACAAAATACTGTATCGGACAGCCGATCTTTGAACACACACTGTATTACTGAACACATTCTATTGTTTCAAAATCTCTTTATTGTCACAACTTTGACAACTTGTCAAAGTAATTCAAGTTGCATCGATGAGCGCTCAAACTTAACTGTCCACGAAAGCCGATCTGGACTCTTTTGGTCGATACTGGAAGATTTCCTTATTTTTCTAGAAGGATTTCCATACTACATGGTGTAATAAAAATAAGAAAAAGGAATAATCCAGCGATTTCTAGACCTTCTATCATAAGCGTTCCATGTTAAAAATAAGAAAATAGAATTCTCTAAAAAGTTCCAGACCTTCTTTCATAGACGTATCTTGAGGAAATTAACAAAGGTAAAATTAATTAAATAAATTATGAACTCGTAGAAAATATACCTAAAACCCTACAAACACAAACTAATACTATAAAATGTAAAACGCTACAAAGTTCGTTACATTGCCCCCTTCCAAGCCTTGATTGTCCCGATCAACCTTCTTGATCTTGATAATGGACTAATCTGTTAAGATGCAAGACTTTCATTTTCGCGTGAGAGCTTTTCTGAATTCGGTACACCAGATCGTTTAGTCGAGTCACTACGTTGTACGGACCTTCCCATGCCTTTTGAAGCTTTGGTGAATGCCCTTTGGTTCTTTTCGAATTGTACAACCAAACTTTTTCACCAACCATGAATCTTCATTCTGTCGCTTTCTATTTACAGTCGTTTCTGTACCTTTCCGAAGATGACCTGCAATATGTTCTTCTTCCATAGTGCCTTTTGCGGTCACGATTCCTCTCGACGTACCTTTTCGAGGATGACCTGTAAAACATTCTTCTTCCGTAGCCACTTTCGCAGTCATGGTCCCTTCATCTAGTTCTCCACGGTCGTCGCAAGTACTCCTGCTGTGTCTTCCGTGATGGTCCTTTCTTCCATCGCCTCCACCAGCAGTAATTTTCTGGCAACAACGCATGTTATTCGAATGGTACCAGCGACCCTGACCCTTTCTTCTCGATCTGGCATAAGTCATTCTAATACGACAATCGCATACTTCAACTCCATCGCAAGCCTTGACGGCAACTGCAGCATTTTTGTTATCTTTGTAATCAGCAAATCCAAAACAGGGAATACTATTACTTAACCAAACTTCTTTAAGTTCACCATAAGGAGCAAAGACTATCTCCAAGTCGCTTCTTCGAACATTATCACCTATATTAGCAATATGAAGCCGATAGCCACCAGGGTCTCCGTCAGGAACAGTATTGCGAGTACAGTGGCTTTGTAGATGGCCCTTTTGGCCACACTTCCAACAACGAATTCTATTTCTGCTACGAAAAGTTGTATTTTTGGTGTCGTGTGTTTTCCTTTCGTTCAAAAATTCTTGCAACTTGATGTTGCGATAATCCCGGGAAACATTGACTTTTCTTATGATTCGTTCTTGATTCCTTTAGATCTGTTTGGCTGTTTTAAACTGAATGGCATAAACAAGAGCTTCGTAAATCTTCTTCAGTCGGGCCATTCTTAGAGTTTGACTTGTTTCTGGGTCGCGTAAACCTTCAATAAAACTATTCACTACTAACTCTTGCCTTATTTCTTCTGGGTATGTTCGGTAGGTCAAATTTATTAGTCTCATTATATCCGACTCATATTCTTGAAGACTTTCGTTGTATTTTTGTCTTCTTCCTTGGAGTTGGGCCTTATAAACTTCTTGGAGGTGGGCTTCATGATAGCACATCTCCAGAAAAGTAACAATAAACTCGTAATTATCCTGTTTTTCTTCAGGAATGTTACGTAGAACTTCCATAGCTTCACGTAGTGCTGGAACAAGAGCACAAGCCTTCTCCGGTGAACTCCAGTTATTACCGATGACGGCGGCGGTTTCGAATTGACAGACATAGGTAAGCCAAGGTACTTTGCCATCGAAGGTAGGTGGCTTCATTACGCTAGTTGCAGGAACATCATTTACCTTTATTATACCTGTGCTGGCTACTTTCTCGATTTGTAAATGTAATTGTTGCATCTGTTTCTGGATTCCCGTCACCTCGTGTTGTACTTCGCCATTTACGTTTCCTCTAATTTTGCTAATCTTTCGTTGCATTTCTCATTCCATGCGCTTCATATTTTCTTGAGTTTTTTAATGTATTTTTTCAGTTCTTGTTTCATATCTTCTTGACTTGTCTTAAGTTCCTGTCTCATGTCCTCCAGGCTTGTTTTTAGTTCTTGTTTTATACTTTCTTGATTTTTCTTAATGTCTTCTTTCAATTTTTGATTCATGGTTTCTTGGCTTGTTTTTAGTGTCATTAATTCTTGTTTCATATCATCTTGGCTTGTCTTTAGTGTCATCAATTCTTGTTTCACATCATCTTGGCTGTTGCTGAACCTGATCACGCTCCAAGATTAAATCGTATTGTCTCGTGAACATAACCTCTAAACTATAGCACTTACAACTAGAGAGTTTCCGAATGGCGTTTAATTCAATCAGTCAGTATGATGAAAAACGCACGCTTATGGTGTAATAGTAATTTCAGTTGATATTCATTTATTATAACGCCAACTCAGAATGAATTTCTAAGTGAATTTTTACTCACTGTTTAAGTTAGACTCTGACGTAAGCATGCTTAGCTTCTGATATCAGTGACATAATTTTGGAGATAAAAGCTATAATTAACTCAGCGCTAAAGTACAAAACACATGACTAAACAACTAAAATTAGTTTAAAGTACATCAAAATAAGAAAGTTCTCTCCAAAAAACTCATCTTAAACATAAACAGACAGTTAAATTTTACCCCACGTAAATCTTCGTTATGTAAACGACAATTTTAAATAATTTCATGTCAAAGTAAACGTAAATATTGTCATTTCGCTAAAATTTCGGATAAGTTATTAAGTAATTTATGTTATTTATTTTAATGTCTTGTAAATAATAATAAAATATTAATTTTGAATATTAATTAAAGTTTTTTGTGGTTTTGTTAAAAAAATTCGTGACTTAAATCGGTTTGCAAAATTTTAATAATAAAATTAATATATATATTTTTTTTTGTAAATAAAAATTTCATAACAAGATAAAGGTTTATTTGTAACAATCTACTAAATAAAAAATCATTTTTGTCTCAATTATTAAAATTATGATAATTAATTATTTTAATATAGATGAAGCAGCCGTAACTGAACCAAAGAGAAAGGGATGTGGATCGGAAACATTGCGAAAGTTCGAGGATGGTTCGATAATTCTCGGCCTGATAAAGAAAACAAGAGACTTTTTGAAAATGTTTTATTTTTCAACATAGTCCCCTTGTACTTCAATACATTTAGACCAAGTATGTTCTTACATTTTAATATCCGTAGTATAATGCGATTTGTCCAACTCTGCAAAATAGGCGGTTGTCGCTGCACTGACCTCGTTATTTGAAGGGAATTTTCGTCCAGCGAGCCATATTTTCGAGTTTGGAAAGAGAAAGTAATCGCTGGGAGCCAGATCCGGCGAATATGGCGCATGTGGAAGCACTTCGAAACGTAGGTCGTGGAGTTTTGCAGCAACAACCATAGATTTGTGTGCAGGCGCGTTATCCTGATGAAAGAGCACTTTTTTTTGGCAAGATGTGACGTTTAGGCTTAATCAAATGCTGCAAACGGTCCAGTAGTGCAGCGTAATACTCCCCGGTGATGGTTTTGCTCTGTTCTAAATAGTCTATAAGCACCACGCCATGTGAATCCCAAAAAAACTGTTGCCATGACTTTTCCTGCAGACGGAATCGTTTTTGTTTTTTTTTGGTGCACTTTCACCTGCCTCCACCCACTGTTTAGACTACTGCTGTACCTCTGGCGTGTATTGGTGAATCCCTGTTTCACTTACAGTTATAAAACGTCGAAGAAACTCAGCAGGATTGCGTCTGGATAAGTCCAAACACTCTTGCGAAGTGTTCATACGAAGGAGTTTTTGGTCGACTGTTAACAAACGCGGCACCCATCGCGCAGAAAGCTTTTCATGCCAAGAACATCATGTAAAATGTAGTGGACACGATTTATCGAAATGTTTGCCATACCAGCAAGCTCTCGTATTTTCAGTCGGCGGTCATGAAGTATGACATTGTGAATTTTTATGACAATTTCGTCAGTTGTAGCGGTTTTTGAGCGTCCCGAGCACTCGTCATCTTGAATTGATGTACGACCACCATTAAATTCAGCAGCTCATTTTTTTAGTACCGAAAACGAAGGAGAAGAATTCTTTAAAGCAGAATCTAACTAGTTTTTCATGTCCGTAGGAGTTAAGCCCTTTAAAACAAAGTACTTTATAACCGCTCGAACTTCAATTTTTTCTATCTTTTACAATATATCGAACCTTATGTGTTCACTCGATCGCCACAAACAAGCAACTAAACGCAAACATCTGAAATTTTGCAGGGCGTCATCTCAAGATTAATGCTTACAAAATATGATAGTTATTTGATCCTACTAGCGCCCTCTCTGTTTCAGGCCGAGAACTTACCGACCCATCCTCGTATGTATATCTATTTAGTGGAATTTCTAAGGATACTCGTGCAAAGAAACGTATTGCAGTACCCAAAAGAAAATTAAGTCATGTAACATAAACTGGGAGCCAATTAATAAAAATACAATGAAGATAAATGTGACAATAAAAAGAAGGAAATAAACATTTTTGGCGTAGAAGCTCCATCTGATGATGCACCTGTAACACTAAAAGAAACTTTCTTTGAAAACCTTAATGAACTAGCACAGCAAGCTGGGAGTATTAGAGTACTAATTATATTAGGAGACCTGAATGGTAGAACAGGGGGTAAAATTCCTGATAAAGTGGTAGAACCATTTGGAGAAATAGCCACAAAGGATAACGGTGAACGACTTGACCTTTGTACAACCAACGATTTTAAAATATCCAACAGATTCTTCTAATAAAAAATAATCCACAAATTTACTTGGGAACAACAGACAAGACAACATAAATACAGTATCGACTATATAATCAGAAGCAGGGGCGGATCCAGCCTCTCTCAAAAGTACAGTATGGCAAGCGAAAGTAAGTTGTCGACGGGAGGGGGGGAGATATCAGCAACATTCCCATTTCTAGTGTTAAAGGCAGGGTCGAGTTTATTTTTCCGAATTTGAAGTTCTTGGAGAGGGGGGGGGGTGATCACAAGAAAAAACAAGTTATCGACAGGGGGGGATGCGGGCAGCATACACATTCTTAGTATAAGAGGCAGAATCGTGTCTATTTTCCTGAACTCAAAGCTCTTCTGAAGAGTGGCTATCTCAAGAACAACAAGTTGTCAACGGGAGGGGAGTGCTAGCAGCATACACATTGCTAATATAAAAGGCAGAATCGGTTCTATTTTCCTGAACTCAAAGCTCTTGGGAAGGGGAGGGGCGATCGCAAGCATACACATTGCTATACTCTATTCAAGAACTAGAGAGAGTAATAAAACTGTTACCGAAATCTCCAACTTACCTGCCCCAATGCCGCAGGTAACTGAGAACTGACGCGAATCTAATTATATTTAGTTATATTCAAACATTATAAGGTTTTATAAATTTACTGCAACAATAGAGTTTCTGATAATTCAATTTAATTTCTGTCAAAAAAACAAAGTACAGCTTACAGTGTGTCTTTAATGATTTATCTTGTTTGTGCTTGTTTTTATATATTATATGAGATTAGTGATATACCCACAAGATATGGCTTGATTTGAATTCATACCTTCTTTTGTGTTTTAGAAAGAGTTTTGTAGCAAAAAATGGATTTTATATGAGTGAAATATTCTGATACACAAAAGTGATTTTCATGATACATCGTTAATGGATGTAAGCAGCAGGAAATAAATATAAAAAATTACCTCTTTATCTCCATAGAATTTGAATTTGTAAAGTTACTGATTAGAATATCAGCAAGCTCAAGGGTCACTCCTAAAAAATAACCAAAATGTAATGTGAATTTAGCGTAGTTTTTTCTAGTAACTATTCGATTTATTAAAAAATTCCATATATCATCTATCTGTATTTTTCTTGTCACTGTCATTGCACGCAATATAAATATTCATTTATTACTTTAGGTAATAGCTAATTTACTTTCCAACTTCTTCGGGTCTCTCCACTTTAGTTTTTTGCTTACTTTTTTTTACATCAAAGCTGACAATACAAAAAACAAACTTCCCTCATGTTAAGGTAATTATAACAAAGAGCAAGAAGTGGATTCATTTTTTTTCCTTTAGAGGGTCAGTTTTCATCCAACGTGCTTTTAAATTAATTAAAAAATGCTTCTTACAAAATTACTATCCTAAACCAGGGAAAAGAAGCTCAAATACTGTCAGTCCTTTGGTAAGATTTACGACAGATTGTTAAATATTTTATGTTGCTTGTCTGAACATAACATGACCATTTAAAGCCAAAAGAAAACAATCTCGAACTGGCCTTTATAATTGATAAATATTAACCGACTTAATATTCGATTTCATAGTTTATTAAAAATTTTTTATCGGTGTGACAGTTCGTAATAACAAAATTATTATTTCTTTGTTGCTCGAAAAAGTCAGTGAAGAAGTTGGTTGAAACTGATCAGAGCAGGGTTTCAAAAAGTGTCCGTTTCCAGTTCAATTTTTTTGGACGGTTACAGCATGCTGCTGGTCACCAGTCGTCCATAGATGAGTGGAGTGCTGTTTATAAAGCAGTACCATATGCTACAGTTTAATCTGGGATAATGAAAAAGCTAAATTGTTGAATTTTGGACATTATTGTCCAATCTCCAACCTATAACAGCGTGAATGGATATTTTGTCCATTTTAGCATCAGTTAAAGCTTGGCAAGTGGCGATTTTAACAAAGCTAATGTTTCTTTGTGGTTCGGGAATCGAAGAAGCCAGTAATAATAAGAGATGGAATCGAAAAATTATTACATGGAAAAATGGGGCAAAAAGGAGAAGGCGTTCACTCAAAATACTTGTGAATAAGGTTCTGTGCAACAAAATTCCTGGAGATCATGAAAAAACAGAACATCGGGGGACATTACATACACTGGTGTCTTTGTAGATGCATAATTCACGATGTTGAATCATGGAGCATATGAGAAAGAGCCAATAAAAATACATTTTTAAAGGGTGTTTTTTTATAGAGGTATAAAACTTTAAGTTGGCAACACTTTTTTAACTGGTGGCCATTTTGTCAGCTGTCAAGTGATTTATGTTTAGTTTGGTTTGGCATTTCAACATGAATAGACTGACGCCTGAACAACGCTTCCAAATTGTGCAAATTTATTTTGAAAATCATGGTTCTGTTCGAAATACGTATCGCGCCCTACGTCCATTTTACGGTCAACATAATCGTCCATCAGAGCAATTAATTCGATTAACTATGGAACGTTTTCGCACCAGGTTTACTCTAAATGATAATACGCATCCACAGAGACGTCGTACAGTGCGTACAGAAGAAGTCATCGCTGCTGTAGAGCGTAGCGTAGAGGAAGACCCGAATCAGTCTATCCGCCATCGTGCACAGGAATTGGATATGTGTCCATTCACTTTATGGAAGATTTTGCGGAAAGATCTTGATTTGCGTGCTTACAAAATCCAATTCGTGCAAGAATTGACGCCACACGATCACCTAGCAAGGCGTAGATTCGGTGAATGGGCCCAAAACAAGATTGCCGTTGATCCCGATTTTCATAAGCGAATTCGGTTTAGCGATGAAGCTCACTTTTGTTTGAATGGATACGTCAATAAACAAAACTGCCGTATTTGGAGTGATGATAATCCTCAAGTGTATGTTGAGACACCGTTACATCCAGAAAAACTGACTGTTTGGTGTGCTTTATGGGCTGGTGAAATCATTGGTTCATACTTCTTTAAAAACGATGCTGGTCAGAACGTTACAGCCAATGGTGACCGCTATAGAGCCATGATTACTGACTTTTTCGTTCATCAATTGAACAACCATGATGTGCAGGAGCTGTGGTTTTAACAAGACGGCGCAACATGTCACACAGCTCGTGTCACAATTCATTTACTGAAGGAAACGTTTGGTAATCGCATACTTTCACGTGTCGGACCCGTGAATTGGCCTCCAAGATCGTGCGACTTAACGCCGCTAGACTATTTTCTGTGGGGATATGTGAAGTCGCTAGTCTACGCCGAAACGATTGATCACTTGGAGGACAATATTCGCAGCGTTACTGCCGATATACGGCAACAAATGGTGGAAAAAGTCATCGAAAATTGGACCTCCAGATTAGACTACGTCCGAGCCAGCCGTGGCGGTCATATGCCAGAAGTCATATTTAAATTATAATGCCAGAAGGTTATCTTTCGAATAAAGTAAATTTCATGTCAATTTAAAAAATTCATCTTTGTTTTATTCCATTTAAAAGTTCTATACCTCTATAAAAAAAAACACCCTTTACATACAGGATCTTAACAATTTTTAAATATAAGAGTATTGATGCCAGAATCACATGCAGTGGCTGAAACTTTATGTGACAGCATTTGATCGTGGATTCCTGACTGAGACAAAGGCACTCTGGAATCTGATCGTTCCTCTTGGCTCTTGCAGTTTTGGTGCTAAATAACTAAAAGTTATTAGGGCTTACCAATACCACAAAGATAACTTCAAGACTCAGGAAAAGCTGCTGTCTAAACGGTCAAGTCAAGCCTCTTGTATTTAAGCTGTACATCAGTTCGTTCGGGAGAATTTTGAAGTTAAGACGTTTAAATAGCTTTCTAGAATATAAATTGTAAAACGAATGAATACGTGAAAAACTGATTCACCAAAACAACACTAATGTGGCCCTTTACTCAGGTAGAATAAAACAGAATTATCCCTTATCTTTCCTGAAGATAAATGAAAAATCAAAAATAAAAACGTTCTTAAACAACTGTTATACGCGTCACATAACTTTCCCGTACGAATCTCAAAACGTACCACTTCTCCCGAAGTTTATATTCACGAGGTCCCACCGAGTCCCATTGGTACCTCTTTCGCGTCCGTACAACTCTGTTTCCTGAAAGTTTTGGTCTTCACGTCAGTCGAGGACGTGAGTCATCCCATGTTATATATTTAATCCCGAATTGGCCCAAGTTCGAACATCTTAAACTATTCTAAGTCTTTCTAAAACGAAAAAAAAATGATAATAACAGTAAAAAAATAATCACCCTTCTTAGCTTAGTTCGTTCTTGTGAATTGAAAAAACCGTCATTATACGAATTATTTATACATGTAATCAAACGAATATATTACATTATTGTGATTTTATTTGAATATTCTTTTGTTTCCTAATAATGTTCGATTTAAAAACATTCTTTCGACATTCGCCGATAACATATGTTAAGATTATTACCCTTGGCATTTATCCCATTGGTTTTAGTTACGTAACCAGGGTAGGATTTATTTTAAAATTATTAAATGGGGTACGACTTTTTAATTTACGTTGCCATAAATTGTCTGGGTTTATATCTTTTTAAAAAAATATATATGTAAAAGGCCCCAAAATAATAAAATTGGTCAAGTTTGATAATTGATTTATTTTTTCCTTAAGCCGTGAATATATATTTTTTCAGTTTCCACGGTTAAAATCCACCTACAGAGTGATTGTTTAATTTCTCCTTGCAGTTTAGTATACTTAACGACAAAAATATTTAATAATAATTGTTTGTTCCATTATATTTATATCATTGGAGCAGCATCAACATTTAGTTCACTCAATGTATAGAGAACGCAGCGCTTTTTCTAGAACAAAGGATATTCAACAAAATGTTATGATTTCCATTATATAATTACCAACGTCATGTTCTAAAAGTATTTCTTAAAATAATACATGGACCAATATACCTGAAACTTGAACAGGACATTAGCGATATGCAATTTCGTTTCAGGAATGGCTTAGGCACAACAGAGGCGCTATTTAATTTAAACGTTTTAATTCAGCGAAGTCGTGATGTAAATTGCGATGTATTTATTGATGTTGAAAAACCTTTCGACCGAGTAAATCATCAAAAACTAATAGAAACAATACTAGAGCATCAATTGGACGATAAAGATTTACGAATTATTTCCAACCTTTATTGGAAATAAGAATTATTTGTTCAGGTGGAGGAAAAGGAATCACAAAAATTCCAAATTCGTCAGGGTGTTAGGCAGGGTTATGCGTTATCCCCACTACTCTTTAACATCTATCCAGAAAAACTATTTCGGGAAGCTCTTGAAGAGGTAAAAGACGGTATCTCTCTAAATGGGGTTTTGATCAATAATCTTCAGACTTCAAAGACTCATAGAAAGGGCAGATGAGATCTGTAAAAAATCAACATGCGATTGAAGATAGACAAAACAAAGGTTATGATAATAAGCAAAAACGTATCCCAAAATGTACAATTTCACGTCAGAGGTTCTCTTATTGAAACAGTACAATGCATCAAATATCTTGGCGTACAACTGCATGATAAATGTGAGCAAATAAAAGAAATAAAAATACGTATCGAGAAAGCCAGAGCCTATTTCAATCCCATGAAAACTCGTTTACTAAAATGCTATATATTCTCTATACTGCTGTACGGTGTAAAATGTTGGACATTGACGGAGGCTGCATGAAAACGACTTGAGGCTTTTGAAATGTGGTGTTACCGACGTGACTCCTGGGTTCCCCAGGAGTCACTTCCGACATCATAGCCTGTCCCAAGCCAGGAAAAAGGAGGAGGGTTGAGCATGGGATTAACACTTCCATCTTGAAAAACAAATTTTGTTATGAAAACTAACAATAAGCATCGGAAATGGACTAATACAAGGATTAAACAACAACGGCTAATGAAAAAGGACATGACTATGGGTACGTGGAATGTTTTAAGCTGGTACTGACCTAGAGCAAATACACAAACAGTCAAAGCACTAGAAGCAGCTGACATGGATATCAATCCAAGAAATTAGATGGCCAGGAAATGGTAATATGAAAATCAGCAAATACACAGTCTTCTTTAGCGGTAACGACTGAGTTCGGAACGAGTTTTGCTGTCAGAGATAAATTAATACACTCTGTAATACAATTTCATCCTATAAACGAAAGACTATGCTGGCTAAGGCTCAAAGGGCGATGGTACAACTACTCTATAATTTCTGCACATGCCCCTACTGAAGAAAAAAACTGACGACGAAAAGGATCTGTTCTACGAGCAACTTGAGCATCTGGCAGACTCCATTCCTAAACATGACATGCGGGTGTTGCTCGGAGATTTTAACGCTAAAATCGGGAAAGAAGAAGCATACAGACCGACGATCAGAATTCACAGCCTCCACGAAATAAGTAATGACAACGGAACTCGACACACAACCTCCGCATAAAGTTAAAGTTATGTTCGAACATAAAAACATCCACAAGCAAACATGGGTATCTAATGATGGTAAAACCAGAAATCAAATCGACCATGTACTTATCGTAGAAAGGCTCAAAGACGAAGGAACAAGGGAAGAGTACGTACACAACTTAAGCACACGAATAGCATCGATACCAAATGAGGAAAAAGTGGAGGAAATGTGGAAACATCTTAAAGAAAGCATAAACGCTACAGCTGAGGAAACTCTGGGAAGGAAACCCAAACGAAATAGAAAACAATGGTTTGATGATGAATGCATTAGAGCAGCAGATGAAAGAAACCAGGCTAGAAGGAAACTGTTACAAAATCCAAATGACAGTAACATTGAAGAGTATAAGAAACTAAAAACAAAAACCAGGAAGATTATGAAACGTACGAAAAAAGATCTACAGACTAAACAAATAGAAGAAATAGAGCAAAATGGACAAAGCAGCAATATAACAGCATACTATAGGAGAATCTCAAATATTAAAAAAGGATACCAACCAAAAGCAAGAAATTTTATAAGAACAGACAATGGACAGCTTATAACGGAATATACAGAGGTCATGAACACATGGCGTGAACATTTCCATCAAGTACTGAATTCGGATAACAATAACAACACTCTCACAAGCACAGTACAAACAGCTGAAATTCCAGATCCTTTACCAACCTACGAAGAAGTCCATAAAGCCATAACTAAACTTAAAATAACAAGGCGCCTGGAAGTGACAATATTCCCGCCGAATGCCTAAAATATGGTGGAGAAGCCCTCTATCGAATCACTCACCATCTGATAGAAGCTATATGGCTCACAGAAGAAATACTAAATGAATGGAAAGAAGGAGTTATCGTCCCCATACATAAGAAGGGTGACAAAATGAAATGCGCCAACTCTGCTTAATACGGCCTATAAAGTACTCACAATTGTACTCTTAGGAAAACTTAAACCCTATGCAGAGGAAACTATAGGGGACTATCAGTGTGGTTTTAGGGGCGGTCGCTCCGCCGTAGATCAAATAAAATCCAAGTTAACAAGACGTACCAAGATAAACATATACAAAACAATAATAAGACCTGTAGTGATGTATGGGTGCGAAACTTGGACATTAACGGTAACAAATGAAGAACGGCTCCGAGTCTTCGAAAGAAGAATTCTTAGAAAAATATATGGCCCAACAGTGGATGCAACAACAGGACGATACAGAATCCGTACCAATAAAGAACTGGAAGATCTATATGGAGACACTAATATTGTACGAGAAATAAAATCTAAGCGACTGCAGTGGGCGGAACACGTAAGAAGACTACCAGATAGTCGCACAGTCAAACTCGCATGGGAGGAAGCACTGGTAGGGAAAAGACCACTGGGACGCCCTCACCTCCGATGAAAAGACAATATTGCCAAAGATATAAAGACAATGAATATTGATAATCCGCTAGATGCCATGGCAGACAGGCAGCAATGGAGGAGTATTGTGAAGTCGGCAAAGACCCACCCAGGGTTGTAAGCCATGGAGTAAGTAAGTGTTATCGACGTATGATAAGAATATCTTGGACACGTAACCAACTAAACTGTTTTGCAACGCATGCAAAAGGAGGTAGAAATCATGAAGACCATTAAAGAAAGGAAACTAGCATACTTTGGACATATAATGCGTAACCATAAATACGAACTCCTACAATTGGTTATGCAAGGCAAGATGGATGGTAAGAGAGGCCCGGACGACGACGAATTTCATGGCTACATAATTTGCGACAATGGACCGGAAAGACATCTACTGAATTATTTAGAGCCGCTGTCAATAAAGTAATATGGGCCAGAATGATCGCCAACATCCACTGAGGATAGGGCACAGGAAGAAGAGAATTAAAAATTGGCAAAATTAGTATTTCTAATTAGTTTCCAACTAAAATATAATATCCTTTTAAAAAAACGTATACCCTAATTACTTCTAAATAGTTTTTCATACGGATTTTTATTATTTTGCCACCACTGTGTATTATTAAATTAACACAAAATCTTTTTTATTTTTCTTGTCACCATCATTCTACGTAACACAAATATTCACTTAGCACGTTATGTGCTCCGAACCTTCTCTATTTTAGTTTTTTGCCTTTTGCCCCGCATTAGCGTTGACACTATAAAAACAAATGCCTCTCTTGTGCTAAGTTAATTACAACGGAAGCCCAGACATAGTGCAGTTTTTTCATCCAAGGGATCTATTTCCATCCAGAATGCTTTTACGTTGATTCAAGATTGCTTCTTACAAAATTAACATCCTAAACCTGCTATTACGAGAAAATCCTAAAATACCATTAAGCTGTGAGGCGTTTTTATGTAATTGCATGTTGCAGTTGTTTCTTGAAATTAAATACGATAAACTCAGTTAGCTTGGTTACGCTGTTCGTGTTTCGTAAAGTTACATTACAAAATAAACTTATCTTTAATTTTATCTTGAGATATTCCACGTTTTATTATATATTTGTTCACTTTTAATAGTCCAGCTTTTTTATGTAAAGTTAACCCATATAAATTTGGTACAAAAGGATTTTAATTCAAAAATAATTTTTTTTCATTATCTGCTAAGAAAACTGTTTTTTTCCCAATATTTTAATATCTACAGTATTCTTCTTCTTCAAGTGCCATATCAGGTCCCCCTGACGTTGGCAATTACATTGGCAACACGGTTCTGCGCTAGCTGGAACAGTTCCCCCGCGCTACGTATACCTGTCCATTCACGAATATTCCTCAACCAGGAAGCCTGTCTCCTTCCTACCCCTCTACGTCCCTCTACTTTACCCATCATGATTAGCTGAAGAATTCTATATCGCTCTCCTCTGAATCCAAGTCCAAGATATGCGATTTTTCTACACTTCACAGTGTTTAATAGTAGACGAGTTGTGTCGGCCCTATTGAGTACCATTTCGTTGGTCTGCCTAGCTGTCTAAGGTATTCTCAGCATTCGCCGGTGTAACCACATTTCAAGAGCCTCCAACCGATTAATCGTGGCAGCCTTAATTGTCCAGATCTCTGCTCCATATAGTAACACTGGCCAGACGTATGATCTTATCACTCTCTGTCGTAGTTTTAGGTTGAGGTTATTGCAGAAAAGTGGTTTCATTTTTTGAAAAGTTGCTCTAGCAGTCTCTATTCTACACCTTATCTCTTTATCTTGGTTTAGATTTTCGGTGATATAACATCCAAGATATTTAAAATGAGTCACCCTGTCTATACTTTTTCCTTCTATTTGTATTGAAGCGTTAAGATGAGGTTGTCTACTCAAGACCATAAATTTTGTCTTTTTGATATTTATGTTGAGCCCCATTTCTTGACCCTCAGTGGTAACACAGTTTAATAGATGTTGCAGGTCTTGTAGTTTGTCGCTTAGGATAACAGTGTCGTCAGCATATCATATTGTATTTATATATTCTCCATTGATTTATACTCCCATTCGTTGTCCTTAAGTAGCCCATTTAAAGATTTTATCTGAATATATATTAAAAAGCAGTGGAGATAGTATGCAGCCCTGTCTGACGCCTCGCAGAATTTTACTTTCTTCTGTGAGTTTTCTATTTAGCCTTACTATTGCTTTCTGCCCCCAATATAGATTTTTAATAATTCTTACGTCTCTGCTGTCTACCCCCACGTTACCAAAAATGTCTATGAGTTTTCTGTGCTGTACTCTGTCGAAGGCCTTCTCGTAAACGACAAAACATACGAATACATCCTTGTGTACTAAGAGCAAAAGGCTAATTGCACAGAAAATATGAGACGTTTTTTTAAGAACTTTAAAATCCCAACGTGACCACCAGTCGACCATCCGGCAATCTGAGCTGTGAAATCTTGCATTTAAGCAGACAGCATATTGGGCTGTTGACAAAACTAACACAGCATGGACATTTAAACTATGTACGAAGCTTTAACCTACCGGAGTATCGATTAATCCTGAAGACTTATACCCAGAAGACAAACTAGTGAACATGCCAAATTAAGGCAACTAACCTGTTTACATGGAATAGATATAACAATCTACACAGTAACTGACTAGGCTGCAGTATAAAGGCTTCTCAACCCAATCTACTATATCATTCAATCATTCGTGTATTTACCAAGCATATAAGCAACTAAAAAAATCGCCACAGGGCCTCAAAGATTATCAAAGGTACTCACTATACTTATCTTCCCTCTCTCACCTTCAAATAATTGGATGCTAATAGAATAGCAAGGCTTTACATAAATAGTGCTTTAGTTGAAGAGGTTCCCTTCTTCAGATATGAAAAAATTCTTTATTGCATCTAACCCCAACTTACAAATTAAAATACGGATGATTCGATGATACATATTCCCTGTCTTATTAGATGGTTGCGAAAGCTGGACCTTGGACCTACAAATGGAACAGCAAATAGAAGCTTTCGACATGTTCCTCCATCGCCGCATATTAAAATATCATTGATTGATGAAGAGTAATGGACATCGAAGTTCTTAACAAATTAAATCAGCAAAAAGAATTGCTGTTTAACGTCAAAAAGAAAGAGTTTTTACCTTGGGCATATGGGTTACTGAAATTGATAACCAAGGGGAAGATTTAGAGCAAACGATCCGTCGAGAGACGTTAGAATTCATGACTGAAAGATTTACGAAGACGGTCTGGTCGTACACTGGCAGATGTCTTCAGAGCTGCAGCATCCAAAACAATGTTAGTCATTTAGATTGCCAACTTTCAAAGGAAGACGGTATAAATAGAAGATAGTCTAGTTCACAAGTGCCATTTTATCGGAAACCTGTCTTCCAAGTCCGAAAATTATGTAAAAGTTATAAACAAATTAGTAAAAAAAGTGCTTGATTTTTTGGAAAATATTTCAAAAATTATTTCAGATATCTGAAATTTGAAAAAGATCCTTAAAGAGCAGGAAATTTTTCTAAAAAAAAAAGTCCTACCTCCCGGAACTGTACCGACAACATTAATAATTTTAATTTTGGGGTAAAAATAAGGCTCAAAATGGGTAGTGACGCTCCCGAGCGCGATGCCCGTATCAGACACTTTAACAATAAAAATTAGTTCCGGGAGGTGGGACTTTTTTTTTACCCTTCAAGGATCTTTTTTGAAATTTCAGATATCTCAAATAGTTTTTGAGATATTTGCAAAAAATCAAAGCGCTTTTTTTTATCAATTTGTTTATAAATTTTACAATTTTCGCCGGCACCTCTCTAAAATTATTATAAACTTTTTAAATGCCACCAGGACTGCTGTTAGTCAGTGGTAAAAGTCTGCGTCAGCTCTATCCATACTCAATAGTAAGAGTAGTGACTGACTGACTGACTCCGTAGCACTACAACCCAGGGTGGATCTTGGCTGCCTCGACCATCTGCCTCCACCTGGAACGGTCTTGTGCCAGCTCCCTCCATTCTTGCTGGCCAACTTCAAGGATAGCTAGATCCTTGTGGATGTTATCTCTCCATCTAAGCCTAGGTCTTCCCAGTGGTCTTTTTCCTTGTGGTGCTTCCTC
The DNA here is from genome assembly GCA_034092305.1 of Diaprepes abbreviatus. Classification (NCBI taxonomy): domain Eukaryota; kingdom Metazoa; phylum Arthropoda; class Insecta; order Coleoptera; family Curculionidae; genus Diaprepes; species Diaprepes abbreviatus. The sequence goes on from JASJET010000054.1 coordinate 14,073,134, forward strand.
CCATATCCGTTTTATTAGTCGATCATTTTAACTCCTTTGTATATAATAGTATATAATAATAATAATAATAGTATATTAACGGATCAAGTAAATACAATCCATTTCAAAAATAAAAATATACAACACTATTTAAAACAGTCAGAATTAAAAACCTTACAAATATCACTATTTAAAACAGTCAGAAATAATAAAAAAAACCTACAAATCCAAACATACATCAAAGTGCTTCAAAAGACTAGTACTAACAATTGACAATACTAACTAGTTTTTCAAGAATTGCAAAATTTTTAATTTAAAGACATTAATTGGCAAATGAAAAATATCAATCTCGGTAGGAACTGAATTCATTTCCCTACACATTCGAGAAATAGGACTGTTAATGCCATAAATCGTTCGGTGATATATCACATCAAACAAATTGTGCGCTCTAAAAGCTCTTTGACGAACTGATAATCCAATATTGTTGAGTAGTTCGGGAGAATCAATACAAGAGTTAACATTCTTATAAAGTAGAACGAGGTCAAGATATATGCGTCTCACACACAATGGTAACAACCTCAAAGCATCGGCAGTTTCATTATATACAGACCGCTCCTGCTGCATTCCCTTTTTAAAGGCAATGAAACTGAAAAACTTTCTTTGTGCTCTTTCTACTTTTTCTTTGTATGTAAAATAATGAGGTGACCAAACTTGGGACGCATATTCTAAGATTGATCGAACTACAAAGCAGTATATCACTATATATAACAGGTATATAACCTGCCCATCGTAGTCTTCTGGACTTTATTTCTTGAATGATGTCAGGGCTTTGATATATTTGCGCAAGCTCTATGTTGCCTCTCATTCTGTGACGGCGTGTTTCAAGGTCTCGGTATGAGCCATATATTATGCGCAGGATTTTTCTCTCAAATCTTCTTAGCAGCTCCGTATCGTGGACTGTCAGGGTCCATGGTTCACTGGCGTAGATTGCTACTGGTCGTATTATTGTTCGATAAATTTCGGTTTTTGCCTTTCTAGTGATAAATTTTGACTTCAGTAAGAGTAGTGGCATTAACTAAAAATACATCTTAAATTTTGGAATCTTTTTCGCCGCTCAAAATTGATGCAGCTGCATCAAAGAATACAGTTTTTTCTGGACAATGGAGTTGAAATGGTTACATGGAAGAAATTTGATAGTTTAGTCTTAATGATTTTAAAGAACACAAGTGATGTCTTAAAAATAAACAAACCGTACAATTTGCTGTCTCTGGAGTTAAATATTTCACAAGTCACACCATCAATATAAGTATGTTAATTTTGGGGTTATCTAAATAAAAAATTAGAGAATTCGTTGAAATTCATATATTTCCTTTCAAAAACCAACAGAGATCTGTGTCATAGTTCACGTCACCCCACTAATATGTGATCAAGATTCGGTGAGCTTGTACGTATATTTTTTGCATTTTATCTTTTCTTTTGTATCCTCCCCGTTTTGACATATAGAGCAGAGACGCTAACACTAACAAAGAAAAGCGTAAATAAGTTGAGAGTGACATAATTGGCCGTGGAAAGATCTTTGCTGGGAGTTAGTATCAGAGATAGAATACCGAATACAGAAATACGACGAAGAACGGATGTTGCGGATGCAGTCAGGAGAATTACAACGTTAAAGTGGAACTGGGCTGGACATGTCGCTAGGAACGCGGACAATCGATGGACGAAAAAAATCTTGGAATGGAGACCAAGACAGGAGGCTTACCAAGGAAGAGGCCGCCCGCCTACCAGATGGACTGACGATATGAGGCGCATAGAATCAAACTGGATGCAAGCGGCACGGGACAGAAATAAGTGGCAAAACTTACGAGAGGCCTATGTTCATCAGTGGACAAGATTGGGCTGATTGATGATAATGATGATCTTTTTTTAGGGAAGCACAATGATTCACAATAAAGAGAAAGATAGAGTTAATTTAATTAAAAAAGAAAAAGAAAAGCACTAGAGTACAGTTGAATGCTAGTAGCCGTACCAGCGAGCAAAAATTCCGAGTTAACTCCTATGCCGGAGAGTAAGGGTGCCACTGCATCAGAGCCAGGTTGAATGCAGAAACCTTCCACAATGTTGTTTGGAACTAGCTTTCAAATTTACTCTTTAAAATTAGCCAAAAAGTACTTACAAAAGATTCAAATGCAAGGAGCATGTGGTTCAAATAAGTATTCTGATATAATAACAAAAACTTTAATTTAAATTAACTGTCGCGTAAGTTAGATGTTACAAAATATTAAAAGAATGTCAAACTTGATTAAATACACAGAGAAAAAGGAGGTAAATACAAATGGTTTGCCTGTGTTTGCCCGTTGTTTATTTTCTAGGCTACGGTGCAGTCTCTGCCGTATCATCTACAGGAACAAGCAGAGCACAGCGGCAATAATAAGCTCTGAGTATGATACAATAAGCCGCTAGAGTGGATAGCTGTGATGTTCAAACCCACAGAGTGGTTAACAGCAACAAAAGAAACTACCCTGAGGGTGGATAGCAGTGATGATCGAACTCTTAGTATAGACCCCAATTTCCTGGGGCCTAGATAAAACATGATCGTATTATTTTTTAAGCACTCATAGTTGTGTGTGAAATTTATTAATTTTGTTTATTTATTTATCTTCCAGTAAAAAGAAAAGATCTTATGGACACAAAGGCTACCTTACCAACAAAAGTTAGAGTACAACTATGCAGTACAAGTACCAGCTCAGAGAGTTCCTCTAAAAGTTTTAGTATAGGTAAGTAAATAGAGCAATTTTTAACAGGTTACAAGCCGTTTTGTACATAAGTAAATAGATCATTTTTAGAGGTCAAAAAGAAATACAAAATTCAACTTACGGAATGTTCACACACCAATTTATTTTTAAAATTGTGATTTAGAAAAACCAAAATCTGAAAATATATTTTTATAATTGTTATATTAGAAGGGTCTGCCCCCTCGGTATTAAAAAAAATAAAAAACACCCACACAAAAAAATTTTTAGCCACTTTTATCGTCACAACACCTCAAAAAATAAAAGAAAACGTCTATTTTCGTTTTTTGACGATATCTTCGGTAACATTGGAAAAAACAATATACCAGCAATAAGGAATAATGTGAAAGTCACCACTCAAGAAGTAGAGAAAGCTATAAAATCCTTAAAAAATAGAAAGTCTCCCGGACAAGACGGAATTCATAACGAATTGTTGAAATACGGAGGACAGCGACTAACACAGGAACTCACAAGCTTCATTCGAAAAATCCTGACACAATGCAAAGTACCAGATAGGTGGAGAACCAGCACGATAATGCTTATGTTTAAGAAAGGTGACAAACAAGAACCAGGGAACTACAGGGGTATTAATCTACTGGACACAACTCTGAAACTCGTTACGAAAGTAATCAAAAATAAAATTAATTCGGTTACAACACTGGAAGACGAACAGCAGGGGTTTAGATCAGGAAGGTCTTGCGTGGATGCAGTATTTATTCTACGACAGATAGTCGAAAAATCTATAGAATACAATAAACCAACATTTTTATGCTTTATAGATCTAACAAAAGCATTCGATCGCATAAAGCTAGATGACGTAATCCACCTGTTATATAAGAGAAATATTCCTATCAATATAATTCAGACCATCGAAAACATATACGCAAACAATAAAGTTCAGATTCGCACTAACGGTAAATTATCAACACCCATACCAGTCAACAGCGGTATTAGACAGGGAAACTCGCTTAGTCCTTTGTGGTTTAACATGATAATGGACGAAATAATAAAGGAGGTGCGACTTGGTAGAGGATATAAAATGGATGATACAGAAATAAAAATTCTCTGTTACGCTGATGACGCTGTGATATGTGCCGAAAATGAAGACGACCTCCAGAGATTGTTAAATACCTTTAATCTTACGGGAAGAAAATATAATATGATTATCTCAGCCGAAAAAACTAAATGTATGACAACCTCAAAAGAACCCCTCCGATGCAAACTAGAACTAGACGGTCGAATAATACAACAAGAAATGAGTTTCAGATATCTAAGAATCGACATAACTAGTTATGGTAACATCGAAGATGAAGTAAGAGGACAGGTGGCCAAAGCAAACAAAGTGGCGAGTTGCCTCAACGACGTGATCTGGCGAAAAAAACACTTACAACAAGAAACTAAGGTTTGGACTTACAAAACCACAATTAGACCTATTATGACATACACCTCAGAAACACGGCCAGAGACGACAAAAACAAAACAACTATTGGAGACTACAGAAATGAGAATACTTCGACGAATAACAGGAAAAACGCTATTAGACAGAGAAAGAAGCGATAACATTAGGCAATCATGCAACACAGACTGCATTAATGAGTTGGTCCTACAACGTAAGACACAATGGAACAAACACATAAGCCGAATGACAGAGGATAGACTGGTAAGGATCGCACGAGATAAATCGCCTAGTGGTACACGCAGTAGAGGTCGACCACGGAAAAGATGGAGCGATAATTTAAGTCCAGAATGAGGAAAATCGAAGAAGGAACAGGTCAGGGACCTATTATAGAAGGTAGAAGAAGAAGAAGATCTTCGGTTATAATCATCGTAGAAACTCCTTTCTTTTCAGTTTGTAGTATTTGAAATAAAAAAAATAACCTAAAATTGTCTTACTCTTGTCTTAATCATGCCTTCAAGGGAAAAAACGATCATTAAGTAATAAAAATGGTTGAAAATGGCTTCGGCATATATATATATATATATATATATATATATATATATATATATATATATATATATATATATATATATATATATATATATATATATTGTTGTAAAATAGCAATTTTACAATACTTCTGAAAATTCAAACGAGGGACATTTACGGTGTAAAGGACAAGAAGCTTCACTGTTTAGCCCCGTCTATGGTCACCAGGGTAAACAGCGAACCCCGAATCCCAAAACTATAAATACCGTCGGAACGCGACGCTCGCTCTCATTTACTAAGCCTAACAACGACGGAGAAGAAGCAGTATCCGTGGGCTTAGAGACGGGCAAGTCTTCTGAACGTATGGTCAATTACATGCATACGCTGATTGACTCACGTGTCGCGAGATCGCTGCCGATGACTGAATAACTAGCACGTGCACCCTGCTAGTGAAAGGTCACGGGGATCTGCAATTGGCGGGCCTCGATTTATCGATTCCCGACCAGAAGAAATTAAAAAAATACGAAACCTTCGACGGGGCTAGGGACGTTTTTTCCTTGCGTGAAATTATCAGGCAAATTAACGGATCTCTGCAGAGACCGTAGGTAAGGGCACACCGGACAGAACAAACATGACAGGACAATACACAAATATTAAAAACTTAGAACAATCAGAATTATCTTTTTCTTTCGGATCAGTGAAACAATTAATTAATTTATTTAATTCAACTGCGCTAGATCATAGGAACCTTAGTAGTAGCATCAGTTCTCCATTCTCCGCTACTAAAACTGTTGCTGTTGGCGGCAAGAGTAGTAGTTCGTGGCGCGCCCCTGTAACTAAGAGTTTATCATCCAATGCGTTCTCTCGAAATTTTCCAAATTCAAGAATCGCGGAAAATCGAGTAAGATTCATTGATAATCTCAGAATTAATGGCCGTTACAATGCTAATTCCTTCCCGATAAATCCGCAAAATAGACCTTCTAATATTTTACGAAGTAGTGGCGGAGGCGCGTTCTCACGAATATATATATATATATATATATATATATATATATATATATATATATATATATATATATATATATATATATATATATATATATATATATATTGTTGTAAAACGTGTTTTACAAGTTAATAGTCCAAATTAAAATAAGCAAAAACGCGTTGAAATTTTCCTTATAACTAACGCTCGACTCCCTTAGCAAACTCCACCCCAGTCACGTGCCCAGACTCGGCGCAGCGGTTGGAAGTTTGCCTCATATAAATACGAAAACTTAAAACGGCAAAAACGACAGTAAAGGATAAACTTTCGTAGACAAAACATATACTAATTCACGCGGGAAATTAAGGTCTCTGACATACATACGCAACATTTGTAATTTCAGCGTTAATTTATTGTAAATTTTAAATATTAAAAAGTGCAGATTCGCACCCCTACACGGCACCACCCTGATTGGCTCCGCGGAACTTTCAGGGCGGGTTGCCAAATCAACCCTCAGAAAAGTATAAATATTATACCAAAATTACATTCACTCTCTCATTCTTGCCTGACATCGTAGGATAGAAGAAGTATACACCGCAGGCTAAGATTCGGGCTTCAGTTTCGAAAGACAATCTACACGCATTTACGTTGGGTTGTCCACGCGTCGCGAGATCACTGCCGAGGAGTTAGTACCTAGCATTTGCACATAGCTAGCGAAAACTCCCGGGGATCTTCAATAGGAGAGCCTCTAGAGTATTTAATTTCTCCCAAGAAATTAATGCCTAGATTATCTACCAGAAGAAACATTATTGATTGCGCCCATTCGCGAATAGGGTAGTTATTCTGTTTTTTCACAAACAAGTAGGCAAGCAAAGCAACCAAACGTTGTACGTTGATAAGTTTGGAGAGTTGGAAGTCGCTTTCCAAAGGTGCGCCTAAGTCCTACTTGTTTGTTCTGTTAGAAAACTTCGTGCCAGGCTAACCGTAGGGTCCGATATGTGTTCGGCTCTACGGGAACAACCAGCGATAGATTTTCGCGTAAAAACTCTGCTTTGAGTTTGTTTTATTATTATTATTCTCAACCGCATAAAGACTTTCCCCGCGTGAAACTGAAAAACTAGAACTTGAGACTTTCGTGTTAAACCTATTGTTTGTGACAAGTTTTAATTAATAACTGCATAAACAAGCATACCCAATTAAAAATACTAACGTTATATTCGTGCTTATAACGTTGTAAAAAACCGTGGACTAATTAAACTAAATTTCATTGTTTAAAAATCCAAATTTTAAGTGAAATTTATAAGTTGGGAAAAACCCAGACGCCTGTCGTCCAGACGTCTTTGTTCCTTTGCTTTTGTCGGTAACAAGCCGCTTGCCGACGGCCGACGTCGCAAGGTTGCGTCAGCAGATAGAAGCCCTAGCAACTCATAGCCGTACAAAAAACTTTTACCGAGACATCTGAATACTCTGACAATTTCTGATTAAATTTGAACTTGATTTAATCTTAATCGTTTGCAAACACTAATATTTTATTAATATTCATTGTGTTATTTTTCGTTAAAACTGTTATACTTAGTTATTACGTTTTGTTTGTTTTTTGTAACGAGATTCTTTTTTAATAGAAATCTCGGAACAAGTTGATTTTATTACTTTTATTCTAGAAAATACTTTTTGTTATTTTTGTTTGAGAATTTTAAGTTTATTTGAATTGGTAAAATTTATTTTATTGTTAAATTTATATTATCAACAACGATAGGTGCAAAGATCAGACCTATAGGTGCGCACGGACAGACTAAACATAACGACAGACATTCTACATTATTAATTTTCTGTCATAATAACTAACGCAAAAAACTATTTAATTAAAAGCCCACCGTGACAAGTAATTAATCGTGACTAAATCTTTTATAAATTTTTTCCCCAAGTTTAAATTAATATTTTTTCTTCTTTAAAAACATGTCCAGTCACGAAACATCCCATCAGTCCGTGTTTAATGAGGCGGGTGGTCATATGGACTTCCCGGGTGGAATTGGTGGGACCTCGGCGGTGGGGAAACCTGCCGCCCTACTTCGTCACACGACACACTCTCAATCCCCAAACTCCCTACAAACTAAAAACGAGACAGAACAAAAATATACTCCCGTGAAAGATTTAATTAAATACTTTGAATCGGTGTCTAACCCCGAAGAGGGTTTCCACATTAACCGAAACAGGGATATTGATAAACTAGGTAGATTAAGGTTAAACAAGAGCGCCCCTAATATTCATAACCGGTTCCCGCAAGAAACAAATATTGTTGCGCACGGAGCAAGGACGCACAGACATATTTCTGTATCATACGAAACTTCTACTAATCGAGAAAGTTCATTTTCTCCAAACTTAATCGGATCTACGCCGATTAACAGAGCCGCAACGCCGACAGAACGCGACGTTTCGGTTCCGGGGAAAACATCTTCAGGGACAAAAATAATAGCAAAAACGAACGAAAGAGAGAGGTTCCGGCAACAATATATATATATATATATATATATATATATATATATATATATATATATATATATATATATATATATACATATATATATATATATATATATATATATATATATATATATATATATATATATATATATATCGTTTTAAACAACTGAGGATTTATAACAAAATTTCATGCTTCAAAACTCGATAAAAATGCTAATAAATGCCGTTTTTGGCCACCAATTTTAAAAATCTGAAAAAATTCATGGACATAATTTGGCGTCTAACAACAACATATTCTTTTTTCGACCCTGCTATTGTCTTAGTATTTATTCTATTGAATTTTAAAATTTTCGAACACCCATAAAACTTGAATTTCGCGCCAAAAATTTTTTGTAAAAAATATCTTGTTTTAGGCAATAAAAAAAACCTACAAAATGAAAAAACAAGACGTGTCTACGATGATTAGCACCTAAGATATCGTCAAAAAACGAAAAAAGACGTTTTATTTTTTTTTTTTGAGGTTATGTGACGATAAAAGTGGCTAAAAATTTTTGTGTAGGTACTTTTTGATATAGAACAACCGAGTGTTTTTTATTTTTTTCTCACCGAGGGTACAGTTTCGACTCTCTTAATCGGCTAGACCCTTTGAAATTATCGAAAAATTAAAGTTGCATTTGATTGTATTGTCCCGAGTTGTAGATCAACAAATCGTCCCAGATAGTCCCCCAAGTGTCTGCATTCAAGCTGTATGTGATTCGATGAAAAAGCAAATAATTTCTAGAGCTTTCTATGGTTGGTTAGCGTATTGTAGACATTTATCTACCGTTAGAACACATTTAAGTGGATTGGTTAACAATAAGATAATTAATGGAGAAAACGCGTCCGAAGGTAAGAAGAAAACTTTCATAATTAATTTAGATTTAAGATAGTATCAGATCAATACTCTAAGCACAATTTTATAGAAAATATGCTTTATTGTGGAATTACTGTCGATATTATTAGATGCTTACATTTTTAGGAATTACAGTGCAAAAATGGACAGAACTTTGCGTGGACGGTATAGTAACAGATTACGCTGAAACTTATAGATTAGTCTATTATGGAGGTGTAGCTAATGAACTAAGAACTGAAATTTGGCCATATTTATTGGGGCATTATAAATTTGGTAGTACAGCCGAACAGAGAAAGGAATTGGATGAAGATACTAAACAAGCGTAAGTTGAAAGACAATACTATGACTATTATCCTCATGCTCGATTTACGATATGTCTTATACACAAAAAAGGAGATAAAAATGACATAATCAACTCTCGACCTATCTTCATAATATGTAATTTTAGAATTGACAACAACACTTGCACCAGGGGCGGATCCAGCCTCTCTCTTTGGGAGGTGGGGGGGGGGGCATCACAAAAGCACCGTATGGCAAGCGAAAGCAAGTTGTCGACGGGGGGGGGGGGGACACCAGCAACATTCTCATTTCTAGTGTAAAAGGCAGAGTCAGGTCTATTTTTCTGAATTTGAAGCTCTCGGAGAGGGGGGGGGGCGATCACAAGAAAAAACAAGTTACCGACAGGGGGGGAGGATGCGAGTAGCATACACATTCCTAGCATAAGAGGCAGAATCGGGTCTATTTTCCTGAACTAAAAGCTCTTGGGAGGGGGGGGGGCGATCGCAATCATACACATTCCTATACTCTATTCAAGAACTAAAGAGAGTAATAAAACTGTTACCGAAACCTCCAACGTACCTGCTCTAGTACTGCAGGTAACTGAGGACTGCAGTAAATCTAATTATATTTAATAATATTTAAATATACTGCAACAATAAAATTTCCGATAGTTCAATTTAATTTCTGTCAGTGAGCAATGTACACCTTACAGTGTGTCTTTAGTGATTTATCTTGTTTGTAATTCTTTTTATTTATTATTTGAGATTGGTGAGATACCCAAAAGATATAGCTTCCACATCTTTATTTATTTCAAAATTGTTAAACCAGGGCATTTTTTCCTCAACGAAAAACTTATTACGATGAATGTTTATGATGCCTTAAGATATTAATATCTAAATAATAATGTTGAGATGTGTTCCAACATGATAGGAGTTGGAAAATCTACTATGTACCGAATACTGACGGAGAAAAAAACGACTGGAATTGTTAGTACTCCCAAGCCACATTCGATCACAGGCAGACGAAAAACCTCGTTGGAAGAAGAGATGTAAACTGCAATAAAAGGTGTACATACATTTTATTATGAGAAGCAGATCCCAACCGTCAACAAAATTCTAACTAAAATCAATGAAGATCGGTATTTACCTGAAATTAAAGGAACTGAGCATTGGAAATTGCTCAGAGAACTTAATTTTTACTGGGGAAAACCAGATAGGAAATCTGTTTTTATAGATCTCCCAGAAAATGTCTGTAGAAGAAGAAAATATCTCTCTCAAGTAAAAGGTAGAGTTGTTAGAAATAACACAACTTACAAAACTAGTAATTTAACTGAACTTTTGAAAGATTTTTTTGAATAAAGTTACTGCAGAAAATTGGGAAAAATCCGTGTAATAAAAGAATCAAAGAAAATGTAGAAACTCGATCTCATGATCGGTGAGATAGAGGAACCAATAATAATTAATTTGAGCGAAGATAGTTTCACTGACTTTGATTATGAATTATATACGTAATGTTTACCAGCATAGACACAATTTATTATTTAATTTTTAGTGCATAATTGTAATTCGGCAGATGGTTTAAGAAATAAATAAACTGAAACATCAAATGTCCTAAAAATGTTTTTAATTAATAATAAAATGACCGATAGCCTCAAAAAAAATTTAATATTATATGGACGAATTTATTTTTTTATACAAGTTTAACTTCTTGTATTTTTGACAATGGGAATTTTGTCAGTATCTAAATTCTAACTTGTAGAATTGTTCCAAATCCTCATCGCTACTTTCAGAGCTTGGTGCATATATCTGCACTATGTTTAGTTTGAACGTTCTTGAATTTATCTTAAGAATGGAAACTCAATCCAAGACTGGTATAAAACCGAGCTCCGATTGATTTATTTCTTTGGTTATTATTATGTCAACTCCATTTGGTGATGTGCACTGTCCTCTCCAGAGTAACAACCCCGATGACTGTCCACTTCGCATTGGCCGCCATCTTATGCCCAAAATGTCAATCTTTAATCTTTTCATTTCTCTGATCGTATTTGCTGCCTTTCCTGAAATATTCTTTGGACATTCCATGTGCCTATTTTCTTTATGTTTCACACAAATTAGGGAATCAAGTCTCGCGTGGGTAGAGGAATTTCTCTTGTGGTCGTAAGGAGTGTCCCATAACCCATGGTCGACTCCTTAAAACATGATGCAGAACCTGCTATTCCTGCTTTTAAGTCTATTTGTGTTTTCTTAAGTAATTATTTCATATATTTTTAATTGTTTGTCGGTATTTGTTAGCTGCAAATATTATTGGAACTACGTCTTTTCTATTTTGTCTGTTAATTAAAGTTTCACGACGAACACGGACTCACTTGACTCATTTCCATTGTTTGAATTCATTCTACCATCTTCTAAGCAGAGAAAAGAAGCTGAATAAACCCTCATTTTTTCCGCTTTTTATTTGTAGATATGAAAATACTATGTCGGAATGGTTGGCCGTTGAAGCAATAGTTAAACAGAGAGATAAAGAAGACCAGGCCCACGCCATTGCGAAACTTAGCAGCGAAAGTATGTCAGGAGATCAAATGCCTAACGAAATTCATAGAGACTTAAGCAACGAGGTAAATATAATAAGATTCCGCGAGGAGCTATTTCGTACTTCCTCCCTGCAATATTAATAAAAAACTAAAGCAGTATTGTCGCTGAGTGTATATTTTCACACTACCGCAAAAATTAATTAGTTAAAATTTAATGATATTCTTTTAGGTTTTTGAAGATGTGATAACAGACGATGAAGATTCGGTGTCTGAAGATGCTTCTCACAAAAAGCCGCACAAGACTAAACAAAATACCCTTCAGTATGAAAGTGATGCGGATAGAGAGGAGAAACTGGAAAATAATCAAAATAAAGAAAAATCCGTCAAAACAGAAGAATCAGGAAACGAAATTAATGAAAATAAAGAAGTAGATGATTCATATAATGTATTAAATAACGATAATGAAGCCTTAACTAGAAGTAGGATATCTAGTGTAGATAAAGAAGAAACTACTGGTGATACTAGTGATAAAAAATCAGGTATATAATTTATTGTAGATTAAAAATATTGGTAGATGTGAACGAAAGTAGTAGGAGAGCCAAAGAATGAGAAATTTACTTTACAACAAGTTTATATAATTTCAAACATCATGAAAATTTGTTTTCCATATTTGGAAAATTAGTCTTTCGCATATTTTTAATTAATATAAATAAAATTATTCTTCTAGGTGATGATATCTTGGAAATTGACGCAGATAGAGAAGAACTTAGGGATTTTATTCATAATGTCATAGTAACCAACGCCTCAGTAGATATTAGTAATCTAGAGAACGATAGTCCAGTAAGAAATCATTTAGATGCAGTAACAGAAGAAAATAATTCCTCGTTAGATACCTGCATCGAGACGCACGGACTGGTCAGTCCTGCTAGATCAGCATGTGTGTCGCCTGCAAGTTCGAACGGAGGAGTTTATAGTGTAAGTTCTGCCGCTAGAGGGTTTTTAGATGAAACAAATTTAAAAGATAGATTTTTTGCTGAAAAACGAGCTATTAATGTCACCAGGAAAGATATAAAAATATACAGGGTATCAGGTAAGTACCTCCTAATTTCCTGGGAACAGGTTAGGTCAAAATAACACTACTTTTTCATAGAAAAAAAATTCTTTAAGTGTCCCTTAATGGAGATAGAGAGCCCTAAAGGGGTACCCAGTGATTTACCTTATCGGTTCTAAGTTGTGAAGCGACTTGTATCGTTTAATGAAATTTTAATATTTTATAGAGACTCATTAAACTATACTACAGTAGATGTTTTAGATCATCAAAGAAGTCAGGAACGGACTTGCAGCCACACTCATTGGGCCTAATTTTTGACAGGTGTCGTTTTACAGAGCTGAAAACAATTTTTTTAAATACTCTGGTTATTCCTCTTCATAAAAATACACTTCATTTATTTTTATAAAACTGACGGTTTACGAGATAAATGGGTTTTTACGCGAAACCCTCAAAAGTTACTAACGCTCAACACAAAGAGGTAAAAATCAAGTCGTCACTGTCAATATCTACATAATGAATTACCATTGACGGAACTTGTCAAAACTGCCTTCAAATAAAAATAATTTTAATAAACTGAAAAATGTTCTTACACAGAGTATGCTGATATGCATTTAATTTATAGTGAAGCGCTGTCAAATTCTTCGAAGACAAGAAGACTTCATGCTGAAAGATTTCCAGCTCGAACATTGCTCCAAAGTCCAAAAACCTTTCAAAGAATTGATCGATGCTTAAGGGAAACAAGTTAAAGATGATTAGAAAATAATTATTAGAGATGACGAATTAATTTTTTACATTTTTGGTCCCTCCCAGGGGAGCACAAGACTCTCAGGTAGAGGAACAAATATTGCTCGCGACATAAAACAATGTTACAAAAGGGATTGTACATGAAACTCTAACAGAACAGTTACTTCACCTGTACCACGTTGAAAAAGCACATGCTGTCTCCGGTTGATTATTCCGCAAGACTTCAATACTCCAACTGGTTTATACAGCAACATAACCGAAATCTAAATTTTTCCAATCTTATTTTGTTTACCGATGATGCCGGTTTTACTAGAGATGGCCTAATAAACTCACACAAATTAAATTTTTGAGCTGATGGAAACCCGCACGATATAATTTAAAACAAACACCAACAAAGGTTTATTGTAAAGGTGTAGGCCATCGGAAATATTATAAGTCTATTTGTTTTGGAAGGAAGACTCAATGGTGATATGTATTTACAATTTTTGCAGCAAAATTTAAATAATTTATTTGCAGATGTACCTCTTGATAGAAGAATGCCAATGTGGTACATGCATGAGGGTGTTCCTCCTTATTTTAACCGTATAGTATGTCAACCCTTCACAAACATTTTTGGCCCTCGATGGATAAGTGGAAGTGGGCTTGATTCATGGCCACCAAGGTCTCCAGACCTAAATCCTTTAGACTTTTACTTCTGGGGACATCTAAAAGAACTAGTTTATTCAACACCAGCAAATACTAGAGAAGGACTACTAGCGAGATATGCATCGAGAAAATATTCGAAGAATAAGAAAATGTATTGAATTACGTGAAGCCTATATGGAACATTTGCTAAAATAACATTTAAATGTTTTTACTATTTTTGCATTTTAATAACATTGTAAATTAATTGAGCCCCGATCAACCCTTTGAAAGGTTTCTGGGTTTGACAATGTCTGAGCCGGAAATCTTTCAGCATAACGTCTTCTTGCCTTCGAAGATTGAGGCAGCGCTTTCCCATAAATTAAAGAACATCACCACATCCTACGTATTTTATTTTTATCTATTTGTGTTTAGCATTAGTAACTTTTGAGTTTTTCGCATAAAAACCGATTTATCTCGAAAACGGTCAGTTTTATCGAAATAAATTAAGAGTACCTTTTCGGAAGAGGAATGACCCAGGTATATAAAAAATCAATTTTTAACTCTGTAAAATGACACCTGTCAAAAATTAGACCGATCGAGCGTGGCTGCATATTCGCTTCTGACTTCTCTGATGATCTAAAACACCTAACGTCATATGGTTTAACGAGTCTTCATGACCTCTATCAAATATTAAAATTTCACTAAATTATACAACTTACTTTAAAATTTAGAGCCGATAAGGCAAATCGCTGGGTACCCATTTAGGGCTCTGTATCTCCGTTAAGGGGCACTTTACGAGTAGGAATTTTTTTTTCTATGATAAAGTAGGGTTATTTTGACCTACCCTGTATGCTCCTGAGGACTTAGGAGATACTTACCGGACACCTGGTTTTTATATCATCTTCTTCATTTCTAACTACCATTCTGATTTTTAGCCTAAGACTTTTTAGTTCATTATATTTTTTGACAGTGTAGATGGTACTCGACAACCAGGATATATATTACTGTATTCATGTTGGACTCAAGAGAAATCACCTTATTTTTTCTTCTTCCAAATAGCCCATATCACAACGTGTATTAATCGATATAATATATCAATATAATAAGTATTAGAAACCATATATGAAAATATCACAATAAAAATTTAAATAAACATTTGTTTGCAAGATCTCCTCGTTTCCTAATATCATTTTATTAATAATTTAAACTTAAATATTTAAATAAAGGCTAATCAGAGCACTAACTTATTTTAGCAAAGAATATACAGGGTGTTCCACTTAAAAAATTAGAATTTCCTTTCTTTCTCAACTATACGATTCGTCCCTGTTTTTGTAAACAAATTTAAAAGCTAATATGGAAGAAATTCTACAACTATCGTATTTAAAGTCTTTTTCATGTCTTATAATGAAGCCTCTAGATATGGTCCTAAATATAAAAAAAACCCTGTACGTAGATTTGCAGCAAACTGCCCGGTTTTATATATATATATATATATATATATATATATATATATATATATATATATATATATATATATATATATATATATATATATATATATATATATAG
Organism: Diaprepes abbreviatus; assembly: GCA_034092305.1. Taxonomy (NCBI): domain Eukaryota; kingdom Metazoa; phylum Arthropoda; class Insecta; order Coleoptera; family Curculionidae; genus Diaprepes; species Diaprepes abbreviatus. The sequence continues at coordinate 14,088,984 of JASJET010000054.1, forward strand.
ATAAACAGTTAAATTGTTAAGTATTTATTATTATTATATACTGTTGTATTAGAAAAAGAAAAAATATTAAATTCTTTACAATTTTTAGCAAGAACTATTGAAGACCTTTGGTCTTAATCTTCATAGAATAGAAAAAGATGTTCAAAGATGTGATAGGAACTATTGGTATTTTGCCAACGAAAATTTAGATAAATTAAGGAATGTTATGTGCACGTAAGTAACCAAAAAATTATTTATATGGTTGGTCAGATAAAAAAGAATAAAAACCAGTTCAAAGTAGCAAATTTAATGTAATTTGTGATGATCAAACTGCCCTGGCATAGGTAAAGTTTAGCGTTATCATTTAATAAACCTAGGTTATTGATTAAAATAGCACTTAAGGGGTGTTCCATTTTCAGTACTACAGAATATTAAAATTTGATTGCAAAGAAACAAGAAGAACATGATTTTATAAAGCAAAAGTTACAAAACCAAAAAGAAACACTGAAACTAAAACCAACCAAGAGTTTTTTAAAGATGGTTAGCAATATCGGTACAGTGTTGTTATTCTTCTAATTGCATTTAAAAGAATCAGGTCTATTACGAAGAATTTGGAAGGGCAAACTAATTGCTTCACGAAGTTCCGCTATAGATTCATGTCGTGTCTTATACACTTAATTTTGCATAAAACCCCATAAAAAATCCAAAACGGAAAGATCGGGAGATCGCGAGGGTCATCTCACTGGCCCATTGGTACCTATCCACCTTTGAGGAAAGTTATTGTCCAGAAATGGCTTTAACAGCCCAGAGTTGTGGCTCGGGTCACCGTCTTATTGAAGATAAATGGAATTAAAATGAGTCATTGGAACATTTTCAAGCAGTTCTGGAATAATTTCCTCAAGAATTTCTAGGTATCTCCGTGTTGTGAGACCCCCTTCTTACATCTTGTAGGCTATGCGTCGGCCCAAAATAAAACACGAGACACCAACCCCGAAACGCCCTTGTTGTGCCCTTTCGAAAATTAACTGGTGATTTTCTGCAAACCAATGCCTCGTGTTATGACAATTGAAAATGAACACGCTTGAAAAATAACATTCGTCAGTCCAGATGACAAATTTGCCAAAAAATTCGTTGGTGGGGAATCTTCCATTTCGTTAAAAAGTAGGCTGCTAAAGTGAAAACCGCAACACTCTGTCTTGGATAATAACTCCAATACCCCCCTAAAAGTCGAAAATGGCACACCCTGTATATGTAATAAAAGGTTCTAAATTTAGAAATTTTTCATTATTAGTTACATTTTTAAAGTAAGCCTGTATTTTTTATTGTAAAAAATTACGGTGATTAAGCTAAAAAATATGCCTTATACTTTTTTTAAAAAGTCTTTTTAAATAAATTATTTTAGCTTTTTGGTGATTTATCTTTGCTGACTTAGCATAAAATATGAAGTACGTCGATCGATAGAGACTGGAAACCTTGACAAGAATGTCTAATTCTTAAGGATGTTTGCAAAATTAATTAGGTATCCAATAAAGATTAGGTCTGACTTAACGTTAAACATTTCGCTGTCACGAAATCGCTTTAAAACGGGTAAAAAGCAGCAATAATCTTTAAAATCTTTTTAAAACTTCCCTTTTTAAGTTTGTAACTGTGAATAATTTTAAGGAAACCTCGATCGTATTTAATACAGGGGAGATTTGAATTAAATAATGTTGTTGTATTTGGTTATGGAAAAAAAATTAAGGTAGTTCACTCGTGAAACGACTTTTCTTAGGAATGTGAACGATTTTGTATATATATATATATATATATATATATATATATATATATATATATATATATATATATATATTCAAAATCGTTCACATTCCTAATAATATATATATATATATATATATATATATATATATATATATATATATATATATATATATATAGTTTTTCTTTTTTGTTATCGACCGTACCTTAATAATTTTGGAAGGAGTTTATCGGGTTGCGGTGTGTAGGATAAGAATAATTAACTCATTTTTCTTTTAATACTCAATATTTCGACATTTATTTTCTGCCTTCTTCAGGAGTAAAAACTAAAAATCAAACATACAACAGGTAGTTCACAAACAGTTAAACAAAACTAATATGTAATTAAAGTACTTACAAATTAGAGTTTCCTTCTAAGAAATCAACCCTAAAACACACTCAACATCGTACGAAGTGTAAAACATCAATAAAACATTTATACAGTGATACATCATTATTATTAACGAGACGAAAAAGGGTTCTTTCTGATAACAAAAAATTTTTTCTTTTAAGGTAGTATATACAGTTTAGATTAAATTTAAAATATTACAGTAGATGTTGCTAAGTTGGTTAGTATCAGATTTATAATTTATGGTATTTTTTGTTTTTTTAATATGATACATTTCCAGGAATAGACGACTTTTATAATTGTTTTGATGTTCTAAAATTTTTATGTTGTTATAATCAAAGTGATGACCTGTATTCAAACAGTGTCCAACTACAGCACACGTGTTTACAAAAGTGTCTTTTATTTAATTAAAAAAATCGTCTGTGAGACGAAATATTAACAATTAAAATATGCATAAATAACATGCTGGAGGTCACTACGTATAAGAAAATGCCAGTACATTTTGGAATATCTCAAAAACGGTTTTTACCATATTTTTTAAAAACTAATGCAACCTAGATCCAAAAATTATGAATTTTTTAGAAAAAAACCGACATTTCTTGATCTTTTTATTTAAAAAATACAGATTTCGGGAAATGTTTAAAAGGAACTATTATGTTTTATACTACTAAATTTATTTAGAAAACAGTGACTGCAGTTTCAACTCACAGAGTCATTTTCAAACTGAATTACAAAGATAGACTAAGTATTCAATACAGAAACATGAGAAAATTTAACAATAAGTAAAAACTACCTGAGACATTACATTATTACAAAGGGGAGGTACTAAATTTTGGGAACTAATTATTATTTGGCAACAACAAATAACGGGGAAAACCCAAATTCTGTCTGGTCATTAAGCAAATTTACATTTTTATTTTTACTATGTTTATATATTTCTAAAAATTCAAGAATATTTAACTTTTGGCCCTTTATTGAATAATGTAATATATCAGTGTTGCTTAAATTAGGAAAACTATGGTTGTGTTCTAAGCAATGGTTGGCAAAGCTCGAGTCTGTTTTTTGTAGTCTATATGATCGGTAGTGTTCTGAAAAGTGAGTTTTAAAACTTCTACCACTTTGTCCAATATACAAGCTATCACACTCTGAACATTTTAACTTATAAACTCCTGATTTATCAAATTTATTAATTTTATCTTTAGCATTGTAAAGTATAGTGGACAGATTGTGTTGAGATTTAAAGGCTACTTTTATGTTATGTTTAGAAAGAGTATTAGCTATGTTTTCTGATAGGGTACAACAGTATGACAAAGATATATAAGATGAACTATCTTTATCATTTTTTATTTTGGGATATATTGAATTAAAAGCTAGTTGTTTTTATTTTTTAGTTATTAATTTCTTTATGGTTTGTTGGGAGAAATTGTTTGATATTGCAATTCTTTCAATGATATTTAGTTCCTCTTGAAGATCTTCTTCAGAGAGAGGCAAAGAGAATGCTCTATGTATCATTGAATTCCATGCAGCGATTTTGTGTTGTAAGGGGTGAAAAGAATCATTAGATATAGTATTACCTGTAAACGTTGGTTTTCTAAAAATTTTACATAACATAAAAGTAGCCTTTAAATCTCAACACAATCTGTCCACTATCCTTTACAATGCTAAAGATAAAATTAATAAATTTGATAAATCAGGAGTTTATAAGTTAAAATGTTCAGAGTGTGATAGCTTGTATATTAGACAAAGTGGTAGAAGCTTTAAAACTCGCTTTTCAGAACACCACCGATCATATAGACTACAAAAAACAGACTCGAGCTTTGCCAACCATTGCTTAGAACACAACCATAGTTTTCCTAATTTAAGCAACACTGATATATTACATTATTCAACAAAGGGCCAAAAGTTAAATTTTCTTGAATCTTTAGAAATATATAAACATAGTAAAAATAAAAATGTAAATTTGCTTAATGACCAGACAGAACTTGGGTTTTCCCCGTTATTTGTTGTTGTCAAATAACAATTAGTTCCCAAAATTTAGTACCTCCCCTTTGTAATAATGTAATGTCTCAGGTAGTTTTTATTTATTGTTAAATTTTCTCATGTTTCTGTATTGAATACTTAGTCTACCTTTGTAATTCAGTTTGAAAATGACTCTGTGAGTTGAAACTGCAGTCAATGTTTTCTAAATAAATTTAGTGGAATAAAACATAATAGTTCCTTTTAAACATTTCCCGAAGATGATTAACTACCATATAGTAACGGCTACCAGCATCAATTATTTAAATACAGATTTTTTTAAATAAAAATAATTTGAAAACATCTGACGCGTAGTGGGGTACAGTGAGCACAACTTGGCAACGCGCGATAATTCAAACCTAAGTTAGTTAGGTTAGTTCTTCAGAATGTGACATTTTTTGAAATATATTTCTACATATTTTTATTTATTTTCTCAATGTGTTGGGATGTCAACATAACAAACCATATAGGTATGAGACTCACACTATATGAACTTTACTATACACACGTTTACTCTATAGATTATTCAATATAGACATTTGCGACGCTGCCAGATTTATTATATTTAAAGTTATTACTGTATAGGAATGTGTCTATATATTGAAAGTTAACGTGTGTTGGGTACAGTCTCGTACAAAAACAAAATTCTTTAGGACTGAGAATCTTCAACTTTTGGTACTTACTTAAAGGCGATACTTTTGTCTACGACTGTCGCGCGTGAACTACCTTAAGGTATTGATTTTTTGTGCAAAACAGCACATTTGCAGTTTAATTTCTAAATATTTCAGCTACGTCTGGGAGCACCTAGACATCGGTTACATGCAAGGCATGTGCGATCTTGTAGCTCCACTCTTAGTTACATTCGATGACGAATCATTGACGTACGCATGTTTCTGTCATTTAATGGAAAGGATGATTGAAAATTTCCCAAATGGAAACGCTATGGATTGTCATTTGGCTAACATGAGAAGCCTGATTCAGGTTCTAGATGCTGAAATGTACGAGCAAATGCATGCCCATGGAGACTATACCCATTTCTATTTTTGTTATAGATGGTTTCTTTTGGATTTTAAAAGAGAACTGGTAAGTACAAGGAGTAGCGTGTACATAAGGGCACCAGTGCAGTGATATAAATAGTGATTGATGGGTGGTCGACTAATTATCTTGAAAATATAGAGGGTGTCCGAAATATACCTCCTAATTTCCCAGAAGCATACAGGGGAGGTCAAAATAACCCTACTCTGTCACAAGAGTGTATCCAATCTCTCTTTTTTTTTTGGGGGGGGGGAGGGGGCGGCGGTGATATCAGAAAAGTACAGTATGACAAGCGAAAGAAAGTTGTCGACGGGGGAGGAGACTCCAGCAACATTCCCATTTCTAGTGTAAAAGCAGGGCCGGGTCTATGTTTCTGAATTCGAAGCTCTTGAGGGGCGGCAAGCCCAAGAAAAAACAAGTTGTTAACGGGGGGGGGGGAGGGGGGAGATACCTACAGCATACACATTCCTAGTATATAAGGTAGAATCGGGTCTATTTTCTTCAACTCGAAGCTCTTAGCTTTTGGTGGGGGCGATTCCAAGAAAAAACAAATTGTCGCCGGAATGGGGGGGGGGGGGAGATGCCAACAGCATACATATTTCTAATATGTGAGGCAGAATTGGATCTATTTTTCTGATTTCGAGCTCTTGGGGGCGGGGGTGGGGAGGTGATTGCAACAAAAAACAAATTGTCGACAAAGGGGGGGGGGAGCGATGCCAGTAGCATATATATTCCTAATATAAGAGGCAGAATAGGGTCTATTTTTCTTAACTCGGAGTTGTTGAGGGGGGCGGGCGATTGCAAGGAAAAACAAGTTGTCGACAGGGGGGGGGGAGTTACCAGCAGCATACATATTCCTAGTATAATAGACAAAATCGGGTGTTTTTTCCTAAACTCAAAGCAAAATTCCTAAAGTTCCCCTTAACGGAGATATAGAGCTGTAAAGGCATACCCAGGTGATAAAGACTTCTTAAATCATACTACAGTAGATGTTTTAGATCATCAGAGAAGTCAGGAGCGGACTTGCAGCCACACTCGTTTTGGATAGGTGTGATTTTACAAAGCTGAAAACTAATTTTTTAAATACTTTGGTCATTCCTCTTCAAAAAAAGTACCAATTTATTTCGATAAACCTGGCGGTTTTCGAGATAAATCGGTTTTTATGCGAAAAACTTAAAAGTCACTAATAAAAAACACAAATAGGTAAAAATAAAATATGCAAGGTTTGCTGATGTGCTTTAATTTATGAGGAAGAGCTCACTCTTCCGAAGGCAAGAAGATGTTATGCTGAAAGATTTCCGGGTCAGACATTGTCAAGTCCAAAAACCTTTTAAAGGGTTGAGTGGGGCTCAATTAATTTACAATGTTAATAAAATGCAAAAATAGTGAAAACATTTAAATGTTATTTTGGGAAATGTTCAATATGGGCCCCACGTACTTCAGTACGTTGTCTTATTTTTCTAGTATTTTCGGGACGTCGTTAGAATGCTGTGCTATTCTCGCTAGTGGTTCTTCTCTAGTATTTACTGGTGTTGAATAAACTGGTTTTTTAAGATGTCCCCAGAAGTTAAAGTCTAAGGGACTTAGGTCTGGAGACCTTGGTGGTCATAAAACAGGCCCACCTCGACCTACCCATCGATGGCCAAAAATGTTAGTTAAGTGTTGATGTACTATATAGGTAAAATGAAGTGGAGCACCATTATCTATGTACCACATTTGCATTCTTCTATCAAGGGGTACGTGTTCCCATAAATTATTATTGCTGCAATAATTGTAAATAAATTTCACCATTGAGTCTTTCTTCCAAAACAAATGGAGCTATAAGGTTGTTTCGGATGATGGCAACCCACATATTTACCATAAACCGTTGTTGATCATAGCGTGCGGGTTTTCCTCAGCTCAAATATGTAAATTGTGTGAATTTATTATGCCCTCTCTTGTAAAACCGACCTCATCGATGAACAAAATAAGGTTAGAAAAATTTATATTTAGGTTATGTTGCTGTATAAACCAGTTGGGTACTTTTTCAATGTGGTACTGTTCCGTTATTGTTTTATATATATATAATATATTTTGTAACATTGTTTTGTGTCTTGATCTTTCTTATGTTGTTTAAAGGATTGTCAATTCCTCTATTTGAGGGTCTCGTGCTCTCCTGGGATGGCCTTTACTGCCACATCGCGTCAAAAATGACCCTGAATAAAACATGTAAAAAATTAATTCGTTAACTCTAATAATTATTTTTCAATCATCTTTTATTTGTTTCCCTTAGACTTTGATAAACCCTTTGAAAGGTTTTTGGGCTTAGCAATGTTCGAGCTCGAAATATTTCGGCATAAAGTCTTCTTGCTTTCGAAGAATTTGACAGCGCTTCGCCACAAATTAAATACATGTCAGCATACTCTACGTAAGAATATACTTCCATTTTTTAAAATTATTTTTACTTGTAGGCTATTTTGACAAGTGAAGTCAATAATACTTCATTAGGTAAATATTAACAATAGCAACCTGATTTTGACCTGTTTGTATTTAACATTAGTAACTTTTGAGTGTTTCGCATAAAAACCGATTTATCTCGAAAACCGCCAGTTTTATCGAAATAAATTAAGAGTCCCTTTTTTGAAGAGGAATAACCAGAATATTTAAAAAATCGGCTCTGTAAAATGACACCTGTCAAAAATTAGGCCCAACGATTGTGGCAGCAAGTCAAATCCTGACTTCTCTGATGATTTAAAACATCTAATGTGTAGTATGGTTTAATGAGACTTCTTTGATGATTTAAAACATCTAATGTGTAGAATGGTTTAAGGAGTCTTTATTTTATGGCCTCTATAAAATATTAAAATTTCATTAAATTATACAGGTCGGTTCAAAACTTAGAGTCGATAAGGTAAATCGCAGGGTATCCCCTTTAGGGCTCTGTATCTCCGTTAAATGGCACTTTAGGAATTTCTATGACAAAGTAGGGTTATTTTGACTGTGTGCTCCCGAGAAATAAGGAAGTACTTACCTGATACCCTGTATTTTTTAAAACAAAGATAACAAACTTTGTAATATTTTCTGAATAAATTTGTACTAAAATGAGTTTTTCTGTAATTTTCAGGTTTATTCTGATGTATTTACAACATGGGAAGTGATATGGGCTGCTCAGCAGGTAGCGTCGAGTCATTTCGTGCTATTTTTAGCTCTAGCCTTATTAGAAACTTATCGGGATATTATTTTATCGAATGGGATGGATTTTACTGATATTATTAAATTTTTCAACGGTAAGTTTCAAAATTAAAGCTCATGGTATAAAATTTTGTGGAATTTTGTCTGTTACATTTTTTTTAAATAAGCAATGTTTCATTATTTCTAACTATTGTAGAGTTTTTTTTATGTAAAATCCGCTGACGTACTTTGGTTTTCTTTTTTAAAAGCATCAGATTTTAAGTTATACACCAATTTTTTTTTTAAATAGAACACCATATAAATTATTTGACTGTTCAATTTCAATTTTTTAAAGTTTTTCAATAATGTATGAAAGTTCCCAAATAGCACACTTCAGTCCACTGGATATCCATCGTTTATCCAAAGCTGGACATACTGGGTATTCATGGGATGTCCAGAATTTGTTCACCAACATCCTATGGATATCCACTGGACTATACGATTGTCCCACTCATGGATGTCTTTTTGGATTACATATATTGTCCAAGTATGGATCATTTTTGGATATTAATGGGACTAATTTTGGATGTCCATATATTGTACATTCTTGACCCGATTGTGGACATATAATCCGATGGTATTGTGCTTTTTGGATAAATAGGTCATAATCTATTGTTCCCTCTTCCTGACGTTCCGCTAACGTGAATGGTAGATATTTTCAGAATTTGCTTAGGGTCCGAGAGCTTACAGTACCTAATTAATCTGCACTTTTGAAGACACAGACCACTCATGTCATCAAAACGTCGATAACAAGTAACCATAGATGGCCCTATTAGTCCCAAAAATTAAACAGATATAAATTACATTAGCGAACCAGGTAACAGAAACTGGATCCACATATTACACTTATTGATTACAATTGTCGAGTTTTTAATACAATACTATATAAGAATATAAAATTTTATAATTAGTCGAATTGCAAGTGCTACAAAATATAGCTTCAATTGATTTAAATTGTTCAAGCTGTAGATGGATCGCTATGAATAAGTTATCTGGTTCCATAGTAATAGGTACAATTTCAATTGGGTAATAGAAAATATACCAATTATTTAAATAAAGACTTTTTATTGTTACAATGATTATTTTTTTCTAGATTTATTTGTCGTTTATTCTCTTCAGCTATTGCCTAATCTCGTCTTCGGCTGTTTTTTATCGGCCCCCCATTCTTCTACCGCAGCTGAAAATTAATAAGGTTTAACGTTAAATGATGCAGTATTTTATGATTTTGTAGGAATTTAAATCTCTCGCTCTCTCTCTCTCTCTCTCTCTCTCTCTCTCTCTATATATATATATATATATATATATATATATATATATATATATATATATATATATATATATATATAAAACCAAATGCATCGTTATTGCTTAGAGTGCTTAAACCAACAGACCAGAAAAAAATTTTTAACACACTTTTGTCTGGGTATTATCAGAACAAGAGGATCTAGAGTTCAACGTGTGAAATTTGACACCCAATTTGTTCTTATTATTTACGAGTATGACAAATAAAACAGAGAGATTTTTTTCATCAAATTTTTATTTTTAAGTGGTAACTTACCTACAAATAGTGAACATAAGTTCTTTAAAGGGCACTTTACTGTTCCGTCATATGTATAATTCTTGGAAAGGCTATCTGTCATTGTTACAATAAAATATCTACCTGGTATAATTTCCTCCAATTTTCGCTAACTGTAAAACCTAAAATTATATTACTTTATTGAGATAATTAAACGTTAATTCCACATATGCTAACCTAAGAATATTTTTGACTTTAAGAATCAAAGCAAAAAAAATATATATAAAATAATCCTGTAAATTAAGTTTTTTTTTATCAATAGACTCATACACATAAAGAAGCATTACTCGAATAAGTTTCAGCTTTTATTTCAGGAGAAGTGTAATAAACTTACTGCATCTTTCAAGTTTAAATTGTCCTGAAGATCTTATGTGACTTGAGGCAGCTGATTATTTTCTTAAGTAAAAGGATAGTTGAACTCCTGCAGAAAATTCTTTGTAGATACTTGTTGTTTTTTCCCTATTTAAGATTACCTGAATATCCTCTCTAATTTGGTACAAATTGGCTTTCACATAGGAATTTTATTTGGACCAATCTGTGGAAAATTCATCTAAAAAATAATTAAAATAAATTAAATTATAAGTCTAAACCTAGAGTCGAACTGTCAAAACTTTATTATATATTTTTTAACAACTATACTGCACAAAAATACACATCAATGTAATCTTTTACTAGCGTTTAATCCAAAATAGTCATAAAAAATTAATATAATTATTCAAATTTGCTATAGCTTTTATTCCATTATAAATTTCGATAACATTTATTAATGCCAGCAATCTTATGAGACTGATTACTCAATAATGACTTTGTCAGAGAGAATTTTCTCTAAAATTTACAATTTTATTATTACACAAATTTATAACTCTATCTGTGCTCCATTTTAACCAACAAGATACAAAATTCATTGGCCTATCAAAATATTTGCACTTATTTGTAGTAATTTCCATTTAAATAAGTGATTGTATGAAAAAGTATAGCTTACAAAAGCTATATTTTAACGTACGTGTTTTGATACTGAATATTTTGTTCACTTTCAAATTTGTGCTAGTTTGATACTAAATTATCAGTTTTTCGTCGGGCATGTCTGTAGTTTCGTTCGGTAATTTTTGGTATAATTAAAAAAATTAAATTAAAAATAACTATACTTACCTTTAACGGTGGCATCTTCTTCAAATAAAAAGCACACTTGATTTTTGCTCAACTAAAACTCAAAAGGTCTTTTTTAGCTCGACGTCAACACAATAATGGGCACAAAATATCTGAAGGGATATTTTGTGATCATGGCGGGCCGGCGGGTTAAGAAATGACAATTCTACAGGCCGATATTACAGTATCCGATTTTACCGACAACCCGAAATTTAATTAATGGACGTCCGATGGACTTACACTGGACATACCTATTCTGGATATCCAATGGACATCTTGTGCTATCTGGGTTGATATTTAATTTCACTAATAATTCAAATTTCGGTCTTAATTAATACTTTTGGTACAACGTCTTGAATATTATTTCGAATAAGTTTTCAAAGTCCTTGTGATACAATAAAATTTAAGAGTTGAAGGCAATTTTTATTATACAGGATTATTCACCCTATACGACACGGAATATTGCGACCATAATAAGTGACTTTCAAAAAGTTCCACTTTTAGGATAAATTGAGGTTTAATATAGTTACTTTTCAAAATTATTTTTATATTATATAGGGTATCCCAAAAGCTCTGCAAGTATCAAAGTTGTGTTTTTTAAATGAAACTCCCTGTATATTATTGCATTTTTAGATTCTCCAATCAAAACAAGTGCCTATTTTAATAAGGTTTATAGTACCTAAACCTTAAGGGTTTTTAATTAATTTAATTTTGACAAAATCTAACCTAATTTTCATGTTTCAATTACTTAAAAAGTATTTCAGTTATGTACTCGAAATTTACAGTGAAGTGTAACAATTAATCATATTTTATATTCCAATTATAATAAACTTGATATATTATACAGGGTGTCCAAAAATTAAGACTAATCAAATAAGAACTTCTTTTTAGTGGCTATAACTTGATTAATTTAAATAGAACGCTATACTTTTTAACTTACCAGAAAATGTACCTTGTAAATACCTATCGAATGTTATAAGGGTGTTCTATAGCTAAGTCTCCGCGTTTTCACAGAATACGTCAAATAATCGTTTTCTGTACCATTTTGTGTTTTTTGAATAGATGTTCTAATGTGTCTAGTTGCCTATATATCAATTCACTGCATGTAAACTGAAACAAACAATTAACTTTTTTTTTAACTTTCAGAAATGGCAGAAAGACATGATGCAGTCGCCATATTGAAACTAGCAAGGGAGTTGGTTTTACAACTTCAACTTTTAATCGAAAATAAGTAGATATATAGATATAAATATCATTATTAGAAAATATATACATACATTTGCGCACAGTTATAGAAATATAGATAATTTATCGGAAAGTTTAAGGATAGGAGAAGTACCAACTTTTTATAAAAGTGTACTAATAGTATATAGTTTCTTTTATTATGTTTAAAACAAGTAAAATTTTATATAGCACAAAGTTATAATTTATTAGGTTATATTTAAAATTTGAGATTTTAAAATCTAGAATGCAAGTTAGAGAGAGATTTATTATATAAAAACTAGAAACTTAATTCTGACCTTGGATTTTTACTTAGCGTACCAAAATATTTTCATATACTGGGTTGTCAAAATAAAAACCATTTGTCTTTCTAACGAAGTAATAAAATAATATAAAGAACTGTAAAATGTACACAATCAGTCTTAAACAAAAGAGTAAACAGTGGAAAATTATTTAAAAAAAAACCACAAGAAGTAATAATATATTTTTTTTTATTTACACAGGATTTAAAATCAACCTCACACTATATAAATTGTTTTTTCAATAATTTTCCACTCTGTTACTCTTATTTAAATTAATTTACAGAGAAATACGGTAAGAATTATATTTTTGTGATAAAAATAGGACATAAATATAAGATGTAATGTAAAGCGTAAAGTTACCTCACTTTAGAGAAAAAAAAAATATTGTTTATAGAAAAGCTATCAAGCTCCTAATTTAAAAGATCCAAAAAAGTTCTCTGATTAACCTACAAAACGCTGATCAGTTCACCATTCCATTTTAATAATACATATTTAAAGTTCTGGAAAATATACAGATTAGGTCTTGAAAATTGACTAAAATATGGTCGGACTTGCATTCTCTTTATTTTTCTTTATTTTTATTTTTACGACGTTTCGATTAGGTTGTATCTCTAATCGTTATCAAGTATAAACTGAATGTTTTGTCTTAAGACTACGAGCTTATATACAGACTGTGTCCATTGAAGCGCAAAATTTCGCTTCACTGTACACACCTCAATGATTTGATGTTACAAAGTAGTGGTTGCCAAAGATTAGGTATCTCAACACTCGGTTTACTGAAGATTCCATAATTGTTTTTAATGTATGCTGCTTCTATAGATGTTCTTTTTTTCATATTGGGTTCCATATATATATTGCCGCAGCCTCAGACCATTTTATATGGTGTTGTTTATCCCAGGAGTGTTCTGCAATACCTGATCTCGACTTTTCCCCGTTTTGTGAATGCGTTTTATGTTCCTTAATTCTAACTTCTAGTGGTCGTTTGGTTTCCCCAATATACATTTCACCACACTCACATGGAACTTTATAAACATATTCTTTCTTATCGGTAATTTTAGGTTTTGTTTTTGTTAAATGAGCTCTAAGTGTAATTCCTGATTTAAAGGCTGTTTTTGTATAATAACTACCAGCAATTCGTCTTATTTTCTCCGACGTTCCCTTAATGTACGGAATTGTGAAGAAGGAATGTGTTTCTTGCTGTCCAGTGTTCGTTGTTCTAAAATTATTTATAACATCGTCAATTAGTTTTAAAGGATAACCATTCTGTTGTAAATCGGATTTAATATTTGCTACCTCTTTTTCCAATATACGCAACCTCTATAATCGCGCTATAATCTATATGCAATAATGCCGAATCATTGGAAAAAGAGGTAGCAAATATTAAATCCCATGGTTATCTTTTAAAACTAATCGACGATGTTCTAAATAATTTTAGAACAACGAACACTGGACAGCAAGAAATACATTCCTTCTTCACAATTCCGTACATTAAGGGAACGTCGGAAAAAATAAGACGAATTGTATATATGTTATAATATAAAAAAAGTCTTTAAATCAGGAAATACAGTTAGAGCTCATTTAACAAAAACAAAACCTAAAATTACCGATAAGAAAGAATGTGTTTACAAAGTTCCATGTGAGTGTGGTGAAATGTATATTGGAGAAACCAAACGACCACTAGAAGTTAGAATTAAGGAACATAAAACTCATACACAAAAAGGGGAAACGTCGAGATCAGGTATTACAGAACACTCCTGGGATAAACAACACCATATAAAATGGTCTGAGGCTGCGGCAATATATATGGAACCCAATATGAAAAAAAAAAAAATGTATAAAAGCAGCATACATTAAAAACATAAATAGAATCTTCAGTAAACCGAGTGTTGAGATACCTAATCTTTGGCAACCACTACTTTGTAACATCAAATCATTGAGGTGTGTACAGTGAAGCGAAACGTTGCGCTTCAGTGGACACAATTCCTATATCAGGTCGTAGTCTTAAGACAAAACATTCAGTTTATACTTGATAACGATTAGAGATACAACCTAATCGAAACGTCGTAAAAATAAAAATAAAGACAATGCAAGTTCGACAACCACATTTTAGTCAATCTTCAACATTGTCTACAACCTTCAAACAAACGTTAGATCTTGAAAGCTGTAATACGAAGCAAAATTGTCTTATTTTGTGCCTAATTATTTTTAATTTGGAAATTTTAAAAGTTCAAAATTCTAGTACAATCTTTTTTTAACGATATATTTTTATAATTTATTTGAAAATTTTGGAAACAATTTCAGTATAATTTATGTCTAAACCTATACATCTTATGACCATAATGGCAACAGATCATCACCATACAAGACTTGGTAAATTCATAGATAATGATCCTGTCTTGCAAATAAAAATGCATTATATATAGTTCTGCGCTTGAAGTTTCCTAGGAATGACAGAAAATCCAAAATTTAAATACTTATAGACGGTCAAACAGTCCTAAAAGCTGCTGAATCAAACTGACTTGAGACTGTAAACAGTCTCTCTGGCAATTGGCAAAAGTAACAAGATACATGGTGTTAGGGCGCAACAGAAAATGATTGCGTGGACAACTTTGCAAAATAAATGGCAAAAACTTCCTGCTTCTGCCTAGAACGTTTTTACGAACTGTCAAAAATCTGCTTAAGGAAAAACTTGCGGACCTAAGAACAAAATTAGATGAACATGAATGGCGTAATAGGTCTGCGCAAAGATGAACAAAGATATTCATTAAGCCAGTGCCAAAGACATCAAAAAAGTTTATCGAACTCCCTAGTAGAGATCTTTAACTATACTGTAAAAAATAACCTTACATTTAATGCAAATTTAATGTCCATTCTACATTAAATTTAATGTTTTTCTACCTAAAATATTGAATAGTTTATATTTACTTTGAATTTAAAGCAATTCATTCAAATATCAGTTTGTTGTACATTAAATTTAAAATTAAATGGTATCTTAAATGTCAATAAAGTAAGGGAAAAGATGTTTCAACTTTCTGTACATTAAAATTAATTCACTTGAACCTTAACATTAAAGGACTTTGCGTTATTATTCAATGTACATTGCATGAGATTCCGGAAGATGATGCAAGTTGTATTGAACTTTTTATTTAGTATGATATAAATTGCTTAAAGGACTCAATTTTTTTATGATAAGGTGTACATATCTGCTGGTTACTGACGGATACCAATGAGTTCAAAACCGGTATACAGATGACGGTACACTATCTCTGGGAAAAACTTCAACCTTTTCCTGGAAGCAGAATTTTTTGTCTTCATATTATTGTTTGTGCATTAAATATGTGATAACATATCTTAAATTTAATGAACACTGACTATATATTTAATGTACATAGTCACATTAAAAAATAAAAATCAAACTTTAAATTTAATGTATGATTACACTAGATTTAATGGAACAAAGTAATTTACATTAATGTAAATTATTAAATTTAATAAACGTTTATGAAATTTGCTTCCAGTACATTTACCTTATATTTAATACATTTCGTTTTTACAGTGTAGACTGTAAAAAAGAAAAACATTAAATTTAATGTAAATATGTTGGAAGAAATTTCATAAATGTTTATTAAATGCGTTAATTGTAATGCATGAAATTAAATAATTTACATTAATCTAAATTAATTTAATCCATTAAATTTAATGTTATCATATATTAAACTTAAGGTTTGATCATTACTTTTTAAGGTGACTATGTACATTAAATTATAGTCAGTGCTCATTGAATTTGTGGTATGTTATCACATATTTAATGCAGCAACATTAATGAGTTCAAAAAATCCTGAAACCACCAGGAAAAGGTGGAAATTTTTTCGTTAGGTAGTGTACCGCCATCTGTAGACCAGTTTCGAACTCATTGGTTCCCATCAGTATGAGGCATACATGTACACTTCACCATAAAAAAATTGAGTCCTTTAAGCAATTTATATCCTATTAAATAACAAGTTCAATACAAGTTGCGCCATCTCCCGGAATCTTATGCAATGTACGTTGAATAATAATGTAAATTCCTTTAGTATTATATGTGAATTAATTTTTATGTACAAAAGTTGAAATATCTTTCCAGTTATTTTATTGAAATTTAAGATACCATTTAATGAAATTTAATGTACAACGAACTGATATTTCAATGAATTGCTTTAAATTCACGATTTCTGGTACAAAATCATTAAATTTAATGTAGAATGGATATTAAATTTAAGGTTATTTTAACAGTGTAGTAACGAGTTGTGACGTACAGAACCATTTTCTTTGATATACTTTCTCAAGAAAATGTCAATTTTCCATTTTTGAGATAAGAAAATACTACATTTTCTTGAAGATGTCACTTAATGCCTTATGAAATAAGAAACATATTTCTTTAGAGATAAAAAAAGAGCTTTACCAAATAAGAGTCAAGCACTAAATATCTTATAAGTCAGGAGGTTATAAGAATCTAAATTACTCAAACAATCCATTTATAATCTATAACTGACAACCAGTAGCGAATCCACGGGGTAGCGGTGGAGGCAATTGCCCCCCCCCCCTCAAAAAAAAAGTTTCGAATTCAGGAAAATAAACCCGACTCTGTCTCTTACCTATGATTATGAATGCTGCTGGTATCTCCTCCCCCCCCCCCTGTCGACTACTCGCGTTCACTTGCAATTGCCTTCTACAAGAACTTTTAATTCACAAAAATAAACCCGACCCTGCTTCTTTCTTAGGAATGTGGATGTTGTTGGCATCCCTTCCCCCTTGTCGCCAACTCGAGTTCGCTTGCAATCGTCCCTTCCCCAAGAACTTTGAATTTGGAAAAATTTACCCTATCATGTCTCTTACGATAGAAATATGAATGCTCTTGCCATCCCCCCCCCTTGCAATCATCCCCTCCAAGAGTTCTGAATTCAGGAAAGTGGACACGACCCTGTCTCTTACTTAGGAATGTGAATATTGTTGGCATCACCCCCTCCCTCTCTACCGTCGACAACTCGAGTTCGCTTGCAATCACCCTTTTACTTGCGATCGTCTCTCCAAAAGCTTCAAATTCAGAACTGCTAGCGTCTCCCATTCCGTCGACAACTTGCTTCCACTTGCCATACTGTATTTTTATGTTATCTCCTCACTAAAGAGAGAGGCTGGATCCGCCGCTGCTTACAACCCGTTTTATTAGAAGTTTTAGCTCCGTGTTTAATTTTAAAAAAATTGATATTGATACAATACGACTCTTTGCATAAAGTTTTTCCAGAACTTTATAATATTGTTTCCCTAATAATGTTCCAAAGACATAATTAATGTTTATGCTCCATGCTTCTCATTCTGAAAACTTTTATTTAGAAAATTTTTCTCTAAACACTATTTTATAGTCACTAGAAGAACAATAGAAATAATCTAGATGACGTAAAAGTGAACCAGTTCTAGGGTGGAGTTCAAAGACTACTTTTTTTTTTAATTTGATTATGGCCTATTGAGCAAAAGTTGTTTTATGTATAGATAAGTAATTTTCCAAGCATAAGAAAACTTTTCTCAGCTGTGCTATACTTAGATTTAAAAAAAGTATCTTTTTCTCTCCAGCCCCAAGTAGAGTAGAATAAAAAACTTAAAATATATTTTAAGGTGCCAAACTTATCATACAACGCAAAACATATTTCTGGGTGTGTTATAAAATTATTAATTATTACTTGTTTAAATGTGCTTAAAATATTTTTATAATGTAGTTATAATATTTTATTAAATATCTATTGTTGGATTTTAAATATTTACTATTTAAATATATTTATTAACCATGGAATCACTGATCTACTGGAAGAATAAGGATAATTTTTTAAATATATATTATGCTTTAAACATAAATGGCCAGGTTACTCGGTATGGTAAAAGTTTATAGAATAATACAAGTTGGTTCATTTGATCGTGATCTTTTTACCCTCCTGAACTTACTACTTCATAGGTGAACGGCAATGCAATATGGTGTGTTAAAATTATACTAGGCTGCGCTTGTACAAAAAGTCAGCCTTTCTAAAGGAAGGAGATAAAATTATATTTTATCATCTTAAATTTTGTAGACTTCCGTAGACTATAAATAAAAATTATTACAAAACCGTAGTCTCATGTGGTCCTGGTTACTCTAGTAGTAACATTACTAGGTCGCAGTTAAAACTTCATTTTAAAAATGTATAGTGCTATGTGCTGACCAAAGAAGTTAGAGGGGACTTGAAAAGCTACAAAAACAGGCTGAATGCTAGAAAAACTATCCTAACATGTAGAAAATAAATGTCATAAATTGACATTAAGTGGCTACGTGGAGTAAGCGCCGAAAGAAATTTGATAGCAAATTTTGTTGTATGAGGTTGACAATATGAGAACCAGACATCCAGAGCAAGATTTGCGGCATCCTGACGTATTCTTTTGTTATGCGGTTTGTGTATGTTATAAAAACATTTGTGCATACTTTTTATTTATAACAATGCATCAATGTATGGTATTGTTTTGTAAATCCCGTTAATTCATTATTTTCAGTAAATACATTTTTTATATTTTGGTAATTATTTACATTATGGTAAATCTAGGAAAACGACGTTTTTTGGAAAAAAATGAATACTACCCAATTTCGGGTCGTAGAACACGATTTTGGCTTTGATATTTCACTATTTTTCCTCAGTTTCCCGGAAAACTCAAAAAACACCAAGCTTCAGTTCACCAACCACTTTTAATTCTGAAGAAAACACGGAACTTACATATTTATTTTCAATGATACTAGTTAAAATATCATGTATGTAATATATTTCAACTATTTTTGCATAGATTTTAGTGAATAAATTTAGAAAAACTTGTATTTTCAACGAAAAACCAAAAACACGTTCCGGAAAGGCCATCGATCATCGGACTCGTGAAAACGACTAATATTCGTTTAATACGTTGCCAGATGTGAAATACTTTCGTGGTATAAACTATAAAATTTCTCCATCTCAGCCAATAATATAGTTGAATTTTTGTAATGTTTTATACAGTCTCAGGGAAAAATTAATTTTAAACACCCGAAATTTTTGGTTAGTTCAGGTTTAGCTTGATTTTTGTTAATTTGTAAAACTAAAACTAATCTGAACTAACTTAAATTGATCTAGACTTATACTTTCGTAATATAAACTATAAAATTTATCCATTACAGTCAACAATTTAGTTTCATTTTTGTAATGTGCAAAAAAGGGTAAAATTAATCTTAACCATCCAAAATGTTTGGTCAGTTTTGGTTAGTTTAGGGTTAGCTTAGTTTTGGTTAGTTTGAAAAACTAAAACTAACCTAAACGAACCTAGATTTATTAATTAAAAAAATCTGTGAAAGAAATGAATACAAGTGAATTCTACGGATATCGTATTCGCAATCTGGCAACAGCGTAAATTTTTCGGGTTTTAGGAACGAGTCGCACTACTATTTCATGGCGGTAGCCATTTTGTTTTGATATGTTTTTTGATAATTTTCGTGATTTTTCCGATAAAAATGTGCAAATTTATGAATTTTTATATAATCAGTGTTGTAACAAAATTTTGACCTAAAGTGAAAAGTGTTTTTTACTGTTTTCAGCAAAACTGAGGAAAAATTATGGAAACTATCAGAATCGCGTTCTACGACCTCGAAATAGGGGGAAGTATCGAAATATTTTCAAAAAAAAACGGCGTTCTCCTAGATTTCCCATAATGCAAATTTTTACCCAGAGAATTATGTTTAAATCTATTTTATATCAGTACTTATTTTATTAATAATTTAATAATGAACTCAAAATTGTAATGTTTCCAATATAAGAACGTAATAAAAGGTTGTTCAAGTCTAGTCCTGTTTTCTGACCTACTATGCAAGTACAGTATAGCCCCTTTAAGGGGAGTACAAGCTTTACATGCCCGACCGATTTTATTTTAAGGTATGCTCCTTCCTTTTACCCCCTTCAACTTCTTTGGTGCTGACGAAGAATTTTCAAGAGTGAACCAATATATTATTCCGAAACTTTGACTCGACCACTTATAAAGTTAAATATTTCGTGATCTTGTAACACCAAATGGTGTCGACCTAAAGTATATTAATTAAAAATAATACTATATTGTATTTTTTTCACTAATACTGCAGCATGAAACTGATAAGATTTTAAGTCAATTTGGTATTTTACGGAAGCATGACATTTTTAGTTGTTTACTTTTACCTGGTTCACGTAAACTCAACCATAGTAAAAGACTTTGTCACTATACAACCATTTTTAAAGGTATTTTTGAATAACTAAAATTGCATGAAGAAATATGTGTAATCAAATAAGTGTAAAATATTTTTTTTTCGGCGTTTTTTTTCAAAAATCATTTTCTACATTTATGTGAAGCTGCAAGAGCAGCAACGAGAATGCACACATTTCTGTAGCTAAGTATGTTACGGGAATATGTTACAATATCCTGCAGTATACTTTTCTTCCGAGTGGCATTCGGTGCTTCTGCAGTTCCAGTAGCGCTGCTTCAAAATTTTTCAAGTAAAAGTTTATTTATGGCTTAGCTTCATCATTCATATTTTATTTCTAATCATTTTAATTAGTTTACTTGTACCAAAGGATGAAGATTTGCGATAAAAATATTTTTGCTTCATTCGGTGGCCATGTTTTATTATATTAGATGTTAAAGCACTGGTGCATGTATAATTATTTATATTTTTAATATATTTCTATTGTTAAGCGTATTTATAAATTTTCAAATTCTTATTGTATAAATGTGTTGTAAATGAAAAATTTATTTTTAAAACTATATCATTCCTGCATCCCTATAAATATCATATAAACGACAAAATTGACTATTTTTAGGTAAATTCTTTTAAAAATACAAAGTTTATTATAATATTTAATACTATCAAAGTAGATGTTTGCATAGAAAAAATATAATAATATTTTTATATAGTTCTAGAATCAATACAAAATTTGATATTGCAAAGAAAGTAGAGTTGCGGATCTTATTACCTATAATATTACCATCTTTATGTTTATTTCTAAATTAAGAGTAACGAATCTATTTCGTTTATATCCATCTTCCAACCTTTGAAAATAAATAAATATTTAATATAAAAAAATGTCCCCAAGATTCAATAAAATTCTTCACGTTACTCTACTATTTGCAGTTATTTTAAAAATATACAGGGTGTTGGAGTACTGTGATAATTAAAGGAATTAGAATATTGAAAGAGAAAATATGTTACTTAGAACACTCTGTATATTTTTTATATATTTAGAACCAAGTCTAATAATCAGTTCTTTAAAAAATACATAGAAAAAGTTACTTTTCTTAATAGTATGTCAAAGTCTTAATCTTATGTTATTTTGATATACAGAGTGTCCGGGAAAATGTGGGAAATCTCCCGGATATGAAAAAAAAAACACGTGAAAATAATATTACAAGTTCATATAAAATTTTTTCGTATAGGCCTCCTCTTCGAAGATATGAAATTAAGTCATTTACACATAATTATTGAACCACCAGGTATATTTCAATTTTTTTTAATATGATGTATATCAGGTAAGACCCTTCAAATTACTATCCAGGAAAGTGTTGTGAATTACTCACAGCTGCAGGGACGGACTAGCTCTGACACTCATAACCCCATCTTTTTTTACGCCTCGTATGATAAGAACTTTGGACAACGTTTTTTTACAACTTACTTTACATAAAAGGGTACAGTCAACAAGTTTTTGACGTGTCCCCACAGGTCAAAATCCAACGGCTTTACGTCGGGAGATCGAGGAGGTCAGGTAGTAGGTTTGTAGGTTGTAATGAGCCACACACTTAAGATACTCAGGTAGTAGGTTCTCCTCTACCTATTCAGTGGTTTGGATAGACGTCATTCAAGTGCTCCTGCACAGCTGCGCTGAAATGAAATAGTGCCCCATCGTGCATGTAGTACATGTTTCAAAACGTCAACGTTTTTAACTACAAAGATAAACTCGGATCGAATTTTTTTTATCATAAGTTTGAAGGTTGAACACTTGATAGGAACAGAGGTGTATCCAAACACATGATGTAAAAAATGACGTTTTTTTTGAAAACGGTTAGGATTAGCAACATGAAATAAGAGTACTTAATTTTTAGCCAATAGTTAAAGGTATGTAAAAAACGTTATCCAAAGTTCTTATCATACAGGGCGTAAAAAAAATGGGGTCATGAGTGTCACAGTTAGTCCGTCCCTGCAGCTGCGGGTAATTCACAACACTTTCTTGGATAATAATTTGAAGGGTCTTATCTGGTATAAAAATGGAGATACTAACAAATACAGTGAAGTCAATAAACTCATAAAAAGAAAAATTAAGAAAGCCAAAGAACTTTGGCTCGAAAATTCCCCACGACAATTTCAATCTCCACAGGAAACTTAAATATACCTCCGGAATTAGAAAACCAAAAAATGCTCATTTACTCAAAGACGCCGACGGAAAAATCTGTAATCACGAACAACGGTCAAAAAATGGGAGAGATATATCAGTGACCTTTTTGACGATGCTACTCGAGAAAACGCTGCACATACACATACTATATGCGACAGCGAGATAGACAGGGGCCCCAGTATATTGAAATCAGAAGTCAGAAAAGCAATACAGCAAACCAAAAATAATAAGGCACCTGGACCAGATCAAATCCCTGCTGAGCTGCTTAAACTTCTGGATGAGGAAAATATTTCCTACTTAACCACTTTCTTTAATAAAATTTACAACGAAGGAATAATAGCAGATGATTGGTTAGAATCGCTGTTTATCACACTACCAAAGAAAAGTAGACCCACCAAATGTAGCGACTTTAGACTGATTAGTTTAATGAGCCACACACTTAAGATACTTCTACGAATTCTACAGAACCCAATATTCCTTCTATGCGAAAGTAAGGTGAGTGATGAGCAATTTGGATTTAGAAATGGTCTAGGGACCAGAGAGGCACTATTTTGTATGCGCGTTCTCCTACAAAAAAGTTGTGAATTCCGAAAGAACATCTACGTCTGTTTCATCGACTTTGAAAAGGCATTCGACCGAGTACAACACGATACACTTTTCGAATGTCTACAAGCAGCAGGTCTAGATCACTACGATATAAGACTGCTAAAACATCTGTATTACAATCAAGTAGCCTCTATCCAAATTGAAAACAGTCGTACTCAAAGCCTACCCATCAAACGTGGAGTAAGACAGGGTTGCGTTTTGTCGCCCTGTCTTTTTAATGTATACTCTGAAGAAATTTTTAGGGAGGCTTTGGATGACAGAAGAGAGGGAGTAAAACTGGGTGGAGAAGTAATCAACAATATTAGATTTGCTGATGATACGGCCATTCTTGCAGAAAGCATCGAGGATCTCCAGACATTGGTAAATCTAGTCAATGAGGCGAGCTGCCGAAGAGGTCTTAAAATCAACATCTCAAAAACAAAGTGGATGCCTGTTGGAAAGATTAATGTAGATAAATGTCAACTTTGGCTCGATGAAGAGAGGATAGAGCATGTAAATCATTTCAGATACCTTGGCAGTTGGTTGAATGTGACTGGGGACTCAGATGAAGAGATAATAGCTAGGATCAAAATATCGCGTAAGGCCTTTATGACATGAAAACCAGTTCTATGCAACAGGAACCTATCAATGCATATTCGTAAGAGGGTCCTGAGATGCTATGTATGGTCTATTCTGTTATACGGTTGCGAGACATGGACACTAAAAACCACAACGCTAAACAAACTGGAAGCTTTCGAATTGTGGTGCTATCGTTGAACCCTAAAGATATCATGGGTTTCGCACACTTCCAATGAGGATGTTCTCAGAGTGATGGATACAGATCAACTGCTCTCGAACATTATAAAGAGGCGGAAAACAGAATACTTCGGCCACATAATTGGAGGACCTAAATACCATCTACTTCGCCTTATAATACAAGGAAAAGTGGAAGGAAAAAGATGGATAGGCCGAAAGAAGCTTTCATGGCTACGTAACATCAAGCAGTGGTGTGATTGCACGGTGGAGGAACTATTTCGCGCTGTAGCCGATAGAGAACGATTTCAGGAAATTGTAAACATGATGACCACCAACATCTGAATACGGACATGGCACCTGAAGAAGAAGATCTGGTATAAATCATATTAAAAAAATTGAAATGTATCAGGTGGTTCAATAGTTATATGAAAAAAACTTGATTCCATTGCAGTTCTTTGGGAGCCCATATCTTCGAAGAGGAGAACTCTATGAAAAAAGTTTATATGAACTTCTAGTATTCTTTTTAAGTGTTTTTTTTTTCATATCTGGGAGATTTTCTACATTTTCCCGGACACCCACATATCAAAATTTAAATGACAAAATATAAATAAACTACGAATTATACGTAATAATATGTTGAAAATTGACACCAGTATATACAAGCAAAACCTTATAATAATTTGAGACTTTAAAAATCGCGTTTTGAAAGTTTTTTAAATTTTGTTTTTCACAATATATATATATATATATATATATATATATATATATATATATATATATATATGGTAAGCGGAATGCAACGGTCTATGAATATACGGGGTATTCCCTTAAAAAAAGACACAAGTTTGATTTATATCTCAAAAACGGTAGTACATAGAGAGAAACTAACGACGCTACTGAATTTTAGGTGAAAAACTTTATGTGAGTCAATATTTACTTTTCGATAACTAAAAAGATAACCGAAATACGAGGGATGTCCCAAAATTGCAAATTTTCAAAAAACTCCTGTATCTAAAAAACTAAGAGTACTGGGAAAATTCGGTCTGCAGTATCTTTCGTTTCACGCAAAAGTACCACCGCTTCCCAAAAATTGCATCCGGGTAACTTTAAAAATAATTAAGCTACCCGGAAAAAGCAACGAAATCCGGACACCCTGTACATACACCAAAAAAATCACCTAGATATATAAACTTAATTTTCTTGTTCAAATTGCAAACTTTTTTTTTTTTAAACATTTCCTCCATCGCTTTTTTCTACTTCTAAGGGTATTACAAGTTCCCAGATGGGTTATTTTGCCTAAAGCGTTGCCAAATTGATCGTTAACATTAATATCCAAAAAAAGTTTATAGGTTTCAGGGATATTGAATCAGATGGCCACCAAGCCATCCACTTCAATGAGAAGGTAATTTAGTTCTGAGTCAATCCGTCAAAAATATATAGGGTTGTCTATTTAACAAGTTATGTATAAAAGATAGAAACAATATTATACTGGTAATACCAGGATGGTTCGATAAGTTCTCGGCCTGATAAAGAAAATAAAAGATTTTTGAAAATGTTTTTATTTATTTTTCAACATAGTCCTCTTGTACTTCAATATATTTAGACCAACGATTTTCTAACATTTTAATACCCGTAGTATAATGCGATTTGTCCAACTCTGCAAAATAAGCGTGTGTCGCTGCTCTGACCTCGTTATTGTAGGGAATTTTCGTCCAGCGAGCCATTTTTTCAAGTTTGGGAAGAGAAAGTAATCTCTGGGAGCCAGATCCGGTGAATATGGTGTATGTGGAAGCACTTCGAAACGTAGGTCATGGAGTTTTGCAGCAACAACCATAGATTTGTGTGCAGGCGCGTTATCATGATGAAAGAGCACTTTTTAGCCTTAATCCCATGGTGCAAACGGTCCAGTAGTGAAGCGTAATAGTCCCCTGTGATGGTCTTGCCTTCTTTTAATCAAACTATAAGCACCACGCCATGTGAATCCCAAAAAACTGTTGCCATGACTTTTCCTGCAGACGGAACCGTTTTTGCTGTTTTTGGCTCACTTCCACCTGCCTTCACCCACTATTTAGACTGCTGCTTTGTCTCTGGCGTGTAATGGTGAATCCATGTTTCATCTACAGTTATAAAACCTCGCAGAAACTCAGCAGGATTGCTTCTGGATAAGTCTAAACACTCTTGCGAAGTGTTCATTCGAAGGCGTTTTTGGTCGACTGTTAAACAAACGCGGCATCCATCGCGCAGAAAGCTTTTTCATGCTAAGAACATCATGTAAAATGTAGTGAACACGATCTATCGAGATGTTTGCTATACCAACAAGCTCTCGTTCTTTCAGTAAGCGGTCATGAAGTATTACATTGTGAATGTCTATGACAGTTTTGTCAGTGGTAGCGGTTTTTGGGAGTCCCAAGCGCTCATCATCTTGAATTGATGTACGACCACGATTAAATTCAGCAGCCCACTTTTTTACTGTCGAAAACGAAGAAGAATAATCCTTTAAAGTATAATCTAACTCATTTTTAATGTCCGTAGTAGTTAAGCCCTTTAAAACAAAGTACTTTATAACCGCTCGAACTTCAATTTTATCCATCTTTCACAAAATATCGAACCTTATGTGTTCACTCGATTGCCACAAACAAGCAACTGAACGCAAACATCTGACACTTTGCAGGGCGTCGTCTCAAGGTTAATGCTTACAAAATTTTATAGTTATTTAATCCTACTAGCGCCCTCTTTGTTTCAGGCCGAGAACTTATCGAATAATCCTCATAATCCAATGCAAAATGCAGGTTAAAAAAGTGGCACCTGTATATGAATCTCAGTAAGATGTAATCTATTTTGGTATCCTGCTTACCAGGGAAAAAAGTTAAGATGGAGGAAATTCTTGATCCTAATTGGTATACTACTGTGCGTCTAGATTTTACAAAACCAACACTTTTTGTCATATTTTGATCTTGAAAGACTCTGTAAAAGTAACTTTTTCTTAAATATATAGCATTTGATTAGAAAAAAAATCCATAATGTCAATTTATTTTAAACATGGGTTGTGATCATCACTGTCTATTTTTCCAAAAAAAAAATGTTCCTAAATTTTGGTAAATTGTAAATTATGTTTAGATTTTATACCGCACGGTACGATGTTACTAAAAATTTTCTTTTAAAATTAGAACATTTAAGACCTTGACCTTAACTTTTGTTTATGTCTTCTTTGTGGTGTGGTTTTCATATTGTAAGAGTCACATATCATCATTGCATGAATTTCGTTTTCTACTTTTGTCTGTACCTCTTATAAACCATTGTCGTATTATATTATAATAAACATTTAAACATACATTTTAATTGTGTTTTATTGTTATTAATTTGTACGAAGTAAATAGTCTGAAGAAATAAAAAACCGGCGTGTCGAACCCTCTTTACTTTATGTTTCCGCGGCCATTATTTTTTCCCGATATGATCCTCTTATACCGGGTGCTTCTAAAAGTATTGCACAGAACACTAGCGCAAATTCCTGAAGCTAAAATATGAAGATTTAGACTAATTTACCTAAGTCCAAAAGTTGATAGTTTCCAAAATACAATTCTCTCAAACATTTTTGTAAATATTTATCCTAATATTAGCTTGATTTTCACTAAATTTCGTACTTTAAGGTATTTTAGTATAAAAAGTCAAGATATGATTATAGTGTCGATATACATTGCAGAGGGCGCCACCAGCAGAACTTGGCCTACATTTAGAGCTTCATGAGTTTTTTGTGCTTGGAATATTAAATTTCTGATGAAAAATTGTTATTCTTTGACATGTTTTATCCATAAGCGTAATGGTGAAAGAATTAAAGATAGAAGAAGAAAGCAGGAGATCTAATTATGAGACGGAGCTGCAAGGATTAAGGTAAGCGAAGATATTTCTTGTGAACTACGATCAGAAGAGATTCAAAGAATCCATCAGCTTAAGTAAAACTCAAGTTCTGACAGGGGTCTTGACGAGACATTGCCACCTGAAAGGACACCTCAAGAAGCCCGGACTGGTAGAAAGAGAAGAGTGTAGATTCTGTGAGGCGGAGGACGAAACGTCTATTAATATCCTTTCAGAGTGCAGCGCTATAGAAAACTCTAGGATGCGGTTCTTGGGAACACACCAAATCGAGAAGGGGAGCTACCCACCTTACAACCGTCCAACATCCTAAGGTTCCTGAGGGACATAGGATTGGAGAACCAGCTCTAGCCGATAAGGTAACTCTCACGACTTGGCACCAGTAGGGGGCACAATAAATCTACCAGATCGCAGTGTACAGACCCCAATTCTACGCACATACATACATACGAGGTTTGTCCCAAAAATATCGAGCCTGTATTCATATCTCCGCGTCAAAACTTCCGAGCAACCCCTGTGGAGCATGGGCGTCACCAGTAGGTCTTCACGAACTCGTTGGTGTGCGCAATTACTGTCTGGACTTGTTAGTTCGTGAATGGTGTTCGTTTGTTAACAGTGTCTTTTTTTCATTCGTCGCATTTTGTTATTGTAAAAAAGGACGGAAAAACTAGATCAACGAATCTGCATCAAGTTTTGCTTTAATCTTGGAAAAACTTGCTCGGAAACAATTAATATGATGAATAAGGCATTTAGAGAAACAAAGCGACAGTCTTCACAGTGAAAGCATTCTGAATCGCCAAGACCAAAAAAAGCACGTCAAAGTCGAAGCAAAGTGAAGACAATGTTGATTGTTTTCTTTGATTATGAAGGTGTTGTGCACCACGAATATGCTCCGAGAGGTCACACGATCACTAAAGAATACTACTGTAAAGTACTGAAAAGATTGCGTGACGCAGTGAGAAGAAAACGGCCACAGCTTTGGACAAACCGTGATTGGCTGTTTCATTACGACACTGCGCCAGCGCATTCATCGGACCTTGTGCAGCAATATTTAACAAAGAAACAAGTCGTACAGCTTCGCCAGCCTCTGTACAGTCCCGACGTAGCTCATTGCCACTTTTGGCTCTTTCCCAGATTAAAAGTGGCGCTCAAAGTACTCGGGTTCGATGACAAAGACGGTTGAAACTAATGCGATGAATGCACTGAAGGCATTTCCGAAAACTGACTTCCAGGACTGCTTCAGGAAGTGGAAACACAGCTGGAAACGTGTTATTCAATTAAATGGAGACTACTTTGAAGGATGTCACTCACCGGATGGTAAAGAATAACACCAATGCGCAGATATGGAGGTAGGCTCGATACTATTGAGACAAACCTCGTACATCCAAAAAGTTATACTTAGTAGATGTCGCTTCGAGCAGTCATTTCTGAGATAATGATTCCATTACTTTGTTTGTCGTAATGGTTGTGCTTGGGCGTTTGCTGAACCGTTGTCTATAATTTTTAATTTATGCATTCAGAAATGTATTTTTTCTGATCTAAGGAAGGAATCAAAAATCTGTTCGGTTTTTTAAAAAGAAAATAGAACCAGGGTGAAAATGTGCAATTTTGCAAAGGTATTTGAGCGAGTTCTTCAGGAATAAATACCCTTTTACATAGCGCCTGTTATGATCGATCAGCAGCATGGTTTTGCTTCTGGAAAGTCGACCGTGACTAATCTTGGTACAATTGCACAGTAAGTCTCAGAGCGTATTAATTCTGGCACTCAGGTCGATGTCGTTTACACAGATTTTTCCGAAGCGTTTGATCGACATGATTACGGTGTTTTACTTTCCAAATTGTCGGACTTGATGATAAAATTATTAGATTTTTTGGAAACCGCTCTCACTATGTTAAATACCGTGGTCATGGATCTAGTAATTTTGTAGTAACGTCGGGTGTTCCTCAAGGACCTGTTTTGGATCCCTTACTTTTAACATTTTTATTAACAATATCACATGTGGGTTGAATAACAGCTGCCTACTTTGTGCAGACGATTTAAAGATATTCCGGGATACACGGAATCCTGGCGATTGTTTGAGCCTTAAACTGGATCTCGTGAAATTAAATTCTTGGTGTCTAAAAAACAAACTGCCTCTGAAAGTAGACAAGTGCAATGGCATGTCATTCTTAAGAAGTAGAATGCCTCTGCTGCACGATTATAGAATCAACCGTGCTTTTCTAAGGCGAGTTAATTGCATTAAGGACCTGGGAGTCATGTTTGACTGCAGAGTCACATTTGTTAATCATATTAATGATACAGTTTGGAGATCTTACCTAAGGCTGGACTTTCTAGTGAGATCTGGTCATGAATTTCTGTCGCTGCAGGTCATAAGCACATTATATTATTTTCTTGTATGAAGCAGATTGGAATATGCCTCAGTTATCTGGCATCCGTATGACCATGTCCACTCTGATAAATTTTTAAAAATTCAGATTCTTCTTCTCGCGAAAGCCTATTGACAAAATTTAATTTCGCAACTCTGGAGAAGCGTAGTAATGACGCTCGTGTACTTTTTTTGTATAAACTGGTTAATAACAAGATTATAGCAACTGATTTGCTCGCGAGAGATCATTTTCATGTTCTAGGGATAACTAGATCTCTAGTATTTTTCTATTTGTCGAAACTAAGAACTAACGTATTACAATTCTCTCCATTATATACGATATGTTCCATTTATGATTTCCTGAAAAACAAATTTGATATATTTTACTGCAATCATTCTGTTGTCAAATCGTTTATTTACGTGACGCATCTGTGATTGATTTATAGGGTATGTTATACTTATTGGACTGTCTGTATTATGTATATTACTTTAGGATTTATGTAACTCTGTTCTTTTTCTGTCTAATAATAGGGACTCCGGTTCTACAGGACAGGGTAAATAAATAAATAAATAATCGAATTTAAATGATTTATTGTTTACTGAGACTCTTTGTAGCCCACCTTCATACTTTATCCAGGCCTTGGACCGGTTCAAGAAACTTGGAAGGTGTTTAAAAAATCGACAGGCCAGAAAAAAAGTACATATCGACGAGCTAAGAATAATAATTATGTAAGAATGAACTGACAAAAAATAACATACCTTAAAGAAAGAAAATCAGCAATATTTCCCGAAATATCAATACTAGAAACATTTTTAAACCATTTATTCTTGTATGTGTGTGAGGGCGTAGAGTTGGGGTCTGTACACTGCGACATGGTAGATCTATTGTGCCCTCTTACTGCTGCTCAGTAGTAAGAGTTACCTTATCGGCTAGAGATGGTCCTCCAGTCCTATTTCCCTCAGGAACTTTAGGAGGATCGATTGCTTCAAAGTGGGTAGGTCCTTTTCTTCGATTTGGTGTGTTCCCAAGAACCACATCCTAGGGTTTTCTAGAGCGCTGCACTCTGAAAGGATATAAATAGAGGTATCGTCCTCCTCCTCACAGAATCTGCACTCTTCTCTTTCTATCAGTTCGAGTTTCTTGCGGTGTCCTTTCAGTTGATTTTTACTTAAGCTTATGCATTCGTTGAATTCCTTCTGGTCGTGGTTTCCTAGAAGTATCTTCGCTTGTCTCAATCCTATATTATTATGTTCAATTCTGTTAAGAGTATTATTAAAAGATAGGTTCTGTCTATTTTATATACATTAATAATATAGAAGGAAATGAATGAGTGAATGAACGAAGAAAATACTTGATCATCGATGCCTAGGCCATATTAGGCCCTTTACATCCCACAATAGCTGCAGGTCATTCGAGGCCGATTGCCTTTGCGAATTTAAACAGGCTCGTTAATGGAACTCCTTATTGGTTCATAGCAGTTAACAATCAAAACCCTCAAAAAGTAAACGTGTAATGTAGTATAGGTGACGGAAGAGTCCTAGGTCATTATTTCTTTGACGGTACCCTCACTGGTGTCGTATCCAAACCCACAAGAACCCGATATGTTCCAGCGTGACCGTTTTTCCTGAAATCTGCAAATCGTTGGATAGGCAGAAGAGGGGTGACCTGCCAGATCACCATATTTGACCTCCCTTGATTATTTCTTGTGGGGATACTTAGAAACTAAAGTATACTTTACCCAGCCTGACAATTTAGACGTCCTAAAAATTCAAATACGCCAAGAAGTACGAAACACAACCAAAGATGTCATCAACAATGTACAAAAAAATGTATTCATTGACTTTTGTGGTTTTCGCATAAAAACCGATTTATCTCGAAAACCGCCAGTTTTATCGAAATAAATCGAGAGTACCTTTTCTGACGAGGAAGGACCAAAGTATTCAAAAAATCGGTTTTCAGCTCTGTAAAATGACAGCTGCCAAAAATTAGGTCCAACGTGTGTGGTTGATGATCTAAAACATCTAATGTAGTATGGTTTAATGAGCTTTTATGGCCTCTATAAAATATTAACATTTCTTAAATTATACAAGTCGGTTCAAAATTTAGAGCCGATAAGGTAAATCGCTGGGTACCTCTTTAGGGCTCTGAATCTCCGTTAAGGGGCATTTTAGGACTTTTTTTTCTATGACAAAGTAGGGTTATTTTGACCTTCCCTGTATGCTTTCGAGAAATTAGGAGGTACTTACCGGACACCCTGTATATATAGATATCCTCTTTTGGAAGATCAAGAAGGATAATAAAATAATAAATAGCAAAATTTAAAATTTCTATTTGTGCAAATATCAAAGCGTTCATTTTTGTACTATCTTCAAGAAAAAAATCTCAACCTATAGACTTTTGAAGAACAATATAAGAAATTATCTTTATACATCTTGTATAAAAGAATTTTGACACCTATTCTCTAATTGCTAGGCAACATGTTGCATTTATTGTATTGTTATAAAGTTAAGTATATGCTAGTGTCAAAAGGTGATTTTCATAATATTAATTAAATTTTCACATAAGTTTTAATTACATAAACCTGGTAAAACCAATTCAAAATGCGGCCTAGATATTTTGTTCACATGGGACCTAGAACCGCTGATAAAGTGTCTCCTTTATGGAAAGGTACTTATTTTCTTGTGATGAAATATTAGCATTTCGATGGTAACAAAGGAACGACAAGAATTGGATACTAAATAGTCCAGGAGCCCGGTAGGTTTTTTTGGAGCCACGTTTCTTTATCGGCCACGAAAACCCACTGAGCTCCTCCACTAGAAATAATATTTAAAAGCTTAAAAAACGGAGAACATTTTGAGCAAAAAAAAAATAATGAACACCTTTTTTTCATGCAATTTAATCGAAATTTTTAAAATTTCTTTTCTTTTTAGCTTTACACCTGATAATTTTTATTCTAATATTGTTATCAGCCACTGTTGCCACATGGTGCGTCTATGAAATTTTAGATATGTATAATTTCCATTGCATACTGTACGCTAAAGTTACTTTTGAAGCTACTTACAAAGATCGCTTGACAATGATGAATGCCACTAGTTTCATAGATAAGAACAACACTTTACCCGGTCAACTGACTAACGAAACTGAAAATGCTCTAAACTGCACCGCAAGTAAGTCAACATTGAGAGCCTGGTTGTTCACTAACAGTCAGGTCCTTATCTACTTTATTTATTGTAGGCGTCCAATGGCAGAATGTCATGTTTTGCTGGATCCGAATTTTTAACGTGATAATTCTTCATGTGGTCAGTAAATTGTTCATTGTTAATCGGTGTCGATTTACAATTAAATACTACGTTTCTCAAAATAACTTCCTTGGGGAACCACACAGAGCTGAAGACGGTTCTTTTAATACTAATTACAATGCTTGAACTGCCTTTAGCTGATCGACTACAGCCATATAAATGTTTTTGAGTGTCCCATAATGACTTTTTTTGAGGCGATTTTTCAATCTAGGGAAGAGGAAAATATAGTCACCAGGACTCAAGTCAAAGAAGGATCCTGAAGAGCCACAGGAATGTTTTTCTGGTCAGAAACTCGTCTGCTGTGTGACAAGGCGTTTTGTCGTAATGCAACACCCAGTTGTTCTTGACTTTTGGTCTCACACGCATTACCCTTTTCCGCAGTTTGATTGATCGTGTAGCCTGGAGGCATAAACTCTTTGTAGACGATTCCCTGGCCATCGAAAACTTAAATCAGCATGCCTTTAATCTCCGATTTGCTCATTCTAGTTTTCTTGGGCCTTGGAGAGGTTGAAGTGTGCCATTCCATACTCTGACGCTTGGTTTCCGGGTTGAACTTAAACACCCAAGGCTGCTCATCAGTAATGACATGTTCCAGAAAGGTACAAAAAGTTAAGGGATTTTTTCCTCTTGATGTTCTTTTCGTCCTGCAAGAGGTGATAAACAGTGATGTGAGTCAAATTCGACTCTTCTGCGGTCATTCTGACTATCAACCGACGATCTAAACGCACAAAATTAAAGCTTTCTCGACGTGTGGTTCACATTCAATCGACACTTCCTGCTGAAAATGACAGAACACTGTATCCGTAGGCCTGCTGAAGTTTTGCAAAAGTTTTCGTTGCTCTGTGCTCAGGCCTGGAGCAAAATTTGTTAGCAAATAGTAGTTCAAAATTAAAGTCAGTCTTTTTAGAATGCACTAGAAAAAACTCTTTCACGAAAAAATTCGTTACGGACAACCAGATGACTCTAACGAGTTCAAACTCGTACTGAAGGCATATCACTTGTTCACCCAGTGTTGCCAAATGTTCCACAGAAAAATACTTGTAAGTTTTATATTTATTCCTGGCAATTCTTGGCAGAATACGTGTGATAAAAAATAGCTGATATCGCTCAATTAAACTGAATATTAGAAAAAGACGGATAACAAGATTGTCCATCCTTTAAATATTAGACGGCAAAACAATAAAAATTAAGAAAGAAATAACTACATGTGAGAAGCAAAAAGAGATAGAAGAGAGATTTAATTTTAGAGATGGGGTATCTATCGATTACACTTGCCATCAATTTTATATACATTTCGCCACAATATTTTATCAATTTCTGAGTACAAGACATTTATTCCTGGTAAATCCCTGGCATGATAGTATTTCTGGCAGAATTACTGGCAAATTGACAGCCCTGTGTTCACCTACCGCCCCTTCAAGTCCCGCATTCCAAGTGTTGTTAGATCGAATGCTACGTTGCCAGTCTTATCAAAATCAGTGTAAAACATGGCATCAGTAAGCAGTGCTTCAACAAAATCAAGTGTAATTAGGCTACCAATTAAAATTTTTTATAGTATTCTAGCTAATACTGTAATCTTTGTCATTAAATTTAAAATAAAATAAGAACTGCATTTTTGCGTTATTTGTCTTTCAAATTTACTGGAAATATACATATCTGGCAATTCACTTTTTTATTGCTTGTAAGAAAAACGTTTCCTCATCTGCT
This sequence comes from Diaprepes abbreviatus, assembly GCA_034092305.1. Taxonomy (NCBI): domain Eukaryota; kingdom Metazoa; phylum Arthropoda; class Insecta; order Coleoptera; family Curculionidae; genus Diaprepes; species Diaprepes abbreviatus. The sequence goes on from JASJET010000054.1 coordinate 14,124,626, forward strand.
CGATGCAAGGTTAATAAAATATGCCAAGGATACCCTATCAAGGGTAATGTTTATAATATTGTTACGAACGACTATGAGAAACTTATTGGTATGTCCTCGTATAGCAGAAACCAGATCGAGTGTAGACCAGTTGTAGACGAACTGGTCACTGGAGAAAGCATTGTCGGGTGGAATTAAGCAATCATATAAAGTGCTACAGACGGGGATGAACTGGATACATGAGATGGGACTGTCAGGGCAAAGAAGGTCTAGTTCTCCATCCAGAGACCGCATAGAAGAGAACCAGGAAAAACTACAACAGTCCAATTCTAAAAGCAAACATACTGTGGTACTTCACGTTGCAGCAGAAACTAGATTGAATGCTAAAGATGAGGATGAATTGGACACATGAGAAGGGACTGACGGATGCAATTAAGAGACCAACTAAAATGCTACAGATGTGGACGAACTGAATGCGTGCGAAGGGGTTGTTGGGTGGAATTAAGAAGGCAGGTGCAATTAAGGTCTAGTTCACCATCCAGAGACTGCAGAGAAGTGAACCAGGAAAAACTGCACCAGTAAAATTTTAACATCAAATATAAACCAGGAAAACTACATAACAATGCAGATACTTTGTCAAGAAGATCAGGGAAGGAAGAATACAAGCATTGAAACAAAATATAACAGACAGAAGGGTTTCCTATACGGAGATTTAGTTTAGATATTGATGCAGACTGGAGTACAGCTCAGATGAGAAAGGACCAATTTCAACTTACAGGAAAAGTCAATTCTACACCTATTACCATAACTGTTGATACTGATACTGCAATATTGCTGATAAATTCAAGCCTTGTTGATAAATTTAGAATCCTGCCATTGTCTAGAAAAGTAATGTTGAGAACTATAACTGGAGAAGCATCTAATGTGATTGGAAAAATGCAAGTTGAGATTCAACTTGAAAGGCTAAAATTAAACCATTTGGTATTAGTTGCTGACACAGAAGTTGAGTTTATACTGGGAATCGACCTGATTAGTCAACATGGATTTTCATTCGACAAGAAGCTTAACATTTTAACGTTTGGCAATGAAGAATTTATTCTGTCAAAGAACCATAACACCAAACTAATCAGAGAGGGTAGCAAGGAGATTGGGCGAGAGTTCTGGAAGCAACATCGGATTAGTTCAACACTCCAACAAACCCTGTAAATAACTGGTACCGAAGACATAAATAAATTCATATGGCATCAAAGCAAACTCGGCAGAATTCCAACGAGGTGATTCAGTTTGGTTATGGAGCCCATAAAGGAAGAATGGCAAATCGCCTAAGTTGATGCCATCATGGGAAGGACCATATACTGTTCTCAAAAGAATCCATGACGTTGTTTATAGAATTCCAAGTTCCAAGACCAAAATGAAAGTAGTACATCTACACAGGTTGAAACCATACCAGGAAAATATCGAAGCTAATCGGAACAATCAGAATTAGGAAGAAGCAGTGTTACGAACGACTATGAGTCATCTTATTATATCGATGATCCATATTTCTAGATAGATCTCAACGTTTATGTTCTAGATTTATATAGGGAATTCCATGGGTATATAAACAGGTATATGATAAAAGTTTTTAGTTAGTTGTATAGTGATATTTGAATAGTGAAGATATTAAGAAGTAGTCATAAGATAGTTATATTTTAGCTGTATTAAGAAATAGTTAATATAAGTATTGTAATTATTAGCGAAAGGTGTTGTGTTTTATTCTGCCAACCCAGTGAGCGATTTTTAAGAGATTAAGTCGTAACAACATTTTTTTTTTCACTTGTCTCCAACAAATAATTTCGGGAATGGTATCTTCCTTTATTACTCGTTTAAAACAACTACTCCTTTAAATATAACAATAAATAAGATAATGCATGAAAAATTGTCGCCAGTTCCCGGTCTATTGTCGATTACCATGGCTATACGAGTACTCGTGAGATACTGGGCCTGTCTCTGTTTTAACCTAAAATTTCTTTAGGGAATAAATTACAAAATAGGAAGTTAATAGTCTATTACTATTGTTTTTTTAATGAAAAAATAAGTTTCTATAATAAATATTTAAAAAAATAAATAAAATATGAAGAATTTTTACATCTGTAGACATTTTTGATACCCGTCTGTAAAGTATCAACAGTCAAACATCTAGCCACACACCCGGGAACTGAGAACTTGAAAAAGTAAACAGTTTTTTCCAGTATATATATATATATATATATATATATATATATATATATATATATATATATATATATATATATATATATATATATTATTTCTAATATTTTCTTGTGTATAGGTTTTTCCATTAGAGAAACAAAGGACAACAATTTTTTTGACGTTTCGCTCTACATAGTGAGCTTCTTCAAAAGAGCTGGTATATTTATTTTACATCTACAAAATTACAAAGTCTTGTTATAATAAACATATATCACAGTAATACACATTTATATTTTTAATTTAATTAAAATTAATAAAAATAAAACAGATTTTAAAATAGTCTTAAAGTTTTAAATTTTAAAACAATATAACAGGTTAAAATAGGTTAAAATAGTGAAAATTATAAAATAGTACATACCTTGAAAGTAGTTTTGGGTGTATGTTAAAAATAAAATCCAGTTATGATATTTGGTATGCAATTTGCTATGGATAGATTTCTTTTTATGAAAAGCATACAGTCCCCATTTTATAACTTGTCCAAGTACTTATCAAATTGCCTGACAAACATTATAGGAAAAAATAATCGTTATATAAAAAAGACTCTTTCGCATTTAAACAATTCATTGATACAATACAAATACCAGTAAATTATAAATTACTTTCACTAGATGTAGTTTTTTTGTATACAAATATACCCAATGACATCATTCCCAAAGTTTTGGAAAAAAAATGGGACGATTTAAAAGAACACACAACATTGACACTCAATGAATTTATAGAATCTGTAAAACTTACAATAAATAATAATTATTTCCAGTTCAAAGATAGTTTGTACCAACAATTAAACGGTTGTGCTATGGGTTCACCTATCTCCTCAACAATAGCACAAATAGTTATGGAATATGTAGAAGAAGAAGTATTGGAAAAACTGGATTTTAATATAATATTTTTTAAACGCTATGTAGATGACTGTTTGGCTGCTGTACCCGAAAACAAAATAGATAGCTTATTACAATATTTTAATAATTTCCACCGAAAACTGAAATTTACATCTGAAATTGAAATGGAACAAAAAAATAAACTTTTTGGACTTAATTATACACAGAAATAAGACGGATAACAATCTTCATACAAAATGGTACACGAAAGATACTTGGTCGGGCCGGTATTTGAATTTTAACTCTCAACATCCAAATAAACAGAAAAAAAGTGTCATAATTAGCTTAGTTGATCGAGTTATAAAATTATCTTCACCCGAATTTAGCCCAGAAGTGCTAAAAAAAGTGGAAGAGACCCTAATAATGAACTATTTACCCAAACTACTCAAAAAAATAATTAAACAAAGAACCTTTTTACATTATAACACAAACAAAAAAAATAAAATTAACAATACCAAAACACAAAACACTTTCATTGCATTACCGTATATAAATCAACTGTCTGAAAAAATAAAATATATTTTGGACAAGCATAACATAACGGTATGCCATAAGGCGAACAATTTACTAGGATCATTTTATACGAAATTAAAAAGCAAAGTTCCCACCAAAAAAAGATCTAACGTAATATATGCAATTCCATGCCTAAACTGTCCTAAGAAATACATTGGCATGACGACAAAATATATTGAAAATAGAGTGAATGGACACAAGTATACTAAAAACGCATCGACATCCTTGCATAAACATGAACAAACATCTAAGCATGAATTTGATTTTAAAAACACCCATATTTTAGATACTTAGATACTTTTATCATAAATTAGTCATCAAAGAAATGATACACATAAAAAAAGATAAAAATGTTGTAAATGACAAGCAAGATGTCTAAAACTTAAGTTAGATATACCATAATTTGATATTTTAATAAAACATACTTGAAGCGACTCTATAATAAATATGAGTAATGATGCTTGGGACGATTTCATATGCACTCATGCAAACGAAAGAACGTTATTAAAAAATAAATAATAATCTTTTTTCCTATTTTTTGCTTTTCATAAAAAGAAATCTATCCATAGCAAATTGCATACCAAGTATCATAACTGAATTTTATTTTTAACATACACACAAAACTACTTTCAAGGTATGTACTATTTTATAATTTTCACTATTTTAACCTATTTTAACCTGTCGTATTGTCTTAAAAAAATCTGTTTTATTTTTATTAATTTTAATTAAATTAAAAATATAAATGTGTATTACTGTGATATATGTTTATTATAAAAAGAATTTGTAATTTTGTAGATGTAAAATAAATATACCAGCTCTTTTGCTCACTATGTAGAGCGAAACGTCAAGAAAAATTGTTGTCCTTTGTTTCTCTAATGGAAAAACCTATACCCAAGAAAATATTAGAAAAAAATATTTAACAAAAGGTTTAAGATACAAAAATAAATTATATATATATATATATATATATATATATATATATATATATATATATATATATATATATATATATATATTATTTTAGATCCAGACGATCCTGGATGCAAACAAGAAGGCAACATTGAAAGATTAATTGTTGGAGAGATAAGTAAGTAAAATTTTCTTCGTTTATAGCTCCTATATTATATTTTTGTACAATCGCTCCTGTTAAGTAACAATCTTTTGGTAAATTTTTACCAAAACAACCTCTTTGTTGTTGATAATTCTTGTAAAATAAAAGTTTTCTCTATTTACGAGGGTGCTTGTAGAACAGCATTTTGTGATTGAGTTTTTTAAGTAGTTGATCTTTATAAAACGGATTCATTTAAATAATTACCGATCAATGGTGCTTTTTAGACTGGAGAAATCATCGTCATTTTAGAGCAAACACAACATATCAACACAAGCAGCACGATAATACAGGTTATATCAACTTAAGGTAGGTACTGACACTACTTTTGTACTGGGTATTCCATATTTAGTACTTTTATGGGGTTTCTCGTTAACTTTCTTTTTTTCCAAACATACAGGGTAATGTATATCAAGACGAAGGTCCAGAAATTTTAAAATCTGAAGTTCTTCATGCCATAAAATCAGCTAAAACAAAGAAAGCAATTGGACCAGACAACATCCCAACAGAAATCCTACAAATGATCCACGAAGACCACATCGGTGCTCTAGTTAGGTTTTTTTTTAACGATGTGTATTTATTTTCATTTTAGCCTAGTTTTCATCCTTCCAAAACTAGATATAGGCCTCCCCTATTTGTTTCCAAATCTCTCTATTCTGGGATCTTCTTTGCCACATTAAGCCGGCATGTCTGACTATGTCATCCTTCCATCTCATCTGTGGCCTGCCTCTGGATCTTTTCCCTTCATATGGGCGCCATTTTCCAATTTCTGAATTCCAACGGTTGTCTTTTATTCGTTCGTTATGGCCTGTCCATTTCTATTTTAGTGATGCTGCTCTTTCTATAGCGTCAACTGCGTTGGTTTTTCTTCTTATCCACTCATTTCGTTTTTTATCTCTGAGTGATATTCGTAACATGTGTCGTTCCATAACCCTTTGAGTTTTGCGGATTCTGTCGAAATTTGATTTTGTAAAGGTCCACGTCTGCGCCCCGTATGTTAGAACCGGCAATATACAACAATCAAATACTTTGGTTCTTAAGTATAAGGGAATTTTCTGATTTTTCAAAACATAGGAGAGTTGTCCGGACGCCGTCCGTCCCAATCGAGTTCTTCGTGTTATTTCGGCTGTCTGGTTATCCTTACTCGCTCTTATGGCCTGGCCTAAGTATATATTCATTCACTTGTTCTATTTCGGTTGCATTTACTGTTATAACTTGTTGTTCGTCTGAGTTTGACATTACTTTTGTTTTTCTGAGATTCATCTTTAATCCTCGTTGGAGGGATATTTCATGGAGGTTGTTTATCATTGACTGCAGCTCTTCCCAGTCGGATGCGATCAAAAGTATATCATCTGCATATCTCAGATGATTTAGGAATCTACCATTAATGTTTATCCCTTTATTTTCCCAATTTAATGATTTGAACAAGTCTTCCAGGGCCATTGTAAATAATTTGGGCGTCTAGATAGACATTATGCAATAGATTTTTGTATCTCGAGTCTACTCTGCTATTTACCAAAGCTTCTTCAACAGCCCATAGTTCTACGCTGTCGAAAGCCTTCTCGTAATCAACAAAGGCCATGTACAGAGGCAGATTATACTCGTTGGTTTTTTATATTAATATTTTTAGTGTATGCAGGTGGTCGCATATTCCATATCCCCTTCTGAATTCTGCTTGTTCAACAGGTTGATATGTGTCGAATTTGTTAGTCAATCTGTATACTACTGATGAAATACCTGAGGAATGCCTGAAGTCTGTTTTTATTGCACTTCTGAAGAAACAGCGGGCATGGAGGTGCGACAAATATAGATTAATTGCTCTGATGAGCAACACACTGAAGGTTTTTCTTCACATTGTACATGGAAGAATAAGAAGTTGATGCGAAAGAAACCTAGATGAAATTCAGTTTGGCTTTAGGAATGCACTTGGTACCCGTGAGGCACTTTTTGCCTTAAATATACTCCTCCAAAAGTATTGTGACCAACGCAAATATATTTATGTGAACGCTTTTGAACATATTAAGAACCTCGGGAATCGATGGTAGAGATCTGCGTATCATAGAGAACTTGTACTGGAAACAAAAAGCAGTGGTTCGAATCAATGGAAGATTAACCGACGAATGTTATACTCCAGACAGGGATGCATTCTGTCCCCACTATTATTCAATATCTACTCGGATATAATTTTCAAATAGGTTTTGTAAGATAAAGACCTTGGAGTGGAGATCAATGGCGAACTGATTAATATCATTCGATATGCTGACGACACGGTGTAGCACAATGGTCATGTAATTAAGCTCATATGGCTGGGATTCTCGAAATATTTAGTAAGACTAGTGTCAAGTTTCTTAGAAAACAGATCCTTCGTGGTGTCATCAGGCGATGTTACTTCCTAAGTTAAACAGATTAGTGCTGGAGTGCCTCAAAGCTTTACTCTATCTCCAACTCTTTTTAACGTGTACCCAGCTGCCATTCTAGTCGACGACTGTAACAAACTATACCTGTTTGCTAGTGACACCGCCTTTGCAACCTCATCATGATCTTTTCAGCTTATGATTTTAACCCTACAACGTCATATAAATAAATTAGAAAGATGGATGGCCGATTGAAAGATCAAGTTCAATCCTGACAAGACACAAGCTGTCATGTTTTCAAAATCAAGAATTCCAACTCCGGAAGATCGACTATCCATCTCGAATACTCACATTCCCTGGCGAGCGGGTAAAAAATATTTGTGACTAGTCTTAAATAGAAAACTGAATTGGGCACTTAACACGGACTTCATCTTAGTGAAGACCAAATCGTCTTTGTTATCTCTCTATTCGTTGCTTAACAAGAATAGTAAATTAAATTTAAATAACAAACTTCTTATTTACAAACTTTTTCTCAGATCTGTTCTGTCCTTTGGTTCTTCAACCTGGATCACCACAGGCAGAATGAGATTTAAACATCTAGAAAGATTTCAAAACAAAGTGCTTCCAATGATATGCGGAGCCCCATACTTTCTCCGAAACACAATCGTGCTCAGGGACCTAAGGTATGATACCTTCGATACCTTCATTAAAAACACCATTACACAATATATGGATAAAGCCACTTACTCTACTAACATGTTAATACAGCAATTCCACAGTCTCACCAGAACACCACGACAACACTATAGATTCTTCCGAGACTGGCTATTGGACCAATAACTGTGGTCATTTCCTTTCTTAAACTGAAGGTTTAAAAAGCCAAATAGAATTTTATCATTTTCTTCTTCTTTCTAACACAGTTAACCATGCTAGTAGGCTATTGCCTGTTCATTGCCATCACGTCTTCCCCGGAAGATGAGGTCCAGCATTCTCGCCATCTTTTTTGGTGATCTTCCCTGCGATCTTTTTCCTACTGGGTTATTCAGTTTTGCGCTTTTAATGAGTCTACCGTCCTCCATTCTCCCTACATGTTTGTTCCAGAATCTTCGCCTTTGTCTAACCCATCTTCCTATGTCCTGTATCCGGCATTGTTGTCTGTTATCTTCATTCCGTATTCTGTCGTGTAGAGTTTTGCCTTGTATACTTCTTAATGTTTTCATTTCGACTGTTGTCATCATTTGTAGGGTTCTGCTTGTATCTGGTCTTGTTTCTGCCGCGTATGTTATGATGGGTCTTAGAGCCGTTTTATATATCTTAGTTTTGCTTTCGGTATTAAGGTATTTGTTCTTTCACACAATTTCTCTTAGGAATCCCGAAATTCTAGCCGCTTTCATCGTTTGCTCTCTTACTTCGTTAAAAAGGTTTCCATGGCTCGTTATTTCTGCTCCCAGATATTTGAAATGATTTACCTGTTCGACAATTTTGGAGTCGATTTCCAACTTGCACCGTATTGGTTCTTTGGATGTTACTAAACATTTGGTCTTCTCGGTGTTGATGAGCATATTTAATTATTTCGCTCTAGTGTTAAAAGAGTGCAGTAGTCTTTGGAGGTTATCTTCAGAGTCTGCAATAAGAATAGCATCGTCCGCATAGCAGACGGTATGGTAGAATGTGTTTCCCACTTTGTATCCAGCTGTTCTGGTTTTCTATTATTTTATCCATTATTAGATTAAATATGAAGGGGCTGAGCGAATCGGCCTGTCTAATTTCTGTGTTTACATATATATCTTCCATTGTTATATGTCCTACTCTGATTTTTGTTTTGTGCTGGATATTAACATCCAGTGCTTATGAAAAGTCCATCCTCAGAGCAAACAAGTCTATGGGTCTATTCCGACTTAATTTTTCCAAAGAAGATCCTATACAGACACGACCATCTTGTAAGATAGTATCCAGGGCCTTCAAGAGTTGTTGGACAGTGTAAACATGACAGGACGGGAAATGGGTATAAAAATTAATGTTACTAAGACAAAATTTACCATATTTAGCCTCCAACCGCACGCCGATGCTTGCCTACAAATAGATCAATAAAACATTGAGAGAGTTACCTGATTCAAAGATTTGGGATGCCACATCACAGAACAACTGGACCCAAATAAAGAGATTAAGTGCAGAAATGAAACAGCTCGCACAACTTTTCTGAAAATGAAATCATTCTTCTGTAACCACAATTTAAACTTAAACTTGTGTCAAAGAATGATCAAATGTTATATTTGGTCTGTATTGTTATATGGAGCTGAGACCTGGACTCTAAAGGCTGATACAATCAACCGCCTAGAAGCGTTCGAGATGTTGTTGCATAGAAGAATGCTCCGAATACCCTGGATAGCTATGGAGACCAATGAAGGAGTGTTAAATAGAGCAAATGTTGTTCGTGAATTATTTAGAAGTATTAAAATAACTCCCTCTACGTAGCATAAAGCTCTTATTGTAATAATGCATAAGAAAGGGGACATTTCAGATCTGAAAAACTATCGCCAAATGAGTTTGTTCTCACACATGTATAAGTTATTCCTAAAGATAATAACAAATCGACTCACAAATAAATTAGATAGTTATCAACCTTGCGAACAGGCTGGATTTCGCTCTGGTTATGGAACGAATGACTACCTACAAGTTCTTAAGTCCCTGATAGAAAAGTGCATAGAATACAATAAGCCACTTATTCATATATTTATTGATTATGAAAAAGCATTTGATACCATAGACCAATATAAAACGCTGAGGGCGCTTGTGAACAGTCGAATTGACCACCGTTACATTTCGTTAATCAAGAACATATACGATACAGCCACAGCCTGTGTTAGACTCCACAAAGACACAAATACCTTCAGAATAGAACGTGGAGTTCGGCAGGGAGATACAATCTCAGCGAAATTGTTTACCACTGTCTTGGAATATATGTACAAGCAGATTTCTTCTGAAGGAAATATGGGAGTAAACATAAAAGGGGAGGACCTTAATCACCTAAGATTCGCCGATGACATTGTCCTCATATCGGATAGCACGGATAAAGCAGCAAGAATGTTGGAAAAACTCTACAGACTGTCAAGTGATGTTGGTCTAAAAATAAATTGTGAGAAAACTAAATTTATAACCAACCTTGTACTAAACAACAATATCTCAGTAGGAGACCACAAGATCGAACAAGTCACCACCTACAAATACCTAGGACATGAAATCCGTTTAGGCCAAGATAACCAAACATGCGAAATACTAAGAAGAATAGGGCTGACGTGGACAGCTTTTGGAAAACTAAAAAATATACTTAAATCGAACATCCCTGTTTGCTTGAAGAAAAAGGTGTTTGACCGGTGTATCCTCCCCGTTTTGACATATGGAGCAGAGACGCTAACACTAACAAAGAAAACCGTAAATACGTTGAGAGACACAATTGGCTATGGAAAGATCTATGCTGGGAGTTAACATCAGAGATAGAATACCGAATACAGAAATACGACGAAGAACAGGGGTTGCAGATGCAGTCAGGAGAATTACAACGTTAAAGTGGAACTGGGCTGTACATGTCGCTAGGAACACGGACAATGGATGGACGAGAAAAATCTTGGAATGGAGACCAAGACAGGAGGCTTACCGAGGAAGAGGCTGCCCGCCTACCAGATGGACTGACGATATAAGGCGCATAGAATCAAACTGGATGTAAGCGGCACGGGACAGAAATAAGTGGCAAAACTTATGAGAGGCCTATATTCAGTAGTCGGCAAGATTGGGCTGATTGATGATGATGATGATGATTAAAATAAGAAAGATATCATACCTAGCGCATGTTCTTACGGGAGACGGATATAAAATCCTTCAGCTTATAATAAAAGGTAAAATCGAGGGCTGCAGAGAAATTGGAAGGAAGCAGACGTAGTGGCCAAAGAACATCCACGATTGGACCGAAATACACAATGCGGAACAACTATTTAGATTGGCTGGAAATCGCGAATAACTCGCCAATGCAATTACCAATGTTAGGAGAACCTGATATGGCACAGTAAGAAGAAGAAGCATGTTTTTTGGAGAAAATAAAAAGGTCTCAAACAAAACTGGAAAATTTTTAAAATGCTCCGTAACTTTCTTATATAAAAAAATATTTAAGACAGTAAGATCGATAAGAAAAATTGTCAATAATACGGGCCCTCCCTTTTGGATTTCTTCATCAATAGAATATTTTTCTGTTGAATCTTTTCCTGCTATATTTCTGATTTTCTGTAGTTTTTACCATGTTGATAATCAAATAGGTAATAAGTTTATCCGTCAAGTTCGAATATAAACGTCATATCACCTTCTTTTGTTTTTCATTCATAGCCTACCTCGATCTTTAATGAAAAAATCTCAAAATCTAGTTTATTCTTTATTTTAGTATTGTGTTGTACAAAAAATTGAAACCTTTAACAATCATAAAAATATATAAGGTGTTCACTTACAATAACCAAATTATGAAAAATAACTTTTATCTACACCTCGTATTAAAACTGTGATCACATCATTAGATTAAGCGGGGGACACTATAAAAAAGTTCTTAATTTTTAAATAATAAAGTTGCAGAGAATTTTAAAAATTGTATTTTTTTTTCAACTTTTCCCTGTATTCTCATCTTTGCAACAAAAGAAAATTGTTTAATTCTGTTTGCTACATTTTTAGATCTTCCAAAAACGGCTCATAAGTGCTACATTCGTCTTTATTTTCACTTTAATACCTAACGAAAATCCCCATAAAGTATCACATTTGGGATATCCAGTACACTCGTTATTATGAACCAAAAAAAGTTACTGTAATTTTTCTTTATAAAAATTGCAGAACTTGTTAAAATTATATTTTCCTGTAAAACAACGTAATAATATTTTCTGCTAATAATACAACTTTTTTTTAGGAAAACTTCCTTTTCCACCATTTATATGTGCGACTTTTTGTTCTTTTCTCCTCTGGCATCGATAATTATGACCATTTTTTTGATAGCATTTACAATAGTAGGAGCAAAGGGAGGAGCTGGAAGTCCAGGAGATTTGTAAGTAATACTGCTTACTCATCAGTGATCGGCAAAAAAATTATAATTAACCAATAATTAATTACTGGAAAATTATTAATCAGTAAGTCGAAATTATCACTGAGTCTGTCAATCAATAATTTTGGAACTAAAATTATCAAGTAATGAAGTAATTCGAAATTTTCAGGATTTCATTTCTAAAATTATCAAGTAATGAAGTAATTGGAAATTTTCAGGATTTCAATTAATAAAATAAATGTTAATTTTATTTCTACAATAATCAATTAACAAAGTAATTAATAATTTCATTTTTGAAATTATCAATTGTCGAAGTAATTACCCATTACTAGAATAATAACAAGAGTAATTAAAAACTGAATTTTCAAAATTATTGAATTATTAATTGGATTTTTTTTCCGAATTAAATTAAATAATAATTTAATGACTTTTTTCCGCAAATAATGCAGAATCATATAAAGTAGCAACTTAACTATGATTATTTATCCTGCTTGTGCAATAAAGTACAGAATATGTATGAAAATCATTCTTATTCATTGCATCGAGAACAAAATGAGCTTAGCTTGAACTACGATACGTTGGTCTCAAAATATTCCATTATAAAAGTAGACACAACAGGCAAACCTGTCATTCATGGACAAGATATCGTTAATGTCTGGAGTTCCTACATAACTGAATAATTTGAAGACCAAAGACCAAATATACCGGACGATGTGCGTTCAGCTGAAGAACCGTAAATTCTGAAGTCAGAGGTTGTTCATGTCATAAGACGTGGAAAATCCAAAATAGTTACCCCGGCCCAGACGACTCATGCAATTGATTCATGAGAACAATATCCATATACTGGTCCAATTGTGCCAAAACTTTTAGAAATAATAATGATTAACGAAATAATAAGAAAGGAAATAAAAACCATCAGGTTGGACTCTAACCCTACATTTTTACCGTACTTGGAATGTTTTTCATGAATTTGCATTTCCTGGAATATTTCTATATAACATATTTTATTTTAGGATGCCTAATCCATGGATGTGCGTTTATCCAATCATCGGACTATGTGGATTTATGATCGTTATTAGTTTTATTGGGCAGAACCTATTTTTCAGCGGTCTTGAGAAGTTTTGCAGTAGATATTATGGTTTTACACGTGAACAATGGTAATAATAATAATCCTTTGAGATAGGATTTTAAATTTATAAAGGGTCGCACCATATTTCTGTCGAGTCATATACAGAAAACGATAAAATATTTTAAAAATATGCTCAAATTTTCGAATAAAAAAATCATAATATAAAAATTAAACGCATTTAAAATTTAGTTTCCATATAATGCAGACTTTATTCATAACACTGTGTATTTGTTTGTCTTAATTGTATTACTGTGTGGGGTGTATTACTTTTAGACAAAAACTACGTTTTCAAAAATAGTTATTTTTATGAAGTTACCGCATACAAGGTCAAAAACAAATAAACTTTGCATCACATGTGACCAAAATTTTTGAAAGACCTATTTGGATTTTGTAGAAAAACACAGATTTAATATGGCATTACTGCAAATAAAATATGTCTGTGATGAGGAATTGTCAAAATCAAGAAGTTTATGTAGGTTGCGCTGAGTCTTATTTTGCAACAGTGGTGCAATTTACAAAAAGTGGGCAAAAAATCTAAATTATCTTATATAGCTGAAATTTTGCATATGGGCTAAAAATTGCGTTTAGAAAAACTTCTTTTAATAACTTTTTCCGATATTTTGAGATATAAAATTACTTTTGAATTTTTTTTGTAAAAAAAATAAAATTTGACAGATAATGCCAGTTCTTGCCAAAGTGAAATTTCGAATAAAGCTATTAATAAAAAAATTCCCATATGATTTGAACTTTACTGGTCACACTGCATATATATATATATATATATATATATATATATATATATATATATATATATATATATATATATATATATATATATATATATATTTTATAAAAATATTTTCCAGGTGTTCCAGAAAAATGGACCAATTTAATGTACAATTTTCCACAAATCAGAACGGCCCCCCGGAACCATTCTATACCTACTATTTCGTTGGAGGTATTGCAATTAAACTTACTTCCGGGTTATGGGTACTGCAGGTTTTGGTTTATATATTCCGCATACTTTGTCTAGCCGATTTTTCGACTTACTTGACTAGAATATCCCTTAAGGGTGACAAGGTAAATAGTATCATAATACTATATAAAATAAGATTTTCCTCCAAGTAAATCTGTACGAGGGTAGCCGTTTTTTTTTTTTAATTACTGTAAACAAGACAAATACGTCTATATATCAAAACGTTTTGAGTATATATTCCGTGTTAAATGTCAAATTTTAGAATGAATATGTCAGATGACACCTAGCAATGCCTGTGTTGCCAGTTTTCGAAATATAAATGGCTGCCCTCAAAAGATTACTCAATAAATTTGGCTCTAACTTTCATTTCGTTGGTTGGTTACGCAGTGTCCTAAAAGAATTTTGAAAGCTACGTTATAGATCAAAATTAAAAAAAAACAATTGAGTGTTCACTCCACTAAATACTTTAGACCTTAATTTCGTTTTTGGGAAGGCATTTTAATTTGTTACATTTGCTACGCAACTATGTATAACAGGAATACGTCGTACGACCCTATACGGTCTTTTTGCACTAAAAATATTTGATCATTTAAATGAATGCCTATTAGCAGTGGACTCAAGGCAACCAGCACTTCTACCATGAAACTCTTTTTCGGAATAGATGTTGTGGCCTGATTCTAATCAATGTTTCCAAATAATTTTCATCCAAAATAATGCATTCTGCAATTAACAAACGTTGAAAGTTTGAAGATTCGCTGACATCGCATTTCAAATCTCACCATTCTGAAAGAATAGCCATAGACATGCTTAGACATGTTTTATGAGGATATATATATATATATATATATATATATATATATATATATATATATTGTCGCAACTAGCAGTGCAAATGTATGGATGTTTCGTTCCGATACAGGTGGTGGACTCATCAGTGGGATCCACCGGTATCTTTCCCAGACATCCTTGTACTTTCCACAAACGTGGACCTCTATTTAAGTCCAGTTTTGCCGGAAAGCGGTGGTGAGATGTTGGTTCCACAACAATATATATATATATATATATATATATATATATATATATATATATATATATATATATATATATATATTACATTACAAAAAACCGAAAGAACCCATACATTTAATTTTATATTTAAGAAGATATTCAATTTTGATGTTTAAATGTGGCTCAAATTTCCTATATCCGTTCTGCCCTTAACAGTGTTTTTTTCTTTTTTAATTTCATTTTCTTTATCTGCAATTTTTGGTAATTCATATCTTTGCTTTTAATTATGGTACTGTTATTATCGAAGGTATGTCTTTCATCCTGTGTGTGCTTGTTTAACGCTGTTGAGGCGTTTGTCGTATATTTATGGCCATTCAATCTGTTCTTTAGTAATTGGCTCGTCATGCCTATATATTTTTTAGGAGAATTTGTGCAAGGGATCGAATATACTATATTTGATTTATTCATGAGAGGAGTTTTACTTTTTAAATTAGTAAATAGTGTATTTAATTTACTATTAGATCTGTGGCATATAATAATATCATGCATTGTTAAAATGTGTTTTATTTTTTCTGACAGCTCACTAGTGTAAGGTAATGCTACTTATTTTTGCTGTTTATGTTCTATGTTTCTTGGTATTAGGTTATTATAAACTTTATATGTTCGTTTATTAATTATTATTTATAGACAGACCGATTATAACACCTTTTTTTTGAGTTTATGAGTGATTAGAGAAACAGTTTAGATATCTACCTGACCAAGTTGGTTTGATGTACCATTCAGTTAAAATTTTATTTTTTCTCCGGATAAGTGCATATCTAGAAAATTTATTTCATTATTATTTTCTGTTTCCGAAGTGAATTGTAATTTTTCGTGGAAACTGTTACACTCTTGGAGAATTTTATTGATTTTATCCATGCATGGTTACTATGCAATCATCGACAAATCGTTTGAAAAATATTGTATTAAAATTTAATTTTTCTAAAACTTTTTCCTCTAAATATTCCATTACAAACTGAGCAATGGTAGATGAGATTGGTGATCTCATAGTACATCCATCGAGTGGTTTGTAAAGCAGAAAAATGGGAAAGTTTTAAAGAAACATACATCACTATCAAAAAACAATTTTATGGATGCTGTTGACTTCGTTCTAAACATAAATTACTTTCAGTACGAAAACACCTAATACAAACAACATGATGGATGTGCTATGGGATCACCAATTTCATCTACCATTGCTCAGTTAGTAATGGAATATTTAGAGGAAAAAATTTTAGAAAAATTAAATTGTAATATATTTTTCAAACGGTTTGTCGATGATTGCATAACAGCCGTGCCACAAAATAATTCACATTTGTGAATATATGACATATATTTATTCAATTGAATAGTGCAATATTATTGTTTTAGAACTCTCTCGATCCCAGCCGAGAATTATATAAATATATATATATATATATATATATATATATATATATATATATATATATATATATATATATATATATATATATAACAAAACATTTGTTAATATGACATATATTAATTAAATTAAATAGTGCAATATTTTTGTTTTAGAAATCTCCCGATCCTCAAATGGCAAATGTTGTGATGAAATTTGTAGATTCAGGGAAGATGAAAAACTTTTAATTATTGTATTTTTTTGCTAGACGTTTTCCTCTTTTTAAGCATTGACGTAATGTGTAAATAATATCTTGTTATTGGTATTGTATTCCCTTAAACTTGACCAAACTCGCTAACTAAAGATTAGAAATATGTGCCTCAAAGAATAATGTGATAGTAGTTTAATTTACTATTTATTAACCATGTTAAAAATAAAGTTGGATAAAATTAAATTTGCTTTTAATAATTTATTTTTATCGAAGAAGTATTGAAATTGACTTTGTGTTGAGGAAAACAGTAAGGGATTAAAAGTTCCCAGTCTCTCCTAGAGATGACGCTCGAAGCGCTAAAATTTGTCCCATTTTAATTCACATTAAACAATCTTAAAAACTAATGTAACATTCAAAAGTTTTTTTTTTCTCAGTGGGCCAAACGTTTATGATCTTGAAACTGACTTTGGACTTGAATATTAAGGCCATTTCAAGATCAACTATGTTTTTTTCAAATAGGAATTCATATTTTTTTTGGTGAAATCGAAAGCAAGAAAAATTCCCCATCCAATGATATAAATATGTTACATGTGTTTTCACATCTAGGGGTCATTTGAAATTCATACTCATTCGTCTGACCAAAAAACACAAGAAGGCTTAAAATATATATATATATATATATATATATATATATATATATATATATATATATATATATATATATATATATATATAAAGGTTTTATACCACGGTCGTAGGGTTCGAAAAGAGCCATCGGTGACCTTGGATATGAGCTTGAAAGTAATATTGAAGGTTATTTTAAAATCAAATAGATTGTTTTAAACGACACATGACACTTAAACTTCCTCATTCTTTATACAGTTGAATGCAGAGCTTTCTCCGCTTCCTACTCCCATTTAAAAAATCGACTTGACTTTGAAATAACCTTTAAAGCCACTTTCAAGATCACTGGTAAATGGTCCCCTATAAACCCTATAATTTTTATATAAAACATTTCCAATCATTAAATTATAATACAAAACATTTTTTTTTCGAAAATGCTTTCCTAGAGAGATATATCAGTGAATCAATGAAAATTTGACCTTTAAATGACCTCCAAGTAACATCTAAACGCCCATATTATTTATACCGTCGGATGCGGAGTTTTCTCCGTTTTCATTTCTGAAATAAAATTTTGAAGTGGAAATAACTTTCAGAGTCAAACATTCTTTTCGAAAATGCACTTCAGAATAAATATATATATATATATATATATATATATATATATATATATATATATATATATATATATATATATATATATATATATATGTGTGTGTGTGAAGTAAAATGCGAAACAGTAAATGCAAACTTCTCTCTATCATATTCTTTCTGTGTTAGAGGTTGCACAGTTAGAATAAATTGTAATAAAACACAATTCATCCTATTCCACCACCATCGAGATGGTGGCCTACCTGTACCACCATACCGAGAAGAAAGTCAAAGCTTACCCTCCCCGCCACAGTGATATGGCAGAGGTACATGTTCCGTCTCTTACTAGACTCATCAGGGTACCGACATGCACCTGGTTGTGCAAAAGACAGATTGGAAGGAAGCATGCAACACTGAACGCGGCTTCGCCGACCTTTCGTCGGATGGCTTATACATGTTTACACGGCTTTCACGGATTCTTCCGTGTGAGATGCATTAGCACACACATTATGCTGTTGTAGTGCTGAAATCACATTCAGCAAACGTACAACTATATGCAATTCCGTATGTAAGTGAAGTAAAATGCGAAACAGTAAATGCAAACTTCTCTCTATCATATCCTTTCTGTGTTAGAGGTTGCACAGGTAGGCCACCATCTCGATGGTGGTGGAATAGGATGAATTGAGTTTTATTACAATTTATTCTAACTGTGCAACCGCTAACACAGAAAGGATATGATAGAGAGAAGTTTGCATTTACGGTTTCGCATTTTACTTCACTTACATACGGAGTTGCATATAGTTATACGTTTGCTGAATGTGATTTCAGCACTACAACAGCATAATGTGGATATTAGCACTGCTAATGCATCTCACACGGAGGAATCCGTGAAAGCCGTATAAACATTATATATATATATATATATATATATATATATATATATATATATATATATATTGAACATTGTTTAAATGCCATGAAATTGTAACAACAAAATAATTTTGTTAAAATTTGTATAAAATTGACACGAAATCGTGAAAAATAAGAAACCAGTGGAAAATGCTGTGAAACGTAATTTCTTTAACCAATACATATTTTTAGATTTAAAACGTTTTCTTTTCAGCTTCAACGTGGGTAAATAAAAAATTTAAAAAATACAGCTTTTCACATTCACGAGAACGGTATAACAAAAAACAAATCATCAAACTAATGAAGTACCACCCGCTAATGAAACTAGAAGACCTCTTTAACTCTTATCAGCTAATTTCACACCTCACGTCGTTTCGGTCTTACCTGCTCCTATCGATTGCGGCCGACCAGAAGTCAAGTCAAGTCGGCGTGGTTGTAAAACCGTGGTACCTGAGGTACCATCAAGGAAACAATGTTAGTTGGAGCGTTTCTTGATTTTCCATATTTTTTATTTAGAGTATTTTTACTGTGATCAAATTTATATATATATATATATATATATATATATATATATATATATATATATAGTGAAATAAAATATTATTCGCCACTGTTTTTTGTTAAAAGGTGGGAAATTTTTTTGTTACAAGAAATGTTTGTCGCTTTACCGCCTGTTAACATCTCTATCTAGTAAGAGAATAATCTTTAATTTTTATCGTTACAACCAAACTGAATCAATAAAAGTTCCCATTATAATGCCAATTACTTTTAATAATCTAAACTAAGGAACAAACAAAATATTCCTCATAATACACTACACAGTGAGGTCGTAAAAAAATGTTCATTTTCATCAATCTGTTTTTTTCTTACCACGTATAAAAACATTTTTATTACATAGGTTTTTAAAAAATATCTGAAATTACTGTTAAAATTTTAATTTGCAGTTTCTTAAAATTGCAGGTAACCAAATTTTTATTTCATATATTTGAAGCTATGCAATTTAAATGTGTAGAATTTTACAAGAAATTCTAATATTTGGGAACTGCCATATGAAAAGATCCCAGTGAATTATATGTATATTTAAAATTTACTTCTGGGCAGGACTTCTTAGCGGGAATAATACTATCTATTTGGAGAGGTTGGGAGACTGGAGGCGATACTAACTGGACCATTGTTTAAATTATTTGCTTGTGTCTCCAGTATAAACGCAAAAAATTAGCAAAACTCCCGGATAAGTCTACATTTGTTTTCTTACTTGGAAAAAACATGATATTTATATCTTGCTATGTTTACATTTCTCTGCTGATACAGCATATTTAAAATAATTGTAGGTTATAATAAAATGAATATTTGGAGAATCTACCGAAGTCGGGAAGAGATAGAAAAGCAACAATATGAATCGACACGAGCGTTACAAGAATGTTTCAAAAAAAAAAATGTAAAGCTCTTCAGCATGAAAGTCATCGTTTCTATTTCGAAAACAAGAAACAAAAACGAATATTTACCTTTAAAAATGGTTTTATTGTTTTTCAAGATATCCTCCACGATGAGAAGAATACTTTTGCATGCATTTGAACTAATACGAAAAAAATTTTGCCACTGTCAAGAAGGTATCCTAAAAACATGGTTCTTTAATGCCTCAAATACATCCTCTGGCGAAGTGTTTTTCATGTTCGGAGACAAACAGAAGCTCTAAGGTGGATGATTCACCAATTCCACATTCTGAGTCTTCAAGAAGTCACTTGTCTGAGCCGATGTTTGAGAGCTCGCATTGTCATGGTGGAAAATGATCCGTCGGATCTCGTTTATTTACTTTAATTCACTGAAAACTTCCGGAAAACATATAATTATATACTATTCAGAATTGAGCATTCTACGATTCTCTAAAAGCATGGCAACTTTTTCAGAAAAAAATTGCGACGATTTGTTTTGAAGGGCTTTATACGCGAACAACTCATAAGGTTGACTGTTGGTTACTTTGGAGCTCATGAACAGAGATCCAAGACTTTTGACCTGTCACGACTATATTAATGTTTTTTGAAGCACTGCGATTGTATTTTTAGTATTTCCTTGCAAGAATCGACACAAGCTTCTTCATGGTCAAATGTATCATGGAATATATAAATATGCTGGTGTTACTAATGCCCAGCTATGCTTCAATCTCATGGTGTGTCATACGGTGATTTTGTATTATTAGTTCACGCATAGCATCGATGTGTGTTTGCAGTGCAACTGATTTTTGACCATTGACACGCGACTTGTCCGTGAGCTAACGACGGCCGCAGTTGAATTCATTAAATTAGCGATATGTGTAGTTTTTGCATGTCACTATACAAAAAATAATTGCTCGCAAATGTTCATGAGTTAATTCTGTTTTTTGGCTGAGACAAAATTCTTAAGTTACTGTAAAAACACAAATTGCGTCCGTATCTCAAAAAGTTCCGATTCTAAAATGTCATACTTTACGATGAATACGTCAAATGGTATCTAGCAATGTCAGTCTAGCCACTTTTATTAATCTGATGGGATGCAACGTGTAAGATGGTCAATTGATAAGGTTTCATCTCACATTCTTATGGAATGGACAATTACACATTATTAGTCACACAATGGATCAATCTGCCTAAAGGAAAATAATCTAAAATATAATGCTACTTCATACAGAATAGAAAATGTCATCGAGTTTTATTTTCCAACAGAACAAGGATCCAAAATAATTTTATGATTTTTTTTCTTGAATCTCTCTCTCTCCTTCTCTCAGCTGGACATAGGCCTAATTTAGTCTCTTCCATTCCAAACCATTTTCTGCAATCCGGTGCAAGTTTCTATCTGTTTTTCTTTTTATGTCGTCAATCCATCATTTTGGGGGTCTTCCAATACTTCTTTTTGACGACTTGGGTCTCCATTCCAATATATGTTTTGTCCACTTGTATAGTCTTGCCTAGCGACGTGTCCCGTCCAGGTCCATTTCAAAGTAGCAATGCGTTTTATCACATCCTTTACTTCCTGCGTCTCCGTTCCTTATTCGGGCACGCAGTGATATTCCCAGAATAATTCTTTCTATTACTCGCTGTGTAGTATGCAGTTTATTGGCTGATTTCACTGTTAATATGGTTGTCTCCATTCCATAGGTCATTACTGGGAGAACGTCAAATAATCTTCAAATTAATGGCAATATCGCAGTTTTTACGAGCGTATCCCAATCTTCCAACAGCTCCCCTTGACATTCTAATTCTTCTATTTATTTCAGCTTCTTGATTTTCTGTCCTAAGTCTAATTAGATGGCCTAAATACACATATTCCTCGACTCTTTGTATTTCGTTGTTTCCTACATAAATTGGTGTCTCTTTTGGAGTTATACTCATCAAATGCTAGGTGGATTTGGATATTATATTCGGTGAATTTTTCAATTAGTAATTTGATGTTGAGGTTGATAGGAGTCAAATTGGTTTGTTAGTCTATTAGTTATAATCTTTGTAAGTAGTTTGTACGGATGTAACAGAAGTCTTATGGGGCGATAAATGTCGAGGTCTAATATGTCGCCTTTTTTGTACAGAAGAGTGACTCGGGCGTTTTACCAGTTATCAGGGATTTAACCGTTTTGAAGAAATTTATTCAAAATAATACTCATGGAATGTAGTGTTGCAGACCCTCCAAGCTCCAACATTTCTTTAGATTTACCATCTTCACCTGGAGCACGATCAGATTTCATTTGTGACAAAGCATGTTCCAACTCTTCGATTGTGATGTCAGGTACCTCTTTTGAATCAACATTTGTAATATTGGGAAGCTTGATGTCTGGTTTTGGGCTAACTCAAGTGTACAAATTTGAATAGAACTCTTCAACGATGTTAGCCACTTTGCTTGGTCCATTTTCTGTTTCTCCTTCTTTATCTTTAAGTTGGTTTGTATTGCATTTACCAATTGAGTTTACAGATTTTAATATCTAATGTCTAATTTCTTTTTCTGATTTCTTTGTTTAGTTGTACGTAATCTGCTGTGCCTTTTTCCATGTTTCTTCGTTTATTCATCAGATCTTTGTTCTGTTGTAATAATTTACTGTTTGCTTGTCTTTTAACAGAGCAGATTTTCTTTACTGTAGTTTGGATATCTTTTAGGATTTCATTTTCCAGTTCGTTTATTATCGAAGTATTAAGTTTATCCAATGGTGTAAATTTTTTCTTGATATAATCCTGATATGTACCTGTAATTTGTTTTAATTCCCCCGATGTCGGAGAACGTTGGAGTTTAATAAGTTTGTTCCTTTCTTTTTTAATGTTTATGTTTATTTTTGCTCGAACGAGTCTGTGATCACCACTCAGGTCGAATTTGTTTAAGGCTGTTACATCGGAAACAAAATATTTGTTGTTGGTAATAATGTAATCTATTTTATTCTTTGTCCGGTGGTCCGGACTCTTCCTCGTCCATCTTGAATGACTCCAGGATAATTAGGTTAGGGTTTTGCAGTGGTCGGCACGATCACCAGATTTTAACTCCATTGAAAATATGTGGGAAGAAGTAGAACAGCTTTTTCGTGTAAAGATGTTACAAATAAATAAATTAACTTTTTGAAATTGGGACAAATCTTCCCGAAAATATTATTCAGTAGGTAAAATAAAATAACTTTACGTACAATTTTTATAGTTCCTCTTATTTTGGTAGATTTTTCTAATTATAAATATTTATTAAACTAAATTTTCTTACATACATACTATATATATATATATATATATATATATATATATATATATATATATATATATATATATATATATATATTATATACATGGTGCGCTTTTATGTCGGTATGTAAACATTGAATAACTTATATATATATATATATATATATATATATATATATATATATATATATAAAGGGTGTTTTTTATAGAGGTATAAAACTTTAAGTTGGCAACACTTTTTTAACTGGCGGCCATTTTGTCAGCTGTATATATATATATATATATATATATATATATATATATACGTAAGTGATTTACGTTTAGTTTGGTTTGGCATTTTAACATGAATAGACTGACGCCTGAACAACGCTTCCAAATTGTGCAAATTTATTTTGAAAATCATGGTTCTGTTCGAAATACGTATCGCGCACTATGTCCATTTTATGGTCAATATAATCGTCCATCAGAGCAATTAATTCGATTAACTATGGAACGTTTTCGCACCACGTTTACTTTAAATGATAATACGCATCCACAGAGACGTCGTACAGTGCGTACAGAAGAAGTTATTGCTGCTGTAGAGCGTAGCGTAGAGGAAGACCCGAATCAGTCTATCCGCCATCGTGCACAGGAATTGGATATGTGTCCATTTACGTTATGGAAGATTTTGCGGAAATATCTTGGTTTGCGTGCTTACAAAATCCAACTCGTGCAAGAATTGAAGCCACACGATCACCTAGCAAGGCGTAGATTCGGTGAATGGGCCCAAAACAAGATTGCCGTTGATCCCGATTTTCATAAGCAAATTTTGTTTAGCGATGAAGCTCACTTTTTTTGAATGAATACGTCAATAAACAAAACTGCCGTATTTGGAGTGATGATAATCCTCAAGTGTATGTTGAGACACCGTTACATCCAGAAAAACTGACTGTTTGGTGTGCTTTATGGGCTGGTGGAATCATTGGTCCGTACTTCTTTAAAAACGATGCTGGTCAGAACGTTACAGTCACTGGTGACCGCTATAGAGCCATGATTACTGACTTTTTCGTTCATCAATTGAACAACCATGATGTGCAGGCGCTGTGGTTTCAACAAGACGGCGCAACATGTCACACAGCTCGTGCCACAATTGATTTATTGAAGGAAACGTTTGGTAACCGCATAGTTTCACGTTTCGGACCCGTGAATTGGCCTCCAAGATCGTGCGACTTAACGCCGCTAGACTATTTTCTGTGGGGATATGTGAAGTCGCTAGTCTACGCCGATAAGTCCGAAACGATTGATCTCTTGGAGGACAACATTAGCCGCGTTATTGGCGATATATGGCCACGAATGTTGGAAAAAGTCATCGAAAATTGGACCTCCAGATTAGACTACGTCCGAGCCAGCCGTGGCGGTTATATGCCAGAAGTCATATTTAAACTATAATGCCAGAAGGTTATCTTTCGAATAAAGTAAATTTCATGTCAATTTAAAAAATTCATCTTTGTTTTATTCCATTTAAAAGTTCTATATCTCTATAAAAAACACCCTTTATATATATATATATATATATATATATATATATATATATATATATATATATGTACCTGTCCGAGAATAAGAGTTGGAGAATAAGAGATATGAATAGGCGATAAAGCGAGAAACCTCATATATATATATATATATATATATATATATATATATATATATATATATATATATATATATATATATATATATATATATAAGAGGTTTCTCGCTTTATCGCCTATTCATATCTCTTATTCTCCACCTCTTATTCTCGGGCAGGTACGCTCCAACCTGTTTTGCTTCCACCAATCGAAGATTATTACCTGCATACCAACATCCAAGATGGCCGGTGTTAAAGAATGCGAGCACAACTAAATAACTGTTAGGCGCTGAACGTTCTGCTGTTTTTCATCAAGCTCTCATTTATTTTTTTAAAAAATCGCCTATCCGGAAGAAATAAAACGGTTTCCAAAGAAATAAATAAAGATTTCGAGTGGAAGATCCGAAAGTTGAGTGAAAAATTCGCGTTAAAATCACGTTCGTCGAGGAATTCCTTCTTTTTTTTTCGTTCGTCGAGAGTTCATCGGAGGTTAAGGTTAAAAGTGCATATTTGTGATAAACAAGTGAAGACTGTAGAAAAAACATGTGAACTGGAGTCATAAAAATAGTTGCAGGAACTGTGCAGTCTTTTGTTTTACCTTGTAAATATCAAGAACGCTTTGTTACTTTTCAAATAACCTTATTAATAAAATAAGGAGAATTATTTAAATGGCTGCAATGGAGATTGTGAATGCTGCGTTAATGTGCAATTTTACATGTGAAAATCTTGTGCAAACATGACCTAAACGTACTAGTTTCTCGCATTTAATATTATGGTGTGTAAAACTGGAAATTCATTTGTTTCTGAAGAATTAAAATGTCCCATAGAGATTTTACAGAGGTAAGTAGATTATTTATTTATTAATTAGATAGATTGTCTTAATTAAAAATATGTTGGAATGTTAAAAAGAAACTAATGTTAGAAAGTGTGGTAGTAAATTTTCGATTTTAGATATTTAATATAATGCAAAGCTAGTAATTTAAATATATTTATAATTTAATCTATAATAAGTAGGTCAAATTTGTAATAGCCTCATTTGGTCAAAATGCATTTGAGTAAAATGAAAGATATTAAAAATAGTATTAACGGAATTTTTATGAATAAAGTATCTTCTAAATAGAAACATAAATCTAGTAAATTTACGCACAAAAAAAACACAGAAACGAGTATATATAAAATAAGCTTAATACAGTTTTAAAGACTGCCAAAATTAGAATATAAATTTGATACTAAATACAGGGTGTCCCATTCAAAATATGAAAGTTGTATGGCTTTAATGATAATAAAAATGAAATGTAAGTTTTTATCAACCCAGTATAAATTATAATATTTTTTCCTAAAAAACTAATACAATTTAAAACATCTAGCTTGAATAGGTAAGACAGACATGAGTCTTCAAGTTTGATCCACAATTTTAAGAATTGTTAAATATCTCAAGAACGGCTTATCTTAAGTATATGAAACATAACAGTTACTCATCCTTATTTGGCCCGTACTGTCAAAATATGCAATAATATATAGGGCATTCCACTTGAATTTTTACAACGTTAGTGTAAAACCTTTTTTTGAGTCACCCTGTATATTTCAAAATAACTTTAAAAAGTATATATATATATATATATATATATATATATATATATATATATATATATATATATATATATATGAAGTAAAATGCCAACAGTAATTGCAAACTTCGTTCCATCATATCTTTTCCGTGTTAGCGGTTGCACAGTTTGAATGAATTGCTACAGAATACAATTCATCCTATTACACCACCATCGAGATGATGGCCTACCTGTACCACCATATCGAAAAGAAAGTCAAAACTTACCCTCCCCGCTACAGTGATACGGCAGAGGTACATGTTTCGTCTCTACTAGACTCATCAGGGTACTGACATGCACCTGGCTGTGCAAAGGACAGATCGGAAGAACGCATGTAAATACTAAACGCGGCTTCGCCGACCTCCCACCGGATGGCGTATATGTGTTTATGCGGCTTTCACGGATTCCTCCGTGTGAGATGCAATAGCAGCGGACATATCCACATTTCTTTCTTCTCGATATGGTGGTACAGGTAGACCATCATCTCGATGGTGATGTAATAGGATGAATTGCGTTTTGTATCAATTCATTCAAACTGTGCAACCTCTAACATGGAAAAGATATGATGGAACGAAGTTTGCAATTACTGTTCGCATTTTACTTCATCTATTCACAGAGTTGCATATAGTTGTACGTTTGCTGAATGTAATTTCAGCACTACAACGGCATAATGTGGATATATCCACTGCTATTGCATCTCCGTGAAAGCCGCATAAACATATATATATATATATATATATATATATATATATATATATATATATATATATATATATATATATATATATATAAGAAGGAAATAACAATAATACCAGCAGATAAGGGAAATGTCACTGTTGTGATGAACACCAACGAATATATGCAAAAAATGTCAGAAATTCTCAAAGACGCCTCCTACAAACAACTAAACAGAGATCCAATAACATACCTTGAAAAAACTACGAAAGCCAAGATCAAAGCTTCAAAACTAGACCCAGAAACTGAAAAATCTATAATATCAAGGGAAAAATCAACCAGATGTCCAAAACAGTCTGGCCTACCAAAAATACACAAAACAAATGCACCATTCAGACCAATAGTGAGCGCCGTGGGATCTCCAACACAAAAACTGGAAAAATATTTAGCAAATATCATGCAACCAAGAGTCGAACGGGCTTCTGACCAAAATGATCGAAAACATTCACCTCGAAGAAAATGACATCTTAGCAAGCCTCGACATAAAATCGCTATATCCAAGCATACCACTGGATGAGACTTTGGACAAAATCGCCATGAACGAAGACTTTCCAGCCTACCCAATTGAATTTGCAGAACACTGCCTAAAAACACATATTTCATGTTCAATAACCAAATATACAAACAAACAGATGGCGCAGTTATGGGGCCCTCACTTTCACCAGTTATAGCCAACCTTTTAATGATATATGTCGAACAAGAGGCTCTGCAAAAGGTACCTTTAAAACCGAAATTTTGGAAACGCTATATGGATGATCTTTTTATCATATGGCCACATGGAAAAGAACACCTGGACGATTTACTCATATACCTGAACAATATCCACCATAGAATCCAATTCACGCTAGAAATCGAGCAAGAAAAGAAACTTCCTTTTTTGGACCTGTTATTAACTAGGAAACCCAACAGCACCCTAGGTTTTAGCGTATATCGGAAACCCACACATACTGACCGATATCTCATTGCAGAGTCACATCATCATCCCTCTTAAAAGCAGGCAGTAGTCAACACACTAGTATCAAGATCTCTCCGCCTAACAGAACTCGACACAAAACAAGACGAAATAAGACACATTTCAACTAGAACTGAATGGTTTCTCACAATCAGATATAAAGAAAGCCATAAAAAGACAAGAGAAGACCACAACAACAACCAAAGACCAAGATCAAACAAAGAACAAAGCAATAATGCCATACATAAAAGGAATAACGTACAGAATCGGAAGAATCTTAAGAAAACACAACATACAGCCCATATTTAAACCACAAAAAACAATAGCCAACATCCTGGGAAATCCCAAAGATAAGACCAACCTTGAAAATCATGGCATTTACAGCATTCCATGTGCAGATTGCCATCAAACATGTATAGGATGAACAAACAGGCGCATATCAGCAAGAATTCAAGAACACAAAAATAGCCTCAAAAACAAACAAGCTACCTCAGCTCTATTTCAACATCAACAAACAACCAGACATACGATCGATTTCGAAAATGCAAAAGAAACAGCAATAGTACAGAACTACAAGGTACGCGTCATAAGAGAGGTCTTTATGTGTTTCCCTTAGGCCTCGATCAACCTTTCGAACTATAGGCGAATTAGTGTATTGCCAGCCATATCCGAGATAATTAAAAAATGCATGGCGTTAAGGTTGGTGAGCTTTTTTAAGAACAATGACTGTTTAAACCAGTATCAATTTGGTTTCCGTCGTGGGAGGAGGACGGTGATGGGAATCTTGGATCTGATTGGGAGGATCACACGGTCGTTTGAGCCAAGGGAATATAATGCCACTTTATTCTGCGACTTAAGTCAAGCGTTTGACTGTGTTACTCAGGATCTCCTCATAAAAAAGCTGCACTAGTATAACTTTAATGAGAGCAGCTGCAAGCTTATAAATTATTACTTGGAAAATAGAGTTCAGATTGTGAGAGTTAGAGGGGAGTCGTGGGTCAGGTGTGGGATATCAATAGGGGTGCCCCAGGGTTCGGTATTGGGGCCAATTCTCTTTTTAATCTATATAAATGACCTACCTTTGTGCAAAGATGCTGCAGATTTCACATTCTTTGCCGATGACACTACTCTTTCGGTTTCAGATATATCTCTGGAAAGGACTTTGGGGAAATTGGGGACTCCACGGTCTAGAACCAGGGAGTGGTTTGATGCAAATGGAGTGCTTCTGAATAAAAATAAAACCCCGCGATGTTTTCCTTACGTGACTTGGGAGATACAAATGGGGGTGTGCTGCGTGATAAATTCTTGGGAGTTCAGATTGATACTGCCCTTACTTGGAAGGTTTATATAGAGTAGGTTTCGAGGAGGCCCCGTAGCAGTCTGTTTACTTTGAGACATCTGGCGCTAAGTGTTGTCATGTCGATTCTGAGAGCTTCATACTTTGCGCTGTTCCATTCGGTGGTGTCATACGCACTGCTCGTCTAGGACCACACATCGCGGGCGTCTCGCGTGTTTAGGATTCAGCGAAGGACTGTGAGAGTAATGAAGGGTATGAGCTTTAGGAAGAACTGTAGAGCAGCATTCTCGTAACAGAAAATTTTAATATTGCCTTCGCAGTATATACTGGATAACTTACTGTATGTCGAAAAATGCAAAGACAGTTTCAGAATGCACATTGAGGTCCACAGTTGGGATACAGGGCACAGGACAACTTGGTGCCTGGATATTTTCGTTTGGAATGGTGTCGGAATGGGCCTGATTGTGTAGGAATAAAATTCTTTAATGTTTTGCCTCTGTCGTTGAGAGAGCTTTCAGATAATCTTTTTAAATATAGAATAAAACAAATTTTAAACTAAAATGTATTTTATAATTTCGACGAATTTATCCATTACAAATATTAATCAGAATTTTAAACTAAATGTAGCCTAGGCTCCATGTGTAAAGTATTTAATTAGGATTTTAAATGTAAATGTATTTGTAGTGTTTTATTATTTTATTTACTGACGAATGTTAAGTGTTGTAAAACATGATAGTGATTGAATAAATTGAAATTGTAAGTTTTTTGGACATAATAATGTTCAAATGGAAATCTTTCTGCGTAAAGTCTTCTTGCCTTCGAAGAATTTGACAGCGCTTTACCATAAATTAAATGCATGTCAGCATACTAAGAATATTCTTCCATTTTATTAAAATTATTTTTACTTAAAGTCGGTTTTGACAAGTTCCATCAATAGTAATTTATTATGTAAGTATTAACAATAACAACCTGATTTTTACCTGTTTGTGTTTAACATTAATAACTTTTGAGTGTTTCGCATGAAAATCGATTGATTTCGAAAACCGTCAGTTTTATCGAAATAAATTAAGAATGTCTTTTTTGAAGAGGAATGACCAAAGTATATAAAAAAATCAGTTTTCAGCTGTATAAAATGACATATGTCAAAAATTATGCCCAACGAGTGTGGCTGCAGGTCCGTTCCTGACTTTTCTGATGATCTAAAACATCTACTGTAGTATGGTTTAATAATAAAGTATTTATGGCCTCTATAAAATATTTTAATTTCATTAAACTTAGAACCGATAAGGTAAATCGCTGTGTACCCCTTTAAGGCTTTGTATCTCCGTTAAGGGGCACGAAGGGGGCTTGTAAATGAAAAATTTTCTATTTCGTCCTGAATCTTATAAACAGGGAGGGCTAGGAAAATTTTGTTTGCTGCATCTTGTGTTTAACAAGAAAGTGGCATAGTTCCCCACCAATTGCAAGTTTCTATTTTTAATAATAATAGAATTGCCCTGCGGAATCGTAGAAAATTGGACAACATATACATACTTATCAAAACGACTGGCAAGAAAACAAATCGGGACAACGCAGGTGCTAAAAATATTTTTTAGCTAAACGCTTAAGGTGATTTAAATTTTCAGCCGTCCCTCGTATTTTAATAAGGCCGTGCATATGACAAACGTACAAGTGTACTATATTTTTATGATGGTAATTGCATTACTTATAGTCTACGGTAAATTATAGCCTTAAAATCTTAAACGTCTGCTAAATCTAATTAAACTAACTGGAATTAACGTTATGTTGAATTTCCTTCAAGATTTATATGACAGTTATTTCCATATAAAGTAGAGCCACCGCTTTTTAAATAATTCACGACGAAGATGCCATTGTCATAATTTTCTTATAAAATTTAAATTCTCGAAGGTTCTTCGTCATTAGTGCAGTTTAATGTCTCTGGCTGCAATATTTTTTTGGGTTTGATATTTTTACCTTTACATATCCCAAATTGAATGTTTTTAAATTCCAAAATCAACCTCTATAAATAATTTCTATGATTTCGAGTTTCTATTTTTATGTAGTCTGTTATAGCGTATGTATACTGATTATTCTATGATTGGTTACTCTTTCTTACCTGGATTTGCTTGCTGCTTGCCTCCAGAAGTACATATCCGTTGCTTTCAGCATTTTTTCTATCGATTCCTTCATGGGTCAGACTTATAATTGATAGGTGATTATGCTTTTGACCAAGGTATTTTATAAGCATTTCTTATTTTCCTTCGCAATGTGTTTATCCTAGAGAATACTGTTTAGTAGTACCATAGATCCCCTTCCTAGTTGATTTTGCTACGGAGAAAAAGAATTTAAATGAAATGAATTTTGCTACGGCGCGAGAAATAAAATGAAAATTAAATTCTTCTGTACAGGTGGTTATTTTTCGGTGTTGATCGTTCCTTGTTTTAGGGCAGTGTCTACGCTAGCATGCTGGAGATTTGGGGGGTTATGTATATATTCAAAGCGCCACCTGTTTTAGGCCCGTCGATAAGAAGAAGCGATGATGTTAGAGAAAACAGGAAACAACCAGATTCAAAAATAAAACACCCCGATTTCAAAAACAGTTAAAATCTATATTTAAGAATAAGTAAAAAAAACTCAATCTAAAAGAAATATGTGACTATTTACTAGGTGAATTACCAAAAAAAAAAAACAAGGAACATATCCCTATTGAAAGTATGACGTCATCTGCGCCAAACGCCAAGTCGGTTAGCTTTAAGTCCAGCCTTAGACTGTCAGCTGCGTTGAGTAACCTTATTTTTTTTTCGTTCAAATGTTTATGTTTATTTTCGAAAAATAAACTATCTAGTAGGCCGGTTAAGACTAAAATTATGTTTACTTAAACCTAATTAAAAGTGTTGAACTATTAATATGTGTGTGTATATTAAAATGATGTTTTAAATTACCTTGTGTATACGTATACCTTCGGTTTACAAGATATTTTAAATGAAATTAAATATAAATTGTCCCATAGTTGCTTGCAGAAAGTCTTAATAGTTCCCAATCACAGGGGAAAAAGGAAAGTATACTTTAAAATCGGTAATATTACTGTTTATTATGAAGTTCTAATACCTGAAAGGTAGTTTTGTTTTTAAATCCAAACACTTTCAGTAAGCTGGATAGCCAATGGCATCTATGGAGCGGTGGTGTGTTACATCCCGGCTCTGGCATTCAAATCTAATCTTAAACACTAATGCAAAGTACCAGTATAATAAAAATTGTTTGTGGTATGTACCTGATTGTCTTTAAGGGTGCACCAAGTATTAAAAATCACAAGGATGGTGAGTTGACTTCTTAAGTGTGATCACTTTCACTATGGTGTATGAATACAATAAAAACTTTGTTTATCCTTACTATCTGGAAAATGATGCCTTAACACTCTAAACCATGGTTTTAGCTGCAACCAGGAATAAAAGAAGCATTGTACTCTTATGAAATCAGCAAAAAATCTGCTTTCTGGGTTTCTGTCAGTTTTCACAACCAAGGCTTGGCGCTAAAACAAAAGAAAAAAAAACGGAAGATTAACTACACCCTTGATGAAAGTGGCAAAAGTGGAGTGTTTGATGCATTTCTAGGCACACTTGAATTTTTTACAATACCGGTTTTGATGTGACAGGTGAATAAATTGAGCTTTTTATTTAATATTTATTAAAGAGATTATTTGATGAAAATAAAGGATTAATTTATGGTGAGTATTGGCTTTATTGTTGGTATTATTGGTAAAATTATTTATAGTTTTGTTCGTAAAATAACTTTCTTTCTGTGTCAAATGTTCCATCTTGTACTATTTTTATGCCCAGATATTTATACTCTGTTGTATATTTGATAACTTCCATATCTTCTAATATAAGATGTCAGCCTTGTTCTTTTATTTCCCTGCATTGTTTCCTGCATATTTACTTCCAGTTTCCTTTTCTTATATTCTTCAATGAGCTTTTAGCTAATATAATACAGATCGTCATAATATTGTGAAGCTCAAGGTGTTTAAGATGTCATTGAGGAGAATTATTCTTCGATCCTTGCATTTTTTCGTCCCGCTTCTTAGAACTTCTTCAATGTATATTTTAAAAAGAGTATGTGATAGGCAGTACTCTTGTTTCATAGACATGAAAAATACCAAAATACAAATCTTTTCAACACTCAACTGGAATTGGGAAATTTCTCGTAATTAAGGGTATTGTGAACCAATAAAATTAAACTATATTTTTTACGTTTAAGACTCTAAAATTCCCGATATAACAGCGGGTCGTTGTAAAAGTTTAAATAATTATTACACCATCTGCTCTCCTACATTTATATACGAGGGCAATGCTGAAAATTCTTGGAAAAAAGAAAAGTACATACATAGAACAAAAATTTATTTATAATTTTTCAAAACATTCTCCGTTATGCTCAATACATTTGTTCGTGCGGCAGAACCACTTAGAGAAAGTTTCACGATACACATTTTTCGAAATTGCCTCCATTTCCTTACGAAATTCTGTTACTACTTCTTCTGGCGTAGAAAATGAGCGTCCTCGAAGTTTCTTTTTTTACCTATGGGAACAAGAAAAAGTCACAGGGAGCTAGATAGGGACCGTACGGTGGATGTCGTAGTAATTTGACCCCTGATCATTCCAAAAATTCACGGGTTCGAGCAGCAGAATGGGAAGTGGCATTGTCGCATATTCCACGCAAACGGGCTTTTCGTGGTAACGATAAGCGTTTGAAATTTGAACCGACATTTACTGTTGTCATTGGTGACATAGCTTAAACAGTGTTGTAAACTTAGTCTGTTAATCATAGCGTCTGAGGATGTAGTTGTTACTATGAAACGACCGTAATGCCGAAATTTAATATACCTATGTGGCAAATAACAAAGTATAATTTTGTTTATATTACATTTAAAATGCAATATTGTCACAAAGTAACGGACCATTCCATCACTTTTTTGAAACTACTTTTCTTTTACCCTAAAAATAATAAATAAAATTTTTATAAAAAAAATTGAAACAACTTCAAAAAGTGCGCTAAAAAATGAAAAAATAACTATAAATTTTTTAAGTCGGCGCCAAGCTAATACCTGATAAAATGAGATTCGCATAAACAGATTAAAAATACTTTATTTGTAATTGCTTTCTTACCATAATTTGTATATATTAGTAGTTATTTGTTTCATTTAGAAATAGTTTGGCGCCGACTTCACAAATTTCAATTTCATACAAAAATTTATAGTCATTTTTCACTTTTTAACGCATTTACAATTTTTTTTATAAAAATTTTATTTTTCGATTTTTAGTTTTGAATTCATTATGATATCCATAAATTATTTGAACCAAGTACTTATTGAGATTAGTGTGTCCCATAATGACTCCAAGGTGGCAAAAAAATACCCATTTTATCCAGAGTTGAAAATCACCCTAAAAATTCTTTGATTCTTAGAGTTCTCCAAATACCAATGAAATGGATCAAACAAATATTTAGTCTGTCATAGTAAATCCACTATCTTAAATTTCAAATTAATTTTAGATTGGTAATATAGGCCCCAAAACTTTCCAATATCGATATTTAAAGAACTTGAGACGTAAATTTCTTAGCCCGATATATTTTGTACTGCCCAAGAACCCCGCAATATCAATTTTGAACATAATCGGAAAATGTAAAATTTTCAGTCCCTCATATTGTATCTTATCAACCTAATAGTTGTAGAAAATTAACTTCATATTTGTAATACACGACCCCAAAAAACCCCCCATAACCAAATGTGGATCAGATATATTGAATTTCAAAAAAATAATTTTAACGTTTTAATCTAAACTGAATCTAAACCCTTCAAACACCCTTAGTACCAATTTTGGATGAAATCTAGAAACTTAAAATTTCTAGACTGTCATATTGCATCTGGCATATTAGATTTTCTTAAAATAATTTTATATTCGCTATTTACAACCTTAAAAACGATTCAGTCCCACACTTAAACAAAATCGAAAAATGTAAAATTTTTAGGACGCCATATTGAATCCGCTAGATTGAGTTTTTCAAAAAATATCTTAAATTCATAATTAACACTAACAAAAGTCCCCCAATATTGATTTTATACAAAATCGAGAGATGTAGAATCTTTAATCAGCCATATTGAATCCACCATATTTACTTTTTTTTTTAACAATGTCAGATTCATAATGTGCGACCCCAAAAATTCCTCCATATCAATTTTGAAAAAAATCGGACAAAATTAATTTATATCCGCCATATTGGATTTTTTAAAAATAATTTCAGATTCGTTATGTGCGACTCTGAAAACTCCCCCATACCAATTTTGGAGAAAATCGTACAAAATTGATTTTTTTGTCATTCGTATTGGATCCGTCATACTGAATTTGTGAAAAATAATTTTAAATTCGTCATGTGCGTGTCTGAAAACTCCCCCGCACCAATTTTTGGAGAAAATCGGACAAAATTGATTTTTTTGTCCTCCATATTGGATCCATCATATTGAATTTTTTAAAAATAATTTCAGATTCGTTGTGTACGACCCCGAAAATTTCCTCATACCAGTTTTGGAGAAAATCGGACAAAATTTATTTATTTGGCCGTCATATTGTCAGCGCCATCTTGGATTTTACTGCACCAATTTTGTCCAAAAAAATATGGGACCACCGCAGCAACTTCCTGAACATAACGTAAAAAATTTCATTCAAATCGGTGCCGCCGTTCCGGAGTAATCAGTGTACATACATAAAAAAATACACAGTCGACGAATTGAGAACCTCCTTCTTTTAGAAGTCGGTTAAAAATTTCGTAAATTTTGTTAATTTATATGAGATTATAGTTTTTAATTGTAAAAAATAAATTATCACGACTAATAAACAGTACCAATAAAAATCAGTAATTAATTTCTCATTAGTTAATAAATCGGAATATTTATAATGTCTAATGTAGATATAACAAATCTTATATTATTATTAAAATATACATTCTCGGCATCTCAATACGATTTTTAGCATAAAAATGAATAATTAAACAAATTGATATGCAAATTTCTAGCGGATAGACATCCATCACCTGTCGATATAAACTGGAAAATATGCTAATGAAATATTTTCAATTTCTCAGTAAAAAGTAACAGGTCTAGATGCGCGAAGTTGTTAAAGTGCACAATATTTTGGGAACAAATTAATTTTGAAGCATAGTAAAGCATTAAATTCTGCACAACAAATAATCAAGAAATTCTAAAAAAGATGTGTCAAATTCACTTGAAATACACAAAATGCGGTTATTTAATAGAAACAATTTATTTCCTGCAAATATAACTATGGTCCTCTCTTCATATGCGTTTCGACCACCTGATGGTCTCGTCAGTGGAGCAGTATCGAGCCGAGAGCAATATTTGCAGGAAGCAACTGCCATTGTCTTATCAGTAATATTCGCTTATTCGTTAACGAATCTGAATAGACCTCGCGTATCACGCGAGAGTCCGATGGAAAGACAAATTTGTAAAAAAATGCCCGAGAAATGATTAAAAAAAGGTTAGGAACCACTAAGGTGGAATAATGTTCTCTTTCGACAGTTTTCATTGTTACGGAGGGCTCTAGAAAATTTTCCTCTCTAAAAAAAACTTTTGTGGTAATTATTTTTCAAGGTCTCATCTCTCTTAATTTCAATCCATCTGCATATCCTGCAATAACATTATCGATAGTAACCCTCGAATTTTAACTGGGAATAGACTGTTAAAATAATGTAAAATTGAAGAACAAATCTAAAGCTTCGCAGCGAGAGAGATAGCATTTCCCCGAATTTACCCTAGGCGCGGATCCAGGGGGGGGGGGGTGAATCCCCCCCCCCATATAAAATAATTCCCGTACATTAGAAAATATAGATAATTTTGACATATTTAACAAAAATCACAACTGTATTTTTATTATTTTTAATTTTGGCATAAAAACCGTTTTAACCACATTCAGACAAAAAGATAGCCTTTTTCTTCTTTCCAAGTTATAATTTAAATACTTACAAAATACCCATTGTCCAAAATACAAGAAGTTAAACATATATAAAAAAATAAATTCATCCATATAATATTAAAATGTTTTTATCGCTATCGGTCATTTTATTATTAATTAAAAACATTTTTAGGACATTTGACGTTTCAGTTTATTTATTTCTTAAACCATCTGCAGCATTACAATTAAACACTAAAAAGGGTTCCAAATATAATTAATTTTTATATGTTACAGAAAATCTAAATAATAAATTGTGTTTACGCTGGTAAACAATACGAATCTAATTCGTAATCAAAGTCGCCCAAATTAATTATAATTGGTTCCTCTATCTCACCGATCATGAGATCGAGTTTCCACATTTTCTTTTGTTCTTTTATTATATCGATTTTTCCCAATTTTCTGCAGTTCAGTTAAATTACTAATTTTGTAAGTTGTGTTATTTCTAGCAACTCTACTTTTACTTGAGAGAGATATTTCCTTCTCCAAAGGACATTTTCCGGACGATCTATAAGAACAGATTTCCTATCTGGTTTTTCCCAGCAAAAATGAAGTTCTTCAGGTAAATCCCGATCTTCATTGATTCTAGTTAGAATTTTGTCGACAGTTGGGATGGGCTTCTTATAATAAAATGTATGTACAACTTGGCTTATTGCAGTTTACATCTCTTCTTCCAACGAGGTTTTTCGTCTGCCTTTGATCGAATGGGGCTTCCAACTCCTGTCATGTTGGAACACATCTAAAAAGAGCTTTTAACATTATTATCTAGATATTGATACCTTAAGGTATCATAAACATTCATTGTAATAAGTTTTTCGTTGAAGAAAAAATGGCCTGGTTTAACGATTTTGAAATAAATATAGATGTGGAAGCCATATCTTTTAGGTATCTCACTAATCTCCCCCCCCCCCAAAGAGAGAGGCTGGATCCGCCCCTGATTCACCCTCGGTTTTTCTTTATTGTGTAACGTGCGAGAGGATCATTGCATGCTGCCCCCAGTAGTGTATGTTCGATGTGCAAGTGTAAATTATTAGGATTTAATTAAAATGTAATTATTTTGGGAAGACATAACCAACTCCTTGATAAACCACAGAAATAAAGCAACTCAAAAATTGACAGGGTGATCAACAGAAATCTGTCCCCCTGTCATTTTTAGACTAGGAATTTTCGTATTTGACAGTCTTTCTGCATTGTAATTGTTATTTTTCTAAAGCAATAAAAATTAATTAAAAAATAGTTTTTGCAGGCTTGGACGAACATTCGGACCTCATAACAGAAAAATTAAAATCTTAAAAGATTTTTTAATTGCCTTTTTTCTTTTTTTTATGTTCAGTAATTGCTTTAAGAAAATTACCACAGTCGGCAGTGTTTATGTACATATTTTAATTACAGTTTTTTTTTTCAATTTGAAGCTGTAGAGTATGGACATATTTTTCTTCTCTTGACATTTGCATATCCAATTTACTTAATTTCTAATTTTTATGCTAAAAATATTGTTAACATGCAAAATGAATAAATTTTAATAATAATATGAGATCTGTTACGTCTATATTAACAATCATCTTCGCGTAGTTATTCCATAGCAACTAAGGAGTGGTTCAAAGTAACCATATTTTATTGAACTTTTCACGGAAAAAAAAATTATTGAAAACGGAAAAATTGGGGATTATTATTTAACTAAGCTATGTTCACCAAGCATGGCATTAGAGTAATTATTTATATATCGAGAATAACTATTAAAACTGATTTATTACTCGTCAAAATATTTCCTATGATGGTAACTTCACTTCTGCATTGATTTGAATCAATCCAAACAGCATTTATTCCACTGTGAAGATGGTTATATCCCCAAATATGGTTTTTGAACACATCAACCCCTCTTCTGGAACAGGGGCGGATCCAGCCTCTCTCTTTGGGGGGGGGGGGGCGGTGACATTACAAAAGTACATTATGACAAGCGAAAGCAAGTTGTCGATGGGGGGGGACACCGGAGACATTCCCATTTCTAGTGTAAATGGCAGGGTCGTGCCTATTTTTCTGAATTTGAAGCTCTTGCAGAGGAGGGGATGCCAACAATATACACATTCCTAGTATAAGAGGCAGAATCGGGTCTATTTTCCTGAACTCAAAGCTATTGGGGGGGGGGGGCTATCGCAAGAAAAACAAGTTGTTAACGGGGAGGGAGTGTCAGCAGCATACACATTCCTAATATATAAGGCAGAATTAGTTCTATTTTCCTGAACTCAGAGCTCTTGTGAGGGGAAGGGGGCGATCGCAAGCATACACATTCCTATACTCTATTCAAGAACTAGAGAGAGTAATAAACCTGTTACCGAAATCCCCAACGTACTTGCTCCAGTACCGCAGGTAACGGAAGACTGCCGTAAATCTAATTATATTTAAATATTATAAGCTTTTATAAATTTACTGCAATAATAAAATTTCTGATAGTTCATTTTTATTTCTGTCAGTGAGAAAAGTACACCTTACAGTGTGTCCTTAGTGATTTATCTTGTTTGTGCTTGTTTTTATATATTATTTGAGATTAGTAAGATACCGAAAAAATATGACCTCCACTTCTATATTTATTCCAAAATCGTTAAACCAAGGCATTTTTCCTCAATGAAAAACTTATTACGATGAATGCTTATGATGCCCTAAGATATCAATATCTAGATAATAATGTTAAAAGCTCTGTTGAGATGTGTTCCAACATGACAGGAAAATCTACTATGTACCGAATACTGAATGAGAAAAAACGACTGGAATGTTTCGTACTCCCCAGTTGTACATACATTTTATTATGAGAAGCAGATCCCAACCGTCAACAAAATTCTTACTAAAATCAATGAAGATCAGGATTTACCTGAAATTAAAAGAACTGAGCTCT
Organism: Diaprepes abbreviatus; assembly: GCA_034092305.1. Lineage (NCBI taxonomy): Eukaryota > Metazoa > Arthropoda > Insecta > Coleoptera > Curculionidae > Diaprepes > Diaprepes abbreviatus. Next base: position 14,165,419 of record JASJET010000054.1, read on the forward strand.
AGAAATTGCTCAGAGAACTTAATTTTTGATGGAAAAAACCAAATAGGAAATCTGTTTTTATAGATCGTCCGGAAACTGTCCGTTGGAGAAGGAAATATCTCTCTCAAGTAAAAGGCAGAGTTGCTAGAAATAATACAGTGTACAAAATTAGTAATTTAACTGAACTTTTGAAAGATTTTTTTGAACAAAGTTACTGCGGAAAATTGGGAAAAATCCATATAATAAAAGAATAAAACAAAATGTGGAAACTCAATTAATTGAGCGACGATACCTTCACTGAATTTAATTACGAATTAGATACGTAATGTTTACCAGTGTAAACACAATTTGTTTTTGTTGTATTTTATTGTTTAATGTTGTTTATATATTTTTTTATATATATTTTTATTTTAGTGTGTCCCATTCTTTAATTTTATATATGTTTAATTCCAATTAGCCGTAATTTCTTTATTATTTTATTATTATATTTGTGTCTTTTTCTTAAGCGTGTAGAATTAACACGTTTATTTTATTTTTTTAAGCCTATCGGATATTTCATATAATAAAGGAAATTAAATTGATGCCAGTAGTTATGAAGGCGGGGTTCTAGCCCACCTCGATGGCATCTGTCCCTTTTCAGCCCTTTACCATCCGAAGAAGTGCTGAAATCCCGCTGAAACCCTAACCAAAACGACCTTATTGCCGAAGAATGTGACGTAATAGCCTAAGAAGTGCCTGAAATTCTCCTGAAACCCTAGCCAAAAAGGCCTTATTGCCGAAGAAGTCCTGAAAAAACCCTATCCAAAAAGGCCTTATTGCCAAAGAAGTGTCCTAGTAGCTTAAGAAGGACGAAAAGAGTCCCTAGCCAAAAAGGCCTTATTGCCGAAGAAGTATCGGCAATGACGTCATTTACCAGAGGCTGTTGAAATGACCTTGAATAGTAATAAAATAATATTGTTTCGTAAAGTAGTTGGTAGAAAAAATAAATTAGATTGGAATATTGGGTAAAATAAAACAAAATTTTATATATCAGAGTGGTATATTGGGTAAATTAAATTACAAAAATAATTACATATGTTAATTATGTATAAAATATATTTTATATAATGTTTGCCTTATTAATCCAACTGTTGTGTTTTTCGGTGAATCCAAACCATTTGACAAATACTCGATCTTTATGTCTTTTTAGAATTTTCTCAACTAAATATACATCATGATTGTTGGTTTTTTGTAACTGTTCTTTGTAGAACGCTCCAAGTACGTTTTCATTTTGCATATCTTTCAAGAGATAAGTGGTTGGATTTGTTAGTTGAACTTTACGTATAATAAATACTTCAGGAGACCAATTTGGATTGTATTTTTTATCGAAAACACCTCTTAATTTAGAAATACGTACATAGTCACCAACTTTAAGTTTAGCGTTTAAATCACTTATTTTTATTTTGTTGTAGACTGTTTGAAGTAAAAATTGTTCATTTTTATTAGTTACATCTACTGGTTTCATTTTAATTGTCCTGTGTTTTGTGTGATTATATTTATAGACAATTTTAGGTAGTAAATTAATCCATTTGTAGTTTCCCTGTATGTTAAATTCCTTCCACATCCAGTTTTTTAAGGTTCTATTAACTCTCTCCACTATGGATGCCTTTTTTTCACTGAATACACTATAGTGGTTAATATTGTATTTTTTTGTGAGATTCTTAAATTCTTTATTGTAAAATTCTTTACCCATGTCTGTTTGAATGTTTTGTGGAGTTTGTATTTTAAAAACTTTTTCCATATTTTTGCACACTTCTACAGCTGATTTGTTTTTTAATGGGAAAGCCCATACAAACTTTGAAAAACAATTAATAACAATAAGAATGTATTTGTAACCATTGTTTATTTTAGCATAGGGAATCATTTCAACTAAATCTGCTTGAAATAGATCATTTAGAGATTTAATAATTACCTGTCGTCTTTTAAAATTGATTCTTGCTGGTTTGTGAATTTCTTCGACAAGTTTTCGCTTTGCATCTGTAACAAATGTATTCATTTTTTTTTTTACTCAATAATTTTAGCTTCTCGCAGTTCTTCTACAATTGAATTGATTTCGTTATTGTGACCAGTGTGTCCAGCTTGTTGAGAGGCCAACAGTAAACGTAATCTATCGACTAGTTCATTAGGATTATCCCAATGTACATAATCTATTGCATGATCGGTAACATTCATGTATAGACCATCACCTGTTACATATGGTGCTATAATTTTTTTGTATTTTTGTAATTTACTTCCATCAATTTGTTGATTGGACTGATAGTAACGACGATGTGCATTTGTTTTAAATATAATTTCTCGATAGTTTTTTTCATCATCTTTGGAGAAGTTTACAGGTTGTTTTTTAAAAAGTAGTTCGTAAAGACCTGCAGTTCCCTTGTAACGTTTATTTTTCACTATAATATCTTTACCATCAATATTTAGATTAGAATCACCAATGGAAAATTTTTCAGTATTAGCATTAAATCGAATACCATATTTGTGATCAAACTTGTTTTGCGAATCGTTATGCAAATCGTACATGTATTTTCGAGGCAATGGATCATATTGTTCTAAATCTTCTACTTGTTGTAAGAAAGATGAATTATTTTCTTCTTCTTCTTTATTTTCATCTTTTTCAGTTTCGTTTTCACTATCACTTCCCTTAATTGAATCCAATGTTTTGTCTACGTTTTTATTTTCATCATCATCATCACCATCAGCATCATCATCATCATCGTAGATAATTTTTTTTCTTTTACCATAGAATCGTTTAGGTGTTTCAATTATTTCATCAGATTGTTTTTCAATTTTTGGTTGTTGTGCAGCTACAGCTGTAGCTTTTGTACTTAACTCACTTTGAATATTTTGTAAATGTTTGGTTATGGGTAAAAAAACTTGTTCCTGTGCAATTTCACTATGTTTCAATAAGTTTAGTTTATTTTTAACATTTTTTCGTTTAAGAATTAAATTTTTTTTCAGTTCTTTTTCTTTAGATTTCATATTTTTGATCAGTGTTTAATCAGTTTTTGATCCGCCTTTTGATCCGCTTTTAATCAGCTTTGATCCGCTTTTGATCCGCTTTTAATCAGCTTTGATCCGCTTTTGATCCGCTTTTAATCAGCTTTTGATCCGCTTTGATCCGCTTCTGATCCGCTTTGAACAAGTTTGATCAGGTTTTGACCTACTTTGAACAGGTTTTATCTGATTGATTGATTGTAAATAAGTTTGATCAGGTTGAAAACAGGATTTCCTGTCTGCTTGTGATAGGGTACAGATCTTGACTAAACTATTTTTGGAGATATCATGCTATTATAAAATGATCAAATCCCAGTCGATAGCGTCCATTATTGAGATCATAATCTTTAAAAATAGTTAAAAATCCATAGGGTTTCCTCCAACAATACGAACACATATTTTTAAAATTATCGAATGACATATCAGAACCAACATGATCATTATAAATATGTTTTAAATTTAAATCATCTTGTTTGAAGATAACAAGTACATTGGCATTATCTCGTATTAGATGTTTGGGAATCTTTGCGTACGTTTGACATAAATAAAACGAGTCAATGTTATTGTGTCTACCCATACTAAAATACTCTCGAATAATATCTTGATTGTCACATGCCACATCATCAAAAATAAATATGGAATTAGGTTTTGCTTCAGATGGATGCACAATATTCTCACTAGCACTAAATGCATAATAATTTATTCCTTTTATAGGAGTCAGTAATTCATTTAAATATAAATATTTTGGTTGGTACAGCGAACGTGAATACACATAAACATTTTCAAATTTCAATCCATTTTCATGTTCTATCAGCGAGATCATAACATTAGTTTTTCCACAGTTTGATGGACCAACAATGATACATCGTATTGTAAAAGGAAATAAAATTCCATGTTTTCTGTACGAATTTTGTGGTTTGAACTCATCAGCGTTCTCAATAGGTAAACGGGTTTTTTGTTTTAGAATTTTCATGATCTCGATATATATATATATATATATATATATAGATAACTTAGAAGAGAGAACTCAAACAGAAATGATTTAAATTAACGTGTTACATATCATTTATAGTCAGTTGTTGATTAATTGTCAACATGAAATTTTACTCAGGTTCAGGATTTGTGAATAATATGATTAATAAATTACCATTTGAAATACATTTGCCTGGTTACAATTTTTGTGGACCAGGTACAAAACTACAGACTCGTTTATTACGCGGTGATCGTGGAGTGAATCAGTTGGATGAGAATTGTCGTGCTCATGACATTGCATATTCTCAAAATAAAGATTTAACATACCGTCATCAAGCTGATAATATATTAGCTAGAAATGCAATGAAACGGTTCAGATCGAAAGACGCGTCCATAGGTGAAAGATTAAGTGCATTGGGAGTAGCTGGTATAATGAAGGCAAAAGTAAAACTTGGAATGGGTGTACAACAGCAACAACAACAACAACAACAACAACAACAAAGTATTAAAAAATGTCTTACAACATTGGAAAAAGTAAAACGTACTTCACAGAACTTATTAAATGATATTCGAAAAAGTATTGAAGAATTTAAAAGAAATCAATCAATATCGTCATCATCATCATCATCGTTGGTAAAAACTAAAAATAATACTAAAAACAATACAAAAAATACCAAGAAAAAAATTCCTAAAGCTCGTAATCATTCCACAAAAAAGAGGAAAAATATGAAAAAACAAAAAGAAGACGAAGCAGAACCAATGGATATTGATACTGAAAGTATAAATTTACCATCACCAAAACCAAATAGACTTAAAGCAAAAAGAAAACTTGATACTAGAAATGTTGATGATGATGATAGAAATGGTCAAAACAAGATGTTAAAATTAGATTTAAATGAACCAATACTTTATCCATCAACATCATCATTATCATTGTCAAAGAACGAGAACAATAAGAAACGTAAGATGGACGATGACGATAATGATATTGATGTTGATACTATAAGTATAGAAAAAAGACAACGATTGGTTTAGTAGCTTTCAAATTGTCAAAATGGTTAGAACTAAACGTAAGCAAAAACCAAAGCAACGAAAATTGAGAAAAAATAAACAACAGCAAAAAGGAAAACGAAAAAGTGCTGGTATAAAAAAAGTTAAATTTGAAAAAGTGTTAAAACAAATTAAACAGCATATTTTAAAAACTAAACCCAATAATTTGGGAAATGCTATTTTAGTAGCTTTGAATGCAGCAAAACAAATAAAAAAAAATTTCAAACAACCAAGTTTCAATCGTGTTCGTGTCATTAAAATTCCCAAAGTTGGTGGTGTTTTACCTCTTATACCAATATTTGCTGCCCTGTCTGCATTAGGCTCTTTGGGTGGAGCAGCTGCCGGTGTAGCAAAAGCCATCAATGATGCACGAGCTGCTCGAAAACAATTGGAGGAATCACAACGTCATAACCGTTCTATGGAAAGTATAGCCTTAGGTAAAGGTCTTGTTTTAAAACCATATAAAAAAGGATTGGGTGTTTTTTTATACCCACCACCACTACAACCACGAATCAGTTAATAAATTTACCAAATAGACCATTAACCAATATTGATTTGATTATGTATGCCAAACAATTTTGTATTCCTCATTTTCGTGGTGTATTTATGCGTGATGCCTTACCAAAGAAAATTGGATCCAACAATGAAAGAGGTATAATAAATTTGGATAATTTGAATGGACATGGGACACATTGGACAGCCTATAAGAAATTCAGAAATAAAGTTGTATATTTTGACAGTTTTGGCAATCTTCGACCGCCCTTGGAGGTTCTCGACTATTTTCGTTCAAATGGACCAGTAGACATTATTTATAATTATGGTATTTATCAGAAATTTAATACATTTAATTGTGGGCATTTATGTTTAGAATTTTTAAATAAATAAATATATATTGTACAACAAATATATTTTAGTTTTATTTTAACCTTTAAATAGAGAACATGAGTTATATATTTACCTTATCGGGTAGACAATCCTTTTTATCTCTAAAATTACACCCACCAATAATATTACAAGAATCTAAAAATTATGAATTGGGTTTAATTAATTTTGTTACCTACAACTCAATTCCAAATGTTGACAAAACAAACAATAAATTCTATTTTGGTGAATCTGTAATTGAAATACCCGAAGGGACATACGAGATCAATGATATTTCTCGTACAATAAATGATTCTCTTAGAGGTGTTAAAAAATTACAACAACCACAACAAAAGGAGCCAATACCACAACAACAACAACAAAGATTAGTAGAAAATGAGAGTAGTGATGATGATGATGATGATGATAATGGTAATCAGGATGATGCTAGAAATCAAATTGTAAAATTAAACGATCCTCCTATTCCATCGAAGAAGAAAAAGAAAAGAGAGAGTCCTACTAATTTAAAAGAAGCCAGTGATTTAGTTAAAATTCGCGTAAATTATAATACTTTAAGGTGTGAGCTAAAATCAACAAAGGATATTCATTTTGAAAAACCGTACTCTATCAATACTATTCTAGGTTTTAAAAACCGAACATTGACAGCACAAAAACTTCATGTATCCGATTACCTCATTAATATAACCAAAGTTAATGCTATATGTTGTGAATGTAATTTAGTGACCAATTCCTTCAATAATGATAAACCGTCTCATATTTTACACATGTTTTATCCAACTGTACCGCCAGGTTATAAAATTGTGGAAACCCCCACCAATGTAATTTATTTACCTATAAATACTCACTATTTGGATGAAATCATTATAAAAATAACCGATCAAGAGGGTGATTTAGTTAATTTCAATCGGGAATTGATAACAGTCAGAGTTCATCTGAAAGAAGTGTTAACATAGAAAAAAAAAATGGTATTTAGATATAATTACCATCTTTATTACTCTGATTCTCTAAATGACAACAACAACAGTAGTAGTAGCAGCAGCAGCAGCAGCAGCAGTATAAATAAAACCACAGTGTATGATAAAACTAGTGTACGAAAGAACTTGAAACAGTTAACATCACAAAATCGCAAATTTTTACAGTCTTTGGGATTTAGATTGTTACATTAAAAAAGAAAAAAATTGCTCGAAGAAAGAAAATTAAAAAGGAAAACTTTTGGTACAGATTTAAATTGAATTTTAGATCTGGTGTACGAAGACTCTTTATAGTTTGTTTTTGTAAAAAGGAAATTGTTAGTAGTAGCAGTAGTAGTAGTAGTAGTAGTAGTAATAGCAATAATGAATATTTTGAACGTGAGTGAAAGAATCATCAGTGATAATTCAATTACCAGTAAAGAATACCACAGTTATTTACCCTATGCCAATACAAGTTTAAATAAATCCGATGAAATTCGCATTCCTATTCAGACTCAAGATATTTATACATATCCAGCTGAAAGTTTCCTCGAACTTGAAGGTGTCGTTGTAGATGAACATGGGAAAGCAAGTGATACCATTGAATTGACAAATAATGCTTTTGCATTTTTATTTGATGAAATTCGCTATGAACTGGGTGGAACTGTTGTGGATCGTGTAAGAAATCCAGGTATTACATCTCTCCTAAAAGGTTATGTCAGTTTTACAGAACAAGACTGTTTACGTTATCACAATGCCGGTTGGAATCATCTTGAAAAACCGAAAATGTTGTCAAAAGGACATTTTAATGTTTGTATTCCTTTAAAAATTCTTATGGGTGTTTTTGAAGATTTTCGAAAAATCATCATAAATATTAAACAAGAATTAACGCTTATACGAAGTTTTTCCGATAGCAATTCAGTCACTACAAATAAGGCAGGTGAAAAACCAAACATTCGTCTCGATAAAATAACATGGAAAATTGAACATGTTAGAGTGGATGATGAGGCAAAATTGAAACTTTTAAGTTACATTGAAAAAGGAAGAGATTTAACGGTGGCATTTCGAGGATGGGAATTGCATGAGTATCCGCTTTTGCAACAATCCACGCAACATACTTGGAATGTAAAATCGATTAATCAGTTAGAAAAGCCACGTTATCTCATTTTTGGTTTTCAAACGAAACGACGAAATCAATTATCAAAGGATATTAGTCACTTTGATCATTGTAACTTAACCAATTTCAAAGCCTATCTCAATTCGGAAATTTATCCATACGATAATTTAAATGTTCATTTTGATAGACAACAAGTGAGCATTTTGTATGAAATGTATGCCAGATTTCAACAGTCTTATTACTATAGAAATGTTGGACAACCTTGTTTGACATTTAAAAAATTTATCGAAATTGCACCTTTAGTAGTGATAGATTGCTGTTATCAAGTGGACACATTGAAAAATGGCACTGTTGACATCAGATTGGAATTTGAAACCAGTGAAAATATTCCAGCAGACACATGTGCCTATGTATTGATTTTACACGATAAAAAACTTAAATATAATCCTCTAACAAGTATTGTCAAAATACAAACTGATTAAAGATATCCCCACTCCAAACGATGTATATAAATTGGTCTGAAACTGTATCCTGCAATTATTTCAACATTTTGTTTAAAGTGAACAAAAACAATACTAGTAGCAGCAACAGCCAACAAAAAAAAATGTCATTTGAAAACAAAACAAAAGTGTCGTGTGAAAACAAAACAAATATTCTCTTTGTGGATGTTCAAGGGTTCCAGTATGATGTTTTACCGTTTATGTGTCAGGAAATAGCTATTTACAATTCATTAACCAAGGAACATGTACACAGATTAGTGAAATTACCAATAAATGTGGGAGAATTTAGTGACAAGGTACAAAGTTTTATCAATTATACCGCTAATACTATACATGGAATAGAAAATAATTTTTGGGATGAAGATGTTGATGATGCTACTGACGCCTATCACGCTAAACTTAAACCAGAAGAAATGTCTGCGTTTTTAAATGCTTATATTGGTTCTACGAATATGACAGTTATGGTGAATGGCAAAGAAAAGATGGACTGGTTGCAGAAATACCTAAATGGTTCCAATCTCATTGTTAATGTTGCAGATGATCCAAAATATAAAACAGTTGATAAAATGAAGGAATTATTTAAATCACACCACTGTCATATGCATGATTATAATAATAATGTATACTGTGCTTTAGAAAATGTTTATAATTTGTATCACTGGTATATGGTATATTGTTTGAAATAAATAAAAAAAAAAACCTAAACCTACTTTGTGTTTTATTTATTTAGCAAATTAATTAATTAGTAACCTAACAATCCTATGGGTTTGAGGGGGAAAATAAAATACTACATTCAACAAAAAAACAAGATTTATTTTAACATATTTTAAAATAATTATTTTTCCAATACTGTGATCTTATCTCGTTTTGACATACTTTTGGCAAGTCCAAACGAGATATATCATTGATATCTTTCAGCTGTAGACTTATTCGATTCGCAGCTACTTCAAAAAGTTTCGGTGGTGTCAAACAACCATCTCTATACTCTGGAGTGACACAGCAGGGATAATCTTGCTCCTGTTGTTGCTGCATTTGTGCTCTAGCTGCCATTTTTTCTAACGATGATGATAATTTTACTAAAGGAATCTATTTGGTTTTTTAAAATAAAAAAAAACAATTAAAAAAATAACATTTATTAATAAAAAATAAAAAAAATTACATCGGACTATTTCATTTCACCATTTCTGGCTAAATATTAAGTCATCATCTTCTTCGATAATACCACCACCACCACCACTACTACCACCTACCTCTTGTTCCGCTGCTGCTGCTGCTGCTGCTACCGATGTTGACGGTACTGCTTTAGCTGATGCTGCTGATGTTGATGCTGATGGTAGTGGCGGTGGTGGTGATAGAGGTGGTAGTAGTAGTGGAGGTTGATGAGATGATTTTCTCATCTTTTTCCTTGGTGGTGGTTCTTCGTTCCTACTACTATTCCCATTATCATCATCATCATCATCACTATCACCATCCACAGTAATTGATGATGATGATGAGGTGGATCCAAGATACTTTGGATAGTAAGGTGAGGGCAGTATTTTTTTGATGGGGCCCGCCTCCAAGGGAACATCTTCTGCTACTAAGTTGAATTTGTAGCGTCTAACTACTTGTTCCAGAATTTTGAACTCCTCGTCATTGTTTAGATGGACCCTCATGAACCGGATAGGCAGCTGACCAAACTTTTGCTTTAAAGTTTTTGCCGCCGGCGTATAATTGAGATGAATGAAAATTTTATCTTTTTTAATCTTGATTTCTTTAAGGCCCCATCTGAAAATCAAAAAAGAAATAAATAAATATTTTATCATAAATTTTGTTTGTTAAAGTTAAAAGACCATGTTTTATTCATAACAGCTAAAAAAATTACATTTAAAACAATAGTGCCCTTTTTACGCTATATACATAGGTAAAATGAGGCTCAAAATCACTTAAAAATACTCTATTTCGAATTCTCCAGATCTAAATTTTACGAAAACAGCAAAAAAAAATTTTTTTCCAAAGTGCGCAGTTGACCAAAAGGCGTTTTCTGACGAAACCAAAAGAGTGAGACGTGCGCAAATAGCAAAAAAAGTGACTTCGTCATTCCGGCTGATAACGATCTTTCAAGAAAATCGAACTTATGGTCATTATTATTATTATCGGTTAGATCGAAAAATTTAATATTTTTGACATTTGTTCAAAGTTGATTGGAAATTTGGAAAATGTTCTATAGAAATAAAGGTAAAATAAAAGTAATTAAAAAAAAAATAGTCAAAAAATAAACTTACGGGAATAATTGCTTAACCACCACCGCCAACCACTTAATAGGCAAATTCACAGGGTCTTCACTCAGGACCACAATTGTTGACGACATTACTAGAGGGTTGTTGGCCATTTTTTCTTTTTTGGTTCTTCTTCAAGTCTTGAATGTTGTTGTTGTCGATTAACTATGCTTCTCTAACAATTTCGAGTCGTATTTAAACACATTTTTGAAAAAATTAACCAACGTCACGTTTGATAGTCATACAACAGAAAATTTCCTAAACTTGTAATAGCATTGAACACGCGTTTCTTGCTTGATAAAATTACACACATGTATCTTGGAAAATTTTCCTATAGTTGCAATATTTAGATCATGTGTTATTTGTTTGATTGCATTATTCTATTGATAGAAACTATCTATCACTCACATGTTTTGCATTAATTTTAACTTATCTTGTGCATGATTCTTTGTCGTCATCAAACATATAAAAGCGCTCGATTTGCCTAGTCGAGCATACAGTACAACTCAACAGTCCAAAGAAAACAAATCAGTAGCCGACTATAATTACAAAGACCAAATAGAACCATTGGTAAGTTTTTTCTTTTTATTATTATTTATAATTTTAAGAAGTGAAGTGAAGTGAAAAAAAAAATAGATTCGCGACCCAAGGAACAGTGAGTAACATCACCCTACCATACAGGGTGTATGTGTATAAATTCGCTGTTCGCGGAAGGTTCAACGCTAGGGATATTTTATTAGCTTCGTGACCCAAGGAACAGTGAGTAACATCACCCTACCATACAGGGTGTATGTGTATAAATTCGCTGTTCGCGGAAGGTTCAACGCTAGGGATATTTTATTAGCTTCGTGACCCAAGGAACAGTGAGTAACATCACCCTACCATACAGGGTGTATGTGTATAAATTCGCTGTTCGCGGAAGGTTCAACGCTAGGGATATTTTATTAGCTTCGTGACCCAAGGAACAGTGAGTAACATCATCCTACCATACAGGGTGTATGTGTATAAATTCGCTGTTCGCGGAAGGTTCAACGCTAGGGATATTTAAGATTTTTGTCGCTATTTATTTAAAGTCTCATGCATGTTTTTTTTTTTAATTTTATGTTTGTAGTAACAAACATGAGTTCACAAAAGAATATGAACGCCTCCTCCTACTCCTCCTCCTCCACCGCTACTACCAGTACCAACGACAACAACAATGTCCTTTTCCTCGATGAAATCTCAACCGAGGCAATAAAGAAAATCGAACAAGTTAGTAGAATTATTAAAACAAGGGGGGAATATCTAAGATTTATTATTCACTTAAAAAAAATCATTTTGAACTTGAAAAAAGCTTTAAAATCTAAAGATAAAAAATGTGTAAGAAATTTTTCAAGAATCGAATCTAACTTAAGTATTTTGAAAAATTATTTAATTAACTTTAGAATTAAAGCAAATCATGTTAAAAAAATTAGAAATTTAGTTTGGCAGGATATCGATTCTTGTTTCAGTGGAAGAATAAAAACCGGTCTTATTTCGAATATAAATATTAAAGATCCAAAGGAATTTTTAGAGAAATGTTTTCGAAGCTTTTCATTGAAAATTAAAAAAGAATTAACAAAATCATTATTGAAAGTAAACGCTTCTTTTGCTGGTCTGTTTATAAAACCTCAAACGAATGAGACTGCTTTCAAATTTTTTTCCAGTAAAAACGAAGTAATTGATCATACAACTAATTTGCTTTCGTGGTATAGAGAAAATTTAATTGCTAAAATTCTCGTTAAACTTGAAGAGTTTCAAGAGCGTGACTCTGGTTGGAGTTTATATCAAATATTATATCTTAAAGTAAATATTAATTCTTATAATCCCATTAGAGGTGGTGGTGGTATTTCAACCTATATTCCTTTGCCTGATTTTATTCAAAAAACTAAAAGTGTTATCAATATTCAAAATAATGATGAATATTGTTTTCTGTATGCTGTTACAGCAGCATTATACCCACCACCTGTTGGTAAAAAACCCTATCGTATTTCATCATACCCAAATGTGAGACAAGTTTTAAAATTTGACGGTATAAAATTTCCCATTTCCCTTAAGGATATTCCAAAATTTGAAAAAATGAATAATTTATCAATTAACATTTTTACAGTTCTTAACGATAATGACGATGATGATAATAAGAGAGAAATTGTTCCGCTAACTCTAAGCAAAACAGACTTTACACCCAAAATTAATTTGCTTATGATATCTTGTGAATATTATAATAGCTGGAAAGAAAGTAAGAACGATAATGAAAAGTCACAAGAAAAATCATATTTCCATTTTGCTTATATTAAAAATTTATCTCTTTTGGTTAATCATCAAGTGGGGAATTTGAAGAATCGCAAATGGTTTTGTGAAAGATGTCTTAATCATTTCAAGACAGAAGCAATTTTAAATAGACATTTAACTGATTGTAAAATGTTAAATAGTTCGAAAATTATTTTCCCCAAAGACAAAATTTTAAAATTTACAAATATTAAAAATCAAAATCTTGTCCCATTTGTAATATATGCAGATATTGAAAGTCTTCTTCTTACTAATAATAACTTATCTAATAATTATACTGAAAAATCACAACGAGTACAAAAACATGAAGCTTTTAGCGTTGCATATTATTTAAAGTGCTCGTATGATGACTCACTTTCTAAATTTGACATGTTTACTGGAAAAAATTGTGAATTGTGGTTTGTTCAACAGCTTTTTAAAATCGCGCATGATATAAATTATATTCTTGGAAATCCTATTCCCATGCAACCTCTAACTACTCAGGAAAAACATAGTTTCTATTACGCAGATAAATGTTACTTGTGTGCAAAGCCATTTTGTTCTAGTGATATTAAAGTAAGAGATCATTGTCATCTAACAGGAAAATATCGTGGAGCTGCTCATAATTATTGTAATTTGAAATTTCAAAATTCACATGTTGTTCCTGTAGTGTTTCATAATTTATCTGGATACGATAGCCATTTTTTAATTAAACCATTGTGTACGGAAATTAAAGGTTCAATGTCTTTACTGCCACTCAACAAGGAAAAATATATATCTTTTACGAAACACATAGAAAACACAAAAGTTCAGTTTCGATTTTTGGATTCTTTTCGATTTATGGCTAGTAGTCTTGATAAATTGGCATCGTATTTAAACGATTCACAAAAAACAGTTTGTCGGAAATTTTTCAACGATGATGAAAAATTCAAATTAGTAACCCGTAAGGGTATATTCCCATATGAATATCTTGATTGTTGGGAAAAATTAAACGATAAATGTTTACCACCTTTAGAAAAATTTTATAGTAAAATTAATAATAAAGACATTTCTGGAGAGGATTACAAGCACGCTTGTAATGTTTGGCGTATATTTTCCCTGGAAACACTACAGGAATATGCAGAATTATATCTAAAAACAGATGTGATTCTTTTAACGGACATCTTTGAAAATTTTCGCCAAACATGCTTAAAACATTACGAATTGGATAGCCTTCATTATTATACTGCTCCAGGACTTGCATTTGATGCTATGCTTAAAATGAGTAGTGTAGAATTGGAACTGTTGGATGACATTGATATGATTTATTTTATTGAACGTGGAATCAGAGGTGGTATTTCCCAATGTTCCAATCGTTATGGTAAAGCAAATAACAGATATATGGGAAATGATTATAATCCTGAAATTCCCGAATCATATCTAATGTATTTCGATGTGAATAATCTCTACGGAACAGCAATGAGTTTTGCTTTGCCCACAGGTGAATTTGAATGGTTGGAATTACAAAATTCCAATGATGAAATTGCTTTTCAACATTATCTTCTTAGCCTGGATGCAAATAATACACATGGCTATATTCTCGAGGTTGATCTTCATTATCCCCAAGAACTGTTTGAAACTCATAAAGATTTACCATTGTGTCCGGAACATTTGATACCACCCAATTCAGAATCGAATATTCCCAAATTGTTAACAACCTTTTTTGACAAAAAACGATACGTTATACATTATTTAAATTTACAACAAGCTCTAAAGTTTGGTCTAAAAGTTAGCAAAATTCATAGATGTTTACAATTTAAACAATCTGCTTGGTTAAAAAAATATATAGATTTAAACATAAAATTACGCCAAGCAGCAACAAATGATTTTGAAAAAAACAATCCTAAATTAATGGTTAATGCATGCTTTGGAAAAACCATGGAAAATATTAGAAAATATAAGGACATTAAAATTGTTAACAAGTGGTTCGGAAAATATGGTGCAAATTATTATATATCACAACCTAACTTTCTCAGTTGTGAAATATTTGATGATAATATGGTTATTATTGAAATGAAAAGATTAAAATTAAAATTTAATAAACCTATTTACTTAGGTATGTGCATTTTGGACATTTCTAAAACGTTTTTGTATAATTTTCATTACGATTTTATATTACCAAAATTTGGTCCCAATGTTAAATTATTATACACGGACACTGATAGTCTAATTTATCATTTTAAAACTGACAACATTTATTCCTTCATTAAAAACAACATAGATAAATTTGATACATCAGACTATCCTCCTAATAATATATATAACATTCCACTAAAAAATAAAAAAGTCTTGGGGCTAATGAAGGACGAAAATAATGGGAATATTATGACTGAATTTATTGGTTTACGTTCAAAATTATACACTATAAAAATTTTATCAAATGAGGTTGAAAAAATGGAAAAAATTAAAAAAATGATTAATCTTGAACATACACAACGTGATATAGACAGTTTTATATCAAATTTTGGCATAACAAAACGCGCTAAAGGAATCAGTAAGTCAGTCATTAAAGAAATAACTTTTGAAGATTATTTTAACTCATTGTTTCATTATCAAAAAACACATATTATTCAAAATCAAATAGTTTCGACGAAACATGAGGTTTTTACGGTACAGCAAGAGAAAATTGCCTTAAATCCTCGAGATGATAAACGGTATATAAATTATTCTTTCACCGACACTCTACCTTGGGGATATAATTTTTAAAAAACAATTAATTCTAAATTTTTCAAATTCGAAATTTACTTGTTTGATTTTTTTATTTCTGGATGAGAAGAAGAAGGAAAAGAATGAAAAAAAGCAAGATAAGAAAAATAAGGAAAAGAAGAAGAACGAAAAGAAGGGAAAGGATGAAAAAGAAAAAATAGAGAAGAAATATGTTGGTAATAGTAATGGTGTCCTCCAAATCTCTGAATATGAAGACGATGATGATGATGATGACAATTTCTTCTTCAATTATGTCAAATTCTCAGACGATGATGATGAGGACGATTATGAGTCAGAATATGAAGAGGTTGGACCGCTTCTAATAACACGAAGCGGTACAATATATGTAAAATAAGAGTAAATATATCCTTTTTGTTTTTTGACTTTTTTATTTCACTATACCTAATTTATTCAGTTTTTTCCCTTATAGTAGTAGTAGTGTATATCAAATAAAACCATTTAAATTAATATAAAGTTTTTATTTTTAATTTTTTTAAATATATATATTGTATATAAATTTTATGATCTTCGTGAATTGGATGGCCCCTGTCCATTTTGTCGATCATTGCCTCTGTTTTCTTGACTATTTAAATAATGCGATGGTAAATGTTTGGCACCATGGATTTCTTTCAAGTATTGACGTACTTCACAAGCCACACATTTATGATTGTATAAATCGGTTTCACCCTTACATTTGGGGCACTTTACTCTTTCTGGTACTGGCATTTTTCTTGAATTGAATAAAATGATGCAATTTTTAATGAAATCAATGCTTTTATACCTTCTAATCATCATCATCATCATCCTCCTCCCCTTTCCCCCTGCTCCGCTACCATTTATAAAACCAGTTGATATTGAGGAAAAAAGTTCATTCTATCAGTGTTATAGTCATGGGTTACAGTTATGTAATTAAATTGCTTTGGTTCAAAGACAACGAACTAGTCAGAACTGAAAATCTATCATCCTATAAAGGGGAAAGTATATATCAAAGATTTTATTTTAATCAAAATGAAAAATATGACTATGTAGAAATTTATTACTATAACAGTGACAAAGAAGAAGAAGACGCAGAACAAGAAATTACTTCAGAAGACGACGACGACGATGATGACGACGACGATGAGGATGATGGTGATGACGATAGTGATGATGATGATTAAAAATCCAGTTTGTACGTTTGGTAGTTGTAAAAATTATACCTATTATAAAATTCAAGTAGCAAGAAGAGGTTTTCGTCGTTTATGTAAAGCTCATAGTGTGTGTAAATTATGCAAAAAACTTTTAATTGGTTACAAAGTTAAGGCACATTATAAAAGCGGGAAATATCTTTGTCTCAAGTGTTACAAAGAAGAACGAAAAAATACACAACCTCATTTTGCTAAGAATATTTTACATTTTTTTTCTAGTGTTAAAACGTAATAACATGTTATACATAATTAACATATGTAATTATTTTTGTAATTTAATTTACCCAATATACCACTCTGATATATAAAATTTTGTTTTATTTTACCCAATATTCCAATCTAATTTATTTTTTCTACCAACTACTTTACGAAACAATATTATTTTCTTACGATTCAAGGTCATTTCAACAGCCTCTGGTAAATGACGTCATTGTCGATACTTCTTCGGCAATAAGGCCTTTTTGGCTAGGGACTCTTTTCGTCCTTCTTAAGCTACTAGGACACTTCTTTGGCAATAAGGCCTTTTTGGATAGGGTTTTTTCAGGACTTCTTCGGCAATAAGGCCTTTTTGGCTAGGGTTTCAGGAGAATTTCAGGCACTTCTTAGGCTATTACGTCACATTCTTCGGCAATAAGGTCGTTTTGGTTAGGGTTTCAGCGGGATTTCAGCACTTCTTCGGATGGTAAAGGGCTGAAAAGGGACAGATGCCATCGAGGTGGGCTAGAACCCCGCCTTCATAACTACAATAGAAATAAAAATAAGTAGATCTAATTTTAACTGTAACATATAAAAATTAATTACATTTGAATCCCTTTTTACTGTTTAATTTAAGAAATAAATAAACTGAAACGTCAAATTTCCTAAAAATGTTTATAATTAATAATAAAATGACCGATAGCCCCCAAAAAAAACTTTTAATATTATATGGACGAATTTATTTTTTTAACTTCTTTTCTTTTTGACAATGAGTATA
Organism: Diaprepes abbreviatus; assembly: GCA_034092305.1. NCBI lineage: Eukaryota > Metazoa > Arthropoda > Insecta > Coleoptera > Curculionidae > Diaprepes > Diaprepes abbreviatus. The sequence continues at coordinate 14,183,351 of JASJET010000054.1, forward strand.
TTGTAAGTATTTAAATTGTAACGTTTTAGTCTGAATGTGCCTAAAATGGGTTTTATGTCAAAATTAAAAATACAGTTCTGATTTGTGAAAATTATTTATATTTTGTACTGTATGTGAATTATTAAGAAATCATAAGAAATAAAATAATAATATAAAGACTTTTTTTTATATTTATTACCGAAATAATATTCTATGCCATAAATACTTAGTAATAAAATAAACCTCTTTCCGACGCCTATGACAAGGATTAAAATCCTTTTTAACACTTCCAAATGTCTATTATTATCCAACCCAAATAGTCCATTATTATAGACCGATATTTTTGATTATAAAATTTCTAACCCATTCCTAGGAAAAATATATATATCTAACAGATTTTGCCAAAGACACCGAACTAAAGAACACAGGTAGTTTACGAAGGAAAAAGGGTAAAAAATGATTTATTACTCTCTCTAGTCCTTGAATTAACTATAGTATAAGAGGTAAAATCGGGTATATATTCCTGAACTCAAAGCTCTTGGGGGGAGGGGGCGATCAACCCCCCCCCCCCCCGCCCCCTGGATCCGCGCCTGTTCTGGAATAGAAAATCATTGACCAAACTTATATTTTACATTTCGTTTTAAATTTCGCTCCAAAAAGCCAATACTTTTCACTCGACCGATGTAACGTCACATGTTGTCAAAGACTGGTACACTGACAAGCAGACACAGAGTCTTTTCGTAACTTTTGCAATAAAAGATGAGTTTTAAGTTTTATAAGTGTTGTGTGGTGCCTCAGTGTACAAGTACTACAATTAAAACACTTCAAAAGTTATTTATTCCCGTTCCACGTTCGAAAACTAATAGGAAAATGTGGCCTCAGCTAGCCCGCGTGTATTTTTGTGAAGATCATTTTGATATAAGTTTTGATAGTATTGTTTTATTTTTCTTATATTAAAAGTTAAAATTTTTGAAGTTTTCAAAGATGAAAATTGGAATTTTGAGGTTAGAAATAAAGCAATCAAAGTTAGGTAATAATGTTTTGTACTTGTTTTATTTTATTTGCCGAATAATATGGAGAACTATACAGAATACACTAAAAACAAAAAACTCAAGAGGCAAAACAAGAATAATAAAAATAAAAAACGCGAAAAACGTCACCGTCCAGGACGAAAAGGAAATAAGCAGAGCCATAGAAGAATTCTACACCAAGTTATACTCGCCGCACGTACAACAAGAGCAACAACGAACAAAAAGAACCATACTCAACATAGGCTCAGAGAAAATTCCAGAAGTAACAAACTCAGAGATAAGAATGGCACTAAATAAATTATAGAACAATAAATGTGCAGGAGAAGACAAAATTACAGTAGAGATGCTGAAAATTGGCGGCAGAAAAATAGAACAAATATTGAAGATTCTATTTAATAAAATAATTGAAGAGGGAAAAATTGCACAAGATTGGTATAACTCCGAAGTAATCTTAATATTCAAAAAAGGGGACAATACAAATATTGAAAACTACCGACCAATATCCCTACTATCACATACCTACAAGTTGTCCATCATCATAACCAACCGCATAACAAACAAACTCGATTTTTACCAACCTGTTGAACAGGCTGGATTCAGAAAACACTTTAGCACCACAGGTCACCTACACACTATAAGAATACTAATTGAGAAGTGCACCGAATATAACGTACCGCTCCATATGGTTTTTGTAGATTTCCAGAAGGCATTCGACTCCGTCGAAATATGGGTAGTATTACAATCCTTAGAAAACGCAAGAATCGATTCAAGATACATAAACATCATAAAGAATATATACGAAAATGCAACCATTCAAATAAAAATAGACGACAAGACGAAAACGAACCCCATAAAACTACAAAGGGGAGTGAGACAAGGGGACACTATCTCGCCAAAACTGTTCACCCTAGTCCTGGAGGACATTTTTAAGGAACTTAAATGGGACATTAAAGGTATAAACATCGACGGAATATACTTGAACCATCTCAAATTTGCCGATGACATAATCTTAATAGCAAGTAATCTCCAAGAATTGAACGAAATGCTACAACAGCTAAATGACGTATCCGCATCTGTAGGCCTTAAAATGAACTACAACGAAATAAAAATAATGAGCCACGAACAGGCAAACATAACAATACAGAATCAGAGGATAGAAAACGTCGAACACTATATATACTTGGGTCATGACATCAGAGTAGGGAAATCAAACCAGGATGCTGAAATAAAAAGAAGAACACAGCTGACATGGGCCGCTTTCGGTAAACTTGCATAGATCATGAAAAATAATTCAATTCCCATAAATCTTAAAAGAAAAGTATACGACACCGGTGTGTACGTATGGATTAGAGACCATGTCCCTCACCAAAGGTCCGCTAAAAAATTAGAAACAGTCCAAAGAGCGATGGAAAGAAACATGCTTGGAATATCATTAAGAGACAGGATTAGAAACACCGAGATAAGACGCAGAACGAAAGTCAAAGACATCGTGAAGGAGGTTGCAAAGATGAAGTGGCGATGGGCTGGTTACATAACCCGATATGAGGACAACAGATGGACACAAAGAATCCTGGAATGGAGACCGAGGGAGACAACAAGAAGCACGGGAAGACTTCAAAAAAGATGGGTAGACGACATAAGGACAGTGGCGGGCAAACAGTGGATGAGATTGGCGAAGAATAGAGAAAGATGGAAACAATTGAGAGAGACCTACATCCAGGAGTGGATGGACAGAGGTTGACAAGAGAGAGAGAGAGAGAGAGAGAGAGAGAGAGAGAGAGAGAGAGAGAGAGAGACAGACAGAATACTATTATGTATTGTCGGTTGCAGAAATAACAATTCTTAGTACATTACTTACATGGAGGTCTTCACATTTCTAAATTCAGCAGAGTAGAAGTTTCTGTTTGTCGCGAAGGAATTGGCCACAGTAAAACGATCAATTATAAACAAATTCGAACTATTTGCTTTAATAAATTCACTTTCCACCATAACAAAATTCCTGGGAATCGTTTTCAAAGGGAATAGTAAGCAAATTTCGAAGAAATTGCACGGAAATCACTATAAAGTAATGTTAATCAAGCAACATACTTGACAGCGATGTGTGTTTCCAAACCACTTTTTCCCAATTTGAAACAAAATTTGATTGCGACACGTTGCTCCAGAGCTAAAATTCTGATAGCAGTGGCAAAAACACGTCTACTTTAAACGAACACAGCTGGCTAACAAATAAAGTTACAGCGATCACATCTCCATTGTGGGTAATTAAGGTATGATATTACATAGTTATAGTTATATATATTATATATATATATATATATATATATATATATATATATATATATATATATATATAAAGGGTGTTTTTATAGAGGTATAGAACTTTAAGTTGGGAACACTTTTTTAACTGGCGGCCATTTTGTCCGCCGTCAAGTGATTTATGTTTAGTTTGGTTTGGCATTTCGACATGAATAGACTGACGCCTGAACAACGCTTCCAAATTGTGCAAATTTATTTTGAAAATCATGGTTCTGTTCGAAATACGTATCGCGCACTACGTCCATTTTACGGTCAACATAATCGTCCATCAGAGCAATTAATTCGATTAACTATGGAACGTTTTCGCACCACGTTTACTCTAAATGATAATACGCATCCACAGAGACGTCATACAGTGCGTACAGAAGAAGTCATTGCTGCTGTAGAGCGTAGCGTAAAGGAAGACCCGAATCAGTCTATCCGCCATCGTGCACAGGAATTGGATATGTGTCCATTCACTTTATGGAAGATTTTGCGGAAAGATCTTTGTTTGCGTGCTTTCAAAATCCAACTCGTGCAAGAATTGAAGCCACACGATCACCTAGCAAGGCGTAGATTCGGTGAATGGGCCCAAAACAAGATTGCCGTTGATCCCGATTTTCATAAGCGAATTTTGTTTAGCGATGAAGCTCACTTTTGTTTAAATGGATACGTCAATAAACAAAACTGCCGTATTTGGAGTGATGATAATCCTCAAGTGTATGTTGAGACACCGTTACATCCAGAAAAACTGACTGTTTGGTGTGCTTTATGGGCTGGTGGAATCATTGGTCCGTACTTCTTTAAAAACGATGCTGGTCAGAACGTTACAGTCAATGGTGACCGCTATAGAGCCATGATTACTGACTTTTTCGTTCATCAATTGAACAACCATGATGTGCAGGAGCTCTGGTTTCAACAAGACGGCGCAACATGTCACACAGCTCGTGCCACAATTGATTTATTGAAAGAAACGTTTGGTAACCGCATAGTTTCACGTTTCGAACCCGTGAATTGGCCTCCAAGATCGTGTGACTTAACGCCGCTAGACTATTTTCTATGGGGATATGTGAAGTCGCTAGTCTACGCCGATAAGCCCGAAACGATTGATCACTTGGAGGACAACATTCGCCGCGTTATTGCCGATATACGGCCACAAATGTTGAAAAAAGTTATCGAAAATTGGACCTCCAGATTAGACTACGTCCGAGCCAGTCGAGGCGGTCATTGCCAGAAGTCATATTTAAATTAGAATGCCAGAAGGTTATCTTTCGAATAAAGTAAATTTCATGTCAATTTAAAAAATTCATCTTTGTTTTATTCCATTTAAAAGTTCTATACCTCTATAAAAAACACCCTTTATAACTTTTAAATGATAAAATTTTTAATTTCGTCCTGTATCTTAAAAACAGAAAGGGCCAGAAAAATTTGGTTTATTGCATCGTTTTTTTAATAAAAAAAGTAACATTAATTCGCAAAAGTCGCAAGTCTCTATCTTTAATAATATTAGAGATAACCTGCTAATGTGTCGAGAATTGAACACCCTGTATTTGTTTGGGTATTTGTGCGACTCCATTGAGAGCTTAGAAATATTACTTAACAGAATCAATGAGATAAGTAAGTAAATGCGAATTAAAATTAATATGTACAAAACAAAGTTATATGATAATCAGCCGTCAAACACACCCAAACAAAATAAAAGCCAAATAATTAAATAAGTTTTAAACTTTAAATTACAGATTAATTGGTCTCTGACCCGGAAATAAAACGACGAATAGCAATGGCCGAGATTAATTTTAAGAATTTGAAATAATTGTTAATTATTATATTGGTACATTTTATAGGGTGACTCCCAATTTTTTATACATTTTTAGATTCCCTGCAAATTTCTGAACATTTTTTCTATTACGTGTCTTATAAGTAAATGTAACTATTTTAGATTTATTGACAGATAAAACCCGAAATGAAATGTGAGTAGAATTTTTTTATCAGCTCTAGTTTCTGAGTTTCAGCTATGTAGGTATAAAACATGTATATTTACTAAGAAAAAATTTATTAAAAATCAAGTTAATCATCGAGTTCTAAAAAACTTCGTTTTAAAGCTCTTCTCTGATGTGTAGACTTAGGAAAATGACGTGTCAGAGACTAGCAATCGCCAGACATCATATTCGTATCCCAGAAACCCTGATAGCGCCCTTCCATGACGCGTAAGTCCTGATGCATACGCTCTCCCTGCTCTTCGTTCATATCTCCTAAATTTTCCGGAAACCTGTCTAGGTGACTATGGAGGAAGTGGAGTTTTATGCTCATATTGCACCCCAAATTTTTTAATTGTAACAGAAGGTCTTCTACAAGTTCAATATAATTTTCTGATTTTTTATTTCCGAGAAAATTCTGCATCACAGAGACGAAAGCTGTCCAAGCCCTTAGTTCTAACTCAGTTGTCTAATTTGGGGGCCATCAAAAATACCGGCGTTAATCTTTTCCATAGTGAGCTGAGGAAATTTTTAGCAAATGTAAAAAAAGCAGTCCCCGTCTTTATCTAATGATTTAACAAACTGTTTCATGATGCCCAGTTTTATATGTAATGGTGGAAGGATAATTTTCTCACGAGCTACTAGTTAATTCTAGACTATATTTTGCTTTCCAGGCTTCATATTTTTTCTCAAGGGCCAGTTTCTTCTTACCCAATGCTCTTGTTTAGCTCTACTGTCCCAAAGACATATAAAACAGGAAAACTTAGTGTAACCACTTTGTTGACCGAGGAAAATGTTCACCATTTTTTAAATCAACACAAATTTGCCACCTATGGTCATTGTACTGTATTTTATTTAAGACTAGCGAGATGTTACAATATTCTTCCTTTAACTTTATACTGTGTGCAAATAGGTACCCCAGCGTATTTATTTCCGTTGTGTAATAAAATACATTTTAGGCCACGTTTTGAGCTGTCAATGAATAAACGCCAGTCGTTTGGTTCGTATTGTTTCAAGCCCATTTTTATCAACAAGTTTTTAATGTCTGAACAAAAGGCAATACCGTTTTCTTCGGAAAAATAACGCCGTAATTCTTTATCTCTTTCACGATAAAAAGTTATTTTAGTATTTGAGGAAATTACATTTTTTTTCAGTCTTCTGAAGCTTGTTTAGAAAGATTTAAATCTCTTACAAGATCATCTAACTCATTTTGGGAAAAGCATTTTGGCTCATTTGATATACCTTCAAAATCAGCATCATTTTGTGATGAGCTTGGTCCTTCCTTGTCTTATTCTAAGGGTTCAGATATATTTTTAGGCACTGAAAAGTCAGGTGAATGGTGCACTGGACGCTGAACACAACTAGTACTTGGGTACTGCCATTTAGCTCGATTTTTAGTGTTTAGACCGTTTACGTTCACGCTACAAAAGTAACGGTCTTCGAGATGATTTTGTGGTTCTCGCCAAATAGTCGGTGTTCCAAATTTAAAGGCACTTCTTTTACCACTTTTCCATAATCTTAAATATTCCACACACGATTTACAAACACAATTAGGAGCCCAAGACTTTTCATTTTTATCCAAGAGCATCCCAAAATACTCAAAATATGTATTTTTCATCAACTCTGATATAACTTGTCTACAATTGTTAAATACATATTCTCCGCATATATAGCAAAAATGATTTGGATTGTTTAAACAACGTCTCCTTGAACTGCTCGTGACGCAAAAACTTCAGATACTAATCTTAACACAGTAAAATACGCACGTTATCGATAAATAAATACGCATAAATGATAAAAATCAAAAAAAAAAGTAACTCGAGCTGCACAAAAATTTTTGAGGTTATATTTGATAAAAACAGGCCATAAGTGAATATTATTAACCATAAAATTCACGGCAACAGACAAAAAGTTAAATTTTGTAAACTAGTGTTATTTACCAACATAACAGATCGGTTTCCTTGTCAGATTTTGTCAAATTGTCACTTTGGGTTAATTCTAACTGAAAATAAAACTTACTCTGGCCCAGAGGATAGAAATTCTTATGATGATGGGATATGGCGATAGGTTAGGAACCCAACAAGAAGTGTATCAGTTGTTTATTTAAAGAAAAATATGCTAATATTCCGCCAATTTCACAATTGACAGTAAGAGAGTAGCCTCTGAGGTCTCCAGACTTATATCCTCTTGACTTCTTTTTGTGGGGTTATTTTAAAGGTAAAGTCACTGTTAATTACTACAGAAGTAGTCATAAATGTTCAAAATAAATTTATAAATCACTTAGATTACTAGTGAGCATTTTCAACATTAAATAAAAGTACAAATTCACTGTTGTTGCTACTTCATTTGAAGTTTTAACTGTCGATAAATCGAAAATGGTTACATTACATATCACATGTAATTTTCAGAATTTTGCAGGAAGTCTGAACGTGTACAAGAAATTGAGGCTCACTATTAAACAATCCTTCATAATTTTTTGAGTATATTAATTGAATACTTGCAAAAAAAACTGTAAAAGTGTGTTGTTTTAAATGAAAGTGCAAATAGAATTGATTGCAGAAAGGTGAATTAATTGAAATTTGTGAAAGTTTATCATTGTAAATAAATAATATTAGATTTTATATTAATTACTGGGCAAATGTTGGTTACAACAAACCAATAATTTAGTGATGCTCTGTCTATAACTGAAAGGTTGCCACGTCGTTTTTTAATAGGGAATATTTAATAAGTAACTCTGAAAACAGAATGCTTTACTTTACTTTTTTGACTCGGTGGTATTTCGAGCATTGTTAGTACTTCGGTCTAGTCCAATGTAATTTTACCCTGTGTATATATATATATATATATATATATATATATATATATATATATATATATATATATACAGGGTGTCCAAGATAAGGATCCTAAGCATGGGGATCTCGGAAACGGTTGGAGATACGAGGTCGGTTAAATTAGAGAAAAGTTGCGCAATTTAGTGCTAAATTAAACGCAGTTAAAAAAATTTAAAAATTTCAAACACTTCCGGAGATTTCCGGAAAAAAACGAAATTTGGCAAAATCGTTTTTAATTTTTGCAGGCTTTATTTAAAGAGATATCAGAAAATAAAAGGTAGATTCTCATTGCCACTTTTTATTTTTTATAATATGGTCTAAACAAAATTTAAATCCGACGTTTCGTTTCTGAGATACCATCATGAACTTTCATTTTTTATATGGAACAAAAAAAAGTATCCCATGTATTTGATAGCATTTTTTATTACAAATTCAACGATGTATCACCCTTGCATATCGAATACGTAGTTCAAGTACTTTCCATAAGAGCTCCATGAGAGCGAGAGAGAAAGGTATATCAGTTTTATAAAAGCCAATGAACTACACACTTGATATGCAAGTGTGATACACCGTTGAATTTGTAATAAAAAATGCTATCAAATACATGGGATACTTTTTTTTGTTCCATATAAAAAATGAAAGTTCATGATGGTATCTCAGAAACGAAACGTCGGATTTAAATTTTGTTTAGACCAAATTATAAAAAATAAAAAGTGGCAAGAAGAATCTACCTTTTATTTTTTGATATCTCTTTAAATAAAGCCTACAAAAATTAAAAACGATTTTGCCAAAATTCGTTTTTTTCCGGAAATCTCCGGAAGTATTTTGAATTTTTAAAATATTTAAATTGCGTTTAATTTAGTACTAAATTGCGCAACTTTTCTCTAATTTAACCGACCTCGTATCTCCAACTGTTTCCGAGATCCCCATGGTTAGGATCCTTATCTTGGACACCCTGTATATATATATATCCGGGTTTCAATCCGTTCGTTCAAAAAATCGTTTTCACGACGTTTCGCCAAAATCTCATTTGGCATTTTCAAATGCGGTTCGTCTCGTTACTCGCTGAGGAACTGGTGGTGGCCTCTGATGAATTTCGAGTTTGTTTAGCTGGCTCGCTTCCTGATTGGATGAGCGGCTTTGCAGGCTCCTCCCCTCTGCTGAGTGCGATATATTTTGTTCTTGTATACAGGTCTCTCGTGTACTAGTTGATTTTTGTTGTTTTATTTCTTGATTTTTTATTAATGTTTTCCATGTAGTTGAAAAATTTATAGCATCGTCTCGTTTATTTAGCTGCCCCGCTTTTTCGATTTCTAGGGTCTCTCTTCTGACGCGTACCTTGTAGTTCTGTACTGGTGCTATTTCTTTTGTTTCTTCGATGGTATGTCCGGTTGTTTGGTGATGTTAAAATAGGGCTGAGGTTGTCTGTTTTTAAGGCTATTTTTATGTTCTTGGATTCTTGCTGATATGTACCTGTTTGTTTGTCCTATATAAGTTTGATGGCAATCTGCACATGGAATGCTGTAAACGCCATGGTTTTCAAGGTCTTGTCTTTGGGATTTCCCAGGATGTTGACCATTGTTTTTTGTGGTTTAAATGTGGGCTGTCTGTTGTGTTTTCTTAAGATTCTTCCGATTCTGTCTGTTATTCCTTTTATGTATGGTATTATGGTTTTATTCCTTGTTTGATCTTTGTCTTTGGTCCTTGTTGTAGTCTTCTCTTGTCTTTTTATGGCTTTCTTTATATCTGATTGTGAGAAACCATTCCGTTCTAGAGTTGTTGAAATGTGTCTTATTTCGTCTTGTTTTGTGTCAAGTATGTTAGGCGGAGAGATCTTGATACTAGTGTGTTGACTACTGCCTGCTTTTGAGAGGGATGATGATGTGACGCTACATTGAGATATCAGTCAGTATGTGTGGGTTTCCGATATACGCTAAAGTCCAGGGTGTTGTTGAGTTTCCTAGTTAATAGCAGGTCCAAAAAAGGAAGTTTCTTTTCTTGTTCGATTTCTAGCATGAATTCAATTCTGTGGTGGATATTGTCCAGGTATATGAGGAAATCGTCCAGGTGTTCTTTTCCATGTGGCCATATTATAAAAATATCATCAACATAACGTTTCCAAAATTTCGGTTTTAAAGGTGCCTTTTGAACCAACGGATTGAAACCCGGAATAACCAAACTATCCATTCTACCATCCGTGAAAACCTACGATATAACATAAATATATATATATATATATATATATATATATATATATATATATATATATATATATATATATTCCTTACGAGCTATCAGCAAAAGCAAGAAATAGGAAAGATGATAGTTGAAAAATAGATATTTAATATAATCTAAAAAAGGTATCATTTTATGAAAATACGGGACATTATCGTATGATTCGACATAGAATGATAAACAGAAAGATACTTGGGTTACCAAGAAAGAAACAAGAAATCATGAACGCAGTAAAACCGAAAATTATTAGCCATGACTAGGCTGGGTATGGTCGTCTACCTGTAAAAATTGACATTTCCTTTGAGGGTAACCCGCCCATAATTACAGGAGTTATTAAATACACATCAAAAAGCTTATTTTCTGCCTTCAGTGTTTCCGAATGTGTTACTAAGTATTTGATGGGACGTTTGTGTGAGCCGATGATGAACGGTCAGGGGCGTCCTCGGATTCATTTCTTGCTTTATACAAATTTATTTTTGATGGAGTTTTTATTGTTTCTTATATGATAGCCGGGAATGGTAAAATCTACTTCTTGGTGGTGTAAGAATTTTTCAGTGTGATTAAGGGTAAAAGCTAACTAGATATTCAAAATCTGGCAACATGTTTATTATTCTTGGACGCACAATGAAAATAAAACTGTAATTTTTGTCTATTGTATACAGTTTTTGGTTTCTTGTAGAAATTTGCAATCTCATTTGTCTCTGCCCCCTTTTCGAGAGCCGTTAGTGGTATCAGTCTAGGCTCAGTCACCGTACTGGTATAAAAGTCCCGTTTGAAGACACTTTTCCAGGTAAGAAAAAGATTAGAGTGCATCGTCTCTCTTAATGAGAGTGGCATTCTTTTCAATTTCGATGGACTCGCGAATCAATCTTGTCTTACAGTGTTCTCTGTTAACGATTTGCTGGCAACTGTCAAAATAAATTTTGTGTCCTGTCTCGAGCTGTTGTTAGAAAAAGGCTGATATTGTTGGTTTGTTTCTGCTTATTATTTTTTGCTTTCCTGATTTATTTGCATCTTCGATAAGTGTTTCCAATTTATTAACACACTAGAGTTTAAAATCAGTTTACTGACGTAAGAGGCAGTTTCCAAAAAAAAAAAGCATTGGAAATATTTTATTGTTTTCATCAGCTGTACTTATGACTACGGCCATCTATCAAATAATAAATTAATTTCCAAGACTTTGGAGCGACCACAATCCAGTTGTAATGGACTTTAGACTCAAACGATTCCTGAAAGTTAAAAGGGAAAAAGTAGCAAGAAAAATAGATATCGCACAATTGAAAAACCCCATAAAAAGGAAAGAAATTAGTCTCAAGATCGAGAAAGAAATGGAAACAATGGAGAAATCGGTACGGAGAGAGGACGTTGAAGGAACATGGAATGCTTTAAAAACTAAAATAACAAATATTCAAGAAGAAGACATTGGATTTACAAAAAACAACAGAAAGCAAGAATGGATAACGCAAGAAATCATAGACCTCATGAATGAAAGAAGAAAACACAAAACAAACCCAACAGAATACAAGCAACTCAATAAAATCATTAGGAAAAAGTTCAGGGAAGCTAAAGAAGATTGGATGTCAACAAAATGTCAAGAAAACGAACAACTTCAGAAAAGATATGACACCTTTAACGTCCACAAGAAAGTAAAAGAAATGACAGGCAGACACAGAAAGCGGCAAGAAACAATTTTAAGAGGGAATAATAACGAGGTAATTCTGGGGACAGTAGATAAACTAGAGAGATGGAAAGAATACATTCAAACACTTTTCGATGATGATAGACCCAGTGTTCCACCACCCGCAGTCAGTCAAATAAATGAAAAAGGCCCAGAAATAACTAAAGAAGAAGTTCGCCATGCAATAAAAGCACAGAAAAATGGTAAAGCTACCGGTCCAGACAAAATCAACGTCGAAATACTTAAATTAATTGCAGACAACGAAAGCAAAAGCCTAGACTTGTTAACATCATTATTCAATAACATATACAACTCCGGCAAAATACCATTAGACTGGCTAAAGTCAACATTTATAACACTGCCAAAAAAACCTAATTCCTCACAATGCGATGATTACCGGATAATAAGTCTGATGTCTCATGTCCTTAAAACTTTTCTCAGAATCATCCATACACGAATTTACAGGAAGTGCGAAGATCAGATGGATAACACTCAATTCGGATTTCGAAACGGAATGGGAACACGAGAAGCTCTTTTCTCCCTAAATGTAATGACACAACGCTGCAGAGACATGAACGTGGATGTATATGCATGTTTTATAGACTATCGAAAGGCATTTGACTGCGTTAACCATCAAAAGATGATTGAAATTCTGAGAACAACCGGCGTCGACGAACAAGACCTACGCATTATCTCAGAACTCTATTGGCACCAAACGGCAACAGTCGAAGTAGAACAAACAACATCCGGAGATATGTGGATTAGACGGGGAGTCCGACAGGGCTGCGTGCTATCTCCGCTCCTGTTTAATCTGTATTCCGAGTCCATATTTAAAGAAGCACTAGACGATGCCCAAGGTGGAATCAAGTTTAACGGAACTACGATCAACAACATTCGGTACGCTGATGATACCGTCCTAATAGCAAACAGCGTACAAGAGCTACAAAGCATATTAGATTCCGTAGTACATCATAGCGAAATGTTCGGCTTACATCTAAACGTCTCTAAAACCAAAATAGTGGTATTTTCAAAGGCGCCAATAAATGTACGTCTGCATGTCAAGGGACAAACAATAGAACAGGTAACATCAATGAAATATCTAGGAGTTAATATCAACAGCCAGTGTAACCCGAAGAAGGAAATTTTATCGAGGATCGAACAAGCGAGAAAAACACTAATGAGCATGAAAACATTTTTTACAAGATCAGACCTTAGTCTAGAGCTCAGAACTCGTATGGTCAGATGCTACGTTTTCTCTACCTTACTCTACGGATGCGAAAGTTGGACAATGGACCCACAAACAGAAAAAAGAATAGAGGCTTTTGAAATGTACATATATAGGCGGATGTTGCGAATTTCATGGATGCAAAGGATCACTAACAACGAAGTACTCCAGCGCATGAATAAACAAAAAGAACTGCTAAACACCATTAAAGAGAGAAAAATTCAATACTTGGGTCATGTGCTGAGAGGTCAAAGATATGAGCTACTTCGACTCATTATAGAGGGTAAAGTTCAGGGTAAACGATCAGTAGGAAGACGCCAGAATTCATGGTTGAAAGACCTGAGGAGGTGGTTTGATCGCTCATCTACAGACATATTTCGTGCTGCAGCTTCCAGAGCCACAATTGCCATTTGGATCGCCAACCTTCGGAAGGAGAGGGCGCAATAAGAAGAAGAAGACTTTGGTTAATTTTTACCACAAAAGTATAAAATCATATGTCATTTTTATCTTATCATTAATTCTTTGACAGGCAGGAGTCTACTATATGGTAAATCAGACAAAAAATATCACTTTTCTCTGTTGATAAATTTTTGAAAATAATAATAAAGCAAGTTACACCACTGGTTATTCAATAAAATACAAAAATGTCTCATGTTTCGAACTCACAACTCTATTCTTTTTATAAAAACGTTGATGATTGCTTTTTATATCAAATATTTACGTAGGTACAGCTCGTGATAATATTAAGTTTCCGATTTGTTTTTATATTTATATTTAAACTGTAACCCCGCAAAATTTTGAGAGAAAGATCGAGGTTATATTTACGTATATTTCTAAAATAAATATCCGTATGCGCAATTCCTTTTCTGAAAACTCTCACTGACCTCTATTATGGACCCCTTCTCTTTTCGGCTGTTAAGGCCAAAATATGGCAAACCATGGGCGAAAAAATGCGTTTCTGCACATAGGGCGCCAGTCATATTTTTGGACGTTGATCAGATAAGGGCATGCGCATAAGCGACTTCCTATTATCGATCGGTTGTTTCGTAGCGCCATCCGTAAACAGCACAGTATCGGCTCAACGCCATTTTTGTGTTCATTTTTGTTTTGTGAGTTGCGTGCGATTTAAACGGATTTATAGCGTTTTAAATGATTTATTTTATTTGTTTTTGTGTTTTTATTTAATATAATGGAATGTGTACATATTTTATTTGTTTTTATTTTCCTTTTTCTCTATAGGGTAAAAAATAGTGTTGCTTTACAACGTTTTTGGATTTATAGTGTTTTCGTATAACATTAAATTTCCAAAACATGTAGTATGATATATTTTGACCACTTTCCAAATGATTACCAAAAGATAAACTGAACTTTTAAGCAATCAATTCTTAAAAAATATCTGAAAATTCGCACCAAACCATAGAATAGTTTATTCTATCATATGAAAAAAGTACATTCATCAATATGTCAAGAAATGGATAAATTTCTCCATCTATTACATTACTTACATAAATAAAAACATACATCCTCAAAATGAAGTTGGAATATTTTAAAACATACATATATAACTTACAATAATTATAATGCATTATTATTTTGTTATATACATAAAATATTTCAGTACAAGGTTTATATTTTGGCCAGAATCGGCTATTGGCTCTATAATTTCTAAGCTCTGTTTGAATTATTTTTTCAAATTGTTAACGGCTTTTTTCCAGTTGCTAATTTGCACAATGTCCATATTCTTGCATAACTTCATTATATTTAACCGATGTTTCCACCCAGCTCAAATGTTTTTTTTTGTTCTGCAGCCATTCTATGATTTATTATTTTGTATGTCTGAAGATTGAGGACATGACGTTAAAAAGCGTTGTTCATTATTAATACTGGTTTTAGAAGTAAACTCAGATTAGTTATGTCCAGACTCATTTTATGAAATTGTCATGATTCATGTGGTCATGGCAATCCCCACTTTGAAATCGTCAAATTAAAAATTCATTAATATGTTAACAAAAGAAAGATATTACGAAATAAGTTAGACAAATGTGAATTTCTTTTGTTGGTATATTTTTTTTATTCACCCTCAGCAATGACCTTGTTCACTTATTTTATTTGAAATAACATTTTCATCATTTTATCGAAAAAATTAATACGATAAGAAAATATATGTTCCGTTCACCATTACGGCAGAAAAATATTATTATATAAAATGATTTTTAAATCCTGCATATCCGTTGACAAACCCATTTCGTATCAATATTTTTTTAAAAAATGAAAAAAAAAAGATAAGGAAAAGAAGATCATTTTTTTTTATAATTAGAGAATAAATTGACGGAAATGTTAATTATTCACTCCCACCCTACAACAAGAAAGTTAACGCACACAGACGGAAACAATAGATTAGAGAAATAGTAAGATACATTTTCTTCACAATTTTACTTTCACAGTATAAGAAATGACTAAACTAACTCCCATCGGTAGACAGACCGGATTATTCCCTTCTGCTTCGGATATTATTTGTGCCCATATGATGTGACTCCCAGAACAAGAAAGTTACATGACACCGACTTTTTTACTAAAGATTGCAACCATGGTTGCAACTTTGATAACTTGCTTATTTAGGCACCATTTATGACTACTTGAACTACCTAAATAGATTTTCAAAGTTCGGTCCTGTCGATGGTCACCTGATCACTGTAGTGCGCATGCCGACATCTGATCTACGATGTTTACATTTTATTGTCGTAAATTTGCCGTTTTTGGGATTAAACTTTGCGGGTCTATAAATATTTTATCTATGAAAACTCTCCGTATTATATCTACCATTTTAAAGTGAAATTCCTGTATGTTTTTAATGAAAATAACAAAGGAAATTAATTTTATTCAGTCATTAATAGTACTTGTTTTTTAAATTTATTACAATTCTAAGTTTTTAAGTTACATGTCAGTACGTGAACATGACACTAAATAAAATTATAAAAACAATGTTAACTTCTAAAGTGAAATGTTGTGTTTATGTAGTTTCTTACAATATAGTGTCATAACTGTATAGAATGTATTATTATTACATTTTTAAGGTTAAATTTTTTCCGTTCCGTGAAAATAAAAGTATTTAAAATTCATTTAAAAAACTTCACAGAACTTTAAGTGGCTATAACTTGATTAATTTAAATAGAATGCTATATTTTTTACCTTACCAGAAAATGTACCTTTTAAATACCTATCGAATGATATAAGGGTGTTCTATAGCTAAGTCTTCGCGTTTTCACAGAATAGGTCAAATAATCGTTTTCTGCACCATTTTGGGTTTTTTAATAGATGTTCTAATGTATCTAGTTCCCTCTGGTATTTAGAAACGTCAGATAATTCATTTAATCTGTCAGTTTAGTCTGCAAAGCGGTATTATTTTTTGTAACTGTTAAACTTCATTTTGTAACTGTTAAATTTCACTTATTGAGTGAATTATTTGAATATTGTTGTGCTATTGCTTTGTCAAAATGAAGATTCATTCAAGGAAAGAGCGTATTGACATGGTTTTTATTCTTGGAGGATGCCATAGAAATTGTTTGTTGGCTTCTCGAGTCTATGCACAAAGGTCTCCTAAAAGAAACCATCCCAAACCAGTCGTTTTCGTGAGACTATTAAACCAGTTTTGGGAAAGTGGAAGTGTCAGTTATAAAAAACCTGTTATTAGAAAACCTGTCACTGAAGATGAAGAAAATGTTTTTACTATACTTGGTTCAGTGATCGAAAATCTCAATATTAGTCAGAATCATATATCCGAAAATACTAACATTAGCCAAGCAAGTGTTTCAAGGATTCTTAACAAACACAGATTTCATCTTTATAAAATCTAGTTTTGTCAAGAGGTTCACGGAAATGATTTCCACAACCGAACTGAATTCTACTTGTGGGTGTTAGTGGCAGAAAATAAACACTTTTTTGATAATATAAATCCTTTATTTAGTCATAGACTAATATAATTACACACAAATCTTAACAACTAAATTCATATTTTAAAATTACAAACAACAATCAAACATCGCCAAGCTTTGCGGAACAATGACACACTAAACTAAACTGACACAAAAAAACAAAGAAAGTTCATGTCTCAAAGATTGACCCTATTAAAAAATACTGCTTCAGACACCGCTTAAACTTATTTAGAGATTTTAAACATTTAATATTTGTGGGCAACTGATTAAAACTGTTTAGACCCTTAAAGAATACAGAGGTTTGTGTTTGTTTCTTTAATACTGGAGGAATATAAAAGTCTTCCTTCGATCTAGTGTCATATGCATGTTTATTTCTATTATAATTAATATGATGTTGTAAATATACAGGAGAACTACCCGATCTGATTTTAAAAATAAAGATCAATGTTTGATATTGAAAGAAGTCCTCCACCGACAACCATTGCATTTCCCTCAACATGTAGTTAATTGATGTTCTTCTTGTACCTGAGAGTATGACTCTCATGGCTCTATTTTGCAATTTTTGAAATCTTGCCTTTTCATTTTGATTAAAAAGGAACAAAATTGTGGAATAATAAACAAAGTGCGGCAATACCAGAGTGTTAAACAGGATTGTTTTAGTCCACCTTGTCAAAAAATTAGAACATCTTTGAATATTGCTAATTTTATAAGAGATTATTTTTATTAAGTTATTCGCATGTTCTTTAAATTTAAGTTGTCTATCTATGATTACTCCTAAATATTTAAACTTTTCCACCATTTCAATTGTTTCATTGTCTACTTTAATAATAGGATCTCCACGAGGAAAAATTCTGTACTCATTCTCATTGCAGATTATCATAAATTTGGGTTTTTCCACATTTATTTTTAATTGGTTACAAGAACACATATAAATTTTGTAATGTAGAGTTAAGTATGTCAACCAATTGAATACGATCAGAACATGCGAAATATAAAAGAACATCATCTGCAAAAAGATGTATACAACCATCACCAGATGTATTCACTATATCGTCAATATATATATAAGAAATAATAATGGACCTAGCACACTACCCTGTAGAACACCCATGTTGCTCTCAATCTCGTCAGATATAACGTCATTCAATTGCAATCTCTGTTTTCTTTTAATTAAGATTTCATAAATTTCAACACATCACCCCTTATACCGACGCTTTCTAATTTTTTAAGTAGTCTTTCCCTATCTAAAGTCTCAAAGGCCCTCCTCAAATCCAAGAATACAGCACCTGTAATAAGATTTTGATCGAAACTGTGTTTCCAGTCATTAAGTACATATTGTACTGCAGTTTCACAGCTATGCTTACCCCAAAAACCAGATTGCATACTATTTATAATTTTTTTGGCTTCTATGAATTCTAACAGTTGTTTCATCACTACTTTTTCCATTATTTTTTCAACACAACTAAGCATGTTAACAGGTCGAAAATCAACAGCCCTGTGAGAATTATTTACTTTAGGAACCGGAACAATACTCGATATTTTTAATTCATCGGGAATTTTACATGCTAAAAATGACGAATTTATCAAATTAAGAAGTGGTAGAGCTATATTATCAAAACAACTCTTTAAAAATAGAGCATTTATATCATCTGATCCATTTTTATTTGGTAGGTCAACAACAATCTCCTTAAGTTCCTCAACAGTAGCAAGCTTAAATGTCTCCATAAACGCGTCCCCATGTCTAGGTAAAATTGGAAAATCTGGTCCAAATTTGTCTATGTCCCTGACTATTGCTCCAATACTGGTAACATAAAAGCAGTTCAATGAACTTGCCATATCATTTGGATCTGAAATTATTTCATCATCAATTTTCAATTGCAAATAACTGTTAGTTTTACCTTCATTAGGAAGCAAAGTTTTTAAAATATTCCACAATGCACGGGAATGAATGATGAATGTACTTTTCATAACAATGGTTTCGTGAATAGACACCACTTCCATTACTATTCTGATTTAAATCCGCATGAATACAGAGTTATGAGCAATCAGAATAGGTGGTCGGTTAATGTGTGAGGAGGAATACTTGGTCTATACTTAATTGAACCCTACTTTTTTGAAGGACCTTTAAATGGTTTGATGTTTCGCGATTTTCTTTTACACCAACTTCTAGGGTATTTAAAATATGTCCTTTAAAATATTAGAACAACTATGTGGCTTTAACTGGATGAAGCTCCGCCTCATTATTATCGCGAGGTTTGGAAATTTTTAAATGTCAACTTTCGAAACAGGTGGATTGGGAGAGACGGATTTCAAAATTAGCCTCCGAGATTTCCGGATTTAACTCCACCAGATTTCTTTTTACGGGGATACATAAAAAGAATTGTCTACAATGCGCCCCCCGACAACACCACAAGATATGAAAATACGCATAAGAGACGCTTTTTAAACTGTAACCCCACAAATGTTGTCCAGAGTTAGCAGTGGTTTCCAAAGAAGAATATGTAAGTTTTTGGAAATGGATAGTCAATATTTCGAACATCTACTATAAATATTTTGCTTCTGTTTTGTGCTATCGTCAATATGTTCTTATAATTATTGCTATTATAGCCTTTTGGACGACTATAAATCGTGTTCCGAGTTTCTGAATATTTGTAAATATATTCCTGATTATCATACTTATAGTTGTAAATTACCTGTCATTTCCTAATGCCATAGGCCAACTAGATACATTAGAACATCTATTCAAAAAACCCAAAATGGTGCAGAAAACAATTATTTGGCGTATGCTGTGAAAACGCGAAGACTTAGCTATAGAACACCCTTGTATCATTCGATAGGTATTTAAAAAGTTGATAATTTCTAAAATACAGGGTGGGTTATAATTTTTTTAAACTTTTTTGTAAATATTTATCTTAATAATAGTGCGATTTGCACTAAATTTTGTATTTCGAGGTTTTTTAGGATAAGAAATCTAGACCTCATTACAGTATCGATGCACATTACAGAGGGCGCCACCAGAAGCACTTTGTCTACATCTAAAGCTTTATAACTTTTTTGTGCCTAGGTGTATTAAATTTCTAATAAAATTCTTATTTCTTGGCATTCTTTATCCAAAAAAGTCATACTTGGTAGGTATCGCTTCTTGCATATACGATTTAAAATGATACCTTGTATGCATAGATGACTGAAAATATTGTAGATTATGTCTCGCACCCCGTATAATCAATCTTCAGTCGTTAAGAACGCTTACATAAGAACAACCGAACCATTATTTTATTGATTTTTTCCAATAAGTATAAAACAATTATTTGGCGACAAATAAAAAAAAAACACGTTTCTAGGCATCACTTAATCTATAAATAATTGATTTTAATTGACAAAAACTCGATCTGTTTTTAAAACAACGTTTCAAGGTTAATTTTTAATCCTTTGTCTGACAATGTTCTTTACTTAACTATTTCGGTAATAAGTACATTCGTAAATAGACAAAGAGGTAAAGACCGGAATTTCTTGTTATTTCTATTAAGTTTCCCATGAACATTTTAAAATGTTTGATTAAAAAAAACACTTGGAACTTATCAAGCTTATTTTATACCATATATTTCATATGTTATTTGCTTACGTTAGTCGATTAAATTGTTCAGGTTACTCTTCAATTTTTGCGATATAAATATACGTTCAAAAAATTAATTGTTTTATGTAAGTATACAATGAAAATGTAAAATAAAACTTTAAAAAGACCATAAATATTATTATATTTATATGCTTGGCGTTTTATAATTATTTTTATCTTTTTTTCAGGTGGAACCAGAGGGCACCTCAGAATTACCGGCGGCCAGCAGATCTTTGTTTCTTGAAAAGGTCTGTATAGTCTATATTATAAGTAATAACACCCTTATTAGTTTTCAACACAAAATATAGATGAAATAAAATAGTTGGTGATTGCTCTAATAGGATATCTCAACAATTTTGATTCCAGTTCGGGTTTTTACCATGTCAATTTGAAATTATTATCCGACTTTTCGCCTACGATTGTACGAAGCATTTTCAGGGATATTCGTTCCACGAAATTAGACCATTGAATGACCATCGAGGAGTAACAGCCCGGTATTTATATCCGACTGGTGCTCAGCAAAACCGTGATCCAGCGTTACAATCGATTACCACGTGTGATGTAGACTGTTACCTGTATTTCTGTTAATATCTTGGTGATATTTACAAAGGGTCTAGCCGATTAAGAGGGACGAAAAAATACCCACATAAAAAAAATTTTAGTCACCTTTATCGTCACATAACCTCTCTTTTTTCGTTTTTTGAAGATATATTCGGTTCTAATCATCGTTGAAACTGATTTTTGTGTTCATTTTGTAGGTTTTTTTATTGCCTACAACAAAATATTTTTTACAAAAGTTTTTGGCGCAAAATTGAAATTTTTATGGGTGTTCGAAAATTTTTAAATTTATTAAAATAAAAATTAGGACAATAGCAGGACCGAAAAAAAATATGTTGCTTTTTAGATGCCAAATTATGTCCATGAATTTTTTCAAATTTTTAAGAGTAGTGGAACAAAGTCAAATTCGCAATAAACGGCATTTATTAGCATTTTTTCACATTTTTATTGAGTTTTGAAGCATCGAATTTTCTTATAAATCCTCAGTTGTCTTAAAATTATGTATATATATATATATATATATATATATATATATATATATATATATATATATATATATATATATTTCTTGATTCTTGAACCATAGATTATATCATTTTTCCTTTATTGTCTTTCTTGGGTTTAGGTTCTATATTTAATTTGATAATTACTATTTCGCCCTTTATTTAAGGCATTTTCAAAATTTTTTCTTCCTAAAAATATTTTTATATAATTAAGGCATTCAGACAAGAACATATCTACAATTTAAAAAAAAACAAAAAACACACTTTATAAACAGTATTTAAATTTTTAAAATTTTTAAAAATATTTAATTTTACTGGTACATACCTTGACATTTTGTTACTCTATTACTAAATAAAATTCGATCTTTACATCGTCTACTGAGGATACATGGAATGCGAATGTGTCTTATTTTTTATATATTTTTTATATTTTACAATGCACAGAAAAACAAATAAGGTATACGTTTAGTTTTATGTTTAAGAGGATATTCAATTTTTGATTCTTATTTGACAGGATCGAATACTTAATATTTTTATTTACATTGGGCTTGTGTACATGTGGCTCAAATTTCCCATATCTGTTCTATCGTTAACAGTGTTTTTATCTTTTTGAATTTCAATCATTTTCTTTATCTGTTATTTTTGGTAATTCATATCTTTGTTTTTTATTATAGTACTGTTATAATCAAATGTATGTTTTTCGTCTTGTGTGTGTTTGTTTAACGCTGTTGAGGCGTTTTTCGTATATTTATGGCCATTTAATCTGTTCTTCAGCAATTGGCTCGTCATGCCTATATATTTTTTGGGATAATTTGTTCAAGGGATCGAATATATTACATTTGATTTATTCATGAGAGGAGTTTTACTTTTTAAATTTGTGAACATGTATTTAATTTATTATGTGACTTGTGGCATACGATAATATCATGCTATTTTTAAAATGTATTTTATTTTTTCTGACAGCTCACTAGTGTAAAGTAATGCTACATATTTTTGCTGTTTATGTTCTATTTTTTTTGTTTTTACGTTATTATAAAACTTATATGTTCGTTTATCAAATATTTTGGTGTCTTTTCGTTGAAACTATTATTTATTAGTGTCTTTTTTACTTTTTGCAGTATTTTTAGTCGGAATTCTGGAGACGTTAGGGAGATAGCATGATCAGACAGACCGATTATAACATTTTTTTTTGAGTTTTTTAATGATTAGAGAAACAGATTAGATATCTACCTGACCAAGTTGGTTTGGTGTACCATTCAGTTAAAATTTTGTTTTTTTCTGCTTATAAGTGTCATATCTAGAAAATTTATTTTATTATTATTTTCTGTTTCGGACGTGAACTGTAATTTTTCGTTGAAATTGTTAAATTCTTGGAGAATTTCATTTATTTTATTTTGTGGTACGGCTGCTATAGAATCATCAACAAAACGTTTGAAAAATATTATATTAAAATTTAATTTTTCTAAAACTTTTTCCTCTAAATATTCTATTACTAGCTGAGCAATGGTAGATGAAATTGGTGATCCCATAGCACATCCATCGAGTTGTTTGTAAAAGGTGTTTTTGTACTGAAAGTAATTTGTATTTAGAACGAGGTCAACAGCATCCATAAAATTATTTTTTGATAGCGGTGTATGTTTTTTTAAAATTTTCCATTTTTCTACTTAAATAGTGTGGACAAGTTGATTTGATATGTTTGTATACAAAGATATAACATCTAGCGAAATGAGTCTGTAATTTTCAGGTAGGTTTATTGTATCAATAAATATAGAACCTAAACCCAAGAAAAGACAAAATAAATGAAAAATGATATACTGCGACACAACACAATTTATCTTATTCCATCACCATCGAACCTCCAAAAGTTTGCATATACTGTTCGCATTTTACTTCATTTATATACGGAGTTGCGTTTAGTTGTACGTTTGTTGAATGTGATTTCAGCACTACAACGGCATAATGTAGATATATCCACTGCTATTGCATCTCACACAGAGGAATCCGTGAAAGCCGCATAAACATATATATATATATATATATATATATATATATATATATATATATATATATATATATATGTTGGTGTGTTGGCATATATAATACAAATTACACTAAGATCAAACATCAAATAATTTTAGGTTAGGCAGTCAAATGCGGCCTGTCAGAATGGCGATTTCGGAACAGCGGTGGCGCTGTACACGGACGCTCTACAGCTCGACCCGACCAATCACATTTTATATTCAAATAGGTCCGCAGCCAGGTTAAAGCAAGGCTTATTTTCGCAGGCTCTTCAAGATGCCATTACTGCCAGGGATTTGTGTCCCTCTTGGCCTAAAGCTTACTACAGGTAAGTGTGGTATATTCTTTTAAAAAATCTTAAAAAGCTTTACACTGAGAATCTAAATTTATACTGAGGTGTACATTTCTAACCTCCGTTTCAAATGAATTTTGGTACTGAAGTCGTTTCGGAACACTTTATGATTGATAATTAACTATACCGATGCAAATCCTCATCAAAATTTATGTTTTGTTTCGATTCACTACCAAATAACCGGCAAATTTTTATAATTTTATCATTTTATCACGTTTCAAGATATCAGCTTAAAAGTTGCATGATCATAAACTCGGAGGTAATGCATATTTTGAGATACAAAACAGCTGAAGATCATGTTTGGTTTCATCGAACATAATCTGTCAGTTTTCATATGTTTAACGAGAAACTGTGAGCTATTTTATACAATTTGACATAAGTATGAAATACTTGAATCCAATATACATATCTAGAAAAGCAACGAAGTGATGAATTAGATAACGATTCTTGGATCACAGAGTTCAAATTAAAAATCTTTATAACCTTCACTTTACAGGCAAGGCGTGGCTCTCCAATGCCTCGGTAGACATGGAGAAGCTTTGGCAGCTTTTAGTCAAGGCCTAGCACAAGATCCATCATCACAACAACTTCTTGGTGGATTAGTGGAAGCTTCGATCAAGTCACCCCTTAAACATAACCTAGAACCCACGTTCCAACAGTTGGAGGTTATGAAACTGAATCAGAGTCCCTTCGTATTAATTTCAGTGGTAGGACAGGTAAGAATGAAACTTATCTTACATCTCTGGTATGTACCACTGAATATATGTCTCGTGATATTTAAAATATATGATTTATAGATTGTGATTTTTTCAATTTTTAGGAATTATTGGCAGCAGGACTGTATCACTCAGCAGTGACAGTATTAGAGTCAGCTTTAAGAATAGGATCATGTTCCCTTAAGCTAAGAGGATCAGTTTTTAGTGCTCTAAGTTCAGCTCACTGGGCATTAAATCAATTGGATAAAGCTATAGGGTAAGTACATTTATATATATATATATATATATATATATATATATATATATATATATATATATATATATATATATATTAATAGATATTAATAGTTGGGGAGACTTGGAATTTTCTTTAATATCAGAGGAGACTGTAAAGAAAAGTATAAAAAAACTAAAACCAAAAAAAAAGCACAGGAGAGGATAATATTCCCTCATATATCTATAGAGGCTGTTCAGACTTTTTAGCAGCCCCTATTGCTCATATTTTTCAAGTTGCCCTAAAAACAAAAATTTTTCCCAATAAACTAAAAACAGCAATTATTTCTCCCATATTTAAAGATGGTAAACACACAAATGTTGAAAATTATAGACCAATTAGTATACTTAATTCACTTGCTAAGATATTTGAGATGATCCTTTCAGATGACATTGTGACCAACATCACTCATAAAATAGTAGAACAACAACATGCATTTGTAAGTGGAAAGTCCACAGTAACAAATTTGTGTGTTTACAAATGATGCCTCGCAGGCTATTGATGGCGGAAAGCAGTTGGATACAGTGTATATTGATTGTGCAAAGGCATTTGATAAGGTGGACCATCGGGTGTTGCTGGCTAAGCTTGTTGAGTTTGGCTTTTCTAGGAATGCTTACCTCTTCATGAAAAGTTATCTTTCGTGTAGGCCGCACATGGTGAGAGTGGGAGGGTCATTTTCTCAGGCTTTTATGGCAACATCTGGTGTACCGCAGGGTAGCAACCTGGGCCCACTGTTATTTTTAATGTTTATAAATGATTTACCTAATAGTGTTAAACATTCTGATGGTCTCTTATTTGCGGATGACTTTAAAATATTTAAGAAAGTAACAAACAGTAATGATTGTGGTGCACTGCAAGCAGACTTAAATTCAGTATCAGAATGGTTTCGATTAAATAAAATGTTTTTAAATACTAATAAATGCTTCTTTATGTCTTATACAAATAAAATAAATCCTATTAATTTTAATTACTTTATTGATGGAGCAAAACTACAAAAAAAGACTGAATGTAGGGATTTGGGGGTACACTTCCAGTCTAATTTGAAATTTAATACCCACTACCGCTATACTATTAATAAGGCTGTTAGGGTGCTTGGTTTTGTGATTAGAAATACAAGTCAGTTTAATAACCATAATATAATAATAAAATTGTATAATGCACTTGTTCGTCCTCATCTAATATATGGTCTCCTAGTGCAAATGTGCATTGTGATGTATTGAGCGTGTTCAAAAAAAGTTTTTGAGATATTTATATGTTAGGAAAAATAACTTATATCCATATCTGATCTCTTATAGCAGTATGTTAGAAAGCTTTAAATTTCAAACTCTTCAGAAAAGAAGGCAAATTCAATCTGTGAGATTTGTTTATTGTATTATCAATAATATAAAATTTAACAATTGTTCTTTGATTAATTATATTCCTCTTCATGTACCTAAGATAGGATTAAGGATACAACAGGAAAAATTCTTTCATGTCTCCATTGGTAGTCGTTCTCCAATGAATTTAATGTTAACTGAGTGCAACATACTATATAAGAATAATGATTTTGACTTTTTTAATTGTACTAAGAAATTGGTATTGCAACTTATGCATTGACCTTTAGGTTTATTCAAGTTCTTGTCTGTGCTATCTTTGTTCTGTGTTAGTTAAGTCTTTAAAATTTCTCTTACTTATAATTACCTTGTAGCATGTTATGTTTAGGTGTTTGTAAGAGTATCAATATATATATATATATATATATATATATATATATATATATATATATATATATATATATTGTATGTTAAATGATAATTTCCACAATAAATCACCAAATATATATTTATTAACTAGATATATGCAGCAAGATCTTGCCATAGCAAAAAGTCTAGGAGATACTGCTGGTGAATGCAGAGCCCATGGGAATCTAGGATCGGCCTATTTCAGTCAAGGTTCCTACAAAGAAGCTCTTACTGCTCATAGGTATCAGTTAGTTCTGGCTATGAAATGCAAGGTATGAGAAACAGTTTAAATATATTCAGGATATTTACGTATTTTTTGTCACCTACTTGGAATTATCTCAGTTTCTTCTTAGAAAGTTCAAATTTTACTTCCCACAAGTGAATCTTTATATTATGTATTTTTTTTTCATGATTAAAGGATACTCAAGCTGCAGCCGCAGCGCTTACGTCCTTAGGCCATGTTTATACTGCTATAGGCGATTATCCAAATGCTTTAGCCTCTCATAAACAATGCGTCCAATTAGTAAAACAAATGGGCGACAGGCTACAAGAATCCCGAGAAATTGGCAACGTCGGAGCTGTGTATATGGCGATGGGTGATTTCGATAGCGCCGTGGATTGTCACACGCAGCATTTAAGAATAGCTAGGAGACTTGGCAACCAAGTAAGCATTTTAGATAAGTAATACTAAAATTATACAATTCAATTCACATTCAACATTCTACATAAAAAATGATTTCTTTAGGTAGAGGAAGCCAGAGCCTATAGTAACTTGGGTTCGTGTCATCATTATAAAAGGAATTTTGCCCAGGCTGTATTGTATCATGAAAAGGTGCTGAGGCTAGCTCAAGCCATAGGAGACAAGTAAGTTAATTTAGCTGCAAAAGTAATTCGATTTTATCTATCTATTATATAAAGAAGAAGAGGGTTTTCATTTGTTAAATATAACCGAAAAAACGGCTGAACCAAAAGAAACCACATTTAAATTCATGTGTCTTGATATGATTGGGAAGGTTTATATCAATATTTTATCTCGAACAAATAATAACTTTTACTAAAAATAACGCTAAAAAGATGAAACTTCATAGCGTAGTAGGTTGCTCACCATTAGATGTACGATATAGTATAGAGAGAGGAGGTAATAAAAAAAAATTATTCTTTATGTGAAACACTTTTGCGCGAAAAAGTCATAAGTTTGGAGGAATAAACTGATAGGAAGATTTGTATGTTCGCAAAACTCTCCGGAAAAATTAAACCAATCCGCACCAGCTTTATTATGTTTATATTAAGTGTCATCGGCTATATAAAACTATTTATTGAATAGTGTAAATAGGCAGATAATAATAAACTCTGGCTGTGCACTACTCATTCCGGTTGCTAAGGTCTTATACACCATCGTTATGACAAGTCAGGGTTGCCAGAATGCGGAACTTTTTTGCAATTTTGGGGAAATATATTTTTGCGAATTTTTGGGAAATATGAAAATAATGGGAAATTATTAGAGATAATATATAATTATGGGAAAATCTTGGAAGAACAGCTACCAGTTCCATCTATTGAGTAAGTGAGCAAGGTATCGCATCAGCGGCCACTTTGCGAGAAACATAGTGCAGGCAAATAATATAAATATTTTCTTTTCATTAATAAAAACGTATGAGTACTCTAAGTAGACTATAATAATTTTTTGTATCGAAAACACTTTTTTTCCAGGTCCGTCGAAGCGAGGGCTTATGCAGGTTTAGGTCATGCGTCAAGATGTGCTGGTGATTACGTCCAAGCAAAACAGTGGCATGAAAGACAATTAGATGTCGCGTTGGCAACTAGGGATAAGATTGGAGAGGGGAGAGCATGTAGCAATTTAGGAATTGTGTATCAATTACTAGGTATGATAACGAGAATATATATATATATATATATATATATATATATATATATATATATATATATACAGTGCCTTCATTTCAAAACGAACCATCCTTAATAACTTTCTTAAATAGAAAAATTTAAAAAAAAGAAAAAACACGTCAATTTAAATATACAGGGGGAAGTTTAATTTTGCATTTGTTAAAAGTCTGTCAATCACCTCCTCAACTCCAGCTAACCTCACTTTGATATGTCAAATGGGAACCCCCACCTTGTGACACATCATTGTAAG
Organism: Diaprepes abbreviatus; assembly: GCA_034092305.1. NCBI lineage: Eukaryota > Metazoa > Arthropoda > Insecta > Coleoptera > Curculionidae > Diaprepes > Diaprepes abbreviatus. Next base: position 14,212,447 of record JASJET010000054.1, read on the forward strand.
CAGCATAAAATTGTCTATCCAACCGTATAAAAAAAATTAAATCGGTTGACGTACAAGCGAATAGTGTGCAAAAATGTCTTGTAATAATGCATAATATATCGGCCTCGAACTTTGGTATGTCAAATGATTACCCTATAGTGTGATATATCATTTTAAAGGACGTACGATCTGCTATCCAACGATGTCAAAAAAAATTAAGTTAATAGACGTTATAGGCAATTAGGATGCAAAAATGTGTGTTAAATATAAGCAGTTTATTCAGTTTTATTCAGTTGAAGAAAATTATTTTATTAAATGTTCAAAATGTGCGCCGTTATTAGCGAGACAATAAAAAAGCCTATTTTGAAATTCCCCACGAACATTGGCATGGGTTTCTCTGCTAATTCCTCTACATTCCCGAACAATTCGATCTTTTAAATCGTCAATATTTTCAGGTGGGGTTTTATAAACCTTGCTTTTTAAATACCCCCAAAGAAAAAAGTCTAGAGGGGTTAGGTCTGGAGACCGTGCTGGCCATTCAATTGCACCACGTCTGCCAATCCACGTCCCTGGAAAATGTTCATCAAGCCACTCTCGAATTGCCAAAGCGTAGTGCGGGGGAGCTCCATCTTGCTGGAAATGCAAATTATTTTCATTTAGTACCATAACAGCATTTTCATCCACTTGATTTTCTAAAGATTGCACAATGGCAGGGTATATTGTGTTTTCTAAAAGGTTTAAATAAATTTGCCCAGTTAAATTATCTTCCAAAAAAAATGGCCCGATGATTTCATTGCCATAAATTCCTGCCCACACGTTAATTTTTTCGGGATATTGAGTATGCCCTTCTCGGAAAAGGTGCGGATTTTCATTATCCCAGTATCTGCAGTTATGTCTGTTAACCAGTCTATTTAGAAAAAAAGTTGATTCATCACTAAAGCAGATATTCTTAGGTAAATGGGGGTCCTCGTCAATTCGTTGGCACATTAATTCGCAAAATTGAATTCTCCTATCAAAATCGTCTTCTCCGAATTCTTGAAGAATTTGAATTTTGTAGGGAAAAAACTTATTTTGTTTTAAAACTTTATGCACAGAGCCAGCAGAAATGTTGGTTAAATCTGCGACCTTTGAGATGGATAAAGTTGGATCTATTGCAAACTGTCCTAGTACCTCGATTTGGCATGCTTCATCTACAACCCTTTTCTCAATATATTTTTTATTACAAACGGATCCCGTTTCTTCAAACTTTCGTACCAATTCGAGTACATATTTATGGCCCACGTTTTTGTCTTGATGCCTCTCGTTAAATGCTCTGGCGGTTCTACGAGCGCACCGATCTTCAGCTCCATAGAGAAAAATTATTTCTATTCTTTCGGCTAGCGTATACACCATTTATATTCACGTTTCAACTAGGCGTCACAATGACAATTTTAACAATAATAAACAACTGGTGTTTAAAGATCTTAAAAATTTTATTTATTGCAGTGATTTCTTGTACCTATCAGGTACCGCAAAAAATATCATTGAAATAAATACACTAGATTGATTAGACTGCAATGAATTTTGCGATGAATTTTAAAACAGGCTTAGTTTTTTTCTTGCAAATATTTTAACTGTTTATTATTTTAAAAAAATATTTATTTTAAATTTAAAATAATATTTTACTCTATGAAGTAGCCATTTGACATAATAAAGTTTAATGTGATAAGGTGTCTATTATTACCACACATCTTTTCTTACTATTCGCTTGTACATCAACAGATTTTGTTTTTTTTTATTGGCTAAATAGGAGATAGTATGCCCTTTAAATATCACACTATAGGGTAATCATTTGACATACTAAAGTTCGAGGCCGATATATTATGCATTATTACAAGGCATTTTTGCACACTGTTCGCTTGTACGTCAACCGATTTAATTTTTTTTGTACGGTTGGATAGACAATTTTATGCTGCTTACAATGATGTGTCACAAGGTGGGGGTTCCCATTTGACATATCAAAGTGAGGTTAGCTGGAGGTGAGGAGGTGATTGACAGACTTTTAACAAATGCAAAATTAAACTTCCCCCTGTATATCTAAATTGACGTGTTTTTTCTTTTTTTTAAATTTTTCTATTTATCAAAGTTATTAAGGATGGTTCGTTTTGAAATGAAGGCACTGTATATATATATATATATATATATATATATATATATATATATATATATATATATATATATATATATATATTTTGGGTTTCTTGGGTATAAAATCCGTTTTAATAATAAAACTGCATATGTTATATTATTTACTGACATACCGCTCAATGAATTTCAAAACGCAGTAGAAGAAACGCTTACATCAACATACATTCTCTACAATGATAAATTTTATAAACAAACTGAGGGTTGCGCCATGGGTGCCTCAATATCTAGTATTGTAGCCCAGCTAGTGTTGGAGGACCTCGAAGAAACTGTTATTCCCAATTTGGACTTTAATATACAATTTTTTTACAGATCTGTAGACGATTGTATAACAGCAATTCCAAAAAATCGCTATGAAGATATCCTCAATAAATTTAATGCCTACCACCAAAAGTTACAATTCACTAAGAAAAAGGAGAAAAAAGTAAAATCAATTTCTTAAACCTTACAATTTTCTACCAAAATAACGCCATCAAAACTCAATGGTATAGAAAAGCAACATGGTCCTCTAGGTATCTACATTATAACTCCCAACATCCTCTATCCCAAAAAATATCGGTGGTGAAAGGAATTGTAGACCGAGCCCTAAAATTATCCGATCCAGAATACCGAAACGAAGCAAATCAAAAAGCAAAAGAAGCTTTATTATTGAATAGTTATCTCCCTAAAATTATAAACAATATCTTCAAAAAAGGAATACACAAATTTTACAATAACAACAACCAAAATCCTCAACACCAAAAAATAAAACAACAAAACCAATATGTTTCCATACCATATATACTACAACTCTCAGAAAAACTTCAAAATGTCCTCAAAAATCATAATATTATCGTTAGTCATAAAGGACACCATCTATTAAAAAAAAATTTAGTAACTTAAAATCCAAAATACCTAAAGACAAGAAAACACACGTAGTATATGAGATCCCGTGTAAAAATTGTGACGGAATTTACATCGCCAGTCAACATTTAAAAAACAGGATTAATGGACACAAATATGACAGACATAATAAGATAAGATAAGATAATTTATTAGTAATAATATACAAATAGTACTTTTACAAGTCAAGTAAATAAAATATTAAAATTTTGTCAATTAATTATTATCATTAATACAAATAAAACATTACACAATATTCTTCCTTAAGAAGAAATTTTTGGTAAAAAAAAAGCTAAGAGAAGTTGACAACAGACAAAGACAATACTACAGATTAAAATTAGATTCGAAATACTCCTCGAATGAAAAAAACCCATTCAGCACAAGGTAGCTCTTGATTTGTTTTTTGTACTGATAGAAGTTAAGAGCTTTAATTCTAGCTGGCACGCAGTTGTAGAACTTTACTGCCAAATATCTTGAACCATTTCTGGATCTCTCAAGCCGGCCAAAGTCTGGTACAAGATTGTTGTTGTTTCTTGTTGGATAGTTGTGAATATCTTCGTGTGATCTGTATAGATCAAGATTTTGTTTTACGTACAACAAACACTGCATAAAGTACACACAAGGTAAAGTTAAAATTTTTAAATTCTTAAACGAATTTCGACAGTCTTCTCTATAACCAAGCCCAGAGATAATACGAATGCATTTTCTTTGTTGTCCAAACGCCTTATCAGTATGACAAGAATGACCCCAGGAAAGAATAGCATAAGCCAAAAGAGAATGAAAATTACTGTGATATGCTGTCAGAAGAGTTTCTTTGGAAGTTACCCGTACAAGACTCCTGAACAGGAACAGTTGTTGGGATAGTTTTTTTGAGAGATTAACAAGGTGTTGTTCCCAGGTTAATTCTGCATCTAGGTGTACTCCCAGAAATTTGACCTCCATTGCACATTGAGGTAGAAAGGACTGTACAATTTCACTGTTATTCCTTAGAGTAAAGTTAATATTTCGTAATTTGGAGTTGTTCAAGGATAGGCGATTGGCTCGAAACCATTGAAATAGTTCTCTTTCCGAAGTTTGGTAATCAAGACTGTCAATCTCTGAAGGGTGATAACTTATATAAAACGTTGTGTCGTCAGCAAACAAAACAGTATTGACTCCCTTGCCCTTACAGTATGCCAAGTCATTTATATAGATGAGGAATAAGATGGGACCTAATACCGACCCTTGAGGTACACCATACCTTAGAGATTGTTTTTTAGAATTACACTGCCCAAAGTGAACATATTGATCACGATCCGACAGATATGAATTAAGTAGTTGAATAGCATCAGCCTGAAAATTGTAGAATGGTAGTTTTTTTAGAAGAATGCTATGTGTAACGCAATCGAATGCCTTTGTGAGGCCTAAAAAGGATGCAAGAGTGTCAAGATACTTTTCAAAGCCTTGTAAAACATTACTAGTGAAGTGATCGATAGCCAAAGTTGTGGTCCTGTTCTTTTGGAATCCAAACTGGTTCAAGGCAAACAATTTGTTTGATTCAAAATAAAGACCATATTACAGAAAAACAACACACTTTTGATTTTGAAAATGTAAAAATTTTCGAAACAGAAAACAATACAAAAAAACGTGAATTTTACGAAATGATCGCAATTCAAAAAAATAAGAAATCTATAAATACGGAAGCTGATACAAAACACCTAAGCAAAATATATTATAACATCCTAAAATAACTCCCCAAACAAATTAAATATACACAAAATGAATCAAAAATAAATCACCACAGAAATAAGAAAAAAATAATAGTCAGGCAAGGACCCTTAAGGCAGAAAAAATTTTAAACCCTTTACCACCGCAACCCACAAAATAAAAATCAGTTTGAATAAAGATGCGACACTAAAAGCAAGGTTTTTGTTGCATCCTGTCAAAAAGTGAGCCATGGGTTAACAATATGTAGTTTATGTTGTGTTCCTCGCTAAAAACTTTAAATACATAAGGTATGTTTTAAACTTAACTTATTAATTTTGTGTTATAATATAGCAAGAAAAAATTTTTTCTGTTATAGTTATAGAAAAATCATTCGGAAGAAGGTCAAGTGTGACCGAAACGTCAATAAGATAAGATAAGATAAGATAATTTATTAGTAATAATATACAAATAGTACTTTTACAAGTCAAATAAATAAAATATTAAAATTTTGTCAATTAATTATTATCATTGATACAAATAAAACATTACACGATATTGATTCTTCCTCAAGAAGAAAGTTTTGGTAAAAAAAAAGCTAAGAGAAGCTGACAACAGACAAAGACAATACTACAGATTAAAATTTGATTCGAAATATTCCTCGAACGAAAAAAACGCATTCAGCACAAGGTGGCTCTTGATTTGTTTTTTGTACTGATAGAAGTTAAGAGCTTTAATTCTAGCTGGCACGCAGTTGTAGAACTTTATTGCCAAATATCTTGAACCATTTCTGGATCTCTCAAGCCGGCCAAAGTCTGGTACAAGATTGTTGTTGTTTCTTGTTGGATAGTTGTGAATATCTTCGTGTGATCTGTATAGATCAAGATTTTGTTTAACGTACAACAAACACTGCATAATGTACACACAAGGTAGAGTTAAAATTTTTAAATTCTTAAACGAATTTCGACAGTCTTCTCTATAACCAAGCCCAGAGATAATACGAATGCATTTTCTTTGTTGTCCAAACGCCTTATCAGTATGACAAGAATGACCCCAGGAAAGAATAGCATAAGCCAAAAGAGAATGAAACTTACTGTGATATGCTGTCAGAAGAGTTTCTTTGGAAGTTACCCGTACAAGATTCCTGAACAGGAACAGTTGTTGAGATAGTTTTTTTGGGAGATTACCAAGGTGTTGTTCCCAGGTCAATCCCGCATCTAGGTGTACTCCCAGAAATTTGACCTCCATTGCACATTGCGGTAGAAAGGACTGTACAATTTCACTGTTATTCCTTAGAGTAAAGTTAATATTTTGTGATTTGGAGTTGTTCAAGGATATGCGATTGGCTCGAAACCATTGAAATAGTTCTCTTTCTGAAGTTTTGTAATCAAGACTGTCAATCTCTGAAGGGTGATAACTTATATAAAACGTTGTGTCGTCAGCAAACAAAACAGTATTGACTCCCTTGCCCTTACAGTATGCCAGGTCATTTATATAGATGAGGAATAAGATGGGACCTAATACCGACCCTTGAGGTACACCATACCTTAGGGATTGTTTTTTAGAATTACACTGCCCAAAGTGAACATACTGATCACGATCCGATAGATATGAATTAAGTAGTTGAATGGCATCAGCCTGAAAATTGTAGAATGGTAGTTTTTTTAGAAGAATGCTGTGTAACGCAATCGAATGCCTTTGTGAGGTCTAAAAAGGATGCAAGAGTGTCAAGATACTTTTCAAAGCCCTGTAAAACATTACTAGTAAAGTGATCAATAGCTAAAGTTGTGGTCCTGTTCTTTCGGAATCCAAACTGGTTCAAGGCAAACAATTTGTTTGACTCAAAGTGATCATTAGCCTGATTTTTCAAAATTCGTTCATAAACTTTTGACAAGATTGGTAATAAAGATATGGGGCGATAATTGTTGCAGTCATCAATGGAGCCCTTATTCTTGAAGAAGGGTACCACCTTTGCAGTTTTGAAAACTTTAGGAAATGTACTGCAAGCTATAGATTGATTTATCAATATTGTTAGGGGCTGAACTATTATATCCTTGATTTTTTTAATAACTTTTGTGTTAATTCCGTCAATATCTTTGCTGTTACTATTTTTTTTTCTGAAATGGCCTTGTCGACATCACTAAAACTAACTGATTGAAATTTAAAGGACGGGATGTTTTTCAGTGGCATAGATTTTAGGTAATCTTCAAAAAGCTGTTGAAAACTTTCAAGTTTATTCATCACACATTCAGCAATTGAACAAAAGTGGTTATTAAAATCATTTGCATTTGGTTTTGAATTAGAATCAGAGGTATTATTGTTGCTTTTATTATTAATAAGTTTCCACATAGCTTGTTGAGGGTTACTGGATTTTTTTATAAATTCGTCATTAGCTTTAATTTTTGCAAGCCTGATTGATTTTCTGTAATTTTTTCTATATTCAATTATGGTACTCGTTGGCATGGTAATAGAATCTCTTTTATTTCATGCTATCATAAACTGAAGTCTATTACGCATCTCTTTTAAGTTATCATTGAACCAGTTTACTCCTTTATTGGGATAATTTTTATTGAATAGTCTTGATTTTTCTGGAAAAGAGATATTTATGCAATGTGTTAACGCGTCAATTAGCATTTTGAATTTAAGGTCAATATCCAAATTATCATCATTAACAAAATTAAAATTGTATTTGAGCATGCTTTGGTATAGATTGGAGAGGCCATCTTCTGTTATTGGCCTATAACATACTCTAGTTTGAAAATTTTTGGATGAATAGTCAGTCTGAAAAAAAATACCTTTGTAGTCTGAGATGTGCGTGAGATCTACTGGTTTTGCAATACCATCAATATTTGTGAAGATATTATCGAGACATCTATCACCACGAGTGATATGCATAACCAATAAAACATATGCAGTTTTATTAATAAAACGGATTTTACACCCAAGAAAACCAAAAACTTAAAAATTTCATTTCATAATCTTAAAATATATGATACAGAGATTTTTTTTAAATACTTTTTGGTTTTTAAACAATAACAATTTTGGTAAGTAGATTTAAAAAAAAAACAATACAGAATTTCAAAGACCGTAAGAGAAGACAAATTACCCATCATAATACTACATACAACTAAATTTTCTTATAATGGCATAATTAAGCCTTAAAAACTCTTATAAATATTCAAATATTTAAAATAACATACTAAGGTAGTTATTTCTATTAGGTGAATATGATGCAGCTTTAAAACTCCATCAAGCTCACTTATCAATAGCCAGAAGTTTGCAGGACAGAGCCGGTATGGGTAGAGCATATGGCAACATAGGTAACGCCTACTCTGCTGCAGGTTTCTACGACTCAGCTATTAAGTATCACAAACAGGAATTGACGATAAGCAAAGTAAGTAAGAATTAAGGACTTTTTATTAAATATGTATAGTTTTCAGTTTAATCAACAAACTGGAATTAACTTAACCTAAACGGACAATTTATATCGATGTTCATGGGTTCGCATCAATATTAACATTTTAATTATTTATATGAAGCGAAAACTGACTAAATAAATGTTGATGCTAAATTTATTTGATGTAAATTTCAGGAAGTTCATGACAGGAGTTCCGAAGCTAGCACTCATGGAAATTTAGCTGTGGCGTACCAAGCACTAGGAGCTCATGATATGGCATTACTTCACTACAGAGCCCATCTAGGTAAGCATTATACACGGTTGAACCTAAGCTTTAACAAGTTATTGACTTTAAAATGTGTTTTAATACTATTAATTAAGTTTCGTTAAAATTATTAAAACTGCTAATTCCAGGTATAGCAAGAGAATTAAAAGATACAGCTGGAGAAGCATGTGCGCTACTGAACTTAGCAAATTGTTTGAGTTCAAGATCAGAATTCGCTGAAGCAATTCCATACTATGAACAGTACCTGATGTTATCCCAGGAGTTATCTGACGTGGAGGGAGAAGCCAAAGCATGCCACTTTTTAGGTAAAAGAAAAAAAATCAAAATTGTAGTGTCACTTTTGATTTTAATGCCGAAAAGTAACTAATTTTTTTTATCAAACTATCTGCCGATTGATACGTGGATAAGTCAAGTTCTAGATTTAAAATAATATATTCAAAAAAGGACTAGAATACTATAAAACTTCATTCTATAATTTTAGGATATGTCCATTATTGCATTGGAAATTACAGAGAAGCAGTCCGATATTACGACCAGGACTTAGCTTTAGCCAAAGATCTACAAGATAAAATGAACATGGGCAGAGCCTACTGCAATTTAGGATTGGCTCATTTTGCACTCAATCAACTAGAGACATCTTTGGAGTGCCAAAAGTACTTTCTGGCTATTGCACATATGACTAATAATTCTGCAGGTTTGTTAATATTTTCTCCTTAGAACAAATTTATTTATTAATCATATCTTGAAATCACTTTAATTTTCTGTTCATTAGGTAAGTGAAATTTATTCCCTATTAATTTTAGGGAAATTTAGAGCATTCGGAAATATCGGCGATGTTTTAATAAAAATAGGAGAAACAGAAGAAGCTGTTAAGATGTACCATAGACAATTAGCTTTAGCACGAAGTAACAGAGACAGAACGATGGAGGCTGCCGCTTGTGGTGCTTTAGGGACAGCTCATAGGTTATTAAAAAGACTGGATAAAGCATTAGGTATTTAGTTTTAGTTTGCATGACAAATTAGATTGAACTTGTTTAATATCGATTTTCGAAATATAAACATATTTAACATACAATGTCAAGTCAATCCTGGAGCGGTAAATTATTGCACAAAGTCTAATAATTATTTCTCCGTCTTATAGGTTATCATACGCAGGAACTTACTCTCAGACAAGAAATGTCAGAATTAGCAGGAGAATGCCGAGCTCATGGGCATTTAGGAGCTGTACATATGGCACTGGGAAATTATACACATGCCGTTAAGTGTTATCAAGAGCAGTTAGAACGAGCTCAGGAGCTACAGGATTGCGCTGTTGAGGCACAAGCTTATGGGAACTTAGGAATTGCAAGGTATAAAAATACATAATTATTTTTTTGTACCATCATGTTTCTGTTAAGTTCCTTTTCTAACGCTGCTTGTGCTTTATAGACTGAACATGGCGCATTATGAAGATGCCATAGGCTATTTCGAGCAACAACTAGCAACTCTAGAAAGACTTAGCACATCCACAGCACAACTAGATAAAGGTAGAGCTTTTGGTAGCTTGGGAGATTGCTACGATGCTTTAGGAGATCCTGAAGAGGCTGCTAAATGTCACGAGCAGTATTTGTCGATAGCTTTAAAATTGAAGAGTCCTAGAGATCAAGAAAGAGCCTACAGAGGATTAGGTGAGTTCTGATTGTATATATAACAAACGGTCAAGTAGGAATTGCCCTGTTGTAATAAATATTTCCTTTTTTCCTTGGTAGGTAATATACTATTTTTTGTTTTAGGACAATCTCAAAGATCCTTAGGTAATCTTCAACAAGCTTTAGTTTGTTTAGAAAAACGGTTAGTTGTTTCTCACGAACTAGGAAGTCCCGAAGCTAAAGCTGCGGCTTATGGTGAGCTAGGTCACCTTCACGCAACCTTAGGCAACCTTGAGCAGGCAGTATCCTGTCTGGATCATCAAAAAAATATTGCGAGAGATTTAAGTAAGTAAAAAATAACATGAACCTCTATTATTACCATTTTTCTCGTTTGCTTGCAATAAATGTATTTATTATAATAATTTGGTTATTTTAGACGACAAAATAATGGAATCAGAAGCTTTATGTGGACTAGGAAATGTTTATCATCAAATGGGAGAATATGCAACAGCATTAAAGTATCATCAAAATGATCTAGAGATAGCTGAACAGTTAGATATGCCTAGTTTACAAAGCAGAGCTTGTGGAAATATAGGTATAGAGATTTTTTCACTGGCAATGTTTCTTTTTTTTTAATTCTATTTGTTACTAACTAAGAAGATAAGCTTTTACTAAACATATACATATTTGTCTCGTAGGTAACGTTTATGAAGCTTTAGGTAGTCTAGATCAGGCTGTAAGATACCAAGAACAACATTTATCTATAGCAATGAGTACAAATGATCAAATAGCAAAAACTTTGGCTTACAGTTCTTTGGGAAGAGTCCATCAGTTATTAGGAAATAGAGCTCAAGCAATTTCGTATCTCACACAAGGTCTTTGCATCGCGGAAGCACTTGGAAGAAGAGATGAAGAGGTAAATTTATACAAAAGATGTAACTTTAAAATTTTTGTAGGACATCTGGTATATTTACATCTTCTTCTTTTAGGCTAAAATCAGAAATAGATTAGGCTTGGCCCTCTATGCTAATGGTGATCTAGAAGGAGCTCAAAAACAACTAGAGAGTGCCACGCATATTTTGGAGAGCATTCGGAGAGAGATAAAAAACAGTTCAGAGTATAAATTGTCTCTCTTTGAGTTACAGTCGTCTAGTTATCAAGTTCTGCAAAGAGTGTTAGTTTGTAAGTATTTTGAACGGACAAAATTACAACAAAATTTCCATTTGCCACATAAGTGGTTGAAGATAACGTTATTGTTTAATAGTGTTGACAATTAAATTATGGATTAAATGTCAGGTTTCATTTTTTGTTTGCCTTATAACAATAAACATAACTAAAATTCCTTGAAACTGGTTACAATTAGATATAAATTTGAGCTTGGCATCCAAATGTTTATTATTTAGATATTGTAACATTAAGTCTGATTTTTCTCCTTTTAAGGTCTCAATAAGTCTGATGATGCCTTAGTTATAGCAGAAAGGGGAAGAAACAGAGCCTTCGTAGACCTTTTACTAGAACGACAGGGACTCAACAACCATAAATCAAAAAATAAGGGAAGTAAAAGTGATATTTTGGGAATTAGTACTTTGGATCATTTGAAAGACATCGTTAACAGACAGAGGGCAGCTGCATTGTACTATAGTATTGCAGCTGGATTTTTATACGCTTGGTTAATTTTGCCCTCGAAAGGTTAGTTCATGTGTTTTATTAAAACAGACAGATATTAATATAAACTTTTGATTATAGAGTTAAAACTATAAATATTGCCAAAAAAGTCAAAATGTTGACTTGAATGTTCCTACCAAAGCTATTTAAATTCTTTTTCCGATTAGTAAAGGTCAATTTTTATCTTTGTTTTGCATTTCAGGAGTTGTTAAATTTCACTCTGCTTCCTTAATGGAGTGTCAAGACTCTCCAGATAATTGTGACAACACCGATCCAATCCCTAGCGGTACAGGTTTGATAGAAAAATTGGTGTCATCAGTACGAGACAGTCTTGGTCTCGAATTAAGTCCTTGCACTACAATCGCGGAAGATCAATATTTGGATGATAATTTATCAGAAAGAACTGGTAAGCAACTCCCTATCTAAATCACCCATTACTCTAAAATATTTTTCCAATTTTTTTCTTTTTAGGTTTTCTTCGTATGGTTAACAGACATCATCTTATGAACTCTAGTAACTACTCTTTAAGTTCACTATTTTCGTTGGGCAGTGTAGGAGGTTCAGTAGCTTCCTTACAAGGGAGCACCAGATCTAGTTCCAGCGCACAGGGTTCCATGAAGGTTTCCAGAAGACAGTCATGGAAAGGACCAACGTGTCTGCATGCATTATACACTTTGTTATTGCAGCCTTTTGAGGAATACTTACCTACTAAGGGTAAGGAAAATTTAATTCATTTTTGAAAACATAGTTTGTCACAAAATAAGTAGCTTTACTGTTTATGCCAGATATCTTGGAAATGTTATTCTTCACAATAATTTTAGCTTCAAACTGTAAGAACGCAGCCAACAAAAGAGAACTGATTCTAGTCCTTGAAGGCGATTTATACCTCGTTCCCTTTCCTGTACTCAGATCAGCTAATGAAAATTCAGAATATCTATGTGAAAGATTTTCGCTATTAGTAGTTCCTAATTTAATGTCTTTGAAATCTGGGAGAACGAGGAAGCAAGATACAGATCAAGCTGTGAGTATTTTTTAAATAAAATTTCTTTCAGGAATAGAAAATAACGCTTGACAACTTTTTTAGGTTCGTAGTCTTATAGTGGGTAATCCTAAAGTACCCTTAGCAGTAACAGATCACTGGGGCTGGAAAGACATCCCCCAAGCCGAGCAAGAAGCTACAATGGTTGCAGAACTTCTCCAAACGCAGGTTTTGGTTGGCAGTGGCGCTACAAAAGAACAAGTTTTGGCACAGATACAAGACGCAGAATGTGTACACTTTGCTACGCATGTGTCATGGAAGTTGTCTAGTTTAGTACTGAGTCCAGCGGAGGTAAGGTTTAGATCTCTCTCATTACTCAATAGTGCCAGTAGTATCATTAAATGTTTGGAAGTGTTTAAATTACTTATATATACGAGAGTTGTGCAAAGTATCAAACCGTTAAATTAATACTTGGATCTTGTAGAATTAATTCAAAACATGCCACTTCTAGGTACTGGATCAATCGCCAACAAAGAGGCTTTACATGACCGATAACTCCGAAGAAGATGAACATACCGACGTTTCGATAAGTGCTGAGCTACCTCCTCTTTCCGAGTTCTTGCTTAGCGCGGCTGATATTTTGTCTTTGAAATTATCAGCTAGATTAGTGGTGGTAAGTATAGTACAAATGTTAAATGATAATAAAATTTTATCTCCAATACTGTGAAAAAACTTATTATTTTTATTTAAAAAAAAAATGAAATTTATAGGTGAGTTCCTCTCATACTAGAGATCAACAAGGTTGGGCTACCTCAGATGGTTTAGTAGCTTTGGTTCGCGCACTTTTAGCTGCTGGCGCTCAAGCGGTATTAGTATCTTTGTGGCCTGTACCTGATACTGCAACAAAAATTCTTCTAAGGTAAAAAATTAGCCAATAAAATATAAAAAATAAATTTATCAAATAAAATGAAACTCGCATGGGGCAAGGATTTATAAAATTCCCAAAAAGGTATTTAAAATGAGAATCTTGAACATATTTTTCTTCATTCTCATAGTCTCACGCCTATAATATTGGAAAGCTGGTAACTTCTAAACTGTTTTTAGTCTTCTAATAAAAGTTATAATCTATATATTAACGATATATTTTTATTTTAGAGCATTTTATTCAGCGATGTTGCAAGGAACGAGGGCAGCGAAAGCTTTAAGTGAGGCAATGCAAACTGTTCAACACACAAAACATTTTGCGCATCCCGCCAATTGGGCTGGATTTGTATTGATAGGATTAAATGTTCGATTATCAAATAAGGTTGGTAATATTCTACTACAAATCGCAAAATTGTCTCAAAAACAATCAAAATCTTGATTTGTTGTAAAACATTCTGAATTATACGCTTAATATATTTTCAGGTAGCATTAATGGGCCAAGCCTTATGCGAATTATTACAAGTTCCTGATAAATGTCGAGACGCTTTGAGAGTAACACTTCATCTAGTCGAGAAAAGTTTACAAAGGATTCATCGAGGGCAAAAGAATGCTATGTATACAACACAGAAGTCTATTGAGAATAAGGTGAGATAAAAACAAATAAAAAATGTATGTATTAATAAATTAAATATCTTTAGATCCATATCAATATTATACGATACCAGGCTTATGTTTAGATGTTATTCTGGGAGAGTAGGTGGTTGAAAAAACCTTTTCTATTTTTACTAGTTTAGACATATTATTATTTGTTATATTGTAGGTTGGTAGTCTGACTGGCTGGAAAGAACTTCTAATGTCCGTAGGATTTAGATTTGAACCAGCATCTAACGGTATACCAAGCAGTGTCTTTTTCCCTCAATCTGATCCAGATGAGCGACTTACTCAATGTTCGGCGAGTTTACAAGCACTCTTAGGTAAAAAAACAGAAACTTTGTTACAAAAAATATACCTATTTTAAATTTCCAATATATAAGATAATAAATTTTTTTTAAGGCTTATCGAGCACATCTATCATGGCTCTTTCTAAGCTAACTACTAATCCCGATGTAGCGGATGACATTATTGCTGTCATTCAGTCGGCTCTATCTCAATTTTCCTCAAAAACAGTTGAAAATGATAGCGTTGAAGTTGGTCTTAATGTAAGGTAAGTAAATTTTCTTGAAATAAATTTTGATCTATACTCATATAATTAGGTTTTGAAACGAGTTAAAGAAAAATCAAATAAGTTAGGACTATTTTATTTTAGATTATGGAGAGTACCCGGGTGTCACGAATTATTGGCATCATTGGGATTTGATCTTTGTGACGTGGGACAAGACAAAGTGACCTTAAGAACTGGGAAGCAAGCTAATAAAAGAAATATACAATTTACATTGCAGTCTTTATTAGCTTTGTTTGGTATGTATGAGTATATTTTATCTCTGTTATAATTTTTTTTTCTAAATATTGCTATCAAAAATATTTATTCAATCTTTTTTTTAATAATTTTCAGATACTCAAGAAGCACCGAAAAGTCTTACAATAGATTCCTCAAGTAGCTTAGAATCTCTAGCATCAGTTGACAACGATTATCCACATTCAGACAACGAAATATGTTCTACCCCTCAACCTACCCCTAAAGTAATACCAAAAAGAGTACCTCCTCCGTTTAGCAGGACCGTCCTGCCACATAAAAGACTTGGGGGAGCTTTTACATCGTATGTCAGGAGGAGAGGTAAAAAAGCTTAAGAATTTTTTAGCAGAATAATAAATACATTCGAACACTTTTTTATTTTCTTTTAGGTGAACCAGATGGACGCACTGCCAACCCTTCAGATACCAAAGCAGCACCAGATATCAAACCTAGGAAAACAAATACTCTTGCTAGACCTGGAGGAGGGGAATCAGATGCAGCATTTACTCCTAGCCCTCCGGTTGTAATGCAATCTGAGAATTCAACTATGGCTTTGTCATTGGCTCATCAAACAAGAATTAGGTTTGTAAAATGAAACAAAAATAATAATGATAATAATAATAATGTCTTTATTTCTAAATATTCAACTACATATTATTATTAACATTATATTTAGAAAAAGGCGAAGTTCAGATGAGACATCGTGGTGAGCCTCCCTGATCATACTCAACCTATGAGTTATTATTTTTGTTACCCTATACTGATTATGTGGCTCACGTTAGGCGAAGATGATAAGGAAATTAAAATAAAAGTATTTATACAAAAACAGAAAAAATAAGATAGATACAGAGGAAATGATCAGCTCTTACTCATTATAAATTTAATATAATTTATTTTAAAGGCAGATTGTGAAAGCCCTTTTAATATATTTAAATTACTTTTATAGTAGATCGAGGCACCAGCACCTCGACTTAATCTATCCTGCCTTACCAACAAATATCCAGGAATTCTGATCTCATCAGAGCTGATGCTGTTGATTAGCCATGTTTCGGTAACAGCCACTACATCGTATTCACCACTTTGAACAATCTTGAACTCGCTAAATTTAGCTACTAACGAATGAACATTAAGATGAGCCAAACTAAATTTCTGCATAAGAGCACCAATCAAATTACCTCTGTTCTATTCATTTTATATAACAACAAAAAAAAATAATCAGATATATTCTATATTAAAATAATAATAATAAAAAAAAAACAGTCAGTAAGCTCAAAAAAGGAAAACAATATATATATATATATATATATATATATATATATATATATATATATATATATATATATATATATATATATATATATATATATATATATATATATATATGTCTTCAGGTTAAGAAGTGTGGACCCGGTCCATATTAATTATTTGGTTAACGGTAATTTAATATTATTCAAAATTTTGTAAATCATTGGTACTCTCTATGCATACCTTTTTACTGTTGTGAGATACAAATATATCACCACGACTAGTCCAGGCATTGTTTTTATAAATGTCACGCACTTTAAAATATAGATCGTACTGAAATTTTGTCAGCATTTCACTCACTAGTATACCACAGTTTTTAAATTGGTTTTTGCGCATAAAATATATCATCACGTTTCCACTATGTAACAAATTCATTGTCACCTTTACTATTTAACGCTTATTCTGAAGAGGTCATATTGGAGAGTCTTGAATCTGAAACAGCAGGGATAAAAGTAAACGGAGTTTTAATCAACAATATTAGGTATGCAGATGACACCGTAATAATAGCTGATAGTTTGAAAGACCTAGAAAAAATAATGAATAAAATATTAAGAGTTAGTGGAGAATATGGACTCTCTCTTAACACGAAAAAGACCACGTTCATGATAATTAGTAAAAACAACACCATTAATAATGAAACCCTAATAGTAGGAGGCCAGCACATAGAAAGAGTTAAGAAGTACACTTACTTGGGAACCCTAATAGCAGAAAATAATGACTATACCGTCGAAATAAAAACCAGAATCGAGAAAGCACGTGCCAACTTTATTAGAATGAAAAAGGTTATCTGCAGCAAAGATCTAACGTGAGCCCTGAAAATACGACTGACTAAATGTTACGTATACAGTGTTCTATATTATGGAATGGAAGCATGGACACTGAATCGAAGGGCAATGAGAAGACTTAACTCTTTTGAAATGTGGACCTATAGAAGAATTCAGAGGATTTCGTGGGTGGATTGAGTTACAAACGCCGAAGTGTTGAGAAGAATAGGGAAAGAAAAGGAAGTCGAGATAACAGTAAAACAGAGAAAACTGCAATATTTCAGACACATTATACGGGGAGAAAAGTACAGCATCTTACGGCTATTAATCCAAGGCAAAATAGCGGCGTAGGACGACGACGAATTTCATGACTAAAAAACCTAAGGGAATGGTTTGGATGCAGTTCAAAACAACTATTTAGAGCAACTGCCTCAAAAATTAAAATAGCTATTATGATTACCAACCTCGGCAATGGAGAAGGCACTTGAAGGAGAAGAAGAACAAATTCGACTGCGACCACACGCATTTTATTTTGATTTTGGGACCGAGAATTTGCTGTTGAATGGATTTTACCGATGCGGATGCAGGAACTAATGTCCCTTTTTTGTACATCCAAACCCAGATGTGATGTGGCTACGTCACATATGTCATCGATGAGATGTTGTTGTCCTTTTTCAGGAATTCCGTGAAAAATTAATTTTTTTTTTAATTATTTATTTTTTCATGATGTTCATATTCGCTTTGGATATCAAAATGCTTTTACAACAAAATGTAGTTTAAAAGTATATTACCTATAATTTATTTTTAGAAACCTGTATTCACAATCCGACACAAAAACTGATAGTATGAGACCAGACAGTTCCAGTTCCGCAAGTTCTGCTACTGACTGGGAGAGTGGCCACGCTACTGTATTAAGACGGCAGACTCAAAATCAGGTAAATGCAATCAAATCAAAATAATACATGAGAAACACTAATTATATTAAATATCTTTCGAATGTTGTTGCTTGCTGTTATTTACAGTATATCTTTTATTTGTCGCAGATGCCTCCATTGCCACCTCCAAGAACCACCAAACCGCTTGTGGATCTAGCTCTCTACAACAATTTACCAGCTGGAATATTTGAAAATAGTTCAGACAGTGAACTAGAAAAAATGGAAGCAAAAATGTTTAGTACCCCTACTAACACTAGAGGAAAAATTACATTTAAAAAATCCAGGAATCCTATGTGTACACTGGATAGGCTTAGCGTAAGAACTGAGGTAATTTTAATGCTTTTTGGAAAAGTTCTCGCAGTACATTGGTATTTATTTTTTAAGGTGTCTCCTCCTACCCAATCCACCTTACATCAACTACCAGTCTCAGGACCTCGAAAACCAATCACTCTCCCTAGCGAAGAAACACTTCCTTCCAATGAACGCCTATTGTATTTCTCACCTAATGAATCAGATGCATCGGCGACTCTGTCTTCTCTTGTGTCAATGGCCGCTGGTGCTGTGGGTGGACCTCTGGCTAGCACAGTGGGAGGCGCTTGCGAATCTGAAGAACCAGAATTGGTTGGAGTTAAGGCTGACACGTCAGTAGGTGTAAAAGCGGGCAGTGCTGCTGCGCTACATGACACGATTTTAGCAACTCAGTTGAGGCATATTAATAGAGAGTTAACTCCTACTATTTCAGAGGTTTGTTTATTTATAATAATTTTCCATTTTAAAGAATTTTTAACCTTAGATAACAAACTTTATAGTTGTGTACATATTTTTTTAGGTATATCATGAAAGAAATATTGGTCTTGGTTTGGCCCCGCCTCTATCCAAATTACTTTTAAACCAATCAAGTAGTTCCGCCCCTAAGACTGATAATACTGTTTTAGAAAAGATAACATTGGGTAAGTTAAAGGTAAAAATTATGTCTTTCATTATTATAAAACTTAGTTGTGTCATGTGAATAATTATTTAATAATTATTTTTCAATTCAGATTCTATCTATTTCAGGAATATTGGATGATGAAGATATAAGCAACGAGGTAAACAGTTCACAGTGCCAAAGATGTAAAACTGAAAACTGTACATGTCAAAAATTAAAATCGAGCAAGCCCTGGTTAACTGAGAATGCCAGCGCTTTACAACAAATTCAAAGTTCGGATTTAACTACTGCTGATATTTTGGAAAGGGAGGTGAAAAATAAAAAAGTTTTAAGGTAAGCTTTTATATATATATATATATATATATATATATATATATATATATATATATATATTGTTGTATTCGTAACCACGATATACAATCTGGGAAATCGACCTAAAACTTTACAGCGGTGTTTCGTCCACGATACCAACGGTTGGATTCATCAGTGGGGTCCGCCGGCATCTTTCCCAGACACCCTGTGTTGACGTACTTATATATAGTTGGAACTGATATTTGTACTTATTTTCGGGCGTAACGTGTCGGTAGGATATTGATTATTTGTGGCATTTCTCTTTATCGACCAGACATCATGATTTTAATTTTAATCCGTAGTACTACGACACGCCCCCCTTCAGGCAACCATTTTCCATATTGATTCGTGATCAAGACACAATCGGATATTATATGTTTTATAGATAGGGGGGAACGACAGGACAGACATTGAGGGGGATCCTCGTTTTTAAGAAGGAAGGAATGAGTCATTCTGCATTGTCCAGTAGCGATTCTCTTCCACACGACATTTTCCCTTCTGGACAGTTGGGGAAAGTGATATGTCTCTGAGAAGTTTCTTTTAATGTGAAAGAGTTTATTGGGGTTTTCTAGAGATTCCCAACGAACCTGCATAATGTTGCGAATGATGTTATCAATGTGTCTATTGAATTCTTTAGGGTTGAGTAGAGAGGAAAGGGGTGCCTTCAAGGATTGCAGATTTAGCTTGAGTGTCGGCTAATTCATTCCCATCTATGCCGATGTGGCTCGGGGCCCACATGAAAGCTATGTACAGATTACGTTGGGATCCCATTTTAAGAAGGTCGAGAATTTGATTCGTGAGAGGGTGGGATGTGTTGATGGCTTGGATCGATCTGAGGCAGCTGAGGGAATCCGAAATGATTAGATGATTGGGGGTGGAGGAGTGTTTAATTACTTCTCTGATGCATTGCTTGATGGCAAACAACTCAGCTGAAAAAATGGATGAAAGGGGATTTAATCTTGTTTTGTTGCATGAAAAGCTGGTTACGGCGGCTAAGCCTACACCTTGATCCGATTTGGAACCATTGGTACACGATAGTTTGAAAGCTTTGAACTTTGAGTTAATTAGGATAAGGAAGTGTTGCTTGATGATGGAAGGTAAAGTATTGTTCTTATCACACTGTAGAAGATCAAAATTGATTTCAAAGGGGGGAAAATCCCAGGGGGAGAAGATCTGAGGGAGGACGGAGGTGGTATTGGGAATGGATATGTTATGGGAGGCTATAAACGCAGAGGCTCTATCATTGGCACCCAATGTGACATTTGAGATAACCGGGAAAATGAGAAGGATTAAGGATTTTATCATGATCCAAAAGGAATGGCCTAAATTTGACAGATATGACGTATTTTATAAGAAGAGAGGAACGTCGGAGACACAAAGGAGGAGTGTTAATAAGGCATTGAAGACCGACTATTGGGGAGGTACGAAATGCACCAGTCGGTAAGCGTAGGGCTTGGTTCTGGATAGGGTCAAGGGAAGAGATGTATGAGGGTCTAGCCGAGTCATAACCAGTGCACCCATAGTCCAGCTTATGGAGAATTGTATATTTTGAGGAGCGTGTGGAAATCTGAACCCCAGGTGGTATTGGAGAGAAACTTTAATAAATTGAGGTCCTTGAAGCATCGAGCGTTAAGGGAGGCAATGTGAGGGCGCCAGTTAAGCTTATCATCAAATATTCTGGGAGTAAAATTAAAATATAAAAAAGAATAAGAATTTTATTTTTGAATTATAGCATATTTTATAGTGTTTTTTAACCTTTTATTTTTGTAAATGAATTATGTATACCTTTTTTATGTACATTGTAGGATTTTATGTTTTTATGTTTTTAGCAATTTGTCTCCTGATGAAGCTATAAATAAATAGCGATATAGAGGGATTTTTTTTTTGAAAATTGATTTTTCTTTAACTACACACCGATTCCCAATAATTTACGCTCACTTTTATGTATAAGTCCGGTCCATATATTAAAAAACTATATATATATATATATATATATATATATATATATATATATATATATATATATATATATATATATGTTATGTCGAATCGAACATTGTCACGAGTGTGATGTGTATCACGTATGTGTGCTCAGTCCTCAGGACCGTAAGGCAACTGACGGTTCGGTGAAATCTCATTCACTATCTTCTAAGCTTATTGTACCGCGTCTGTGGGCTAACTGACGCTTACGACTCGGGTGCTGTTGGTCCCGTGTGTATGTGGGGAGCGTTCGATGGTTAGATGTTTCTGGCTAATCACGTTGCGAGCCCTACTGCGTGTCATCGGCCTTATTGTCAGTATTGCCGAGTTGTGATCCGTTTCTTTTCTACCTTCTACTGCTTGATATTTCGTAAGCAGGTTTTTCCAATTTTTAGGCAATCGCTGACTATCATTGCTGCTATTTAATTTGTTGGGCCTCTTTGCAATTTTGACGGTTTCTCTTCACGCTACGTGAGCTACTTTACAGTCCTTAGAAGGACTTAGCACACACATGGGATATCCGGAAATAATTATTCACAACCTTGTCTGATGGGTATATCAACCATTTATTCTTCAGCCAACACTCTCACCAGTGAACTGATATTGTAGAGTAACTTAACACCGCAATTTCTAATCTAGAATTTACATTTTTACAAAAAATTATTATTTATAGATCTGAGCAAAGAGAAAAAGAAGAACAAGAAACAAAAAGATTATCCCCTTTTTCCGAAATGTCCCGAAGAGATGAAGGCGATGGAAGAAGCATTGCCGATTCTACGTCATCGAGTTATAAGAATACGCAGTTCCTGACTTATCACGGAGCCGCAGACAAAAATAAAAATAAGCCTAGCGCTAAAGTTAGGACAATACCGAAACAAAGACGAAACATACAAAATTAAAATCTGAGTCTTTATATTACTATGCAATTATAGTCACTATTTAATTGTTTAAGA
The DNA here is from genome assembly GCA_034092305.1 of Diaprepes abbreviatus. Classification (NCBI taxonomy): domain Eukaryota; kingdom Metazoa; phylum Arthropoda; class Insecta; order Coleoptera; family Curculionidae; genus Diaprepes; species Diaprepes abbreviatus. Next base: position 14,234,723 of record JASJET010000054.1, read on the forward strand.
CAAGGAGGGCAAGAAGTAAAGATATTAGATAGATCTATAAGGAAGTCAATAGTGTAACTTAGTAGAACAGCTGAGTGGTATTTTGGTTTCACTGCTGCCATCGGTTATACATAATGTGAGGCAATTAAGTTCTGAGAATTTTGTGTTGAACTTAGTGGAAATTGAGTTATGAAGAAACTATTTTTAGATTCCTTTACAACAGTATACATCGTTTTCAACGTCTATCCCATCACTGGGAGCATGGTCCGTAGTAGTCTAAACATAGATTCATTAATTCACGTGTCCAAGAGTTTCCTTTCTTGTAAATACTCCAAATGGATGGGTTAGTCACAAGCAGGGGCACTGTCATGATAGATTCGATAGGTCAGCTGCTTCAAAACTTGTTGTACATTGTTCTACAACTGTTTAGCTGGGAGAAATGAATTCGTGCTACATTACTTCCTGGATATCGAGGAAAACTATGAAGAAGGCCTTTAATTTCGTTTTTGACATCTTCGTTTTCTACGACCGCTATCCATCTCTCCCCATGTTTTTTTTTTTTAAGAAAAAGAGTAGTCTGAAAGTAACTAGACCCTACTACTCTCAATCTTCTCTCCCTTTAGCTTTGGGCCTTTCAGCCATGCAGCCAATCACATTTATTATAAAATCGTTCAATTTGCAATTTAATATATTTAAATCTTTCGGCTTTCCCAAGCGGTCACCCGGCCAAATACTTACCGCGCTAGTTGCAGATTAATTTCTGTGATCGCACACAAACCCGTTCAGCCACAGAACATGTATTGCAGACTACCTTTTCGATAAACAGTCTTTCTAATGTATTTTTGTACTCATGAAATTTCTGCCCATTTTTATCAGATTTAAGAAGAAATTTAATCACCAACATTTTTACAACATTATACAAAAATTCGCTACTCCTTCCAACACTTACCTATTCAAGCCACTGCTGTTATTAAAAGAAAAGTTATGCCAATTTCTCAGAACGTAACGGCCATATCCAATCCCTCATTCACAAAAAATATATAGATTAAGGCAATATTTGTATGGCAACACTGTAATATGCAATGTAAAATATTTCTACAACAGGGTTGTAATTTTCATTTTAAATCGTAGCTTTTAAGGAGATTGACTGAAAAAATTGATAGGTACAGTATTTATATATTTCATTAATTTTAATTTTACTTTTCAATTTTATATTTAAATATTCAATTTTCTAAATGAATATACAGAGTGACAACAGGTAAACTTATAAAAAAATATTTAAACTCAAAAAATATGGAGCGACAAATAAATTTGTGTTGAACTTTTCTTTCAGTTTTTAATAATTCGATTTTTATTACTATTGTCACTAAAAAGCTAAAAAGTAACGTTGAAAATTGCTGCATACTTTATATAATCACCCTGTATAAGCCTCTTTCGTAAGAAAATATTTGAAGTCGAATTTTCTGAAATCGTCAAACGAAGAAGATGAAGTATTTTAAAGTTTCTTAAAAGCAAATAACTATTTTTTATATATACATGGTGATATTGATATGACAGTATTAAAAAGTTTTCATTTTTATGATTTGTTCAAAATATGTTTACAGTGTAGGAAAAGCTTTGGGTCCAAAAAATAACGGCAGCGCTGTTTCGTCCTAGTATGGGACTTATCAGCCCAATACGTTGGGTACAAACCATCATATCGCATCTGTGTGCTATAGACAGATTTTGCAGTTGAAAAATAGTAAATAAGACATACTGGCGACATCTAAAATGTTTTAAAAAACACGCATTAGTAGTGCGACACGTTACGTAAACTGCGGAATTCGTGGTTGGTTTGGTTGCCGACGCCGAATAATGCGACTTCTATCCTTGGAGTGGCACGTTTCGTGTTTTGATATATTCCTTTTTTAATTTACCGTCGCGCCATCACATGGCGGTTTGATACAACATTGTTGGTTTGTGCTGCTCGTGTATTATTGAGTGATCCATCGAGATGTCGCCACTGTATCTTATTTACTATTTTTCAACTGTGAAATCTGTTTATAGGACACAGATGCGAGATGATGGTTTATACCGAACGCAATGGCCTGGTGAGTCCCATCCTAGGACGAAATAGCGCTGTCGTCATTTTGCGGACATGGAGCTTTTCCATTATCTTGGAGATCTCCGCACTTTTTAACATGAGAGTAATATTTATCCACTGTCTTTATGTCCGAATAGCGAGAATGTCCTATTTTATTTCTGTTATATATATATATATATATATATATATATATATATATATATATATATATATATATACAGCTCCACTGACGAGATCATGAGGTGATCGAAACGCGTATGGAGAGAGAGGACCAGAGCGATATTTGCAGGAAATAAACTGTGTAAATATTTTTTATATTCTCTGCCTGAAAGGAGAATTACATATACAGGTCTGGAAAATCTCAACCAGAAACTCGACGTTTCTTAAGTATGATAAAGAAAATACTATATTATTTTCAAATCAGAATGAGACAGAAGATAAGCATCTTGTAAGCATCGACATACGTTTAAATTACCAGTTTGGCCCTCGGATGAGGGGTAATACAATGCTGGCGCGGTGAGAGCGGGCGGTAGCATATGCCACGCTCAGCACAACAAGAGCATGCCAAGTTATTTGCTTTCAATCAGGCCATCGAAACGTAAGTACCGTGTTTCGCGCCAAATTTTTTTGTTACAATGGAAGTTTATTCCACGGAACAAAAAGAGCAGATTATTAAGTAGTACACTATTCTGGTAAATAATCAGAAGATTTGTATTTACGTGCGAAAATCATCCTATTCCTTGAAAATTTAGAATTTCGGAAATTATTAAAAAATTTGGGACAATCGATTGTCTCAAATTTATAAAAAATGCACTAATAATAATGAGGAGCAATTGGTTCCTCAAATTACTGAAGAAAGAGTAAATCGGAAGACTGACGTTTGTAGTTCGGCAGAAATTAATTTTCCTTGCAATAGTATCGTAATTGCCTAAGAACTTGATATGAACGCTCGAACAGTTCGGAATATTTTAAAGCGGAACAAATATCGCTGTTACAAATTGCGAATAACTCAAGAAATTTTTCCGAAAGACCAGGAAACACGTGTTACATTTATTTTTTACCAGAATAAAAGTTTATTTTTGAGAATGATTTTTAATTTTAAAGTGGTCTATTAGCTTAATTTCTTAGAAATTACCGTTGCGTTTCACTAATATTTTTATTAGAATAAATGTTTATTTTGTAACAAAAATATCAATTTTCTTTACACTCAACGGCCAACAAAACTAATTTTTTTGTATTTTGACTATTTGATGTATTTAAAACAATAAATGTATCAAATAGTCATTAAATATTCCAAATTCCGTCGATTACGTTATAAGTTTAGACTGTTTGTCTTCGTGTTGCATGGAAGTTGGCGGGGGTAATATTGGGCGTAGGCGTTCCCTACGATCTATGACCTAACCTGAAACAAGTTAGACGGGCTTAGTGGGTTAGAATTTGAGGAAACGGCCAAAATAATTTGTAATTAAGAAATTTAAAATAGAATGTTTATAGTAACGTTTCTATTAAACCTCGATAATATAAACGGTCAGTCTATTCTTTCTGAAGTTTCGTCTCAGGTCAAAGGCAACAGTGTTATAGTTGCGTCGCGCCCAGTTACAATTCAACGATTACAAAATTGGGCTAAACAGAAAGGCAGTAATATATTTTCGCCTTACTCTGGTGTGTAAAATACAAAAAAAGCATGTTATCCACATGACGAGTATCTAACTTTTACTGAATCAAAAGCCGAGGTTAAATTCCAAGGCTTACTGGATCATACAGTGGATCGAATTATATTGCTTCAATTAGACGCCCTTGGACAAATCGATAAATTAGATTTGTAGATATGAGTTTCATTTGCAAATGGGGCTTCGATGGACTGTCAGGTCAGAGCCAGTACAAAATGAAATTCACTGATCCGAATATTTCTGATACAAACTTATTCCTAACCTCTCTTATTCCACTTCAATTAGCAGGTATTAACACGCAAACTCAACAAGAACAGATTGTGTTGTACAATTCCAAATCCTCCTCTACTTTGAATTGCGGGCCTTTGAAATTTGAATTTATTAAGAAAACCGAACAAAAATCTTTAACGAAAATAAAAAATTATGAACTCGAACCAGACAACTTGCACCATATAAAAGAGTTCGCTTTGCCACCCGAGCTTCAGTACAGTACAACTTATCTATGACGATGATAGACGGTTAGGTGAATGCTTTGGCTAGAGCGAAATCGGTCCAACGTTATTACCTCTGCCAAACAACATCTCAATTCAACAACATTGATACTGTGTCCCAGTAAATACAGAGTATTTCAAGCTACAACTGTTAGTTCTGCACGCATGTATTAGATTCTTCGAATGCTGCTTGTATTTGTCATATCAACGTGACACACAGCAGTAGCAAGCTCGTAAGCAGAAAGACAAAGAGGTGAAGCACAGACAAAGGCTACCATCCAACAGGCCTTTAAGGAGAGAGATTAGGACTTCTTGTTGACATGCCAAAGAAAATGTTAGGAAGCACTAACGATGGCAACATAGTTCGACGTTTCTTCGAGAACAGTGATGAGTCAGCCATTATAACAAGAGTAAAGCGAAAACTGATCCTCCGGTTTCCCGTCATTTTGCAAACCATTGGAAGCCGACATTAAACTGCAATAGAGAAGATTTGGAAATACAAACTTCAAATAGCAAGATTATTCTTCAAAGGATATTCTTGGTACAACATTCCAACAGGAATCCACAAATGACTTACTCCATTGACCAGACATCATAGCATTTGCAATATTACCGATAGGTAAACTATCGAAAGATGCACAAAAATCAACGGACAAGTTGATAAGAAACTATCGCCTAGACTTTGCCCGAAAATCTTCTCGAGAAAAAATATGGAGGATGTGTTCCAAAACTTTTGGCGTCGATGGATCCTTACACGGTTTTTGATATAGTAAGGATTCGGATAACAATTCATACGTATTGGAGAATGAGAAAAGACCTGTTAACAAAGAAGGCAGTGATTAAAAAGTTCTTTTTATTATTTTTATTACAGTCGTATTATTTATTCATTTATATGAATCAATAAATATTATATTACTTACAAATTATTTGCATTGATATTTATTACGAAGTCTTAAGTATAGAGGAAAAAGTACTTTCGCCTTTTTAACGATTATCGATATCCATGTATTTATTATTATAGTATTATATTTAAAATTTACCATGAAGTCAAGCGCAATATTTTATTCATGGAAATACAATTATTCTTTTTATTTTATTTTTAAAGCGTTGAACCACATTAGACGTTTTTCGAATTTATTTTCATGATTTTTATTTTTAATATCAAATCTATGCTTTCAACCCACTGTATTTTGACGACCCGAAACCAGCGAAAAGTCCTTGCGCGACACCATTTTTGCTGTAAACTAGGAAGCAAGCTACTATACAACAGTATGCTTTATTTCACTTCTTCAACGTGGCTAAACGGGTTGTCCGTCGCTTTCTTTTTTTTCAGAGGTTCTGTTCTGGATTTTCCACACCTGTATATCGAACTATTGAAATACGGCAGAAAGATTTGTTTATTTCATACTGAAATTTGGATTTTTTAACAAATGTTCCTCTCACTAATACTTCTTTAATATTTTTGTCAAATCGTTTATTTATTGATACATTGTATGTAATACAAATTATAACAGTATCACAAGCAAAACGAAACTGGCCGACTAGAAGATCTATTTTCCATGGAAATTAAATTAGGTCTAAGTCTTAAATCTTCTTATTGAATCTGGCTCATTTTTTTTTACTTTATTACGATCTCTAAATAATATAATTATTACGGTACTATTTTAAGCAAAATTGTTCAAAGATTTTTAGTCGTAAAATAAACGAAATTTCTAGTGATGGGTTTAAAAGAAAGATGCAAGGATAGAAAATCGCCCGCTTAAAATGCAATGCACAATAAATTTTCCATCTTTTTTTTTTAAACTACGGTATTCATAAATCAAAAGGTTGGCAACACTCCCGTAAGTGAGAGTGGCGTCATTATATGGTAAAGAAATTATTACAAAATTTTCGTATCAAAGTTTGGTAATTACCTATTTATTTAAGAAATTAAAGTTCAATTTACTGAAAACTGATAATACTGTCAACATCTTTTGGACATATCCTCGGTTGCAGCTCCTACTTTTTCAGAGATAGCAATAGAGGCATTGCTTAAACTAAACACCCTGTATGTATAAAAATACAATCAATATACCAAAATTTTTATTTATTATATGAATGTGGAAAAAGTTAACGCAATAAAAAATTTTTAATATGGGCACTACACGTAGGTGAAAATAAATTGTGGAACAAAAACATGGTGTTTCGGATTTTCTTAAAAATGTGTATTTATTATGTTTAGAGAGTTTTGTTATACATTTGAAATATTTATATTTACTTCCGTTACGTTAGTCGTTAAAATAAAAATCGAAACGTTGTAAAGCTTTATGTTTAAGCTTGTATCGCTTACAAAATGTAAACTATTTATTTTTAGAAACGTACTATACTTGTATATGTGATGATCTGCAATAAAATATTTTTTAATATATTTTTGTTTTGATTTCATTGATATATTCTTATGAGTGGCGTGGTTCTGACTGACGTATCAATACACAGGCCAAACTGTTACAGAGAGAATCATACAATTTTGAGAAAAGGTTGGTACTCTCATTATCCAGTTATACAGGGTGTCGTGCCATCGGGAAACAATTCGCTATATATATATATATATATATATATATATATATATATATATATATATATATATGGAAAAAGATACATAGAAAAATTTTTGAAAATATGATAGTACACTAAAGTCGATGAGGATAATCTGGCTAAAATATTTTCAAGATGGTCGCATTTCCAGTTATACCGGAAGAAGATGTAAACTTGTTTATTTTAAACGGAATACCCTATATATTTTAATATTTTTGGATTCTGCGCAAGATTCTAGGCACATTTTGTGTATTATATCCTATACCTAAGTCTAAACATCAAAAATGATGTTTGCAGGCGCTAAGATAATGATCAATTTTTCCTATAAGAAAGCCTTTTTTATTTAATTTGGGTTGGATTCTTTGTTTAAAAGGGCCTACTTTATTACATTTTTATAATATTTTGATAACCAATAATACAGGGTGTTCAAAAAATAAGATTAAAAATTAAACTGAACGAGTCTTCAGAAGTCAATTTTTTCAAATGGAAACTGCCAAATTTTTCTTATTCTATTTTATTCAACAACAAAAATAAGGGTAAGTTTGTGTTAGATTGTCTATGGAGAAAATTTTTAATTTTCAAATTATTGCCAATTTATTTTTTTTATATGGCGAATTTTTTTTAAAGACAAAGTAACATATATATATATATATATATATATATATATATATATATATATATATATATATACATAATTTTAAAACAACTGAGCATTTATAAGAAAATTTCACGCTTCAAAACTCGATTGAAAAATCCTAATAAATGTCATCAACTGAAATGATTTACTTCTATGTTACTTTGTATTTAAAAAAAAATATAAGGTATGACCACGTATCTGACAGAAAAAAAAACGTAAAATTCTCTTAATCTTATCTTAATCATGCCTTCAAGGGAAAAAACGAGCATTAAATAGTACAAAATGGTTTAAAATGGCTTCGGCATATATATATATATATATATATATATATATATATATATATATATATATATATATATATATATATATACTGCCCGTCAATCACTTTTGCCATGTCTACGCGAAAACAAGTAGAACTTCAAAATTCTGTATTTCAGTAAGGAATCATCGCATGACAATTCTGAAAAAAGCATTTAAAAGCTCTTTGCGAGTACTTGCAAATGACATAAAGTGAAAGCCGATTTTTAATTTTTTAAAGGTTTTAATCGAGAATAAAAAAAATTCGACTTCATTAACTTCAGCGCTATTTTTATAGAGTTTTCTAAAAGGTTAAAATTATTTTTTAAAATTTGATCTAAGTGCATTTTTGACCAAAATACGGCCATTCTTACGAAAAAAAAAATACATTTTTCAATGTTTTGTATATTCTTAACTGAAATAGATAGAGAAAAACATCAAAGAGAAAAATGCCTACTTTTACATGTAGTACTACTACATTACATTAGTTCCGAAATGTTTTCCGCAAATTTCATTTTTTAAATTTATTAATTTTTTTTGATTTATAAATTTTTTTGAAAATAAAAACGACAATATGCCGTTTACGACTTTTCACTCAGGATGACACCAACGCGTAATTTTCCGCCAATTTTTCAACTGTTTTTACATTGGTTTCTCTACGTGATTTCCAATTTTTAATTATATATCATAGAATTAACTGTTTACAACTAAACTATACATAAAAAAATGCATAAATTGAATATTTTTTCATGTAAAAACATTTGAAAAATTGTCCGAAAATTACGCGTTGGTATCTTACTGAGAGAACAGTCGTAAACAGCATATTATCGTCTTTATTTTCAAAAAAAATTAAAAATCGAAAAAAAATTAAAAAAATGAAATTCGCGGAAAATATTTCGGAACTAATAGAGGTCATTCTGCATGTAAAACAGACATTTTTTTCTTTTTGAAGTTTTTCTCTATCTAGTTGAGTTAAGAATATACAAAATAGAAGAATGGCCGTATTTTGGTCAAAACTGCACTTAGATCAAACTTTAATTTAAACCTCTTATAAAACTCTAAAAAACTGTTTAATCAGAATTTTCTCACAAACTTTTCTACAAAAATGGCGCTGAATCAAATAAAGTCGAAATTTTTTTTTTAATTTTTTTTATTCTCGATTAAAACCTTTAAAAAAATTAAAAATCGACTTATACTTTATGTCATCTGCAAGTACTCGCAAAGAGCTTTTAAATGTTTTTTTCAGAATTGTCATGGGATGATTCTTTACTGAAATATAGAACTTTTAAATTCAACTTGTTTTCGTGTAGACATATATATATATATATATATATATATATATATATATATATATATATATATATATATATATATATATATACAACTGAATATTTGTATGATTTTCTTTATAATTTTTTGTACAAATTTTGTTAATAAACAAATTATTCATTAATATGACTAAACAAATTGTTACTATCATATAGATTAATAAAACAACACCAATATTATAAATATTACTTGTGATGCATAAGTTTCCTTGATGCGCCAATGAATAATGCGCCTGAAGTATGGCAATCCGCCGACAGCGGCCTGCAGCAGCTATTTTCGATTACATTCAACCCAATTTTCGAAGAGTCACAAATCGTATGGAAGTGTATTTTTTGGATCCAAAAAATTCACAGGTAAAGTACAAGTATTAAAAGGCATCTTCTTAAAATTTGAGCCCTTAATATTCATTTGCAACGCCATTATGAATTAAAAAAAAAAAACTTTTTTTCATCCAAAATTAAAATTTTTTTTGAGATCGGAAATGATACCTCTAAATCCAATGCACGCATTAAAAAATTTTTATCTCCATCCGGTGAAAAGTTATTGCAATTTTTTTGGTACAAAAATAGATTTTTGCAAAATTTCTCGACCCACGATTGAAAAAAAAATTTTTTTTTAATAGATCTTGAAAATATAAAACAATACAAACAATTTCCATTAAAATTAAGAATTGTATCTTAATTAGAAAAGCGGAAAATTGGGGTTGAATTTTCAACTTTGACATCGAATTTCTCGGCAAATAAACTCACAGATTCCGGGTTCTTTTTCAGAATGATAATACTTATATTTCTGTTAAATTTTAAACCGGCAATTTGTTAATATATGCCTTTAAAAAAAAACAAAAACCGTAAATTTGATCGAAAAAAAAATCTCGATAACTAGTGGCTCTACCTATAATTTATATTGTATGAATCGATAGGTTTTTTAATTCTCTACAACTTTTTTTTGAAACGTTTTTCGCTACAACGTTTACTTTTCGAGATATACTCAAAATGGTGACAATTTTTGATCCGCCATTTTTTTTGCACAGGTCTTTCAGAGTTACGATCGAGATCTGTTTTATAGGATGCCGAAATGAACACATTCCAGCAAAAAAACCAATGTTACGTTTTTGTTACTGACGAAAGTCTATTTTCCATGGAGTATAATAATTATAAATTTTTAAGATCAAAGTATTGACAAAATAAATTTAAATCAAGTTGGTAAAACTTTTTTGTACCTAAGTAAAAAAATTAGGTACTTGTACAGCATTGGGATTTTTTAAAAGACTTAAGTCGCCAAAGTAATTCTTGCCAACCCTCGCCGTTAGATCTAGTTACGCCACTGTTTTTGTAGGTTTGTGTAGTTTATGAAATTAGATACAGGGTGTCTCAAAAGAAAGTACACATTTGTTTTGCTTATTGCGTGAACGCAATTATTCCGAGCGGCGCGGGGAGTATGTCAATCGGTAGCCTGGCTCTTGGGAATTTAGTCGCTATGGAGCATTTCTCGGGAGCGGACCGTGCTTTGTGCGTACGTGAGTTTTACAAAAACGGTAATTCGGCGATTGTAGCGCGTAGAAAATTCTGCAATTTTCGACATATTCGGCACTTAAATAATGCGCCAAGCTCTCGGCTTATTGGAAAATTGGTCCAGAAGTTTGAAGAGACCGGTTCAACACTGGATAAACCAAAATCCGGACGTCCGAGGTCTTCAAGAACGGTCAAAAACGTAGATAGTGTTACTCAGTCTGTTCGTGACGACCCAAACGTTTCGATTCGTCAGCGTGCTGTTGCTTTAAATGTGCATAGGTCATCATTATTCCGCATTTTACACAAAGATTTAAAGCTGAACCCCTATAAAATTCAGTTGGTGCAAGAATTGAAGCCTCAGGATGCTGGTCAGAGGCTTGACTTCGTAAACCAGATGACTGAACGCTTTTCAACGTTTAGCAACATCTTCTTTTCGGATGAAGCCCATTTTCATCTTAATGGTCATGTAAACAAGCAAAATTGCCGCTATTGGAGTGCAAACAATCCCAAACACAAACATCAGAAACCTCTACATTCGCCGAAAGTGACTGTATGGGCTGTGATGTCGGCGCGAGGAATTATCGGCCCGTACTTTTTTGAAGATGAAAGGGAACGCACAGTAACAGTGACTTCAGAGCGGTATGTGGAGATGTTAGACGACTTCTTCGTGCCTGAACTGCAAAATTCTCCTGGCTATAACCAAAGAACATGGTTCCAGCAAGACGGAGCAACTTCACACACGTCCAACATGTCTCTGCCACGAGTGCGTGAAATTTTTCCTGGCAAATTGATCTCAAAGAAAGGTGACATAAGTTGGCCTCCACGCAGTCCTGATTTATCACTTATGGACTTTTTCCTATGGAGTTATGTCAAATCAAAAGTTTACGCCAACAAACCGACTTCCTTGGCACAATTAAAAGAAAATATCCGCAACGAAATGGCAGACATCACGGAGAATACCTGCCGAGCCGTCATGGGCAATTTTAGTTCTCGATTAAATGAATGTCGTGAGCGCAACGGATTACATTTGGACGAAATCATTTTCAAAAAATAAATTCCCAAACAATGTATTTTAATATGTAATAAACATTTTTTCAATAAAGTCCTGACTTTTTTTTAAATCGATTTTTTAAATGTGAACTTTCTTTTGAGACACCCTGTAGTTTCCGTTGTTTCATGAACCGACAAAACAAGGTGTTTGATCAATACACCAGTCACCCTGTTTAAAATCTAACTAGTTTACCTTAAAGTTTAAGAGAAACTGTCATAAAAAGTGATTTCTGATATCAAAACAAATCAAAATAATTTAACTAAAAATGCGTGATGGAGATGACCACAAACTCAGTCCAAAAAGAAAACGCAAGAAGAAGAGGAGGAGGCAAAAAGAGGAAATTTTTAACTTGCCAGGAGTTAGAAAAGTTGTGTTGTCCGAGTTGACTCAAAAAATTATTGAGTAAGTAAAGTAATTTTTTTTTCTTTTTTTTATTGGAAACATTAATGTCTAATTCCAAATAGCATACTTCAGTCCACTGGATATACATCGTTTATCCAAAGCTGGACATACTGGGTATCCATGGGATGTCCAGAATTTGTTCACCAACATCCTATGGATATCCACTGGACTATACGATTGTCCCACTCATGGATGTCTTTTTGGATTACATATATTGTCCAAGTATGGATCATTGTTGGATATTAATAGGACTAATTTTGGATGTCCATATATTGTACATTCTTAACCCGATTGTGGACATATTATCCGATGGTATTGTGCTTTTTGGATTAATAGGTCACAATCTATTGTTCCCTCTTCTTGACGTTCCGCTAACATGAATTGTAGATATTTTCAGAATTTGCTTAGGGTCCGAGAGCTTACAGTACCTAACTAATCTGCACATCTGAAGATACAGACCACTCATCAAAACGTCGATAACAAGTAACCATAGATGGCCCTATTAGCCCCAAATACTAAACAGATATAAATTACATTAGCGAACCAGGTAACAGGAACTGGATCCACATATTACACTTATTGATTACAATTGTCAAGTTTTTAATACAACACTATATAAGAATATAAAATTTTATTATTAGTCGAATTGCAAGTGCTACAAAATATAGCGTTAATTGATTTAAATTGTTCAAGCTGTAGAAGGATCGCTATGAATAAGTTATCTGGTTCCATAGTAATAGGTACAATTTCAATTGGGTAATAGAAAATATACCAATTATTTAAATAAAGACTTTTTATTGTTACAATGATTATTTTTTTCTACATTTATTTCTGTCGTTTATTCTCTTCAGCCATTGTCTAATCTCGTCTTCGGCTGTTATCTTACCCTCATTCTTCTACCGCAGTTGAAAATTAATAAGGTTTAACGTTAAATGATGCAGTATTTTATGGTTTTGTAGGAATTTAAATCTCTCTCTCTCTCTCTCTCTCTCTCTATATATATATATATATATATATATATATATATATATATATATATATATATATATATATATATATATATATATATATATATATATATATATAATGCATTGTTATTGCTTAGAGTGCTTAAACCAACGGACCAGAAAAAAAATTTTAACACACTTTTTGTCTGGGTATTATCAGAACAAGAGGATCTAGAGTTCAACGTGTGAAATCTGACACCCAATTTGTTCTTATTATTTACAAGTATGACAAATAAAACAGAGAGATTTTTTTCATCAAATTTTTATATTTAAGTGGTAACTTACCTACAAATAGTGAACATAATTCTTTAAAGGGCACTTTACTGTTCCATCATATGTATAATTCTTGGAAAGGCTATCTGTCATTGTTACAATAAAATATCTTTTAATAAGTTAATAGGTATAATTTCCTCCAATTTTCACTAATTGTAAAACCTAAAATTATATTACTTTATTGAGATAATTAAACGTTAATTCCACATATGCTAACCTAAGAATAGCTCTGTAAATTAAGTTTTTTTTTTATCAATAGACTCATACACATAAAGAAGCATTACTCGAATAAGTTTCAGCTTTTATTTTAGGAGAAGTGTAATAAACTTACTGCATCTTTAAAGTTTAAATTGTCCTGAAGATCTTATGTGACTTGAGGCAGCTGATTATTAAGTAAAAGGATAGTTGAACTCCTGCAGAAAATTCTTTGTAGATACTTGTTGTTTTTTCCCTATTTAAGATTACCTGAATATCCTCTCTAATTTGGTACAAATTGGCTTTCACATAGGAATTTTATTTGGACCAATCTAAACCTAGAGTCGAACTGTCAAAACTTTATTATATATTTTTTAACAATTATACTACACAAAAATACACATCAATATAAACTTTTACTAGCGTTTAATCCAAAATAGTCATAAAAAAATTAATATATTTATTCAAATTTGCTATAGCTTTTATTCCGTTATAAATTTTGATAACATTTATTAATGCCAGCAATCTTATTAGACTGATTACTCAATAATGACTTTGTCAGAGAGAAATTTCTCTAAAATTTACAATTTTATTATTACACAAATTTACAACTCTATCTATGCTCCATTTTAACCAACAAGATACAAAATTCATTGGCCTATCAAAATATTTGCACTTATTTGTAGTAATTTCCATTTAAATAAGCGATTGTATGAAAAAGTATAGCTACAAAAGCTATATTTTAACATACATGTTTTGATACTGAATATTTTGTTTTCTTTCAAATTTGTGCGAGTTTGATACTAAATTATCAGCTTTTCGTCGGGCATGTCTGTAGTTTCGTTCGGTAATTTTTGGTATAATTAAAAAAATTAAATTAGAAATAACTATACTTACCTTTAACGGTGGCATCTTCTTCAAATAAAAAGCACACTTGATTTTAGCTCAACTAAAACTCCAAAGGTCTTTTTTAGCTCGTCGTCAACACAATAATGGGCACAAAATATCTGAAGGGATATTTTGTGATAATGGCTGGCCGGCGGGTTAAGAAATGACAAATCTACAGGCCGATATTACCGTATCCGATTTTACCGACAACCCGAAATTTAATTAATGGACGTCTGATGGACTTACACTGGACATCCAGATATGGACGTCCATATAGATTACAGGTCATCACATCTACTGGACATCCATAAACGATCCATGGACATACAGGACATTATACGTACCTATTCTGGATATCCAATGGAAATATTGTGCTATCTGGGATTACACTGTTCTGAATTTGGAAATTTTTTATCCGTCCCTGATATTTTTCTGTTTTTTTTTTGTGTCTACTGCAATGTGCTGAATTCAAATATGAGCTCCGTTTTACCTCTCTCCCATAAATTTTTAGAGAAGGAAACAGGAATATAAAATATGAGACACACAAACCATAAGCAATCTAGTGAATTTTCAAATATTTTAAGAAAACGCAAAATCACTTTTTTAAAAAATATACTTAATTTTATATTGAAAAAAGCATAATACAATCAAATAGATTATTTTGTTCTTTTTTTTTTCGCTTGTATTCGCCGGAATCGGTTTCACGTTTGAGGGTCCAACAGTAGTCTAACACAGGGGCGGATCCAGCATCTCTCTTTGGGGTAGAGGGCGGTGATATCACAATAGTACAGTATGGCAAGCGAAAGCAAGTTATCGACGGAGGGGGGGGGGTACCAGCAATTTTCCCATTTCTAGTGGAAAAGGCAGAGTCGTGTCTATTTTTCTGAGATTTGAAGCTCTTGAAGAGGGGGGGCTATCACAAGAAAAAACAAGTTGCCGACAGGGGGGGGGGAGGATGTGGACAGCATGCACATTCCTAGTATAAGAGGCAGAATCAGGTCTATCTAACTCACTCTTGGAGGGAGGGACTATCACAAGAAAAACCTTGTCAACGGAGGAGGGGGAGGGGGGTAGTGCCAGCAGCATACACATTCCTAATATAAAAGGCAGAATTGGTTCTATTTTCCTGAACTCAAAGTCCTTGGGAAGGGGAGGGGCGATCGTAAGCATACAACATTCCTATACTCTATTCAAGAACTAGAGAGGGCAATAAAACTATTACCGAAACCTCCAACGTAACTGTTAGTGCCGCAGGTAACTGAGGACTGCCGTAAATCTAATTATATTTAAATATTATAAGCTTTAATAAATTTACTGCAACAATAAAATTTCTGATACTACAATTTAATTTCTGTCAGTGAGTAAAGTACACCTTACAGTGTACTTAGTGATTTATCTTGTTTGTGCTTGTTTTTATATATTATTTGAGTTTAGTGAAATACCCAAAAGATATGGTTTCCATCTCTATATTTATTCCAAAATCGTTAAACCAGGGTATTTTTTTCTCAACGAAAAACTTACTACGATGAGTGTTTATGATGCCTTAAGATGTCAGTATCTAGATAAAAAATTTAAAAGCTCTGTTGAGATGTGTTCCCACATGACAGGAGTTGGAAAAAAGATATGGCTTCCACATCTTTATGTATTCCAAAATCGTTAAACCAAGGCATTTGTCCTTAACGAAAAACTTATTACGATGAATGTTTATGATGCCCTAAGATATCAATTTCTAGATAATAATGTTAAAAGCTCTACTGAGATGTATTGCAACATGACAGGAGTTGGAAAATCAACTATGTGCCGGAGAAAAAAACGACTGGAATTGTTAGTACTCCCAAGCCACATTCGATCACAGGCAAACGAAAAACCTCGTTGGAAGAAGAGATGTAAACTGCAATAAAAGGAGTAGAACATACATTTTATTATGAGAAGCAGATCTCAACCGTCGACAAAATCCTAACTAAAATCAATGAAGATCGGGATTTACCTGAAATTAAAAGAACTGAGCTCTCGAATTTGCTCAGAAAACGTAATTTTTGCTGGGAAAAACCAAATAGGAAATCTGTTCTTATAGATCGTCCGGAAAATGTCCGTTGGAGAAGGAAATATCTCTCCCAAGTAAAAGGTAGAGTTGCTAGAAATAACACAACTTACAAAATTAGTAATTTAACTGAACTTTTGAAAGATTTAATTATAATTAATTTGGGCGAAGATAGCTTCACTGACTGATTACGAATTAGATACGTAATGTTTACCAGTGTAAACACAATTTATTATTTAAATTTTTGTTTTTGTACTATTTTATTGTTTAATGTTGTTTATATATATTTTTTTGTATATTTTTATTTTAGTGTGTTCCACTCTTTAATTATATATATATATATATATATATATATATATATATATATATATATATATATATATATATATGTATATATATATATATATATATATATATATATATATATATATATAATTCCAATTAGCAGTACTTTTTTCATTATTGTATTTGTGTCTTTTTCTTAAGCGTGTAGAATTAACATGTTTATTTTATTTTTTTGGGACTATCGGATTTCCATATAATAAAGTAAATTAAATTAAGATGTCAGTGCAATGGAAAAAAAAAATAAGTAGGTTTAATTTTAACTTATTTTATGTATGTTTAACTTCTTTTTTTTTTGACAATGGGTATTTTGTAAGTATTTAAATTATAACTTAGAATTTTTTGAGAGAATAAGGCTACGTTTTAGTTTGAATATGCCTAAAATGATTTCTTCTTCTTCTTCTTTAGGTGCTATATCTGTATTCAGACGTTGGTGGTCATCATGTTTACAGTTTCCTGAAATCTTTCTCTATCGGCTGCTGCGCGAAATAGTTCCTCCACCGTGCAATCACACCACTGCCTGATGTTACGCAGCCATGAAAGCTTCTTTCGGCCTATCCATCTTTTTCCTCCCAGTTTTCCTTGTATCATAAGGCGAAGTAGCTGGTATTTAGGTCCTCTAATTATGTGACCGAAGTATTCTGTTTTCCGCCTCTTTATAATGTTCAAGAGCAGTCGATCTGTATCCATCATTCTGAGAACATCCTCGTTGGAAGTGTGCAAAACCCATGATATCTTTAGGATTCGACGGTAGCACCACAATTCGAATGCTTTCAGTTTGTTTAGCGTTGTGGTTTTTAGTGTTCATGTCTCGCAACCGTATAATAGAATAGACCATACATAGCATTTCAGGGCCCTTTTGCGAATATGCATTGATAGGTTCCTGTTGCATAGAACTGGTTTCCATGTCATAAAGGCCTTCTGCGATATTTCTATCCTAGCTATTATCTCTTCATCTGAGTCCCCATTTACATTCAACCAACTGCCAAGGTATTTGAAATGATTTACACGCTCTATCCTCTTCCCATCGAGCCAAAGTTGACATTCATCTACAGTAACCTTTCCAACTGTCATCCACTTTGTTTTTCAGATGTTGATTTTAAGGCCTCTTCGACAGCTCGCTTCATTGACTAGGTTTATTAATGTTTGGAGATCCTCGATGCTTTCTGCAAGAATGGCCGTATCATCAGCAAATCTAATATTGTTGATTACATCTCCGCCAAGTCTTACTCCTTCTTGTTTGCCATCCAAAGCCTCCCTAAAGATTTTTTCAGAGCATACATTAAAGAGACTCGGTGACAGAACGCAACCCTGTCTTACTCCACGTTTGATGGGTAGGTTTTGAGTACGACTGTTTTCAATTTGGATAGAGGCTACTTGATTGTAATACAGGTGTTTTAGCAGTCTTATATCGTAGTGGTCTAGACCTGCTGCTTGTAGGCACTCAAAAAGTTTATCATGTTGTACTCGGTCGAATGCCTTTTCAAAGTCGATGAAACAGACGTAGATGTTCTTTCGGAATTCACAGCTCTTTTGTAGGAGAACGCGCATACAAAATAGTGCCTCTCTTGTTCCTAGACCATTTCTAAATCTAAATTGCTTATCACTCACTCTATTTTCGCATAAAAGGAATATTCGATTTCTATGCCAAAATTAAAAATAAAAATACAGTTGTGATTTGTGTTAAATATGTCAAAATTATTTATATTTTGTAATGTATTGAATTATTAAGGAATCATAAAAAATAAAATAATATTATAAAAACTTTTTATTTTAAGTTCATTACCGAAATAATATTCTATGCCATAGGGGATAACCTTAAAATGTCATAAATATGAAAGTGTTCAAAGATATATAATCAAGAAATCACAAAATAATGACTATTTTGTGCACGAAATAATGAGTAAATATTGAGGTTAGGTTGATTACCAAACGCGGGCTGCTAATTCACAAATTTTATTTTGCATCGATTTTCGCGCCCTTTCCGCATTTTAGTCATAAAAATATAAAACACGTTCTATATTTTTATGCCGAAACTTTTTACCAAAATTTTAACAATAATTCTTTGATGTGTAACACAGCAAATTGGTTTTGTGAAACTTTCAACTTAATTATAAGATAATTTTTGGCTCTAATTCTTGTGTGTGTAAAGCGGCTCTAAGATGTATAAAACATTACAAAAATTAAAATAGTTGTTAACTGTAATGGATAAGTTTTCTAGTTTATATCATGAAAGTATAAATTTAGGTCATTTTAGGTTAGTTTAGATCAGTTTTCAAAACTTACCAAAATCAAGTCAAACTGAAATAACCAAAAATTTTGGGTGGTTAAAATGAATTTTATCCCGAGACTGTATAAAGCAATAATAGACTTAAACTATACTGTTGACCGATATGGACACATTTTATAGTTTATACCACAGAAGTATTTTACATCTAACAACGTCGCAAACGAATATTAGTAGTTTTCGCGAGTCTGATGGTCGATGGCGTTTCCGAAATGTATTTCTGATTTTTTGTTAAAAATACAAGTTTTTCTAAATTTGTTTGTTTAAATTTGTACAAAAATAGTTGAAATATAACATTCCTAAACACCTGGCATTTGCAGATTTTCACAAGGCCTTTGACTCTATAGAAACATGGGCGATCTTGAAATCACTTAATAATGCTAGAATTGACTCCAGATATACCACTATCATACAGAACATATATAAAATCGCAATTATACAGATTAAAATCGACGAAGACACAAAAACCGAAAAAATAAACGTTATGAGAGGTGTGCGTCAGGGAGACGTCATCTCTCCGAAACTATTTACGCTAGCTTTGGAGGAAAAAACTAAATTGGGATGAGAAAGGTTTGAGAGTCGACAGTTCTTATCTTAGTCATCTTCGTTTCGCCGACGATGTTGTTGTCATGTCTAGCAACCCAGAAGAGCAAAAACAAATGCTTCAAAATTTCAATGAAGAGGCGAGAAAAGTGGGACTTAAAATGAACTTGGGGAAAACTAAGTTAATGAGCCCTGACGCAAACGTACAAATAGAGATTCAAAATGAAATCCTAGAGAATGTCCAAGAGTACATCTATTTAGGCCACGTCATGAAACTGGACAAAGAAAATCAAACGGCGGCAATAACAAGGAGAATAGGGCTGGCATGGGCTGCCTTTGGAAAGTTGCAGTACGTATTAAGAGAGAAACACACCAATCAACCTTAAACGGAAAGTGTATAACACGTGTGTCTTGCCTGTTGCTACTTACAGCATGGAAACGATAACACTAACCAAACAAAACGCAAATAGGCTCCGAGTCACTCAGCGCTCCATGGAGAGACAATTATTAGGAATCTCGTTACAGGATAAAATACGAAATCAAGTAATAAGATCAAGAACCAAAGTAGTTGACGTCATTGAACGCATATCACGACTAAAGTGGCAATGGGCGGGGCACATAGCTATACAATAGCCCGATAGGTGGACGAGTAAATTACTGCAATGGCGACTGCGAGAAACGAACCGAAATCGTGGCAGGCCACAACGCAGATGGGTAGATGATATAAGACAGTTTGCTGGAAAAGACTGGCTCCAGAAGGCGAGAGACAGATTCCAGTGGAGGACCATCGGAGAGGCTTATGTCCAGGAGTGGACGTCAATGGGCTGAGAAAGAAGAAGAAGAAGAAGTTGAAATATATTACGTACAATATATTTTAATTATTACTGTTCAAAATAAATACGGAATTTCGTTTTTTTTTCGGAAAAAAGCTTTTTGTGATGTGACGCTAGGGATTTTATGAGTTTTCCGGAAAAGTGAGAAAAAATAGTTAAAAATTAAGACCTAAATCGTTTTCTACGACTTCGAGATGGGGTTTAAGTGTCGGGATTTTTTCAAAAAAACGCCGTTTTCTTAGATTTACCTTGAAGTAAATAATTACCGTATTTTTGATAACATTATAAGTCCAAACTTAATGTATCTGTATAGTGATATGGATCTCTGGTTTCCTGAATTTGGTCAAAAGTGTTTGTAGTCTTAACAACTCATAATATTGTATTTTTTCTTAGGTGTGTAGTAGGCGAACATGTATCTTCAGAAAGTCCTTGGAAGTACGTGAAAAAAGAATTAGTTCAAGATAATCTTGAACTTCACGAAGAAAGTTCAGAATTTTTACCAATCAGAAGGGAAATTATTGCCTATCCTAGAGATCAGTTATTGATTGGTGAGTAATTTAAACAATATAAATATGTTGACATTTAATTTGTGTAACTAGTGTATTATGATTAACATAAGTGGGTATTAGAAGGGATTTCTTAAAACGCCTAATGTTTTTTTAGGTTTTATTGCCGATGAAACCCAAGACAGGGAAGATGAATTTTACATATGCGTTACAGAAGAAGCTACAGATTCAGTACAAAAAATAATCGAAAAACTTAAACAGGAACAAGAATATCGACTGTACTATCAACTCTATAAAGATATTCATCCATGGTATGTATATATATATATATATATATATATATATATATATATATATATATATATATATATATATATATATATATATATATATATATATATATATATAAGTTCAACTATTTTTGAAAACACTATAACTAAAACTCAATTAAAGATTGGTAAATTTAAACAATTACTACTAGGGTTTGACTGGTGTATTATCATAAATGAAAATAATGTTCAAGAGTCAACTAATATGAAAAATTTTTAGAAATATATGAAAAATTACCTATTGAGGCAACCGAAACTTTTACAACAAGACCTAATAAATATAAAAAGATAAAACGTTGGATAAGTCACGGTATCATCACGTCCATTAAAATCAGGGATAAAATGAAAAAGAGTTTATTGAAAAACTACTCATCTCAGCTTGAGCTAAAATACAAACAATATCGGAATCAATTAAATAAACTTTTACATAAACAAAAGAATGATTATTATAAAAATCAGTTAGAAAAGAATAAAAACGATATAAAAAAAACTTTACAAAGTAATAAAGGATGCTACATATGAGAGCGATGGACGTGATGGTAAAGTTGACATAAGGAATGAATCTGGCGTACGTTTCAACAGTTATCTTGAAATGGCTAATTTCTGTAACAACTACTATGTTAACATAGGGTTGAAATGGAAAAGGTCATTCCCCCACCGCAGCAAGAATGCCATATTGATCCACCTGTGAATGCAACACTTTTTTTTCACCCACTTACAAAAAATGAATTAATAAATCATATTGGGTCTCTAAAAAATAAAAGCGCAGCAGATTATGATGGTATTAAAGCAAGTATCATAAAACAGACACATCTAGAAATATTGACGCTTTTGTTACATATTTACAATTTAATATTTGAAAAAGGAATTGTGCCATCTCAGTTTAAAACATCAATAATTACACCCATATATAAATCCTGTTTAAAGAGTGTTATTGGCAATTATCGCCCGATAAGCCTCATTACTAACTTTGCAAAACTTTTTGAAAAGTGCGTTAAGAATAGAGTCATGACGATTTCAAATTTTGTCTGAGAATCACTTCGGATTTCTCGAGAGGTGTAGCACTACCGACGCCATGTATACGTTGATAACGGATGTTGTCAATAATTTGAATCTAAATAAAAAATGTTTAGCAGTCTTTTTGGATTTGGCTAAGGCATTTGATACTGTACCTCATGACAAACTACTTACAATTTTGCACAATTATGGCATGAGGTGAACAACTTATAAAATGTTTGAAAATTATCTTTCAGAACGTGTACAAATGGTTAAAATTAACAATATTTTAAGTGGCAAAAAATTTGTGAAAATTGGTGTAGCCCAGGGAACTGTTTTGGGCCCAATACTTTTTATTCTATATATTAATTCTTTACTTAATTTAAAAACAAAGGGGCTGATGGTTTCTTATGCAGATGATACAGCAATGGTCATTTCTGGGGATTCATGGGAAAGTGTAAAAAATAAAACTCTAATAAATTTATCAAATATAAGAAACTGGTTATAAACCCAAAAGTTAACATTAAACTTAGCAAAAACAACATATATAGCTTTCTCTCTGAGAAAAGGCAAATAGACCTTTATATAATAACATTATGATTAATAATCACACACCAGGTACCTGGATATGGTAATCGATTCTTACTTTAAATGGCAACCACACGTCGACTATGTTTCAAAAAAGATTCGTGGTTTAGTTCATAAATTTTATTTATTAAGAAACTTTCTGGACCGGAAAACTTTGATTATGGTCTATAAAGCCTTGGTTGAATTGATTTTAAGGTACGGTATTTTAGTGTGGGGAGGACTATACAATAATGTTTTGTATAAAACTAAATTTAGTTCAAAAATATCTATTAAAAATAATATTTCACAAAAATAAATTATACCCCACTCATTTACTCTTCGATAAAAATATACAAAATGTAAGATCGATTTATGTTTCATATGTCTGTGATTATATATATATATATATATATATATATATATATATATATATATATATATATATATATATATATATATATATCGACATCCAAACTTACAAACTTTTATTGATCATGATTATAACACAAGGATAAAAACCGACAAGCAATCATAACCTAAAGTACATAAATTATATTGGACCAAAGATATACAACTTATTGCCCAGTGAGATTAGAAATTTGCAAAGTGTGAAACAATTTAAAGCACATAGTAAAGAGTTAGTTTTTCTTAGGTGGAATCAGTTTGAGAAGATAGTTTTGTAAGTTGACGTGGTCTGGATTTGGGAATTTTTACTTTTTGTTTTGTACATGACACCAAACTTTGTTTATATTCATTAGAATATAGAATCACATTTTAGCACATACAGATGTTTAATAATTTAGGTGCTATTATTTTGTTCTTATAAATATGTTATATGTTATGTTGTATGTTATAGGAAAATCTGTTGAGTTTGTAAAAATATATTAATTAAATAATAAAAATGAATTAAATAAAGATTAAATTAAATAAATTAAAATTAAATTAAACAATTCAAGAGTAAATTAAAACATTTCCTCATTTCTGAGTGTATTTATTCTTTGGATGTGTACAAGTGTGTATTCACTGCGAGATGTAGTGTGCTAGTTTGTTCTGCATGTCTTCTGTAACACGTGTTCATATTGTTTTCGTTATTTTTTTTGATTTGTTTGTTAATTAGTTTGGTTCTTTTAGTTTGTTTTGTAAGATTTTATAATTGCGACTATTCCTATACAATTTGTTATTGCCGTACAAGAAGATGAATAAATAAATAAATAAATGAATATGTATATATATATATATATATATATATATATATATATATATATATATATATATATAGTATTTTATATTCCATTGTGTTAAGCTAATACCCAAGAGAATCTTCAAAATAAGAAATTTCTTCCTCTAATCTCATTACTTTTTGAGATAAAGAGCAAAGATTCTTATTTTGGGACTCGTACATTATGTCACTTTACTTACCAAATTACACATTTGAAAAATATGACGTCTTCAATATTTTTTTTTAACCGGAACGCCTGGCATATTAGTGTATTTTTGAAATGGTTTAAAAAATCCAAAATTTTATAAATTACTTATTCTCAAAAAAAAATTTTTTTTTTCCACATGCACTCGATGGGCACCGAGGAAGAAATGGATGAAGCAATAGTTAAAAACAACCGCCCATTGTTAGAAGTAGAAGTCGAAACTGAATACCCCATATTTCCCGATAAGGTGGAATTTAGAATGGTTAAAGCCGAGCAGAGAAGAGACGGATATATGGAATTGAGATGTGAGCCTGAGGAAAACTTGGTTAATGTTTATATGAGAAGGATTGATACATGGATACAAGTGGCGCCGCAAGTGATGTCTACCGAAGCTCAGACAATTTGTAAGTTTTCGGGAAGTTTTCAAGCATTGAGTCGTATTTATTAACAAAAGATGATGCCACAGATATTTCTAGTTAAACCAGGAAACGGAGTGTTAAAAAAAAACTCAAGTACTGCCTGCGGTCTGATTGCAGAAATGGGTAGGGAAAGGTAGTAGAAATAACGTCTCATCTCGTGTCTCAACCAATTTTGGTTGGAACATTGTTTTTTTTTAACAAATAAGTCGAAAAATGATTTTTCTCCGGTTTTTTGGATTCAACGGAAAATCTAAAGGATTCACAGACGATTGTACATCTTGAAAATATCTTCAAAATAAGTTTTTGTTTGTCCAAATCGGTCTTTAAACAAAAAAGTTATTGCAAATTAAACATTAAAAATGGCTTATTTTTCAATTGTTAATAACTTTCTTAATATTTATTGAATTGTTTTCAACTTTTGTCAGAATGTGAGTTTTAAAGTGCTTACAAAGTATACGGAAGTTGGATGCTGTCGGTCCAATAGTTTTTGTAAAATTGCAATTGTTTATAAGAAAAACGAAAAAAGTGACTATTTTTGATTGGCTGTACCGTCGTCTAGGAAACTGCTACAGAGTTCTGTCGATGCTCATTCTGTTCGTAAAGACTTAAGCTATCATGTAGTAGAAAAAAAAGTGGATATTTTTCATATTTTGTTTATGCAAAATCGTCATGAAAATATGGGTAGTTTTTCGCTTATAAATAAATTAATTAACTACCGCATTTTTTTTCCGATTTGGTAATGAAGCATATCTTTGGAAAGCTGGTAAAAAAACACGAATTTTGAAAAAAAAAAATCTTTACGACTAATAGGCGCCGAGTTAGCAATTTTTTTCAAAAAATCACAGGGCGATTGTTTATTTATTTTAAGAGCTGAAATTCTTACAGTTCATTAATTAGAGCCTAAAGTGTATGAAATCATTCAATTGAGGTTAATTTATACACAATCAATCCTTCAGGAGATCGCTAAACTGAGGGTACGTGCTGGACGCCAGATAAGGTAAGTTGGAGGGGGTAACCGAATCTTACCGAGTTCAAAGTGAGAGCGCGTCTTCACATGGGCGGGCGCTTGAAAAATTAGCAATATCTCCGCTTCTAAATAACGTAGAGCTTTCATTCTTTGATTTTTTGGGGTAGTTCATCGAAAAAATAATATTGGGCACATGTTCAACCTTCTTGGACCCCCCCCCCCCAAAATGCATTTTTTACATTTAAAATTTTTTTTACTCGTTTTACATGTTTTTTCATTGAAAACGATTACATACCTTATTATATATATATATATATATATATATATATATATATATATATATATATATATATATATATATTATATATATATATATATATATATATATATATATAAATATATATATATATATATATATATATATATATATATTTATATATATATATTTACTTTTATGAACAATTATATTCGATCCCCTCCTACTCCCCCAAAAATTATATTTTTCAAGATTCCGCATTTTTTTTGCTTTTATCACATATATATATATATATATATATATATATATATATATATATATATATATATATATATATATATATATATATATATATAAATAAATAAAGTTCTTGTCCGTGTAATATAAAAACAGAAAAAATAAAATCTTTGGCTTAGCGGACTTGAAATGTGTCAATCTGTACTATTCTCATGTTAAAAAGTGCGGAGCATTCCAAAGTATGGAAAGACTCCGGGTCCGACAGATGGCGACAGCGCTGTTTCGTCCTAATGTGGGACTCGTCAGGCCACCGCAGTCGGTACAAACCATCATCTCGCCTCTGTATCCCATAAAACTGAATTTATGATTAAAAACAGTAAATAGGACGACAAAGGCGACATCTCGATGGTTCACTCGATAACACAAGAACTACACAGATTGACAAAACTTGTAAAAACCGCCATGTGGTGGCGCGACGGTGAATAAAAATAGAAATCTGTAAAATCGAATACACAAAACGCGCTGCCCAAAGGATAGGGGTCGCATTATTCGGTTCAAAGCAACTAGGCTTGCTGCTAGATTGGCAACGAAAGCCACATGTCGCACCAAACGATCCTCCTATGAGAGCACCGTTTAGTGTGTTTTTAAGCCAAATAAGTAGAAAATAAATAAATAAAGTTCTTGTCCGTGTAATATAAAAACAGAAAAAATAAAATCTTTGGCATAGCTGACCTGAAATGTGTCAATCTGTACTATTCTCATGTTAAAAAGTGCGGAGCATTCCATAGTATGGAAAGACTCCGGGTACCGAATAATGCGACCCCTATCCTTTGGGCAGCGCGTTTTGTGTATTCGATTTTACAGATTTCTATTTTTATTCACCGTCGCGCCACCACATGGCGGTTTTTACAAGTTTTGTCAATCTGTGTAGTTCTTGTGTTATCGAGTGAACCATCGAGATGTCGCCTTTGTCGTCCTATTTACTGTTTTTAATCATAAATTCAGTTTTATGGGATACAGAGGCGAGATGATGGTTTGTACCGACTGCGGTGGCCTGACGAGTCCCACATTAGGACGAAACAGCGCTGTCGCCATCTGTCGGACCCGGAGTCTTTCCATACTTTGGAATGCTCCGCACTTTTTAACATGAGAATAGTACAGATTGACACATTTCAGGTCCGCTATGCCAAAGATTTTATTTTTTCTGTTTTTATATTACACGGACAAGAACTTTATTTATTTATTTTCTACTTATTTGGCTTAAAAACACACTAAACGGTGCTCTCATAGGAGGATCGTTTGGTGCGACACGTGGCTTTCGTTGCCAATCTAGCAGCAAACCTAGTTGCTTTGTACCGAATAATGCGACCCCTATCCTTTGGGCAGCGCGTTTTGTGTATTCGATTTTACAGATTTCTATTTTTATTCACCGTCGCGCCACCACATGGCGGTTTTTACAAGTTTTGTCAATCTGTGTAGTTCTTGTGTTATCGAGTGAATCATCGAGATGTCGCCTTTGTCGTCCTATTTACTGTTTTTAATCATAAATTCAGTTTTATGGGATACAGAGGCGAGATGATGGTTTGTACCGACTGCGGTGGCCTGACGAGTCCCACATTAGGACGAAACAGCGCTGTAGCCATCTGTCGGACCCGGAGTCTTTCCATACTTTGGAATGCTCCGCACTTTTTAACATGAGAATAGTACAGATTGACACATTTCAGGTCCGCTATGCCAAAGATTTTATTTTTTCTGTTTTTATATTACACGGACAAGAACTTTATTTATTTATTTTCTACTTATTTGGCTTAAAAACACACTAAACGATGCTCTCATAGGAGGATCGTTTGGTGCGACACGTGGCTTTCGTTGCCAATCTAGCAGCAAGCCTAGTTGCTTTGTACCGAATAATGCGACCCCTATCCTTTGGGCAGCGCGTTTTGTGTATTCGATTTTACAGATTTCTATTTTTATTCACCGTCGCGCCACCACATGGCGGTTTTTACAAGTTTTGTCAATCTGTGTAGTTCTTGTGTTATCGAGTGAATCATCGAGATGTCGCCTTTGTTGTCCTATTTACTGTTTTTAATCATAAATTCAGTTTTATGGGATACAGAGGCGAGATGATGGTTTGTACCGACTGCGGTGGCCTGACGAGTCCCACATTAGGACGAAACAGCGCTGTCGCCATCTGTCGGACCCGGAGTCTTTCCATACTTTGGAATGCTCCGCACTTTTTAACATGAGAATAGTACAGATTGACACTTTTCAGGTCCGCTATGCCAAAGATATTTATTTTTTCTGTTTTTATATATATATATATATATATATATATATATATATATATATATATATATATATATATATATATATATATATATATAACCTGAACTAGAAATAATATCGTGCTAAAATTTGAATTTTCTTATTATTGTATTGAAATAACATTTCTTGAATAATGTTATTATTATTAAATAAGGTTGTATTCAAAGTTATACCATAATCCATTAAATCATAATTATCCACTTTTTTTACCACATGATAGCTTAAGTCTTTACGAAGAGAACGAGCACTGACAGAACTCTGTAGCAGTTTCCTAGACGACTGTACAGCCAATCAAAAATAGTATTTTTTTTCCCTTTTTTTAATAAACAATTGCAATTTTACAAAAACTATTAGACCGACAACGCCCAACTTCCACACACTTTTTAGGCACTTTAAAATTCATATTGTGGTAAAAGTTGAAAACAATTCAATAAATATTAAGAAAGTTATTAACAATTGAAAAATAAGTCATTTTTAATGTTTAATTTGAAATAACTTTTTTGTTTATAGACCGATTTGGACAAACAAAAACTCATTTTGAAGATATTTTTAAGACGTACAATTCATCTATGGAACATTTTTCTCTAAATCCCATAGATTTTTCGTGAAATTCAAAAAACCGAGGAAAAATCATTTTTCGACCTATTTGTTAAAAAAAAAACAATGTTCCAACTAAAATTTGTTGAGACACGAGATGAGACGTCATTTCTACTACCTTCCCCTATCCATTTCTGCAATCAGATCGCAGGCAGTATTTGAGTCATTTTTACCTCCCAAAAATCGCTTCGTTTCCTGGCCTAAGTATCGTTTTCAAGATAATTATTTTTCTGTGACCAACAAATTTTACTATAAAGTCGGTGAAAGTGCTTCTAGCAGTAACATTTACGAGGGTAGTCGTTTATATTTCGAGAATAGACAACACCGTCTTTGCTAGGTGCAGTCTATCAAATACATAGCAAAATAAGAGATTTTAGAGAGTAACTTCCAAATCACATCGACTCAAACAAGTGACCTTTTGAGCACTCAAAACATGGAATTAATTGGTCATCCGCCGTATAGCCTTGATTTAACAGTCACTGATTTCTTTTTCCTCCCGTACATGAAAAATAAACTGCGATTGATTCAAACACATACAAAAATGTATTGATTCATCGTGGACAATATTTAGAAAAACAATAAAACCATTTTCCAAGAAAAATATTTGTTGTTCATTGTTATTCCCGAAAAATAAACGGTCAGCCTCGTTTCTTATTTTTAATAAATAGTATTGTATTTTATGAAAGTTATGTGCTTTGAAACAAGCAGCCCTCGTTGTTGTAATTATTTCTTTTAGGCACTTATCCAAAAAATTCTGCGACGCAGTACTTATACGAAGTAGAAGAGACTGATGACTTGTTAGCTAAATGTCAGAAAAATATCGTGGATTATACAAATGACAATTTCGAAAATTTATCAGATTTACTTAAAGTAAGTACCCTATTTCGTTAGAAACAGGATGCCATTAAAGCAGGGGTATCTAAAATTTTTAGCCTAAAGCCACACTGACTCATCCACTAAGTCCCAAGGGCCAAGATCTAACTAGCTCATCATACCTACTACACTCTGTAGTTCTGAATTACGCGCAAATTTTCGTATTGGGATTACGGTGAGGGGGTGGACTCCGTTCCGTTTGCAATTTCGGTTAGTACTTCTGGGCAAGTGCGGGATAACTAATGTCCTTGGTGTGCGTTACGTATTTACAGTAGTATACTATGGAAATGTTCTCGTGCAGTTTTTGAGCTTCGAGCTCCGAGAATGACTGGTTATGGAAGTTATGCTTTTATACAGATTAAACTCAACATACGAAGAACCTCAATTTAAAATTACCAGGAAAAAAACTGTTTCTGATTTATATACTCATATTAAGTCCTGGGGAAGATGAAGTGGTAATTGAAGCCATAAAAGAAGGGGGACCAACAGTAACCCGCATTTTACAGAAGTTATTTAACGTGTGCCTGATAAAGGGCATAACTCTCTCTACGTGGCATAAGGCTCTTATTGTAATAATGCATAAGAAAGGAGACATTTCAGATCGGAAAAACTATCACCCAATCAGTTTGCTCTCACACATGTATAAGTTATTCCTAAAGATAATAACAAATCGACTCACAAATAAATTCGATAGTTATCAACCTTGCGAACAGGCTGGGTTTTGCTCTGGTTATGGAACAAATGACCACCTACAAGTTCTTAAGTCCCTGATAGAAAAGTGGATAGAATACAATAAGCCACTTGTTCTTATATTTTTTGATTATGAAAAAGCATTTGATACCACAGACCAATATAAAATGCTGAAGACGCTTCTAGACAGTCGAATCGGCCACCCCTACATTTCGTTAATCAAGAACATATACGATACAGCCACAGCCTGTGTTAGACTCCACAAAGACACAAATACCTTCAGAATAGAACGTGAAGTTCGGCAATCTCACCGAAATTGTTTACCACTGTCTTGGAATATATGTACAAGCAGATTTCTTTTGAAGAAAATATGGAAGTAAACATAAACGGGGAGGACCTTAATCACCTAAGATTCGCCGATGACATTGTCCTCATATCGGATAGCACTGATAAAGCAGCAAGAATGTTGGAAACGCTCTACAGACTGTCAAGTGATGTTGGTCTAAAAATAAATTGTGAGAAAACTAAATTTATGACCAACCTTGTACTAAACGACAATATCTCAGTAGGAGACCACAAGATCGAACAAGTCACCACCTACAAATACCTAAATGAAATCCGTTTAGGCCGAGATAACTAAACATGCGAAATACTAAGAAGAATAGGGCTCACGTGGTCAGCTTTTGGAAAACTGAAAAATATACTTAAATTGAACATCCCTGTTTGCTTGAAGAGAAAAGTGTTTGACCAGTGTATCCTCCCCGTTTTGGCATATGGAGCAGAGACGCTAACATTTACAAAGAAAAGCGTAAATAACTTCAGAGTGACACAATTGGTTATGGAAAGATCTATGCTGGGAGTTAGCATCAAAGATAGAATACCGAATACAGAAATACGACGAAGAACGGGTGTTGCAGATGCAGTCAGGAGAATTACAACGTTAAAGTGGAACTGGGCTGGGCATGTCGCTAGGAACACGGACAATCAATGGACGAGAAAAATCTTGGAATGGAGACCAAGACAGGAGGCTTACCGAGGAAGAGGCCGCCCACCTACCAGATGGACTGACGATATAAAACGCATAGAATCAAACTGGATGCAAGCGGCACGGAACAGCAATAAGTGGCAAAACTTACGAGAGGCCTATGTTCAGCAGTGGACAAGATTGGGCTGACTGATGATGATGATGATTAAGTCCTTTCGGCAAACAATTGTTTTTTTTTCAATCTCAATTGAACAAAAAATGTTTCACTCATTTTAATACATATCAAATATTTTTTCAGTAAACTGAGACTTCAATTCCGGTGGATTTCGTAGATTTGGGTGCTTTAAAAATAAATTTTGAATTTCGTTTTCCAAATTTTGATGCAACTGCAAACGAAATCAAGATTTTTTAAAATCCTTTTAACGCAGATATAGAAATCTTTGCTTCAGAATTTCAAATGGAAAAGATTGATTTGTAGTGTAATAATATTTTTAAAGGAAAATATTTAAAGCCATCATTGTTGGAATTTTATGAGTCTCTCACTTACATAGTCTGATAAATTTGTTGGTGGCCTTTTTTCGCTTTCCACACTACTTATCTGTGTGAAAAAAATTTCTCGAAAATGAAATATACAAACGATATTTACAGATCCGAATGAACCGATGAGCATTTGAAGTCGCTGCTGATAATTTTCACTTGTAAATTTGATCCACAAATGCAAACAATTGCAAGTGGAAAGTTACAGTTACATAAATCCCATTAATCATAAGTATAATGTTTATTTTCATTATACTGTCAGAAGTGAGAATTATCATTGGATTTCCAGAAAATTCTGGTTAAAAACCAGAAGAGATAGAGAAAAATGAATTTCACTGTTGGATTTATTATCAAGTAAGAAGTTAAGACTAATTTTCGATAAAGTTCTAGAACGTTCTGTTTGTAAACTAAAAGAGATGGCGAAAAATTGACTTCACCATCAAGAGAAAGAGAGAGAAAGAGGCTTAGAACTGAAATTTCGACAAACTTCTGGAGCATTCTATTTGGGGACTCGAAGAAATAGCAAAAAACTGACATCACTATCGGATTTAACACCCAAAAAGAAGTTTATAACCTCGTTTTGAAAAGTATTCTAGAAAATTCTATGGTAAATACTAGACAACAAACAACTGAAATGGAGTAAATAAATAAATTATTGTCTGATTTTATGGAAATTATAGAACAACGTCACTTCAAAGACAAACACGAAGAAGAAGGACGGTGCCAAAAAGAAAAACAAGAAGAAGAGCGGAGTCAAAAAAAAAATAAAAAGAAGAAGAACGGCGCCAAGAAGAACAACGTCGTTTGAACGAAAAATAGAAAGAAGAAACACGTCGTCAAATAGCGAAACAGCAAGATGAAAAACATCGCCATAAAGAAGAACATCGCCAAGAAGAGAAACAGCAAGAAGAAGAACGTTATCTTAAAAACAAATAAGAAGAAGAACTTCGCCAAAAATCAGAAGAATGTCGCATTAACGATGAAGATAAATTTTGCAAATAGATACAAGAAGTCATTGTACAAGAAAAGCAAAGATTCGATCAAATTGTTGTTGTGCAAAATTAAAAAAGACATAGATAAAGGGCGACACGATATAGGAGACGTACACCAAAAAGTAAATATTATTGATTCAAAAGTAAATAGTATCGAGTCAATTGTGCGACAAGAAGTAGATATTATAGAATCTAAAATGAGGGATCTTCAGACAGAAGTAAAAAAAGATGAAAAAATGTAGCCCTTCTGATAAAATAATAACTATCGGACAGAACAACAAACCCCAGTCAAACATCTTGGATAATGTACAAACGGCAGTTTGAAACTGCCGGTAATAAAATAACTGGAACTATGAAGAGATGGCTACTATATTAGTTATTGCAATTCGTGCACCACCACTGGAGTTATTGCAGAGCATTCCTGTAACCTAATAAAAAGAGGATGAAAGCCTCAGTCTTGCATTGGAAAGAAAATTGAGGGATCAGCATCGACGCTAGTCACACTTCAAATTAACATATCTGAGAGATGGAGAAAGTTTGTAAGAATATCAAATATATGTTGGACGCTAGTTTACCCAGAAGCTATAGAATTCCGAGAAGAGCTTAATCCAGTATGCTATTGGTAGAATCAGTGATCAGGAAATACAGCGTATGTTGCGTATATGCGAGCTTAGTTATTGTAGTGAGGCGTTAGAAATAAAAGCAGCTTATAATATGCAAAGGCTAAAAATAAGAGCTGTTAGCATAAAGGAAAACAAGGATTCATCGATCCAAACAACGGTGAAAATATTATCTAAAATAATTAATAAACTGGACACAATAAATTATACCTCACGAGCGCTATAGATATGGACGAACTGGACTCATGAGAAGGGATTGTCGGGTGTGATTAAGGTCTAGTTCACCATCCAGAGATCACATAGAAGAGAATCAGGAAAAACTTCTAAAATCAAACGTAGAATAAGTGATACATCACGTTATGGCAGAAAACAGATCGAGTGCTACAGATGTGGAGGAATTGGACACATGGGAAGGGACTGTGCAATTAAGAAACCAGATAAAATGCTGCAGATGTGAACAAAGTGGACACATTCGAAGAGGCAGTTAGGTGCAATTAGGGCCTAATTTACCATTCAAAAATCTCCCATAAGAGAACCAGGATAAACAATGCAATTTTAACATCAAATACAGACCAGGAAGATTGCATAACAACACTTGTTACCTTGTCAAGAAACCCGTGAAAGAAAAGTAGAACAAAGAGAAGGGTTTCCTGTTCGGACCGTCACTTTTGACGTTGATCCAAGTGGAGTACAGTTCAGATGAGAAAAGATCAACTTGAAGACAATGATATGGCGCCACTTCTTCAACTTAAAGGAAAAGTCAATACTACACCTGTTACCATAACTGTTGTACTGGTACTGCATATCTCTAATAAAGCCAACCCTTATTGGTAAATTTAAAATCATACCATTGCCCAGAAAATTAATCTTAAGAATTGTAACTGGAGAAACAGCTGATGTGGTTGGAGAAATGCAAGTGTAGATTCAACTTGGAAGGGGAAAATTGGTGTTAGTTACCGACATAGAAGATAAGTTTATTTTGGATATGGACCTGATTCGTCAAAATGGATGTGCCTCGACAAAAAGCTTAAGATCTGTGCGTTATACCGAAGCAATTAAAGTTATTGCCGAACAAACAACCAGACTAAAAGGAATCAGTGGACGAGAATTCTGGAAATCACCCTCCAACAAAACGTTTAAATACCTGGTGACGAAGGCATTATTAAATTCGTATGACATTAAGGCAAACTCGGCGGCAGGGTTCTAGCAAGATGATAGAGTTTGGTTATGGGATGCACAGAGGAAGAAAGGCAAATCACCTAAACTGATGTCAGCATGGGATCGAGCACATACTATTCTGAAGAGAATCAGTGACGTTCTTTACAGAATCTAACGACGTCCCAAGGTCAAAATGAAAATAGCACAGTTTGAAGCCGTACCACGGAAGTATCGAAGCTGATCGGGATGATCAGAATTAGGAGGGGGCAGTGTAGCGAAGATTTAAAAGAGGCCATAATAAAACCTGCCCAGAGTATTCTTACCAGAGAAAAACAGAAAAAAGGACAAGAGTGAATAACAAAAAAAATCTTAGGACTCATGGAAGAACGAAGACAGTGCAAGGAAAAATGCAAACAAAAATATAATGAAGTACACAAACAAATCAGAAACGAAATAAGGATAGCAAACGAAACTTTTTATGGAAGAAAATGCAAAGAAATTGAAGAACTGCAACTAAAACATGACACTTTTAATTTACATAAAAAGATAAAGGAATTGGCAGGTATACAAAAACGGAAACATCCCAATCTATTATGCAAAGCAAATGGAAAAATAATAACCGATCTACAAGAAAAGCTTATGACTTGGAAGAATTATGTAGAAGAATTGTTCGACGATGAAAGACAAGAACGTAATATAGATAACATACAAGGCGACGAAGGACCAGACATAACTAAAGAAGAAATACTATACGCTATAAAAACAATGAAGAATGGTAAATCACCGGGTCCAGATAGGTTTACATCGGAACTTCTCAAGCTTGTGGAAGGTGAATCAGTGAATATTCTTGTCGACTTTTTTAACTGCATTTACAAAACAGGAGAAATACTAAAAGAAAGGCTCCTGTTAACTTTTGTTACCATACCAAAAAAGGCAAACGCAAAACAGTGCACTGACCATCGCACAATAAGCCTAATGGGACACACATTAAAAGTATTCCTGAAAGTGATTCACACAAGAATTCACAGAAAACTAGATGTGGATATTGATGATACCCAATTCGGATTTCGAAACGGGCTTGGAACATGAGAAGCCCTATTTGCACTTAACGTCATGTGTCAAAGATGTCTAGATATGAACCAAGATATGTATATGTGCTTCATTGACTACAATAAAGCGTTCGATAAAGTACATCACGATCATCTAATGAGACTGCTGGTAGAAAAAAAACTTGGATAAAAGAGACATCAGGATTATTTCCAAGATTTACTATAACTAGAAAGCCAATATTCGAATAGAGCAAGAGACAACGGAGGAACTCGAGATTAAGAAGGGCGTAAGACAGGGATGTATACTTTCACCAATCTTATTCAACCTATACTCAGAAGACATCGTAAACAGAGCAAATATAGGTATTAAAATAAATGGCATCTCAATAAACAACTTGAGATATGCCGATGACACGGTTGTAATTGCAGAAACTTCGGAGGATCTTCAGATACTAATTAACACAATAGTAGAATGCAGTGAAGAATATGGATTATCACTTAACATCAGTAAAACACAAATAATGGTGGTATCTAAATCACCACAAAACTTCACTGATATAACCGTGCATGATCAAAGAATTGAACGTGTGAGAAAATGTAATTACCTGGGAACTGTTATCAACGAAAATAACAATAGCTCTAAAGAAATCATAAGCTGAGTGGAAAAAGCTAGAGCTACGTTTATTAAAATGAAGAAGGTGTTCTGCGGACGAGATTTAAGCGTTAAACTTAAAATTCGCCTTGTGAGATGTTACGTGCTGTCAGTTCTTTGCTACGGAATGGAAGCGTGGATATTGAAAAAGATTGATACCAAGAGGATGGAAGCATTTGAGATGTGGATATACCGTAGAATATTAAAAATATCGTGGATAGAGAGAGTAACAAATGGGGAGGTTTTGCAAAGAATGCGGAAAGAGAAAGAATTAGTACTTACTATTAAAGGACGCAAACTGCACATGTTATGGGGGAGATAAATACCAGTTGCTGCAATTAATTATCCAGGGAAAAATAATAGGCAAAAGATCCATAGGAAGAAGAAGGCATTCATGGTTAAAGAACTTAAGAGAATGGTATAATTGCAACAACTGCCAACTGTTTAGATCTGCAGTGTCAAAGATACATATAGCTTTGATGATAGCCAAACTTCGGAACGAGGACGGCACCTAAAGAAGAAGAAGTGTAGCGAAAGACTAGGAGCATTTTTTGATGCATTCTTGTAAAAATATTATTTTGATGCTTCCTTACAGAAATATTATATCGATGAATCATCATAATTTGTGATGTTTTGGATTTGCATTCTCATATATTCTAGTAGATTCTATAGATATATAAATAGGGATAGAATAAGCGAAGGTTTTAATTTGTATTTGAATGTTAGAGTGTTTAAAAGTCATGATTAAATAATTGTTAGTGAAAAGTGTTGTTTTTGTTATGCGGGCCCATTAAGTGATTTTGAAGAGATAAAATCGTAATAATGTGAAATAACTTATGTATTTCAATTACTGTGAATTTTTAGAATAAATCTTATATCATTAATAATAGTTAAAATGTTCAGTTTCATTATGTAAGTCAGCTATTTTTATTTTTCAGGTCAACGGAGTAATAAACCTGTACGCCAATGATTACGATTCCTTGGTAGTGGATCCACTAACGAAAGTCCCTAGATCTGTAGCAACGGAGTTCGTCGAATTTTTGTTTTTTATGGACGTCAATCTGTGCAAAGGAAAAATGATATCGGATATTTATTGGCATCCCATGTGGACCGGAATTGTTGCTATAGCATATTCAACTATAGCGCCTAATATTTTCAATTCCGGACCTAATAAAGAGGACGAGGTAATACTGGAATACAAAGAAATATTGACAACTAATTAAATTAAAATCCGAGATTGACTGTTGAACTGTTTGCCCATATTTTCATGAATGCTTTTAGAACGATTATGATAATTTGTTAAAAATTTGACGAACCATGCGATGTGTTAATTTAATACAACTCATTTTTTGTTGAAAAATACTTCATAAAATACAAAATAGTATACGAATTGGAATTAAATCTGACACGTATGTTGGTAAGCAACGCATAGTTAGTTGTTATCACATCGCTAGGTAGATTTTTCTGGTATCCCTCGTAAGTGCATTCACCTCGATTGAGCTTGATCTAATTTCTTTCTAGGTACAAAAAGCTGTTCATGATTCAAACTTGGTACTGATTTGGAGTTTTAATGATGGTTTAAAGCCCAAACTTATCCTGGAATCACCGAGAGAGATCTATAGAGTGTCCTTTTGCAAATTCGATGAAAATATTTTGATTGGTGGATGTAAAAATGGACAAATCGTAAGAAAACATCTTTATATATATATATATATATATATATATATATATGTAATATATAATTTTAAATAAAATAGAAAATTCTCGGTTGTGTGGACGTAGATTGTTAGAAAACATTACTTTCATATTAAAAAGTGCGGAGAACTCCAAGATGATGAAAAGTTCCGGGTTCGGAAGATGAAAAAACAGTAGACAAGACATGAATAGCGACACCTCGACGAATGACTCAATAATACAAGAACAACATGCACTAACAACGGAGTATATAATCGCGATGTGATGATACGATGGTAAAATAAAAATAGAAATATATCAGACACGACACATGCAGCATGCTTAAAAAATACGTAGGGCTCTCATAGAAAAATAGTTGGTGCGAAATCTGCTTGAACTGCGAAAACTCGTGGTCAGTTTGGTTGTCGATGCCGAATGATGCGACCTCTATCCTTTGGGTAGCATGCTTCGTGTTTCGAGTTTGATATATTTCTATTTTTACTTTACCGTCACGTCATCACATGGCGGTTATATACAATATTGCTAGTGCATGATGATGCTTTTGCATATCCGTCCAGATGTCGCTATTCGTATCCTGTCTGCTGTTCTTTCACTTTAAAAAGCGGTAGATAGGGCACGATTGCGAGATGGATTGGATGGGATGCAATGGCCTGATAAATCCCAAGTAAAGACGAAACAATATTGTCGTAATTTTCTAGACAAGGAGCTTCTCCCTTGTTTTGGAGTTCTACGCACTTTTTAAAACATACGAGAGTAATGTTTATTAACAATCTGCGTCCGTGCAATATATATATATATATATATATATATATATATATATATATATATATATATATATATAAATAAGTAGATAAGTTTTTGTCCGTGTAATTTAAAATAAAATAGAATAAAATATTGGCGAAGCGGACGTGAAAATTTGTCAATCTACATGATTCTCGTGTTAAAAAATGCGGAGCATTCCAAAATATGGAAAAACTCCGGGTCCGACAGATGGCGACAGCGCTGTTTCGTCCTAATATGGGATTCGTCAGGCCACCGCATTCGGTACAAACCACCATCTCGCCTTTGCATCGTATAAAGCTGAATTTAGAATCAAAAAACAGCAAACAAGACGACAAAGGCGACATCTCGATGGTCCACTTGATAACACAAGAACCACACAGATTAACAAAGTTTGTAAAAGAATCGTCGCGCCACCATATGACGGTTCTTTTACAAACTTTGTTAATCTGTGTGGTTCTTGTGTTATCAAGTGGACCATCGAGATGTCGTCTTGTTTGCTGTTTTTTGATTCTAAATTCAGCTTTATACGATGCAAAGGCGAGATGGTGGTTTGTACCGAATGCGGTGGCCTGACGAGTCCCATATTAGGACGAAACAGCGCTGTCGCCATCTGTCGGACCCGGAGTTTTTCCATATTTTGGAGTGCTCCGCACTTTTTAACACGAGAATCATGTAGATTGACAAATTTTCACGTCCGCTTCGCTAATATTTTATTCTATTTTATTATATATATATATATATATATATATATATATATATATATATATATATATATATATATATATATATTGGTTATTCCGGGTTTCAATCCGTTCGTTCAAAAAATCATTTTCACGATGTTTCGACGTAAAGAGATTACGGTACAATTAAGGATACTACAGGGTTTCCAAACTTAATAGTTTATCAGATTAATAGAAATAACCAAACGATTTGTTAAAAACATCGCACAGTAAACTAACACTGATGACTAGCGAATAAAAGCGGCAGAGTAGTAACGGTAGCAACGTTGTAGATAATTTGGGATATCCGCAATAAACTACAGAAAGTAGAGGAAAAAGAAATATTAACTACAGCTCAACAAAAATATAGGACTTATATGCATTCCTTGATGGGTTGGATGAAAAATATCCATGATATTTCCTTTATAAGGCCAGCTGCCGTTTCAGATTTGAGATATTCGCATAAATCGTCTATTACTGGTAAGTTAAGTTATTTTACAAAATAAACGTACAAAGTGGAACTACAAAAAATATTTTTTACCAACTATGAAATTAAGAAGTATTCATTGTATTTTATTATTTAACTGATTTACATGTATTGTTTTTTTATCTCAAGAAACGGAGTGTTAAAAAAAACTCAAATACTGCCTGCGATCTGATTGCAGAAATGGGTAGGGAAAGGTACTAGAAATGACGTCTCATCTCGTGTTTTTTTTAACAAATAGGTCGAAAAATGATTTTTCCCCGGTTTTTGGATTTTACGGAAAATCTAAGGGATTTAGAAAAAAATGTTCCAGATGAATTGTACGTCTTAAAAATATCTTCAAAATGAGTTTTTGTTTGTCCAAATCGGTCTGTAAACAAAAAAGTTATTGCAAATTAAGCATTAAAAATGGCTTATTTTTCAGTTGTTGATAACTTTCTTAATATTTATTGAATTGTTTTCAACTTTTACCAGAATGTGCGTTTTAAAGTGCTTAAAAAGTGCGCTGTCGGTCCAATAATTTTTTGTAAAATTGCAATTGTTTATTAGAAAAACGAAAAAAGTGACTATTTTTGATTGGCTGTACCGTCGTCTAAGAAACTGTTACAGAGTTTTATCAACGCTCATTCTCTTCGTAAAGACTTAAACTATTATGTACTAAAAAAAAAAGAAAATCCTTCATATTTTGTTTATGCAAAATCGTCATGAAAATATGGATAGTTTTTCGCTTGTAAATAAATTAATTAACAATCACATTTTTTGTCCGATTTGTTAATGAAGCATATCATTGGAAAGCTGGTGAAAAAACACGAATGTTGAGAAAAAAGTCTCTACGACCAATACGAGCTGAGTTAGCAATTTTTTTTTTCAAAAAATCACAGAGCGATTGTTTATTTATATTAAGAGCTGAATTTTTTACAGTTCATTAATAAAAACCTAAAGTATATGAAATCATTCAATTGAGGTTAATTTATACACAATCAACCCTTCAGGAGATCGTTAAACTGAGGGTACGTGCTGGACGCCAGATAAAGTAAGTTGGAGGGGGTAACCGAATCTCATCGAGTACAAAGTGAGAGCGCGTCTTCAAATCGGCGCGGGCTTGAAAAATTAGCAATATCTCCGTTTCTAAATAACGTAGAGCTTTCATTTTTTGATTTTTTTGGGGTAACTCATCGAAAAATAATATTGGGCACATGTTCAACCTTCCGCAATTTTACAAAAACTATTAGACCGACTTCCGCCCACTTTTTAAGCACTTTAAAACTTATATTCTGGTAAAAGTTGAAAATAATTCAATAAATATTAAGAAAGTTATTAACAATTGAAAAATAAAGCATTTTTTATGTTTAATTTGCAATAACTTTTTTGTTTATAGACCGATTTGGACGAACAAAAACTCATTTTGAAGATATTTTCAGGAGTACAATTCGTCTGTAAAACATTTTTTTTTAAATCCCTTAGATTTTCCGTAAAATCCAAAAAACCGGGAAAAAATTTAACCTATTTGTTAATAAAAAAACAATGTTCCAACCAAAATTTGTTGAGACTCGAGATGAGACGTTAGTTCTACTACCTTCCCCTATCCATTTCTGCAATCAGATCGCAGGCAGTATTTGAGGCATTTTTACCTCTCAAAAGTCGTTTCGTTTCCTGGCGTATTTGATTTTAAATGGGGTTATATGGAAAGTAGGATTTTCAATTTTTATATTAGTTCTCAAAATCATACTGCAATACGACACGATATTACTAACTACACTAAAAAATTAATGCAGTGATTTGCAAAAATGAAAAGTAGATTTTCTTGTAATATCAACTTGGAACTGAGGAATTTTTGTGTTGTGTCTATTACGCCTTATAATTCTGGGATCTCTCATGGGCTCAGAAAAAATTTTTATGCAACCAAATAACATCAAAAATAATTAGAATGTATTATATAAAATTTTCCGATCTTGAATTGAAGTTATAATCTATATGTTTTACAAATTATAGAGGTAGTTGCAAAGGAAACAAGCTACAACACAGTGTATCTGTTGCATATCTCTAATAGATAAGTCCATATCTTAATAGATTTTAAATTCCCAGAAACCTGTAGTCAGGATAATGTTCTTCCTCATTTTTAACCATAGAGTTAGAATTTTAGTGATAGTCATCAATTTAGCTTCATCGATATTAATTACACTGGCTGTTTATATGTATAATCCTTTCATGAAAAGGAAACAATATATACAGTTTATTTCCTGCAAATAGCATTCTGGTCCTCTCTCCATACGCGTTTCGACCACTTCATATATATATATATATATATATATATATATATATATATATATATATATATATATATATGTAATAATGGGGTCATCTTTGAAATCTTGTGTCGGGACCGCCCCCCTAAACTCCTTTGCTTTAACAACGGACTTATAATAGGCTTGAAAAGACAAGATTCTATTCGGCTTTTAAGCCAGTAAATAAAAAGATGAAATGACCACAACTACTGGTCCTGTATCCAATCTCGGAGAAATTTGTAAGGCTGTCTGTGTGTCCTGGTGAGACTGTGTGATTGTTGTATGAGCGGGTTGGTTGAGGTGGTGGCTCTGTCAATATACCGTGTGAGACTATTTTGTATAAAGACATCGAAAGTGTCGAAATTCAGGTCCCTATGTATTATAGTATTTCGAACAAAGTATGGGGCTCCGCAAAGTACTCGAATCACCTTGTTTTGGAATCTCTCTAGCCATCTGAATCTTGTTCTGCCTGAGGCGATCCAAGTTGGAGCACCAAAGGATAAAATAGATCTTATAAATAGCTGAAAATTGGCAAGAAAATTCAGAAATATATATACATATACATATATA
This sequence comes from Diaprepes abbreviatus, assembly GCA_034092305.1. NCBI lineage: Eukaryota > Metazoa > Arthropoda > Insecta > Coleoptera > Curculionidae > Diaprepes > Diaprepes abbreviatus. The sequence continues at coordinate 14,277,871 of JASJET010000054.1, forward strand.
TATATATATATATATATATATATATATATATATATATATATATATATATATATATATATATATATATATATATATATGTATACATATCTCTCTCTCTCTCTAGCATTACAACCCGGGGTGGGTCTTTGCTGACTTCACAATCTGCCTCCACTTGCTGCGATCCACCATCAGTTCCTCCGCGAGTTCGACGTTTAGGGTTTGTAAGTCCGCTGCAACGTTATCTCTCCACCTCATCCTTAGTCTTCCTAGCGGCCGCTTTCCTTCTGGGTTCTCTTCCCATACCAACTTGACGATACGTTGATCTTGTCTCATAACATGGCCGGCCAATCTTAATCTTTCTGCTTTTATTATTTTCACCATATCTGGCTGGTTGTATAGTTCCTCCAATTCCTTGTTTGTTCTCGTTCTATATTGCTGTGTGGTGTTGTCCCTAACCGGTCCGTATATCCCTCTAAGCATTCTTCTTTCTGCGATTTTCAGTCTATTTTCATTTTGTTTTGTCAACGTCCATGTGTCACATGTATATATCATTACCGGTCTTATAACTACGTGATATATTCTTATTTTCGTGCGGCGGGATATATTTTTCGATTTCATTATCTTTTGTAGCCCATACCAGCAGCGGTTGCCTCCTTGTATTCTGTTGTTAATCTCTTGTGTAATGTTGTTGTCAGAGGTGATCGTAGCTCCCAAATATTTAAATTGATGGACCCTTTCAAAATTGTAGTGGTCCATAGTCACGTTCTGTCCTATTCTGTCTCACCGTTCCGTTCTTGTTGTAGTCATATATTTTGTTTTTTCTTCGTTGATTCGTAGGCCAACTTTCTTTGCGGCATTTTCCAGTTTGAAGAACTCTTCCTTGACACTGGTAGTTGTATTACCTACAATATCGATATCATCAGCGAACGCCAATATGATGCGCGGGCCTTGATTTCTAAAGAGGAGCGTTTTTGTGTTGGTTTTTCGCACGATGCTCTCCAAGGCGACGTTAAAGAGGAGTGGAGATAGCGCATCGCCTTGTTTAAGACCACTGTTGATTGTAAAGAAGGTTGACAATTTTCCTTCAAGTCTTACTGCACTTGTATACATATATATATATATATATATATATATATATATATATATATATATATATATATATATATATATATATATATATATATATTACTTATTTGTTTTTCCTGGGATTATGGTCCGTTAAAAAATGGAATTAAAATGTAATGGTGGTGTATTTTCTGTATATTACATTTTTTTTATTATTTTTTTAATACATTAACGTTTCGGTAATTTTTTTTACCTTCGTCAGAATGTGTGTAGCTTGAACAATGATTCAGGAACAACACTGCACTTACATCCAAGATAAGGATCCTAAGCATGGGGATCTCGGAAACAGTTGGAGATACGAGGTCGGTTAAATTAGAGAAAAGTTGCGCAATTTAGTGCTAAATTAAACGCAGTTAAAAAAATTTAAAAATTTCAAACACTTCCGGAGATTTCCGGAAAAAAACGAAATTTGGCAAAATCGTTTTTAATTTTTGCAGGCTTTATTTAAAGAGATTTCAGAAAATAAAAGGTAGATTCTCATTGCCACTTTCTATTTTTTATAATTTGGTCTAAACAAAATTTAAATCCGACGTTTCATTTCTGAGATACCATCATGAACTTTCATTTTTTATATGGAACAAAAAAAAGTATTCCATGTATTTGATAGCATTTTTTATTACAAATTCAACGGTGTATCACCCTTGCATATCGAATACGTAGTTCAACTACTTTCCATAAGAGCTCCGTGCCAGCGAGAGAGAAAGGTATATCAGTTTTATAAAAGCCAATGAACTACACACTTGATATGCAAGTGTGATACACCGTTGAATTTGTAATAAAAAATGCTATCAAATACATGGGATACTTTTTTTTGTTCCATATAAAAAATGAAAGTTCATGATGGTATCTCAGAAACGAAACGTCGGATTTAAATTTTGTTTAGACCAAATTATAAAAAATAAAAAGTGGCAATGAGAATCTACCTTTTATTTTCGGATATCTCTTTAAATAAAGCCTGCAAAAATTAAAAACGATTTTGCCAAATTTCGTTTCTTTCCGGAAATCTCCGGAAGTGTTTGAAATTTTTAAATTTTTTTAACTGCGTTTAATTTAGCACTAAATTGCGCAACTTTTCTCTAATGTAACCGACCTCGTATCTCCAACTGTTTCCGAGATCCCCATGCTTAGGATCCTTATCTTGGACACCCTGTATACATTTATTTAAAAATTTTGTTCTATTGAAAATTTAATTTTCGCGTGATTCACAGAGTTCAAGATGACCACGTGTGTCATCTTGAAGTTAAGATGATACACGTGGTATTTTATTTATGTTAATTGTTCCTCTCACATCAACAATATACGTGGCTTCGCGCATTTTACTTATTCCTTTTACGTGTTACACTAGCTATTTATAACATAGCAGATTGCAAGAAGCGACATGTAGCATGGTATTTCCCAAATAAGCATTAATTTCAACACTCAAACTGGCTTTCACGTATTGTCAATAATTGAAAACAATTGGAACTCGAAATGAAACTGTGGGCCTGCACGATATATTTTTATTATTTTTTGCCAGGTATATCATGGGTGGATCCAAGATTCGAGTTCTCGAGAACTGGGAATTTAACCGAAATTGATCAGAACGATGAGGAACGAAAAGACAAATTCTCAATGCAACTCATTACCAGTGGCTTGGACGGATCGATATTAATTTGGGATTTGAAAAAGAAGCCTACTATGACTCCAGGGGCCTACAAGCCTAAAAAGTTGAAAAGGTTAAAGAAAAGACCCAGTGCATTGGAGGTAAGAATTTTATAGAATCAGCGAAAAAATCGTGTTGAGTGAGCTATTGGAATACTTGCGTAATAATTTCCATTGTGCAGCAGTACCGCCTTTAGACTCCGTTTTGAAGAGTCTATGAACAATCTCCATTCTTCAGGAACATAACAATCTTGTTTCATTTCATTCATTAAACCGGCAAACGTTTGTACAATACACCAAAGATCCCGCTTCATCTTTATTGAAGTATTGGCGGTATAGCTCCTCTCGATTCCTGTAGAACGTCGAGTTTGTTCCTTGTTTTAGCATCCCACGGCTTTTCAACACTGCAGACATATATTCAGACACATCTTTAGGTAGACCCATGTTCCTGATGAAATCATTCAAACTTTCTTAATCAAATAGTCTTACAGGTTTATTTCTGTTCCCTTTTTGGCAAATATTCTTCATCTTTATCTTCTTCGTTCCAACCATTTCCAGGTTCTTCTTCACTGTTTTCCGTCACTTCTCTATTTGTTTCTTCAATACTCGTTGAAGCTTCATTCATTGTAGCGCTGGTATCCATACCTTCAATATTGGACTTCGTTGTTGCTGGTATAACAGAAGATACTATCGAATAAGATATTTTTGATTCGGTCTTGGCATTAAATCCTTCTACTATTGTATTGCAAAAGTAACTGTTCTCTTGTGATTGAGGTACTGGCCATATAGTCGGTGAGATGTATTTTAAAACTTTGCTTTTTTTTTTCAGTCCACCGTCTGAAATTGTTGTGAGCCAAGTTGCCAACTGATAACGAGCTGCGGTCGCTTGATGACGCCTGCGGGCCCGTTTGCTCACTTTGACCAGCCGCCCATTCTGAGCATCCGAATCCCTGCATCGTTACCAATTTTTCCTTTGATGTGCTTGTCATGTTTTTAGAATTCTTCTTGTAGCCCCTAACTCCCCATAAGACAAGTTACCAACTTATGAGGAGTTGATATATGCGTACATCGCATCCATTCCTTTTGTTTATCACGACAGTCGTGACGGTAAAATATGAAGTAAGCAATTTTCTGCTTTTTCAGCTATTTTTCGCGATTTGCGGAAAAACTGTGGTTGATGGGATCAAACGGGCTCCGTATTCGAATTCAGCGTGTCAAAATACATGAAAATACTATGCCGGTGTTATTGGTTACTTTTTCTCTTTGAAATAATTCATACCCAGTACAAAAAATCTAATTTTTGGGAAAATGTCCTGAATTTTGGAACAGCAAACCAAAATATCGCAACAAGTGGCACCGTTAGCATTTTAAGTTAAAACGCTGCCGAATTCCTGCCTCTTTACAAATATGAAATTAGTGTTCTTCTTTAAAATGTTTGATTGGATAACTTTTTAAAGCGAACTTTTTACGATTAAGAAATTTATATTTTTGACTAAAAACCCAATTATTTCTATTTCCATTTAGCTTGAAATATCCCCTTACCGAACATTACATCTAAATCTAAAACCAATTTATAAAGTTGCAATCACCAAAGCTCATAAACGCAAATGCAGTTCAAGCATATCGAGATGTAGCTCGGCCTTTTGTTGGTTAAGTTACGAAGAAGTTGCTCCAGATAAATCCAGAAAGTTTGATATTAAGGAACGAATCATTTACAAACCAGTAATGAAATCAACTAAACCCGTTAAAGAAATGAAATCTCTTCTGAGAATTGGGACAGTGGAAGGTAATCAAAGTCTTTACTAGCTTGTATAATACCCAGGAATTAATCATTTTTCAAAAACGTTAGTCGCGTCGCTCTTAGACGCCATACAGTGAGCTTTGAAAATGGTGAATGAGATTTCACCGAAACGTCAGCTGCCTTACAGTCCTGAGAGGGACTCAGCACATACACGGGATGCCCGAAAACCTTCGATTACTTATATATATATATATATATATATATATATATATATATATATATATATATATATATATATATATATATTTGTTTGAAGTGTGTCACGGATGGATAAATGTGCTTTATTGTTTATCCGGGAGTTCATCCATTCGTCATTGTTTCCTGTTGAAGGATCTTGCAGACGTTTCGCCAAGGTCGCACTTGGCATTTTCAATGCTTACTGATCGAAGTTTGGAAAGTGGTAGATAAAAGTAAATAATCAGTAATCTTGATTAGAAATAGTGTGGGTTGAACCATAAAAATATTGACCATTTAATTTCATATAATATTTATTAATAATATTGTGCCATTTGTTTATATTGTTAAATGAAATTTATATTTTGTGTTTTAATCATTCTGTGTATTGATTGTCTGATTGATATCTGATAAACAACTGAACTCACCTGAGAAGGAGTCAGTTAACAGGTAGGAACACATCTATATCTATATAGATAATTTGAAAATTGAAAATATTTCAAATTGGTAAGAAATAGTTATAATTTATTATCATTATTTTTTTATCTGGCGCTCAACAAATAAACATTAAAATTTTTGATTAAATTTTGGCAATATTTTGAAAATTAAAAAAAATAGATTCCGAAATAAATAATAACAAAGTTTCCTAAATTTTATTTTAAGGGCAAATATTTTGTGCTGGGTTCGCGATAACACCCATAATCGTCACAATATATATATATATATATATATATATATATATATATATATATATATATATATATATAGTTTAAGTAATGCAGATAAAAAGAATTGAATAAGAATTCACACTAGTTATCATCATACTTCCAAAAATAAATTAAAATATCATCTCATTATTCAGCAGTCACATAACAAGGCCTACTTCTGATGATATGTTAAATCTAATAGGGTATTCTACTATATAGTTGATTTAGATATCAATGCTACAAAAATAATCTATATTTCAGTATCGATACTTTAGAAGTATCAAAGTATCGTTTGCATCCTTATCTATGAAGGACTCATTCCTGGCTTCTTTGGTAATATCTAAGGTTACTAATAGCTTCGATTTGTGAGTCTTTATCGGTTATACAATATACCGGGTGTCAACGAATCTATTAGACAAGTCATAATTTCTAGAGTATTATGTGTATCAAAATGAGAATTGGTACAGGTAAATGGTATGTGAAGGGGAGAGTTTTCGCATATTTTCCACTTTCCAGCCACTTCCGGTTTCACCGGAAATGGCCCCGGTTTTGAATTTTTAAATAGAACACCTTGTACATTTTAACATTTTTGGATTTCTGAGACAAATCTAGATCAGAATGTGACATTTTAAAAACTTTTTACTTCTACTTCATTTTTTTAGAGCCACTTTTAAAATTGCATCTAGGTGGCCATGATCGGATGCAAACTAATCTAAGGGCCTTAGGTGATGTCAAAAAAATACAATCGCAAAGTTTTAGTTACTAGTATGAAAGACAGGAATAAGACAAGTTGACAAAATTACGTTTTCATTTCTAACTATTAATTTTCAAATGGCGACCCCTTTTTGACAACTACTTTTCGAAAAAAGCATTCTTTGACGAATCTAACGGTACTGATTTACTTGCGATTGGATTAGACATAAGAACAGAAATTAAGTATTATTAAGCAAAATACTGGATAATTTATTTACTTATGACAAGTGCGCCATGGACAGCCATGATGCATAATAATTTGCAACTGTTTTTATCAAGTCTTCTTTGGAAAACAAAGCACTCACTTAAGTAGATAATGGCAGTGACATACGCTCTAAGAACAGACGTAAAAGTTTCTTGATTTTCGTTAAGTTTAGTTTAAATTTTCGTTAAAATAATGTGTACTCAAAGTGAAAAAGTGGATATGTTATTAATATTTGGAGAGTGTCATAGAAATTCAAGGAATGCTGCCGAGTTGTATGCTCATAGATATCCGAATCGTCAACATCCAGCCCATCAGTATTTTCCGTATGTCGAGACTCGTTTTAGGCAAATAGGAAATCAAGAGGCGGAACAGAGGTTTATCATAAATGAAGAGACTGAGATTAACGTACTTCCTATGGTTGAGGTTGATAAAACAGTTTCGTTAAGAAAAATTAGTCAAGAACTGCAGATAAGTTATGAATCAGCAAGAAAAATACTGAAAAAGCATGGATATCGAGCATTTAAATATCAGTTACATCAACATTTGTATACTGAGGATGGCGATAAACGGGTAGTGTTTTGTGATTGGCTGCTTCAAAATCATAGAGTTAACCCAAATTTTATCGATTTTATTCTATTTTCCGACGAATCCCGATTTACAAATAATGGTATGTTCAATAAGCAAAATACTCGGTACTGGGCCCAACAAAATCAACATGAAATGAGAGAGGGCAATTTTCAAGAAAGATTTGGCGTCAATGTCTGGGCTGGTATCGTTGGAAATAGAATAATTGGGCCAATATTGTTTCAAGGTCAGTTAACAGGGGTTAGATACTTAGGTTTTCTTCAAAATGAAATCGAAAATCATCTCAGTGATATACCTTTAGCAGTTTTAGAGCGAATTTACTTTCAACAAGATGCAGCACCGCCTCACAATACTAGAGAAGTTCTTAATTATTTAATAGAGCATTTTAATAATCGAATTATTGCAACCAATGGTCCGGTACGGTGGCCAGCCCGCTCACCGAATCTTACTGTGCTCGATTTCTTTGTCTGGGGATATGTTAAAGAAAGGGTTTACTATGGAGCAGCCCCAGCTCCTCTTGAAATATTAGAAGAAAGAATTTTACGGGCATTTAGAAGTATAACGCCCCAAATGCTACAAAACGTGTTGAGAGAAACAATTGAACGAGCTGAAATGTGTCATGAAAAAGAAGGAATGCACTTTGAACATTTACTACACTAAACTTTTTAACAAATTCAGCTACTGTACTTTCAAATATTTTAAGTGCGTCGTCTAAATTATTAGTTTATTTTGTTAGTTTTTTGTTAAATTTGTTAAATTTTTAATCCAATTCTTGTCTTTCATACTAGTCACTAAAACTTTGCGATTGTCTTTTTTTGACATCACCTAAGGCCGTTAGATTAGTTTGCGTCCGATCATGGCCACCTAGATGCAATTTTAAAAGTGGCTCTAAAAAAATGAAGTAGATGTAAAAAGTTTTTAAAATATCACATTCTGATCTAGAATTGTCTCAGAAATCCAAAGATGTTAAAATATACAGGGTATTCCATTTAAGAATTCAAAACCGGGGCCATTTCCGGTAAAACCGGAAGTGACTGGAAAGTGAAAAATATGCGAAAAATCTCCTCTTCACATAACATTTACCTGTACCAATTCTCATTTTGATACACATAATACTCTAGAAATTATGACTTGTCTAATAGATTCGTTGACACCCGGTATATGTCTGTTCAAAGTTACAGTCCAAATGAAACCCTCTTTGGACCCCATATGTCCGTTATTATAACGCCTTCGTGACACTGTCGACAGTTTAAAATATACTTACCAAACACCCTGCATATTAAATATTGTTGACCTGTGGTGTTACACCCGATAGTCTCAATGATAAACTCACAGTATAACCAGTTTCAGGGAAGTACAGCTATACGTGTTCAATAAAATGAATTTGATTTTATTCCCTTCCCATTTATCCCCTCCCCTCAAATTTCTGTGATCTATAAGTACTGACATTATTACTATTCGACTGTTATATTTAAAAGGAGACTACGCGGAAATCAGCTGGGAAGGACAGGACTTTGATTCGGGAGAAATAGTTAACGCCGAAACTGCAAAATACTCTTACTATACCAAGTTCCACGATGGACCAATAAATACTATACATACCTCCAAGACCAACAATGCAACTTTGACAGTGGGAGGTAAAATATTTTGCCTTTGGAAGAAAGAGTTACCTGGTAGGCCCATTCTTTGGAGGAGGAGTAGGCAAATGTACACCAAAGGAGAGTGGAATGTTTTTCAGGTACTACATAGTATTAACTAGGTTAAGTTTAGATACTCGGGGCATTTTACGGCTCGAAAAGTAAAAACTGTAAATCGAACAGATAAGGCGCCATTAACAATTGATCAATGTGAGTCACCTTAAAAGGTCTCTTCAGATATTAATTTTCATTGTGTGTGGCTTATTCTGGATTAAACCTTTTAATGAAGTCAGATCCGTTGCTATTTTCCCGGAGATTATTCATATTTTAAATAATTTTTACGTTTTAGTCTTACAAAATAGTGCTACATTCCTTGGGCGGTGAAACCCAAAAATGGATACTCTCTCTCAATAGCAAAGTGCCATTTTTTCAACAAGTCATGTCGAATGGCTTTCTGACATCTTCTGGAGTTCATCCGTTTAACAGGGAAAAAAATGTTTATGGTATTGGTGATGAACAAGGTAAATATTCACTTAGTTATTCAAGAATTGGGTCACCCTGGTGCTAGAAAAAATTTACATAAAATTATTTCTCGATGCGACTATTGCATATAGTATGAAAAGTAAAGTCCGCATCATGTTGGATTTTTTTATTAATAACTTTATTCGAAATTTGACTTTGGCATCAATTTCTGCTTCAATCAAGATGAAAATTAACTAAAAAAAATAGCTGTCACGTGATTACCATTATTTTAATTTACTTTATTATATGGAAAACAATAAAATAAACATGTTCATTCTACACGCTTAACAAAAAGACACAAATACAATAATAAAATAATAAAAAAATCACGGCTAATTGGAATTAAATATATATAAAATTAAAGGGTCGGACACACTAAAATAAAAATATTAAAAAAAAAATATGTAGACTACATTAATCAATAAAATACAATAAAAATAATAAATTGGGTTTACACAGGTAAACATTACGTATCTAATTCCTAATCAAAGTCAGTGAAGCTATCTTTGCTCAAATTAATTATAATTGGTTTCTCTATCTCACAGATGATCAGATCGAGTTTCCACATTTTGTTTTATTCTTTTATTATATGGATTTTTCTCAGTTTTCCGCAGTAACTTTATTCAAAAAAATCTTTCAAGAGTTCCGTTAAATTACTAATTTTGTAAGATGTCATTTCTAGCAACTCTACCTCTTACTCGACAGAGATATTTCCTTCTCTAACGGACACTTTCTGGACGATTTATAAGAACAGATTTCCTACCTGGTTTTTCCCAGCAAAAATTAAGTTCTCTGAGCAATTTCCAGAGCTCAGTTCTTTTAATTTCAGGTAAATCCCGATCTTCATTGATTTTAGTTAGAACTTTGTCGACGGTTGGGATCAGCTTCTCATAATAAAATGTATGTACAACTCCTTTTATTGCAGTTTTCATCTCTTCTTCCAACGAGGTTTTTCGTCTGCCTGGGATCGAATGTGGCTTGGGAGTACTAACAATTCCAATCAGTTTTTTCTCTTTCAGTATTCCAACTCCTCTCATGTTAGAACACATCTGAACAGAGCTTTTAACATTATTATCTAGATATTGACATCTTAAGGCGTCATAAACATTCATCGTAATAAGTTTTTCGTTGAGGAAAAAATGCCCTGGTTTAACGATTTTGGAATAAATATAGAGGTGGAAGCCATATCCTTTGGGTATCTCACTAATTTGAAATAATATATAAAACAAGCGCAAACAAGAAAAATCACTAACGACACACTGTAAGGTGTACTTTGCTCACTAACAGAGATTAAATTGAACTATCAGAAATTTTATTGTAGCAGTAAATTTATAAAAGCTTATAATATTTAAATATAATTAGATTTACAGCAGTCCTCAGTTACCTGCGGCACTGGAGCTGGGAGCTGGAGGTTTCGATATCAGTTTGATTACTCTCTCTAATTCTTAAATAGAGTATAGGAATGTGTATGCTTGCGATCGCCCCCCTCCCAACCGCTTTGAGTTCAGGAAAATAGACCGATTTTGCCTTTTATATTAAGAATGTGTATGCTACTGGCAATCCCTCCCCCAACAACTTGTTTTTCTTGCGATAGCCCTCTCACAAGAGCTGTGAGTTCAGGAAAATAGACCCGATTCTGCCTCTTATATTAGGAATGTGTATGTGCTGGCATCTCCCCCCTTGTCGCCAACTTGTTTTTTCTTATGATCGCCACCCCCCTCTCTAAAAGTTCCAAATTCAGAAAAATAGGACCCGACCCTGCCATTTACATTAGAAATGGGAATGTTGCTGGTGTCTCCCCCCCTCCCCGTCGACAACTTGCTTTCGCTTGGCATACTGTATTTTTGTTCTATCACCCCCTCCCCCTCCCTCCAAAGAGAGAGCTGGATCCGCCCTTGGTTCGATTAAATGGGGTGCTTTTCCTTCACTTTCGGGAAAATAACAACCGTTTCGGCTACATTACTGGGTTCTGCCTTATCATCATATATTTCTAAATCTTCCTCCCATTTTGCCGGGGCCACTGGCACTGGTAAACTTTCTCCATGAACAACCGGTTTTATTGCTGAAGGAATATTCGGATATTCAATATTATGTTTGTTCTTTCTTGAAAAACCAGATACTTTTGTCATGCAAAAGTAGCCGTCGTTAAATGATTGATTCTCGTCAAATCATTGGAACTGAAAAAGACATAGAGGAGTATTTGCCATTTAACCGATTACTTAGATTTGCTGCATAGGTTTGGCAACATATGTGAGGAGCCCGGTCCCGATCTTGATTGCCCACAAGACATCCAAAATACTTATGATAAGCTACTTTCATTATTTCTTTAATTGTCCTTTTCTGCGATTTAGATGTAAACTGGCCATATATGTAGCCGAAACTATCCGCGGGATTAACACAACCACGTTTCTGTACTTTAGACATTTTTGTACTGTCGCGTACGTCGGTTCAGAGAAGTGACACTACGTTTACATGCATCGACTAACTTTATTCAACACAAATATAACACTAATACAAGGCTCTTCCTATTGCCTTGTTCACGCACTTCGCTTCTCTATCTAATACTGACCACTATTCGTGCTAAACCACTGCTGGTGATACGACTACCCGTCAGCTGCTTTTATAGCCCGTTCCGTAGTTCAAAAAGCGACGGCGTACTTCTCTATAAGTAGATTTGGCTATGGGGCTGAGTAAAATTTGGAATTATAGGGGTTTAAAAGGGGACTTCCATTATTTTAAGCCTTAAGAGGTTGAGACTTTTTGATTGATCTGTCATCCCTAGACACCCCCACGTCGTGTTACCAGATTGTGCACAATTTTCGTAACTTATGCAAAATATAAATTTGGCAACATCGCATTCCGATATATTACGAATTACTTTTTAAAATGATGTAATTAACATACTCATAACTTAAAAATCTCACGTGTTAGGAAGTTTTATCATCATTTTCACATTTAGAGACCAAAAATTTACTAAAGACTGTCTTTTACATTACATTCGCAAATTGGCTGTAAAGTAGTGTTATTAAATTTAGTTACCACGTTTTATAGAAATTTGGGAAAAGTCAATGCTTTCTTAAAACTTAGATGTCTTCTATCCTCGAAACGAAACAGTATCGAATATAAATAAGTTGACTTAAATCAACCTATTTTGACGTCGGGTGTCTGTCATCAAACGTTGTACATGTATTTTTCGGACACCATATATATATATATATATATATATATATATATATATATATATATATATATATATATATATATATAAATTACAAAAAATTTAGCTTTCCTAGCTTAATTAGGATTTTTGTCACTAATAAAGTTTAACAGATTATTGACAGAATTTGTAAACATCTTCATTTTGTACTGTAAACAAGCAGCGCCAGCGTTGCCAGTTCTCTTAAAATAAATGGCTGCTCGCATAATCCCGGCAAGATTTTCAAGAAAATCTAAATAATTTTTACCTGTCATTCGAGGTAGAAGAAAGTATTTTCCAATAGGCACGTCCTCTATTAGACCAGTCCAAACATTATGTGAAAATTCTCAAGTTAGCAATATTATGTCGTCGGAATTCTGAGTGCCTTCATGACTTTGCTGTCATGTAATCTTCAAATTATTCCCAATAATACATTACGTTATTTTCAAGAAAAAAACATTTACTTGAAGATACAAAATATGTTTTCTGTTTTTAGGTGCGTTTCGTTTATTTTACTTACCTCCAGCATCAGCGTATGCAATAGAGGAAGAAACAACAAATATGCACAATTTCATTGCAAGGGAAATCAACAGGAAACAACTATTTTTTAAATGGCAGGTAAGCTTATAATAACACAGCCCCACGAAAAATAAACTTCATGTCCACTGGACTAGACCCCATGAGTATATTTTCAAGGTCGCTAAGGTGAAATTCGACTTCTGTTTCACCTCATCGGGTCTACGAACACCGTAGATCACCAAAACACCTCAAATTTTTTCCTTAACTGCTGGCATTTCTAAGCATTTGACTCTGGTGTCCTTTGCTCTTCTTCTGCATTTATTAGAAAGTGAGACATGGGGAGAGTAGAAGGTTAACCTTCGATCTGAAACGCACCTGTGAGGGATGAAACTACGCTTTCAGGGAGTGAAACCCGTTTTTATTTGTTTTCGAAGGAATTTTGTCTGAATCGCGACTGGCGAGGGACAGAAAATGCAGGAGAAGGAAAAATAATATGACAGGAGGTAGCTAGCGTACTAAGAACCAGCAAACCACCAAAACTAAACATAAAACAATCAGAAATAAAAGCTCTAATTGATCTTACAAACAACAAAATCATCATCCTACCAGACAAAGGAAACTTCACTGTAGTCATGAACACAGAATAATACAAAACCAAGATGACAGAAATTCTTCAAGAGCACACCTACAAGAAAGTGACAAGAGATCCAACTATATACCTCGAAAAAACGACAAAAAACCTAATCAAAACCGCCAAACTAGGAGATGAAATCGAAAAGCTCATAGTTTCTCGGGAAACAGCAAGCAGATGTCCCAAATTATAGGGACTACCAAAAATCCATAAAGAAGGAACACCGATAAGACCCATATTAAGTGCAGTAGATTCACCAACTCAACAACTGGAAAAATACCTGGCACAAAATATGCAATCGGAGATTGAAATTGCAGATTCATACCTGAAAAATTTGCCAAACTCACGACCAGCCAAAAAGGACTCAACAACATTACAACAGCTCTAAAACAAAACAATTACAAAGAACACAATATCAAAAAGGTCACAAAACAGAACACAAAAGCAACAGCAGAGAAAAAAAAAAGATGACAAATTCAAACCAAAAACCGCACCAAAAGGTGCAACAGACGTAACTGAAAGAATTCTGCGGAAGCATGACATATGCACAATTTACAAACCACAAAAAACAATACACAAATTATTGGGCAATCCCTAAGATAAAATACCGTGGGAAAACCAGGCAGTGTACAGCATCCCATGTAGAGACTGTGAAAAAGAAACAAACAGAAGAATCTCTACCAGAGTTTAAGAACATAAAAATAACATAAAGAATAAGCAAACCACATCAGCTTTATTCCAACATCATCATGACATTTTATTTTCTTCTTTTATTCACATGGTCCACACCTTTTTTTCCAGTTTTCTGCAGTAACTTCATTCAGAGAATCTTTCAAATGTTCAGAAAACTCACTAATTTTGTTTCTTGTGTGATTTCTAGCAACCTTACCTTTTACCTAAGCCCATATCAGCTCAATTGGGTTCATTTCACAATGGTACGGTGGAAAACTAAGAACAGATATTTCTTTTGATGCAGGCACTTCATCAATTATATATTTATTGTACTTATCTTAATACTCATACTCATACTCGACGGGATACCAGTCATATTTGTTAAGAATTGTCAGGGTGTTTTGTCTGCAGTGTTGGCTCAGATTTTTAATATCTCTTTATCAACGGGTGTTTTTCCAAAAGTATGGAAAACTACTTACATTACGCCAATCCATAAAAATGGAGACAGAGCTACCGTCGAAAATTATAGAATTTCGAAATTTTCACTATTTAGTAAAATTTTTGAGGGTATTGTTTACCAAAAGATGTGTCCTCTTTTTAGACATGTGTTAGCGACTTTACAGCATGGTTTTATGGCAGATCGATCAACTACTACTAATCTACTTGTTTATGAGCAGTACTTGGTGGAGGCTTTGGAGGGGAGGTGTCAAGTGGATGCTATTTACACTGACTTCTCCAAGGCTTTCGACAAGGTTAACCATCAACTTTTTATTTACAAGCTGGAAGGCATGGATCATTTCTACAATGGATAAATAGTTACCTGTCTGATAGAGTACAGCGAGTAAAAATTAACAACTGTGAATCATCTGATATACATGTTACCTCTCGTGTTCCTCAGGCTGCTCACCTCGCCCCGCTCCTTTTTAACTGTTTTATTAACGACATTGAGGACATCATAACTTTCAGTAGATGTCTTCTTTATGCAGATGATTTAAAGATATTTCGGGTTGTCGGGAGTAGCAACGACTGCGAGGGCATTCAGCGGGATCTAGCTCGATTCTCTGAATGGTGTAAATTAAATTTTATGCACCTCAACATTAAAAGATGCTCCATTATAAGTTTTTATTGTAAAAGGGATTGGATAACTTTTGATTACTTTCTTGATAATAACACGATTAATCGTGTTGACTGTGTGAAGGGTCTGGGTGTTACATTTGATAGGACCCTTCGCTTCGACACAGATATTGATAATATTGTGAACAACAGTTTGAAGTTGCTCGGGTTTGTGAAGAGAATGCTTGCAGATTTTAATAATGTAGACTGTTTTAAAGTGATATACTGCTCTGTAGTTCGATCAGTCTTGGAATATGCGTCCCAAGTTTGGTCACCTCATTATTTTACATACAAAGAAAAAGTGGAAAGCGTACAAAGAAAGTTTTTAAGGTTCATTGCGTTTCAACAGGGAATGCAGCAGGAGCGGTCTGTATATGATGATACTGCCGATGCTTTGAGGTTGCTACCATTGTGTGTGAGGCGTATGTATCTTGACCTTATTCTACTTTATAAGATTGTTAACTCTTGTATTGATTCTCCCGAACTATCCAATAATATTGGATTATCGGTCCCTCCTAGAGCTTCTAGAGCGCACGATTTGTTTGAGGTGATATATTACCGAACGAATTATGGCATTAACAGTCCTATTTCTCGAATGTGTAGGGAAATGAATTCAGTTTCTACTGACATTTTTCATTTGCCAGTTAATGTCTTTAAATTAAAAATATTGCAATTCTTGAAAAACTAGTTAATATTGTCAACTGTCAATACTTATCTTTTCAAGCACTTTAATGCTTTCTTAGGTTTGTAAGTTTTTTAATTCTGACTGTTTTAAATAGTGATTGTATTTTTATTTTTGAAATCGATTGTATTTATTTGATCCGTGAATATACTATTTATATCTAAAAGCTCTCTTTTGACCATGTCATTTGTAAGCAAAGGACCTAAATTCTTAGAAAGCAGCCATTGCTTTATCTCATCTTTCTTCCATGGCAGTTCTTCACTTTTACGAGAGTGATACGGGGCGTTATTCATAATTATTAGTGATCCCTTTGCTATAAGATCCAACATTTGTTGAAAATACTCCTTGAAGACATCTCCGTTCATATTATCTTGATAATTCTCGGTTCTGTTGAACAGAAAAGTTAATAAACCCCTCTTAACAAAACCTTTGGAATTACCGATGTGTGTAATTATGAGCCAGCGGCTTTTTCCTGTAGGTTGTATTAGTCCTCCAGTAGACCAATCTTTAAGTGAGGCTTATTTTTTCCATCTTGGTGATGTTTAATTGTTCGGAGATATTTCCTTCTTCGATGAACAGTTGCTGGGCGATCTATAAGAATACATTTCCTATTTGGTTTTTCCCAACAAAAATTAAGTTCTCTGAGAAATTTCCAGAGCCCAGTTCTTTTAATTTCAGGTAAATCTCGATCTTCATTTATTTTGGTTAGAATCTTGTCGACGGTTGGGATCTGCTTCTAATAATAAAATATATATATAGCTCTTCTTATTGCAGTTTTCAACTCTTCTACCAACAGGGTTTTTCGTCTTCCTGTGATCGAATGTGGCTTGAAAGCTCTTACAGTACCAGTTGCCTTTTTCGCCTTCATTATTGGGTAAACAGTAGATTTTCCACTTCCTGTCATTTGGGACTACATGTCAACAGAGCTTTCAACGTTATTATCCGGATGTTGATGTCTTAAGGCATCTTAAACATTCATTATAATAAGTTTTTCGTTGAAGAAAAAATGTCCTGGCTTTAACAATTTTAGAAGAAATATAAAGTTGGAAGCCATATCTTTTGGGTATTTCACTAATCTCAAATAATATATAACAACAAGCGTAAACAAGATAAATCACTGAGGACACACTGTAAGGTGTACTCTTCTCACTAATAGAAATTAAACTGAACTATGAACAATTTTATTATTGAAATAAATTTATAAAAGCTTATAATATTTAAATATAATTAAGCGTAATTAGATTTATGGCCCTTCTCAGTTACCTGCGGCACAGGAGCAGGTACGTCCAAGGTTTCGGTGACAGTTTTTTACTCTCTCTAGTTCTTGAATAAAGTATAGATAATAACTTGCAATTACGACGATCTTTTAGGACGACTTCAATAAAAGGCATGAAAGCTATTTACTAAAAATGAAACACGAAGCAACCGAAAGAGCGAAAGAAGAAGCAGAAAGGGAAGCTAAGAAATCGGAAGAGAAAGTTCCGGGAAAACACGTTAGAAAAGGACCACAGCCAGGTATTACCTTCATTTCTATATTTTTTCTTCTAATATATATATATATATATATATATATATATATATATATATATATATATATATATATATATATATATATCGAAAGTTTTAGGGCATCCCGTGTATGTGCTGAGTCCCTCTCAGGACTGATGTTTCGGTGCAATCTCATTCACTATTTTCAAAGTTCACTGTATGACGTCTACGAGCGAACTGACGCCTGCGACTCGGGTGCTGTCGGTCCCGTGTGTACGTCGGATGCGTTCGTTTTCTGAATGATCAGGTTGCTAGACCTGCTGCAGCACTGTTGCCAGTGTTTGGGGTTGAATTGCCGAGTTGTAATCTGTTTCGTTACTAAATAGTACTGGTTGATGTTTTGTAAGCAGATTTTTCCAAGTATTAGGTACTCGCTGGCTATCATCTCTGCTATTTAAGTTGTTGGGCCTCTTTGCAATTTGAATGGCTTCCCTTATAACTCTTTGTGGACAGGATTTCACATCTCGATAGCATTTTTGTTCCTGAGAAATTTATCTTATGTCCTTTGTTTAACCAGTGTTGGGCCAGAGCAGAAGAAGTTGTTTTTTGCTTGACAGTGTTTATATGTTCGTCTCTTCTGGCGCTTATTTTACCCTTGGTTTGGCCTACGTAAGAACATCGAGCCTTACAAGACTTACGCAAAGATACCTCGATGGTAATACTTCCAGCTGACAAAGAAAATTCGACAGTGACCCTAAACAAAACAGATTATCATGAAAAGATGATCGCCCTGCTAAACAATCCTGCTTACAGGCCAAAACAGAGACCATATCACTTATCTAGAAAAGACCAACAAAACATTGATCAGAGCATCTCCACTTACCGAAGAAATAAAGAAGATCACACCAAGAGAAAAATCATCTATATGTCCTAAACTTTATGGTTTACCCAAAATACACAAGCCCGAAGCCTCCTTGAGCCCAATTGTAAGCTCTGTTGGCTCTCCAACTCAGGCCCTAGCAAAACATCTAGCCACCATTCTCCAACCCTTGATCGAAGAAACGGCCTCCTACGTTAAAAACTCGCAACATTTTTGCGAAATAATCAAAAACACGTTTACAAGAAAAAGAATGTCTAGTTAGTTTCGACGTAACATCACTTTTCACGCAAATACCAGTCAAAGAAGCTCTTTCTGTAATAGAAAACAAATACAGTCTGCCAAAATATATCATCGAATTAGCTAGACACTGTCTTAATAACACCTATTTTACCTATGAAGGCCGACGATATAAACAAGTAGAGGGAGCCCCGATGGGATCGCCGCTATCTAACTTATTTATGGAAAACTTTGAATCAAAAGCTTTGGAGACCTCTTCACACAAACCACGAATGTGTCCGCATTACGTAGTTGACTCGTTCGTTATCTGGTAACATGGCGAAGAAAATCTTAAAAGTTTCCTAAATCACATAAACAGAATACATTCAAAAATCAAATTCACCATGGAGACAGAACAGGAAAGAAAACTACAATTTCTAGATATCCTACTGAAAAGAAAAGAGGATGGCTTGCTTTCGCACACTGTCTACAGAAAGCCCATTCACACCAACAGGTACCTCAACGCCGATTCACGTCACCACCCCGCCCAATTATTTGCAGTAGTGAAATTGCTTGCGTTTCGATTGCAGTTCCTTACAGATCCAGAAAATTATCACAAAGAGATGAACATACTGCAAGACGCCCTAAAAAAACGGTTATAAAAAGAAGATATAGACAAGGCTCTAAAAAACAAACACGTGGCCCCAAAAAATCGCGAAAACTAAGAGAATAGCTCCAAGGCTTTTGTTCCTTATGTAAGAGGCCACAGAGAAGATCGCAAGAATTTTCAAGAGACACAACATTGAAACCATTTTCATCACAGACCGTAAAGTCAAAGATCTCTTGCCAACACCTAAAGAAAGAATCCCTCTAGAAAACCAGGGAGTGTACGAAATTCCATGCTGAGAATGCATCTCATCTTACGTAGGCCAAACCAACAGTAAAATAAGCGCCAGAAGAAATATAAACGCTGTCAAGCAAAAAACAACTTCTTCTGCTTTGGACCAACACTGGTTAAACACAGGACATAAGATAAATTTCTCCGGAACAAAAATGCCATCGAGATGTGAAAACCTGTCCACAAGAGTTATAAGGGGAGCCATTGAAATTGTGAAGAGGCCCAACAACTTAAATAGCAGAGATGATAGCCAGCGAGTGCCTAATACTTGGAAAAATATGCTTACAAAACAACAACCAGTACCACTTAGTAACGAAACAGATTACAACTCGGCAACGCAACCCCAAACACTGGCTGTTGCCAGTGTTTGGGGTTGCAGGTCTCGCAACCTAATTGGCCAGAACCATTCGGAAAACGAACGCGTCCGACGTACACACGGGACCGACAGCACCCGAGTCGCAGGCGTTAGTTCGCTCGTAGACACCATACAGTAAGCTTTGAAAATGGTGAATGAGATTTCACCGAAACGTCAGCTGCCTTACAGTCCTGAGAGGGACTCAGCACATACACGAGATGTCTGAAAACCTATATATATATATATATATATATATATATATATATATATATATATATATATATATATATATATATATGGTGACTTTATATTTGATTCACAGGAAAATTTATCGACTGGATAAGAGAACAAAGACAACTGAAGGAAGAAGCAAGAATTAAAGCTATGATAATAAATAAGAAACAGTTGGATACAAAAGAACTGGAAAAGAGAAGGAAACCATTACAGAAACTGGACGAAGAAAATGAAAGAAAGAAACGAAAGCAAAAAGAACGGTGTGTAATTACAAAAATATAATACAAAACAAAAGAAATTGGTAGTCGTCTTAATTTCCATCTCTATGTAGCAGATTCTCAATTTAGATGTGTGCAACATTATCATTACTTACAATTAATAGATTATTGACTGTAACTTTTTGTAAGAAACAAATTACTAACAGCATTTGGATGATTGAATATGTTCTTCTGGCACTCAGATATGATAAAATCACAAAGTGTTAGTAAATTCAGGAATGCTTTTTTGAGAACGGGGTGAAAGGGTGAAAATGGCACTTTTTCAGTTTTCGAAAAATAACTCAAAAGCTATGCATTTTCAATGTATACATACGAGGTTTATCCCAAAAGTATCGAGTTTGCATTCATATCTCATTCATTCTCGTCAAAACTTCCGAGCGACCTCTGTGGGGCATGGGCGTCACTACTAAGTCTTCACGAACTCGTTGGTGTGCGCAGTTACCGACTGGGCGTGTTAGTTTGTGAACGGTGTGCGTTTGTTTACAGTGTCTTTTTTTCGTTCGTCGCA
Source organism: Diaprepes abbreviatus (assembly GCA_034092305.1). Taxonomy (NCBI): domain Eukaryota; kingdom Metazoa; phylum Arthropoda; class Insecta; order Coleoptera; family Curculionidae; genus Diaprepes; species Diaprepes abbreviatus. The sequence goes on from JASJET010000054.1 coordinate 14,298,670, forward strand.
TTTTGTTATTATAAAAATTAGATCAACGAATTTGCATCAAGTTTTGCTTTGATCTTGGAAAAAAATACTTGATGAACAAGGCATTTAGAGAAACAAATCGACAGTCTTCACAGTGGAAGCATTCTGAATCGCCAAGACCAAAAAAAGCACGTCAAAGTCGGAGCAAAGTGAAGACAATGTTGACTGTTTTCTTTGATTATGTTGTGCACCACGAATATGCTCCAAGAGGTCATACCCAGATAGCACAAGATTTCCTTTGGATATCCAGAATAGGTACATATAATGTCCTGTATGTCCATGGACCGTTTATGGATGTCCATTAGATGTGATGACCTGTAATCTATATGGACGTCTATATCTGGATGTCCAGTGTAAGTCCATCAGACGTCCATTAATTAAATTTCGGGTTGTCGGTAAAATCGGATACTGTAATATCGGCCTGTAGAATTGTCATTTCTTAACCCGCCGGCCCGCCATGATCACAAAATATCCCTTCAGATATTTTGTGCCCATTATTGTGTTGACGTCGAGCTAAAAAAGACCTTTGGAGTTTTAGTTCAGCTAAAATCAAGTGTGCTTTGTATTTGAAGAAGATGCCACCGTTAAAGGTAAGTATAGTTATTTTAAATTAATTTTTTTTAATTATACCAAAAATTTCCGAACGAAACTACAGACATGCCGGACGAAAAGCGGATAATTTAGTATCAAACTCGCACAAATTTGAAAGTGAACAAAATATTCAGTATCAAAACACGTATGTTAAAATATAGCTTTTGTAGCTATACTTTTTCATACAATTACTTATTTAAATGGAAATTACTACAAATAAGTGCAAATAATTTGATAGGCCAATGAATTTTGTATCTTGTTGGTTAAAATGGAGCACAGATAGAGTTGTAAATTTGTGTAATAATAAAATTGTAAATTTTAGAGAAAATTCTCTCTGACAAAGTCATTATTGAGTAATCAGTCTAATAAGATTGCTGGCATTAATAAATGTTATCAAAATTTATAATGGAATAAAAGCTATAGCAAATTTGAATAATTATATTAATTTTTTTATGACTATTTTGGATTAAACGCTAGTAAAAGTTTACATTGATGTGCATTTTTGTGCAGTATAATTGTTAAAAAATATATAATAAAGTTTTGACAGTTCGACTCTAGGTTTAGACTTATAATTTAATTTATTTTAATTATTTTTAGATGAATTTTCCACAGATTGGTCTAAATAAAATTCCTATGTGAAAGCCAATTTGTACCAAATTAGAGAGGATATTCAGGTACTCTTAAATAGGGAAAAAACAACAAGTATCTACAAAGAATTTTCTGCAGGAGTTCAACTATCCTTTTACTTAAGAAAATAATCAGCTGCCTTAAGTCACATAAGATCTTCAGGACAATTTAAACTTTAAAGATGCAGTAAGTTTATTACACTTCTCCTGAAATAAAAGCTGAAACTTATTCGAGTAATGCTTCTTTATGTGTATGAGTCTATTAATAAAAAAAAACTTAATTTACAGGATTATTTTATATATCTTTTTTTAATTTGATTCTTAAAGTCAAAAATATTCTTAGGTTAGCATATGTGGAATTAACGTTTAATTATCTCAATAAAGTAATATAATTTTAGGTTTTACAATTAGCGAAAATTGGAGGAAATTATACCTATTAACTTATTAAAAGATATTTTATTGTAACAATGACAGATAGTCTTTCCAAGAATTATACATATGATGGAACAGTAAAGTGCCCTTTAAAGAACTGATGTTCACTATTTGTAGGTAAGTTACCACTTAAATATAAAAATTTGATGAAAAAAATCTCTCTGTTTTATTTGTCATACTCGTAAATAATAAGAACAAATTAGGTGTTAGATTTCACACGTTGAACTCTAGATCCTCTTGTTCTGATAATACCCAGACAAAAAGTGTGTTAAAATTTTTTTTCTGGTCTGTTGGTTTAAGCACTCTAAGCAATAACGATGCATTTGGTTTTATATATATATATATATATATATATATATATATATATATATATATATATATATATATATATATATATATATATAGAGAGAGAGAGAGAGAGAGAGAGAGAGAGAGAGCGAGAGAGAGAGACTTAAATTCCTACAAAATCATAAAATACTGCATCATTTAACGTTAAACCTTATTAATTTTCAGCTGCGGTAGAAGAATGGGGGGCCGATAAAAAACAGCCGAAGACGAGATTAGACAATGGCTGAAGAGAATAAACGACAAAAATAAATATAGAAAAAAATAATTATTGTAACAATAAAAAGTCTTTATTTAAATAATTGGTATATTTTCTATTAACCAATTGAAATTGTACCTATTATTATGGAACCAGATAACTTATTCATAGCGATCCTTCTACAGCTTGAACAATTTAAATCAATTGAAGCTATATTTTGTAGCACTTGCAATTCGACTAATTATAAAATTTTATATTCTTATATAGTATTGTATTAAAAACTTGACAATTGTAATCAATAAGTGTAATATGTGGATCCAGTTCCTGTTACCTGGTTCGCTAATGTAATTTATATCTGTTTAATTTTTGGGACTAATAGGGCCATCTATGGTTACTTTTTTATCGACGTTTTGATGACATAAGTGGTCTGTATCTTCAGAAGTGAAGATTAGTTAGGTAGTGTAAGCTCTCGGACCCTAAGCAAATTCTGAAAATATCTACCATTCATGTTAGCGGAACGTCAAGAAGAGGGAACAATAGATTATGACCTATTAATCCAAAAAGCACAATACCATCGGATAATGTGTCCACAATCGGGTCAAGAATGTACATTATATGGACATCCAAAATTAGTCCTATTAATATCCAAAAATGATCCATACCTGGACAATATATGGAATCCAAAAAGACGTCCATGAGTGGGACAAACGTATAGCCTAGTGGATATCCATAGGATGTTGGTGGACAAATTCTGGACATCCCATGGATACCCAGTATGTCCAGCTTTGGATAAACGATGGATATCCAGTGGACTGAAGTGTGCTATTTGGGATACGATTACTAAAGAATACTACGTTGAAATATTGAAAAGATTGCGTGACGCAGTCAGAAGAAAACGGCCACAGCTTTGGACAAGCGGTGATTGGCTGTTTCACCACGACAATGCGCCAGCGCATTCATCGAACCTTGTGCAGCAATATTTAACAAAATACCAAGTGGTACAGCTTTGCTAGCCTCCGTACAGTCCCGATGTAGCTCCCTGCTTTTGGCTCTTTCCCAGATTAAAAATGCCGCTCAAGGGACACCGATTCGATGACAAAGGTTATATTCTTTTGAATAATTATCAATTGATCAAAGTGAACAAAGTGAAACTGATAACTTTATGTTCTTTTGAATATGCATTTACTTGTCATTGGGCTGAAGTGATCATGATTACGTCAAGTGATAGAAGTGAAAGTGATAATGACTCAAAAGAATAGCCCTAAAGAGACCGTTGAAACTAATGCGACGAAGGCACTGAAGGCAATTCCGAAAACTGACTTCCAGGACTGCTTCAGGAAGTGGTAACACCGCTAGGAACGTGTTTTTCTATTAAATTGGGACTACTTTGAAGGATGTCACTCACCGGATGATAAAGAATAACATCAATGCGAAGATATGAAAATAGGCTCGATACTTTTGGGACAAACCTCGTATATCACGATTTTTTGTAGATAATTAAATTTTCTATCGAAATCTATTCCTCGGAAGTCAAAAAAATTATTTTCTTTTCCGCAAAATAAATGCGAAAAGCAAAGGGAAAAGAATCAAAAAACGCAATTTTTTTCAAACTTTTGTTCATAACTTTTTTCGGAGTAGATTTAGGTGTAGGCATTGCTTCAGAGAAAAGAAAGCTGACGTTTCGCCAATTATAATAAGTTTCTGAAAAAATGTGTTTTTTTTTTGCAATAAAATCTAATGTTATATTAATTTTATAAAAATAAAACGTGGTTTTTAAATGTACAACAGAAGTGTTGAATCTAAAATATTTTTATCATTAAATAATTAGTGTAGTAACATAAGATAAAAACAAAAGCTTTATGCTCAAGGCAATACAACTCAATTGCCTTTATTTTTTCATATCTTCAAACTATCATACATTGTCAAGAGCAATATACAGGGCGATTCAATTTTTTCAAATGGAAAGCACCTATTTTTATAATTTTATCATATTAAGCATTAAAAATAAGGGTAACTTGGTATAAGGTTAAGTTATTAACAGGTTGTACACCGAAGTAATCAAGAAATTGACGGATTTTGTATTTCAGTGTATATTTGAAATTATTACAATCGGCCAAGCGCTTTCGATCTCTCTATCGGACCATCCTCAGGGCTCAGACCATGTCAAATGGCACACCTCAACCCTGCCAGTTTGAGAAAAGTCGCGAGCGTAGCCTCCACACAGAACAAGATGTATACAATTAAAAAAAAACCTCTAGAAACATTTAAAATCAAAACCAAAACTAGAACATTCAATACACTGTGCACATTGACATTAAAACAATAAAACTTTTTTAACTTTTAGGTTGTTATTAGGAACTCTTCATGGGTGGCTCTTCTTATTGACTGAGGATTAAGATCTTCAAATGCTATTCTGACGCGCTGCATGCAATTTTCTGTAGTGGTTAATGCGGTGTTGTATATTTTATTTTTAATTGTCCCCTAAATAAAAAATCAAGTACTGTTAGGTCAAGGGACCGAGGCACCCCATCATGTTGATAAAATAGGTTTCTATGATCAGCCAGCGGCAAGTTATCTAAATAGTTCACTTTCAAATTTGTCAAGATGTCGAAGTAGCGCTCACTTATAAGTTAAAAAGCGTATTTTGTATCTAGAAGTTTTCAAAAATGGCTAACTTACCATTCAGATTATCTTGGTAGAATTCTAGGGCGACTACGTCGTCATTTCTTATAGCCCAGTACACGTTAAACTGCAAGGACACTTGGAAAATTTAATTCTCTAAATGGGTGTACGTTTGAGTCACTACAATAGTGGGAATTGGGTCGATTAAACCATCCATTTTTGTGAATTTGGGTTCATCCTACTAAATAATATTATCCAAAAAACCAGAATTTTCTTGTGACTGAAGTAAAATAAATTGACAGAATTCTACTCTTCGTGGTAAATCAGTGTCTTTTAAATGTCGTACTATGGAATATACATAGAGATGAAAATTATGTTTCCATAAAATCCTTAAAACTGATGTTTGAGATAATCCAGACTTTAATGCTACTTGCCTTGAAGATATTGTCTGATACGCGGCGAAATATCCTAGAACTGTAGTGTCAATATTTTCATTATTAATAATTGGTTTATTTCTATTTCATTTTGCTTTTACGCATCCAAGGTTCTTGAAGTTTTTTATAATCCTTTTAATAGTTGGTGGTGTTGGTTTCTGTTTCTGCGGATATCGGATCGCGAATGAATCGCATGTTTTTGAAATAACTCTCATACATTTTCCATAAATAATAAATAAGTTTAAATGATATTCGTGCGTGTAATTTAATCGCCCCGGCATGATTATTGTAAAAGAATGTCAAATTGCAAGAAATAGTGACAATTCTGAAGGCTTTGATTCTTTAATTTTCTCCACGCCTTGCCATGATGGCCAACTAACCACAAAATTTAACCTTATACAAAGTTACCCTTATTTTTAATGCTTAATATGATAAAATTATAAAAATAAGTGCTTTCTATTTGAAAAAATTGACTTTTGACGATTTTTTAAATATAATTTTTATTCTTCTTTTTTGACCACTCTTTACAAATAATTTTCAAAATATCATAAAAAGACTACTAAAGTCGATCTTCGCCTATAAGAAAACTAACCCAAATTAAATAATAAAAACCTTCTTATAGGAAAAATTTAGAGCTAATTTTGGTCCGCAATGGTCAGTTTTAACATAAAAATTTAAATATGTTCAAAACGGTGAGATTTAAGTAAAGAACATTATTCATGCAATATGTCTAGAATTTTACATAGAAATCAAAAATGCAATAATATATAGGGTGTTCGATTTAAAATAAGCAAGTTGACATCTACTTCCGGTATAACCGAACATGCCGTCATCTTGAAAATATTTTAGTTGGCTGTCCCCCACGCACGTTAGTACACTGTCAAATTTTCACATTCTTCCTAATTATAGTTTTTCCTTTCCTTTGAAGAATTGATTGTGTCAATACTTACTTACTTACTCCGTGGCGTTACAACCCCGTGTGGATTTTAGCCGACTTGACAATATGCCTCTATTCGTTTCTGTCCTTTGCTAGCTCCATCCAGTTCTCTACATCCATAGCTTTAAGATCTCCTGCTATATTATCCCGCCACCGGAGCCGGGGTCGTCCAAGTGGTCTTTTTCCAGTTGGGGTTTCTTCCCACACCAGTCTCACTATTCTTTCGTTAGAGTATCTTATGAGGTGGCGTGTCCACTGGAGTCTTCTAGACTTTATTTCTTTAACTATGTTGGCGTCTGCGTATAACTCTTCTAACTCTTTGTTTGTTCTTATTTTATATTGTCCCGTTGCCCCATCCAGTAACGGGCCAAAGATTTTCCTAAGGATTTTTCTCTCCCAAACTCGCAGTCGCTCTTCGTTTGCCTTTGTTATTGTCCAAGTTTCGCTGCCGTACATCACTACTGGTCTTATAACTGTTTTATATAGATTTATCTTTGTTCGTCTTGTTAGTTGTTTCGATTTTATCAGGTCTCGAAGGGCGTAGCTACATCTGTTCCCAGCTTGGATCCTATTGTTTATTTCTTGTGATCCGTTATTATCTTTAGTTGTTGTTGTTCCAAGATACTTAAATTCTCTGACGCGCTCAAAGTTGTAGTCGTCGATGGTGATGTTCTGTCCAATTCTGTCTATGTTTCGAATATTGCTGCTCGTGTACATATATTTAGTTTTGTTTTCATTTATTTGTGTCAACAGGTATAGATAAATCAAAAAACGTAGCTACTACTTATTGTGCCTTATTTAAGCTGGAATAAATAAAATTTAGGGAATGACGAACAGCTGCTTCAGTCTAATTAAAAGTGCCAGAATGAATCAATCAAATTTGTTGCTGTTGAATATTAAAGCTCACATTTAAATCCATTAATTACGTAACCATTATCACCATAATAGTCCAGCGTCTAGAAAAGCTATTACATTAGATTAGTATATTTTGAAGAATTATTATACGAGGTTTGTCATAAAATTATCGAGCCTACCTTCATATTTCCGCATTGGTGTTATTTTTTATCATCCGGTGAGTGACATCCTTCAAAGTAGTCCCCATTTAATTGAATAATATGTTCCTAGCGGTATTTCCACTTCCTGAAGCAGTCCTGGAAGTCAGTTTTCGAAGTTGCCTTCAGTGCATTCGTCGCATTAGTTTCAACGGTTTCTTTTTCATCGAATCAGTGTCCTTTGAGCGGCGTTTTTAATCTGGGAAAGAGCAAAAAGTCGTAGGGAGCTACGTCGGGACTGTACGGAGGCTGGCGAAGCTGTACGACTTGATGCTTTGTTAAATATTGCTCCACAAGGTTCGATGAATGCGCTGGCGCATTCTCGTGGTGAAGCAGCCAATCACCGCTTGTCTAAAGCTGTGGCCGTTTTCTTCTGACTGCGACTCGCAATTTTTTCAATACTTTAACGTAGTGTCCTTTAGTGATCGTGTGACCTCTCGGAGCATATTCGTGGTGCACAACACCTTCATAATCAAAGAAAACAGTCAACATTGTTTTCACTTTGCTCCGACTTTGACGTGCTTTTTTTGGTTTTGGTGATTCAGAATGCTTCCACTGTGAAGACTGTCGCTTTATTTCTCTAAATGCCTTATTCATCATATTAATTGTTTCCAAGATTAAAGCAAAACTTGATTCAAATTCGTTGATCTAATTTGTCCGTCATTTTTTACAATCACAAAATGCGACGAACGAAAAAAAGACACTGTAAACAAACGCACACCGTTCACGAACTAACACGTTCAGTCGGTAACTGCGCACACCAACGAGTTCGTGAAGACTTACTGGTGACGCCCATGCCTCACAGAGGTCGCTCGGAAGTTTTGACGCGGAGATATGAATGCAGGCTTGATACTTTTGGGACAAACCTCGTATTTGTATTCAATATGTTATTGCTTTTGTGTATCATTTTATAATAAATTGAATCTATAGTAGATCAATAACATTATAAAAAGAACACTTACCAAACTGAAATTATAATTTCAGACTCAAACAAGGAGAGAACATTTTTAAAGAAACAGTTGCCAGTCTTTTCCCCGATGTCATGAAGGAAAAACCCGTTCCCCCTCCGAATCCATACGCCGGTGGTGATCCAGTCACCGAAAAAGAAAAATGTTTTGCAGAATATACAAAAATAGTGCAGCAATCCGATGATTTCATTCTTACCCATCCCTTTAAATACGATTTTAGTTTTAAAAACTTACTTGTAGGTAAGTATATAGAATAATCGTATATCTACATTTTACATTTTTATGTATCTATAAACTTAGATAAAATTAATAAATTTTTATTACTCGCAATATGTATTTTTTTAAAATAAATAATTCAATTTAACCGATATATATATATATATATATATATATATATATATATATATATATATATATATATATATATATATATTCTTGATTCTTGAACCACAGATTATATATAATTTTTCCTTTATTTTGTCTTTTCTTGGGTTTAGGTTCTATATTTAACAAAAAATGCAAAACAATTGACGTTTCGCCCTTTATTTAAGGCATTTTCAAAATTTTTTCCTCCAAAAATTATTTTTATATAATTAAAACATTCACATAAGAAACATACGTACAATTTTAAAAAACAAACAAGACACTTTAAAAACAGTATTTAAATTTTTAAAATTTTTAAAAATATTTAGTTTTACCGGTACACACCTTGACATTTTGTTACTCCATTACTAAATAAAATTCAATCTTTACATGGTCTACTGAGGATACATGGAATGCGAATGTGTTTTATTTATTTTTTATATTTTTTATATTTTACAATGCACAAAAAAACAAATCAGGTATACGTTTAGTTTTATGTTTAAGAGGATATTCGATTTTTGATTCTTATTTGACAGGATCGAATACTTAATATTTTTGTTTAAATTAGGCTTGTGTAAATGTGGCTCAAATTACCCGTATCTGTTCTGTCGTTAACAGTGTTTTTATCTTTTTTTAATTTCAATCATTTCCTTTATCTGTAATTTTTGGTAATTCATATTTTTGTTTTTTATTATGGTACTGTTATAATCAAAAGTATGTTTTTCGTCCTGTGTGTGTTTGTTTAACGCTATTGAGGCCTTTTTCGTATATTTATGGCCATTTAATCTGTTCTTCAGCAATTGGCTCGTCATGCCTATATATTTTTTGGGACAATTTGTTCAAGGGATCGAATATATTACATCTGATTTATTCGTGAGAGGAGTTTTGCTTTTTAAATTTGTGAACAATGTATTTAATTTATTATGTGACTTGTGGCATGTGGCCTTTAAAAAATTTATTGATACAATAAACCTACCTGAAAATCACAGACTCATTTCGCTAGATGTTATATCTTTGTATACAAACATATCAAATCAACTTGTCTACACTATTTTAGCAGAAAAATGGTAAATTTTAAAAAAACATACATCGCTATCAAAAAATAATTTTATGGATGCTGTTGACCTCGTTCTAAATACAAATTACTTTCAGTACGAAATCACCTTTTACAAACAACCAGATGGATGTGCTATGGGATCACCAATTTCATCTAGCAATGCTCAGTTAGTAATAGAATATTTAGAGGAAAAAGTTTTAGAAAAATTAAATTTTAATATAATATTTTTCAAACGTTTTGTCGATGATTCCATAGCAGCCGTACCACAAAATAAAATAAATGAGATTCTCCAAGAGTTTAACAGTTTCAACGAAAAATTTCATTTCACGTCCGAAACAGAAAATAATAAAATAAATTTTCTAGATATGATACTTATACGCAGAAAAAACAAAATTTTAACTGAATGGTACACCAAGCCAACTTAGTCAGGTAGATGTCTAAACTGTTTCTCTAATCATTCAAAAACACAAAAAAATAGTGTCATAATCGGTCTGTCTGATAAAGCTCTCTCCCTAACGTCTCCAGAATTCCGATTAAAAATACTGCAAAAAGTAAAAAAAAAACTCTAATAAATAATAATTTCAAAGAAAAAACTATCACCAAAATAATTGATAAACGAACATATAAGTTTTATAATAACGTAAAAACAAAAAATATAGAACATAAACAGCAAAAATATGTAGCATTACCTTAGACTGGTGAGCTGTCAGAAAAAATAAAATACATTTTAAAAAAGCATGATATTATCGTATGCCACAAGTCACATAATAAATTAAATACATTGTTCGCAAATTTAAAAAGTAAAACTCCTCTCACGAATAAATCAAATGTATTCGATCCCTTGCACAAATTGTCCCAAAAAATATATAGACATGACGAGCCAATTACTGAAGAACAGATTAAATCGCCATAAATATACGAAAAACGCCTCAACAACGTTAAACAAACACACAGGAAGAAAAACATACTTTTGATTATAACAGTACCATAAAAAAAAAGAGATGAATTACCAAAAATTACACATAAAGGAAATGATTGAAATTAAAAAAGATAAAAACACTGTTAACGACAGAACAGATACGGGAAATTTGAGCCACATTTACACAAGCCTAATTTAAACAAAAATATTAATTATTCGATCCTGTCAAATAAGAATCAAAAATTGAATATCCTCTTAAACATAAAACTAAACGTATACCTTATTTGTTTTTTTGTGCATTGTAAAATATAAAAAATATAAATAAAATAAAACACATTCGCATTCCATGTATCCTCAGTAGACGATGTAAAGACTGAATTTTATTTAGTAATACAGTAACAAAATGTCAAGGTGTGTACCGGTAAAATTAAATATTTTTAAAAATTTTAAAAATTTAAATACTGTTTTTAAAGTGTCTTGTTTGTTTTTTAAAATTGTATGTATGTTTCTTATGTGAATGTTTTAATTATATAAAAATAATTTTAGGAAGAAAAAATTTTGAAAATGCCTTAAATAAAGGGCGAAACGTCAGTTGTTTTGCATTTTTTGTTAAATATAGAACCTAAACCCAAGAAAAGACAAAATAAAGGAAAAATTATATATATATATATATATATATATATATATATATATATATATATATATATATATATATATACAGGGTGTCCAAGATAAGGATCCTAAGCATGGGGATCTCGGAAACAGTTGGAGATACGAGGTCGGTTAAATTAGAGAAAAGTTGCGCAATTTAGTGCTAAATTAAACGCAGTTAAAAAAATTTAAAAATTTTAAACACTTCCGGAGATTTCCGGAAAAAAAACGAAATTTGGCAAAATCGTTTTTAATTTTTGCAGGCTTTATTTAAAGAGATATCAGAAAATAAAAGGTAGATTCTCATTGCCACTTTTTATTTTTTATAATTTGGTCTAAACAAAATTTAAATCTGACGTTTCGTTTCTGAGATACCATCATGAACTTTCATTTTTTATATGGAACAAAAAAAAGTATCCCATGTATTTGATAGCATTTTTTATTACAAATTCAACGGTGTATCACCCTTGCATATCGAATACGTAGTTCAAGTACTTTCCATAAGAGCTCCATGAGAGCGAGAGAGAAAGGTATATCAGTTTTATAAAAGCCAATGAACTACACACTTGATATGCAAGTGTGATACACCGTTGAATTTGTAATAAAAAATGCTATTAAATACATGGGATACTTTTTTTTGTTCCATATAAAAAATGAAAGTTCATGATGGTATCTCAGAAACGAAACGTCGGATTTAAATTTTGTTTAGACCAAATTATAAAAAATAAAAAGTGGCAATGAGAATCTACCTTTTATTTTCTGATATCTCTTTAAATAAAGCCTGCAAAAATTGAAAACGATTTTGCCAAATTTCGTTTTTTTCCGGAAATCTCCGGAAGTGTTTGAAATTTTTAAATTTTTTCAACTGCGTTTAATTTAGCACTAAATTGCGCAACTTTTCTCTAATTTAACCGACCTCGTATCTCCAACTGTTTCCGAGATCCCCATGCTTAGGATCCTTATCTTGGACACCCTGTATATATATATATATATATATATATATATATATATATATATATATATGGTGTCCCAGATCACTCCTCCACATCTTTTAATATCTAGGGAAATAGGTTTTTTGAGAATTTGAAAATTTTATATAACTATGTCGGGTAAGCTCTTTCGATTGGTGACACACGGATGATTTCCAGTTCTGGAAGACAGGAAGTTCGTTTTTTTTTTAATGGAACATTACATGGACAATTTACTGATTTTCAAGATTATATCAAACATAAATTTTTATTTTTTTTCAAACTTATCCATATGTACACTCGACTTTATAACACTCTTTTTAGACCTATTGCGTTCTGTAATACATAAAATGAAAATAGGTTCACTGTTTCCCTGACTTCACTAATTCGTTGTTTCTTCACAGAAAGCCGAAATAAGGACACCGATATCCGTACACACAAACATATGACACGTTACCAAACTGAGAAGAAAATAAGAAGAGGAAGCCTTTATTCGGACTCAGAATTATTCAAAGACGATGATGACAAAGATTCAAAATCGGAAGATTTAGAAGAAACACTAGAAAGTAGAGAAGGAGAATTATTAGAAGAGATGGCAGTAATTTAGGATGCTTTATCAATAAATGTATAATAGAAAGTTAAATAATAAAGTCCTTTTAATTTATGAGTTATTTTTTAACAAATTTTTCAAAACTAAAAATAAAGTTTTAACCCCCAAAAAAAAACAATAATTAAAGAATCGTGACAGCCAGTGACGGCTCGCGTTGAGTAGTGCCATAGTGCTACGGCACCACTTTGTTATTTCCACGAACTTGACATATAAAACTGGACTGATCATGCATAATACCTCCCCTTGTAATAAAAATGACGCCATCATGCTCCGTGTCATTACGTGCAAATAAATGCTTTGGCAACAATGAGTTCCCTAAGTTTTTATAATATTGGTGAAAGTGTATTTTGATATTGGTTAAAGGTTACTTTTACTTTGACTGAATACTTTTCATTTTGACAAAAATTTATTTTTGATTTTGCTGTTTTATGGATTTTATCATTTTAGGGAACGTTTTACTGAAAATTTCAAACAGGAACGTGAACTTTAAGGTTTTTTTTGGTATTTTAAAAAATGTGTTTCTTCATCGTAAGACGTGCAAATACCTCATCTGGTAAATTGGAATTTATTTAATTGGCAAGTTATAAAGCATTCAGTGATAATTATATAAAGTTTTACCTTAGAATCAAATTGTAAATCTAAGGGTAACAAGTTTAATCTTATGGATATGAGTATGATAATTTTTAAATGCTATCAATATTTTAGTTTTCTAAGAGAAAAGAATCTTCAAATTCAAGGGCTGAAGCAAATTGGTTATGATCATAATTCTTTTATACACCAGATGAGTAACTCTGTTCAGAGCATTTTTCTGGAAATAGTTTTTTACAAGAAGATGAGCAAAAAGTTTGGGCTGTGCTTCTTACAAATAAACTGCCTGAAAAAAACTACGAAGCACTGTTTGATGTAAACATCTTGAAGCAACTAAGCTTGGACTTAGTAACATACACTGGCTCTACAAAAAAAGTCCTGAATTAGGTGTGCATTAACCAACAACAATATCGTTTTACCATAAAGATAATGTTCCACTGACATATAAAGCTGAACATCGAAACTGGTATGGTGTTAAAATTTAAAATGATTGTACGTTTAAAAACCAATATGTCATATTAAAATAGAAATAAATGATTGTATATAAAATGAAATTTTTCAATATTATTAAGCATGTTTGGAAATTACATAAATTTTACTTTTATGTATTTGTTTTGTCTAAAAATAAAATAATAACCTTTTGTTTGAATATGTTATTAATTAGTAAAACTAAAATTCTTGATTTTAGCTCAGATAGGAAATTTGTGTCATGAAAATCCTTTGTGGAAGTAGTGATAAGCTGCGATTGATTACCATTTCAAAAATTCAACTCTAGGAAAGGTCAATTCCAGATCCTCAAACAGTTAAGTAAATGGAAAGTTTGACTTAGTGTAAAAATTTAAAGTTGTTAGTAAATCTTTATGTATATATTTAGATTAAAAAGGATTGTATTCAGGTAATAATTCTCTTGTATTTACAAGCTTTTTTATATTTAAAGTGTCTTAATAAATATTATTTTGTTTACAATTAAATATAAACTGCTTTAACACTATCCCCTTTAGAGTTTAATTTTTTTTTATATAAAAATGGTTTAGTACATAATGTTACTTTACTTCATTTAAATTAAAGCTCCGTTTTTATGAAGGAAATGTCAACATTATTATGAATGTTGTTAACCCTATATAAATACCTAACATAGCAGTTCCCTAAAAGCATCGAGGAGAAAATAATTTTAACAAAGACCTAATCGAAGCTATTTTTAAATGATGAAACTATCTTACTTTGCAAATGATTATGTGGACATTTCGATACCTTACATTAAACAATATACTATATTAATTCATGATATAAAATTTTAAAAAATAAATGCCTTAATACTTTTTTTCGTTAACTTCTTATAATCTACGTCCGAAAAAGGATGTTTCTAAAACAGATATTCCAAAAAAAAATTAGTCTGGATTTGTTTTTGGCGCATATTTCACATTTTAGCTATTTTGCTAAATAACAGTTTTATTGTAAAAAATAAAATATGTAAACAGTCATAGAAAAAGCATTTTCATTTATTTATAAGAACTGACATTTCATGCTTGTAATCTAAAAATAATAAAATCGTTACATATTTACGCTGTTCCAAAGAAATTAAAAAAATTTGCTTTATTGGAGTTGCTTTAAACAGAAAAATTATAATTTTGAGGAAACTAAAGTAGAAATTCAAGTTAAATATTGTTTTACAGAAACAATTATCCTGAGCTGCGATTCTATAAGAGTAAAGGGAAAGAGAATACCATAATAAGGATCTTCTATCTTTGTTCAGTCTGTATTAACACATAAGTATATCACTGCCCTAAAAGAGATAAGGAAAGAGAATGTCAAAAAATGTTTTTACAGAATCGGAGCTCTGGTCTTTTTTATTGAATATACTCGATTAACCTGTCAAGTAAAACAAGAAAGAACGATTTATTGTTTAAGATATGGTATAGAAAGAGATAGTACCGTCTAAACCTGTTAGTTCGAATAATAGAATTGACATTCATACACGACACATTCACGCCAATGTAAGAAACTAGCAGGGAATTCAAGGTTGCCATACAAATCATTGCACCGAATGGCGACCAATTTGGGGGGGTCAAAAATTATTTTCATGTGCAGTCCAGTTTTATATCTCAAGTTCGTGGTTCAACCGTAAAAAAAATGAAATTGAATCGCAGCCTCACATGACAAATTTTAGGGACATTTGTTCTTAATTTTTGCTAACCTTATTCTCAACGTGGAGCACTCTCACCTATTTCCGAACTTACTCTAATTACCAGCTAATAAATCAAATATTGGCAAGCCATGGAAAATTATCAACAAGAAAATTATGATCAAAACAATCCAAAATTACTAATCATGATTAAAACCAACTTCAAGAAAATGTTACAAATTCCATACTGTATACTCAACCTTAAATGATCGCACTCTACATGCCGTGTTCGTGTCAAACGACCGAACTATATTACTGACTATAACCTTACATTTTTAATACTGAAATGGAATGTAAATAAATGAGAATTTATTAAAAATAAAATATTTTATTACCTTCAAATTCAAACCAAATAATGTGATATATAAACTACAGCAACTTACAAACTCTGTTAAGAAGAAAGAGTGATAAGTTATAAGACCAAAAGAGCTGAAAATGAAAAACAAATTCCTTGTTTACAAACTTCAAATTACAGTACAAAATAACCAACTTTTAATCAGGTAAAAATATACAAATTATATCATATTACTAAAGAACATGTAGCATTGATGCAAACTGGTAAATCTAAATGATACAATAATATGGCAGCCTTGAATGCAAGTAGCATCAGTTATTAACGACACCCTGTATGAATGCTTGTAGATATACAGGAAGAAAACAGGAGTATTTATAAATGACTATTCAAGATTTCGTGAGATATTGTGTTGGTTCTCACTTCTTAGAAGGATGCCATATTCATAAAAGCATAAAAAAATGTGCTGCATTAATAATTTAAACTGCCAAATTGAATTTTTCGGTAAAATGGTCTTTCTTTTTTGTTTTCGAATTTATTCCAGTTAAACTTCTACCCTGTATATTATACAATCAGAAAATCTAGTGCTTGCGAATCGAGTTGAAGTTGAACAGGGGTACAAATAAAACAATGGTGACCTTGCCACTGCAGCTTCTTGCGGCTTGTATAAAACATTTAACTGTCACACATTTTTAGTGATAATTCGGAGTAGTGGCATTATAGTTTTTATTGATCGCGAATGAATCGCATGTTCTTGAAATAACTCAGATTCTCCATAAATAATAAATAACTTTAAATAATCTTCGTGGGTGTAATTTAATCGCACTGGCATGATTATTATTAATAAATGTCAAATGACAAGAAATAGTGACAATTCTGTAGGGTTCTATTGTTTTATTTTCGCCACGCCTCGCCGTCATGGCCAACTAATAACAAAACTCAAAAGCCGTATAACATTTTTACGACAGAAAAATGTTGATTTGTCAATATTTTGAAAACTACAAATATTTGGAATAATGAAATGAAATGAAATAATTTATTAGCCATAAGACTGATACTTCAGCATTGGTTTCGTCAATAGTATACAATTAAATAAAAAATATATACACAACATACCTTAAAGCTAGAAAAAACAAGAAACAGTTCTATTAGTTAGTATCATAAGATACTTGTTATAATATAAAAAATGTAAAATAATTTAATCTAATATTTAATAATAAAAACCACAGATTAAAATCTTGAAACAACTAACAGGAAAGAAAAAAATAAAACGATAAGAACACCGTAGCACTGGTCAGCGAAGGACGCAACGAAATAATCACTCAGTACACAGTAAAAGAGTCAGTACATCCTACAGGCTTCAGTATTCGTTAAAAGAATAAAATGATCCCTGAACAAGAAATTTTTTTATTTCTGTTTTGAATTTATTACTGTCTGATATGTTTTTTAATTTTGCAGACAATTTGTTAAACAGAATAATGAAATTATAAATTGGGGATTTCTCAAAGAATGCCGTTCTATGTTTAGGTATACTAAGAATGTCACTATTTCGTGTATCATATCTGTGACCCTGGCCAAGAGTTTTAAACTCTGAGTAATTTTGTTTTACATATAAAACACATTTTAGAATATAAATAGAGTAAAAAGTCAAAATGCTGTTTTCCTTAAAAATGGGTCTACACGAATTCGTCGGCTTAAGACCAAATATCAACATCAATATTCTTTTCTGAGCCAGATACACTCTATTCACCTCACACCCTCTTCTTCAAGATATGACATTGCTTGACAGATGGCTGTATGCCAGAGAATAATACACGGTCAGCAATCCAGCCTGGTCTAGAGATGACTTCATCTGCAAAATAGCAAAGAAAGCAGAATTTAATTTTTTACAAACATGTTCAATATGGGAAAAGAAATGCAGCGATTCATCAAACCACGTGCCTAAAAATTTAGCATAAGCTGAGGTTTCAATATTATATGTTATTTTATCCTCTACCAGCAATGGTTTTTTAATATTGAAATTTATATATGTGTTATTTTATGTTATTTTATCCTCTACCAGCAATGGTTTTTTAATATTGAAATTTATATATATATATATATATATATATATATATATATATATATATATATATATATATATAGTCTTTGTTGCGTATTAACTGATTACGCTGACACCAAATCTCCAACTCTTCACATACCCCTCCCGCTGTACGCAACAGCTGCTCTGGGGCATCCGCAGATATAGCTATCGTGGTATCATCAGCAAACATAACCAACTTTCCCCTACTGATGTATCTAGGTAGGTCGTTAACATAAATCATAAACAAAAGCGGCCCCAAAACCGACCCCTGTGGCACACCCAAGGCGACTTTTTTGCAATCGGATTTACTTTTTTGGTATCGAACAAACATACTCCTATCAGACATATACGAGTCGATGAATTTTAGGATATTTCCTCTTATACCCGAAGCAAAGAGCTTTCTCAATAAGAACTCTCTACTGACAGTATCAAACGCACTTGTTAAGTCAAACATTAGACACATCACATACTTGCCCCTGTCGAGCTCTGTATTTACAAAATTAAGTAAATCACAGCATGCTGTCTCGATGGATTTGTTCTGTCTGAAACTATGTTGGCAAGGAGTAATAATTGAATTCTGGTTAAAAAAATTTATAAAATTTTCGTATATTATTTTTTCAAAAACTTTAGAAAATACACTCAGTATAGATATTTACCTGTAATTGGCCGGGTAGTGAGGATCATCCTTTTTATATATTGGCATAACTGCCGCCGGCTTTAGTATGTGAGGGAAAATGCCCTCTGAAAGTGATCTGTTTATTAAATATGTCAATTGAAGTGCGACAGATTCTGAAATTAATTTTAAAATTTGTGGACTTATACTATCGGAACCTGAGGAGCGTTTGTTCTTTAACGAATTAATAGTCGATACTATCCTTTCTTGAACCACCGCAAGAACTACTATTGTTTGAGGAATTGATTCTATAGTTGTTGCTGGTAAGGACATGTTTCGACCGTAGGCCTCAAACAACTTCAACTTGGTAACAGAGCTAAAATATTCAGCGAAGTGGTTAGAAACCTCTTGAGGGTCATCGCTTTTACTATCGGCGAAGCGCAAAACGATGTTATGGTTTGTTACCCTTTTCTGTCTATTAAGATTTTGGTTAATACAATTCCATATTTCTTTCGTTTTGTTGGTTGCATTATTTATTTTGTCTCTATAATAAGTTTTTTTTTGCGTTTTATATACTCTGCCTATAATCTTTTTTTGCTGCAATAAAGCATCCTGTATTCGGTACTGGCTATATATCTTTGTAAAAAATAAAGATTATCCAGTTCCTTTCTTTACCTTGCCAAAAAAAGGACCATACCACGCATTAGTTTTCGTCATCGATTTTTTGTAACTTCATCTCACTCCCAACGGACAACTCAAATCCAAGTAATGGCCCACAGTAGATGAAAACTCTGACCAGGCAACATCCGCGCTTGGAAGTTCCAATAGAAAAGACCAATCAACCCGCTCTAAAAGATCTGAAAAGTGTGATAAGTTAGCCGGGCTTAAATTTCTGGCCACCTTATCTTCCGCTGTGCGATGATTAGTTACATTAAGATCATAAGAAACACTAATTATATGAGCAAAGTGGTCTGCCAAGTGAGGATTTATTAACTTGCAGCTATAATTAGACTTTGGCAGATTGATGCAAAGATAATCAATGACACTCCCACAGACAAATCGATTTAATGCAATTCTAGTAGGCAAATATGTAGTTATTTCCAAATTAAAAGAATTAAGAATATCACATAGAATTGCTTTTTTGCTTGTATCCTCAGAATAGTCTATATTTAAATCACCAGAGACAATTACATACTGTGAATATCCTAACAGTAACTCTATGGCTTTAGAGAAAACATCAGAGAACAACTCGACATCACCCGCTGGTGGTCTGTATACACAAAGGACAGACAGTTTGTCAGAAATCAACAAACCACACATTTCCACGTAGCATTCCACAGATAAGTCATTTAGCCATTTTATGGGTTTTAGGTTTCCCAGGGTGCCAGTCTTAACAAAAATTGCACACCCACCATGCTGATGGTCAGTCCGAGATAAGCGGGATATCAATGAAAAATTAGGAATATTCACCTGAATTACGTCATCGTACGCCAACCAATGCTCAGTCACACACAACACATCAATCTCCTCAGTATCAGTGAACACAATAATTTCGTCAAGTTTGTTGAGAATACTCCGAACATTCACGTGGCTGACCGTGACACTATAAGCAGAGGCTTTATGAGTAATGCCCAAATTAGCACCAGTTGATTTTACTCCAGCAGATCTAGTTGGGATAGTCGCGGATACAAAAAATTTGCAGATACCCCACTGTCTAAAGGAATTTGCGACGTTAAGTAGTTTTCCTTATCGCTTGAAGTATTTACAACGTTTGAAACTATTTCATTTATTATTTCGCTTATTACCTCTGATTTATATAATAAGTTATTTTCATTTTGATCGGTACCAATTAAGTCATTACTCACTTTACAATCTAAGCCGTTTGAAACATTATAAAAAAGACTATTATCAATAGACAACCTCATACAAAGTTACCCTTATTTTTAATGCTTAATATGATAAGATTATAAAAATTTTGACGATTTTTTAAATATAATTTTTATTCTTCTTTTTTGACCACTCTGTACTAATAATTTTCAAAATATCATAAAAAGACTACTAAAGTCGATCTTCGTCCACAAGAAAACTAACCCAAATTGAATAATAAAAACTTTCTTATGGGAAAAATTTATAGTAAAGTTTTGGTCCGCAAACGTCATTTTTGATATAAAAATTTAAATATGTCCAAAACAGCGAGACTTCCTAATTATAATTTTCCCACAATTGATCAATAAATTTCCCGGAGAATCACCTTGTATATTCATTTCTTTTCTCTGCTTGAAAGTTTATTACATATAAATAACCTCCAATATAACAAAAACCAGCGTTTTTTACACTTTTAGGTTAGGATATCTCGAAAACCAGAGCTAATGCGTCAATTAAGAACTCAAATTCGAGTTCAATGCGTCAAAAACCTTCGAAAAAGTCTAGTCTCGTTTCTGGGTTTGATATTAAGGGAAATTTTTTCGGCCTTGGTAATTGGACACCCTGTACATATGACAAATTTTTATTTAACGTATATAATCATCATAAAATATGCATTGCGTACACTAAGAAATCGAGCACTGCATTTTTCCGAACGTACAGGAACCCATATTGCAATAATTACAGTAGACTATGGAATCCCCACTTGAAAAACCACTAAACGGAGAAGAAATCAAACAAATGAATAACACTCTCCCGCACTGTCGCGAGCAGAGCACGCCGTGAAACCGCGGTGTTTTTCAACTGTCGCGCGCTAAATAGCCCGTCGTTCTCCGATTATTTTTTTCGAATTGTACCCGCGAAAACGAACTGTTTTGCGTAATACGGCCTTCTTTAAGTGACATTTTCGAAAACTTGGATGGAAGTTAGGAAGATGTAGTTTATTTTGTTGGAATTTAGCAAGAAGCTCATTGTAAAAACGTTAATTGTTTTAACATTAACAAAAGAAGGAACGATTATTTTGAAATTATTTGTATCACGATTTTAATTTAACGTCAAGGCCTACGAAATAATATTTTAACCATAATTGTAATTAAATAAATTAAAAATTAATAAACGTGCATTAAATTTTAAATGGAATTGCAGTTAAGATTGTTCTCTCGGTGGAATTCAGTGAAGGATGAGTGAATTTTGTGGTGTGCTTGTTTTGGATCACTACTTCTTAGTTATTGGATAAAAAGTAAAGGTAGGACATTGATTTTTACGTATTAATATAGTTTGTCTAGTAAAACAAAATTTTGCGTTATTCAATTATTCACTTTTACGTCAAAAGGATCAAGGTAATTTTTCGGTCTCTTTGTACCTTCTTTTTGGTTTATAACGATAATAAATTATATTCCATTGTTTCTACCAAAATATCGATTCTTAGAGAAAAAATAAATACTGATGAAATGAAATGCTCTTGTTTAATTTTCTGCACAGACTGAAAACATATTTCGTCAACCTATAAAACGGTTATTTTACAATATGCTGATACAAGCTTATTTGCCTATATTGAATATACAGTGGCATACCAAAAAAGAACTATATAATATTTTGGGTAAAATATGTGAAAGAATTATTTGATGATGACAGACTGAATGAACACAACTCCGATGATCTCGCTAATATAAACGCTAATATAGACATGGGACCGGAAATTCTAAACAGTGAAGTTCTATCTGCCATAAGATCTGCGGAAACCAGGAAAGCCACCGGGCCTGATAATGTCCCAACCGAGCTGTTACAAATGATCCATGAGGAAAATATAGGAATCTTGGTCGAACTGTTTAATACCGTTTTCATACGCGCAACTGGAGATATACCGGAAGATTGGCTGAAGTCTGTATTCGTCCCAATCCCAAAAAAACAGCGAGCAAAGCGATACAGTGAGTACAAACTAATAAGTGTAATGAGCCACACTTTGAAGATCTTTCTCAGAATCATCCACAGCAGGATAAGATCTAAATGCGAAGCAGATTTAAATGAAACCCAATCCGGATTTAGAAACGCCCTGTGTACTAGAGAGGGTTTATTCGCTCTAAATATACTTCTGCAAAAATGCCGGGACCAACACAAGGATGTATTCGTATGTTTTGTCGATTACGAGAAGGCCTTCGACAGAGTACAGCACAGAAAACTCATAGACATTTTAAGTAACGTGGGGGTAGACAGCAGAGACGTAAGAATTGTTAAAAATCTATATTGACGGCAGAAAGCAACACTAAGGCTAAATGGAAAACTCACAGAAAGTAAAATTCTACGAGGCGTCAGACAGGGCTGCAGACTATCTCCACTGCTTTTTAATATATATTCAGATAAAATCTTTAAACGGGCTACTCAAGGACAACGAATGGGAGTACAAATCAATGGAGAATATATAAATACAACACGATATGCTGACGACAGTGTTATTCTAAGCGACAAACTGCAAGACCTGCAACATCTATTAAACTGTGTTAACACTGAGGGTCAAGAAATGGGGCTCAACATAAATATCAAAAAGACAAAATTTATGGTCTTTAGTAGACAACCTCATCTTAACGCTTCAATACAAACAGAAGGAAAAAGTATAGACAGGGTGACTCATTTTAAATATCTTGGATGTTATATCACCGAAAATCTAAACCCAGATAAAGAGATAAGGTGTAGAATAGAGACTGCTAGAGCAACTTTTCAAGAAATGAAACCACTTTTCTGCAGTGATAACCGCAACCTAAAACTACGACGGAGAATGATAAGATCATACGTCTGGTCAGTATTACTATATGGGGCAGAGATCTGGATAATTAAGGCTGCCACGATTAATAGGTTGGAGGCTCTCGAAATGTGATTACACCGGTGAATGCTGAGAATACTTTGGACAGCTAGGCAGACCCACGAAATGGTACTCAATAGGGCCGACACAACTCGTCTACTATTAAACACTGTGAAGTGTAGAAAAGTCTCATATCTTGGACATATATTCAGAGGGGAGCGATATAGAATTCTTCAGCTAATCATGATGGGTAAAGTAGAGGGACGTAGAGGGGTAGGAGAGAGACAGGCTTCCTGGTTGAGGAATATTCGTGAATGGACGGGTATACGTAGCGCGGGGGAACTGTTCCAGCTAGCGCAGGACCGTGAAAGACTTGCCAATGTAATTGCCAACGTCAGGGGACCTGATATGGCACTTGAAGAAGATAATATTTTGGGCTAATTTCTAACACTCCCACTAGCACAACCATATTATTCTAGTTTACAATTCCTATTCCTGCACTGTCTTTCTGAAACTTTAAACCATAATGTTTAGTATTTTTCAAGTATTTCAATATCCGCTTAGCTTGCATCCCATGAATTTCGTCAGAGCAATTATTAAATTGACTCAAATAACTTACTGAAAATGCGGTATCAGATCTGGTTAAAACACCAAGATACACTAGACTACCAATAAGCTGCTGATATGGCATTTTGACATTACAAAGATTTTCATTTATTTTAAGATGAACGTTAGTTTCCATAGGCGTAGATATAGTTTTTCAATCAGACATATTAAATCTTTTTAGGTAACATCATAAAAACATTTTCTTGTAAAATACTATTTAGAAAAGCTGTAGTTACATCTACAGAAAAAGCCATTAACAATCATAATGTTGAATGTGTTACGACCGGTGAAAAAGTTTCATCAAAATCTAAACCCGATTTTTGGGTGAAACTCTTTGCCTTGCTTTATAACGCACTTAATTTTCACTGTCACTTTTTCTTTCAAATACCCACTTACACTGTACAATGATACCGCCTTCAGAAATATCAACCACCTTCCACGCTTGATTTTCTTCGAAAGACCGCAGTTCTTCTTCGATTGCCTGTCACTATTTTTCTGTATCGGGTCTTGACAAAGCGTCTTTAACTGACACTGGATTATTGCCTAGATCAAAACTTTCTAGACAAGAATAACTAACACAATCTTCAAATTTTCTTAGTTTCGGTGTTCTTTCTGATCTTCTTAATACTCCTGATACTGTATCATCGCTATCACTAGTGAAGTGACTGTCACGGCTTTCTGTATCTTCCCAGAGTTCTCCTGAACTCTCAGACTGCACTTCATCTTCTTTAATTTCCTCATTTTAAAGTGTTTCTCGCACTGAAACAGATATTTCGCTGTTAGTGTCTTCGTCTGTTTGTACTCCACTGTCCCCAATAATTTTGATTTCATTTTTTATGCTTTCCATTATAGTAACATCTCTGGTAGTAAAGCAGTATTATTTTTTGGATTATACAGTCTATAACCTTTGACGTTATTGTCATAACCCACAAGAATACATTTTTCTGCCTTATTATTCCAGAATTGCTTGAATTGTTCCATCGGCCCATTTCAGTTACATTTATCTTCAATAAGACGGTGCCTCGAGCCACAACTCTGGGCTGTTAAGGCTATTTCTGGAAAATAACTTTCGTCAAAGATGGATAGGTACCAATCGACCAGTCATGCCTGCTATGGCAAAATCCCATTTCTTTCATGCTGCATTTAGTTTTAGTTTACAATTATTAAGAAGTGGTTCCCACACTTCTCTTATATCTAAAGATGGGTTCTGATGTATAACCGCGGCTTCCTTGAATATCCGTTTTCTCCAATGTTGTTCTCGGTGTAGTATTTTAGCTTCAGACCATTTTATGTGGTGTCCATGAATCCAGGCATGGTTGGCGCCATCAGATTTTTCTGTTTCTCCTCGAGATGTGCATTTTTGGTGTTCTTTGACCCTTACATCAAGAAGTCTCTTGGTTTTGCCCACGTAGGAACTGCCACATTCACATGGTATCCGACTTCTCAGAGAGTTATTTGAATTGAAAACAACGTTGATTTTATATCGTTTTCCTATCCTTCTAACTTTTTCTGAAATGCCTTTAACATATGAGATGTTCAAAACTGGTTTTCGTTCTTCATTCGTTGTCGATATGGTCCTATTTCTGCGTTGTTCTAGAAATTTATCCACTAGATATACTGGGTATCCGTTGGCTGTCAGATCATTTTTAATGTAATCTATCTCTTTCATCAAGTTCTCGTTGGAGTTGCAGAAAGTTAAGGCTCTATCTACCAGATTTCTTATAATTCCTTGTTTGGTGTTGTTGGAGTGATTAGATGAATAATTAAGGTATTGTCCTGTGTTCATGGCTTTTCTGTAAACCAAAGTTCGAATTTGTCTGCCACGTCTTTCAACCAAGACATCTAAGAATGATATGATGATTTTCTACTTCTTTCTCCAAATAATAAAAGTATCGCCTACGTATCTGAGCCATAACTTTGGTTTCTTAGTTGTGGATTCAATTGCAAACATTTCGAACCAGTCCATGAAAATATTTGCGACCACCGGTGATAGTAAAGATTCCATCGGTAGTCCATCATTCTGGATGTCGAATTTTTCCTTTTTTTGAAAACAGGCATTAGTCAAACAACTTTCCAACAAGTCAATAATGGCGTACGGTGGTAAAGATGTTCTTTCTGCTAAGGTCTGGTCTCCTTCAAGTTTCTTTTTTATAATTTTAGTCACTCCTTAACTGGAACGTTGGTGTATAGGCTTTCCACGTCAAAGCTAATAAAATGGTCTTCCGGTTGTACTTCTATTTCACGTATAATTTCTACGAAATGTTGCAAGTTCTTAACCCAGGACGATGTATTTCCTTGTAATGGTCTCAGAATTAGAAGGAGAAATATGGCAAGTTTAGAAGTCGGAGAGTCTCGGGAACTTGTGATAGGTCGTAAGGGCATGTCTTGTTTATGTATTTTCGGGAGTCCAAAAAGATGGGGACTTTTGCTATGGTGTGGTGTCAACTGAGTCCGGATCCTCTCAGGAATATACCGTTCATGTTTCTTAAGAACGCGATAAATTCTTCCTTCACTTGCAGATGTGGGATTTTTAGCAAGAGATGTATAATTTCTTTTCCTTAAAACTTCGTTAATTTTTTGATTGTATGTCTCAGCATTCATTACGACTGTAGCATTTCCTTTATCCGCTGGTAGAATTTTAATACTGGAGTCCTTCTGTAGGTTAGCTAGGGCAGTTTTCTCGTCTTTGCTGATGTTTGGTTCGGTTTTTCTAGATTTTTGTAGAGTTTCTCTTATTTTTCACCTGAACTCATCTGCAAAAAGGGTCTCCGGTGTTCGCTGAGTCTGCGGCGCTAATTATATCGAGAATGGGAACCTCTTTTGGAGCAACCGTGAAGTTCAAACCTTTGGCAAGTAGTGAGTTTTCCGCTGAGGTTAATTCCTTGGCAGATATATTGACAATTGTCCTCTGGCTTTGAGATGGCTGTTGTCGTTCTTGTCTGCTCTGGTATTTGGAAAATTTCTTTTGGTGTATGATTTCTTGTTTTGTTCTCACTTTGTTACAAGTAGCGTCAATTTTTCTTAGGCTAGGGGCGTAGTCTTCTTCTAATGTATATTCTTTAATTTCTTCGAACCGTTGGCGAATGTCCTCTAGTAGTGTTGCCTTCTTGAAACGGTGATAGTTTATCTGTGAACGTATTAGTGCTTTGCTAGCATTTTCCAATATCCTGTTTGCCAACTGAAGTCCAACATATATCTATTATTTCGCAAGAAATATCGTTGTCTATGACCTTCACAAACACGAAAATACCAGATATGCCTAAAAACAAAGATTTTCAAAATCACCCTGTAGATTAAAAACTAAAAGAGCCATGACAAATTTGACACCGGAACCTTTCGTTTTGTTAAAAAATAGGCAATATATATATATATATATATATATATATATATATATATATATATATATATATATATATATATATATATATATATATATATATATGGGTGTTTTTTATAGAGGTATAGAACTTTAAGTTGGCAACACTTTTTTAACTGGCTGCCATTTTGTCAGCTGTCAAGTGATTTATGTTTAGTTTGGTTTGGCATTTCAACATGAATAGACTGACGCCTGAACAACGCTTCTAAATTGTGCAAGTTTATTTTCAAAATCATGGTTCTGTTCGAAATACGTATCGCGCACTACGTCCATTTTACGGTCAACATAATCGTCCATCAGAGCAGTTAATTCGATTAACTATGGAACGTTTTCGCACCACGTTTACTCTAAATGATAATACGCATCCACAGAGACGTCGTACAGGGCGTACAGAAGAAGTCATTGCTGCTGTAGAGCGTAGCGTAGAGGAAGACCCAAATCAGTCTATCCGCCATCGTGCACAGGAATTGGATATGTGTCCATTAACTTTATGGAAGATTTTGCGGAAAGATCTTGGTTCGCGTGCTTACAAAATTCAACTCGTGCAAGAATTGAAGCCACACGATCACCTAGCAAGGCGTAGATTCGATGAATGGTCCCAAAACAAGATTGCCGTTGATCCCGATTTTCATAAGCGAATTTTGTTTAGCGATGAAGCTCACTTTTGTTTGAATGGATACGTCAATAAACAAAACTGTCGTATTTGGAGTGATGATAATCCTCAAGTGTATGTTGAGACACCGTTACATCCAGAAAAACTGACTGTTTGGTGTCCTTTATGGGCTGGTGGAATCATTGGTCCGTACTTCTTTAAAAACGATGCTGGTCAGAATGTTACAGTCAATGGTGACCGCTATAGAGCCATGATTACTGACTTTTTCGATCATCAATTGAACAACCATGATGTGCAGGAGCTGTGGTTTCAACAAGACGGCGCAACATGTCACCCAGCTCATGCCACAATTGATTTATTGAAGGAAACGTTTGGTAACCGCATAGTTTCACGTTTCGGACCCGTGAATTGGTCTCCAAGATCGTGCGACTTAACGATGCTAGACTATTTTCTGTGGGGATATGTGAAGTCGCTAGTCTACGCCGATAAGCCCGAAACGATTGATCACTTGGAGGACAACATTCGCCGCGTTATTGCTGATATACGGCCACAAATGTTGGAAAAAGTCATCGAAAATTGGACCTCCAGATTAGACTACGTCCGAGCCAGCCGTGGCGGTCATATGCCAGAAGTCATATTTAAATTATAATGCCAGAAGGTTATCTTTCGAATAAAGTAAATTTCATGTCAATTTAAAAAATTCATCTTTGTTTTATTCCATTTAAAAGTTCTATACCTCTATAAAAAAGCACTCTTTATATATAGTGCTGTAATTGAAAAACCTTCTTCTTTTGAAAGTCGGTTAATAAAAGATTATTTTTCTTTTAAATTAAATCAATGATTTTTGATTTTCTATTTTAAAAATCAAAATGAACCCAATCCTGCTGACTTACCAAACCGCCCTCGTATGATACCATTTTTAAAAAACATTTTATTCTATTCTTCACTCTTTAAAAAACGCGGTACATTCAAATTCATTAGCTGTTGATTTTTTGCTACTTGAAAAATGAGATTTTTCCGGTTTGATGGTCAGCAGCATTCAAATGGTGCATTTAACCGGAACTAAAAAATGTCGGACGTCCTGTTAAATCATCCGGCAAAATTTATCAAGCTTTTTTAAGCAACTGTTTATTTTACAAAATAAATACTCGAGAAATCATGAAATCACTTTTCATTCAATATAAAATACGAATCAATGTAAGCAATAAGCCACCGATAAACTAACACACTTTATCGGCGTTTTTTTTTAATACCGCACTTTTGCGGAATTGAAAACTAACCTCAAATGTAGCACGGTATTCTAAAAATAAAGAGAAAACCCATATTTTTTTACAAATGAAAGTAAAACCAACGAATTGAATACAATTAGCATACATAGTTCTTTTCCATCAGCAGTATTACCAAATAATAAAAAACGATATTTTCTAATAATTCTGTAAACATAATTAAAAATTCTATGCAAGACTAGATTTACTTTATTACAGTGGTTTGAGTTATTTAAATAACACAATTGCGAGATTCCCCGAGTTTCCATTAATAATTTTTTTATGGTTTGAGAGTATAATAATGCCGATTAATAACATTAAAATTTTTATCTACCGTAATTTTCTTGAATTTATGGATTATTAAGATTATGTAAAAGATTTACTATCAATTCATTCCGACGTTTTACAGAATTACTATTTGTGATATGTTACACAGCCCAACAAAAAAAATTCAGACCAGCGAACCAGACCCATAAATTTTTGATCGTTAAATCCGAATCCGAGGTCGAAAAAAATCGTACACCCCTCAGATATAAAAAAATACGAAGAAAAATAGCAATGAGTGCTGAAAAAAGCTCGAAAAGTCTGAGTTTTGTTAGTGATCAGAAACTGCACTGGGTCCGACGTAATACTTTTGAACTACTCCTGTACAGTTGAAATAATCTACCACTGAGCTTAAAGGACACTGAGAAACAAGAAAATCTAGCAGGATTCTAATTTTCATGGATGTAAAGTTTGGTTGAAATTGCGTCGTACTTTCAAATAGATCTAGAATCTCTCGTACCAACAATGTTTTAAGTGTACTCTCAGAAGGGAATAAAAACTAACCCCATTTAAGATTTAACGGGAAAAAACCTGCAGTGACTTTTGAGAAAGCTCGAAACTCCAGAGGTTCGTAAAGGTGAAGAAAATCTGCAGTAGTTTTGAAAACCACCCTTACGGTGGTGACAAAAACCATCCTGCATCTTTAAGGACACAGAAAAAATATTGATTTAAAAGTAAAGGGTGTTTTTTATAGAGGTATAGAACTTTTAAATTGAATAAAACAAAGATGAATTTTTTAAATTGACATGAAATTTACTTTATTTGAAAGATAACCTTCTGGCATTATAATTTAAATATGACTTCTGGCATATGACCGCCACGGCTGGCTCGGACGTAGTCTAATCTGGAGGTCCAGTTTTCGATGTCTTTTTCCAACATTTGTGGCCGTATATCGGCAATAACGCGGCGAATGTTGTCCTCCAAGTGATCCATCGTTTCGGGCTTATCGGCGTAGATTAGCGACTTCACATATCCCCACAGAAAATAGTCTAGCGGCGTTAAGTCGCACGATCTTGGAGGCCAATTCACGGGTCCGAAACATGAAACTATGCGGTTACCGAACGTTTCCTTTAATAAATCAATTGTGGCACGAGCTGTGTGACATGTTGCGCCGTCTTGTTGAAACCACAGCTCCTGCACATCATGGTTGTTCAATTGATGAACGAAAAAGTCAGTAATTATGGCTCTATAGCGGTCACCATTGACTGTAACATTCTGACCAGCATCGTTTTTAAAGAAGTCCGGACCAATGATTCCACCAGCCCATAAAGCACATCAAACAGTCAGTTTTTCTGGATGTAACGGTGTCTCAACATACACTTGAAGATTATCATCAATCCAAATACCTAGAAATGGGAATGTTGCTGGTGTCTCCCCCCCCCCCCCCCCGTCGACAAATTGCTTGCGCTTGCCATACTATACTTTTGTGATATCATCGTCTCCCCCAAAGAGAGTGGCTGGATCCGCTCCTGCCCTAGGGTGTAAAAATTCCTCCCCGTGTAAAATTCTATATATAATTGTGTTTCTTACTGTTTTCTTCTGCCGTGCGTTTTCCCTGACGTTTATATATATATATATATATATATATATATATATATATATATATATATTTATAAGTTAAGATTTGAATGAATTTTTATGACAAAAGTTTATTTGTGTGTATATGAACATACAAAGAACTGCTATGCTGGAATATTTTTTATGATGAAAATGTGTTCTATTAAATGTTTAGAAATTTATGGAAATTTCGTGATTTTCGTGAATATTGGCATATTTAATCCAAAGTTAAAGGTACTAGAGATGATGAAAACAGAAGAGTGGTAGCACAATTTGTCAATTATTACTTCAACTTTAATTTCCTCTGATTGGGAAAGCTATAGTTCATCATACGAGAGAAGTAAAATATTTGGACCGAAACGTGAAAAATGCCCCACTGTACCGGTGTTGCGTTACGTTGCGGAGATGCACCTTTAGATTCGTAGCAAGAACGCAACGCATTTAATTAAAATTCAAAACAATAAAGATAAACGTACGGAATTTATTGTAACGTTTTAACTGATGTATAATTTTTACCGCATTTTATTTTAATATTTCCCAACATTTTCAGTTATGTCACCGTTATTGAAACCTTAGCAAATTCAATGCCTTGACTTTTTAACCATCTGACACGAATTATTTAATTAAAATTTAAAATGTAATTAATTAAAATGTGATAGTTAAATTAAAATATTTTTGTCGGAAAACAACCTAGAAATTTTCATAATAATGCAAATGAAAAAATAATCATATGAATTGTTTTTTTCTATTTGCTTGAGCAACAGAAACGGATTAACAGTGACGTTTCTTTAGGTCAAATTCATCGTAGAATTAAAATATCCTTAGTACTAGGGCTCTTTGTGTGAATGTTGAATAATATATATATACATATACATATATATATATATATATATATATATATATATATATATATATATATATATATATATATGAAGTAAAATGCGAAACAGTTAGAATAAATTGTTATAAAATACAATTTATCCTATTCCACCACCATTGAGATGGTGGCCTACCTACTGAGAAGAAAGTCAAAGCTTACCCTCCCCGCCACAGTGATACGGCCGAGGTACATGTTTCGTCTGTCACTAGACTCTTCAGGGTACCCACATGCACCTGGCTATACAAAGGACAGATGGGAAGGAAGTATGCAACACTGAATAACTAGTGAGAGACGAAACATGTAGCTCTGCCATATCACTGTGGCGGGAAGGGTAAGCTTTGACTTTCTTCTCGATATGGTGGTATAGGTAGGCCACCATCTCAATGGTGGTGGAATAGGATAAATTGTATTTTATAACAATTTATTCTAACTGTGCAACCTCTAACACAGAAAGGATATGATGGAGAGAAGTTTGCATTTACTGTTTCGCATTTGACTTCATTTACATACGGAGTTGCATATAGTTGTACGTTTGCTGAATGTGATTTCAGCACTACAACAGCATAATGTGGATATAACCTCTACTAACGCATCTCACACGGAGGTATCCGTGACAGCTGTATAAACATATATACGCCAACCGGCCAGAGGTCGGCGAAGCCGCGTTCAGTGTTGCATACTTCCTTCCCATCTGTCCTTTGTACAGCCAGGTGCATGTCGGTATCCTGATGAGTCTAGTGAGAGACGAAACATGTACCTCTGCCGTATCAATGTGGCGGGGAGAGTAAGCTTTGGATATAACCACTGCTAATGCAGCTCACACGGAGTTATCCGTGAAAGCTGTATAAACATATATATATATATATATATATATATATATATATATATATATATATATATATATATATATATATATATATATATATATATATATATATATAATTTAAATTTTTTTGTAAATTGCACCACTGTTACAAAATAAGACTCAACGCAACCTACATAAAACTTCTTAGTTTTGACAATGCTTTATCCTAGATATATTTTGTTTAAAGTGGCGCCATATTAAATGTGTATTTAAATCCAAATAGGACTATTAAAATTTGGTCACGTGTGATACAAGGTAATAAAGTAGATTCTTTTATTTCGAGAGAGCAAACGGGATTTCGATCAGGCTATGGAACAAATGACCATTTTCTGACCGTCAGAGTCATATATATATATATATATATATATATATATATATATATATATATATATATATATATATATATATATATACATATATATATATATATATATATATATATATATGTATATATATATATATATATATATATATATATATATATATATATATATATATATATATATATATATATATATATATATATATATATTCTTTTTGCTAACGATTTACAATTTTTAAGTACATTAGATCTCTACGGGATTGCATCGATATGCAGTCTGATTTAGATGCATTTAGTGTATGGTGCACTACTACAACAGGTTGTACCTTAACTTTGGAAAGTGCAAGTGCGATTATAAGGTTGACGGTATGTCTGTGGAATTAATCGATTCTATATCTGATGTTGGTGCAATAATGGAACTTTTAAAGATCATGTACATAATATCACAAATAAGGGAATTAAATTACTGCGGTTTGTTACACGGAATCTATTTTACTTCATCGATATTATTTGTCTTAAAAATGTTTATTGCAGTGTTGTGCGTTCTGTATTGGAGTATGCCTCACCAATATGGTCATCTTTCTACAATGTGTACAAATTGGAGCTAGAAAGGTTGCAGAAAAGCTTTTGAAGATTCATAGCTTATAAAGGTATTCCTGAAAAAAATATCAACTACCCTTATTTACTACTCCAATTAAATTTGAAGCCTCTTGAACATCGCAGAAACTACATTGACTTACTTTCTCTATTTAAAATCGGTAATAGCATAATAGATTCTCCAGAATTACTAACGCATATTGGCTTCAATGTGCCCCAGGGAAATAGTCGATGAGTTGAAGTGTTCTCTGTGGATACTCATAGAACCAACTACTCCACTTGTGCCCCACTAAATAGAATGTGCCTTCTAGCTAGCAAGCTTTCCCGTGATCACATTGATCTGGACATCTTTAACATGTCCTTAAATAGTTTCAAAAACTTTTTAAAGCATAAATAATAAATAAGTGTAAATTTTAACTTCTAACTGTACTTTGTGTGGCCTTAAATTGTGAGCGTGATGGATACTTTGAATTTGTTTGTTTATTGTTTGGTATTTTTGATCTGTCTGGAGGCTTGTTTGTAAGTTTGTAAGTTGCAGTGTAGTAAATTTTAAATTAGTTTTCAGTTTTTAGGGTTTCGATCATACTATTACTTTATACGAAATTAACATATGTTTTTTCTGACGTTTCGGTTTATTTTATTGATTAAACTATCTTCAGAGAATTACTGTAAATATGAAAAGGAATATGTAAATTGTTGTTATATAAACTGAAAATTTTAATTTCTTACCTAATGTTAACAGGTGGTTCACTTGATTAACTTACAGTTAAATGTAAGTTAATTATTTTAATACAAATATAATCAAAAACTTTTTTTTTAATATAAATATAAATATAGAAAACTGATATTATTTTTTGAATGCATTTTTTACACATCTGGTTTGTTTTGCTTTTGACGGAGTATCACCAAAGAGTTTGAAAGTTTGTGGAACATCTGCAATTTTATTGCCCTATTAGATTGATATACACATTACTCAGGTCATTTGTATCCGTTCTGAAATTCATTGTACAGGGTGTTCTTTTAATATGGATCATTTCTTTAATTGTTCTTTTTTTGTAATTAATTTCTTTGTCTAAAATCTCCACGTTGTTAAAATCGATGTTGTGTATGTTATCTATTGTATGTTTGGCTAATGCTGTTTTATTATCGTTATTGTGATGTCTAATGCTGTATTTGTGATTTTGTATTCTATTTTTTAAATACTGTTTGGTTTGACCGACATATGTGTGGTTGCAATCTAAACAATTGATCTTGTAAATGACATTTGTTTGTTCGTCTTTAGGAATATCGGGTTTAAGTTTTGTATAAAGATTTTTGAAATTATTCGAAGGTTTTTCAGCTATTTGTATATCATATGGTTTTAACACTTGTTTAA
The DNA here is from genome assembly GCA_034092305.1 of Diaprepes abbreviatus. NCBI lineage: Eukaryota > Metazoa > Arthropoda > Insecta > Coleoptera > Curculionidae > Diaprepes > Diaprepes abbreviatus. The sequence goes on from JASJET010000054.1 coordinate 14,333,720, forward strand.
TCGGATTAGTAATTTCTGGTATATACGGCAATGATACGTATTTTTGGGTTGGTGGAACATTGCTTTTTGTTGGTTGATTGTTGTTATAGAGTTTTTCTACTCGGCTTTTTATTATGGGTTCAACAAATTTCTTTGGATAATTGCGTTTTGCTAAAGTGTCTTTAACTTTTTTTAAATTTTGCGGTCTAAATTGTGGATGGGAAAATTTGATGGCTCTATCGGTTAGTGTTGTGCCAACACTCTTTTTGTATTTTCTAGGTGCTGCAGAATTGTAATTTAGGTATCTCCCTGACCATACCGGTTTTGTGTACCAGTTTGTTTTTATTTTGCCATTATGATCATAATGAATAGTAGTGTCCAGGAAATTAATGGCATTATTATTTTCTTTTTCTAATCTAAATTGTATTTTATTATTGAATTCATTGACGGTGTATTGAACTTTGTCTTCCGGTATGCATAATATACAGTCTTCGACAAATCTTTTAAAGAAAAAAGGTTTGTAATTTAGTTGTTTAATTAGATTTTCTTCTAGAAGTTCCATGACGAGGTTTGCTATTGTTGCAGATATTGGTGAACCCATGGCAACACCGTAAATTTGTGAAAATATATGATTTTGTTTCAGAAATATATACCCCTCTCTTGAAAAATCTATACAATAGGTTCCCCTTCACATATATATATATATATATATATATATATATATATATATATATATATATATATATATATATGCGATTATTTTGGGTGTAACTTAAGACAATCACCCGGAGGTTAGTCCGCCTTGGTTTTTATCCGGAGGGAACGACGATCCGTTTGTATATATATATATATATATATATATATATATATATATATATATATATACCTTAAACATCTAGCAATCTAATTATTAGAAATATTCAAGTGAATGCTAAAGGTGTCGAAAAATTTAAAAACAACAAATTTTTTAGACAGGTTAATAAAACGAAATTTACCACATAACAATGATGTTGTATTTTATTTAAATTGTACTGCACGACAATGGTATAAACTGTAGTAAGGTCAGTTAATAAATGGCAAGTTACATTACGATTACTTAACCGGCATAAGGTCAAATAGATTTTATTTGCCGATATGTTTTGATCAATAAGACGATGCGAACGAACATATATTAAAGTTTATAGGACTTGGAATTAGATCCTGTTCGCGGAACGATCCAATAAAATAGGAGGATTAATTGAGAGGTTTCCACACTTACGATATACATTTACTTTATTTTTCTACATTATATTATACTACTACCTTCAAAAAATAAAGAATAATTTCAAATTCTTTGGTTGGTAGTATTGATTCTTGTTTCTTCGGATATCGGATCGCGAATGTATCGCATGTCCTTGAAATAACTCTATCATATTCTATAATAAATGAATTTAAATAATCTTCGTGCTTGTAATTTAATCACCCCGACATGATTATTATTAATGAATGCCAAATGGCAAGAAACAGTGACAATTCGGTAGGGTCCGATTGTTTTATTTTCGCCACGCCTCGCCGTCATGGCCAACTAATGACAAAACTTAAAAGCCGTATTGCATTGTTACAATAGAAAAATGTTGAATTGCCAATATTTTGAAAACTACAAATTTTTGGAATAGATAACCTTATACAAAGTTACCCTTATTTTTAATGCTTAATATGATAAAATTACAAAAATAGGTGCTTTCTATTGTAAAAAAGTTGACTTTTGATGATTCTTTAAATATACTTTTTATTATTCTTATTTGAACACTCTGTACTAATAATTTTCAAAATATCACAAAAACACTACTAAAGTCGATCTTCGTCTACAAGGAAACTAACCCAAGTTAAATAATAAAGACTTTCTTATAAAAAAAATTTATAGTTAAGTTTTGGTCCGCAAAAGTCATTTTTGACATAAAAATTTAAATATGCCCAAAACGGTGAGACTGAAGTATAGAACATTATACATAAAATATGTCTAGAATTTGACGTAGAAATCAAAAATGCAATAATATATAGGGTATTTCATTTAAAATAAACAATTTGACATCTATTTCTAGTATAACTGGAAGTGCCGCCATCTTGAAAATATTTTAGCCGGCTATCTCCCATGCACATTAGTACACACATTTCTTAATTATAGTTTTCTCACAATCGAACGATGAAGTTCCCGGAGAATCACCCTGTATATATATATATATATATATATATATATATATATATATATATATATATATATATATGAAGTAAAATGCGAACAGTAAATGCAAACTTCTCTCCATCATATCCTTTCTGTGTTAGAGGTTGCACAGTTAGAATAAATTGTTACAAAACGCAATTTATCCTATTCCACCACCATCGAGATGATGGCCTACCTGTACCACCATACCGAGAAGAAAGTCAAAACTTACCCTCCCCGCCACAATGATAAGGCAGAGGTACATGTTTCGTCTCTACTAGACTCATCAGGGTACCGACATGCACCTGGCTGTACAAAGGACAAATCGGAAGGAAGCATGCAAATACTGAACGCGGCTTCGCCGACCTCCCGCCGGATGGCGTATATATATTTATGTGGCTTTCACGGATTCCCCCGTGTGAGATGCAATAGCAGTGGATATATCCACATTATGCCGTTGTAGTGCTGAAATCACATTCAGCAAACGTACAACTATATGCAGCTCCGTAAATGAATGAAGTAAAATGCGAACAGTAAATGCAAACTTCTCTCCATCATATCCTTTCTGTGTTAGAGGTTGCACAGTTAGAATAAATTGTTACAAAACGCAATTTATCCTATTCCACCACCATCGAGATGATGGCCTACCTGTACCACCATACCGAGAAGAAAGTCAAAACTTGTGGTACAGGTAGGCCATCATCTCGATGGTGGTGGAATAGGATAAATTGCGTTTTGTAACAATTTATTCTAACTGTGCAACCTCTAACACAGAAAGGATATGATGGAGAGAAGTTTGCATTTACTGTTCGCATTTTACTTCATTCATTTACGGAGCTGCATATAGTTGTACGTTTGCTGAATGTGATTTCAGCACTACAACGGCATAATGTGGATATATCCACTGCTATTGCATCTCACACGGGGGAATCCGTGAAAGCCACATAAATATATATACGCCATCCGGCGGGAGGTCGGCGAAGCCGCGTTCAGTATTTGCATGCTTCCTTCCGATTTGTCCTTTGTACAGCCAGGTGCATGTCGGTACCCTGATGAGTCTAGTAGAGACGAAACATGTACCTCTGCCTTATCATTGTGGCGGGGAGGGTAAGTTTTGACTTTCTTCTCGGTATGGTGGTACAGGTAGGCCATCATCTCGATGGTGGTGGAATAGGATAAATTGCGTTTTGTAACAATTTATTCTAACTGTGCAACCTCTAACACAGAAAGGATATGATGGAGAGAAGTTTGCATTTACTGTTCGCATTTTACTTCATTCATTTACGGAGCTGCATATAGTTGTACGTTTGCTGAATGTGATTTCAGCACTACAACGGCATAATGTGGATATATTCACTGCTATTGCATCTCACACGGGGGAATCCGTGAAAGCCACATAAATATATATATATATATATATATATATATATATATATATATATATATATATATATATATATATATATATATATATATATATATATATATGTATTGTGTTGTTAATTCTTTGGACTGGAAGTTTATGTATTTTATTTGGAGGATATTCTTGGGGTTTTCAGTCCTTTTTACAATAAAGTTTTCTTAGTTTGGAACATATATTCACAAGTCAATGCAAAGTTTCGGCTAGAACTTTCCGAGCCTTTTTCAAACATTATACATTCAAATACTGCAAATACTGTTACGTCTGAACACCCTGCTATTATAGATATTAATTAAAAATTAATCCTACCTTAATTTGAACTCTCACAACATCAAAATAAAACAAAACGGAGACAGAACAAATACTTTAACCCTGATGAGTCTAGTAGAGACGAAACATATACCTCTGCCGTATCACTGTGGCGGGGAGGGTAAATTTTGACTTTCTCCTCGGTATGGTGGTAGGGGTAGGCCATCATCTCGATGTTGGTGGAATAGGATAAATTGCGTTTTATAACAATTTATTCTAACTGTACAACCTCTAACACAGAAAGGATATGATGAAGAGAAGTTTGCATTTACTGTTCGTTTTTTTACTTCATATATATATATATATATATATATATATATATATATATATATATATATATATATATATATATATATATATATATATATATATGTTATTAACTATAACTAAACTTATAACTATAAGTTCATAATGAGTAATGAGAGTATTCAACTTAAAGCTGATATACCAGTAAAAAATAATTATTTCAATTAATAATTAGGTGTTTTTATAGGTGCGTTGGCAGACCGACAGAATAAGTACTTTTAAAAGAACCAGACTCAATTATGAATATCAAATTACTAAAAGAGTTGTAATCTGATACATAAAATAGAACATTTACATATTTAAAGATCGCCAACAAGATAACATTTTTTAGCAATATCTAACGTCTATATTTTTTTATAAATAAATTCGTTGAGCCGCCGTTTAAGAAAAAGTTATTATCGCCTAATTTGAATTAGTTTAGAGAAACTGGAAACAAATTGTAATTAGCAATTTAATGCTGATGCAAATTAATTTTAAAAAATTACCAGGTGTTGGTTGGTGGAATGTTAATAACCGATTAAGTCTGGTGGGTGCAAATTAAAAATTAAGTTGGCGTAGCTATAGTTAATACTATCATACTATAAAATTACTGGTAATACTTTTAATAAATATACGTGGTATTTTTACGTACTGCTATAGCTTTTTTAATTAATATTTTGTAGTAAATCTTTTATTTTTTAGGACTATCTTCATAGAGTTTAAGTGCTTTTGAAAATATTCCAGAGATATCCCATTCCAAACCCTCTGGACTTCTTCATAAATTTTAATTAAGTGTGATATTCTTTTCACATAAATTTTTCGGTCTGTTTCGTCCCACACTTTCTCAACTGGCTTAAGATCTGGGCTCTGAGACGGTCAACTCATAACATTCATATTTTCAGCAGCTAACCAATCTTTTATTAATTTGAAAGTGTGATCCGGATCGTTATTATGCTGGCAACTCCATTTCAAACTCAGATTATTTTCTACGTATGGAAGCATATGATGCTCCAGAATATTTAAATAACTGAAACAAGCCATTATGTCTTCTATTCTTATTAGCGGATCCATCTTGAACCCTCAAATCATAACACCACCCTCTACATACTTTACTCGCACTTTTGTGGGGCTGCAGTCAAAAGGATGGTTGTCCAGAAAAGAAAATTCTTTCTTGTTAGTCTGGTTTTCGAGAAATTTTATTCCTTTCCTCAGGAATTCTACAAAAGAGAAAATAACCTTCCTTAATTCTATTCCTATGAATAAAAGTCCAGTTTCAGTGAAATTTATCAACTAACTAAAAATCGTCAAACACTAAAGTTACCTCAATATCGCCATTTCATCTAACGGATGAGTTTGACAGAAGGCAAACTATCACCTATAATAAAATTTTTAACAACATTATATCTATATTTTTAAACAATTAAAATTTCAGGAAGAAATAAAGAAATCTTTCTGCCGTATTTAAATAGTTTGTTATATATGTAATTCTCCTTTCAGGCAGAGAATATGAAAAATATATGTACAAACAGTTTATTTCCTGCAAATATCGCTTTGGTCCTCTCTCCATACGCGTTTCGATCACCTCATGATCTCGTCAGTGGAGCTGTATCGGACCGAGAGCAACATTGGCAGGAAATAACTGATATATGAACCATGTTTAAAAATTTCACTTTACTCCGTTGATTCATAGATGTCGTTCGACTGGCGATATTTTTCAATCTGACATCGAAGTTGGTAGACGGCAGGTGTAATATCCTGCCGACATACCTTGAAATTTATGGTTCATATATCAGTTATTTCCTGCTAATGTTGCTCTCGGTCCGATACAGCTCCATGATCATGAGGTGATCGAAACGCGTATGGAGAGAGGACCAGAGCAATATTTGCAGGAAATAAACTGTTTGTACATATATTTTTCATATTCTCTGCCTGAAAGGAGAATTACATATATAACAAACAACATTATATCTAGACAGCTGCATAAAATTAATAACCTCAAATCAAAGCAGCTCAGGGGTTTGCAAATACAGGAGAAATGGATAAAGAATTTGACTAATGTGGAAATTCCAAGAAGTCAAACAATTTTTGTCACTTGGTCCTAAATTTTCCATTAATCCAACAATAAAAGACATAAAAATTTCTTCAATACTTGCCAGCCTCGAGACTATTCAACACACTTCTGATGAACGTGAGAGGTATGCCCTCTGATCTCAATGTGATATGTAATAAATAGCAACCCCGCAATTCATAGTAGACGAGAGTTTGTACAACACAATCTGTTCTTGTTGAGTTTGCTAATTGAAGTGGAATAAGAAAAGTTAGGAATAAGTTTGTATCAGAAATAGTCGGATCAGTGAATTTCATTTTGTACTGGCTCTGACCTGATGTTCCATCGAAGCCCCATTTGCAAATGAAACTCATATCTACAAATCTAATTTATCGATTTGTTCAAAGGTGTTGTGTTTTAAGCAATATAATTCGATCCACTGTATGATCCAGTAAGCCTTGGAATTTAACCTCGGCTTTTGATTTAGTAATAGTTAGATACTCGTCATGTGGATAACACGCTTTTTTTTGTATTTTACACACCAGAGTACGGCGAAAATATATTACTGCCTTTCCGTTTAGCCCAATTTTGTAATCGTTCATATTTGTTTCTCGATAGTCCAATGTCAAATAGAAGAGCGGCGCACAAATATAACTGGGCGTGACGCAACCACAACATTGTTGCCTTTAACCTGAGACGAAACTTTAGAAAGGAAAGACTGGCCGTTCATATTACCGAGGTTTAATAGAAACGTTACTATAGCCAAATTTCTATTTTAAATTTCTTAACTAGAAATTATTTTAGCCGTTTCTCAAATTCTAACCCACTAAGCCCGTCTAACTTCTTTCAGATAGTTCGACAGAGGATCGTAGGGAACGCCTACCGCAATATTACCCCGCTAAATTCCGTGCGACACGAAAACGAGCAGTACCTTGAAACGAATGAGAAGGTGTACTTACTTTTCGTCTAAACTTATAACGTATACATTGATTGTTTAAATACATCAAATAGTCGAAATACAAAAAAATTGATATTTCTGTTACAAAATAAACATTTATTCTAATAAAAATACTAGTCAAACGCAATGGTAATTTCTAAGTAAATAAGCTAATAGACCACTTTAAAATTAAAAATCTTTCTCAAAAATAAACTTTTATTCTGGTAAAAAATAAAAGTAACACGTCCAGTAATTGTAAATAAATAAACAAATAATTAAATTCAATTTAAATCAACAAAAACACCTAAAAGTCTACAAGAGGTGTTCAAACAGGCCTCCACTTTGAGCGAGACAATAACCCAGTCTATTGTAAAATATGGTTGGCGTATTTGCCAAAACTTCAGGGGTTATATCCCTATTAGCTTTAAAATATTCCGAACTGTTCGAGCGTTCATATCAAGTTCTTAGGCAATTACGGTACTATTGCAAGGAAAATTAATTTCTGCTAAACTACAAACGTCAGTCTCCCCAATTTACTCGTTTTTCAGTAATTTGAGGAACCGGTTGCTCCTCATTATTATCAGTGCATTTTTTACAAATTTTTAGACAACCGGTTGTCTGAAATTTTTTAATAATTTCCGAAATTCTAAATTTTCAAGGAACAAGATGATTTTCGCACATAAATATAAATCTGCCGATTATTTACCAGAATAGTGTACCACTTAATAATGTGCTCTTTTTGTTCCGTGGAATAAACTACCATTGTAACAAAAAAATTTGGCGCGAAACACAGTACTTACGCTTCGACGGCCAAATGAACGCAAATAACTTGGAATCCTCTTGTTGGGTTAGGGCGTGGCGTATGCTGCCGCCCGCTCTCACCGCGCCTGTATTGGATTACCCCTCATCCGAGGGCCAAACTGGTAATTTACACGTATGTCGATGCTTACGATGTTTATTCTTCTGTCTCATTCTGATTTGATGAATAATATAGTATTTTCTTTATTTTACCTAAGAAACGTCCAGTTTCTGGTGTGGATTTTCCAGACCTGTATGTATATATATATATATATATATATATATATATATATATATATATATATATATATATATATATATATATATATATATAATACTGTTATTCTTTTCCTTTTTTGAAACTGGTTAGTATTGTCATTGATAATTTTTTACTCAATTTTGACTGTTCCTTTTCCCATAAAATATATCTATTAATTTAAATATGAATTCCTATACAGCCAATAGACTAACTTCTACGAATGAAATTATAGGACTCGAAACAAAAACCTTCATTATTCCGCCGCACGTGTCACCCACTTCAGAGCTTCAAAAAAATGCGGTAGCATTTAAAAGTGTTTTTTAACACATTACCTATCAATAATTCATATTAATTAAAACCTTGTTATTGCCTCCACATTGAAAACAATAGGAATCCCACAAAGAATTTCATTAAAATTCCGCCAATGTCCTCGCCATCAAAAAAATATTTTATCATCTCAACAACACTTTGCTTTAACACTATTGTTCAAAAGAAAAAAAATATGCCGGTATTGTTAGTCCAATAAGGAATAATGAGCGAATGTAAAAAATGCGTAGCGCATGATAACACAATTATAATATTTTATTTGTTCATGAAAAGAAAAATATAATTTTTTAATTTTAATTCAGAATAGTAAAAACATCGACTTTTTTGCAGTGTATCTCCTATTTTTGGATCTCAGTTAAAAAAATTATTTTAACATATATAATTCGTATTTTCCGATCTTCGCCGATAAATTTTGCTACTTCCGGTAAAATATATTTTTCGATGGTTTTACGTGTTATCTCTGTTATTAGTAAAATAGAAGGATACGGCTTTCATAGCACCATGTTACCTTTTTTTAAGAAACTAACTATATAATTGAAATGAACAGGCCTGAAATAACGACCAACGAGATTATAGAAATAGAAGCATTCGAAGTACGACTTCTTCTTCTTCTTCTTCTTCAAGTGCCATATCAGGTCCCCCTGATGTTGGCAATTACATTGGCAAGTCTTGCACGGTCCTGCGCTAGCTGGAACAGTTCCCCCGCGCTACGTATACCTGTCCATTCACGAATATTCCTCAACCAGGAAGCCTGTCTCCTTCCTACCCCTCTACGTTCCTCTACTTTACCCATCATGATTAGCTGAAAAATTCTATATCGCTCCCCTCTGAATATATGTCCAAGATATGAGATTTTTCTACACTTCACAGTGTTTAGTAGTAGACAAGTTGTGTCGGCCCTATTGAGTACCATTTCGTTGGTCTGCCTAGCTGTCCAAGGTATTCTCAGCATTCGCCGGTGTAACCACATTTCGAGAGCCTCCAACCGATTAATCGTGGCAGCCTTAATTGTCCAGATCTCTGCCCCATATAGTAACACTGGCCAGACGAATGATCTTATCATTCTCTGTCGTAGTTTTAGGTTGAGGTTATCATTACAGAAAAATGGTTTCATTTTTTGAAAAGTTGCTCTAGCAGTCTCTATTCTACACCTTATCTCTTTATCTGGGTTTAGATTTGCGGTGATATAACATCCAAGATATTTAAAATGAGTCACCCTGTCTATACGTTTTCCTTCTATTTGTATTGAAGCGTTAAGATGAGGTTGTCTACTAAAGACCATAAATTTTGTCTTTTTGATATTTATGTTGAGCCCCATTTCTTGACCTTCAGTATTAACACAGTTTAATAGATGTTGCAGGTCTTGTAGTTTGTCGCTTCGGATAACAGTATCGTCAGCATATCGTATTGTATTTATATATTCTCCATTGATTTGTACTCCCATTCGTTGTCCTTGAGTAGCCCGTTTAAAGATTTTATCTGAATATATATTAAAAAGCAGTGGAGATAGTATGCAGCCCTGTCTGACGCCTCGCAGAATTTTACTTTCTTCTGTGAGTTTTCCATTTAGCCTTACTGTTGCTTTCTGCCGCCAATATAGATTTTTTTTAAGTACGACTATCACTCTCTAATTGTAAGTGCCATTAAAAGTTATTTTTTCTATTTTTACTAATAAGGAAGATAACCCGTAAAACCATTGAAAATTTGACACCCTGTACAAAATATAATATTTAATCGTTATTTTTGAGAACTGAAGCAAATAGACTCTTAAAGCATTTATTTAAATGACCCCCGAATAGCAATGGCAAATACTTTCGTAGAAAAATTGTAGGTATATAAATTTGGAGCACTGGGTTCAATCACCTTAGTAGCGCACAATCTGGTTCAACTGCTGCATTATAAGGGGATAAGATTGAACATTTTCACCAGCGAGCGAGGGTGCAGCGCGCATTCACATGTCAGTTATACCGTTACAAGTGACGGAAGCAGGGGGGGGGGAACTCGAATTCTACTGAAATTTTTCGAAAGGTCAAGAAATTCTAAATCTGTATTTTGTCTTAAGAAATTTAGATGGCAAAAAAATATATACTTATTATTGTTCAAAAATTATTTCCAACGGCATATTATCATAAGATAAGCTACCTTTATTGCGAACACTTAAGGGAGAACTGAAATACAATAAAACCAAATGAAGTTACAAGGCTTATTTATTGCTTAATATTTACTAATCATTCTTATGTTCTCATAATCAACTTAGATAAATTTTCAAAAATAAAATCAAATTTCAACAAAAAACAAAACCTCTGGTGTCCGGGATTACCCCACAGCTTGGGGGGTAATTACGGATGGTGTATGGGGTAATCACAAACATAGTCTAATTGGCACAGAAATCACAGATAAATCCCCTTGATGTGCTTGCACCACTCGTGCAATTTTCGTGGGCCCACAATTTACATTGGATGCACATTATCCAATCTTCTGTGATTGGTTCTTCATACTTCTCATTACAAATAAGACAATAATACCCTTCATCAACCTTTGTAGCACTTTTGTTGACTTTCTTTTTCTTGCGCTGTACGTTGCTATCTTTAGCCTTCATATCATCTTCAAATGCTTTAAGATTCTTCATACCTTTCTTTCTTTCAGTGGTTCGTACAGACTTATCATTTTCTTTTGCCTCTTCTTTATTTTTCTTCCTTTGTTCCTTTTCTTCTAAAGCGTCTTTCATAGAAGTACTAGTGATTATAATTGAATGTTTCTTTCTGGAACATTGCCTACTTTTCTGTTGTGGCAGTTGGGGAACATTAACAACATCTTGAAGTGGAACTGATTTGTCCAACACAGGTAAAGATGTTACTGATCGCTGCTGCACAACTGATAATGGAACTACTTGTGAATTAGGTGACACTGCTCTCTGCATAGATAGTGTCGGTGCAATCTGGGTTTTAGGTGTTACTGCTCGTTGCACAGATGGTGTCGGTGCTATCTGGGCATCAGGTGTTACTGCTCTTTGCATATTTGATGTCGATGCTGTCTGCACATCAGGTGATGTCGAATCAAAGAAATGTTCGTCAAATTTTGTTGTATCTAATGGCCTGCTGCCCGAAAACCATTTGCAGCTTTTTCTATATTGCTGATTCGTTTGAAAGCTTTAGTAAAAAGCTCGACAACTTCATACTGTGTAACTTTTCGGCCTATTTTTGAAGCCATGTATAAGTCACATTCTCTGTTGTATGCAGTTTTGAGCGGTCCAAAATATGTTAAGTCCAGCGGTTGCATACGATGTGACGTATGTGGTGGAAGAGATAACAGTATTATTCCATTCTGGCGACAAAGCAGGTAGCAAGCCAGGCTAATATGACTTTCATGGTTGTCTAAAATAAGAAGAATAGGTTCTTCAACAGTTGGTTTAGCGTAAGAGATAAAATGATGTAACCAATCTATGAATATGTTTTCATTAATCCAACCCGAATCGCTCACGGCTGCAACCATATCAGCATTGCCTCCATGCAATAGATAAGCATTCATTCGCTTTCTTTTGAAAATAAAAAATGGAGGGACATACTTTCCTGAAGCACTGAATGCGCAAACAATTGTTGTTGTTGTGCCTCTTTCACCACTTGTAGCCATGCCGACTTGTTTCTGGCCTTTCGGAGCTAGAATTCTAGAAATTTTCTGGACGTTAGAAATGCCGGTCTCGTCAACATTGTAAATGCGATTGGCATCAAACTAATATTTCCTTTGTAAGGCTTCCACGTTTTCGAAAAAGATTCTTACTTCTGTTTCATTAAAAGCTGTAATTTTATTAATAGAAGTGGATTCAGTTTTGCGGAGAGAAATGTTGGGATGCCTTTTTCAAAATCCATAAAACCAGTACTTTCCCGCCATTTGTGATGTTTGGTCACAATTATGCTTTTTAACTGATTTACTTCAGCAAATTTGAAAGCTATTTTCCTCACCATCTCTATAGTTAAGCCATCAAATACTTTACTGCATTTTAAAATGTGTTCTTCTAATTCTTTTTCTTGGTCTTCAGAAAATATAGTCTTTCTTCCACTTTTTTGGGTTTTGATAATTTCTTTATTAAGATGGTCGTGTATAGTGCTTTTTGGTATAGAGTAAACGATAGCTGCTTTTCCTAATGAAAGTTTTTTGTTCTTGACGTCCTGAATAGCTTTTTGTAAATCTTCTAATTTGTATTTGGTGTCCGTCATTCTTTGGTAATTTAGAGGCATCTGAAATATAAAAAGGTTTAAGGTTTATAAAAAATTATTTGAGTAGGTTTATAAAAAGTCTATATAACTGGGTATTCGGCCTATAATAACCCATATAGGGGTAATTACGGATGTCTGTGATTACCCTACACAAATCGTCCACCATTACCCGACTCACAAAAAAACGAAAAACTATATATTTATTTGAGGTTAGAATATCGTAATGCACTTGGCGATTACTTACAAACGTTGCTTAATTAGACGTTAGTTCACTTTAAAAAAAACCGTAAATCTAATGTTTAGCTTGAAATAATATACACGTATTCAATTTTACTAAAAAATAAGATGAAAATGTTGAAAAATAATTGTCTTAAGTTACCTTGTACGGCGAACGCTTGTGGCGGTTAAACTATCTGCTATCTTTTTCTAACATAGCTATACTGGCATGTCCGGCATTACCCACCGTCCGGGATTCCCCCACTCTCCCCTAATGAACCATCACACGATGAAAAATCTTAATTAGAAGTCGGGTTATAATCGATTTCGTTGAAACGCTACACTCGTACGCCATTTTTTCTACTAATATAGCAATATCTCTACTTTTAATTAACTTTCTTCAATTACTGTCTTCTTTGTCATTAAATCTGAAACAAAATGATATAGGTATGAAATCGAAAACTCATTTATTAATAATTTTACGGCATGATTAACGAATAAATTGTTAATAACCAATTCTCTAACCACATGTTAAAGATTTGGATTCAACAAATTAAGATCAATAAGAATCAACCATAAAACTTTATAGTCCTCAATTGGCTACACACAAGTTTCCGGTTAATAATTTTGCCCCTTGTCAAATTTCTGGTGTATAATACGCTTAAAAAATATTTATATAAATTAATAACATCTCATATATTTTTACAGTGAATTACAGATTTTAGAGAGAAAAACAGGCATAAAGTAAAACGCGATTTTTCTTAATAAATTTAACTTTGATGAATAACCACAAAGCTCACTTTTATTCACCGACATTTTAGGTCACCGCGTATGACTCTAAATTTAAAGAAATTACGAGTGGGCTTATACAAGTAAGCCTACTTCCTTAAAAAAACTGTCACCACCAGAAGCCACTTATTAGCATAAATCATCCAAAGTCTAAAATATTTTGAATGCTTAAAGATGCCATACACGTTAGGATCTATGTTAATATAGGTTTAAAATATTATGCATTGCTATTACGCAGAGGCAATGTTATTCTATATAACATAACTACAAAAGAGCATCGATAAAGTAGGTAGCTTTTTTGACCTTTGCCAGTGCTGCGATGAAAAGAGAATAAATAATTTTGGAGAGTTGGTAAAGAAATTGACAACAAATTTGGCGAAAGATAATTCTTCATAGAATGTACTTCTTCCGAGGTTATCAATGCCTTATTTGGCATATTTTCTTGTATATTGCTACATTTATACACTCGTCTTTTTACTTTGAAAACGTTAAAGCTTAAGAATATGAGGTTACCTACTGATTATCTTAGTTGTGCTGTGACTAAACCGTAAAAAATCAGCTGTTAGCGACCATCTTTCATTTGTTTGAAGGTTGTAGACAATGTTGAAGATGGACTAAAAGGTGGTTGTCGGACTTGCATTGTATGTATTTTTATTTATTTTTCGTGTGGTCCGATGACCATATTTTAGTCAATCTTCAACATTGTCTACAACCTTCAAACAAACGTTGAAAACCCGGTACGGACCCGGTATAAGCGACAAAATCAAAGTCTACGAGAAAATTAGGATCAAACTTGCCAAGGAGGAAGCCCACTCTTCATTTTTGCTACAAGCACGAGACGTCAACGTCATTCCTATTGGTTTCATATTGAAATCACCAATACCAGGTAATAGAGCACGCCGTATTCTGGACAACGCTAGTAAAGCACTACTAAGAACAGAAATAAGCGATGGCGAAAAGCTCTTCTTCTGGATAAAGCTACACAACGCTATGAAGATATCAAAGCCGAAACTTTCTCAGATGATCATGAGCCAAGTTTCCATAAAATAGATAACATATGCAGCAAGCTGAAAGAAGATATGGCGAGGAAACACTGAAATAAACTGGAAAAACTAAAATCACATCAACAACTGACTCTACCTGAAACAACTTCAGGAAAAACCATAATAAACTTATCTTCAAGTATACTTTCAACAGCAGAAGAACAACTACTAAGCAAGGGGCTTAATTTCGCAGTAACATCAAAAAGCCTGCCTATTTTAGACATCATAAGCTCTGTAGAATCCATGCAAGTCGACGAAAACCATTCCGACGGGTTTAGGTGGAAAATAAAATAATCTTTGGAAGACAAGAAAAATCCAGTTCAAAATCTCTCTAAGCTAGACGCACTAGCCTTACAAGAACTTCGTAAAGATGAATCCATAAAGATTTTACCAGCGGACAAGGGAAATGCAACGGTGATAATGGACATCGTAGCGTACGACCAAAAAAATCGGAGATATCCTGGAAAAAGGAAAATATAGACAATTACCTCGTGTAGAGTCAAAAATCTACAGAACACTAAGGAAATACCAAGACCATATACCTAACAACCTACGATCGGCGCTCACACCACACTACAGTACGCCACCACATCTTTACGGACTACCAAAAATTCATAAAACGAACATACCATTGAGGCTAATAACCAGCTCCAGAGGATCCCCAACAAATGCACTGGCGAAGTTTCTTTTAAAAATTATACAACCTTTAGAAGATAAGACGAACACATATGTTAAAAATTCCACGCATTTCGTGAACATTATTAGTAACATTAATCTAGAGCCAGACGACAGACTAATAAGCTTTGATGTGGAAAGTCTGTATACTAATGTACCATTAGGGGAATCACTAGACATAATCAAAACTAGACTTTCAAATGATACTACTTTATCAGATCGAACCACGTTACCACTGGACGGAGTGATGGATCTTTTGGAGTGTTGCCTGCGTAGTGCTTATTTTCAAGTAAAGGACAGATTCTACGCTTAGGACGACGGGCTTCCGATGGGTTCTTCACTCTCTCCAGTTGTTGCCAATATATATATATGGAATGGTTCGAAACTCATGCCATAGAAACGGCAACTGTAACACCGAAAGTCTGGTTGAGATATGTCGATAATACCTTCATCGTATGGAAGGGCAATGATCAAGAACTTAATGATTTCTTGAAATATCTAAATAACATTCGACCTACAATTAAGTTTACCATGGAAAAAGAGGTAAATGATCAATTATCTTTCCTGGATGTCATGGTGAACCGCTCAAATGAAACTATTAAAACTTCAGTACTTCAGTATACAGAAAGCCAACACGTACTGGACAATATCTTAATCATAGTTCTAATCACCTGTTGTAACAAAACGAGGAATTATACGCAACCTCCATAATCGCGCTATATCTATATGCAATAATGATGATTCATTGGAAAAACAGGTAGCAAATATTAAATCCGATTTACAACAGAATGGTTATCCTTTGAAACTAATTGACGATGGTATAAATAACTTTAGAACAAAGAACACTGGACACCAAGAAACACATTCTTCCTGAGAAAATAAGACGAATTGCCGGTATTTATAATATAAAAACAGCCTTTAAATCAGGAATTACACTTAGAGCTCATTTAACAAAAACAAAACCAAAAAATACCGATAAGAATGTGTTTACAAAGTTCCATGTGAGTGTGGTGAAATGTATATTGGAGAAACCAAACGACCACTAGAAGTTAAAATTAAGGAACATAAAACTCATACGCAAAAAGGGGAAACGTCGAGATCAGGTATTGCAGAACACGCCTGGGATAAACAACACCATATAAAATGGTCTGAGGCTGCGCCAATATATATGGAACCCAACAAGAAAAAAAGAAAATTTATAGAAGTGGCTTATATTAAAAACAATAATGGAATCTTCAGTAAACCGAGTGTTGAGATACCTAATCTTTGGTAACCACTACTTTGTAATATCCAATCATTGAGGTGTGTACAGTGAAACGAAACTTTGCGCTTCAGCGGACACAGTCCCTATATAAGCTCGTAGTCTTAAGACAAAACATTTAGTTTATACTTGATAACGATTAGAGATATAACCTAATCGAAACGTCGTAAAAATAAATAAAAATAAAGACAATGCACATTTTAGTCAACCACTCTTCTACTAGTAATTATGGGTTGTAACAACACAATTGAAACAACATTGAAAGTAATGTTACACCAGATCCAATCAAATGACGGGAGTGTTGTGTTTTGATGTGCGGAAAAATGAATCCTTGGAAAATGTGAACATTCATTTAGTGTTTCTGCAAGTTACTAGTACTTTGTAAGAAAAGGACCAGATTTTAATAAATCCTAATAAATATGCAGTGTTGCATCAATATTCTTCTTAGAACAATTATATAATTTTTTGTGATAAAATGTATACATATCACAATTCATATCGATACATATCTTAACGTATATGTCGCCTTTTATGCTGAATGTAAATTCACCCAAAAAAATTAATAATTACTTGCCGAAATAAAGTGGGACGATTCGAAATCGTGTCGATGAACTTACTTTTCCGAATAGGCATGCACAAACATCGCATCAATTTTTATTTTTATTTCGTTTCGTTGCTGTTCAAAATAATAATAAAAATAATAATTATATTATGGATTTTCGTAAGGTCATTGGAATGGCCCGCACGTAATAATGCTTTTATTTCTAAGCTTGACTTTCATAAGTTTCATGATCGTAAATAAAAATAGTGTATACAGGGTGTGACTAAATATTTGTATATATATATATATATATATATATATATATATATATATATATATATATAATAAAATAGAATCAAATATTGGCGAAGCGGACGTGAAAATTTGTCAATCTACATGATTCTCGTGTTAAAAAGTGCGGAGCACTCCAAAATATGAAAAAACTCCGGGTCCGACAGATGACGACAGCGCTGTTTCGTCCTAATATGGGACTTGTCAGGCCACCGCATTCGGTACAAACCATCATCTCGCCTTTGCATCCTATAAAGCTGAGTTTAAAATCAAAAAACTGACGATGATTCTATTTTATTTTAAATTACACGGACAAAAACTTATCTATTTATTTATTTACTTGTTTGGCTTTGAAACACTCTAAACGTTGCTCTCATGGTGGGATCGTTTGGTGCGACACGTGGCTTTGGCTGCTGAAATGAGAGGTAGGTCTGGTTGCCAGTACCGAAAAATGCGACCCCTATCCTTTGGGCAGCGCGTCTCGTGTACTCGATTTTACATATTTCTGTTTTAATTCACCGTCGCGCCACCATATGGCGGTTTTTTACAAACTTTGTTAATCTGTGTGGTTCTTGTGTTTTCAAGTGGACTATTGAGATGTCGCCTTTGTCGTCTTGTTTGCTCTTTTTTGATTTTAAACTCAGCTTTATAGGATGCAAAGGCGAGATGATGGTTTGTGCCGAATGCGGTGGCCTGACGAGTCCCATATTAGGACGAAACAGCGCTGTCGCCATCTGTCGGACCCGGAGTTTTTCCATATTTTGGAGTGCTCCGCACTTTTTAACACGAGAATCATGTAGATTGACAAATTTTCACGCCCGCTTCGCCAATATTTGATTCTATTTTATTCTAAATTACACGGACAAAAACTTATCTATTTATATATATATATATATATATATATATATATATATATATATATATATATATATATATATATATATATATATGTTCAGAGAGTGTATTTAATTTTGGCTGAAAAATGTTTATTAAATCCAAAATGGCGCTTCCAGTATGGCCCATCAAAAAATTACCATTGTTTGGTTTCCTCCAAAATTGATGTAGGGGCTTTGAGATTGCTCTGCATGAACGGGCAACTATTTTTTTTTAACAATTAAGGGATATCCAAAATAGCGGAATAAAAATTTTACGTTTTTCGATTTTTTCAAAAATAAGCACTGGGAGTTTTCGGAGGCATAAGATTAATAAATTGAAATATTTTCTTAAAATTCAACACGGCGGAATAAACTTTTGCTTTCTTTAATTCCTTTTAAAATTGGTGAAAGAGGTTTCGAGATCGGAAAATTTTTCGGTGTTAAATTTAGGTTAAAATAGTTACTTTCTATGCGATTTTGAAAATACTATTAAAATAAATTACTGATTTGAATTTCAATCATTCCATATGCTGACATAGTCATAATATTGCTTCTCACCATCGAATAGACGTTACAAGCTTGGCTACAGAAATCACTTCATGGATGACATCCAGAACAATGTCGACAACTCAGCGTCAAACTACTGGTTGATTTTAGTACAGATGTTTCCGGAAACGGAGGGCTTCTTGTTAGCTACCCAAGACCAGGTTATTCCGACGAAGAACTCTCGGAAGTTAATCATCAGAGATTTCTCAATAGAAAACGGCCAATGTAGATATGGTGGTCGAAGATCAAAGACAATCCAGTACATAACTGGAGGATGCCAAGCGTTTGCCGCAATCGAGTATAAGGAAAAACACGACTCAGCCGCCAAGATAGTCTACCAAGAGTTAGCAGATCAGTTAAAACTACTACAGTTAGGAAAAGTGCCTTACTATAAATACAATCCGGAGTCCATTCTTGAAAATAACGAGTTCAAGTTATATTGGGTTCTAACAGATCAAACAGTTGCTCATAATAGGCCGAACATTATACTAACGGATAATATTCCTAGGCAAACTACACTGATTGACTTTGCTATACCTAATAACAATAACCTAAGACCAAAATACAATAAGAAGATCGCCAAATACAGAGATCTGGAAGTGTAAGTTGGCAGACAGTGGGCAATGAACAGCGTCCACACGATTCCTATAACAGTATCAACAACTGGAGTGATAGCAAAGAACATCAAGGGACTGGGCTTTAGTGAGCATCTGTAGAAACCGATTCAAAAAGTAGTGCTCTTTGCAACCGTGCGGATCGTCCGAAGTTGTTAGGAAATACAGAAGACCACGCCACCTAGGACCAATAACATGGAAAGTGTCCCCAGAGAGCTTCATACTTTTGATATCTTTGAATATCTGGTAAGGGGCAATAATCCCTGGCGGGAATGCGAAGCCGTTTGGCTTGTAAATCTGATAATATTGAAGATCCCCGGTATGATTTCATTTTCAAAAAAAAAAGAAAATAATGAAAATAACATTGCAACCTGCAACCATCCAGTTTAGGTCGAAAAAAGCTTTGAAAGCGTTTCAACATGTCGTTTAGTAAAATTTTAACTTTTAACAATAAAAAATATTTGTGAAATATTGGAAGTAATATTGGTTTAAAAAATGAAATAAAGTTGCATTTAATTTAAAATTCTTTTTTTATTATTATATCTATTAAGTACGTTGTCGTGGATTTCTAATTGTTTACATCATTTTTAAATATGTAATATTTTTCAACTTGTCATTAGGTTACAAGTAATACGCGATTGCAGTTATTTCGATATGAAATTACTATAATACATTTTTACAAATAAACTAAATCGATTTCAAAAAAATTGCAGTAAAAAGTAAAAAATAAATTACGTACTGTTTTAAATTGCAATCATTTTAAGAGTTGTAGATTTAGTCATTTACTTAGTACTTGTTGGAAGTCAGTTCCTAATAGTTGAGGGGGTAATTTTTAAATTAATTGTAGGTGAATTTATATTTTCAACCGATTTCATTGTTATATCATATTATTTTGTTTACAGTATTTGTTTCATTTCTTTTTACGTTAGTTATAAGTAGACTTGTCAATAAATGTCGGGCTTAATACATAGATGGCACCGCTAACCAATATTTTTCGGTATTGTTAAATTTGCACATTTGTCGAAAGAACATATGTGAAGTTTCGTATTGATCTGTCAAATAGTTTACTTTCTACAGCCATTAATGTAGACGTACTTTGTGTTTAAAAAAGTAGAAAAAAAGGAACATCCTGCAGTCATTAAATACTTGTATAAAAGGGGTTTATCCGAGAAGAAAATTCATGAAGACATGGTGAATACAGGTTGGTTGAAAAGTTTTGAAAGCGACACGTATTAACCAGTACATGAATCAAAATTATATGCCATTTTAATATTTCATCTTCTATAAGAACACACACAAAAATTTATTGCCATATGTCAATTCATTCTTTGTTTACAAGCCATTTGAAGTTGACGTGTCAGTGAATTTTTATACAATGGATAAAACCGAATATCGTGCAGTGATAAAATTCTTTGTTTTGGAAGGTTTATCAACAACAGAAACTCATATAAAAATGGTGAAAGTGTTAATGGAATCTGCTCCTTCATTTGCAACTGTGCATCGATGAGTTTTAGAGTTTAAATGTGGTCGTACAAGCGTTGAAGATGAACCACGTAGTGGACGTCCAGAAAGTGCAACAACACCAGAAATCATTGAGCAAGTGTATGATATTGTTTATAAAGATCCAAGTGCGACTAAGCGTGAAATTGCTGATACCATAGGCATCTCGGATGAGTACTCTATATTTTACCTGAAGAATTACGTATGAAAAAGCTATTCGGAAAGATAGTGCCGCAGTTGTTAACAACTCAAAAAATATGAATCGAAAACAAATTTGTAAGCGTAATTTGGAGCATTTTAAGCAGAATAAAACCGAATTTGTGCATCGTTTTGTAACTGTGGATGAGACTTGGATTTACCGTCATGATCCTAAACTGAAACAAGAACGTTTACAGTGGACTGAAGCTTCAAAACAGGTCAAGTCAGAACAATCTGCCAAAAAGGTTATGGCATCACTTTTTTGGGATTCAAAAGGTATTTTGTTGATTGATTATCTTGAAAAAGATAAAAAAATTAACTCTGAGTGTTATTGCAACTTTTTGGACCAGTTGGATAAAAGGGTTCGTGAAAAAAGACCCGGTTTACAGAAGAAAAACATAATTTTTCATCAAGACAATAAACGTCCTCACACAAGTGATTTGACGATGGCTAAATTGAAAGAATTAAAGTACGAATTGCTTGAACACCCACCGTATTCACCAGATTTGGCTCCCTCGGACTACTACCTCTTCAGGAATTTGAAACAATTTCTTCGTGGCAAGCGTTTTTCGTTGAATGAAGAAGCTATTGCAGCCGTGAAACATTATTTTGCAGAGCTTCCAGAAAATCATTACAAAGGTGGTATAAAATTATTGGAGGATCGTTGGAATAAATGTGTTGATGTTGAGGGAGATTATATTGAATAAAAATCTAATTTCATTAAAAAATACACATTCTTTCATTTTCGCTTTCAAAACTTTTCAACCAACCTGTATATGGGAGAAGTATGCGCTTCATACACAACAGTAAAAAGATGAGTAACTGATTTTAAACGTGGTCGTACCAGCATTGCAGATGAAGAACGTGAAGATCGTTCAAAAAGCGCTATTTCTCAATAAATCGTTGACCAAGTACAGAATATGGTAATGGAAGACCGCTGATTATGAGGATAAATTAGCTGAGCCCATTGGCATTTCACACGGTTCAGTACATTAGATCTTGACTAATATTTTAGGTAGAAGAAAGCTATTGGCAAAATAAAAAAAGGTGATCAGCACAAGATAGCTCTGGATATGTTTTTGTGCTGATTGAAGTTAAGAGCTTTAATTCTAGACGGTACGCAGTTGTAGAACTTTATTGCTAAATATCTTACACCATTTCTGGATCTCTCAAGCTGGTCACAGTCTTGTAACTTTGTTGTTGTTTGTTGTGGGATAGTTGTGAAAAATTTTCATGTGATCTGTAAATATCAAGATTTTGTTTAATTTAGAGCAAACACACCATATTTTTCTTTGTTGCCCAAATGCCTTATTAATATGGCAAGGTTGACCCCAGGAAAGAATAGCATAAGTCACAAGAGAAGGAAAGTTGCTCTTATTCGCTGTTAGAAGAGTTTCCCTGTAAGTTACCTGTACAAGAGTCCTGAAGAGGAACAATTCTCGGGATATTTTTTTTGAGAGAGGGTGAAAAGGTGCTGCACCCAGAATAATGCTACATCTAGATGTACTCCCAGAAATTTGGTCTACATTGCACATTGAAGTGTTATTCCTGAAAGTTAAATTAATACTTTGTGATTTTGAATTATTTAAAAATAGATTATTAGCTAGAAATCATTGACATAGATTTTTTTCTGAAATTGAAATCACTGTACACAACCCAAACAGCATCCGTATGTCAAAATGTTTTAAGTATAGTATACCATCTAAAATGTCAAACTTTACAGTTGGTATGTCAGAGTGCACCTAGCAGCGCCAGTGTTGCCAGTTCCCGAAATATAATCGGATACCCTCAAACATCAACCAGTTTTCCAAAATGATACCGACTTCATGTGAAACTTACTGTAAGATGTTTGACAAAAAAACTTAGAAAAATATCTCTAATCGGTAGTAAAAGTAATAAATTCGCAGATGTTTAAACGAAATGTTTAAGGAAAGAATAGCATAAGTCACAAGAGAAGGAAAGTTGCTCTTATTCGCTGTTAGAAGAGTTTCCCTGTAAGTTACCTGTACAAGAGTCCTGAAGAGGAACAATTCTCGGGATATTTTTTTTGAGAGAGGGTGAAAAGGTGCTGCACCCAGAATAATGCTACATCTAGATGTACTCCCAGAAATTTGGTCTACATTGCACATTGAAGTGTTATTCCTGAAAGTTAAATTAATACTTTGTGATTTTGAATTATTTAAAAATAGATTATTAGCTAGAAATCATTGACATAGATTTTTTTCTGAAATTGAAATCACTGTACACAACCCAAACAGCATCCGTATGTCAAAATGTTTTAAGTATAGTATACCATCTAAAATGTCAAACTTTACAGTTGGTATGTCAGAGTGCACCTAGCAGCGCCAGTGTTGCCAGTTCCCGAAATATAATCGGATACCCTCAAACATCAACCAGTTTTCCAAAATGATACCGACTTCATGTGAAACTTACTGTAAGATGTTTGACAAAAAAACTTAGAAAAATATCTCTAATCGGTAGTAAAAGTAATAAATTCGCAGATGTTTAAACGAAATGTTTAAGGAAAGAATAGCATAAGTCACAAGAGAAGGAAAGTTGCTCTTATTCGCTGTTAGAAGAGTTTCCCTGTAAGTTACCTGTACAAGAGTCCTGAAGAGGAACAATTCTCGGGATATTTTTTTTGAGAGAGGGTGAAAAGGTGCTGCACCCAGAATAATGCTACATCTAGATGTACTCCCAGAAATTTGGTCTACATTGCACATTGAAGTGTTATTCCTGAAAGTTAAATTAATACTTTGTGATTTTGAATTATTTAAAAATAGATTATTAGCTAGAAATCATTGACATAGATTTTTTTCTGAAATTGAAATCACTGTACACAACCCAAACAGCATCCGTATGTCAAAATGTTTTAAGTATAGTATACCATCTAAAATGTCAAACTTTACAGTTGGTATGTCAGAGTGCACCTAGCAGCGCCAGTGTTGCCAGTTCCCGAAATATAATCGGATACCCTCAAACATCAACCAGTTTTCCAAAATGATACCGACTTCATGTGAAACTTACTGTAAGATGTTTGACAAAAAAACTTAGAAAAATATCTCTAATCGGTAGTAAAAGTAATAAATTCGCAGATGTTTAAACGAAAGTCGAATTTTTTGGCGAATACATTACTAGGTACATATTTTACGCTGCTGATTGATGTTAAAATTTGAAACTAGAACGCAGGTCACCTTGCGGCCTCCATCTCTTGATTCATTGAAATACGAACGTAATCCAACAAAAACTAACACTGACTTCCTTTGTTGTCTAAGTGTACATGCGTAATGTAATATACCTAGAAGATGGCTTCGTCTTCAAAACAGATGGATTATTTACAGAATAAACCCAGTAGTATATTTATTTATGTTGCATCAAATATTATTTATAGAATGTAAGGAATGTTTTACAAATGTACAGGATATGTCGACGATTAGCTAGAATAATAACTTATATTTAGTATATTACGCTAGGACCACTTTTTTTGCTAATAAAAAGTTACAATTGAACACAGTAAAAGCTCCTACTCTTCCTATAAGGGGAAGATGGTGTAAATAGGTTCGTCATTTTGGCTTTTGTGATTTTTTGGAAATATACGTAAATACACTCATCGAAAAAATTATCAATTATTTTTTGTTGTCACTATTGCTTGAAAATATTATTAAACTATCTTTGTAAACTTATTCGCTATTTGCAAAGTCATGGTAAGGGGAGTAAAAGATATACTAAAATGAGCTACGGATAATTCAAGTACTTTAGGGTGATATTTTATATTTTTGAAGTGTCTAATACAAGAGCAATTTTAATTACAAACATTATTATGAGCAGCCGGAGTTGCTGTGTGGTAAATTGTAAAAATACTAGCAAAAAAAACAGTGTAAACTTTATAGATTTCCAGTAGCAAAAAGTTCCGATGTAAAGTCATATTTTTAGTAATAAAATACATAGTTCAAGAGTTATTTTTGTTTTAATGGTAATCCAGGGTAAGTAGACGGCAATATATTTGTATTCCACGTATTATTTATTTAATGGTAGTTTTTTTTTTTATTTTGATATGACTTAACCTTATTTTCACTGAGTTTTAATTATATCTTTATTGATTATACTTACATTTTTTAGCTGAAGTAACAAAAATATACATATAATAATAATAAATTTATTTTTTTACTTGTTTTATAAACCAATATATTAAAACCAAAAAATATTAATTAAGAATATACTGTCAATATACACAAATATCGTCCTTTAGTTCATACATTAGTTGGCGCTGCTGTCACGCACAGAGCCAATATACATATGTGCTGATGTTATTTATTCATTGTAATTGTCACCAAATGGTCAAGCAAGCAAGGCTTTGAAAAAGTCCTGGTAGCAGTGCAATCCCTTTAATTGGGGTGCACACTTTTTATTTCTTTTTACTAAAACCCCGACCTTAATTTAAGCGTGGCTGGTATCTTGCCTTGACAACAATGTTCTTCTTCTTTTTATACGTTGACTAGGGATATCCCTATTTGTCATTCCATCTACACCCGCCTTATTCTGCTGATGAAGAGAACCAGCTCTGGGCCCATCTCTTTGGTGGTCGTCCTGGTAATCTTCTTCTTCTTGGTCATTCATACATACAAACTTTGGCTAGTCTCTCTTCACTGATTCTCCCAACGTGTTCTTTCCAACCTCTTTTTCTTTCTTTTGTCCATTTGACCACGTGTACACAACAACAATGTATTTTTTAAATTATTTAAAATTCTAGTTCTTTAGATATAAGAATATCGTAAGCTAAATTAGTCACAGATGGCGTCACTATCATTTTTAAAGGAATACGATTACATAGCTGTATTCTTCGGAGGAACCTCTACAAAGTTTCAGTACGATTCGATTATTAGTTTATATGTGGCAGTCATTTGAAGCAGGTCATCACACCATTGCTATAAATAATGGAAAAAGACTATACATAGTATACACCACTTCTTGGTCGTTTGGATAAAGAATTTAAAAAAAAACATCCAAGACTACAACGCAAAAAAGTTTTTTTTTTTTCAATCAAGACAACGCTTGTGTTCACACTTGTACAGTTGCAATGTCAAAGTTAAATGAATTATGGTTTGAATTAGTACCTCATTTACTTTATTAACCCGATTTGGCATCTAGTGACTTTTCCTCTTCCCTAACTTAAAAAAGTGGCTTGGGGGACAGAGATTTGCGTGAAATGAATTAGGGCTGTGGAAGACTAATTACAGGATTTGGATACTTCCTGCTTTTCGGAAGGCATAAAGAAGTTGAAATACCGCTGGACCTAGTGTACAGAACTCCAACGAGACTATGTTGAAACATAAAAAAGTAAACAATAACGTTGCTATTCATTTTTTACCTTACTTATTGAGCCACCCCAGTAAGAAAAGTTGTTATATAGGCCATAGGAAATTCCATAAACTCACTTGACAAATTAGATTCTTCTAAAACGGAAGAATTTTTACAAGTCTCCAAAAAAGTTTTTATGGCAATTTTTTTCAGGTCAGAGCATATTTTTAAGTTTTTCTACCGGCCTAAATTCTCTTTTTTACTTGTATTCGGGCAACTCTGCTTATATGGATGTAATCAGAAATTTAATAGTTCACGAACAAATTACTAGGTACAACGATTTTAAGTTTGCAGTTCTCAAGAAGAGTCTTGTGCGGTTTCTTTGATGCCTCCACATGGTTCTACTGATCTTAATTTTCAAGTCACGACCGTGAAATTGCGTTGTGTTAAGTTGAAAAAGAAGACTTCACGACGAGCTGTATACAATTACGACATTGTTTATACCAACTGGTATAGTTTAAGGTTTTTATTACGTTAATAATTATAAAATTGAGAGCTAGGTGATTAAGACTAAAGTATTAAAAAGATAACGGTATGAAAAATGTGTGAGTCTAGAATGTTTTTAGTTCTGCGAAAGAGAGAAATTGCTTTTATTGATTATTTTATAAATTTTCAAGTAAAATATGGAAATAATTTTTAGTATTTGGTTTCCTTTGGTTTTAGTCCATGAGTAACCAACCCAGTTATAATACTCATAAAAATAAGAAAAATAAGTTGTTATGAAGTACTCTATTTTGAAGGTTTTAATCCTTAAGAGCATGCAAAAGAATTAGATACCACTTTACCTCCTGGAAAAAATATACCCCGTCGAAAAGAAAAAACCACAGATCTTTTCGAAGGAAGCAGAAGAAATATAAAGAAATTACCATTAACACAATAATCAACGAAACTATAAACAACGTTTAGACATAAAAAATCACCGAAGTATTTTTATGCTTTTGTGTGATTTAGGATTAAATAAAGTTTATTACAATATACAAGTATTACTACAGCGTCATTATCTAGTGAAAAGTTATAGGTTACTTCTCTCTCTTCACTTGCAACACCGTCAATCTCTACCATTTGTTTTCTTTTTAACAAATAACTTTTTAATATATTTTAAATTTTACCCCTTAAACCGTAGCTTACGAGCTTTTCTGGGAGTATTTTGTGACAGACAGGGTCGAAAGCTTTGGAGAGATCTACAAACAGACAGATTAATGGTTGACTTTCATCGAGAGTATTCTGGATCTGGGTAATCAAAAACTGAATTGCGTTCTGAGTTGATCTCCCTATTCCAAAACAAAACTGAGACTCAGACAAGACCTTATACTTCTCCAGAAACTCAACAATCAACATATTTATTTAAAGCAATTACAAAAAACTATTACTATTGCATAATATTATCATTATATTACTTTACAACAGGTGCGTTACAGATTCTAAACGATTTCATGCTTGAAGGCCTACGAATTTTTTTTAAGTCACTAAATGG
Source organism: Diaprepes abbreviatus (assembly GCA_034092305.1). NCBI lineage: Eukaryota > Metazoa > Arthropoda > Insecta > Coleoptera > Curculionidae > Diaprepes > Diaprepes abbreviatus. The sequence goes on from JASJET010000054.1 coordinate 14,361,876, forward strand.
CGCTACGCTGCACAAGTAAGCCCGTTGTTATTCTATCCTTGTTCACCAGTGCAATAAAAAATAACATTACTGTCTTGAAAAGTTAGACTGGCATTCCTTCTACTGTCCTGTCTGGATTACTGGCTTGCAGTGTTGCCAACCCTATTGTTTAAGTAAGTCCGTTGTTTTTCTATCGTTGTTTACCAGTGCAAAATAAAAAAGAAGAGATACAAATCTGACTTTTCACATATGAATTACTGCAAACTTTACTATTTTTTTTTAGAAATTTTGAGTCTTTTCAGTTAAACTATTTTCTTAATATTAATGTGTATTACTTTTAGAACACAATTTTAATAGTGACTCTTTCATAAAGAATACTTCGTCTTTTTCTGTTACTCTTCAGATATATTTTCAGTTTCACTCGTATTTTTCAGTAACACGAGAAGTATAGGCGTTGGTTCTTAAAAAAAAAGAACCCGCATCTAAAACCTCTCCTTTAAATCAAATCGGCACCGTGAAACCGACAATTATTTATTCCACCATCACAGATTTGGGTTCGGCATATACATCAAGGTTGCCGTTCTTGCTAAAGCAAAGCTCGTTCCGCAATTCGAAACAATTGCCGACATAGGCAGGAACCATACCTGGCCACCCGCTATCATATTCATACAAATTTTATTGTGTTGACTTTACTTGTTTCTCTCTTCTATTTATTTTGTTTTTATAGCTGCGTTCTTGGTTTTTACTAAATCTCTCAATTGGACTCAGGTCTGGGATTCAGACCAGCCAATTTATTATATCAATCTAGATATTTCTTAATATGTTTTGATGCTTATTTTGGGTCGTTACCATGCATAAACTTGTAAATAATTACACAGAATTTTTCAACATAGGATTCCATTACATTCTGATGAATGTTTTTGCTGAGAAATTGACACATAATACTCTGAATTAGCAAAAAGTCCCCACTTCTTTCCTTGCTATTCTTCCCAAACTATAACAGATTCCCATTCCCCATTATGATATAACGTAAATTGAGGCTTACCTAGATCTCACAGTTTATAGCATTTTTTTAATCAAAGTTTTTCTGCAGTTTTTCATATATAAACTTCAATCTATTTCTTCTGTTTTTCTTTGATCCAAAAGATTTCCATCATCTTATTTTCGCCTCATTTAAGATTCATCTTATGATTCTATTTGACAATAACATGTCATTTTGTTTTAATACTTGCTTCAAAAAATGATAACCCTTCATTATCGAGTTATTGGATAATTTACACCAATCCGTGGTATCTATAAAGACATTTAACCTTGGGTCTCGGAAAAAAAAATTTTTCACAAAAGTTCTAGGACACCAAACGGCGCAAATTTGACCTGGGGCTTGACCTTTAAGAACATTTGACCTTCGATGACTTCTGAATGTAGTTTGTTCCCCTTATGTTATTGATACCGTTGGTAGGAAACTTTCTTTATTTTTCTTTGACAGTTCATTTCTACATTATTATCACGGTTAGTTCATTGTTATGTACATTTTTATTGTTATTAGCCTGTTAGCCTTAAACCATGCTGCAAATTTCTTGGACCAGTCCTAAGCCTGGAAAAAGTATGAAGAAGGTTTACCAAGCGTTCTACGCCTTACGGTTCCCAGTCTCCATTATTTTCGGTCTTCCTAATCCCCTGGAAGTAAGTTTCTTTCGGACATGGCTCGGATAATGCCCTTTATCCAGGTAACTTTTGGTCTTCCTCTTTTTAATTTTTTCATTTGGTGTCCATTTTAGGACGTAGACGTTCGTCCGCCATTCTCTCCTCATGTCCATACCATACTAGCTATATATATATATATATATATATATATATATATATATATATATATATATATATATATATATATATATATATATATATATATATAGGTCGTGTACTAGTTGATTTTTGTTGTTTTCTTTCTTGATTTTTTATTAATGTTTTCCATGTAGTTGAAAAATTTATAGCATCGTCTCGCTTATTTAGCTGTCCCACTTTTTCGATTTCTAGGGCCTCTCTTGTGACGCGTACCTTGTAGTTTTGTACTGGTGCTATTTCTTTTGTTTTTTCGAAGTCGATGGTATGTCCGGTTGTTTGGTGATGTTGAAATAGGGCTGAGGTTGTCTGTTTGTTTTTGAGGCTATTTTTATGTTCTTGATTCTTACTGATATGCGCCTGTTTGTTTGTCCTATATAAGTTTGATGGCAATCTGCACATGGAATGCTGTAAACGCCATGATTTTCAAGGTTGGTCTTGTCTTTGGGATTTCCCAGAATATTAGCTATTGTTTTTTGTGGTTTAAATATGGGCTGTATGGTGTGTTTTCTTAAGATTCTTCCGATTCTGTCTGTTATTCCTTTTATGTATGGTATTATGGCTTTGATCCTTGTTTGATCTTGGTCTTTGGTCTTGGTTGTAGTCTTCTCTTGTCTTTTTATGGCTTTCTTTATATCTGATTGTGAGAAACCATTCCGTTCTAGAGCTGTTGAAATGTGTCTTGTTTTGTGTCAAGTTCTGTTAGGCGGAGAGATCTTGATACTAGTGTGTTGACTACTGCCTGCTTTTGAGAGGGATGATGATGTGACGCTGCATTGAGATATCGGTCAGAATGTGTGGGTTTCCGATATACGCTAAAGCCCAGGGTTTTGTTGAGTTTCCTAGTTAATAGCAGGTCCAAAAAGGCGTTTCTTTTCTTGTTCGATTTCTAGCATGAATTGGATTCTGTGGTGGATATTGTTCAGGTATGTGAGAAAATCGTCCAGGTGTTCTTTTCCGTGTGGCCATATTATAAAAATATCATCAACATAGCGTTTTCAAAATTTTGGTTTTAAAGGTGCCTTTTGCAGTGCCTCTTGTTCAAAATATATCATAAACAGGTTGGCTATGACTGGTGAAAGCGAGGACCCCATAGGTGCACCATCTGTTTGTTTGTATATTTGGTTATTGAACATGAAGTATGTGTTCTTTAGGCAGTGTTCTGCAAGTTTAATTGTGCAGGCTGGGAAATCTTCGTTCATGGAGATTTTGTCCAAAGTCTCATCCAGTGGTATGCTTTGATATAGCGATTTTATGTCGAGGCTTGCTAAGATGTAATTTTCTTCGAGGTGAATGTTTCTGATCATTTTAGTCAGATGTTCGGAGTTTTTCGCGAAGGAATCAGCCAGTTTGACTCTTGGTTGTATGATACTTGCTAGATATTTTTCCAGTTTTTATGCAGGAGATCCCACGGCTCTCACTATTGGTCTGAGTGGTGCATTTGTTTTGTATATTTTTGGTAAGCCATACAGTTTTGGACATCTGCTTGATTTTTCTCTTGGTATTATAGATTTTTCAGTTTCTGAGTCTAGTTTTGAGGCTTTAATCTTGACATTCGTAGTTTTTTCAAGGTATGTCGTTGGATCTCTCTTAGTTTGTTTGTAAGAGGCGTCTTTGAGAATTTCTGACATTTTTTGCATATATTCGCTGATGTTCATTACAACCGTAACATTTCCCTTATCTGCTGATATTACTGTTATTTCCTTATTCTTTTTTAAGGATGAGGGGGCTTGATGTTCAGCTCGCGTTAAGTTTGAGTTGGGAGGCCGGCTTGACTTCAAAATTTGCGTTATGTCTTGTCTGGCTTGTTCGGCATTTTCTTCAGGGATGTTCTCTAGGGCAGCTTCTATATTTGAAATTATCTCTTCTAAGGAGACTGTTTTTGGTGTTACCGCAAAATTAAAACCTGTAGACAGAACTAATTTCTCGGATTCTGTTAATTGGTGGTTGGAGATGTTATGGACAACATTGTTGCAGTCGATTATTTGCTCTGTGTGGACAGTATTGCGTTGTTGTAGTGCCTCAAATTTCTTCTGTTGTTTTTTGCCTTAAGCTGGGTATCTGATTCCGTTCTCCAACAGGATACTTTTTCCATGTTATTCCACAGAAGATGATGGATTTTGTGGGTTAAAGCTAAGTGGAGATTATAAAGTTCTGTTTCAGTCCTTGATAGAATTCTACGTTTTTCTCGGATTTGTTCTCGAAGGAGAGCTTTTCCAGCGGTCTTAAGGATTGAAATAGTTCTTCTTGTCTTTAAATGGTACGAAAGATTGGTGCAGGTTGGTTCTAGATTGTTGTTGCGACATCTTATTTTTGAACGAACGGAGTGAAAACCGGAATAACCGAACTATTCACTCTACCATCCATGAAAACCTACGATATATATATATATATATATATATATATATATATATATATATATATATATATAATTTTTTTCATGAACATAGAAAGGCGATGTCTAACACTGTCATGCGAGAACTTCTCTTTTGCCTACATTGTGTCAACACAACAGAATCTGAAATTTTTGGTGTATTAATTATCCAAATTTAATGCAAAAACGCATTCCGCCTTCTTCCGATTGTGCAATAGGAAAAAACTATAATTTAGAACGTACTTTTTTATATATTATTTTCTACGGTCGGTTGGCCCCTCAGCTGTGCTGTTCACTCACATGCATTCGCTGCATCCAATTTACTTCCGATTTAGGGGTTTGACTAATTTTAGTACGTCGTTGTTGCATTACTGATTGCGTATTTTTCGTGTCAGGCACGTACTGTTATGGCAGGTGATACTTTTAGTGATTCAGAAATGGCGTTATGGGCAACGATTATTCAAAGCTGATTGTTTAGAAAACATACATAATTTAATTAAAAAAAATCTATTTATTTTGTTTCTTTGTGTAGAGTAATACTTTTGGGGCCTTGTTAAGGGGGATGCCTAGTGAAAAAACAAACTAGGCGATTTTTTTTCTAAATAAAAACATTCATTTAAAAGTACATTTGTACAACAAATTTTTTCAAAATACAGGGGTCTATTTAGTTCTCCAATATTTAATTGCGGTATTTAATTAAGTCGATGAAAATCCGATATTAGAAATGTTAATGGATGTAAATGAGGTAGATTTTAAAAGTTGCTTACACAGAGTGTCCCCAAGAAGCGTAACGTATAATTTTTTTTAACGTAACGACCTACATTTTTATTGGAGTTGAAGTCTCATTGAACCCCCCCCTTAATACTAAAATTTTATTGCCTTAAAATGTGACGTTGCTAAATTATGATATATTCAGATATTTTTGGGCCGAAATCAGCATTTCACTTTTAATTTAATGATTAAATTTAAATCAGTTTTTTACCTAGATTATACGTGAATAATAACCTGTTATCAAAATAATTTAATTTTCTTCACATAAATATCAAGAATAATTTGTCTGTATTACAGTCATGCGCGGATCCAAGGGGGGGCGGTGGGGGCGATCGCCCCCCCCCAAGAATTTTGAGTTCAGGAAAATAGACCCGATTTTTCCTCTTAGACTATAATTTATTCAAGATACTAGAGAGAGTAATAAATCATCATCATCAAACTACCTGCGTTCTTTAGTCCAGTGTCTTTGGCAAAATCTGTTAGACACATATATTTTTCATGGGAATGGGTAAGAAATTTTATAATCAAAAATACCAGTCTGTAATAATGGACTATTTGGGTTAGATAACAATAGATATTTGGATGTGTGAAGTGTTAATAAGGATTTTAATCCTAGTCATAGGCGTCGGAAGGAGGTTTATTTCATCACTTAGTATTTTTGATATAGAATATTATTTCGATAATAAACTTAAAATAAAACGTTTTTATATTATTTTGTTTCTTATGATTTCTTAATAATTCACATACATTAGAAAATATAGATAATTTTGCCATATTTAACATAAATCACAACTGTATTTTATTATTTTTAATTTTTGCGTAGAAACCGTTTTAGGATCATTAAGACAAAAACGTGTTCTTATTCTCTTAAAAAATTCTAAGTTATAATTTAAATACTTACAAAATACCCATTGTCAAAAATATAAGAAGTTAAATATATATAAAAAAATAAATTCGTCCATATAATATTAAAATTTTTATGCTGCTATTGGTCATTTTATTATTAATTAAAAACACTTTTAGGATATTTGACGTTTTAGTTCATTTATTGCTTAAACCATTTGCAGAATTACAATTAAACACTAAAAAGGGATTCAAATTTAATTAATTTTTATATATTACAGAAAATTTAAAAAATAAATTGTGTTTATGCTGGTAAACATTACGTATCTAATTCGTAATCAAAGTCAATGAAGCTATCTTCACCCAAATTAATTATAATTGATTCCTCTATCTCACCAATCATGAGATCGAGTTTCCACATTTTCTTTTATTCTTTTATTATATGAATTGATTCCAATTTTCTGCAGTAACTTTATTCAAAAAAATTTTTCAAAAGTTCAGTTAAATTACTAATTTTGTAAGTTGTTTTATTTCTACCAACTTTACCTTTTCCTTGAGAGAGATATTTCCTTCTCCAACGGGAATTTTCCGGACGATCTATAAGAACAGATTTCCTATCTGATTTTTCTCAGCAAAAATTAAGTTCTCTGAGTAATTTCCAGAGTTCAGTTCTTTTAATTTCAGGTAAAACCTGATCTTCATTGATTTTAGTTGGAATTTTGTCGACGGTTGGGATCTACTTCTCATAATAAAATATAACTCCTTTTATTGCAGTTTACATCTCTTCTTCCAACGAGATTAATTAATTAAGAAAATTTGTAACTTCATGGGAAGCTATCACTGAGCGCATCATAAGGGTAAACCTAACGATATATGGACACAGAATAGCAATAGTAGGAGTTTACGCCATAAACGATGACTCACTGGGCACAAAGAAGGATGAATTCTTCGAGCAACTCAATACAATTATAACAAAAATTGGTACCGAGAGGGAAGTTATCATACTTGGAGATTTAAACAGTAGAATCGGAAGTAAACAACATGATCAAACAGTAGGCCCATTCGGCGAACAAGTGACCAATGACAACGGAATGCGGTTGATTACAGTATGCGAACAGAATGAACTACGCATCCTCAATGGATTTTACCCGCATAAGATGATACACAAATATACGTGGACCCAGAATACCAGACAATTAAAAACTATTATAGACTATGCTATAGCTCGAGTTAAAACAAAACTTAAAGTACAAGACGTGAGAGTTTATAGAGGTGCAACCTGTGGAAGTGACCATCACCTACTAAAGATGAAAGTAACGTTCCCAATCCGACACGAAGGAAAAATAATGAACGAAAATAACTATAGGAAAACGGAGGAAATCAGATACAACATAGACAGCCTAGAACATGACAGCACTAAGAAACTGTATAAGGACAGACTGGACTCTAAACTGGGTGACGTAGAGTTTGAAGATACGGAAGAACAGTATCAGCACATCAAGACCTGCATTCAGGAAGCAGCAACAGAAGCACTGGGGTACCAAGAAAGGGGACAGAAACAGAGAGGAAAACCGTATTGGTGGGATGAAGATATTGAACAAGACATTAGGGACAAAAGGGACAAATACAAAACCTATTTAAATACAAAATCCAACGAAGACAAGATAAAATATAAAGAGTTACAAACAAAAGTTAGAAGAAAGATAGTCCTAAAGAAGAACGAAACATGGGAGGCTAAATGTAACAAGATTAACATGTTTCTGGGGGACAGAGAAGTACGGAAAGCTGGAGAATTATAAAATCCCTGAGACAGGAAAAGAAAAAAGATGTAATTGCACCAATCTCACTCGAACAATGGGATAAGTATTTCTCCGTTCTGCTCCAGGAAGATAGGGTGGAATTTCAGAAGGAGGAAAAACAACAACACATACAGGTAATAGCTTCCCCATGTAGAATATACCTAAACGACGTCATTAAGATATGCAAATCACTGAAAAACGGAAAAGCGTCAGGGCCCGGTAATATCCCAGCAGAGTTGATAAAATACGGAACTAGAAAGCTGTATGAACAGATGACGAATTTATTTCAGAAATGCCTAAATGGAAGCACGGTACCCAGCGAATGGAAAACTTCACTAATATCCGCCATACACAAAAAAGGAAGAAGGGATGAATGTGAAAATTACAGAGGTATAGCCGTTACGAGTACCTTAAGCCGAATATACGGGAAAGTAATAAAGGAAAAGATAGAACTGGAATACCAAGACATGGAGGTCGAGGAACAAGCCGGATTTAGAGCAGGAAGATCCACTCTGGACCATCTGTTTTCTATCACCCAAGTAATCGAAAAGAAGCTGGCTTACAATCAGGAAGTTCATCTTTTGTACGTGGATCTTAAAAAAGCTTATGACAGTGTACCACAAAACCGCTTATGGCAAGCCCTCGAGAAAACAAATATAAGTGCGACCCTTATTAAAGCTGTCAAGAACCTTTAGGAAAATAGTAATGCACATGTAAAATTGGAAAATCAAATGTCGAACGGATTTAAAGTTAATCGAGGACTTAAGCAGGGATGTTGCCTATCACCCACATTGTTTAAAATATATTTAGAACAAGTACTTAAACCATGGAAAAGGAAATGTAGTGCTATGGGTATTCCATTAAACGATAATACGCTGTACACCTTATGCTTCGCAGATGACCAAATAGTGGTGGCTCAGGAGTACGATGACCTCAACTACATGGCAAGGAAGTTAATCGAAGAATATAACAAGTGGGGTCTGGAGGTTAACATAAAAAAGACCGAATACATGTGTATTGGAGGGATTCAGCAAGATCTTAAATTGGAGGATGGGCAATGTATTAAAAAATGCGAGAGTTACACATACTTAGGGTTAAAAATAACAAATGATGGTACACTGGATAAAGCAATAAAGGAAAGGAGCACTCAAGGCAGGAGAGCTATAGCTATGATGAACGGAATTCTATGGGACCAGCAGGTATCAAAAACTAATAAACATCGAATATTTAATACGATAGTAAAAAGTATTATCACATATAGCAGCGAAGTGTGGCAAATCAAACAGAGGACGGAGGGTCAACTAAGAGCTACTGAAATGGACTACTGGAGACGTGCGGCAGGTAAATCAAGGATAGATAGAGTAACCAACGAAAGAATTAAGGAGTTACACATGACATAGTGGACGACATTAAAATTAAACAACTTACGTGGTATGGACATGTTCAAAGGATGCCTGAAGAACGGCTCCCAAAGCAGATATTAGAATGGAAACCACGAGGAAGACGGAAACCAGGAAGACCAAGAAGAAGTTGGAGAGGAGGAATTGACGAAGAAATCAGGATAAGGCAACTGGATAACGATCTTTGGCAAGATCGGGATCAGTGGCGACTGGAAATCGGAAGACGTAGAAGGACGTTATAAACCGACTATATATATATATATATATATATATATATATATATATATATATATATATATATATATATATATATATATATATATATATATATATATATATATATATATATATATATATACATCTCTTCTTCCAACGAGGTTTTTTGTCTGCCTGTGATCGAATGTGGCGTGGGAGTACTAACAATTCCAGTCCTTTTTTTCTCCTTCAGTATTCGGTACATAGTAGATTTTCCAACTCCTGTCACGTTGGCACACATCTCAACAGAGCTTTTAACATTATTATCTAGATATTGATACCTTAAGGCATCATAAACATTCATCGTGATCAGTTTTTCGTTGAGGAAAAAATGCCCTGGTTTAATGATTTTGGGATAAATATAGATGTGGAAGCCATATCCTTTGGGTATCTCACTAATCTCAAATAATATATAAAAATCAGCACAAACAAGATAAATCACTAAGGATACACTGTAAAGTGTACTTTGCTCACTGACAGAAATTAAATTAAACTATCAGAAATTGTATTGTTGCAGTAAATTTATAAAAGCTTATAATATTTAAATGTAATTAAATATAATTAGATTTACGGCAGTCCTCAGTTACCTGCGGCACTGGAGTAGGTACGTTGGAGGTTTCGGTAACAGTTTTATTACTTTCTCTAGTTCTTGAATAGACTATAGGAATGTGTATGCTTGCGATCGCCCCTCCCTTTCCCAAGAGCTTGGAGTTCAGGAAAATAGAACCGATTCTGCTTTTTATATTGGGAATGTGTATGCTGCTGGCACTCCTCCCCGTTGACAACTTGTTTTTCGTGCGATAGCCCCTCCCCCCAAGAGCTTTGAGTTCAGGAAAATAGACCCGATTCAGCCTCTTATACTATGAATATGTATGCTGTTCGCATCCGGCCCCCCTGTCGGCAACTTGTTTTTTCTTGTGATGCCCCCCCCCCCTTTTCAAGAACTTCAAATTCAGAAAAATATACCCGACTATGCCTTTTACATTAGAAATGAGAATGTTGCTGGTGTCTCCCCCCCCCCTTGTCGACAATTTTCTTGCGCTTGCCATACTGTACTTTTTTGATATCACCGCCCCCCCCCCAAAGGGAGAGGCTAGATCCGCCCCTGATTACAGTATTACGCCTGGAAATATTATTGCTTTCCTGCTGTACAATTTTAATGCAATCCAAGCTTATCGATTGGAGCATATATGGAGTTGCTTATATTAAGACTTGAATATTAATTTCGTCTCATAGGCTTCATGTAGGTTGCATATCGACTTGCAAACCTGTGTTTAGTTTCCGTCACAAAATATCCCTCTACTAGAAATATTTTTCTTTTGCAACCACTGGACGAGTATTTGAACTTTGGTGCTACCAGTGTCAAGTAAAGCTTTCTTCAAGTGACAGTTAAATCATTCCTTTAATTCAGGTTAGGTGGTGTCTACCGTGCCAATATTTTTTTTTATTTTTTCGTCCACCAGTGTCTATGGCAGGTATTATGCGTATCTATGTTTTTAATATACCATTGAAATTGCAACCCCCCCTTTTATATGCACCACCCGCCACTGTTATCGACATCATCGTTCTTGACTTTTTTCTAAAAATTTGTAGGAAATCTAAGGAGGAGGAATCATTTCATTTGACAATAGTATAATATTCAGTTGCCTTTTTAAACAGTGTGTCCAAAATTATTATTTATATATTGATATTATTAAATTCGTTTTGGGCCATTTTTTTCCCTAAAACATCCTCTAAATTAGTGGTATGTTTCTCTTCTTCTTCAAATTGATATCAGCATGTTTGTTAGCATGAATGAGGTTTTCATTTAAATTTTGGACACCCTGTATAAATCAAATTAATAGTGTACTAGTGCGGGACAAAATGGTCTCAGATAAGAATTCCCACGAATTTTTACAAAAAAATAAGTAAAATTGCAACAAGACTTAAAAACTCTCCTAGTACAAATTCAGGATATTTCTGATCCTACTCTGACAAACCAACGAACCCTGTGTAAAAAATAAAAATCTTATACGGAACCACTTATTATTATGATTATGACTCTTTGTTCCTATAAATTAAATATACCTATAAGATTATAAAAGGAAGTTGCATTGTATTGAAGAAACTACGAGGAGTGGCATCTTGTCACAACACCGCCCAATATGTTTAATTTTATTGAAACCATTTCCGGCATCAATTGTTACGGTACAATACCATCGTTTCTTCCTACGGACATTCTTGTGTCAACATCGGATGCTACAGATGAAACCATAGACTATTTTGTGAACCCGTGGATTTTTAAGACCGTCCATTTATCCCTTTTACTTCAATTTTCTTGTACCGTGTACCGGGTGAGTCAACGATGGGATGAAGTAAGTTTGTGCCTTTTCGGTGAAATTAACAAAGAACCTATATTTATTGTTTGATACAGTTTATTTTTACGCAGATTTTAAAAATATTTAGGACTCTACAGGGTGAGCCAAAAAACTAGGACAGCATAAAGTTGTATTTTTTTTAAATAGAACACCCTATATACGAATCGTATTTTCGATTTAGCTTATAATTTTAAATCTTTTTTATTAAGGGTTTACTATAACAAAACTTTATAGTTTCTGAGATAATTAAGTTTAAAGAAAAAAAGTCACATTTTCAAGCATCAATTCAATCCTAAATAACGCTTTCAATTTTGTGACAAATATATTCAAATTTGCAAGGCCAAGGACAAGTTAACATAATTTTTACCTAATATTTGCAATAAAAGCTACAGGGTGTTGAACACATCGGCTCAAATTTGAACAAGTTTAAATGAATAAATATATTTTTTTTTAAATGGTACACCCTGTATATTTTTATGTTATTTAATAGAGTAATAAAAACCCTAAAAGTTTTGTTCAATATATCCTATACCTATTTATAATAGTTTTTGAGATATTTCAGTTTTTCTTATTTTCCATACTTTTTTACAGAAATAGTCTTCATTATCATAGTAGCCATGTAAAATAATAAAAAGAAACTACAGAAACAAACAGAATGTGGTTAAATATGATGAAATACATTATTCGTTATATTACAACGGCAATAGTTTAATTAAACATAATATGAAAAAATTAACACAACAATAACGACAAGGCAAATACATATTTACTTTTATACTAAATTGAAACAAAAAAATTACCTATTAAATACTGAGATTAATTATTTCTTTTTAATAAGTGTTCGAATAAACGACCTTCTACAGGTATCCCTAATCCTGTTTCGCATATCTTCCACTGTTGTTGGTGGATTAACATACACCTTATTTTTAATATAACCCCATAGGAAGAAATCTAATGGGGTGATGTCGCAAGACCTTGGTGGCCACTCAATGAAACCCCCACGTCCAATCCATTTTTGCGGACATCGTTGGTCCAAAAACGCACGAACTTCACGATGGTAATGCGGAGGCGCACCATCGTGCTGGAACCACATACTGTCGAGCTCATCCCTATCCTTGAAGTTGTTGTAGTTGGGGTAGTTCTTCTTGTAGAAAGTTCAGGTAACTATGACCATTTAGTGGTTCATTAAAAAGTGGGGTCCAATAATTCGATTATGATGAATACCACAACAAACATTTAATGACAAGTGGTTTTGATGTTGCACCTCTCTAATCCAAAATGGGTTTTCTGTGGCATAATAATGCATGTTGCATCTATTTATGGCACCGTTACTTCTAAAAGTAGCTTTATCACTAAACATTACCTTGCATAATAAATTTGGATTTAATTGAATCTCCGTATTTATTGTACGCCAAAAGTTTACACGACTTTCAAAATCCTGTCCATGCAATTCTTGGTGTAATTCCATGTGATATGGATGATACCTATATTTCTTGGTAGTACGATTAACAGTGGATTGTGATATTTCACATAATGCTGCTAACTGACGGCTACCAATATAAGGATTTTCCTGAACATTTAACAATACTTGTAGTTCTTTTTCTTCATTAGTTACTGGTTTGTTGACCACTTTACGTTTTGGATAATCAACAGTACCAGAAGAATCAAATCTTTGCATTAAGTTTTGAAAAGTATGGGTATTAGGCTGGCGTCGATCAGGATACTTCATTTTGTAAATTCTTTGAGCAAGAAGGCAATTTTTTTGAGCCTCTCCTATTGTATAAATCATATCTATTAACTCATTCTTTGGAAAATTCATTTTACAATATAAGATGAATGCAAAAAAAAACCAAACTACACTACATAAAAACCAAAAGAAGCGATTGCGGTTATAAATTTGACACACAGAAAAATGTTCTTTTACATTGTTTTTGCCATGGCTACTATGATAATGAAGACTATTTCTGTAAAAAAGTATGGAAAATAAGAAAAACTGAAATATCTCAAAAACTATTATATATAGGTATAGGATATATTGAACAAAACTTTTAGGGTTTTTATTACTCTATTAAATAACATGAAAATATACAGGGTGTACCATTTAAAAAAAAAGATATTTATTCATTTAAACTTGTTCAAATTTGAGCCGATGTGTTCAACATCCTGTAGCTTTTATTGCAAATATTAGGTAAAAATTTTGTTAACTTGTCCTTGGCCTTGCTAAATTCCAAATTTGAATATAGTTGTCACAAAATTGAAAACGTTATTTAGGATTGAATTGATGCTTGAAAATATGACTTTTTTCTTTAAACTTAATTATCTCAGAAACTATAGTTTTGTTATAGTAAACCCTTAATAAAAAAGGTTTAAAATTATAAGCTAAATCGAAAATACGATTCGTATATAGGGTGTTCTATTTAAAAAAATACAACTTTATGCTGTCCTAGTTTTTTGGCTCACCCTGTAGAGTCCTAAATATTTTTAAAATCTGCGTAAAAATAAACTGTATCAAACAATAAATATAGTTTCTTTGTTAATTTCACCGAAAAGGCACAAACCTACTTCATCCAATCGTTGACTCACCCTGTACAAGCTTTTATCTTTACTAAAAACCAAAAAAAATGATATGTATAAATATTTTAATTATATAAGTATATTCGCGGTAATTGGAGGTCAGTAAAGGGAAAGGTGGCACATTATCACAGAAAAAAAAACAGTTTAATGGCCTTTTAACCTCTTTACGATTTAGTATGGAACACAAAATTGTTTAAAAAGGAAATAAATATAAAATAAATTGCGGTAACTGTATTTTCTGTATTCTAATTCATATTATAAATCTTTTTCTATTAATCGATATGAAATTGATGAAAACAAGTATTAAAAGGAACATATCTCGCGTGTTTTAAATATGTAAATTACCAGTGCAGATGATGCTTCGTTAATGTAATTTATTAAACTATTCAACATAATTGTTATTTATTCTAAAGTTATTTCGTAATTTAAAGAATGTTTTTGTTTTATTTTTTCACTATCAATAAATAAAGTTAAATGTTTTTTAGCTTCTGTGTTTTTTTTTTAATTGAAGTAATAATTCACCGCCTAAGCAACAAATCCTCAGAGAAGTAAGAAAATTTTATAAAAAAAAATCAGATGAGCGTCAGGCAGAACAGCTTTTGAAAGAATAAATCGACTTATTGGTGCAATTTACCAAATTGTGATAAAAATTTTAAATTTCTTAAACAACAAAAACAAACAACAGCAATGTGTGAAGATCTTTCTAAGGCTTTTGACTGTACTAATCATGGGATTCTGTGTAGAAAGTTAGAGATTTATGCTATTAGAGACGTAGCTTTAAATTTGATTGTCACTTTTCGGGGATTTAAATTCCATATATCACCGGAGAACACGTAGTGTATGCAGATGACGCTACTATAATATTTACTAAAGAAAATTTTAATATTATTATTAGGAGTCCAGGCGACGAATAATAGGCTTGTCTGTCAGAACAATGAATACCATCATTATTTGTTGTAAAAATACGCAGAGTAAATCTGTTGAAAATTTCTTATTTCTAGACCTTGTCATAGACGAGAGACTGTACTGGAAGGAGCATCTTGACAGGGTTACGAGGAATGTATCAAAATATGCGTATGTGGGTGCTTCATCCGTGCTAATAAAGTTTACATTATTTCGTTGATGATCCCATAGCCAGTTTGCAAAATGCATTCTACGCGGAAAATCTTTAGGAGTCAGTTTATGCACTTTTTTGAAATGATACGGATATAACAGCTATTCTTGAAGAACTCCATGTATTATTGTTTTGAACGTATTAAACTGCGCTGATAATTTTCTAGTGCTTGTTGAAGGAGTGTCGTCTACAGCATTTAAAATATTTTCCTCTAATTGCGGCGTATGTGCTGTTCTTCCCTGACCAGCGCAGTACTTTTTTTTCCCAAAATTTCCTAAAATAATGAAGAAATTTAATAATATTTTCTTATTAAATGAAATCGCCTACCATTCTCTCTTAGACGCTGGTCAACTCGTTGAAATGTTTTCTAATCTGGAAGAGTACGATTAGGATATCTGTCGAGATATAACCTCCTGGCTTCCAAAGCATTGCAAGATACAAGACCATACATCCAATGCATATCTGCATACTCAATATACGTGAATTCTATATTTCGAATTATTTCACAATTGATTTGGTCACGAAATCCAAAAATCAGTAAATTAATATTCAAGTATAGAATCAATGTGTCAGCGATGTGAAAGTTGACAAGTTCTAAAATGCAGGATATTTATTTCTTTCGTACCTAGCAACGTTTGCAACAACAATACTTTGTTTTTCGTGCTGATAAAATAAAACGCACATTTTTTGCGGACCTAGGTCGAACTGCAATTTACAGGGATCTTCAAGGATCTTTACTTCGCGAGATTAGAACACTGAATGACTAGTGAGGAGCAACAGCCCGGTATTTATCCCCGATTGGTACTCAGCGAACCGTCATCCAGCGTTATAATCGCTTTCTAAGTGTGATGTAGACTGCAACCTGCATCTCTATTAATATCACCTACGCCCAAGCAGAAAGAATCAGTCGACAAATCATTATGAAACAAAACAGAAAATTCGAAATAATCGAGCAAGCGCACCAATGAACACAGTCGTCAATTTGTGAAGTATATAACTTACCGAAGCAGAGGAAACTATCTTATCCAAAGGACAGAACTTCGTCATCACTCCAAGGTGCATACCAGTGGAAGCATTAATTTCTAGGGTCGAAGCTTCCATTAGAAAATTACCTCCTGAGCATGCAGACACAATCCGATACGAAACAGCGATGGTCATAAAACACTCACAACCTCTTAAATCAAATATTACATTAGCGGAAAGGAAGGCTATTAAAAACACCATCTTAGTTCTCCTAGCTGGCAAAGGAAATGCAACGGTTGTTACGGATAAGTACAAATATACTGAAAAAATAAACCAGCTCTTGAACGACAATACTTATAAAGTCATTCGGATGGATCCAATAAACAAAATCAAAAGGAATCTCACATCTATAATCGATGCCTCCAGCCTCACTCCAGATGAAAAAAGAGCCATTAAACCAAGCAGTTTCACGATCCCACGCCTCTACACACTGCCTAAAATACATAAAGAAAATGTACCTCTATGTTCAATCGTCAGCGCAATAGACTCATCAACCTACAAAATATGTAAATATCTAGCCAAACTTTTCTATCTCTTTGCAGGAAAAACCGAATCCTTTGTTAAAAACTCTGGACACTTTGTCCAAAGATTAAAAACCATCCAGTTAGAGCCCGTAGACATATTGGTCAGTTTTGATGTAGAATCCCTGTACACAAATATTTCTATAGATGATTCACTTTCCATAATATCGGACATATTACGAAACAACAACATGGACTCCACCCAACTAGAACTAACTAAAGCATGTCTAATTTCCAATTATTTTACTTTTGAATGAACTTTCTACGAGTAGACTTCGGGAGCGGCCATGGGACCTCCGCTATCACCTGTGGTAGCTAACATCTTCATGGAAGCTTTCGAAGAAAACTCATTGTCTTTTACTGCTCTGAAAGTTGAACAATGTTTGAAGTCTTCAAAGGATGCAATTCCATTTCAAACAGAAGGCGTTTACCATATACGTTGCCCTTGTGGTAAAGTTTATGTAGGTGAAACAGGACGGTCTATATTCACTAGGCTTAAGGAACAACAACAATGGAGATGCAGGTTTCAGTCTACATAACACGTGAAAATCGACTGTAACGTTCGATCACGCTTCGCTGAGCAACAGTCGGGTATAAATACTGGGCTTGTGCTCCTTGATAGTCATCCGGTGTTCTAATCTCGTTGAGTAAAAATCCCTTAAGATGCCTCGTGCTATCTTGGACGAAATGTCAGATAATGATTTCAATTTGACACGGTCTAAACCCAAGAACCATGATCTTCAACATATGGTTCTCTGATGAATCGAATTTTCACATCAATAAACAAAATTGCATTTTGGGCCCATGAAAATTCACAAGAACTGCATCAGAAATTCCTCTCGCCTAATGCTGTGGTTTGGGCTGCCACATCAAGCCAAGGAATAATCGGTCCCTATTTTTTGAGGATAACCACGGTCGCAATCAGACTGTTAATTCCGATCGTTATTGCCATATGATCAGGACTTTTTCGCTCCAGAAATGCAAAACTAGATTGGCTACAACTGGAATACATTTTTCCAACAACATAGATCAACTTCCCACCTCACGAATGATTATTTCACAGTTCTTCATGATTTTTTCCCTGAAAGAATGTTCAGATTTAACACCTGTTGATTTTTTTCTATGAGGCTACTTAAAAAGAAAAGTATTCAATCCATTATCATCCAATTTGAATGTTCTAAAGCAAAGAACCACAGACGAAATCCAAGCAATTCCAAAAGCGATGCTCCAGTCGAGTAATTGAAAATTCCAGTTCGAGGCTAAATGTTTGTGAAGCAGCGGATAATGCGGATTTAAGGATGGTTGTGTTTCATAAATAAAAATTCAAAGAGTAGATTATAAAGGGTGTTTTTTATAGAGGTATAAAACTTTAAGTTGGCAACACTTTTTTAACTGGCGGCCATTTTGTCAACTGTCAAGTGATTTATGTTTAGTTTGGTTTGACATTTCAACATGAATAGACTGACGCCTGAACAACGCTTCCAAATTGTGCAAATTTATTTTGAAAATCATGGTTCTGTTCGAAATACGTATCGCGCACTACGTCCATTTTACGGTCAACATAATCGTCCATCAGAGCAATTAATTCGATTAACTATGGAACGTTTTCGCACCACTTTTACTCTAAATGATAATACGCATCCACAGAGACGTCGTACAGTGTGTACAGAAGAAGTCATTGCTGCTGTAGAGCGTAGCGTAGAGGAAGACCCGAATCAGTCTATCCGCCATCGTGCACAGGAATTGGATATGTGTCCATTCACTTTATGGAAGATTTTGTGGAAAGATCTTGGTTTGCGTGCTTACAAAATCCAACTCGTGCAAGAATTGAAATCACACGATCAGCTAGCAAATGAATGGGCCCAAAACAAGATTGCCGTTGATCCCGATTTTCATAAGCGAATTTTGTTTAGCGATGAAGCTCACTTTTGTTTGAATGGATACGTCAATAAACAAAACTGCCGTATTTGGAGTGATGATAATCCTCAAGTGTATGTTGCGACCCCGTTACATCCAGAAAACCTGACTGTTTGGTGTGCTTTATGGGCTGGTGGAATCATTGGTCCCTACTTCTTTAAAAGCGATGCTGGTCAAAACGTTACAGTCAATGGTGACCGCTATAGAGCCACGATTACTGACTTTTTCGTTCATCAATTGAACAACCATGATGTGCAGGAGTTGTGGTTTCAACAAGACGGCGCAACATGTCACACAGCTCGTGCCACAATTGATTTATTGAAGGAAATGTTTAGTAACGGTATAGTTTCACATTTCGGACCCGTGAATTGGCCTCCAAGATCGTGCGACTTAACGGCGCTAGACTATTTTCTGTGGGGATATGTGAAGTCGCTAGTCTACGCCGATAAACCCGAAACGATTGATCTCTTGGAGGACAACATTCGCCGCGTTATTGCCGATATACAGCCACAAATGTTGGAAAAAGTCATCGAAAATTGGACCTCCAGATTAGACTACGTCCGAGCCAGCCGTGGCGGTCATATGCCAGAAGTCATATTTAAATTATAATGCCAGAAGGTTATCTTTCGAATAAAGTAAATTTCATGTCAATTAAAAAAATTCATCTTTGTTTTATTCCATTTAAAAGTTCTATACCTCTATAAAAAACACCCTTTAATTTAACAGCAATTAAATGAGTCTGAATTAATTCTGATGTTTTATTTTTTGGAATCAAAAACGAAAAACATTCTAAGATACCCAATTACTTTTCTTTGTCAAAAATTTGATAACATTAGTGTGTTTCAATTTCATAACACATTTTTTATTGAAAAACACTTCATAAAATGCAAAATAATTAAACTATTATTAAAGTAAAAGTAAATTAAAATCAAGTTTGATCTTAAAATTAATAAAATATTTGTTCATTAAAATTTTAATTAACGCACAATTTAAAAACAAGTTTTTATGTAGCAGTAATTTTTAAAAGCCCGTCCTTGTTACGCTATATATAATTCGCATTGCAAGAAAATGCAACGCGCCCAGTTACCGTTGTTTAGCTATAGGATCGGTTTCACTTTCACCTGTATTTTTTATCCTTAACGGTTTCTTGAGCCGCTATAGAATGAAAATTTGCTTCAGTTTCTTTTGTTGTCCGTTAAACCAGTAAAATCATCGGAGTGTACAGTTTTTATGCAATATATTTGTTTGTTTGTAAATCAGTATCTTAATGGATTTTAATATGTTGCTTTTACATGTCATTCATTTTGTAACACAACAGGACCTGAAAATAGAATGAAAGATGCATGGAAACTTCAAAAATATTGCATTATTTTTAGTACTTTCTCTTCTGTGATATTCATCGTCTTTATTTTTATTTACTTGTACGACGTCTGATTAGATTGTAACTTCAGTCATTATGAAGTATAAACTTAATGCTTTGTCCTAATGTTACGAGCTTATGTAAGGGCTATGCCCATTGAAGCGCGAAGTTTCGCTTTACACACCTCAGTGATTTGATGTTACAAAATAGTGGTTGCCAAAGATTAGGTATCTCAACACTGGGTTTACTGAAGATTCCATTATTATTTTTACCGTAAACTACTTCTGAATATTGTCGCATTTAGCAATGTCGCTGGTGTTAAGGACATATATATGTTTCGTCCCGATACCGGTGATGGACTCATCAGTAGGATCCACCGGTAGCTTTCCCAGACATCCTTGTACTTTCTACAAACTTGGACCTCTATTTATGTCTCGTTTTGCCGGAAAGCGGTGGTAAGATGTTAGTTCCACAACATGCTCCCTCTAAGGTATCTGCTTCCGACGGACTGTCATAGAAAGTCCAAGCCATAAAAAAGCACAGGCCTGATCAGGGAAATGTGGCACGGACATCCTAGGTGGTCTTTCCAAGTTCGGGTCAGGCTTAATCAAAGCCAACGGCGGTTTAGACTCTTGTCTGCCACCGTCCCTGTTCGAGCGCCATGTCGCATTTAGCAATGCCCCTGGTGTTAAGGACAAATAACTAAGCGATTTAATTTTCGACCACCGTCAATGTACGGATGTTTCGTCCCGATACCGGTGGTGGACTCATCAGTGGGACCCATCGGTATCTTTCCCAGACATCTTTGTACTTTTCACAAACTTGAACCTCTATTTAAGCCCAGTTTTGCCGAAAAGCGGTGGTAAGATGTTAGTTCCACAACATGCTCCCTCTAAGGCATCTGCTTTCCGACTCACTGTCATAGAAAGTCCAAGCCATAAAAAAGCACAGGTCTGATCAGGGAAATATGGCACGGACATCCTAGGTGGTCTTTCCAAATTCGGGTCAGGCTTAATCAACACCAACGGCGGTTTAGACCCTTGTCTGCCGCCGTCCCTGCTCGGGCGCCATGTCGCATTTAGCAATGCCCCTGGTGTTAAGGACATATAACTAAGCGATGTATGGATGTTTCGTCCCGATACCGGTGGTGGACTCATCAGTGGGATCCACCGGTATCTTTCCCAGACATCTTTGTACTTTCCACAAACTTGAACCTCTATTTAAGCCGTTTTGCCGGAAAGCGGTGGTAAGATGTCAGTTCCACGACAATATATTCTCTATTTCATCTTGGGTTCCAAATACAGTGCTTTCGTAAAGTAGCGAATAAATTCAAGATAAACTAAAAGGATACTTATTGGAAAAATCTCGAATGCGTCGAATTTTATTATTAATTTAGAATTTTTTGCATGATACCCAAATATACAGGATAACTAACAGAAAGGGCACATTTCTTTTACATACAACAAGGTAAACATCGATGTTGGTTACGTAAAGAAGTTAACAAATAAATTGCTGTAAAACTTGGTGTCTAAAATAAATGTTCAAACTGGGCCACGTTAATACTACAACAGATGTTTTAGATGATCAGAGAAATCAGGAATGGACTTTCGGACAAATCCATTGGGCATAATTTTTGACTGATGTCATTTTACAACGCTAAAACTGATTTTTTGAATACTCTGGTCATTCCTCTGCAAAAATGGTACAGAATTTAGCAGATGTCTTTCCGGTCCATTGTCGCAAATTATGTAGCCATGAAATTCGTCGTCTTCCGGGGCCTCTCTTACCATCCATCTTGCCTTGCATAACCAATTGTAGGAGTTCGTATTTCTTGTTACGCATTATATGTCCAAAGTATGCTAACTTCTCATCATACGTCGGTAACGCCACATTTCAAAAGTCTCAAGTCGCTTACATGCAGCCCCCATCAATGTCCAAGATTCCACACCGTACATTAGTATTTTAGTAAGCGAGTTCTTAGCTGTAGATTAAGTTTCATATTACACAACAGTGTTTTCATGCGATTGAAATAGGCTCTGGCTTTCTCGATACGTATTATTTCTTTTATTTGCTCCCACTTATCATGTAGTTGTACGTCCAGATATTTTATGAATGATACTGTTTCAATAAGAGTACCTCTGATGCCAAATTGTACCTTTTGGGGTAGGTTTTTGCTTATTATCATAACCTTTGTTTTGGTTATATTCAATCGCATGTTGTATTTTTCACAGATCTCATCTACCTTTTCTATAAGTCTTTGAAGTCCCTCAGTTGTGTCTGCAAAAAGGACAGTATCATCTGCATATCTCAGATTACTGATCAAAACTCCATTTAGAGAGATCCCGTCCTTTACCTCTTCAAGAGCTTCCCGAAATAGTTTCTCTGAATAGATGTTAAAGAGTAGGTGGAATAACATACAACCCTACCGAACACCCTGACGAATTTGGAATTTTTGTGATTCCTTTTCCTCCACCTGAACAAATAATTCTTGTTTCCCATAAAGGTTGTAAATAATTCGTAAATCTTTATCAATCAATTGATACACTTGTAGTGTTTCTATTAGTTTTTGATTATTTGCTTGATCGAAAGCTTTTTCAAAATCAATAAAGCAGGTAAAAGCATCGCAACTTACATCAGGACTTCGCTGAATTAAAAAATTTGAACTAAATAGCGCATCTCTTGTACCTAAGCCATTCCTGAAGCCAAATTGCGTATCGCTAATGTTCTGTTCAATTTTCGGGTATATTATTTTGGTAAATGTTCAATATGGGCTCCACGTACTTCAATACTTATTCTTCGAATATTTTTCCACTGCACTGCAAATAATATTCCCGCATTAATACGGCTCTCGTTACAATGCTGTGCTATTCTCGCTAGTAGTTCTTCTCTAGTATTTACTGGTGTTGAATAAATTTTTTTTTATATGTCTCTAGAAATAAAAGTCTAAGGGATTTAGGTGTGGAGACCTTGGTGGCCATAAAACTGACCCACCTCGACCTATCAATCGAGGGCCAAAAAAATTAGTTAAGTGTTGACATTATATACAGTTAAAATGAGGTAGAGCACCATCATGCATGTACCATATTTACCTTCTTCTATCAAGAGGTATGTCTTCCAATAAATTATTTAAATTTTGCTACAAAAATTGTAAACAAATCTCACCATTGAGTCTTCCGTCCAAAAGAAATGGACCTATAAGATTATTTCCAATGATGTCAGCGCAGATTTTCAATAAACCTTTGTTGGTGTTTGTTTTGAATTATAGCGTGCGGGTTTTCAAGAGCCCAAAAATGTAAATTGTGTGAATTTATTATGGCCTCTCTTGTAAAACCGACCTCATCGGTAAATAAAATAAGGTTAGAAAAATTTAGATTTAGGTTATGTTGCTGTGTAAACCAGTTGGAGTATTGAAGTCTTGCGAGATAATCACAGCGTGTACTTTTTCAACATGGTACGGGTGAAGGAATTTTTCTGTTAGAGTTTCATGCAAAATCCATTTTGTAACATTATTTTGTGTCGCGAGCTTTCTTATGCTGTTTGAAGGGTTGTCAGCAATATCTTGCAAAATTTATTTCTCTACGTGAGGGTCTCGTATTCTCTTGGGAAGGCCCTCACCGCCACTTCGCGGCAAACATGACTCTGAATAAAACACCTAAAAAATTAATATGTTAACTCTAATAATTATTTTCTAATCTGATAGAGGAAGATCGGGTTCATATTTTGGTAGAATTAATTAATACGATATATAGAACAGGGTTAATACCAAATGAATAGTTGCTATCAACTTTTATAACCCTCCCAAAAAAGAAAAATGCCAAGCATTACTCTGACTATCGTACAAGAATCCTGATGGTTCACACTGTTGTGGGTGTCCATAATAGAATATTCAGAAAATTAGATGTAGACATCGGCGATACACAATTTGAATTTCATAAAGGCCTAGGAACAAGGGAGCCACTGTTTACACTTAATATCCTGTCACAAAGAGGCCTAGATATGAATCAAGACCTACACGTGTGCTTTATAGATTACTACAAAGCCTTTGATAAAGTTAAATATGACCAACCAATCGAAACATTAGTAAAGAGGACGATAAACCTTAGAGATGTAGGAATAATTTCAAATCTATACTATGGCCAAAAAGCAGCAATTGGAATAGACGCCATAACATTGGAAGAAATAGAAATACAGAGAGGTGTTCGTCAAGGGTGTGTACTACCAATTTTCTTTTTTCTCTACTCGGAAGATATAGTAAATAAGGCACTTGGTGATCTGGACATGGGCATTAAAATTAATGGCATGACAATATAATCTGAGGTAATCCGACGATGCCGTACTTTTAGCTGGAACACATGAAGACCTATAGATGCTAATTAATAAAATGGTCACACTAAGCGAAGAATATGGACATATATATATATATATATATATATATATATATATATATATATATATATACATATATATGTATATATATATATATATATATATATATATATATATATATATAGAATCAACCTATTGAAAGAGTAAGAGAATACAAATACCTGGACACAACCATTAATGAAAACAATGACAGCTCCCAAGAAGTATGAATAAGGATTGAACATGCACATTTACCAGAATGAAGAGGCTTTTTTGCTGCCGAGATCTAAATCTTGAACTAAAAATATGGAGATGTTATGTGCTATCGATACTATACTATGGGATGGAAGCCTGGACACTAAAGATGATTGACGTGAGGAGACTGGAAGCATTTCAGATGTGGATGTACCGGTGAATGCTGAGGATTTCATGGGTAGAAACAATAACCAACGGGGAAGTAATGAGACGTATGTATAAGGAGGGAGAAGTAATTCAAACAATTAAGAAAAGGGGGACATGTCATGAGAGGAGAAAAATATCAAATACTAGAAATTATTATGCAAGCAAAAGTTCAAGGAAGGAGATCAATAGGAAGGAGAATAACCTCATGGCTGAAGAATCTTAGGGAGTGATTTGGTTACAGTAACAATAAACTATTAAGAGCTGTAGTCTCGAAAGTGAGAACTGCCCTGATGATTGCCAACCTTCGAAGCGGAGATGGCACCTAGAGAAGAAGAATCATATTTTATCTATTTCCCTTAGGTTTCGATCAACCCTTTGAAAGTTTTTTGGACTTGGCAATGTTCGAGCTGAAACTCTTTCAGCATAAAACCTTCTTGTCTTCGAAGAATTTGACAGTGCTTCACCATAAATTAAATTTATATCAGCATACTTTGCGTAAGAATATTCTTCCATTTTTTAAAATTATTTTTACTTGAAGGCGGTTTTAACAAGTTGTGTCATTAGGAGATACTTACTGGACACCCTGTATTTGCAATGCTGTCTGCTTCAGCCTGCTTCGTTTTATGGTTTTATTCCAATTTTTTTTGGTCTTGCTGGTGTCTCATTTTAAAATAATCACCTTCGCTTACTTAACACTTAATTATAGACACTAAAGTTATTTAAGTTCTATTGTTCTAAACAATTATGTTACATATTTTTCCCTTTAACTTAGTATTTCCGCTGGTTTTACTGAAATAACGTCGCAATAAAAATTAGTTTATTAAATACTGTGTGTGACTCAGATACTCGGCTAATTAAGATTATTGAATGCGAGTAAACAAAAACACTGGTAACAAACAAATATTTAGATTAAACAAAAACCACAACGCAACATTCATAGTTTTATCTAAGTCATAAGCAGTATTAATACAACAAAACAAAAATCCCATAAAAATATATTGTTTTCTCTGTGGAGCTAAAAATAAATGGAAACCGTTTATTTACAAAGAAAGACACCAATAATATGTCGCAATCAGTAGATATTTGGGAATTGTTTTGGCAAAAAAAAGGGATATCAGTTTTATACTTTGTTAATACGTCAGATTAATTTGTTAAAATAATGATATACAGTGGTGCAGGGGCGGATCCAGCCTTTCTCTTTTGGGGGGCGGGGGCGGTGATATCAGAAACGCACTCTATGGCAGGCGAAAGCAAGTTGTCGACGGGGGGGGGGGGTGTAGACACCAGCAATATTCTCATTTCTAGTGTAAAAGGCAAGGTCGGGTCTATTTTTCTGAATCTGAAGTTCTTGGAGAGGGGGGAGGGCGATCACAAGAAAAAACAAGTTGCTGACAGGGGGGAGGATGCGAGCAGCATACACATTCCTAGCATAAGAGGCAGAATCTGGTTTATTTTTCTGAACTCAAAGCTCTTGGGGGGGGGCTATTGCAAGAAAAACGAGTTGTCAACGGGATGGGGGGGGGGAGTGCCAGCAGCATACATTACTCATATAAAAGGCAGAATCGGTTCTATTTTCTTGAACTCAAAGCTCTTGGGAAGGGGAGGGGCGGTTGCAAGCATACACATTCCTATACTCTTTCAAGAACTAGAAAGAGTAATAAAATTGTTACCGAAACCTCCAACGTACCTGCTCCAACGCCACAGGTAACTGAGGGCTGTCGTAAATCTAATTATATTTAATTATATTTAAATATTATAAGCTTTTATAAATTTCCTGGAACAATAAAATTTCTGAGGGAGAAACAAACGACTGGAATTGTTAGTACTCCTAAGCCACATTCGATCATAGGCAAACGAAAAACCTCGTTGGAGGAAGAGATATAAACTGCAATAAAAGGAGTTGTACATACATTTTATTACGAGAAGCAGAACCAAACCGTCGACAAAATTCTAACTAAAATCAATGAAGATCGGAATTTACCTGAAATTAAAGAACTGAACTCTGGAAATTGCTCAGAGAACTTAATTTTTGCTGGGAAAACCCAAATAGGAAATTTCTTCTTATAGATCGTCCGGAAAATGTCCGTTGGAGAAGGAAATATCTCTCTCAAGTAAACGGTAGAGTTGCTAGAAATAACACAATTTACAGAATTAGTAATGTAACTGAAATTTTTAAAGATTTTTTTGAATAAAGTTACTGCAGAAAATTGGGAAAAATCCATATAATAAAAGAATAAAAGAAAATGAGGAAACTCGATCTCATGATCGGTGAGATAGAGGAACCAATTATAATTAATTTGAGCGAAGATAGCTTCACTGACTTTGATTACGAATTAGATACGTATTGTTTACCAGCGTAAACACAATTTATCATTTAAATTTTCTGTAACATATAAAAATTAACTACATTTGAATCCCTTTTTAGTGTTTAATTGTAATTCTGCAGATGGTTTATGAAATAAATAAACTGAAACGTCAAACGTCCTAAAAATGTTTTTAGTTAATAATAAAATGACCGATAGCCCCGAAAAATTTTTAATAGTATATGGACGAATTTATTTCTTTATATATGTTTAACTTCTTGTATTTTTAACAATGGGTATTTTGTAAGTATTTAAATTATATTAGAATTTTTTGAGGGAAAAAGGCTACGTTTTATTCTGGATGTGCCTAAAACGGTTTCTATGCCAAAATTAAAAATAATAAAAATACAATTGTGATTTGTGTTAATTATGTAACTAATGTATGTGAATTATTAAGAAATCATAAGAAATAAAATTATGTTATAAGAACTTTTTGTTTTAAGTTTATTACCGAAATAATATTTTATGCCATAAATACTTAGTGATAAAATAAACCACCGGTATTTTTGATTATAAAATTTCTAACCTATTTTTATGAAAAATATATGTGTCTAACAGATTTTGCTAAAGACACCGGACTAAAGAACACAGGTAGTTTGCGAAGAAAAAAGAGGGTAAAAAATGATTTATTACTCTCGCTAGTTCTTGAATAAACTATAGTATGAAGCAAAAAATGGTTTATTTTCCTGAATTCAAAGCTCTTTGGGGAGGGGGGGGGGCGATATCAGCAACCTCTCTCATAGTGAGTTGGCGATCTTTCAGAATCATTGTCCTAACTTGTTGGGCACCGTCCTACGTTATTGGTATGCTAGGATGCCCAGGGCGATCTTCATTTTCAAACTTTTCATGGCCCCATTTGAAACGTCTCTACCATTCGTAAATTCTTATCTTACTCAGAGTAGATTCACCAAAATTAACAGCATATTTTGAATGCTGAGCTTCACTTTACTCCATTTTTTAAACAAAGTTTAATGAAAATCCTTTTTGGGCAGTAACAAATAGCCGAGCGAAAAATAAAAACTTTCCGTTTTTTTTTGATCATACATCGTATAATTGTTTAATTAAACTTATTAAATTTTGTATTGGTAATCAATATTCATATTATGAAATTTCTTTTCATTAACTGTTTTTGGTCTTCCGATTACAACATACAGTGGAATTCAAGAAAATTTACATTTTCTGTAAACAATTACCAATGATAACGGAAATCGACTTTAAATAGAGAAACATACAACTTATACCTCATAAAAAATTATAAATTTACATAAATATGTGTAAACAGCGTAATTTACCTTAGATTTTAAAATACAACAACGCGGTTAAATGTCTTATCCAAGACAAAAAAACCTACATATTTATAAGACCGCAATTTTTATCTTAAAACATTTTTTGCAAAGGTTACTTGTTTCTTTTGATAACTGTAAATATACAGACCAGAATTACATTCTCAGCAGAGTATATTCCAAATAAAGTCACTAGGTTTTCTGCGACCTCGAAAGGTATTGTAAATGAATGTTTTTTCCTGTTGACATGGACCTTGGAGGCCGTAGTGGACCTATGGAGGTCCACATGGACATCAATGGTCTAGCCAGATCATTAAAAATTTTTAAAAACATTTAAAACAGGCAAAGGAGGATAGTAAAATAAAATTTTTATAAAAAAATTGAACCGACTTCTAAAAGTGCGCTTAAAAGTGAAAAATAACTATAAATTTTTATATGAAATTGAAATTTTTGAAGTCGGCGCCAAACTAATACCTGATAAAATGTGATTTAGAAACAATTTGGCGCCGACTTCAAAAATTTCAATTTTATATAAAAATTTATAGTTATTTTTTACTTTTTAGCGCACTTTTAGAAGTCGATTCAATTTTTTTATAAAAATGTTATTTTTTGATTTTTAGTTTCGAATTCATTATGATATTCATAAATTATTTAAACTAAGTACTAATCGAAATTACTGTACCTCGCAATAAGGTAGCAAAAAAGTACCCATTTTATCCAAAGTTATATATCACCTTAAAATGAATCACTAAAAATTCTTTAATTCTTAGAGTTCTCCAAATACCAGTGAAATTGTGTCAAACAAATAATTAGTCTGTCATAGTAAATCCGTTATCTTAAATTTCAAGTTAATTTTAGATTAGCCATATAGACCCCAAAACCTTCTAATATCGATATTTAAAGAACTTGAGACGTAAACCCCATAATATCAGATCTAAAAAAAAAGCGAATAAGGTAAAATTTTCAACCCACCACATTGAATCGGTCATATTGAATTTCAAAAAAGTAATTTTAACATCTTAATCTAATCTAAATCTAAACCCTTCAAAGCTCCCTGGTACCAATTTTGGATGAAATCCGGAAATTTAGAATTTCTAGACCATCATATTCCATCTGACATATTAGATTTTCCTAAAATAATTTTATATTCGCTATTTACATCCTTAAAAACAATTTAGTCCCACCTTTAAACAAAATCGAAAGATGTGAAGTTTTTATTCCACTATCTCGGATTCGCCATATTGAATCTTGAAAAAATACTTTTAAATTCATAATTTTACACCCTTAAGACCCCCTATATCAGTTTTGGAGAAGATCGAAAAATGTAAAATATTTATTCCACTATATTGGATTCGCCATATTGAATCTTGAAAAAATACTTTTAAATTCATAATTTACACCTTTAAGACCCCCTATATCAGTTTTGGAGAAAATCGAAAAATGTAAAATTTTTAGAACGCCATATTGAATCTGTCAGATAATATGGCGCTACTTTAAACAAAATATGTCTGGAATGAAGCATTGTCAAAACTAAGAAGTTTTATGTCGGTTGCGTTGTGTCTTATTTTGCAACAGTGGTGCAATTTACAAAAAATAGGCAAAAAATCAAAATTATCTTAAACAGCTGAAGTTTTGCATATGGGCTAAAATTAGAAAAACTTTTTCTAATAACTTTTTTCGATATTCTGTGATATAACCCCAGTTTTGAATTTTTTTTGGAAAAAAATTAAAATTTGACAGATAATGCTAATCACGTGACTACTATTTTTTGGTTAATTTTCATCTCGATCGAAGCAGAAATTGTTGACAAAGTCATATTTCGAATATAGCTATTAATAAAAAAATCCCATATGATGCGGACTTTGCTGGTTCCACTGTATAACAGTAACCTTTTAAATATTTGTTAAAAAAAAAGTAAAAGCATGCAGAATAAGTCTTATGTTTGTTATTCAGGACATTTTTACGCTATGAGAAATTTCGAATATTAAAAAATGTAATAGCTTTCCGGTTTGCAAAAGCAACAAATTTAGCTATTAACTTGCAAAACTAGTAAAATATAGTGTAATAAAATTTTAGTAGAAAACATGTGGAATTCTGACGAAGTATTGTATGAAGGACATTTAATGCTGAGAAATTTTTTACCGAATTTTGGCTATTCATTTTCTCTTCACAATATATACATATGTCCAAGATTAGTTCGTAGTCATCAATATTATAAATAAGTAGATTTCTTTGTGGTTCTTTAAGAAGTTGTTTTTTAGCATAATGTGATCAAAAGATGACAACTACAAATTTAAAACTTAAAATAAAATTTTTATAAAAAAATTGAATCGACTTCTAAAAGTGCGCTAAAAAGTGAAAAATAACTATAAATTTTTATATGAAATTGAACTTTTTGAAGTCGGCGCCAAACTAATAGCTGACAAAATGTGATTTGCATAAACATATTAAAAATACTTTATTTGTAATTACTTTCTTACCATAATTTGTATATATTAGTAATTTATTTCATTTACAAATAATTTCGCGCCGACTTCAAAAAGTTCAATTTCATATAAAAATTTATAGTTATTTTTCATTTTTAGCGCACGTTTAGAAGTCGGCTCAATTTTTTTATAAAAATTTTATTTTTCTATTTTTAGTTCTAGAATTCAATATGATATCCATAAATTATTTGAACTACGTACTAATCGAGATTAGTGTACCTTGCAATGACTCCAAGGTGGCAAAAAAGTACCCATTTTATCCGAAGTTATAAATCACCCTAAAATGAACCACTAAAAATTCTTTGGTCCTTAGAGTTTTCCAAATACCAGTAAAATTGTGTCAAACGAATATTTAATCTGTCATAATAAATCCACTATCTTAAATTTCAAATTAATTTTAGATTGGTTATATAGGTCCCAAAACCTACCAATATCGATATTCAAAGAGCCTGAGATGTAAATTTCTTAGCCAATATATTTTATATTGCATATTGAGTTTGTATACGCCTCAAGAACCCCACAATATTAATTGTAGACAAAATCGGAATATGTGAAATTTTCTGTCCCTCATATTGTATCTTATCAACCTAATAGTTGTAAAAAATTAACTCCATATTCGTAATACACAACCTCGAAAACCCTCTAATACCAAATCTGAAAAAATGCGAATAAGATAAAATTTTCAACCCACCATATTGCATCCGGTATATTGAATTTCAAAAAAATTATTTTAAATCTTAATCTAATCTAAATCTAAACCCTTCTTCAAAGCCCCCTAGTACCAATTTTGGATGAAATCCGGAAATTTAAAATTTCTAGACTTATATTCGCTATTTACATCCTCAAAAATGATTCAGTCCAGTTCTTTATTAGTTGAATTTATCCATAGAATATAAGATACATGCTAAATTTGTGGGAAATTAAAAAAATATATAGGTGACATTGTCATTTGAGAGCCATTAACGTTATTGGCATATTTAATACACAACCAAATAGAACACTTGTAGTACTGAAGGCTGAGGGACACTAGGATCAGTTATCACTTTCCGCGCGCCCTTAATTAATTGAAACATTTACCCAATCCTGTATAATATAATTAAAAATATTTTAATATCAATCTTTTCTTTTCAGAGCTACCTGTCAAAATGCTCAAATACTCCACCGAACAACTGGCATCCCTAATAGCACTCCCAATAGTAATCATTCTCCTCAGCTGGACCGTCGTCATCTTCCACAAGAACAGAAGAAAATGGGGACCTTACGACATACCCATCGTATCGGTGCTCATGTTGAGCATCCTAAGAAACCTGACTATATTCGGATACACTTTAGCAATCATTTTTTCTTATAAAGATTTCAATACTGAATACTGCAGCCTTATTACGTGGCTATTCAATTCGATTCACACTTTTCAAGCTTCCAGTTTGACATCGATTGCTGTAATCGGGCTTTTTTCAGCTAAATTGCATAGGCAAAGTCAAAATTTACGAACCTTTTTGACATCCACACATATAGTTTACCATTTGTTTTGTTTAACAACGCTTTGCGCTTGCGTCGGTGTAGCAGCGATTTTGGCGCAGAAAGATGGTGGACTCGGTAACATTTTTGCGGATTCTTTCGATCTGAGCCCCTGTAACTTCCTTCCATTCGAACTCGATATCAAATTTAACGTTTTCATTATTGTGTTACACGTTTTTTTGGCATCAGTTTCCTTCATTTCCTTTCTCATTATTTGTTACAATTATTACAAAATCAAAAAGGAGGGTTTCGATTACATTAAGAAAAGCAACTCCGATCTGAGTGAGCTCAGCAACAACTTCCACGGGATTAATTCTAACGCAAGCGACACTCGAGGTTTTTACGACACTTACACGATTAACAGATCCGTAAACAATAATAATTTTTGTAACAACAAAGATACATGGACAAACAGTCAATTTAACAATAGTGAAATTCTTTCGAATAATTCGACCACTGTGAGTTCGACGAATTCGAGGAGACCCTGTTTAATGAAGCAACAGCAAGAAGAGGAGGTGGAGGTTGAAGTGAGGACTACGGGATTGGAAACTATGCATCCAGTATTGATTGTGTGTTATTTGTTTTATCATCTGCCATTGATTGTAAGTATTTCCATTTATTTTTTTAATTTATAGCAATTTAATTTGGTAGGTTCATATTGATTAACCGACTTGTAAAAATAAGGAAGTTCTAAATTCAATCTTATATATATATATATATATATATATATATATATATATATATATATATATATATATACGGAAAATCCCTTAACAGCGTTAAACAAACGCACACGGGACGAAAAACATACGCCATAATTAAAAACCAACATATGAATTACCAAAAATTGCAGATAAAGAAATTAAAAAAGATTAAAACACTGTTAACGACAAAACAGATATAGAAAATTTGAGCCACGTTTACACCAGCCTAATTTAAAATTCGATATTAAGTATTCGATCCTGTTAATAAACCAAAAAAATTGAATATCCTCTTAAACATAAAATTCGTTTTTTTTTGGCACAAATATAGAAAATAAAACACATTCGCATTCCATGTATCCTCAGTACTTAAATAGACAACGTAAAATTTGCATTTCATTATTAATTAAGAAACTAAATGTCAAGGTGTGTACGGTAAAATTAAATACTTTTTAAAAAATGTGAATAGTGTTATAAAGTGTTTGTTTTTTAAAATTGTAGATGTGTTTTTTTAATTATATTAAATTATATATATATATATATATATATATATATATATATATATATAATTTATATATATATATATATATATATATATATATATATATAATTTATATATATATATATATATATATATATATATATATATATATATATATATATATATATATATATATATATATATATATATAATATATATATATATATATATATATATATATATATATATATATATATATATATATATATATATATTTATTACTCTCATGTTAAGAAATGCGGAGATCTCCAAGATAATGGAAAAGCTCTGGGTTCCTAAAAATGACGACAGCGCTGTTTCGTCTTAGTATGGGACTCCTTAGACCATTGTATTCGGTACAAATCGACGTATATATATTATAAACGTCGATTACTTCGGACTGACTACACCGATTTACTTGAATTTTTTTTGCGCTTGATTTGAGTAGTGATTGCAGTGGTCCTATATCATTTTGATCGAGATTGGTTCGGTAAAATCCAGGACGGAGCTTATAATATGGTGGACAAAAAATGAGTTTAATCCAATTTCCTCCAAAATTGGTATGGGGAAGATTTCGGGGTCAAATATGATGAATTTAGAATTATATTCTAGAAATTAAATTGAACAGGTTCAATATGCCAACTAAAAATTTAACATGTTCAATTTTGTTCAGAACTGGTTACAGCTGAGAGGGGAGAGATTTTGAAGCTGTAAATTACGAAATAATCTTTTTTTAGTTCAACATTTGAGGATCCAATATAGCGTGTTAAAAATTTTGGATCTCTCGATTTTGTCCAAAATTAGTAATAAGAGGTTTTTGAGAACATATTAAAAATTTAAAATTATTTTTGAAAAATTAAATGTGGCAGATAAAAATTTACGTTTTCCGATTTAGTCAGATTTCGAGGGTATAGAGTTTAAAATTATTTTTCAATATGGTGCGTTGAAAATTTCACATTTTTCAAAATTGGTATTAGGGGATTTTTGGGGTTGTAAATTATGAACTTAAAGTTCATTTGTAAAAATTAAATATGTCAGATACAATATGGGGGACTAAAAATTTTTACATTTTTTCGATTTTGTCCAAAATTAATATTGGGAAATGCTTGGGGAAGAAGATTATGACTTTAAGATTATGTTCTTAAAATCTGCATTTTCCGGGTTCTTCCAAAATTGAAAGTTTTCAGAAACGTACGTTGCAGATCTAAAATTAATTTCTTCAAACTCAATATGGAGTATAAAATATGTCGGACTAAAAAATTTATATGTTTAGAGTTCTTTTAAAATCGATATTGGAGGTTTTTGGGGGCGTAGATTACGAAACTAAAATTATGTTCTTAAATTTTAAGATAAAAGATTTACTAAAGCGGTTCAATTTCTTTTAAACCTGCTATTTGGAGATTTCTCAAAAGCAAAGAATTTTTTGTTGTTGTTTGATGTAGTGAAGAAACAATAATTTGACTCTTTTTTTGCACCTTTCTGGGAATTTAGTTCAAATAATTGATTCATATCGAGCTCAAAACTAAAAATCGGAAAATAAAATTATTATATATAACTTAATTGATCTGTGAATAAAATAAAACATCTATAAAATATATACAAAAAATTTTAACTCGTTTACACAGAAGAGCGGAAGTTAAATCTTCTACGAGGGTAACAGTTTATATTCTAGAATAACAAGTAATAGAATTTTTATAACAAAATTGACCGCCATTTAAAAAAGGGCTTAAAAGAAAAAATAACATTTTTGTGTGGAATTGAAATTTTTGGAGTCGGCGACAAATTATTATAAATTAGAACAAATAACTATTAACACAAGACATGAACAAGTTACAGTAAGAAAATAATCACAAATAAAATCAGTTATAAAATAATTTTTTTGTGAATCACATTTTTTATGTATTCATTTGTCGTCGACTTCAAAAATTTCAATTTCATATAAGAATTTATTTTTTTTCCCAAAAACTAGAATAATTTTTTGGTCTGCTGTCCTGTACAGAAGATCGGTACAGGGTGGGCACGTAACATGATTTGATATTAAATTTCGTAACTGTTAAAAAGTTTTATACGAAACAGATTGATTTAAAATATGTTTACTTTCACTATTTTTATTGAAATATGTAATGTAATGTGTAAATTTTCTTATTAATGTTATTTTGATTCCCCAATTAATATAATGATTCTGATGAAATCCAATACAGAGGTGAGCAAAAATAAAAACTTCATCAAAAAATTTTACTATCCTTTGTGATCACTGATCAGCACTAACTGGGCATAATTGAGATACCTACAGCAACCCGTTTTCGCAAAACCCCAGTACCGGTAGAAGTACGAGAGGACTCCAGGTATATCTCAGAAACTGTTAATCGCCCAGCTTCGGGGAAAAAATGGTAAAAGGGACCCTGAAAAATCTATGGAAATTATTTTCAAGTTCCTGCGATGGTGACTAGGAGGCGCAACATTTATGGTCAATTAGGAAAAAGGAGTTCAACCGCAATTTATCCAATAAAGTATTAAAAATATTTGTGTTCTAATCTTGAAGAAATTAGAAACTTTTTCTGTTTCACACTTATTACTCTATCCCTTTAAATAATGCGTTGGAGACACATCAAAATTCAAATATTGATAACTCCAGTTTGACCAAATACAAGTTGCTTGAAAAGTTTTGAAAGCGAAAATGAAAAAATGTCTTCAACACACTTATTCCAACGATCCTCCAATAATTTTATACCATCTTTGTAATGATTTTCCGGAAGCTCTGCAAAATAATGTTTAACGACTGCAATAGCTTCTTTATTCAACGAACAACGCTTTCCACGAAGAAATTGTTTCAAATTCCTGAAGAGGTAGTAGTCGGAGGGAGACAAATATAGTGAATACGGTGGGTGTTCAAGCAATTCGTACTTTAATTCTTTCAATTTAGCTATCGTCAAACCACTTGTGTGAAGATGTGCATTGTCTTCACGAAAAATTTTTTTTTCTTCCTGAAGCCGGGTCTTTTTTCACGAACTTTTTGATCCAACTGGTCCAGAAGGTTGCAATAATACTTAAAGTTAATCGTTTTTACCTTTCTTAAGATAATCAATCAACAAAATACCTTGTGCATCCCAAAAAACTAATTCCATAACCCTTTTTGCCGATCGTTCTTACTTGACCTGTTTTGAAGCTAAACAATCAGCTTCAGTCCACTGTAATTGTTCTTGTTTCAGTTTAGGATCATGATGGTAAATCCAAGTCTCATCCACAGTTACCAAACGAGGCACAAAATCGGTTTTATTCTGCTTGAAACGCTCCAAATTACGCTTACAAATTTGTTTTCGATTCAGTTTTTGTTGAATTGTTAACGAATGCGGCCCTATCTGTCCGAATAGCTTTTTCATACGTAATTCTTTGTGTAAAATATAGAGTACTCGTTCGTCGGAGATGCCTATGGTATCAGCAATTTCACACTTAGTCGCACTTGGATCTTTACAAACAATATCAGACTTGCTCAATGATTTCTGGTGTTGTTGCACTTTTCGGACGTCCACTACGTGGTTCATCTTCAACGCTTGTACGACCACGATTAAATTCTAAAACCTATCGATGCACAGTTGGAAAAGAAGGAGAAGATTCCTTTAATACTTTCACCATTTCTATATGAATTTTTGTTGCTGATAAACCTTCCAAAACAAAGAATTTCATCACTGCACAATATTCGGTTTTATCCACTGTATAAAAATTCACTGACACGTCAACTTCAAATGGCTTGTAAACAAATAATAAATTGACAGATAGAAATAAACTTTTGTGTGTGTTTATATAAAAGATGAAATATTAAAATGGCGTATACATTTTGATTCCTGTACTGGTTCATAGGTGTCGCTTTAAAATTTTTCAACCAACTGTTAAAATCGAACAAACTCAGGATCGTTAAAAATGCATTTATGGCTTTATATTCCCTATTAAAAATTCTGTTTATGAATGTTAATCAGTGCTTAATAGAGGGCGTTATTTTCCAGCTTAATATTTTTTTTTGAAAATTATAAATGGAATGGTATATCTCTTTTTATCTAGTCAAAAATCCTCAAAATCCAGAGAAAAGCACGACCTCATAGCTTCCTTCTTTGGAAAAAATGTTTTGTATAAAGTTTGTAGACTGCCTTACAATTGTTGGTTTGCTCCGTACTTCACTTTTAACAAAATTTTTCCATGAAATTTTGGATTAAGTACCAATAACGTAATTACTAATTACTTTATCTAGTTCTCTCTCGAAATGCTCTCAACATCATTACTTTTCTATAAACGTAAAACTTTCTAAATCATCCCATTAGGTTATATAATTATTATTTTATTATAATTATTTTCGTATTATTATTATTATTATTATTAAAGTAATGTCTATATTTTCATTACCCACTTTTACAACGCTAAGTAGTCCAAATCATTTTCAATCTAATTACCAATTTTATACATGAAATAAACACATGTTTAAAATTAAATCGTCGCTTTTGTTACTTGAAACTGCAACGAAGTAAAACACTAAAAGGCAAAATTGTGTCATAGCTGTTTATAGTCCAAAACGTAATTTAGTACCACAATAACACTAATAATAATTATGTCTGGAATGGAATGAAATTTAATTTTACAAATTACAAAATTTATTGGTCATAATTTTTAGTAATAAACTTCGACTTCAAAGTGAACGTTTTTTTGACGGTTAGAAATTATGAAAACGTTATGAATATATTGACTTGTACGAGGGAATAACAAAAAATAACCCCAGTTACTGGTAAAGACAAAACTAAGTTAAAACCAAAAAAAAACTAAAAAGATGTTTATTGGTAGCTATATATATATATATATATATATATATATATATATATATATATATATATATATATATATATATATATATATATATATGAAGTAAATTGCGATCAGTAAATGCAAACTTCGTTCCAATCATATCCTTTCCGTGTTAGAGATTGCACAGTTTGAATAAATTGCGATAAAACACAATCCATCCCATTCCACCACCACCGAGATGATGGCCCACCTGTACCACCATACCGAGAAGAAAGTCAAAACTTACCCTCCCTGCCACAGTGATACGGCAGAGGTACATGTTTCGTCTCTACTAGACTCATCAGGGTACCGACATGCACCTGTTTGTGCAAAGGACAGATCAGAAGGAAGCATGCAACACTGAACGCGGCTTCACCGGCCTCCCGCCGGATGGCGTATATATGTTTATGTGGCTTTCACGGTGTGGAATGGGATGGGAGGTGTTTTATCGCAATTTATTCAAACTGTGCAACCTCTAACACGGAAAGGATATGACTGGAACGAAGTTTGCATTTACTGATCGCAATTTACTTCATTTATACACGGAGTTGCATATAGTTGTACGTTTGCTGAATGTGATTTCAGCACTACAACGGCATAATGTGGATTTATCCACTGCTAGCTATTGCATCTCACACGGAGGAATCCGTGAGTCACATAAACATATATATATATATATATATATATATATATATATATATATATATATATATATATATATATATATATATATATATATATTGTCGCAGTTTGGCCGGCCCCTGGCGGCTCTAATTTGCGCTTCGTGGTAAAATTCTTTGGGTGTCTCGTCCAGGTGCCAGTCGTAGGACTCGTCAGTGGGATTCCAACTGACACCTTCCCAGACAGCCGTCGTCGTACTTATTTATGTTCGGATCTCTTTTTTGAAGTTAAATCTGACCGGAGGATGGCGGTAAGATGTTGAATAATACGACAACCTCTCCTTTAGGCCAGACAATTTCGTCGTTCTTTGAGATTTCATAAGTCCTGATCTCGAACGAACGTCGAACGTTGGATGCCCAGGAACTGCGGGGACTAACACCCCGAATTACGTATTATTCAACGTCATCTTTGTCATATCTGTCGTGGGCTCAGCATTAGCTTAATGCCTTTCCATGCAGGGATCATATTATCTTAAACTTCATCAGGGCCGTCGGGCACCCTTCACCCCTATCATTTAAGTTACTTTTCGGATATCCTATCAGGGCCGTCAGGAAGTGCTTCACCCCGATCATTTAAGTTGCTCCCGTGAATCCCATCAGGGCCGTCTGGGTAATGCGCACCCCTGTCATTTACGTCTCTGCGTATCGAGGCCGATCAGCATCGCCTTTTCCCCATCACACAGTTGAAACCGAGAGTCTTATCAAGGCCGATCCACACTTTCATCCCCCCATCACACAGTGATACCGAAAGTACTTATCAAGGCTGATCCGGTAGTACCGTCCCCCCATCACACGAATATCGAGACTCGTTGCAATCGCCCTCTACAGGGATACCATGTCGCAGTTTGGCCGGCCCCTGGCGGCTCTAATTTGCGCTTCGTGGTAAAATTCTTTGGGTGTTTCGTTCCGGTGTCAGTCGTAGGACTCGTCAGTGGGATTCCGACTGACACCTTCCCAGATACCCGTCGTCGTACTTATTTATGTTCGGATCTCTTATTTGAAGTTAAATCTGACCGGAGGATGGCGGTAAGATGTTGAATAATACGACAATATATATATATATATATATATATATATATATATATATATATATATATATATATATATATATATATATTTAGTTGGTTATTTTCTTGGGAATATGGTTCATTTTTATATTGAAACTACATATATAAGGTAGTCATACTTATTGTATATATATTTTTATTTTTCAAGACTTTTCGATTCTTTCGAATCTTTTTCAACTGAGGGTTTCGGAGGATTCTACAATTTTTAATATTATTATATATGGAATAAGAGGTTAAAAAGTTACTATTAAGAACGAGATTTTTGTTTTAAACAAGAATTAATTACATCACAAAACAATTATAATCACACACTCTTTTGTATATTAACTTTTCAAAAGTTATAATGTAAAAAGGTTCACTTGTGAGCGGCGTTCCCCTAAACCCGGGACCCACCCGCGCCGCGGGCCCTGCGGAACCTTCGCTACGCCATTGTGTATAATAATAATTCAAGAAAATGTGAAATTATAACTGTTAAAGCCTAATATTGATTTTGAACTTGATTTTTTTAATTAAACTTGTTGATGTTTCTACTTTTCGATGAACACCAATTTTCTTGAATGTAAAATTTGATTTTAACTACTTTTTTACGACAACACTTTCAGCTCCTTTCAGCTTTAGTATGTTTTACAATATGTTGTAACTTTTGTGTGCTAAAAATTAATAACAATCTTTAAACTCCGTGCCGTAAAAATGTATGCAATTACACAGCTTCATTCAATAAATGACTGCTGTTATGTTGAGGACACTTAAAACGATTTTGCTGCTATTACGCAACAACTGTTCATTTGTTAACATGTTAACCATTAAAAAACTGGTTTGTCATTAAGAAATTCCTTATAAATTGTAATACCAATTTCGAGATTTTACCATAAAAAGAATCGAAGTTAAAATAATTTTCTTTATTTGGTGTACGCGCTCTGGTTTTTGACGATTACAAAAAGTCGGAAAAGCACGTTGTTACGCTCTGATAAACAGTCAGAATAATATATGAATAATTACAGGGAGTTTTTGTCGGCGCCAATGATTAGCAGCATTTTTTAAAATATAAATATGTACATAAATCTTACTAGCATTTGTTTTAAAGAAAAAACATTTTTTTAAGTCTTAAAAATTCTTGGTAAAGACTTTTTAACCAACAAGATTTACGAGTACTCTAAGGTAGTGTTTGTCAAGCGGTGTAATGGCGAAATTTTAATCTAAACATCCCAACAGGCAACAATCTGTAACGCGATGAGTCACTACGCAGCTGGCGAAGCGAATACATTCTAAAACGAACCAGCAACTTCTACTTTGGCGAACCAAGACTTTTCCCGAATTTGCACGAAAGAACGAAAATAACGTATGCCGATATAAAAATGCCGCAGTCGCATATAAGGAATAGTAGAAACGAACTGAACAGTACGATTTCTTAAGAACCTCGAGTGATTTCAAAAAGGTAAATGAGTTAATATTTAATGCATAATGTGTACATAAATTAGTAGCGTAAATCAGTTTAGTGATTTCTTCTTGGGTAGATAAATTACAAAAAATGCCCACACTGTAAAAAATAATGCATTAAATTTAAGGTAAATGTGCTAGAAACAAATCTCATAAATATTTGTTAAATGCGTTTAATGTAATGCATTAAACTTAATAATTTAAATTAATCCAAATTAGTTTTTTCCTTTAAATTCAATGTAATCATACATTAATTTCAAAATTTTCATCATTACTGTTTAAGGTGACTATGTACATTAAATATACAACTAGTGTTCATTTAATTTAAGATATGTTATATATATATATATATATATATATATATATATATATATATATATATATATATATATATATGTTATATGAGGTCAAAAAATTCTGCTACAAGAAACAGGTGGAAATTTTTCTCATAGATAGTGTGGCGCCATCTGTAGATCGGTTTCGAATTCATTGGTTCCCGTCAGTACCGGCAGGTATGTACATCTCATCATAAGAAAATTGAGTCATTTAAGCAACATATGTCATACTAGATAAAAAGTTTAATACAAATTGCTCCATCTCCCGGAATCTCATGCAATGTACCATGAATATTAATGTAAATTCCTTTAATGTTAAGGTATATGTGAATTAATTTTAATGTATAGAACGTTGAAATAACTTTTCAGTTACTTTGTTGAAAGTCTTTAGCATGTACAGCCAATATTTCTTCGTGTTCGGGTGAAAAAGTATTGTGAAAACGACCTCTCAATGGACGACTCTTGATTATTTTTAACACCATTTACTCTAATATAGTTCGTGGTACCT
Source organism: Diaprepes abbreviatus (assembly GCA_034092305.1). NCBI lineage: Eukaryota > Metazoa > Arthropoda > Insecta > Coleoptera > Curculionidae > Diaprepes > Diaprepes abbreviatus. The sequence continues at coordinate 14,404,494 of JASJET010000054.1, forward strand.
GATAGCAATTTGTGGTTTGGCGTGTACTCATTTCATTACTCAGTACATTTTTCTACGCTTTATGCATGTTTGCAGGATCCCAGGTGCCCATCCTTTGCGTCGTCTCACCATCATTTTTATTATTTGGGATTTTTGTGGATCTGTAAGCAAATTAAACCCATTAAAAATGAACTTAAAGAATGGCCCGTACTGGAGCACAATGTTGTAGCCAGGCGCGGATCCAAGGAGGGGGCGAGCGTCTCCCCCCCCCCCCCAGAGCTTTGAGTTCAGGAAAATAGACCCGATTTTGCTTCTTGTACTATAGTTTATTCAAGAACTAGAGAGAGTAATAAATCATTTTTTACCCTTTTTTTTCTTCGCAAACTATCTGTGATCTTTAGTCCGGTGTCTTTGGAAAATCTGTTAGACAGATATTTTCATAGGACTGGGTTAGAAATTTTATAATCAAAAATACCGGTCTATTATAATGGACTATTTGGGTTGGACAACAATAGATATTTGGAAGTGTGAAGTGTTAAAAAGAATTTTGATCCTTGTCATAGGCGTCGGAAGGAGGTTTATTTTATCACTAAGTATATATATTATATTATTTCGGTAATAAACAAAATAAAAAGTTTTTATAATATTATTTTATTTCTTATGATTTATTAATAATTCACATACATTAGAAAATATAGATAATTTTGACATATTTAATACAAATCACAACTGTATTTTTATTATTTTTAATTTTGGCATAGAAACCGTTGTAGGCACATTCAGACTTAAACGTAGCCTTATTCTCTCAAAAAATTCTAAGTGTTAATTTAAATACTTACACAATTTCTTAAACCATCTGCACAATTACAATTAAACATTAAAAAGGGATTCAAATGTAATTAATTTTTATATGTCACAGTTAAAATTAGACCTATTTATTTTTATTTCTATTGTACTGACATCTTAATTTAATTTACTTTATTATATGGAAATCCGATAGCCCCAAAAAAATAAAATAAACACGTTAATTCTACATGCTTAAGAAAAAGACACAAATACAATAATAAAAAAATTACGGCTAATTGGAATTAAATATATATAAAATTAAAGAGTGGGACAGACTAAAATAAAAATATATAAAAAAATAAAAAAAATATATAAACAACATTAACAATAAAATGCAACAAAAACAAAAATTTAAATAATAAATTGTGTTTACATAAAGTAAACATACCGTATCTAATTCGTAATCAAAATCAGTGAAGCTATCTTCGCTCAAATTAATTATAATTGGTTCATCTATCTAACTGATCATGAGATCGAGTCTCCACATTTTCTTTTATTCTTTTATTATATGGATTTTTTCCAATTTTCTGCAGTAACTTTATTCAAAAAAGTCTTTCAAAAGTTCAGTAGTTCAGTTAAATTACTAATTTTCTAAAGTTGTGTTATTTCTGGCAACTCTACTCCTTACTTGAGAGAGATATTTACTTCTCCAATGGACATTTTCCGGATGATCTATAGGAACAAATTTCCTATCTGGTTTGGCCCAGCAAAAATTAAGTTCTCTGAGCAATTTCCAGAGTTCAGTTCTTTTAATTTCAGGTAAATCCCGATATTCGTTGATTTTAGTTAGAATTCTGTCGACGGTTGGGATCTGCTTCTCATAATAAAATGTATGTACAACTCCGTTTATTGCAGTCTACATCTCTTCTTCCTACGAGGTCTTTCGTCTGCCTGTGATCGAATGTGGCTTGCGAGTACTAACAATTCCAGTCATTTTTTCTCCTTCAATATTCGGTATATAGTAGATTTTCCAACTCTTGTCATATTGGAACACATCTCAACAGAGCTTTTAACTTTATTATCCAGATATTGATACCTTAAGGCATCATAAACATTCTTCGTAATAAGTTTTTCGTTGAGGAATAAATGCCCTGGTTTAGCGATTTGGGAACAAATGTAGAGGTGGAAGCCATTTCTTTTCGGTATGTCATTAATCTCAGATAATATATAAAAACAAGTACAAACAAGATAAATCACTAAGGACACACTGTAAGGTGTACTTTGCTCACTGACAGAAATTAAATTGAACTATCAGTAATTTTATTGTTGCAGTAAATTTAAATAAAAGCTTTAAATATAATTAGATTTACGGCAGTCCTCAGTTACCTGCCGCACTGGAGGATTCGGTAACAGTTTTATTACTCTCTCTAGTTCTTGAATGGAGCCCCCCTCCCCTTTCCAAAAACTTTGAGTTCAGGAAAATAGAACCGATCCTGCCTTTTATATTAGGAATGTGTATGCTGCTGGCACTCCCCCCTCCCCGTTGACAACTTGTTTGTCTTGCAATAGTCCCCCCCTCAAGAGCTTTCAGTTGCCTCTTATTCTAGGAATGTATAGGCTGCCTGCATCCTCCCTCCTGTCAGCAACTTGTTTTTCTTGTGATCACCTCCCCCCCTCCAAGAGTTTCAAATTCGGAAAAATAGACCCGACCCTGACTTTTACACTAGAAATGGGAATGTTGCTGGTGTCTCCTCCCCTTCCCTGTCGACAATTTGCTTTCGTTTGCTATACTGTACTTTTATGATATCACCCCCCCCCCCCCAAGAGGGAGGCTGGATTCGCCTTTGATTGTGGCTGGTACTGTAGGAAACAGAATAAAAATTTTGTTCGATTACAAACAAAAACGAATATAAAAAGGTTGATTCAAAACATATTTTTTAATAGCCATATAATTAGCCTATACATACCAGGATTGACTTGTTTTAACCTGATTCTTTGAACTCCGAATATCACCCACATAACTTTAATTTTATAGGTTTCGTTCATTACGTGCAACACAAATCTTTGTACTGACAGTAAACTGCTCGCAACAGGTCGCCACCACGCGGGACATATGCTTGGAAGAGCGTATCACACTAATGGCGATAAAAGTCTCAGCGCCATCTATTGTAGGATAATAGAACTTGCAACTGGTCGGTACTGGATGCCGGCCGATCCTAGGGGACTCTCACCTATGCCTATCTGTTATTTCTATTTTTTAATTCTTTCTGTATTTTTAATGCAAATGAGATTATTAGTTTGGTATATGAATTTATAAAACCAAACCCACGTACAGCGTAGTCTTGAGTGGGAATGTAATAATTATGTGTCCATTTGTAACTAATTTTAAAAACTGTATAATTGTATTAAGATAAAAAATAGTTTTGGATTTGAATTTTGATATGTTTTTAGATCAAACTTATGACTAGAGTATATAATAACAATATTAACAAGAAAAAAACTGGTTGGTAGCACAAAAGCATTTCCGTGTTTTTGGTCCCAATTATAGTTTTTTCCTGTAATGCTAGTTTCTTTAACTAACGTACTTCCTGTAAAAAATGGCATGATTGTGAACGGAAACATTTCAGTTACGATTATATTTATTAAAATTAAATCAAATTTTTTATTTACAATAGGTGCACAACTAAAGAATATATAACAATAAAAATGTCCAACTCTGTGTATTTTATAACGCGATAATTTGCGTGTGTTGTAAAATTTCAAAAATTCATGAAAAGGAAAGGGAAAAATCGACAAAAAAAAACAATAAACTGCTCTCTTTCAAATAATGACCCAAATCCCAAACAATCTTGAATTGCTTTTCATTCTTAACAAATTCGGTTTGTCGTGTTCAGAAAAAAAATCTCGATCTTAATGAACAAGATTAAATTAATGTTTTCCGGTATGTCTAGGTCACGAGAACACCGTATATATCAAAAATTTACATTTAAAATTATTGTTATTGTTTCCAACGCTTTTTTTCCTTTTTGTATACAATGTTCTATTATTCAATATTCATAAATAAATGGTAAAATTTTTATTATTCAGCAAAAAAGATTAAACATTGTGGCTTTTCCAAATTAAATTAACAGCCAATTCACTAAAAAGGTTAGTTTTGAACCGGATCTAGTTGCATGTTTATCACACTGCTGTAATTTCTATTACAATTAGTTACACAAAAATGTGCTAACAAATAAATATTGCTACCTGAAAAGGTAAAATAAAAAAGTCTTCTTCTAGATTCGATTCTGCTTTGTATAATAGGAATGTGTACGCTAAGGGCATCCGCCAAGAGCCGTTATTTGAATTGAAAACAACGTTGATTTTATATCGTTTTCCTATCCTTCTAACTTTTGCTGAAATGCCTTTAACATAGGTGATGTTCAATACTGGTTTTCATTCTTCATTCGTTGTCGATATTGTCCTATTTCTATTTTGTTCTAGAAATTTATCCATTAGATATACTGGGTATCCGTTGGCTGTCAGATCATTTTTAATGTAATCTATTTCTTTCATCAAGTTCTCGTTGGAGTTGCAGAGAGTTAAGGCTCTATCTACGAAATTTCTTATAATTCCTTATTTGGTGTTGTTGGAGTGATTAGATGAAAAATTAAGGTATTGTCCTGTGTGCGTAGCTTTTCTGTAAACCGAAGTTCGAATTTGTCTGCCATTTCTTTCAATCAAGACATCTAAGAATGGTAATTTATTTTCTACTCTTTCTCCATGGTGAGTTTAATAGTTGGGCTGATATTGTTGAGATGAAAAAGGAAGTTTCGAAGTTCTTCGTCGTTTCCACTCCAAATAATAAAAGTATCGTCTACGTATCTGAGCCATAACTTTGGCTTCTTAGTTGTGGATTGAATTGCAAACGTCTCGAACCATTCCATGAAAATATTTGCGACCACCGGTGAGAGTGAAGATCCAATTGGTAGTCCATCATCCTGAATGTAGAATTTTCCTTTTCTTGAAAATAGGAATTAGTCAAACAACTTTCCAACAAGTCCAAAATGGCGTGAGGTGGTAAAGATGTTCTTTTTGCTAAGGTTTGGTCTTATTCAAGTTTCTTTCTTATCATTTGAGTGAGTCCTTAACTGAAACGTTGGTGTATAGGCTTTCCATGTCAAAGCTAATAAAATGATCTTCTGGTTCTACTTTTATTTCACGTATAATTTCTACGAAATGTTGCGAGTTCTTAAACCAGGACGATGTATTTCCTTGTAAAGATCTCAGGATTAGAAGAAGAAATTTGGCAAGTTCAGAAGTCGGAGAGGTCCGGGAACTCGTGATAGGTCGTAAGGGCATGTCTTGCTTATGTATTTTTGGGAGTCCATAAAGCTGTGGAGTTTTGCTATGGTGTGGCGTCAACTGAGTCCGGATCCTCTCAGGAATATACCGTTCATGTTTCTTAAGAACGCGATAAATTCTTCCTTCAATTGCAGATGTGGGATCTTTAGCTAGAGATGTATAATTTCCTTTCCTTAAAACTTGCTTTTGCTTGCCATACTGTACTTTTGTGATATCACCGCCCTTCCTAAAGAGAGAGGCTGGATTGGGCCCTGCGTCAATATATGATTGACTCACCAATGTTTTTTATAACACTGTTCTCCATGAAAATCTTCCCCGTGTGTTGTTTCGATAATTCCTACCTATGTAACCCTTAGACTGATCTGTAGAAATCTCGAGAACATCAACTGGTTCTGATGGATTGCAAAGCAGGTATTAGTTGTAATAGCATACCGGGCTGCGACGTTGTCATATCTACGTTTTTTTTTATCTAAATTTAGGGAAATTGTCCAAAATCTAGCAAGAATGCATGAGAGCGTCTGGGGATGACTTTACCCCCATCTTTGAACCCCCCAGGGTATGTGAACTTACCGTGGTAAGATGACACTGAAATCGCTAAGAAAGACTTTGATTCTACCTGTAAGAAAAACATATGAGTTATATTTTGGATGCAAAATTGGAGATCATAATGAAACTTGGGCTTCCAAAATGTACTGCCACACTTGCTCAAGAACTTTAACAGGATGGCTACTAGATACTTATAAATCTATGAAGTTTGGAGTGCCAATGATTTGGTGGGAACCTCCAAATTATGTCGATGCTTTCTACTTTTGGTTAACAAAAACCATGTTTTTTTTTAGTTAACTTGAATATCCTAATATCTTCTCAGCCACGAGACCTGTTCCTCAATGACGCTTCCAGCATACCTGTCCCTAAGCCTCCAGAAAATTACGAAATCGACTCGGAATTGGATTTATTTCTGCCTGGATTTTCGGTGACTTACTCAAGCTTACATTGTGTCTGGTTCTGGAAAAACAAGCGCAAACAAGATAAATCACTAAGGACACACTGTAAGGTGTACTTTGCTCACTGACAGAAATTAAATTGAACTATCAGTAATTTTATTGTTGCAGTAAATTTATGAAAGCTTATAATATTTAAATATAATTAAATATAATTAGATTTACGGAAGTCCTCATTTACCTGCGGCACTGGAGCAGGTACGTTGGAGGTTTCGGTAACAGTGTTATTACTCTCTTTATTTCTTGAATGTGTATACTTGTGATCACCTCTCCCCCTCCCAAGAGCTCAGAGGTGAGGAAAATAGAACTGATTCTGCCTTCTATATTAGGAATGTGTATGCTGTTGGCACTCCCCCCCTCCCCCGTTGACAATTTGTTTTTTTTGCGATAGCCGCCCCCAAGAGCTTTGAGTTCAGGAAAATAGACCCGATTCTGCCTCTTATACTAGGAATGTGTATGTTGCTGCCCTCCCCCTCTCCAAGAGCTTCAAATTCAGAAAAATAGACCTAACCCTGCCTTTAACATTAGAAATGGAAATGTTTTCTGTACGTTTGTGATATCACCCCCCCCCCCCCAAAGAGGGAGGCTGGATCCGCCCCTGTAGTATACCGACTTGCGCTTGATGAGAGCGAGATCCAAATTTTTGAGAATATAGCCTTTCCCTCTCTAAAGGGGCGGGGTTAAGTGTTGCGACCACGTGCAGAAGACTGGTAGCTCAAAAGAGGAATCTTCGGCATGAGTGCGCGGTTCCTAGCATCGCCTATTTAAAGAGAGAAATACTACATGCTTAAATATTTTCATCTCTCTCACACCAAGTGCAAGTCGGTGTACTGGAACCCGCGGTTTATTCCTTATATGTCTATGGTAGAAACTTACAAAATTGCCCTCGTATTTTATTTCATCCTGATCAATTTTTGTTTACTGATTACGTGTTTACGAAGATGTCTCCTTTTCTATCAAAATCCATGTTTTTTAAAAGATTCCGTTCCCATCTGTGAAAATATTTACCTAAAAATTTGGTCGGTTTACAGATGATAATTTTATAAATGATTTAGCATAAATAAAACATGTTTTTAACGGCAGTATCGTGAGTGATCTAAGACCATTATGCAAATTTAAATAAATTTTAACGATTTACATAACAAAAATTATAATTTCAGCATTATAGTATTACACATTCATGTAGGACAAAATAAATTCTGAAAAATATGAAAATAGACACACACATACGCACACTTATGCTTAAATTTATGATAATTTTATGTATAAATAAATATAGAATTTTTTATTGTTCTTGCAGAAAATTTTGGACATAAATGGCACAAAAATGGTTATTCTAACGACAGACAAGGCGCTGAATAATTTTTGTTCAACCGGCCTTATAGTACGGGAGCTAGCGTTGCAAAAGGGTATGTTGGCTCCAATTTGCGAGAAACTCTTCAAGTTCTTTGACTGAAATCTTGCCAATTACATACTTTATTTTATCCAAATTCACACAAAGTCCAATGACGAAGTCAAATCTTAAAGATGCGTATAAATATGGCGAGTCGAGCGCGAGTCGAGTATGCCTCGAACTTCAAACGAGACTCCGTTGAAATTTTGCCGATTTCTATTGTTATCGAGGGCCATCGTCGGCAAATTTGAAAAGAGGTAATAAATGCAGTTGGGTTACAAAAAGTCAATTTTTTTGTAGTTTTATTGGTTTCGAGTAGCTCGACCGATACTCACAGCGATCCATTTTCTGTCGGTTTTTTGGTGCGAAGTCAAAGGGTTTTTTTTTATCTAGTGGGACGGGTTTGACACGTTGGCATTAATTGATTAAAAGTTGTTCAGAAGTGAATATGGAGTGATCGGAAGAAAATAGAGGAACCTGAAAATAATTCCAAAATTTGTGAATTATGGACAAAAATTTTAGAGAAGAAAAGAAGTAAATGTGTGAAATGAAATTACGTCAGAAAATTTGCGGAGACCAGCGAGAAGAAAATTTCGAGTGCGTCTGCCATATGGAAATGGGCTGCTGATAATATATTTTTCTTTTGGAAATGACTGGATAACGCAAGGGGTAGATATTGTATGTGTCTTAAGTATGTATTTGAGGAGAGAGTTGTATACTTAAAAGATAATTAGATTTAGAAGTATACATCTCAGTTGGGCAATTAACAGTAATGGCATTTTTAAGTATACTTCAGATGTGTATAATTGTAAGGCCTTGCTATGTTATTATCTTACAACTTTCAGTGCTAGCTATTGAAAATTTCTATTTTTACTCCAAAATTTAGCGAAACTACAATTTATAGGCGAATTAAGCAAAGAAAAAGTGGAACTGCGTGCTAGCCTGAACCGTACCCTAGAAGAAAAAAATTATACGAATGCTTCAAAAATATACTAAGAAGACACGTTCATGAATTAGAAAGTTTTCACTTAGAAAATAAAAAGCAAGTTTCCATAAAGTTTTGAAAGTTATGCAACAAGACCAGAATATGCCTGGCATGCGAAAAACCAATCTGTAGAAAGTGCTTACAAAAATGAATTTCTCGTAGGGAAAGTGAAAATAGAGGTGATACAGAGGAAATACTTTTAGAGGAAACGGTCTTTGCGGGAAATTAGAAAATACCACAAGGAAGGCATCTGGATGTAATCTGTCTCAGTACAGGACGCATAGTACAAGAAATGTATGAAGATAAGAATATAGCAATTTTTCGTGAAGCATTCTTAGAACGGTTATCGACAGATTTAAAACCCTTATCCGTTCAGGGCCACAAACTCATTACAACTCATATTGGAGGGAATTTATAAGAGTATATCATGAATAATGACGCCGAATATCTTTCAAAGATACTTTTATCAAATGATACAATTGATTCCGGAGAGGTCAGTTGTAGATTTGGATAACGCCAGTTATCATTCTAGACTGGTGGAAAAATTGCCAATAACATAGTTGAAAAAGCGATATTACAGATTGGTTATCAAAAAAACATATTTCCTTTATGAACGGTTTACTAAAGAAGGAACTTGTAAAAAATTGCGAATGAAGAATTTAAGAAACATGTGATAGACGAATGGAAACATGAAAATGTTGTGCTTCGAACACATTAATTAAAATCCATTAATCTTATATGGGCACAACTAATTCGTAACTCGGGATAACCCAAAATGTAAGCTATAAGGATACGTTAATTTCTTAATACATTAAAAAAAAATTATCAGCGAGGATTGATAAAACGGCATTAACTATGTTATTAAAGAAAAACTTAATTGAAGTTCGCATCGATGCAGCCACATTCGCCGCGACAATCATCGCCAAACAAACTAGTAAACAAACTGGTTAAATTTCGCTTTTTTACTTTGAAATATTAAAGTTAATTAGAAAATAACACTCCTGAAAAAAGTGGGTTCTTTTTTAGCAACCTGAAAACCGCCATATTGAACCGTGAACAGATTACTGACGATCTACGTATAAGCTAATTTCGAGATTAATTAAGTGATATTTCAAAAATAAGAAAAACTACCTCTTATTTATTTCGGAATATAGTGATATAAGGAAAATATGATAATAAAAAAAAATTCAGCCAATTTGACAGCATGAGGTATTGTAATATTGGCCAGTGAACGGGAAAACACAAACTCGTGTAAAGGCTGATTTCCAAGATTTATCAATAGATCTTGTAAAAGTACAACAAAAAGGTATATTTTTTATTTATAAATATAGGAGATAATATGTAAATAAAATCACTTAAAAAATTAGATTTATTTCTAATGTCCCGGCACCACAGTTATGTTGAACTCCACATAAGCTAATTTCGGGATTCATTATTAAATAAGAAGAAAATAAGAAAAAAAATTACTAAATTTCATTTCGAAATATAAAGAAAATCATCAAAACTTAAATATTTTTTTTCTTTACTCTTTATTGGTTTACACCATCCAGATGCAATCTCTTTTGGCGCCGGCCGTCGAAGAAGGGTTCGAACCGACAAAGATCAGTTCGTTGCAAACTCGTCACGCGCTCGACTCCCCATATTTATACGCACCTTCACTCGGACAAAGTTCCAAGTAACGGCTAACAATAAGGATTGCTGAAACCGGAAGGAAATTATGCGATCAAGGAACTACAATGAAAATTATTTATTCAAATAACAGTAATAAAATTCCATAACAATCATTATGTTTTTAATACCATTACCCGCAGACCTATTGTAAGCTTAACGCCGAAAAAAGATAATACGGTGAAAGTATTTCGAGCAAAAAGAAAATTAATTTTAACGCTGATAATACATAAGCTCATATTTAACCACTGCGGTGTTTAGAATTATAATTTCATTAAAATAACAGCGAAGAATGAACGATTACCGAAATGTACTTCTATAACAATAATAATTAAAAATAAAATTTTAAACTGAATGTTTCATATTTACTAATTTCAATAAATGTACGTATTTCTTAGCAAAGCCAGAACCGTCTGCAGTTCCACGCCATGAAAAACATGCTATGCGCTGTTGCCAAATGTAAGATGCCTATCTACCGCTGTATTTTTGAATTGCTTAAATTTACTTTTACCGCTTTCCCAGCCCGTTACTTTGTTATGTCATTGTTCGATTATATATATATATATATATATATATATATATATATATATATATATATATATATAATTTTTTTTTTATTTTCTTGGGATTAGATTCACATTTAAAATATGTTTTTCATGGCTCTAACGTTTCGTTCTTTATTTGGAACATTTTCAAAAACAATAAAACAATCGTCTAAAATCTCAAACGAATTATGAATATAATATAAACAAATACACACACTTAAAATTCAACATTTAAAATAATAATCAAAAACTGAAACAATGATTATTTAAAAGATTCTTTTTAGTAAATTTTACGCACCTAGAGATTACTAATATCAACAAACCACCAAGGACTTGCATTTTATATTCGGAGATGTGATGAACAAAAAATTAAAGGAATTTATTTTTGATTTTAAGAAGATATATACATTTTTGATCTTATTAAGGGGATATACTGAGTCCAAATTATATTGTTGTAGATTTGACTAAGATTGTTTGTCCATTCTGTCATTTACGGTATGTGTTTCCTTTTTAATAGCTATTATTATTAATTTATGATAATTTTTGTTCCTATCGACTATTTTCGTATCTTCAAAGTTAAAAGAGTGCTTTTCATTCTTTTCATATTTTGTCAATGCCGTAATAGTATTTTTGGTATATTTATATCCATTTAGTCAATTTTTTAAAAACTAGCTGGTCATTCCTATATATTTTTTTGGGCAGTTTGCACACGGAACTGAATATACAATATTGGAAGTTGTCATTGTTGGTGTTTTGATTTTCAGTTTGGTTAAGATTGAGTTTAGTTGTTTATAACTTTTTTGGTAAGCAACAATATTCTATTTTTTTAAAACGTATTCTAATTTTTCTGAAAGATCTGTTGTATAAGTAATGCTGTGTACTGTTTTTGTTTCCTGTTATGAGCCATCCTTGTTTAAGGTTCTTAGGTTGTTGTAGTGTTTGTATGTTCTTTTTTTTAAATAATTTCTTGGATATCTTTGATATGAAAATTGTTTTGTGTAAGTGTTTCTTTAACTTTTCGTAGGGCGAGGGTCTGAAGATAGGGGACGTTAATAAAATGGCTCTGTCAACTAAGCTCACGATTACACTTCTTTGGTTTTCTGAATGGTTTGAAAAGTTGTTCAGATATTTTCGTGACGTTTCGCCAAGATGTTTTCTATTTCTAGAGCTTCTCTGATGATGCACGTTCCATTATATATATATATATATATATATATATATATATATATATATATATATATATGTATATATTAATTGTTTCTTTTTCTGAAAAACGTAACTATACGCACCAGAGACGAATGACTCTTCTGAAACTTTTCTTGCACTTTATGTTATGTCAAAAACCATTTCATTACTTTTTTTTTAGATTTATAAGGTACAATTGTTAATAAATTCTATCACTAACATTCTAAATATGTTATACGCAAATATAAAACATTCCTATTACTGAGGCCAAAAGTAATTTCCGGTGACAGTTTGAAAGTAATAAACAAACTAGACGTGAAAATGGCAACAGATTTTAATTTCGCTTCCACCATCGATGAAGCTACATGCCGTGTTGCTACTACCTCTTAATTCACGGCTTGATAGATTGAGATTTCAAATAATTTAATAAAAAAATGGGCCAATCATGTAGTCGAATCCATGAGCTATATAATCAATAATTATTTTAGACATGGCATTTTTCCAGACAATTTAAAAATGGCATTAGTTAAACCTCTATTTAAAAAGGGGGATAGTACAGATTTCCATAATTATAGATCCATAAGCCTATTACGATCGTTCTCAAAGATTTTTGAAATTGCTATGTGTTTCACACTACTTAAATTTTTTGATTCAAAAAACTTACTAAGCCCAACACAACATGGTTACTTAAAGGTAGATCTGTGAGCATAGCTGTATATGATTTTATTGAGAAAATTATAGAAAGTTTTGAGAACAAGCATTTATCGTCGGGGACATTTTTGGACTTATCAAAAGCATTTGACAGTTTAAACTATAACCTTTTGCTTCATAAACTTGAGAGGTATGCTGTAAGGGAGCCTGCTCTTGATTGGGTTCGTTCATATCTAGAAAATAGAAGTCAGAAAATTGTAGTGGAAACATTATGGAACCACTACTGTTTATTTTTTATATTAACGACCTGGCATCTACACTTATGGGTGAAAGGTGTTATCTTGTAAACTTTGCTGATGATACAAATATCTTAACCATCGACATCTCATTAGCAGATCTCATGAAAATTACTGATGAACATATTATCACCGCTAAAAATGGTTTAGGGAGAACAAATTAATACTAAACACTGAAAAGATCCATCACATTTGTTTTTCATCCAAGCAAAACAATCAGACACTTCCTGAATTAGTTGAGTTTGAGAATGAGAGAATCAAACTAGAGGAAAATTCCTTAGAATCGATATTAATCGTAATCTCCTTACTCCTTACGAGTAATGTCAAAATATTTGACCAAGGAAAACTAAAAAATTGTATATTTTGCAAATGTATCTTCAACTCTTCACTATGGAGTGATGTTCTGGGGTGGGAGCAGCGCATCAGAAAGGGCTTTTAAAAGTCAGAAAGAAGCAGTTTAAGAAACATGAAGTTAAACACTGCTTTGCCACTATATACAGGGTGATTCAAAAATCGATCACGAAACTTAAGGGGGTGATTCTCCTTAACAAAATAAGGGTAGAGCTTCATATAATTTTTTTTCAAAATGTCATTCGTTTTCGAGTTACAAGCCGTCCAAGTTCAAGTTTTTATTTTTTGTTTTTTGAATTACTCGCTTACAGGAAAACCGATTTGACTAATATTTGAAAGATAGGCTAAGTCTTCTCCGCTTCATCATTTTAGTAACAATTCACATTGATTGTTTGCCGCTAGAGGGCACTTTACCTACATTGAAAATTGTTTTTTTGTCATAATTTTTTAGTGTTGACAGCTACAGTAGTTTTTGGCATAATTTCTGAAAGACTGATGCCAGGCCTTTAAAAAAGGTGCTCTTTATTTACATCGCTAAACCCAACGGTTTAGACGTAAATCACCCTTAAAGATTAAGTGGTAAATTTACTTTTCTCATTTCATTACCACCAGCTACCAGGTAAATAGCTATCAAAGTATACTAGAGCTGTCAGTTTAACATCAAATAAATTCGCTTTTTAAACTATTTAATTTATAATCTTAAAATAACTAATAATGGCTAATCAGTAAATATTCATATTATGGATTATTGCGATATACATTTAATTGATAAAAATTAATGAAACAGTACTAAACAAACTAAAAAAGATTCTCAAAATGTCCCCCATTTTCTTCAATACATTTCCCAACACTCTTCAAAAAATGTCGCCTAACTCGATGAAAAATTTCTGGTGTTTCTTTAATAATTTGGCACTTTTCGATTATCCTGAAGCGAAGATCCTCGACGTTGATTACTGGAATATCGTACACCAATTGTTTCAAATGACCCCAAAAGAAAAAATCCATAGGATTAAGGTCTGGTGACCTCGCTGCCCATGCCAATGGTCCACTTCGTCCTATCCATCGCTCAGGATACGTTGCATTCAAATACTGTCGGACACGTATACTAAAGTGGGGCGGAGCTCCGTCTTGGAGGATCCACATGTTGGCCCTTACTTCCAATGGCACATCTTCCAGATACAATGGGAGACGATTTTGGATAAAATCTAAGTATACGTCACCAGTTAATGGGCCATCAAAGAAATGAGGACCAATAAGGTAATCTCCTATTATCCCTGCCCACACATTTAGTGAAAATCTACGCTGATGTTTCGTTTCTACCACATTGTTTGGGTTCTGGTAAGCATATGTGTGGATGTTGTGTAGATTTGTTATGCCATCACGAGTGAAACCAGCTTCGTCAGTGAATAATATGACGCCAATTAATCGATTATCGTGTTCATACTTAGCTAGGATCTGATTGCACATTTCCAACCGTCTCGGCCGATCATCGTCATAAAGAGCCTGCACCTTTTTTGAATGAAACGGGTAGAGTTGTTCTTCTCTTAGTGTGCTCCATGAACTAGCCTGACAGAGCCGCACTTCATTCCCAATTTTTCTAGTACTAATACCTGGATTATCTTCAATAATTTCAAGCACTCTTTCTTCTTGTTGCACGTTTCTAGCAGTTCTAGGTCTTCCCCTATTTCCATTATAACTTTTAAAGGAACCACATTCCGCAAGCCTCCTGTGCACACTGGAAAATGTTTGAGCATGAGGGATATTTCTTTCCGGATAACTCTCCATATAATATCTTCTTGCCAACTCTGCATTACCATTTGCTTTTCCATAACAAAAATGGATATCACAATATTCGATATTTGAATATTGGTGATTAGCCATTATTAGTTATTTTAAGATTATAAATTAAATAGTTTAAAAAGCGAATTTATTTGATGTTAAACTGACAGCTCTAGTATACTTTGATAGCTATTTACCTGGTAGCTGGTGGTAATGAAATGAGAAAAGTAAATTTACCACTTAATTTTTAAGGGTGATTTACGTCTAAACCGTTGGGTTTAGCGATGTAAATAAAGAGCATCTTTTTTAAAGGCCTGGCATCAGTCTTTCAGAAATTATGCCAAAAACTACTGTAGCTGTCAACACTAAAAAATTATGACAAAAAAACAATTTTCAATGTAGGTAAAGTGCCCTCTAGCGGCAAACAATCAATGTGAATTGTTACTAAAATGATGAAGCGCAGAAGACTTAGCCTATCTTTCAAATATTAGTCAAATCGGTTTTCCTGTAAGCGAGTAATTCAAAAAACAAAAAATAAAAACTTGAACTTGGACGGCTTGTAACTCGAAAACGAATGACATTTTGAAAAAAAATTATATGAAGCTCTACCCTTATTTTGTCAAGTAGAATCACCCCCTTAAGTTTCGTGATCGATTTTTGAATCACCCTGTATATATATATATATATATATATATATATATATATATATATATATATATATATATATATATATATAGGATATAATGCCCCACAGCATCGACTTAGTGTGGCACCTGGTTTCCTGGCAATTAAATTTTTTAATGCTCTACCAATCGGGGTGAAGTTGAATGAGGATTTCCAACGTTTTAAGAAAACGGTTTTTGATTTATTGGTTCATATTGAACCATATACGCAGAATGAGTTCTTTGCAGTTTTTAAATGAGTTTTAAGTGTCATATCTGATGTTATGTGAATATTATTTCATTTTAAACTTTATGTAAATGTTTAGATTTAGTGTTTTTGACTTATCTATTTTATTGTAATTTAACTTTGATGCCATTCATTTAAGTTTTTGGTTTTTACATCACTACCACAAAACTTTTTTATTGAATAAAGATATATTTGATTTGATTTACTTTATAGTAAAACTAGAATGTTTTCGTAAGTTTCTTTTATATTAACTATGCGAGCTACATACAGTTCATTTCCTTTGAAAACGAAACAGCTTTTAAATTTATATTCGAAGAATCAATAGTCTGTACTAAAGAGGTTTATGGGGCTGCTTAGGCTTAGTGGTTTAGGTGGGTAAAAATATCGTATATCTGTTAATTGAATGATTTGGAGATGGATATTTCATTACAGGAGGGTTAATTCCAGACATCTTTCATGCGGTGTCTAGCATAGGAAAAACTAATGCTATTTACATTCATTTCAAATTCTATTTCGATTCACTAAGATCAAGATTACACAAAATATCCATTAGTTTTAATGTAGAACAGTCGTATTATCTGCAGAACTTTGGCTAATTTTGGTGAGCTAATGTTAACTTTATCAACGGTTTTATGCATATAAAACGATACAAAAACCCCCATAAATCTTTATAACGAACAACAAAATCGAAAAATAGAATATCACACTAATAAAAATATCGGTATAATATCCATATACACCATCTTTAACTTATTTTATTGCCTCTATTAATAAAAACGCCATCCGTAGTACCGTAGTATCATCCAACAGATACCATCTCATAGATCAAAAGTAAAGGGGGCCATAGGCGCTAGATTGTCGATTAAACTATTAAACGATAAAGTATAAGATTAAGGATAGACCCGACCCATAGCCGTAGGGAATAAACACGATCTGACCTAGATAGGGTCACAGATTACTAAGTATACGCAGTCTTGCGATAAGTTTTGTACATAATAAATGAAACAATAAAATAATAAATAATGTTTTATTAACAAATATGAAGTAGTATCGAATTTTATTAAATTTGATTTTAATTTTTTATTGCTAGATTCATTAAGAAGTTTTAAGACTTAAACCCGATCTAGTTGCATTGGAAATTAAATTTTCTAGATAACCGGTTTTGTTTTTCTTATGATATTGTTTTAATTGTATTTTAAATATTTAAAACTTGCTTAACTTATTGTTACCCTTGTCAAATTAAATTTTATACTATTAATCTAGACCGGTTTTAAAGTTAAACCATGTTAGTAAATGAAGGGGTTAAATTTTAATTTCGTTGCGTCGACTTCAACACGGTCTCTAAAATGGACCCCATGTTGTGTTAACGGATTATTGGTACTTAATATTTTTTAATTTATCCGAGGGCCTTTTTTGGATTTTTTAGATTTTAACGAAACGTCAACGCATGTTGCAATTTATTGTATTTTAATTGCACTTTCATATGTATCTATTTTCGCATTGCAGGGTTTTATTCGATAATTTTTATCCTGGAAGTCATTTCCGTCAGTATTAATTATTTTAGGAATTTTTAATTATTTGAAGTATTTCTGTAAATTTAAGATTCAATACAAATCAAGGGGTTGTTGATAAGATCCCCACTGTAGCCGCCTCACATTTCTTCTAGTCCACCGGGGTAGGAAGGGAATAGGTGAAGTTCTAAGATTTCTAAAATATTCAGATTTACAAGCCAAACGGCTTCGCACTCCCTCCAGGGATTATTGACTCATACCAGGTATACAAGGACGACACCAAAAGTATGAAGCTCCATGTTATCGTGTCCTAGGTGGCGTGGTCTTCTGTACTTCCTACAAACTTTTGGACGGCCCTCGCGGTTGTAAGGAGAACTGTTTTCTGAATAGGTATATACAGATGGCCAGTAAGGCCCAATCCCTTGATGTTCTGCAGGAGGTAACTGCTCTTGGTCTGTTCGGTGGTGAGAAGCAATGTCCCGTTCTCTCAGCTGTAGGGGCGTTGAATCCTCTGCCACGCATATTGCTCGATGTAGTGTGAAACAGTCCGCTGACCTGTGGAAATAAGAACGTAAGTCTATTATTTGTTGGTCGAGCTGCTTACCAATATCGACCAATACTTTTCCCCCTTGCTATCTTCAAAGCATTGTACGTTCAATAGCACTCCGAAGGTGGTATTTGTGTGATGGGTTAATAGTGTTCTTATTTTCCATTGCAGGTTCTCGATGTGCATGTTGAGCGCCTTAAACAAATTTTTACTATTTAGACTAGTTCGTAACACCCGTCTTACCCTTCTGACAAATTCTGTTGTCAATTCGGCCTTCACAGGGCAATAGTAAATTCGTTTAGCCTGTTTCATACCTAGGTATGTTTGTTCTGGTTCCATTGCAGCTATAGTTTCACCTGTCTGCATCTCAAATGCTCCAGGTTGTATCTTTTCTTTAACGATGCTCAAAATACGGCACTTGTCAAGTCCAGACTGCATTTGGATATCCCCGGAGAACTCCTCCACAATGTTGAGCATTCGCTCCAGCTGGTTTTTGATAGCAGCCATCAGTTTAAGATCATCCATGTATAGAAGATACTACCTGTTCGTTGTTTTTTCTAATACTAAAGCCGTATCTGGTGGAGTTCAAACGGCGTGAGAGTGGGTTCATTGCAAGGCAGAACAACAATGGGCTTAGTGAATCGCCTTGAAATATTCCCCTTAGTATGGGGATTGTATTAGTATCGATGTTATCGCTGTATGGCACTTGCAATTGGATCCTTGTTCTCCAGGTTGACATGATGCGTTCTAAAAAGGAAACAAAATGATTATCGACCCTATACATTCTCAATATAATTTTTAGCCATTCATGTGGCACTGAGTCGAAGGCCTTCTTATAATCCACGTAGGCAGCAAAGAGGTTTCATCGGTTGGTTGCGATGATGTTATTTTGTTCACAATGTACATAGATGTGTTGGGTCAAGCAGGAGGTGATTAACTTATATAGTGTGGGAAGGCAGGTGACTGGCTTATGCTTAGCTGGGTCATGAGTGTTATGTTGGTCCTTTGGTAAGAGATACGTAATACCTTATGTCAGAAACAATGGCATTTTTGCTGGATTTAGAAAAACATCATTAATAAGATTAGTTAGTTGATGATGTACACACCAGAACTTCTTGAACCAATAGTTCTGGACCCGGTAAAATATTATTTAATTTTATTTTATTTCATTACGCATTTAGGGAATGAGAGGGAGAAGGTTATCAAAATAATACTCATTCTTTGATCCAATTTAATTTTGTGAATAGCTTTTTACTTTTCCTATTTTTAACCGCTTTTTTGTTTCTGAATTTAGTTTATTTCCACATTGTCAAATCCGGGATTTTTGCCTCCCTGCTGTCCCGTTCAGGTTTAAGTGTGAGATTCGGGATTTGATAACTTTATAATCAGGAATTCTGACTATTACTCGCATCGTCAATTCAGGTTTTTCTCTACTTGATCACGTTCAGTAAGTTAATTTTCTGATTCGTAGTTTTTAAACTCCGAGAAATTTCTTAGCTATCATGCATGGACGTCATTATGTTATATATTACCGAGAATAATCAGTCAATCCTAGAATTGTTAAATTAGAATACGTTTTTTAGGGAATATTAAAGCCTTCATCACCGGCAAGAAATCTTTAACAATATGGAGTAGGGAACACCGACTCGTATACTTTCTTCCGAACGTGCAATCGCTTCGAAAGCATATAAGCTAAACTGGATTTAATCTCCGATTCCCGAATTATTTACTTTTCCCGTGAATATAAAGTAATTCCACGCGTCACTAACTCTCCTCATTTTTTTGATTGTAAAGATTTTTAAGCAGGGTAATTTTAACGCGTGCGCGAACTTTAAAGTCTGTAGTTTTATGTTGTAAAAACGGTCTACGTGAGAACCACAATCTGCCAAAAAAATAGGACAGTTTCGTGGCCTCCGGGAGCTAAGCTCTCCAAGAGAGCAGCCTGTAAAGTCGCTAATTTGCTTTGTTCTTTTGAGGAGGAGAAATCTTGCACAGACACCTCCACTAAGAGTGGCAGTTGTGTCGGATTCTTACCGGCTAAAAACCCTCCTCCTGACTAAGGGTTCCATAATTCTATGGTTCTTGCTGATTATAGTTTAAACCACTATCTGCAATGACTCGCAATCCGAGTCTCTTCGGTTACCGGGCTGGTGTGGCTTTACAAACCTCTGGTCTTCACAGCTTTGGTATTTCTGCTCCAAGTGCGAATGTACTCATTGCTTCGCACTCTCTTACATTTCGCAAATAATGTAGGGTTGGTCTCTTAATCATTTTATTATTAAAATAAGAAACTGTCTCTTACCTATGTTTGTAGTAGTGTGATTTTGGACCTGAATCCTATGTGCCCTTTTTGTGCTTCGCCCAATGTGAGGTGCCCTACCTGGGACTTGAATGACTTCTCTCGGCATCCCTTCTTTCTTCCTTGGCAGACTGGATTCTGTTTCTTGTTCCAGGATTGTTCCTGGATGTTATTACCTAGAATTTTTGTCTAGGTTGTTTGTGTTTCCTGCCGTCCACAGCAGGGTCGTTATCTACTGTCCTTAATTTACAGGCTAACATTTCTCTTTTATAGTAATTGTGACGTCACACCCTGAAATCCAGTGACGCCCCTAATCCTAGCGTCGCCGTTTGATATTTGGTTTTGCCACTTGAAAAACACAAAGTTTATAATATTTATAGACTTATTTTGGGAGTTTTGGGGCAATATTAAACTTTTATTTAATATTTCCTTTAATAATAAAACGTATATTCACATAAATACAATGAATAAATCCATTTCTGACGTATTTAAATAGTTGCCAATATGTATTCTTGATTCTAGCACAAAAAAAGAAGGTCGATAATTTTGTTTAAACGTCAAGTTTGTGGCAAAATGATTTTGAAAAATTTTTTTTTGGAAATTTTTGCTCACCCCTTACACCATATTTGACGCTATTATTAAAAGGATACATTAAAAACTATACCGAAGTGTTAAAAACACTTTTTTAAAAAAGAAAAAAAAATATTAAAATTATTTAAATTCTATAAAAATCGAAAACCTTGAAAAGTAAAAATAAAAATGCAAAATTTAATTAAAAAATCAATCAAACATTCATTAATTGTTTAAAATACGTGTTGGAAATAACCTCATTGAAATTCGACATAACAATGGTTCGTCACAAGCACAAGGCAAACATGAGAAATTCGCTTTTTACATCTACCTACATTGTAGATCATCTTTTGACATAATGGCACAAATTCTCTACTTTCATTTAACTCTCTATAAGCTGTAAAGAAATAAGTTTAATGAAACAGAAATCTTTTGATACGGCTGTTTCAACGAGAGAAAAATAGATGCAGAGTTTGCGTTTGGGGAATGTTTATTTAATAGAAAATAATTAAAGAATTCTTATTTCGCTCATATATTATACAAAATTGTATACAAGCTTTAATCTCAGATATATTATGTGTAATGTTCATTAATTATACCATAGGTCGATTTGTCTATTGCTATATAATGTAAAATGATGCTACTTCATGCATCACACTTAACCCCATTGAAAATCTATGGAAAGGAATAGTATGTCTCATTTGTACATATGTATATATATATATATATATATATATATATATATATATATATATATATATATATATATATATATATATATATATATATATATATTTGTTTTTGATTTTCTTGGGTGTAAAATCTGTTTTATTAATGAAACAGCATATGTTTTATTTGTTAAGCATATCTATTGACGTTTCGGTCACACTTGACGTTCTTCAGAATGATTTTTTATAACTATAACAGAAAAATTTTTTTTGCTCTATTATAACATAAAATTAATAAGTTAAATTTAAAACATACCTTATATAAGTTTTTACCGAGGAACACAACATAGACTACATATTGTAAACACATGGTTCACTTTTTAACAAGATACTACAAAAACCTTGCTTTTTGTGTCGCATCTTTATTTAAACTGAATTTTATTTTATGGGTTTCGGTGGTCAAGGGTTTGGATTTTTTTTGCCTGACTATTATTTTGTTCTTATTTTTGAAGTGATTTATTTTTGAATTCATTTTGTGTATATTTAATTTATTTGGGGGGTTATTTTAGGATGTTGTAATATATTTTACTTAGGTGTTTTGTATCAGCTTTTGTATTTATAGATTTCTTATTTTTTTGAATTGCGATCATTTCATAAAATTCACGTTTTTTTTAATTGTTTTTTATTTTGAAAATTTTTCATTTTCAAAATCAAAAGTGTGTTGTTTTTCTGTAATGTGGTTTGTCAATGCGGTCTTATTATGTTTGTCGTATTTGTGTCCATTAATCCTGTTTTTAAGATGTTGACTGGTTTGGCCGATGTAAACTCCGTCACAATTTTTACATGGGATCTCATATACTACGTGTGTTTTTTTTTTCTTTAGGTATTTTGCATTTTAAGTTACTAAAATTTTTTTTAATAGATTGTGTTAATGTGTGTGTTAAAAAATATACAAATAGACAAATCCAAGAAAAAAAAGAACATATATATATATATATATATATATATATATATATATATATATATATATATATATATATATATATATATATGTGTGTGTGTTTGTGTGTGTGTTATATCGTAGGTTTTCACGGATGATGGAATGAATGATTTGGTTATTCCGGGTTTCAATCCGTTCGTTCAAATAATCGGTTTCACGACGTTTCACCAAAATCTCAAGTGCGGTTCGTCTCGTTACTCACTGAGAACTGATGGTGGACTCTAATGAACTTTGAGTTTTGTTTAGCTGGCTCGCTTTCTGATTGGACGTGCGGATTCGCAGGTTCCTCCCCTCTGGCGGCTCTAATTTGCGCTTCGTGGAAAATTTTTTGGGTGTTTCGTCCCGGTGCCAGTCGTAGGGACTCATCAGTGGGATTCCGACTGACACCTTCCCAGATACCCGTCGTCGTACTTATTTATGTTCGGATCTCTTATTTGAAGTTAAATCTGACCGAAGGATGGCGGTAAGATGTTGAATAATACGCCTTTAGACCAGACAACTTCTTCGTTCTTTAAGATTTCTCATAAGTCCTGATCTTGAACGAACGCCGAACGTTGGATGCCCAGGAACTGCGGGGACTAACACCCCGAATTACGTATTATTCAACGTCGTCTTTGTTACATCTGTCGTGAGCTCAGCATTAGCTTAATGCCTTTCCATGCAGGGATCATATATTTTAAACTTCATCAGGGCCGTCGGGTACCCTTCACCCCTATCATTTAAGTTACTTTTCGGATATCCTATAAGGGCCGTCAGGAAGCGCTTCACCCTTATCATTTAATTTGCTCCCGTGAATCCCATCAGGGCCGTCCGCGTAATGCGTCATCCCTGTCATTTACGTCTCTGCGTATAGAGGCCGATCAGCATCCCGTTTCCCCCATCACCCAGTTGAAACCGAGAGTCTTATCAAGGCAGATTCACACTTTTATCCCCCCATCACACAGTGATACCGAAAGTACTTATCAGGCCCGATCCGGTAGTACCATCCCCCATCACACGAATATCGAGATTCTATGACCCGCTGCAATCATCCCCACCAGGGATGCCATGTCGCAGTTAGACCAGCCCCCTGGCGGCTCGAATTTGCGCTTTGTGAAAAAATTTTTGGGTGTTTCGTCCCGGCCAGTCGTAGGACTCGTCAGTGGGATTCCGACTGACACCTTCCCAGACACCCGTCGTCGTACTTATTTATGTTTGGATCTCTTATTTGAAGTTAAATCTGACCGGAAGGATGGCGGTAAGATGTTGAATAATACGACAATATATATATATATATATATATATATATATATATATATATATATATATATATATATATATATATATGTATATATATATATATAACCTAAACAATATAATTTTTATACAGACAAGATTTATATGCCGCAAAAAAATTCCAATATGCAGAAGCAAAGATTACAGAATTTTACAGACGCGATAGGTTTGATAGTACCTTTGAAGTTGAAGGGTTGAAAAATTGTAAAACTAGAAAGAATACCACGATACCACTGATAATAATCATTCAAATTAAAAAAGAATACCAGAAGATATGGTTCTCCATTGACGCATCTGTGAGATGAAATAATCTGTAGCCGCAAAACAAAATTTTGTTAATAACTTGTAAAAGTAAGGAATAGAAAATCGGTTGAGTTGTGACAAACTAGCGTGTGAAACTTGAAGTTTACCTACTGACTTGTATAGTAATATTTTTTCCAGAAAATTTCCCAAAGAAAAAAAATTGATACAATAAAGTTAATTAGCGCTAAATTTTCTTAGAAATCGCCACGCCGCTTTTCCTAACCTCACTTAAATTCGAATTAATCCAGAATTAGAACGCTTCCTCTACCCATTCTTTGTTTTCATTCGTTTTCCTATAACTGTGGAATCTTTCAACAATTACACGCTATAGATTTAATTGACTATTACCGATAAATTAATTTAAATATAACTGATCCGAAGAGATAGCATTACACTTTGCGATCGCGAAAGTGAAATTAAAGTAAACAAGTTGTAAAACGACTTTTAAAAGTAAATTAATAGCGAATAATTTTTTGCATCATAAATTTATTCATACATTATTACCAAAGAAACTTTAAATTTGTTAACTGGACGGTGTTAATTACACGTAATTTATTGAATTCCTTCAGGTAGATCGTGAAGCGTAACAATTTTTTTGCATTAATCGCCTAATTCACTAATTTTGAATTTGATCTAGATTGACAAGTGCAACAAATAAATCAACCTAGTTTTGAAGCTTAATAATACAAGAATAAAGAAATCATTTTATTTTATTACCGAACCGATGAAAATGGATTTTTTAAAATTTTTGTGTGGAAACTATTACTTTTACCGGTTCTGAGACTTTAATATTTATATTCCTCAATTTTCTTAAACATTTATTTGTTGACATATGTTATATAGGGTGCTACAAGTTCAAGTATAGGGAATTTGGTAACGGTGGCAGATGACTGCCGGACTGGGACTCAACCATAGCAAGCTATAGGAAATCCTGAAACAAAATTAGAGAGAAAAGTACTACAAATGAGCAGAAACCAAGTAATGCACAGATATAATGGCCTGAATAAAATGAATCTTTACAACGAAGACTTCAGCTGCAGGCTGTGTGGTCAGGTCGACGAAATGGTAAAGCACATTATATGCTAATGAGAGTAATTATTAAATCCGAAAAGACAACATATCTTTGTGTCAACAAATTTGGATCGGAATAAAATACTTACTCATTCCTTGGCTTATCTGTTCAAATTGGCTCAGGAGATTAAGTTAACAAAATGGTTGTAAGTCAAGGGTAAGCACAATTCAGGACGGACAAATGAGAAAAAACGGTAACAGATAGGAAGTTGGTAAAATTGAGCCAAATTTGCATAAGTCGATGCTAAATTAAATACCGTTGACACTTCGACTACTTCCAAAGATGTCACTTAAAATCCACTTATTAAAAATATCAGAAAGTTTTAAGTCAATCAGTTTTTTTTTGTCAAAAATAGTAAATAAATGTAAAAATGCCAAAAAAAGCAACAGCACGGGGGGATTCTCAGGCGGTCACCCATCTAATTACTAACCACACCCGATGTAAGTTCACTTTAGTGATCGGACGAGAACTGGTACATCTACGTGGTACGGTCGTTGCCGTTAAAAATTAAAAACATTTTTGGAAAAAAGAGGGAACATATTTAAAATATCAAATGTCTATATGAATAAAGGATTTTTAAAGTATTGGAGCTAAAAATTTTAAGTTAGATCGGCTTTTTATTTGTCAAATTAAATAAATAAGTTAAAACAATGCCAAAGATAGCAACAGCAGGCGGTATTGCCAAGCGGTCACCTATCCAAGTATTAACCACGCCCGACGTAGGTTCACTTCAATGATCGGACGAGAATTGGTACTTTACATGATATAGCTGTAAAAATTAAAGACATTTTTGGAGAAATAAGGAGACATACTAAAAATATCAAATGTATATATGAATAAAAGATTTTTAAACTATCGTAACAGAGTGTTTTAAGTCAATCAGTTTTTTTGTCAACAATAATAATGCTCTATGAACCACGTTGTGAGTCTTATATCACAATGTGATTAAAAGTTATCGAGAATGCTTTTTTATCAGTATAAGAGACTGTGATCGGTCGATTTTTAACAAATACTTGGATATCTTTTGTTCAGAAGGAGTCATCAATTAATAATATATATTATATATTATATATTACATATTATATATTATACACTATATCATATATATATATATATATATATATATATATATATATATATATATATATATATCTGTTATATCGTAGATTTTCACGGATGGTAGAATGAATAGTTTGGTTATTCCGGGTTTCAATCCGTTCGTTCAAAAAATCGTTTTCACGACGTTTCGCCAAAATCTCATTTGGCAATTTCAAGTGCTCAGTACAGTACTAATATAAGCTGCTTAAAGGATATACCTTTCCGATGCTCAAGTGCGCTAGCCTATTCTGGTCTGACGAGAACTAACAAGTTCGAAACCGGTCTACAGATGGCGGTGCACTACCATAGGAAAGGCTTCCACCCTTTCCTGGTATTCTTGCGATCTGAGATTGTGCCTTTTCTCTAACTGTGTTAGAACAGAGTACGTTTTTCCTTATAGTATAAGTTTCTCTTTTATAATTGTATAGAATTTTTATTGTTCGTAGGTGGTCGCATGTGCTGAACTCCTTCCTAGATCCAGGCTGTTCTCGTATTTGGTAGCCATCGAATTTGGGGGTCAGTTTATTTGTTAGCATTTTTACATATATATATATATATATATATATATATATATATATATATATATATATATATAAAGAAATATATGAATTATCAAAAATTGCAGATAAAGGAAATGATAGAAATTAAAAAAGATAAAAACACTGTTAACGACATAACGGATATAGAAAATTTACACTGGCCCTATTTAAAGAAAAATATTAAGTATTCGATCCTGTTAATAAATCAAAAATTGAATATCCCCTTAAACATAAAATTAAATGTATGCTTTCTTTCATTTTTTTTGGACCATATAAAAAATAAAACACATTCGCATTCCATGTATCCTAAGTATCTAAATAGATGATAAAAAAATTTCATTTCATTATTAATAAATAAGCAAAATGTCAAGGTATGTAGTAGTAAAATTGAATACTTTTTTAGAAATTTGATTAGTTTTTTAAAGTATTTGTTTGTTTTTTTAAATTGTAAATATGTTTGTGTATGAATGTTTTTAATTATATAAAAAATATTTTTAAGAAAGACCAATAATTTAAAAAAAAATTTTTTTTTTGAAGATGCCTTAAGTAAAGGACGAAACATCAAATTGTTTTTGATTTTTTATTAAATAAAGAATTTAAACCCAAGAAAAGATAAAATAAAAAGAAAATTATATATTAAGCCTTTATTATTAATTGCAAGGCAGAGTTTTCGTTGTATTTGCTTATGTCATTTAAAAACGAACGCATACTGAGACTGTAAGTGGGCAACCAGAGCCCTGCATGCATGATAGTGTATGCAGAAAAGTGACTAGACGCTATTTCTTTATATCGCAAAAAAGTAATAAAAAGCAATTGTTTCGCCTTACGATTCGGTTTCATCTTTTAAGAGACGAATTTTTAAATGCTGCCGGTAAAATTCAAAAATATTTGTTCAACCTAAAGTTATGAGCATCGGAAAATCGCAAAAATGTCAATTTTCGGGAGCTTAATCTCAATTATCTCAGAAAATAGAAATTTTTTGTTTAAAATGATCTAAATAATAAGAAAATGTATTTCTTTTCACAAAAAAAAACAATTTTTAAATTTTCTGGAAACTACTTCTTAATAACAATTTTTTTCCCAAGAAAAAAATTCATTTTTGTGAGGTCAAAATGAGTTAAAAAACGTTGGTGGGTTCATCTAAATACATTTGGCCTTTGGGACTATAAATGTGTTGCTCTAATTTTGTCGGATATTGTATATTTTGTATTAAGGTTTGACTCTGAAGGATTAAAATTTGATATTCTTTAGTATATTACAACTATACGCACCATCTCAATTTTTACAATATCTAAATGTAAAAATAAACAACCATTGAGAGAACAAAGCGTAGGAGTGGCACCCACACACGTCCATACGCCCGATATGGAAAATATATGGGTTCCTTTGTATGGGGCAATTTACCATACTTATTTGCAGTACTTTATTATGTTTACCTGACTATTTACCATCGGTTCAATAAAGAAAAGTTTTTTAAGTACAGGTCAAAGAAAGCAGGAATGAATTTAAAATTATTGCTTCTTTGAAAAGCGTCCCAATTAAAGAAAGTAAGTTTTCACACTTTTATATAAAGTCTGCCTTCATATATTATCATTGAGATAGTATTATATGAAATAATAATACGAGAAATATTTTTTACATATTTAGAATCACTATAGGAAGTTCTCCAGCCGATGCTTTGGGAATTTCGAGTTAATCTTGAACGAAGGGAATGATTTTTATCCAGCTTTTATTACTGGTTAAGTATTTATCCAAGAAAGAATTTAGTACCTCGACAAGATGTACGAAATATACGTGTACAAAGTTTGATGTAACAACTGTTTCTTTAAAAATGTCATTTGTAACAGTTCTAGAGCTATTTAACCCACATTTTAAGCAGCGGGTGCTAACACTTGGTTCTTCTTCAACTCCTTCCAAAAATTTCTTCTTTTTTTTAGACTGTTCGAGTTGTTAGAATACGACCCCTACCTTCAAATGTTTTCTCAAAGCTCAAGCATTTTCCGGACTCCCTGTATAATGTAAAAATATTAAAATATGTTAAGAATTGCATCACACTTCGATACAATAATTTCACAAGACTCATTTCCCGTAGGAAACCAATTTATAAAATCCAAAATACCGTTTGAATATTTCATGGCAAAATATATATAGTTTTTCTTGTACCTCTCGTATCTATACGTGTGTAATTGATCACTTTATTATATCATTAAAAACATAAACATTAAAGTTATAACTATATCTTCATTAGCACTACATAAAATATCCATGTTAAAACTCATTTAAAATCGACGAGTAATAATTTATTTAGTAATGTAAAGCATTATAAAATATAAACGAATCGAATTTAAGTTATAAGTAAAAGTTACTTTCGGAAATTGTTTAATTAATGTATTTTGGCGATAGAAATCGCTGTTGAAAAGATTCCAGACTTTGATCTAGTGACAATTTGTGTTTTATATTTAAGATGGTAATATACAGGTTGTTTTAGACATTAGCAATATGGCGGGTGATTACCAGTAAAATTTTCGAGGAAAAAATTCACCCAAAAAATCTTCTTCATATTCAAACATTTTATAGATTTACTGTGGAACAGTGTATGACACAGCGTTTCCGTTAATAATTAGACATTTTTGAAAAAATAAGGAAAATTAAAATTACTGAAATCGAAAGCCTTGAATGGGATCAGTTTGTTTAGTCATTTTTGGAAAAAATGGAAAATAGAAAAATATTAACTTATGACCTGTATATGGATGAAGGATTTTTATAATAAGTATCGTATTCCGATCTCCAATCTCCATATATGGTTCTACAAATTTTCTTCCAGTTCTCTCTCTGGTGTCTCTATATACCCCCTCCCTCTAACTTTTTCTTGGTCTCCTTGGTTTTCCCTTTCCCTTGATTCCAGTTTAGTATGCGTTTTGGCATGTACAGGATGAGTCAACGATTGGATGAAGTAGGTTTGTGCCTTTTCGGTGAAATTAACAAAGAAACTATATTTATTGTTTGAAACAGTTTATTTTTACGCAGATTTTAAAAATATTTAGGACTCTACAGGGTGAGCCAAAAAACTAGGACAGCATAAAGTTGTATTTTTTAAATAGAACACTCTATATACGAATCGTATTTTCGATTTAGCTTATAATTTTAAATCTTTTTTTATTAAGGGTTGACTATAACAAAACGTTATAGTTTCTGAGATAATTAAGTTTAAAGAAAAAAAGTCACATTTTCAAGCATCAATTCAATCCTAAATAACGTTTTCAATTTTGTGACAAATATATTCAAATTTGGAATTTAGCAAGGCCAAGGACAAGTTAACATAATTTTTACCTAATATTTGCAATAAAAGCTACATCGGCTCAAATTTGAACAAGTTTAAATGAATAAAAATCTTTTTTTTTAAATGTTACACCCTGTATATTTTCATGTTATTTAATAGAGTAATAAAAACCCTAAAAGTTTTGTTCAATATATTCTATACCTATTTATAATAGTTTTTGAGATATTTCAGTTTTTCTTATTTTCCATACTTTTTTACAGAAATAGTCTTCATTATCATAGTAGCCATGGCAAAAACAATGTAAAAGAACATTTTTCTGTGTGTCAAATTTATAACCACAATCGCTTCTTTTGGTTTTTATGTAGTGTAGTTTGGTTTTTTTTTGCATTCATCTTATACTGTAAAATGAATTTTCCAAAGAATGAGTTAATAGATATGATTTATACAATAGGAGAGGCTCAAAAAAATTGCCTTCTTGCCCAAAGAATTTACAAAATGAAGTATCCTGATCGACGCCAGCCTAATACCCATACTTTTCAAAACTTAATGCAAAGATTTGATTCTTCTGGTACTGTCGATTATCCAAAACGTAAAGTGGTCAACAAACCAGTAACTAATGAAGAAAAAGAACTACAAGTATTGTTAAATGTTCAGGAAAATCCTTATATTGGTAGCCGTCAGTTAGCAGCATTATGTGAAACATCACAATCCACCGCTAATCGTACTACCAAGAAATATAGGTATCATCCATATCACATGGAATTACACCAAGAATTGCATGGACAGGATTTTGAAAGTCGTGTAAACTTTTGTCGTACAATAAATGCGGAGATTCAATTAAATCCAAATTTATTATGCAAGGTAATGTTTAGTGATGAAGCTACTTTTAGAAGTAACGGTGCCGTAAATAGACGCAACATGCATTATTATGCCACAGAAAACCCATTTTGGATTAGAGAGGTGCAACATCAAAACCACTGATCATTAAATGTTTGGTGTGGTATTCATCATAATCGAATTATTGGACCCCACTTTTTTAATGAACCACTAAATGGTCATAGTTACCTGAACTTTCTACAAGAAGAACTACCCCAACTGCTTCAAGGTCTCGATAGGGATGAGCTCAACAGTATGTGGTTCCAGCACGATGGTGCGCCTCCGCATTACCATCGTGAAGTTCGTGCGACCAACGATATCCGCAAAAATGGATTGGACGTGGGGGTTTCATTGAGTGGCCACCAAGGTCTTGCGACATCACCCCATTAGATTTCTTCCTATGGGGTTATATTAAAAATAAAGTGTATGTTAATCCACCAACAACAGTGGAAGATATGCGAAACAGGATTAGGGATACCTGTAGAACAATAAAGCCACTAATTTTGTCCAAGGTCCGAGAAAATCTGCAAAAAAGACTAAATTTGTGCATTGCATAAGAGGATCGTTTATTCGAACACTTATTAAAAAGAAATAATTAATCTCAGTATTTAATAGGTAATTTTTTTGTTTCAATTTAGTATAAAAGTAAATATGTATTTGCCTTGTCGTTATTGTTGTGTTAATTTTTTCACATTATGTTTAATTAAACTATTGCCGTTGTAATATAACGAATAATGTATTTCATCATATTTAACCACATTCTGTTTGTTTCTGTAGTTTCTTTTTATTATTTTACATGGCTACTATGATAATGAAGACTATTTCTGTAAAAAAGTATGGAAAATAAGAGAAACTGAAATATCTCAAAAACTATTATAAATAGGTATAGGATATATTGAACAAAACTTTTAGGGTTTTTATTACTCTATTAAATAACATGAAAATATACAGGGTGTACCATTAAAAAAAAAGATATTTATTCATTTAAACTTGTTCAAATTTGAGCCGATGTGTTCAACACCCTGTAGCGTTTATTGCAAATATTAGGTAAAAATTATGTTAACTTGTCCTTGGCCTTGTTAAATTCCAAATTTGAATATATTTGTCACAAAATTGAAAACGTTATTTAGGATTGAATTGATGCTTGAAAATGTGACTTTTTTTCTTTAAACTTAATTATCTCAGAAACTATAAAGTTTTGTTATAGTAAACCCTTAATAAAAAAGATTTAAAATTATAAGCTAAATCGAAAATACGATTCGTATATAGGATGTTCTATTTAAAAAAATACAACTTTATGCTGTCCTAGTTTTTTGGCTCACCCT
Organism: Diaprepes abbreviatus; assembly: GCA_034092305.1. Taxonomy (NCBI): domain Eukaryota; kingdom Metazoa; phylum Arthropoda; class Insecta; order Coleoptera; family Curculionidae; genus Diaprepes; species Diaprepes abbreviatus. The sequence goes on from JASJET010000054.1 coordinate 14,436,729, forward strand.
GTAGAGTCCTAAATATTTTTAAAATCTGCGTAAAAATAAACTGTATCAAACAATAAATATAGTTTCTTTGTTAATTTCACCGAAAAGGCACAAACTTACTTCATCCAATCGTTGACTCACCCTGTACATGATTATACCAAATTGGTTGTTTGTTCTTTATTTCGTCGGTTATTGTGGGAACTGATTCTCCTGACAACACAAAATCCCGGGCACTCTATATGCGAGCAATGAGTCATTGAAAGAAATTATGAACTTTAGGTATAGTTTAATACATCACTAAATTTAAGAGATAAAAACTTAAGTAGTATTCTACCGAGCGCCGCTACTGATGGTGACATTTTACCTAAATTAAATTACCCGTATTATTCAATTGTCTAGTCGCTTGAAAAATAATAGCATTTATCCGGATTATATTGATTTATGTCACCCAACAAAATATCAATGAATTGCATTAGCCATAATTTATGTTTTAACAATAGATTTAGCACAAAGGAGTAACCGAGTAACGATTGTGTGCTGGCGACTAGGAATTTCATAATAATAATAATAGTAATAACAATAAGCCTTTGTCAACAAACACCAAAAGCACGTACCAAATCATAGTTTTCAGAATCCCATTCAAGGCGGAACAATTTGTATTGTTTCAAATTTTAATAGACACAGTTACAGGTATTTAAAATAAAATGAGCTACTGGAATGTTAATTAAAAAAACACTTATTTATTCATAAATTGCGAAAAACTTTGGTATATTTAATCAACGTATTTTCATCGCAGTAAAGCCACTGACTTATTTTCTAGAAGAAATCCTTTTTAATCGACTTCTGAAAGGAGGTTCTCAATTCGTCGACTATGTATTTTTTTTATGTACGGGTGAGTCAACGATTGGATGAAGTAAGTTTGTGCCTTTTCGGTGAAATTCACAAAGAAACTATATTTATTGTTTGATACAGTTTATTTTTATGCAGATTTTAAAAATATTTAGGACTCTACAGGGTGAGCCAAAAAACTAGGACAGCATAAAGTTGTATTTTTTTAAATAGAACACCCTATATACGAATCGTATTTTCGATTTAGCTTATAATTTTAAATATTTTTTATTAAGGGTTTACTATAACAAAACTTTATAGTTTCTGAGATAATTAAGTTTAAAAAAAAGTCACATTTTCAAGCATCAATTCAATCCTAAATAACGTTTTCAATTTTGTGACAAATATATTCAAATTTGGAATTTAGCAAGGCCAAGGACAAGTTAACATAATTTTTACCTAATATTTGCAATAAAAGCTACAAGGTGTTGAACACATCGGCTCAAATTTGAACAAGTTTAAATGAATAAATATCTTTTTTTTTAAATGGTACACCCTGTATATTTTCATGTTATTTAATAGAGTAATAAAAACTCTAAAAGTTTTGTTCAATATATCCTATACCTATTTATAATAGTTTTTGAGATATTTCAGTTTTTCTTATTTTCCATACTTTTTTACAGAAATAGTCTTCATTATCATAGTAGCCATGGCAAAAACAATGTAAAAGAACATTTTTCTGTGTGTCAAATTTATAACCACAATAGCTTCTTTTGGTTTTTATGTAGTGTAGTTTGGTTTTTTTTGCATTCATCTTATATTGTAAAATGAATTGATGCTTGAAAATGTGACTTTTTTTCTTTAAACTTAATTATCTCAGAAACTATAAAGTTTTGTTATAGTAAACCCTTAATAAAAAAGAATTAAAATTATAAGCTAAATCGAAAATACGATTCGTATATAGGGTGTTCTATTTAAAAAAATACAACTTTATGCTGTCCTAGTTTTTTGGCTCACCCTGTAGAGTCCTAAATATTTTTAAAATCTGCGTAAAAATAAACTGTATCAAACAATAAATATAGTTTCTTTGTTAATTTCACCGAAAAGGCACAAACGTACTTCATCCAATCGTTGACTCACCCTGTACAACGATTACTCCGGAATAGCGGCACCGATTTAAATGAAATTTTTTACGTTATGTTCAGGAAGTTGCTGCGGTGGTCTCATATTTTTTTGGATGAAATTGGTGCAGTAAAATCGTAAATGGCGCTGACAATATGGCTGCCAAAAAAATAATTATGTCCGATTTGCTCCAAAATTGGTATGAGGGAATTTTCAGAGTAGTGCAAAACTAATCTGAAATTATTTTTAAAAAATCCGATATGGCGGATCCAATATGGCGAACAAGAAAATTTAATTGTGTTCGATATTCTCCAAAATTGGTGTGAGGGAGTTTTCGGGGTCACACTAACTAATCCAAATTATTTCTAAAAAAAATCAATATAGCGGATTCAATATGGCGGAATCAATTTGTCCGCCATTGTTTTTAGTGGCAGTGTTTCTTCAGTTTTATGAAATAATGTTGTTCTTGTTTCTTTGCAATCAAGTTTTAATATTCTGGTTTTATAATAACATTGTTGTTTACAGTAAAAAATATAATAACAATTAAGTGCTTACAATTGGAAATATAGAGAAACATTAAAATTAACTTTTATGTGTCTAATCTTTGTTATAATTATTATTGTCAAAATTTTGCATTTGTTTCTTATAAATTGGCCATGGCCTACTGTTACAAATAAAATAAATTATTGAAAATATCGAATTATTTTTGTTTTCTCCGATTTTCTCCAAAATTGGTACGGGGGAGTTTTCGGGATCGCACATAACAAATCTAAAATTATTTTTAAAAAATTCAATATGGCGGATCCAATATGGTGGATGAAAACATTAATTTTGTTCGATTTTCTCCAAAATTACAATGGGGGAGTTTTCGGGGTCGCACATAACAAATCTGAAATTATTTTTAAAGAATTCAGTATGGTGTATCCAATATGGTGGATAAAAAATTAATATTGTCCAATTTTGTTCAAAATTGATATGAGGCAGTGACATTATTTTAAAAAAAATAAATATGGCGAATCTAAGATGGCGGATTAGAGATTCTACATCTCTCGATTTGGTCTAAAATTAGTATCGGGTGATTTTTGTTAGTGTTAATTACGAATTTAAAATATTTTTTGAAAAACTCAATCTGGCAGATTCAATATGGCGTTCTAAAAATTTTGCATTTTTCGATTTTCTCCAAAACTGATATAGGGGGTTTTTGAGGGCATAAAAGATTAATTTAATAGTATTTTTTCAGGATTAGGCGAATATAATATTGCGGACTAAAAATTTTACATTTTTCGATTTTATTCAAAAGTAAGACTGAATCGTATTTGAGGATGTAAGTAGCGAATATAAAATTATTTTAAGAAAATCTAATATATCAAACGCAATATGACGGTCTAGAAATTTAAAATTTTTGGATTTCATCCAAAATTGGTACTAGAGGACTTTGAAGGGTTTAGATTTAGATTTAGATTAGATTAAGACGTTGAAATTATTCTTTTGAAATTCAGTATGGCGGATCCAATATGGTGGGTTGAAAATTTTAATTTATTCGCATTTTTTTAGATTTGATATTAGGGGTTTTCGGGGTCATGTATTGCGAATATGAAGTTAATTTTTACAACTATTAGGTTGATAAAATACAATATGAGGGACTGAAAATTTTACATTATCCGATTTTGTCTAAAATTAATATTGCGGGATTCTTGTGGCGTATAAAAACTCAATATGCAGTATAAAATATATCGGACTAAGAAATTTACGTCTCAAGTTCTTTAAATATCGATATTTTTGGTTTTGGGACCTATATTACGAATCTAAAAATAATTTAGAATTTAAGATAGTGAATTTACTATGACAGACTAAATATTTGTTTGATATGTATTTGGACAACTTTAAGAATCAAAGAATTTTTAGTGGTTCATTTTAGGGTGGTTTAAAACTTTGGATAAATAGGTACTTTTTGGCCACCTTGGAGTCATTGCGAAGTACACTAATATCGATTAGTACTCGGTTCAAATAATTTATGGATATCATAATGAATCCAATAGTAAAAATAGGAACATAAAATTAATTTAAAAAAATTGAACCGACTTATAAAAGTGTGCTAAAAAGTGAACAATAACTATAAATTTTTATATGAAATTGAAATTTTTGAAGTTGGCGCCAAATTATTTCTAAATGAAACAAATAACTACTAATATATATAAATTATAGTAAGAAAGCAATTACAGATAAAGTATTTCTAATCTGTTTATGCGAATCACATTTTGTCATGTATTAGTTTGGCGCTGACTTTAAAAAGTTCAATTTCATATAAAAATTTATAGTTATTTTTCACTTTTTAGAGCACTTTTAGAAGTCAGTTCAATTTTTTTTATAAAAATTTATTTATAAATTAATTGCATCTTTTAGAATATTTGAATGCTAATAAAATAAATATCTTAGCGCTGTCAAATATCTAGACAAGTACGACTCTCCCAAAAATGCTCGAAATTTGAAACGTTCAATAAATAATTCTTAAATAAAAAGGAATGCTCACATTAACTCTGTCAATTAGCGACAGGAAACGGAATTAAGATTAATTGTTACGTCGCTAATTGCCCAACCAATTTTCTCTGCGAACTAAAACAATTATTTTTAAAATAAAATAATGATTCAAGGTCATTGTATAATCACGCCGGTAATTTTGTTGAAGTGTAGCTCCGTTTAGGAGCATTTTTCTTTTCTACTTGATTGCCATACCTTGGTACCGGGGCTTGTGTCGAAAAATTAGTGATTTGATTTTATTCGCGATCGAAATATTCGGAGATAATAGAGGTCCGCATTTTTCTAAGCAAGAACAAAAAAATATTTGCAAATATTTCAATTAAAATTAATTTTATCATCCATTTGCCATATGTCATGAATGCAAATCAATTCCTGATTTTGCATACATTTTTGGAATTAGGTATAAAAACGTAGATACCGAAAATGTGATTTTAATTTCTGAGGGGAACCACAGTGGTCAAAAACGGATTTACTCTCGTTACCCCGACTTAATTCAAGACACATTAACCGTTACAATTTTAGCCCTGCGAATGACGATTTAAGTGAATCTTTTCTGTCAGATCGTTACGTATACGTTATTAACAACAAAGAAATATTAATATTCCTCATTTTCATAGATGATATTAATATTTCTAAGCCTATAAGTCCGCAAACTTTTCTCTTCGCGGACGATCTTCTTAAAGTGCCTATCCTCTTTGGATGTTGGCTATCACATTGGTCCATATTACTTTATTCACTGCTGCTCTGAACAGACCTGTTGATGTCATTCCAGTCCATGTTCGTAGGTTGCGCAGCCATGATATTCGTCTTCGTCCAGCTGATCTCTGGCCTTCTATCTTCCCCTGTAGGATAAGTTGGAGCAGGTGATATTTCTCATTCCGCATGATATGTCCAAAGTACTCCAATTTTCTGCGTTTGACATTTGTAAGGTATTCCATTTCTCCACCGATACGTTGTAAAATGTTTTCGTTTGATACGTGGTGTATCCAAGGAACCCTAAGCATGCGAGTAGTGAACATAACCCGATTCTCTCAATCCCCCCACTCCTCGACCTTGACCTTGACCTTGCTTCACCCCTCTTTGGCCCCGCCCACATGTCCTTGTCATTGACCTTGAAAGTGCACGTGTGCTTTGGCCTTGGCCTTGTGTTCAAGGTTGTGTGTGACCTTGACCTTGACCTTGGTCGAGACGACCTTGACTTTGTTGAAGGTCATCTTGGGTGTGTGACCTTGAAGATATGTTACGTGGTTGGGGGTGACCTTGAATGGTTTTATATAGAGTATGGGGCAGTTTCATTCATCAGTTGGCTCTGACTTGTATAGGTAGTACATGTGTTAATATTTGACAAATCATGGCATATGTTTGTGAAAATTGCGGTTCTAAGTTTACTAAGAGTTATAATATGAGACGTCATAAAAGAGAATCGTGTGCGGCGAGATTTAATGAAGTGCCTGGAGGAAAACGGCTCCGAATTGAAGAGTATACATCGACGATTCCGGTAATTAATTGCGCTACATGTAATGTAGATGTTCCAATAAATCATATGTCAGCGCATAAACGAACACAACAACATAAAAATAATTCATGTTTGCCGGTATGTCATGGTGTGCAACTCGTTGAATGTGCCTTCAAAAGGAGAATTGCAACCTATCGGGTTAGCAGTGATATGGAGCATTCCGATTACGTAATGTTCTTTGCAGACATTAAATCCAAGGTGGTGGAACTTGTTAATAATTTATTGCGTGTGCATCATGCTTTAAAAGTTAACATGACAGCTGTTGGCGAGTACATGCTTCCATCACAAGAAATATTCAGTGAAAAATCCTTCAACACTGCTAATCAAATAATTAGTGTAGAAAGTGATTTGGATGCCGTTTACCATTCTTTCACCGAATCAATAAAAACGCAGGCGACAGAGTTCCAGGAGAAAGATTCAGGTATGGAAAAATCAAAACCCGATATATTAAACTGATTTTTATATATTATTTTTCTCGTTATAGGATGGGCTCTTGTGCGAATTTTATACTTGGAAGTTGGTATCAACAAGTATATGCCTATGGGTGGCTCATCATACATCAAGTTGCCGTGTTCTATTGAAAAGAAAGGAGCTGTCGTCAATGTGATTAACCAGGACGAATTTTGCTTTGCGTGGGCTGTAACATCAGCATTGTTTCCTCCAACAGCAGAGCCTTCACAGAAGACATCCTACCCCCATTTTTCTAGAGTGCTAAATGTAACAGGTATGGATTTTCCAGTAAAATTACGTGACATTAAAAAATTTGAGGAAATGAACAACATATCAATTAACGTATACGGTCTGGAATCTAAATATGAAAATAATGAAATAATACATGAAGTTATTGGTCCACTGAGGTATGCGTCAAAAAAGTTGGATAGGCATGTAAATTTATTGTTAATTACAAAAGACTGTAGTAGTAAAGATGGCGGTGAACATTTTTGTGATACGACTTGTTCAAAGAGTCATTATTGTTGGATTCGGGATTTATCACGTTTAGTTTCAAGTCAAATTAGTTGTCAACAACATAAAATATATTTCTGTGATGGTTGCCTCATTTATTTTAGTACACCGTCAGCTTTAACTTTACATCAAAGCTACGATTGTAACCACATTTTCACGCAAACACCCTCAGTGGATTTAAAAATCGATAAATTTGGAAAGAGTGTGCCGGAAAATATTTTAAAATTCGAGGGTATAGAAAAGCAAATGCGCGTTCCATTCGTGGTTTATGCAGATTTCGAATCTGTTTTAAAACCCGTTGAAACGGTACAACCAAACCCACAAAATTCTTACACTGTAAAAAGTTTTAAACATGAACCATATTCTTTTGCTTATTTAATTAAATGCTCTTTTGACGACTCACTTTCGAAATTTGAGCTATTTCGGGGGAATAATGCAGCTCAAGTCTTTGTGGATCGTATCGAGTGTGATTTAAGGGCTCTATACAACACATATTTAAAAGACATTAAGCCTATGAAACCGTTAACGCCTGAAGAAAAAAGGGAGTTTAATGATGCTAAAATATGTGGTATATGTGAAGGCCCTTTTGAAGAGGGTGAGATTAAAGTACGAGACCACTGTCACATAACTGGTGCAAAAAGATTTGGTGCTGCACATTCCGTTTGTAATTTAAATTATAAATTACCCTCTTTTATCCCTATCATATTTCATAACTTAAGCGGCTACGACAGCCATTTATTTATAAAAGAGTTATGTAAATATGGGGATAAAATTGGTGTTTTGGCTCAAAGTAAGGAAAAGTACATATCATTTACCAAAAGCATTTATGTGCACGATTATTTTGATAGTAAATGTGGAAAAGTCAAGAGGAAATATTTAAAGTTGCGATTTATTGATAGTTTTAAATTTCTGTCAACGTCTTTGGAAAATTTAGGCAGCGGTTTAAACGACGACGATTTTATTGAAACGCGGAAACATTTTTCAAATATCAACCAATTTAATTTGATGCGTCAAAAGGGTGTTTTTCCCTATAGCTTTATTGACTCTATAGAAAAAATGGAAAATACATGTCTTCCAAGTAAAGATGAATTTTATGATAATTTACGGGAAGAACATATTAGCGATGAAAGCTATAGAAGAGCAAAAGAAGTATGGCGCTTGTTTGGGTGTAAAACTTTGGGGGACTATTCGGACGTGTATTTAAAATCAGATGTGTTGCTATTGTGTGATGTTTTTGAGCAATTTCGGAATAATTGCTTAAAATTCGATAAACTTGATCCAGCACATTACTATACCCTTCCAAGTTTATCATTTGATTGTATGCTACGTATGACTAAGGTAGAGTTAGAGCTCTTAACTGATATAGACATGATACATTTTTTTAAGAAAGGTATACGTGGCGGCATAAGCCAGTGTACAGAAAGGAAGCACATCGCTAATAATATTTTTTTACCAGACTATGACCCAACAAAACCTTCTTCATTTATAACATACCTTGATGCTACAAATCTATATGGTCATAGTATGTCACAAGCATTACCATATGGTGGTTTTCGATGGTTAAGCGAGCGCGAAATTCTGGATTTAAATATTATGGCTGTTGGTGATGATAGTTTACATGGCTACGTTTTGGAAGTGGATGTGCATTATCCGACTGAGTTGCATGATGCACATTCTGATCTTCCATTTCTAGTAGAAAATATCATACCGCCAACAGAAAACGCTAAATTACCGAAATTAATTCCCAATTTACAAGATAAAAAAAAATACATTGTACACTATAGAACTTTAAAACAAGCCATCGCCAACGGCTTAGTGGTAATGCAAACCCATCGAGTATTACAGTTTGAGCAATCAAAATGGCTAAAATCGTATATTGATTTTAATACCAATTTACGTAACAAGGCCACCACAAAATTTGCGAAGGACACTTTTAAATTAAAAAATAACGCGATATTTGGTAAAACTATGGAAAATGTGGAAAATCGAAAGGATATAAAATTAGTAACACATTGGGAGAACAGTGTAGGCAGAAATGGAGCTAGAGCACTAATATCCCGCCCCAATTTCAATAGTAGCTCGATATTTACCGAGAACTTTGTTGCTATACATATGAATAAAGTTAAAATATTGTACAATAAACCAATTTATATCGGTTTTTCCATATTAGATATATCAAAGACTGTAATATACGATTTTTATTATAATTTTATTAAATCCAAGTTTGGCGATGATGCTTCGTTACTTTACACCGATACTGACTCGCTTATATTAAAAGTGTATACGGAAAACTTTTATCAAACTATATCAGAAAACCCCGAAAAATTCGATACATCAAATTACCCCGAAATTAATAATTTCAACATAATTAAAAGTAATTCTGTAGTTGGTAGAATGAAAGATGAGTTTCCTGGTGATCCGATAATAAGTTTTTATGGTACCGGCGCGAAGGCTTATTATGTAAAGTCCATTAATAATGAATTAAAAAAAGCCAAAGGTATCAAAAAATGTGTTATCGAGAAAGACCTTCATCAGGAAGACTACCAAAGAATTGTTGAACGGGGTGGTTTGATATTAAGAAAGATGAAGACATTTAGAAGTGAATTACATAACATTTATACCAACATAATAAATAAAGTAGCACTGTCACATAGCGATGATAAACGTTATGTAATTCCCAGTTCAACCAAAACTCTACCTTGGGGGCATGCAGACATAGATTTTTACAAAACAGACCCGGAAGAAAACTTAGCAAATTTAGTCACCGTGTTGGAATCATTTCTAAGTCAGGACAGCACGTAATCTGGAAAATCCATATTTCATTATTTGTATTGTTTTTATTATTTCTATTAAACATACAACATTAATATGTAACGATAGTATTGTAATTTTTTTTTTTTTTTTTTTTTTTTTTTTTAAATAAAAAACATGTATTCATTGATTGATTGCTTTTTTATTGAACCTTTATTTTAAAATTATAAATATAATGAAGTGTCGACAAATAACAAACTGTAAAAGTTATTGTTGAAAAATTTGTCTAATAGTAAATTAAACGCACAGGTCTACGAGTAAATGTTTAATGTGAAACAGGTTTGCTGACAAGATCCTCCATAGTCTTTTCAATTTTCAACATTCTAGAGTTAAGTTCATCACGCAGTTCGTCTTGCCTAAGTTCATATATTGCAATAACAGTATCATCAATGTATCCTCTAAGTTCTTGACCGGTTTCAATTAATTTCTTGCGTACGTAACCTTCAAGTTGGTTTCTGAATATATCTTTAATAACAATTGTTGAGTCATGTTAAGCTTTCTGCGTATCTTGCACACACTGAGCAAGGTTATTATCAACATAATTTCGTGTGGTCGCATCGTCTCCTTCAAGAGGTTCTGCTAAATAGCACAATCTTTTGCTTCCCATGTCGTAATCTCCATTAGGTGTAAGTTTAAAACCTATTCCTGAAGGACCTCGCATAAAGTTAAAATCCTTAAATTTTCTTTTGCGACCGAACTTATCAATAGTGTTTACTTCTGACATTGTTATGTGAGACTGATTTGAAACCATTAGATTTCACCCTAATATATGGTTCTATTTCATTAATAAACGGACTCTGCAGAAAAATATGGATTGCAAAACGTATTTTAGGTGATGTTTAATAAATACACATACAGATTCATTTTACTATTGTTTTATTGAAAAAAAATTAAAATATAACAAAAGATTGAGTTTACTTTTTATTATTAAAAAAAAATAAAAAAAATAACAAACAAAAAATTAAAAATTAAGAAATAAAATACATGTTAATTTCTTCTGTACAGGTAAGCTTCTTCTATGACCCAATTTCTTCTCTGGATGGCACGTTCATTAATGTCCTTGTTTTTAAAATAACCTTGACAGGACCAAAAAAAAATCCTTGAAAATTACAACCTCGAAAACGACCCTGACATTGACGGGTACTTTGACCTTGGCCTTGGCCTCGCATCTAACAAGTTTAGTACTATATTTATATGCTTCTTTAAAATAACCTTGACAGGGACAAAAAAAAAATCCATGAAAATTACAGCCCTGAAAACGACCCTGGTATTGCCGGTTACGTCGGCCTTGGCCTTGGCCTTGCATCTGACAAGTTTAAATATTATACTTAATGCATCGAACAAAAGGAATAAAGGCGGTGTAGTGGGGGAAATGGGCATAAAAGCAGACTTGCAGGCTCGAGCTCTTCACAGTTCGTCAGAACAGCAAACAGTACAGTGCTAAGAAAAAGTTAATTGTGTGAGTTGGAATATCGAAAATGTCTAGTGTACGGTCTCTTTTAGATGCTCTTGACGTGAGCTGCGGTTCACAGCAAGGCATGCTCGATAACATGAGTGGTTTAGAGGTGCTAAGTCCGGGGGTGTTCGAGAACTGGAATGGCGTGGAGCATGAAGATGCCGAAGACCGAGCCCTCAACGATGGTCGCGACGAGGAGTTGGTTCAGTCGGCAGCGCAATTCCTGGAATGCTGGACGGAGGAGAAAGAGCCAAAAATTAATGTGATTAGTGATGTGGTTGTGCGAAAAGCATCGCGGCCTAGGGAATCTTCTCCGAAAGCGTCGAAACTGCAAAAGCTCTTGACTATGCGGAAGTCGGAAATCGCCGATAAAAAAACATTTTATTCGGCGATTAAAGGTGTGGGACAAGGGAAGAAGAAAAAGTTTAACTTTAAGCGTCCCTCCACCCCTGTTCCATTACCCGACTTCCTAAAAACAGCACCGCAAGAGCCACTGTCAGTAGAAGTGGAAGTCATAGAAGGCCCCGATGGACCAACACCACCAACGCCACCAACACCGGCCAGCGTCGAGAATGTAATAGTGTCGGAGGTGAAGTCTTCCCCAGCGCCAGCACCACTGTCGCCGATATTGGGGTGCCGGAAACCCATGAAGAAGCGGTTTAAGCGGTGTTTTGAAGGCGATGAAGTTTCCGCTGCTTCGTCGTCGTCGTCGTCGTCATCGTCTTCACCAAATAAAACCGCGTCTTCTTCCGAGCCATCACAACCGGAGTGGGTCGAAGACTTCACCAACTCTCAGAAGACCAAATTGACTGACATTTATGCCATGAAAAAACGGTTAGTGAATGAAGTGAACGAGTGTGCCAGTGACATTATAGAACTTGAAAAACAATTAGAGATAAAAAAGGTGAAATCTGCGCGGTTAAAAAGACAATTAGAGGACTTTAATAAATTATGTAGTAGGTGTTAGGTAGTTGTAGATATTAGCTTTTAATTTATAGTATTAAGTTTGTAAATATATATATATATATATATATATTGTAGTTAATAAAAAAGTGTTTGATCAAATTTTTTATATTTTATAATGAGAATAAAAATGACTTGAAAATTTATTTTTGTGTGTTATTTCATATAGGCCCTGTCCCACATAATATTAGGTAATAAAAAAAAAAAAAAAGTGAATAATCCACTAAAACTACGCAATAGCAATAGTTGTAAATATTTTCTGATAATATTTACAAGTATGCTAAAACATGGTTCGGTTTATGAAGTTAAGGTTCTGTCGCCAGAACTTCTAATACTTTGTATCTCAATATTGTATGTTTTTATGAAAAAAACATAAAATATTGGTTACAAAGTATTATAACCAACTAAAACTACGATCAAATTATTTTGTGGTCCTGAAAAGGACCGTTTGGTTTTAAAACATGCGACTCTTTTATTGAGTTGTGGAGTCGCACGGCCCGTCATCATCATCAGCGGGGGTGGCGGTGCTGTCCTCTGTGTATTCGATGATGAACCGCCAAAGTTCATCCCATCTAGGATCGTTCGGCTCCCACTCCAAACAATTCTCTGTGGTAGAATCTACCACAGGGCATTGGATGGGTTGTTGTTGTTGTTGTTGTTGTTGTTGTTGAGTCCCTGACATGTTGAACTAAAATGATTGTAATAAGTATTGATGGTCGTATATATAGAGACAAATTAATGGTGGGGGGTGAAAACAAATGTCATATTACGTATTGAGACCAAAAGTTGTTTGTGGTCTCAAATACGAACGAACGATTTAGCTGGGTTCCACCAGCACTTAAAGTTTTAATACTTTGTATCTAATATTGTATATTCTATACATACAATATTAGTAACAAAGTACTAATATGTACTAAAACTACGATCAAAGTATTTTGTGGTCCTGAAAAGGACCGTTGTTGTGTGCCCTTAAAAAGGGCCAGGGAGAGTGTGGGGCTTATGGTGCCCCATCCTCGCTGGTCGACCACCAGCTTGACGAATCGCAGGGGCCTTGTGGGTCGTCGGGTGTTGGTGATGCTGGAATTTCCAGCACCGCATCTTCCGTCGAGTCCGGCTCTGGCTGCGGCGACGGAGTTTCGAGTCTTTGTAAGACCCAATCACCCGCGTCGTCTAATTCCACTAGACCCGGATCATGGTCATATACTAGCGGAATCGGCTCATCCAAGTCGTCCCAACGTAGGACGTCAATTTCAAAATCCACCTCGTCGTCGTCGTCGAAGACTTGCAGGTCTCCAACGTTGTCGGCTACGGTGTCATCACTAAAGATGGATGAGCCTCGGCTGGCGGGTCTTTCTTCCTCCATGTTTATCGTATGAGGGTTGATGAATATATGACTGTGTAACTGACCCAGTCTCATATATATAGAACTACCCCCACCCCACCAACGGATTCTAAATGTTATGTATTGGTGAGAGCTTATAGAATTATTGATTTTTTTCAAAAACTTTAAATAAGGAATTAGATTTGTTTAGACAATAAGACTTATTCTTAATATTTTGTGAAGAATACATTACAAAAAAAAAATAATAGAAACCTTGTTTGAACTGTTAACATTTTCATAGGTTCTCAAGCATATAACTTGGCACTTAAGCTACGAGACAAATCGTCGTTAAACGAATATCTCGCCCCATAAGTGACGATTACTAAACTACGATCAAAATATAATGTGGTCCTGAAAAGGACCGTTTTTGTGGCCCTAAAAGGGCCTGGGGGGAGGGTGGGGTGCCTACCGTGGAGTAATACCCAACGATATTAACACCGACCTAGGTGCAGCCCTTGGTCTTCTCATTGGCGGCACCGTCGTCGTCGCTGGTGGTGTCGGCGTTGCAGGCGGTGCCGAAGGTGCCGCTCCTGGTGCGGTACCCCCGCACTCCTCACACTTGCATATTTTGCCGGGCACGAATGGCCTGACAATGCCAATGATCCTTTTTGGTATATCTTCCATCTTGCCGATCGAATGTGTAATGATGAAATAATTCTAATACCGGCCTCTATATACATTCAAAAAGTTGGAGGGGGTAAGGTGGAGTGCATATATGCATTATATAAGTTTGAGAATAATATGATTTTATAACTCACCGTATCTCTGGTATGGACACAAACACAAACAAAAAAAAAAAAAAAAAAAAAAAAAAAAAAAAACCTCCCCCTACAACTTCCACATACTCCCGTTCGGCGGCCCTAGCCTTATAACTCGAGAATTTCAATTTTTTCGTCTAAATTTTTTGTCATTTTTAAGATTTTCCAAATTTTTTTTTCACCATTGTATTCTACTCAAAATTCTAGGTAATTAAAGTGCTTTTATTTTTTCTCTATCTTGAACGGTTCCCGAGCTACAGCGCTTTAAAGAATTCAAATTACTAACTTTCTATAACCCTTTTTTTCAAATTTCATTTTTTCGAATTTTCAAAAATACTACAATATGTAGAAAAAAGTTCTCTCTTTAATTTCCCAATACCGTTTTTCTCTAAATCTTCAACTTTAGCGCGTATTCAGCATTTTCAAAAAAAAAAAAAATTATAATTTTTTTTACACCATCGCATTCTCCTCAAAATTTTGGGCTATCAAAGTGCTTTTATTTTTTTTCTATCTTGAACGGTTCCCGAGCTACAGCGCTTTAAAAAATCCAAATTACTAACTTACTATAACCCTTTTCTTAAAATTTCATCTTTCCGAATTTTGAAAAGTACTACCATATGTAGAAAAAAATTCTCTTTCTAATTTCCTAATATCATTTTGCTCCAAAACTTCAACTTTGGCGCGCATTCACCATTTTTCAATTTTTTTTTGAAAAAATTTTTTTTTACGTTTTTACTATCGAGAAAAATGCTTGCTTATAGTACTCGATTTCCTCTATAATTTTTTCTTATAACTTTTTTCCCTATTCCTAACCGTCACTTTCCTACAAATTTTCTAAATCGTTGTTTTCATATTTTGCCTTAAAAATTTTTTCATGTGTTATTTAAGCTCTTTTTTCCACTTAATAAACCACCATTTTCTAAATTCCCGTACTCTTTTCTTAAAGAGCGGGCTTTTCCGCCAGCTTTTTTTTTTGGTTGGGTTTCAAATAAATATAAAACTACTACTTCACTCATTACAAATTTATTGATTCAAGAACATTATTTTGTGTTACATATAATAGATACATTAAAATATAGATTTATTGGTCACCGAACCGTTTAATACATTATAACTAAAAAATGAGTCGTGAATAACTAATGCGTACACTTTAGTGTCTTTGGGGAATTTATTCTTTCTCGTTTGGAACTCCAATTTTACATCCACTGTCGATGAGTTAATCGCCTCTGGTTGATGACTGCAATTGATAATAAAAACGGGGTTTTTCATATATTCCGCGAACGTTATCATCGGATCGTTTATCTCGCGCCCGTAGTAGCTGCTTTGGAAGTTTTCGTAATTGTAATAGGCTGCTGCGTACAGTTTCTTGGCGAAATCTAAATTCCATCTTTCGTATGGATAAACGGTTGAATTCAGATACAGTCTAATGTCGCATACGTCGGCGTGGGTAAACTGGGTTGCGTTTTTTTCTTTCTTGTCGCAATTATTGCTGTCTTGAAACCCGACGATTATATAGCGCGGTCTTTCCAGACTTGTACTCGTTCTCAAGGCCCACACGTCGGAAGATGTTTGCCTTAAAGCTGGTAATTCGTACAGATCCCATTTACGATATGCCATTTGAATACTGGCATTGTTTCCTCCTTTATTAATGCGAGACAGTATTTTCAATTTTTGCTTGTCGTCTGGAATGATGTGACGAATTTTCCATTCGATTTTGTCGATACTAATTTCTGCCTCTACTTCGCCGACGTAACAATTGGTAAAAGTGCGAGCTATAATCATAATAAGCTCTTGTTTTACGTTGAAAACACCTTTTGCGTAATCTTCGGCGAATCCCATAAGATATTTTAAGGGTAATTTCCCGGAGAATACGTTACTTGCCGTGTCTACGATATCTTGGTTTGCTTCGTCGAGACCCCATCCGCACGTCATGAGAGATCTTTGTTGCAAACTTCCGAATGAAACCATGGTTTTTAATGTCGTCGTAACTCCAGGTTTACGAACCACGGCGACCTGTTCACCTCCCATCTCGTAGCGAATTTCATCGAACAAAAATGCGAGGGCATTATTTGATAAAAAACATCTTTTCGTTGCGTCTATGGGTTTAAATTTTCCTTCGATATATATGTAACTTTCGGCGATATCCAGTATAATATCTTGAAAATTAATGGGGATACGGACTTCATCCGAATTGTTGAATGATGGAGATCCGTATGGTTTATACGTATGCTCTTCTAGACTAATAATGGAATTGTCCAAGATGGGCTCGGAGAAAACCTCTATTTTATCGCTGGTGGTGGAAATCATTTTCGCACTTTAAGACCGATTGATTTTAAAAATTTATAGTCTTCGGCAGATAACTGTTGAGATGTTTGTGATCTAACGTCTGGACGACGACTAACCTTGACGTTAACTCTTCTTTTACTTTTATTATGTTTCGGCGGTTCCCCCATCTTAGTCGACAGCACACACAATTGACGATTGAAGCAAAAACCCATTTCTATGAAAGTTTCTTCAGTTCCAATTTCACGATTATTTTCTCGCCTTGAAAATTGATTAGATCACCGCTATCGTCCAAGATGCGAAGAGTAATGTTGTCGATAAACTGACGTCCTGCCGGCATTAACGGCATATAAATATTATTTTGTGGTTCTTTACTGATTTTGTAACCGGGCTCCACGTCGATATCGAATTCGAACAAGGTATGACCTTCCACCGAATTCATATATGCTCCGGAAATTATATTACAATCTACGCGTATGATGCGTACTTTCATTATTTCCACCATCTCGGTTGATTCGTGCTTTTTGTCTCTTTTTAACACTGTATGATTAAATCCTAACATTTTACCGATACTCGCCTCTCCCCGGAAATCTATAGTATATTGGGATTTCAGTTCACATTTCAACGTATTATTATTAGCAACCAAGTAAAAGATTCCATCGTTCTTTTCTTCAGTTGAAATCCTCAAAGCCTCCAACATAGCTTTACCTATCTCATCTATTTCATAGGCCCCAGGTGGAATCTGCAATTGTATCGGCTCGGTGGTGTAACCCTCCTTCATGTAGGCAAACTTATTGTTGCTTTCGTCCACATTAAAAATTGAATTGTATGTGTAAAATCCCAGCAATGCCAGACCATATTTGTTTTCTCTATTTAATTCGACTGGTGGATAAAAATCGGCGCTTAAGACGCTCGAGTGTCCTGTTAGTGTGAACGTATAAGACATGACTAACCATTAAAACATCACACATCTCGGTTTTATTCTTAGCGGCAACATTTAAAAAGATTCATCGTCACACCTTTTCTCACTGCATTAGATAGTGATGTTTTTATGCTATTTTCTGCTTTTATGCGCACATCGCTGATTTTGCAATAACAACAAAATATTTTTCTAGCCGTAAGATCCTCATCAGTCATAACCTCGTTTAAATTGCTGCTGCTGCTGCTGAAATAATGTTTGCAACCGCACTGATATTTTAATATATCGATATCGCTTTTAAGATGCTCCGGCAACTTTTCCCAAACGAATGGAATTTCATTTGGGGCTAATGCAATCATTACTTCCTTGGGCATGTTTTCTAACTGTTTCACGGTCATTTTCCTTAATCCACCGGCTAGATGAAATGCTTTCAGTGATTGCAACATTTTAGTATAGTTATTGCGATCCATTTGCGGTGTTAATGGTGACGATGATGATGATGACATCTTTTACGCTGATGATTCGACAAGAAACTTTAAGCACAAATGTCCACACCAGACTGTTCCAAAATCCTGCTGACGATCGTATGTATAGTAAATAATTTTTGATGGTTCCGATCCCGTTTGTAGATATCGTACCAATTCGATCGGTGGGGGTAAATCGCCGAAGCTGTCATAATATGTTACTTTAGAATTATTTTTTCTATAAGCTACCCAATGAGTCCCTGCACCACGCGTACTATCCAAATTCACTATTGCTGCTTCGTAACGTCGAGGACCTTGTCTAGGTAATAAATCCCTCATATAAACGCCTCGAAAGTGTCCTATTCTTTTCTTTTTGGCATATTTTTCTATATCGATGTTAGATAGTGGTCTTCGAGGTAGGGATTCAATTAGTTTTTTGATCTACGATTTAAAAATAATCCCATACCTTTACGATATGGCTTTAGAAACAAACCATTTCCTTTCGATTTTAAATACAGGCCGGCACCGGTTTTATCTTCGCTGCTTTTTTTTACTGCTTTTATGGCGCGCACAATTCCCGCTGCCCCACCGGCTAATGAACCCAAAGCTGATAACCCGGCAAAAATTGGTATTAATGGTAATATTCCACCAGTTTTAGGAATCGGTATTATTCTCGGTGTACGAACCTTCCTTTTGCCACCTGCCGCTTTTACCGATCTACGTGCTGCCGACAGAGCTATTTTAGATGCATTCATGACATTTTTTTCCAACACATTTTTACTTCCGGCTTTTAATAATTCCCTTCGAACTGCTTGTCGAATAGCTGTTCCGAAACTGGCTTTCCGAACATGTCGATTTTTATTAACACCTTTCCTTTTTGTATGACGCGTGCCTTTACTAGATGTTTTTTTTGTTGATAATGATGATGATGGTACACCCATACCAAAACGTTGTTTTCCTTTCATAATGTTTGTAACTAACCAAGCTGCTGTTTTTCACCTAAACTGGAATCTTTCGATTTTACTCTATTCCAAGCACTTTGTTCGAGCTCGTAATCCGCTCGATGTCTCGCACTTATGTTGTCTTTATTATGTAAATAGGCTAAATCGTGTTTTTTGCATGCGGCATCCAAAGGATTAATGCCTGGATCACCTCTTGTTACACGTTTTATTACTTTTGTTCCGGGTCCGCAATATTGATAACCAGGAATGTGTACCTCGAATGGTAATTTATTTATTAACGAATTCACAATACCGTATCCAGTTTTGTTGGAAACGTGAGACCGTCCACTTCGTTTGACGCTCGGCATCTGAATGACAGTTTTTGTGAAAAATTGCCTATAAAATATCAAATTTTCCTAAGATGCGCGTTATCGATCTTAAACAAAAACTTCCTATTGACAATCTCGATGAAAAAGTCGGACTTGGATTTGAAAAGAAGATAATGAAGAGACACGGTCCTCTACTTCCTTCCTCTATTCGCGGCCTGTTAATTGGTCCATCCAATTGTGGAAAAACTAATGTCATGATTTCGCTGCTTACACACCCCCTTGGGCTACGTTTCGAAAATGTCTATATTTACTCGAAATCTCTGTATCAACCGAAATATGAGTATTTAAGGAAAATTTTAGCGCCCATCAAAGGTTTAGGCTACTATGCCTTTAGTGATTCCAGTAATATTGTGGTACCGTCCGATGCAAAACCAAACTCTATATTTATCTTTGATGATGTTATATGTGAAAAACAAGATGTTATAAGATCGTACTTTAGCATGGGACGTCATAAAAATATCGACTCCTTTTACCTAGCGCAAACATATTCGCGAGTGCCTAAACAGCTTGTGCGAGACAACGCCAATTTTATTATTATGTTTAAACAAGATGAGTTGAATATGAAACACATATTTTCCGACCACGTTTCACCGGATCTAACTTTTACTCAATTTCAAGAAATGTGCTCAAAATGTTGGGATAATAAGTATGGATTTTTAGTAATTGATAAAGACAGTGATGTGAAATCGGGAAGATACCGCAAAGGATTTGATAGCTATATATTACTGTAATAATAAGGGAAAATGCTCATTTGATTGTTGAAACGTCCTTTGTTAACATCATGAATAACGCGATCGACTTAAAACGTAAACTAGTGGAAGCTACCAATGCCGTCAGAAAAAAATTTAAACAAATTAAAGCGGCTAAAGAGTTTAATGTTGTGGAATTGGAAAAGTTTTACGAACCCATTTCTAAGCCGTTGACAACTATATCTGATGTGGTTAAGCAACGTCAGCAGCAGCAGCAGCAGCAGCAACAACAACAGCAACAACATTATCCAGCTACAAAGTCACATAGTCTCAGTACATCAGTGCAGTCAACTCAAATATCAGGTTTTCCCCAACCTACACATTCCTTTCAAACCTCCACACCTATTCAGCAGCAGCAGCAGCAGCATCGCATTTCAAAAGAAGATATTAGCCAATCGGTGTTTGATACACCCTCGACATCAACTAATACATCTCTCGCATCCGCTGACACCACAACTTCCGATACTTTAAACGCACACCTGAAAGGATTACGTTCGAAACCATCTCTATACGATACTGTATATGGTGTACGTTTTGGTTCAAAAACAGATCATAACAAAAATTTTATTGGTAATTTAGAGGTGCGTTTTCGAAATGGAAATATTGTCTTATACAAAAAAGGGAAAAATATTGCAGAATATGGTGGATCACCGGCACTTTATGATTTGTTATTTCTTAAAACACCCCCAAGTGTAGGCAAGGAACAACAACAATTAAGTGATAATGTACTTTCAACGTACAAGGAAATTTTGGAATCAACGAGTGCTGTCTACAACAATTTTAAAAAAAGTGATGGTTTACGGGAGACCAGATGGAACAAATATTTACGAATTATTAAACCTCTGATAATGGGCACAAAATTAGGTGGTACTATTACAAGAAAAAATCTCTCGGAAAAACTACAGTTACCCACAAAAAAGAAATTATCTTCGAAAAAATTTCAATATGTCTACTGGAACAAAGCTAAAGAGTTGGTGGATCGTTTACGTTTGTTGTGGAGTTCCAAAATGGCCGGTCACACTGGACACGAAAATGAAATTATGTCAATCATAGAGGAATTACGAGAAGAAGATATAATATATTAAGCTCAATATTTAATGATATTATTCAGTTCTTCCTTCGATCTGAAACCTTTAGTATTACTAATAATATGGAGCCCAGTCTAGAAAAAATCAAGATTGTTAATGAACTACATAGAACGGCTAGAAAAAATTTTGTAAGACGGCGCACGATAATAAAAGGATACAGAGATTTGTGGCAAATTGATTTGGCTGAAATGCAACAGTATGCTGATGAAAACGATGGTTATCGTTATATTTTGGTCTGTATAAATTGTTACTCGAAATTTGTCTATACCAAAGCCATAAAAAACAAGACTGGTATAGAAGTTACTAATGCGATGAAAAGCATCATTGAAGAGGCATCATATACACCAACAAATCTGCAAAGTGATCAAGGAAAGGAGTTCTATAATACAAACTTTCAAGCCCTGATGAAAAAATATAATATAAATCATTATTCCACTTACAGCACAAAGAAAGCTGCAATTGTTGAGCGAGTCATAAGGACTTTAAAAAATAATTTATATAAACAATTCTCGACAAGAGGATCTTACAAATGGATACATATATTATCGGCAGTAACAATAACCTATAACCATTCGAAACATCGCACCATTGGAATGAAACCTGCAGACGTGCAAGAAAAAACACATATTAAAGCATATGATTATTTAAAAATTGTACCTAAAAAATTTAAGTTTTCCATGGGTGACATTGTGCGTATTAGCAAGTACAAAAGCTTATTCGAGAAAGGATATACGCCCTCTTGGTCAACCGAATTGTTTAAAGTTGTAAAAGTTAACGTTACAAATCCACCTACTTACTTGTTGGAATCGTTAGAAGGTCAGCCTATAAGAGGGTGTTTTTACGAATCAGAACTACAAAAAACAAGCAGTCCTGACGTTTATCTAGTAGAAAAGGTCCTTAGACAACGCAAGAAAAATCACATCGAACAATTATTTGTCAAATGGCTAGGATTTCCCAACCACTTCAACTCTTGGATAGATAAAGCTAATATTGTTTAAATAACATATTGTATGACTATATTTTTTATTTAAAATGTAAAATAAATAAACAATATATTGTAAAATAAAGTTTTTTATTTCAATCTTCATTATTAAAAACAATGACAATAAAACATCATACACATAAATAACATTTCAATATTCTTGGAGGGAAGGTCCAATTCACCGACGACTACGACGTTATCTTCAAGGCTATGCCACTCGGAGTGCGTTCTCCTATTCTTTAACCTGCTTTTTTTAGATTTTTTTTGAAGTCGAGTCGTACGACAGTGCGCTTAATGAGTCATTTAAAGGCTGATGATAGAGTATTTTCTGCATAACTTCAATTTTTGTTTTAAGCTCACTATTATTTTTGTATATCATGGGGAGGACATCCTTGTTAAATATGTCACATATTACAACTGCAAAATTGTAAAACTTTCTATTAACAAAGTGTTTTGTCACAGCATCGTCATCATCTTTAGGTTCGCCTAAGTTGGTTATGATTTTTCCACCCATATCATACTGCCCATCCGCTGTAAGTTTAAAACCAATCCCTTGTGGCCCAGATAATATATAATATTTTTCATTATATTTCTGACGACCAAATTTATCAATTGTGTTGTTTCCTCGACTCATTTTCAATCTTTACTAAACTATTTTATTTTTATTTGCCCTACTTATATTAAATATTTCAGCTGAGAAAAAGAAACACTGACTATGATCTACTGGGTTGGTATGTTTATAAAAGAAATAAAATAAAACTGTGATTGTAATAGATATTTATTTACAGTTATTTAATTGCACAAATACAAAAATTATAAAAAATTAATTTTCCATGTCTTCGTTTTCGTTGCTCAAAATTCTATCCCATCCGACACTATTTCGATCGTCAACGTCTTGGGCTGTTGCTGTTGCAGAAACCAATTCATATTTTGCAGCAAGCTCACCTGGTAAATGTGGAATATTGATGAGGTATTCTTTTAATTCTTCTTCAACCATTTCAGCACAAAATGTATCCATGTCTATGGAACCATATAAAAATTTGTCGCACAAGTGTGCCCCAGCCATAAAATTGATTGTATCCCTGATCTCGTTCTTATATTGATCTTTGGTTACATCAATATGCGGCCAATCATTTACGCTATCTAACATATCGTGAGCCCTATTTCTTAATTCTCTCCCCAACCAAAATATGTATCTATCTACACATTCGTTGGCGGTCGTCGTCGTCGTCGTCGCATCAGCAGACATCTTTAACAGAAATAATGAACACGCGTAAGTATTCTGACATGTGCAACTATATTTTAAATTTAATTACATCCTTTTTTTCAAACAATTTACATACAATTTACTCCAATGAGCCAAAACGTAATAATGTTCGAGTATTGTTTCAAAAAACTCTAGTGCCCTGCCCCAAATAAGTTAGAGTGTATTTATCTTTAGTTTTACTCATAATATCTACAATATCGTCAGATAGTGTTTCGGCCACACGTTTTGGTAAAAAAGTCTCAAATGTGCTATTATCACCGTCATCGTGTAAAGCCACTAAAAGTGTTTTACCAAATCGTGTAGTCATTGAAACCATCTTTACAATTTTATACACTTTGCCTACAATCATTTCGGTAACCTTTTTTCTCTCTAAAACCTCGAAATCTTTGCTAAACATTTCATTAATTTCATCTAGAGTTTCTTTTGCAATACTCATTATTGAAAAAAATGGTATATAAATCCAAAAATTACCGTGAATATAAAAGCACTTTCAGAACACTACACGAACACAATATTTGATGTTTATGCCACTGATATCTGCGACTGTTTGAAGTCACTTCTTTTCCCACGAACCTTTATAGCGAGGTTTCAAGGTCGAATTGTAACAATGGTGGGGGTAGCTTAACGATAGAAATAGTGGGAGGAGTATTCAAGGTCAAATGACGTCACACATTTAAATTGGTGTAAGGGTAACTTCAAGGACAAAATATAATGAAACAAATAACTACATTTTATGTACTTTATTCATTGATTTTTTTCTGCCATTCTTCTATGCGTTTAACATTATCACCTAAACCTAATTTCCTTAATTTATTCAATAATAATTGTTTGTTTTTATATTTAAGAAAATTCTTACAAACTATACTAGCTAAAAGACACACTTCGGCATGGTCCATATACTTAAAAAATACACTAAAGTCCTGAGCCTCCGAATCTTGCATTTCATATGCGTAAAATTCCGAACAGGCTGCAGAAATTAGAAATTCCTCGTACATTTCTCGCACTAAACTTTCCATATTAACTACTACTACGTTAAACTTAAGTCCTACACTCTAATTTCATCTAACACAACCGGATCTGCAATGAACCTAATCAGTTTTTCCAAACAGTCACTAAACCCCAACTTTTTTATCTCACGAACAAAGTCTTGTAAATTTATTGTTTTGCTGCAATATTTACGACATGCATTCGCAGCCTTTTCATATTCATAAGCCAAATCACAATAGCGCGACGCCCATTCTGCTCGACTTTTCATTGCATCATTGAAATAATTATTAGCCGTTTCAGTGAACTCATCACCCAATTTTTTTACTGTCTCTTGCAAAGCACTATTCATATTATTCACTCATTTTTTACATTCACGACACTTTTTTATTGCTGGTGGTGGCCCATCTATATAATGACGATATATTTGTTCATAGTGAATGTAACAGGGTAAGCTTAACTGTAGTTCCTAGTTACACCGATATGACGCTGGCAGCTTATCCCAAATTTGCCGTAAACTCAGCGTATCAACGCAAGTTTTTAAATATTCGAGAGGAAAAAATGCTAGATCCTTCTCTTCAAAATCACACAAACTTTTTAAATTACTCTGATATAAACAAATTACTCTGCCGACTTGCTCTATAATTTTTTCTTTAGATAGTTCCGTATCTGACATTTCACACTGAATGAATGCAAGTAGACTCACACAATTTATAGAACAATTTGCAAGGTCAAAATCATTTCAAGATCATCCCACACTATTACAATGCACAAATAACTACTTCAAGGTCACACATCCAAGATGACCTTCAACAAAGTCAAGGTCGTCTCGACCAAGGTCAAGGTCAAGGTCACACACACACAACCTTGAACACAAGGCCAAGGCCAAAGCACACGTGCACTTTCAAGGTCAATGACAAGGACATGTGGGCGGGGCCAAAGAGGGGTGAAGCAAGGTCAAGGTCAAGGTCGAGGAGTGGGGGGATTGAGAGAATCGGGTTATGTTCACTACTCATGCGGCGGTAGCACCACATCTCAAATGCATCTATACGTTTACATGAAGTATCGGTAAGGGTCCAGGCTTCTGCTCCATATAAGAGAGTTGAGAGTACATAGCATTTCAAAATCCTGATCTGCGTATGTATATTGAGGGATAGGTTGCAGAATATGTTGCGCAGCTTATTAAAAGTACCTCTTGCTTTTTCGATTCGGCTTCTTATTTCTCGAGTCCCAGTCCTTATTCAACGTCCAGCCTAGATATGTGATCGTCTCGGCCATTGTGAGAGTTACGTTGTTGGCAGTAAACTGTATATTGCCGACGTCGTTTTTACTGACAATAATCGTTTGCGTCTTCTTGCAGTTTATCTTCATACCATATCTGTTGCAAGCTGTCACTATTCGGTCGATAATTCTTTGAAGTCCCTCTGCAGTATCGGCTATAAGAACGGTATCATCCGCGTATCTTAGGTTGTTTATTACTTCTCCATTTACAATAATTCCATCTTCTATGTTGCCCAGTGCTTCTTTAAAGAGATGTTCTGAGTATACGTTGAATAGAAATGGCGACAGTATACAGCCCTGGCGTACTCCTCTCTTTATATTAAATTCTTCTGTTGTCTCATTCTCAACTCATACAATAGCCTTTTGTTGTGAATATAGCTTTGATATTATCTCTCTCTTGTAGGATTGAAATCAGTTTACTGTGCTGCACTTTGTCAAATGCCTTTTCAAAATCTATGAAGCATGCAAAGACGTCGGCATTGATGTCACGTGCTCTTTGAATCAGAACCTGCATGGAAAACAAGGCCTCTCTAGTGCCAAGTCCCTGTCTGAAGCCAAACTGCGTGTCACTTACGTTTTCATCGAGTTTTCTATATATTCGTGCTTGAATGATGTTAAGAAAAGCTTTTAAAGCGTGGCTCATCAAGCTGATTATTCTATGATCGGAGCACTTAGTTGCGTTCGTTTTTTTGGGAATCGCGATGAATGTCGACAGTAGCCAGTCTTTTGGTATTTGACCGTTCATGTAAATTTTGTTAAAGAGGGTGGTCAGTAGTTTTATTTGTTCTGAGTCAATTAATTTGAGAACTTCTCCGTGTATCTGGTGTGGCCCGGGGGTTTTGTTATTTTTGAGTTTATTTATCACTGATTCCACTTCCGCCTGTGTGATGGTAGGCCCCTCCCCGCCAACGACTGTATTCACAGTACTGTTGTTTTCATCTCCAAACAATTTCTCCATGTATTGCTTCCATCTTACAAGTTTTTTGTCAGTTTCGGTGATGATGTTGTTGTCCGAGTCCAAGATTATTCCAGGACTCCGTTTACGGTAACTTCCGGTTGCTTCTTTTATTTTTTTTATGGTGATTGAAGCTGTCGTGTTTCGCTTGTAATATCTCAATTTCAACACATTTTTCCTGTAGCCATCGTTCTTTAACGTCTTTGATTGCTCTCAATACTCGGACGATACTACTGTTATAACAAAGAAAAATTATTTTATGCATTTCATGGTACGTTCGAGATTGAACAATAAATAAGTGAATAGTTTACAACCAACTAATAGAGCTTAAGTAATAATAACACCCAATAAATAGTTTTTAGATATGTATATATGATTGATAACTCGGATTTTTAATCTCAATCTACACCCCTATGGAAAGCTTTTTAGGTCTCTGAAAAATAGCTTACCCCAGTTTGTCTTACCATGTATTTTCTTTACCTAAGGGGCACTATAGCCTGGCGATCAGGGGTCATTCCCTTTGTCTGAACAGATTCTTTGCTCTTCAGCGGAAAGTTTTCAGGATGGTAACTGGGTTCCTTAGTTAGTCTATCTATTTCCTATACATATTTCTCATATATAAATTACATGTGTTACTTAGTACTACCTATATTTTATACATATTTGTCATATATAAATTTTCTCTATTCTTTCTTGTTTCTTGCCTTTTTTCCTTCCTCGCCTCTGAGTTTATCCCTCCTCTTTACTATAATAATTTCCAAAACTACATCCTATGTTCGTGTCAGTGTTTTTCTTTTTATCTTTTGTTGGCTTTTGATTCCCAATCTTATTTTGTCTTGAAATATGACACCTTTAACTTTTCTATGATACTTCATTTGGACTATATTTGACTTTTCTGCCTCGTTGTCAAGACACAAGATTCAATACACAAGATTCAGACCCAAATATCAAGACGATCTTACAATTTGCTTTATACTCGTATGCATATAATAGAATGATATATTACCATGATCAGGGGCGGATTCAGCCTCTCTTTGGGGGGGGGGGGCGGGGCGGTGATATCACAAAGGCACAGAATGGCAAGCGAAAGGAAATTGTAGGCTACATTACTATTTCTAGTGTAAAAGGTAGGGTCTATTTTTCTGAATTTGAATCTCTTGGAGGGGGAGGGGGGCGATCACAAGAAAAAGGGATGCGAGCAGCATACACATTCCTAGTATAAGAGGCAGAATCGGGTCTATTTTCCTGAACTCTTGGGGGAGGGCTATCGCAAGAAAAACAAGTTGTCAACGGTGGCGGGGGGAGTGCCAGCAGCATACACATTCCTAACATAAAAGGCAGAATCGGTTCGATTTTCCTGATCTCAAAGCTCTTGGGAAAGGGAGGGGCGATCGCAAGAATACACATTCCTATACTCTATTCAAGAACTAGAGAGAGTAGTAAAACCGTTACCGAAACCTTCAACGTGCTTGCTCCAGTACCGCAGGTAACTGAGGACTACTGTAAATCTTATTATATTTAAATATTATAAGCTTTTATAAATTTACTGCAACAATAAAATTTCTGATAATTCAATTTAATTTCTGTCAGTCAGCAAAATACACTTTACAAGGTATCCTTAGTGATTTATCTTGTTTGTGCTAGTTTTTATATATTATTTGAGATTAGTGAGATATCCAAAAGATATGGTCTCCACCTCTATATTTATTCCAAAATCGTTAAACCAGGGCATTTTTTCCTCAACAAAAAACTTATTACGATAAATGTTTATGAAGCTTTAAGATATCAATATCTAGATAATAGTGTTAAAAGCTCTGTTAAGATGTGTTCCAACATGACAGGAGTTGGAAAATCTACTATGTACCGAATACGGAAGGAGAAAAAAACGACTGGAATTGTTAGTACTCCCAAGCCACATTCGATCACAGGGAGACGAAAAACCTCGTTGGAAGAAGAGATGTAAACTACAATAAAAGGAGTTGTACATACATTTTATTATGAGAAGCAGATCCCAACCGTCGACAAAATTTTAACTAAAATCATTGAAGATCGGGATTTACCTGAAATTGAAGAACTGAGCTCTGGAAATTACTCAGAGAACTTAATTTTTGCTGGGAAAAACCAAATAGGAAATCTGTTCTTATAGATCGTCCGGAAAATGTCCGTTGGAGAAGAAAATATCTTTCTCAAGTAAAAGGTAGATTTGCTTGAAATAACACAACCTACAAAATTAATAATTTAACTGAACTTTTGAACGATTTTTTTGAATAAAGTTACTGCAGAAAATTTGGAAAAATCCATATAATAAAAAATAAAAGAAAATGTAGAAACTCGATCTCATGATCGGTGAGATAGAGGAACAAATTATAATTAATTTGAGCGAAGATAGCTTTACTGACTTTGATTACGAATTAGATAGGTAATGTTTACCAGTGTAAACACAATTTATTATTTAAATGTTTGTTTCTGTTATATTTTATCGCTTAATGTTGTTTATATATTTTTCTATTTTTTTACATATTTTTATTTCAGTGTGTCCCACTCGTTAATTTTATATATATTTAATTTCAATTAGCTGTAATTTTTTTATTATTGTATTCGTGTCTTTTTCTTAAGCGTGTAGAATTAACATGTTTATTTTATTTTTTGGGGCTATCGGATTTCCATGTAAAAAAGTAAATTAAATTATGATGTCAGTGCAATAGAAATAAAAATAAGTAGGTCTAATTTTAACTGTAACATATAAAAATTAATTACATTTAAATAAATTTTAATTGTTTAATTGTAATTCTGCAATTGGTTTAAGAAATAAATAAACTGAAACATCAAATGTCCTAAAAATTATTTTAATTAATAATAAAATGACCGATAGCCCCAAAAAATTTTAGTATTATATAGACTAGTTTATTTTTTTTACATATGTTTAACTTCTCGTGTTTTTCACAATGGCTATTTTGTAAGTATTTAAATTATAACTTGGAATTTTTTGAGAGAATAAGGCTACGTTTTAGTCTGAATGTGCCTAAAACGGTTTCTATGCCAAAATTAAAAATAATTAAAAATACTGTTAAATATGACAAAATTATCTATATTTTGTAATGTATGTGAATTATTAAGAAATCATAAGAAATAAAATATATTTATAAAAACTTTTTATTTTAAGTTTATTACCGAAATAATATTCTATGCCATAAATACTTAGTGATAAAATAAACCACCTTCCGACATTTATGACAAGGATTAAAATCCTTTTTAATACTCCACATTTCTAAATATCTATTGTGATTCAACCCAAATAGTCCATTATTATGGGCCGATATTTTTGATTATAAAATTTCTAACCCATTCTTATAAAAAATATATGTGTCTAACAGATTTTGCCAAAGACACCGGACTAAAGAACATAGGTAGTTTGAGAAGAAAAAAAGGGTAAAAAATTATTTATCACACTCTCTATTTCTTGAATAAACGATAGTATAAGAGGAAAAATCGGGTATATTTTCCTGAACTCAAAGCTCTTAGGGGGGGGGGGGGCGATCCCCCCACCGCCCCTCTGGATCCGTGATTGCTGAGATGACCGCACATAGTCACTTTTCGCGAGAATCACTCGTAAAGAATATTAATAAATAATAAGTAATTATGGAAAATTACCGCAGGAATCCTAAAATTATTGGTTATTAAAGAAATTTTGAGGAATATTAAAAACACAAAAAAATCTAAAATCTTCAAATTCGTGATTAAAAAAATAACATATTCTGATGTAGGTGCACGTCCTGGTTCGAATTGGTGTTAACCAATTAGAACAAATTTTTAATGGTCGTCACAAATCATCTAGATATAAATACATTCATCATTATTATATTTGTATCAAAATAGTTTTTAAATTAAGCACAGAAATCAACTTTTTTATGGATCCGTATTATCACGTGTAAAACAAACTTTCTTCCAAATTTAATTTTATTAATGAGCCATTAATGGAGGGCGACACGATAAAACTATGAAATATTAGAGATCTTAAAAATTAGTGGCAATAAAAAATCGGTTTATAATAAGATTTTAAAAAATTATAATAATTTGGTAATAAAATTTTAAATATAGATTAGTTTTATTTTTATGGCTAAACGCCATAAGACTAATATTTTGTTGCATTAATATAAATAGTCACCTACAGATGTTATTGATACTGCCATAACTAATGTGAATGATTCGCGCAAATTAAAAAAATACTAAAAAAATAAAGTAGATTTTAACTATTTTAGTTCAGATATTAAGGTTGCTATTTTACCGAACGGAACTTTCCTAGGAAAATTTATTTGTTGAAATGCGAAATTTGTTGTACTCAAAGGCCGAAAACATTGGCTAGATTTAAAGTTTTTTGCTTCTTACTTGAAAAAAAAAAAATTTCGACGAATTAATTATATTCTAAAATAATTTTCTTAGAATTGCTATTTATGGAGATATAATGGAAAAACGCAAAAAATGGTATATTTTTTAATATTACTCAATTAATTATTTTTCACATTTCGAGCTCACTTTTTCAGATTCGCGCATAGGTCAATTATCTTTGCAGGTATCATTTCCTCCACAGAAAATCGAGGCCACTTTTAACACATTAGTTTGGCGGGGAGAATTTTCATGCAGAACAGTGACAAAGTGATTAATCACTAATGATAAAAAAACTCGAAAAATTTACCAAAATGCTGATATTGGAAAATTACATTAATTGATAAAAATAATAATTAAAATTCAGTATGCATTATTTTCGTAAATTAATGCTCTTTAAAATATTGACACTGTAATAATTTCGTTAATTTTATTGTGTTATTGAATAATTGCATGAGGTAATTAATGGGATTCAATAAAATGTCATTGGCCTTCTTCTCTAAAATCCACAGATCCCACTTAAAAACCTTAGTTTGTTTTCTTCAATTAAATATTAAATGGTTAAAAAATAAATTTTATAAAAAAAAAGTGTTGTAGCAGAGCGTGGTTTCGATCCACGGACCTCTGGGTTATGGGCCCAGCACGCTTCCACTGCGCCACTCTGCTAGATACGAACTAGTTTCAAAAATCACTACTAGTTAAGCCGAGTCTCTAATCAACCTTGATTTACAAGGTGAGCTAATAAATAAATAATTCTACCTTTGCTCTTATTTCAATAAAAAAATCATTTATATGTAAATTTCAATTAAGGATTCAAATTAAACTTTACAAATTGAACGCGTGCTTATTGGTTTTTATCGCCTTAAGCTTTCCCCAGAACCTTATGTTTTTTTCAATGCAAAATTTTTAGTTTAATTTAAATATTCTTTCATTAAAATAAATCTTTTTACTTCTTTGGTAAAAATTCGTGAAGAGTGAAAAGTAGGGAAATTATGTTTTTTTTTTTTCAAAAAATTCCGATACCTACCCCGTATTTTAAGGCTATAGAACATGATTCTGACCTTAATTTTTCACTATTTTTCCTTACTTTTCCGGAAAACTCAAAAAAAGAAGCGTCACTTCACAAAGCACTTTTATTTTCGTTAAAAGACCGAATTTACGTTAAAATATCTTGTATGTAATATATTTCAATTATTTTTGTCCATATTTTGGCAAACCAATTTAGAAAAACTTGTATTTTCAACGAAAAATTAAAAATATGCCTCGGAAACTACCTACTATCTAAACTCTGTCGGATCACGTAAAAAGGCGCAACGTTGCCAGATGTAAACTTTTTTCGTGATATAAACTATAAAATTTGTCCTTCTCAATAAACAACATAGTTCAATTTTTTTTAATGTTTAAAATAGTTTCTGAGTAAAAATAATCTTAACACCCAAAATTTTTGGTTTGTTTTGGTTAGCGTAATAGTTCGGATTAGAGTAAATCTAGGAGTGGGTGCCATTTTGGTTTGGTCCTTTTGATTTGTTTTTGATAATTTTCTTGATTTAAGTGCAAAATATGATTTTTTTGGGGTGGGTACCATTTTGATTTTGTGTCTTTTGATTTGTTTTTGATAATTTTGTTGATATTTCAGATAAAAAAAAGTGCAAATTTATGAATTTTTATTGGTGGATGCCATTTTGGTTTTGTTTCTTTTGATTTATTTTTGGTTATTTTCTCGATTCTTCTGATAAAAAAAGTACAAATTTATCAATTTTTATATAATACAGATGCTCCTATTAGTGTGCACTTTTTTTAATGGAAAAATGAAGAAAAATAAACAAAACCAAAATGATACTTCTAGATTTACTCTAATTCGAATTTTTACCTTGGTTAGTTCAGGTTTAGCTTGATTTTGGTTAATTTGGAAAACAGAAATTAACCTAAACTAATCTTAATTAACCTAGATTTATACTTTCTTGGTATAAACTTTAAAATTTATTGATTACAGTTAACAACATTGTTTAATAATTGTAATGTATAAAAAAGGGTAAAATTAATCTTAACCATATAAAATTTTTGGTTAGTTCTGGTTAGTACAGGCTTAGTTTAAAAAATTGAAATTAACCTAAACTAACCCAAATTGACCTAGAATTATTAATAAAAAAATGTTATTTCAGCAATATGATCAATTCAAATTATTCGCTTAAAACACTGGTACTTGGAGGGAAACAAAAAAGCAACTATAGTCCTTAAAACCTTTAATACTTAGACTCAAAATCGCACATCAAAGGCATAGACATAAGAGTATTTCAATAATCAAAGGAAAGGGAAAAATTCTTTTTTTTCCAATTCAAATAGAAAGAATATATGTGAATTTCAAAGAAATCGTTTTTGCAATCTGGCAACTTCGCCGATTTCAACAAGTACGCCATCTTTATCTGAACTCTGCAAGCTATTGTTTATCGGCAGGGGCTGTTTTGTTTTTATTTATTGTGAATTTGTCGTGATAATTTTCCGAATTTTTCCGATAAAAAAGTGCATATTTTTGAATTATTGTATAATACAGAAACTTCTGAGTGTGGAATTTGTGGTCGTAATAAAAGCTTAACGATTTGGTGAAAAAAATTGAACCTAAAGTGAAAAGTGATTTTCGCTGTTTTCCACAAAATTGAAGAAACATTATGGAAAACCCAGGTCAGAATCGTGTTTTACAACCTCGATATAGAGGGTACGTATCAAAATTTTTTCAAAAAAACGTCATTTTCATTGGATTTGACTCTACGAATTCGTACCCCTTCTTTTTTTATTAAATACATCCCAAAAATGAGCTAATGGATGTAAAACAAATTGATGCTATTTGCTGCATGCCCGAACAGCTGGCACTTGTAACAATGGAAGATCTTTGATTTAAATTTTTGCGGTTCCACTGATATTTTATTGCCTATTATTTCGTAGAGATGAAGTATGAGCTTCTCATGGTTGTAGTGCCATCTGAGTACTTTCGAAATGTGGAAGCCACTGCTTCTTAAGTCTTCCTTGATTTCTGCTTCCGAGAATGTTTCTAATATTCCTCTTAGGACTGTCTAGGTTTGTTATTCTCTGTTCGGTGGGTGTGATCTTGGACATTGGACGCGTCCAGTAACTGCAACACTGACTTTTGATCTGCTAAGTCCTTGGACTTATAACACCTTCGGGTCGGGTTTTAGCAAATTCTGGAGTGATGTTTACTTGTTTGCATTTAACTCTCACCTCGTTATATATATTGTTTTATCTATCAGGATAATGTGGGAATTTCTGTTTGTTTAGACAGTGGTAGATCCTAGGTTGGGCATCATCTTGTTTCTCCAGTTTTCGCTTTCTTCTGCGTTTGGGTAAAGTAAAGCTATCTCCTTCATTATTGCGCGGAGAGTCTGACGTTTCTGTTTCCATTTCTTTCTTAGGTGTCTTTTCAGACTTCTGTATTTGATTTTGCAATAACTTAATGGCTTCCATTAAATCATCGTTTTTTTTTTCTGCATAGTTTGTTGTATGCAGACTATTTCTTCGGTGAATTTTATATAGGCTTCAGTGAGTTGGGTGTTGCCTTCTTTTAGATTTAATGCTTGCTAAGCAAATCCCTTTTTTTGTTTAATCTTTTTCTTTTGGGACATCTTGAGTGATAGTCTAGCTGGGAGGTGTTGACTCTTTCGCTGTTCAGTCTATCCTTTAGCACAGACTTAGATTCAATAGAGTATCCAATATAGGATCACCTAAAACGCTGTATAAACTAAATTCATAATTTTTGTCACACCCTGTTGATTGAATATATTTGTAAAATATCATGCTATAATATGTTAATTATCTTACTATACCTAGATGATGCAATATATTAGACACACCCAGTACAACGTGAATACACTACATCTCGCTTCGGCGTGTAGTAAATTTTGTGATTTCGTGGCAACTAGCAGAGTGGCGCAGTGGAAGCGTGCTGGGCCCATAACCCAGAGGTCCGTGGATCGAAACCACGCTCTGCTACAGAACTTTTTTTTATTAAATTTATTTTGAAATTTAATTAAAAATATAAAATCCAGGTTTTAATTATTTCAACCTATTTTTCCGACTTCAACGATCTTTTTTTCTATTGACGTGTAAGTAATTTTTCACAATCTGGAACATCTAATTTTTATTTTATAAAAACACCTAATTATTATAATTAAGACAAACAAGTACACAGAGTTATAAGTAAAGTCTGCATAAGGTGGAAAATAAATTTTTATTTAACTTTTTTTTACATTATGATTTTTTTATTAGAAAATTTGAATCTTTTCAGTTAAAATATTTTTTTAATATTAATGTGTACTACTTTTGGAAACTAAGTTTTCAAAAATAGTTATTTTATGAGGTTACCTTATACAGGGTCAAAAACGAATATACTTTGAATCACATGTGCCCAAATTTTAATATCCCTGGATGGATTTTGTGGAAAAACACACATTTAATATGGCGCTAATTTAAACAAAATATGTCTGAAATGAAGCATTGTCAAAAATAACAAGTTTTATGAAGGTTGCGTTGAGTCTTATTTTGCAACAGTGGTGCAATTTACCAAAAAATGGGCAAAAAATCTTAATTACCCTATAAAATGGAAATATGAGCTAAAAATTGCATTTAAAAAAACTTCTTCTAATAACTTTTTTCGATATTTCGAGATATAACCCCACTTTAGAATTTTTTTTTTGGAAAAATTTACTAGAAGACTAAACTTCCCTGACAACTAGATCTGATTTAACACTTCAACTTTTTTAGTAAATCAAGATTTTTATTGTGAAAAATTACTTGTACAACAATAATAAAAAAAAGATCGTTGGAGTCGGAGAGGTATGTTGCGAGTAATTAAAAACTGAATAATTGTTATTTTAAATTAAATTTGAAAATAAACTTACCAAAAAAAATTTTGTAGCAGAGCGTGGTTTCGATCCACGGACCTCTGGGTTATGGGGCCAGCACGCTTCCACTGCGCCACTCTGCTATTTCTTGCAAGTCTACAAAATTTGTAGCACGCTGAAGCGAGACGTAGTCTATTCACATTGTACTGGGTGTGCCTAATATATTGCATCATCTAGGTATAGTAAGTTTATTAACGTTATAGAATGATATTCTCTAAATATTGAATCAACAAGATGTATCAAAAATTATGAATTTAGTTTTATACGACATTTTAGCTGATCTTATTGGATTTAAATCTGGGTTAAAGGATCGGCTGAACCGCGAAAAAGTCAATACATCCCAGCTGTTATCACCCAAGATGTTTCAAAAGCACAAAGATCAAAGCGAAATATAACACAAAAAGAAAATTCGACAATAACTTGAATATATCATAAATTAATTTTAGGAAAAAGAACATCCCCTCTCTTCCCTTAATACCGAACACCAAGACCCAGATTAGTACAGCTAAAACAGTACTCGAAGCACTCAATAAAAATTTCAGAGATATCGAATACTTAAATTCAAAATACATGGAACATATGAAATTAAATATTATTCCTCAAAGTGAACTTAAGGGATAAAAAACGGAATGTGACGCCAAAATAGAAACCCTCAACCACAATACTCAGGAACTTGCCTAACAAGCAGAAAATCTAAAAAAAGGCGAGATCGAACTCACCGAAGTCTACATAAAATTCACCGAAGAAATAGCCTGCATACAACAGACTGCAGAAAGTCATCTAGCTACTATTAAATCTAATAGAGAAGTCTGGAAAGGGACCTTAGGAAGAAATGGAAATTGAATGGCCAGACTCCCCGAGCAACAACGAAGGAGCTGGCTATAATTTCTTCAAACGTAGCAGAAGGCGAGAACTAGAGCAATAGGATGGCGCCCAACCTAGGACCGACCCCTGCCCCAAACAAACAGAAAACCTTTCCATCATCCTAACAGTCGCGTCCAATGTCGTCTACTAGGAAGAGGATGACAAACCTATCTACGCAGTCTTAAGAGGAATGTTACAAACATTTTCAGAAGCAGAAATCACGGAAGACCTAAGAAGCAGTGGCTTCCTTATATCAAAAGTACCCAGATATATTGTGTCTCTCCATTTTGGCTGATACTTCTTGGGGTGTTCTTCTGTATGTTGTTGGGTGGTCCTGGCCATGAGGCTGATTCGTAAGCGTTCCCAGCCGCTGAGTTGCACATACGTGGCAGGAGGAAGCTTTGAAATTCGTTTTCATATTGTTGAATATATATATATATATATATATATATATATATATATATATATATATATATATATATATATATATATATATATATATATATATATATATATATAGCTTCTTGTAAAGCTGTTGTGCTGTAATTTCCTTGGCAGATATATCGAAAATGCAGGATTCTTCAATATTTCACAAAATTAAACCAATAATCTTAAAGATCTTTCCGTATTTCCCTGAAAAATAAGTTTCGGAATGTAAATTAACTCAAATGACCCATTTTCAACTTTCTGTCTAGAATCTAAATTCAGGATTTTGTACTTCTGCTACGAAAACCAAGAAATGCAGCTAAATTCAGTCGAAATAATAAAAAAAAACATCTAAATCCAATGATTATTTTGTATTTCCTGATTTTCCTAGATAAGTTATAACAAAAGAATCGAAAATGCAGGATTTTTAAAATATTACTCTAAATAAAACTAATAATCTTATAGATATTTTCGTATTTCCCTTAAAAATGGATAACAAGGAGATTACAGCAGCTGCTGTTTGACATAATCCTGAGATGTCATTTTCTCCACAACTAACACAATGCAGTTGGGACCTCCAATTTGCTGCTGCATGCCCAAAGAGTTGGCATTTGTAGCACTGGAAGAGTTTTGATTTTAATTTTTGGAGTTCCACTGTAATCTTATTGCTCACTATATCTTCAAGTTGGTGTATGTGTTTTTCGTGATTTGGTACCAGAACGAGGACCATGAGCATAAGATCTCCGCTCTTGTAGTGTCATTTCAGTACTTTTACAGGGTGGAAGCTATTGCTTCTTAGGTCTATCTCGACGTATATCTCTGATAGTGTTCCTAATATTCTTCTCAGAGCTATGTGGATGGGTTTGTCTTCATCTGGTTGGTAGGTATGATATTGAATGTTGTTCCTGTCCAGTATCGCTTTGATTTGTGGTCGGTCGAGTTCTTGGGTTGTATATGGACACCTTTGGACGTGGTTTTGGCGAATTGTTGTTTGAATTTAGCTTTGACATCGTTGTATATTTTCTTCTGATTGTTTCTAGAAGGGTGGGCCCCAGGTTGGGCGCCAACTCATTGCTTTTTTTTATTACTTATTGACTGTAATGCCAATTTTCTAATTAATAATAAACAATTTTCTGATATATTTGATAGTATCTATATTTTGATTACAATATTTTTATATTTTGGTATAACTACCATGAAGGAGGGGGGCAGGATGCACTTTTTCTTGCAAAGATGGCTGTGGTCCAAAAAAACTTGAAAATCTATCATTTAAATCCTTTATTATCAATTTAGACCAGTCTGAAAATTACATCAGCACAAAAATTTGTATTTTAAAAAGTATTCAGAAAAATAATATTTCATGAATTTTTCGCCTCCATGGGTTTTGGTCTATTATTAACCTCAATTATTGTTGTGGATAAAAAATACAAAACAACATCCACTCAGACAAAATTAAAGTTTGTTATGTAACAAAACATCTTTTAGCGATTATAATGTCAAGAATATTCTTAACATTAATATTTAAATATTAGAGATTTAAATTGGAAAAAATATAATGTTC
Source organism: Diaprepes abbreviatus (assembly GCA_034092305.1). Classification (NCBI taxonomy): domain Eukaryota; kingdom Metazoa; phylum Arthropoda; class Insecta; order Coleoptera; family Curculionidae; genus Diaprepes; species Diaprepes abbreviatus. The sequence goes on from JASJET010000054.1 coordinate 14,475,493, forward strand.
GTTCTTCGTGCTACCAAGCAAGGCCGCATTTTTCTATACAATCCGAAAATGGTCAGCTGCCTTATTTGGAGGTATTACAAAAAATACTTCGGCTTATGTTAATAATAGACATTGATTTCGTTTGATATGAATATATTATATTACAAAAGTTGAATGTAAGCGGTGCTTGGCAAGGTGCTTACTTTAAAATTATGTATGAAATAATAATTTTCCTTGTGGAACGACTATTTTAATTAATATCTTATTGCATTTAAATAATGATTTTTATGTTATTTGGTGGATATGCAATTGGTTACACAAAAACCTGCTGACAAAATATAACTACCTAACAAGTTTTACGTTTTTGGAGATCTATTCGTTACCACATGAGTCAGATGAAGTGTGGTATTCAATATTTGTTAAATTAAAATACTAATAGAAAATAATATAATTTAAAAATAAATAGTTTGCCAAACATTTACCATTAAAATGGAAAATATTTAAAAAAAAAGTAATTAAATACGAAAATTCATTTGACTCATTTAAAACAGCTAGCCGTAATTAGTCTGTGATTTGGCAACGTTGTGTTTTTACTGTTTATGTTTAGATACGAGACAGTCTAACCTTACACTTACATAGTAAATAAGTTTACAAAATAGTAAAATATTTACTCATAATATTTTGATTCCTCATGGCATATTTATAAGTCTCAAACATAAACAGTATTAGAATAAAGTAAATGCAAAAGAAATCATAAATTATAAGAAAACTTCACTTCACAAGATGTGTTTGTTGATATAAATAACCGAACGATAGAAATAAAAATCGTTGCTATTTGTTGACCGTGCAGTTAATAATTTGATTTTGTTTTTTTGGGTCTCGGTCAATATTACTTTATAAGAAAGAAATTAACACACGTTTTTCTGGCAGTTCGGTTTATTTTATTGAATAAACCATCTTCAGAGATCCACTGTAAATATTAAAAAGAATATGTAATTTGTTGTTATAAAGGGTGTTTTTTATAGAGGTATAGAACTTTTAAATGGAATAAAACAAAGATGAATTTTTTAAATGACATGAAATTTACTTTATTCGAAAGATAACCTTCTGGCATTATAATTTAAATATGACTTCTGGCATATGACCGCCACGGCTGGCTCGGACGTAGTCTAATCTGGAGGTCCAATTTTCGATGACTTTTTCCAACGCGGCGAATGTTGTCCTCCAAGTGATCAATCGTTTCGGGCTTATCGGCGTAGACTAGCGACTTCACATATCCCCACAGAAAATAGTCTAGCGGCGTTAAGTCGCACGATCTTGGAAGCCAATTCACGGGTCCGAAACGTGAAACTATGCGGTTACCAAACGTTTCCTTCAATAAATCAATTGTGGCACGAGCTGTGTGACATGTTGCTCCATCTTGTTGAAACCACAGCTCCTGCACATCATGGTTGTTCAATTGATGAACGAAGAAGTCAGTAATCATGGCTCTATAGCGGTCACCATTGACTGTAACGTTCTGACCAGCATCGTTTTTAAAGAAGTACGGACCAATGATTCCACCAGCCCATAAAGCACACCAAACAGTCAGTTTTTCTGGAGTAACGGTGTCTCAACATACACTTGAGGATTATCATCACTCCAAATACGGCAGTTTTGTTTATTGACGTATCCATTCAAACAAAAGTGAGGGCCCATTCACCGAATCTACGCCTTGCTAGGTGATCGTGTGGCTTTAATTCTTGCACGAGTTGGATTTTGTAAGCACGCAAACAAAGATCTTTCCGCAAAATCTTCCATAAAGTGAATGGACACATATCCAATTCCTGTGCACGATGGCGGATAGACTGATTCGGGTCTTCCTCTATGCTACGCTCTACAGCAGCAATGACTTCTTCTGTACGCACTGTACGACGTCTCTGTAGATGCGTATTATCATTTAGAGTAAACGTGGTGCGAAAACGTTCCATAGTTAATCGAATTAATTGCTCTGATGGACGATTATGTTGACCGTAAAATGGACATAGTGCGCGATACGTATTTCGAACAGAACCATGATTTTCAAAATAAATTTGCACAATTTGGAAGCGTTGTTCAGGTGTCAGTCTATTCATGTGGAAATGCCAAACCAAACTAAACATAAATCACTTGACACCCTTTATAAATTGAAAATTTTTTACTTAATGTTAACAGGTGATTCACTTAATTAACTTGCATTTAACCTTTATATTATTTTAATATAAATATAAACAAAAACTTCTTTTTTAACATAAATGATATTATTTTTTTAATACATTTTTTCCTCATCTGTTTTGTTTGGCTTTTGACAGCATACTACTGAAGAGTTAGGAAATTTCTGGACCATTTGCAATTTTATTGCCCTATTAGGTTGGTATACACATTACTCAGGTCATTTGTGTCCGTTCTGAAATTCATTCTACCAGGTGTTCTTTTGATATGGATCATTTCTTTAATTGTTCTTTTTTTTGTAATTAATTTCTGTGTCTAAAATCTCAACGTTGTTAAAGTCGATGTTGTGTATGTTATCTATTGTATGTTTGGCTAAGGCTGTTTTATTATCGTTATTGTTATGTCTAATGCTGTATTTCCGATTTTGTACTCTATTTTTTAAATACTGTTTGGTTTGACCGATATATGTTTGGTTTCAATCTAAACAATTGATCTTGTAAATGACCTTTGTTTATTCGTCTTGTGCGATATCGGGTTTGTTTTGTATAAAGGCTTTTGAAATTATTCGAAGGTTTTTCAGCTATTTGAATAACATATGGTTTTAGTACCTTTTTAACGGGATTAGTAATTTCTGGTATATACAGCAAAGATACGTATTTTTTGGTTGGTGAAACATTGTTTTTTGTTGTTTTATTGTTGCTATAGGGTTTTTCTACTGGACTTTTTTTTATGGGTTGAGTAAATTTCTTTGGATAATTGTTTTTTGCTATAGTGTACTTAACTTTTTTTAAATTTTGAGTTCTGAATTGTGGATGGGAAAATTTGATAGTTCTATTGGTTAGTGCTGTGACAACACTCTTTTTGTATTTTTTAGGTGCTGCAGAATTGTAATTTAGGTATCTCCCTGACCATACTGTTTTTGTGTACCAGTTTGTTTCTATTTTACCGTTGTGAGCATAATGAACAGTAATGTCAAGGAAATTAATGGCTTTATTATTTTCTTTTTCTAATGTAAATTGTATTTTGTATGATAACTATTGAATTTATTGCGGGTGTACTGAACTTTGTGTTCAGGTATGCATAATATACAGTCGTCGAAGTATCTTTTAAAGAAAAAAGGTGTGTAATTTAGTAGTTTAATTACATTTTCTTCTAAAGTTCCATGACGAGGTTTGCTATTATTGCAGATATTGGTGAACCCATGGCAACACCGTAAATTTGTGAAAAGAAGGAATCTTGAAAGCGAAAAAAGGTTTGCATTAAACATAATTTGGTTACAATGACAATTACAATTATAATTCTGCAGCACCTAAAAAATATAAAAAGAATGTTGCCACAGCACTAACCGATAGAGCTATCAAATTTTCCCATCCACATTTTAGACCTCAAAATTTAAAAAAGGTTAAATACACTTTAGCAAAAAACAATTATCCAAAGAAATTTATTGAACCCATAATAAAAAAAACCTAGTAGAAAAACTCTATGACAACAATAAAACAACAAAAAGCAATGTTTCACCAACCCAATAATTCAACTCAATATTCATATATATATGCCATATATACCAGAAATTACTAATCCCATTAAAAAAGTACTAAAGCCATATGATATCCAAATAGCTGAAAAACCTTTATACAAAACTTAAACCCGATATTGCTAAAGACGAACAAACAAAGGTCATTTACAAAATCAATTGTTTAGATTGCAACCAAACATATGTCAGTCAAACCAAACAGTATTTAAAAAAATAGAATAGAAAATTACAAATACAGCATTAGACATCACAATAACGAGCCTTAGCCAAACATGCAATAGACAACATATACAACATCGACTTTAACAACGTTGAGATTTTAAACACAGAAATTAATTACAAAAAAAGGACAATTAAAGAAATAATCCATATCAAGAGAACACCCTGTAGAATGAATTTCAGAACGGACACAAATGACCTGAGTAATGTGTAAAACAACCTAATATGGTAATAAAATTGCAGATGGTCAAGAAACTTTCTAACTCTTCAGTAGTATGCTGTCAAAAGCCAAACAAAACAGATGAATAAAAAATGTATTAAAAAATAATATCATTTATGTTAAAAAAAGAAGTTTTTGTTTATATTTATATTAAAATAATATAAAGGTTAAATGTAAGTTAATTAAGTGAACCACCTGTAAACAGTAGGAAAAAAATTTTCAATTTATATAACAATAAATTACATATTCTTTTCATATTTACAGTAATTCTCTGAACATGGTTTAATTAATAGAATAAACCGAAACGTCAGAAAAAACATGTGTTAATTTCTTATAAAATACTATTGACCGAAACCCAAAAAAGCAAAATCTAAGAAATAAAATGTATTGCTGCAATTATCAGTAACTGTCTATCTTTTCCTTTAACTGTCTAAAAAAGAAAAACACTAACTAATTTTACAGCAGCAAATATTGCTTATATCTTACTTCATTTTTAAGCTTCTTCTTCCTCTGGTGTAGGTATAGATGTCGTTTGACAATTAATTTTAACTTTCTATAATCTACCTACAAACGGAAAATTAGTTTTGCATTTATTTATATAATTTCTGCTAAAAAATTGCCTTTAAGATAAGTAAATTTCATTATTATTACGGAATCGTATTCCATATGTTTCAAAATCCCGGTTTAGAGACATCTAAGTGGTCACTAATCCTAAATATCATTTGCATTTATTTTACCTCCTTACATTCTTGCATAGCGTATTTTTTATAATATCATGTTCCGCGGGTATTAAGAATAATCCTTAATACCTATTTATTTCCAGAGTTCTATAGAGCTTCACTGTGAAGCACTTAAAATGCAATGAAAGGTTATTCTTGCTATATAATACGACTAAATAACATTTTTACGAAAATATTCAATTGAATGGATGATGTACTATCAAAATCTGGCTGTTTATCTAGTAAAGGATAAGATTTAATTCAAAAAAGAAAGGTTATGGGACATATCAGCCTAATTTCAATTCTTTCTTGAAGAGTTGGAGTAAAAACAATGAAAAGTGGATAAAATTAAAGATTTTTTCTCAACTGACGTGAAGAACATACTTTATTTATTAGTTTAGAGCCACTTTAGATATCTTTCTGCAATTATTTTTATAAATCATTTTTAAATAATAATAATTTATTGTTATATATTATTAAATAACAAGCTTATTGTATATATCAGCCTAATTTCAATTCTTTTTTGAAAAGTTGGCGTAAAAACAATGAAAAGTGGATAAAATTAAAGATTTTTTCTCAACTGACGTGAAGAACATACTTTATTTATTAGTTTAGAGCCACTTTAGATATCTTTCTGCAATTATTTTTATAAATCATTTTTAAATAATAATAATTTATTGTTATATATTATTAAATAATAAGCTTATTGTATAAATTTTCCGTTCCTTAGTGCTCCAGTAATTTACTTAATGAGTAATGTTGCTTAAAATCATACATACAATTTCTTATTTTGTATTGTTTATATTTTTTTTTTGTTACTTAATTACTAGCAAATTAGCCATGATAGTTTTCGTAGGTTCTTAGATAGATAAGTTAAGTAAAAATAAACATTATAAATTATCCACTCACGCATAAGCCTAGCGATATTCATAGGGTGCATACCTTGTTGGTATATCTTTCAAGTCAAGTCCAAATTTCTGGACATCTAGATGAGGGCAGTCGTTCATATTTCGGAAACTGGTAACACTGTCGTTGCTACGGGTTATCTGACATATCCATTGTAAAGTTTATTATTATAGTCAGTATATGCACTCTTAATTCTTTATATGAACATTTGACCATAAAGGAAAGAATGTTCAAGTTCGATTCCGCATAATTCGACAATCGCTCCAAAAAAAGGCTCTTGTCGATTAGTATAACGAATTGCTGAAAAATGGGATTGAAATGCTTCAAAAACATTTATAAAATTGTGAAAGGTAACATGGATCTATGCGTATGAGCCCGAAAATAAACAGAGCCTTCTATAACGAGCCAAAAAAAAAAAAAGTTGCTATCGCATGAAGCACTTCGAAACGAATTGTCGCTGTTTTTTTCGAAAAAAGTGGCCATGTCACAACTTTGCTTTTGGAGGAAAACAAACCGGATACGGCGAATTATTATTATCCACCATTACAGTGCAAGCTCTCTTTAATTATAATCCATGACATAGCGAAGTGCAGTTGTGTGCGCTCTAAGTTATCTGATGACGAACGAGAAAACACGAAAAAATCCGACTGAGTGAGACATCAGAGTGGAGCTAAAAGAGTTTACCAAACAGAGAGAATATAAGAAAAGAAATTCAGAAAACAAAAAAAATTCTTCAAACTAATTCAAAAATCGGAATCAACAAGGATTATAACCTCTGCTGAGAAACAAGTACTGCAAGAACGTCGAGAAGACAATAGAAAATATGACGGCATGGAAGATAAAGAAGATCCTCCTTACAGTCTTACAATAACAAAAGGAACAACTGAAAAATGAGGCAAAGAAGAATCAGAAGCTGCCAAAATACCGCAGCACACAACCATTAAATTTAGTAAGACATAACGAGTTACTAGCTGAAAACCAGGAACTGAAAATCAGAATTCAAAAACTCCAAAGGAAAATTAGCAAACTGGAGCACACTACACAGGAACAAGCACATACTTTAGCAATTCAGGACTGCAATATAGAAGCAGACTGGCCTGAGTCCCTGACAGACAACGAAGGAGATTGCTTCCAAGTAGAGCCCACACATTCTGAAGAATACGGACACCCATCAAGTAACCCAGGATAGAATGGCGCCCAACCCAGAGCACTTCCCCTCCAAAAAGCCACAGGTTCCTCCCATAGTCCTATAGGACCAAAAGACATGCAAGGAACTAATTGTAAAATGCAGACAAGAACAAGCTTGATTTTGAGCATGCATCTACCATCCTCAATAGGTAAATATATACCCGAGGACACCCAATGACCTCAAAAAACTGGGGGAGAAGCAACACCACTCGAAATAATTTCAAAAGGAGTCTTTGAAATTATAGCTGAGGAAGAAATAATAGCAGAACTTCAGAAGATGAATATCCACCCTATCAAGGTCCCACAGGCAAGCTCAGTCCCTTCCGTCAGCCCACTACAACAGTCAAAAAACCAATCACATAGGATCAATACTACTAGATAATGTCGCCGCCGAAATAGGAGGCATAACCCAGATGATCGTCAGTAACATGAGTGAACAACTTCGGAGTTAGTTTTTGCCATTGCTTGCCAAAGCAGACGCCCATGAAACCGAGACACAGAATCCCACACAGGACCAGCAATGGCCAGACCAGAAAGCCGTCCAAAAGTTAATTTTGCCATGAAAAAGACAACTATATAAAGGCATAAATATTTAAGTTCATAAATATGTATGAATTAAATTAAAATTACACTACTCAGATCATAAAACTTTGTAGTAAATAGAAGTAGGAAATTTTTCAAACCTTACTTCAAGCTAAACATATATAAATTATTAATATTAATTGTGGGACAAACATTTTCAATTAATCATCTTTCTTTCTCCAATCCTTTGCACCATTTCTAATTGAAGCTTGACTTATATAAGCCAGCTTTAATATATAAGCTCAGAATAAAATTATATTGTTTTCACCAGAAGAAAATCAACCGAGCTATCTTGAGCTAAGAATAAACTTGGCAACGTCCAAACTTCATTTTTTTTTCGTGAGTTCAACCTAGCATTTTATTACGTCCTATGGTCTTAGACAAAGATAAAACGAATAGCTCTTTTTTAGTTCTGTTCGAAAATTAAAGATTTTCTTCTTATAACCAGTCCGATACAAAAAATTTCTGATAGCTTGTGGGTTAACATTGTTTGAGAACTCTTCATTAATTTTTTTGATGCACTTATTTTCCAATTTCTATTGATCTTTGTTATAATCTTAAGCTTTTCTCATGTAATGAGAATGAATGGCTACGTTAATAAACAGAATTGACGAATTTGAAGCGGAGAAATCCCAAAAGTCTTTATTATGACGCCCTTATATCCATCAAAAGTCATTGTTTGGCATGCTTTATGGCCAAGTGGAATCATTGGTCATATTTCTTTAAATATGATGCCGGCTAGAATGTTACTGTCAATGGAGAATGCTATAGAGCCATGGTTGCTAACTTTTTCGTTTCTCAGTTGAATGGTATTGATGTAGGAGAGCTTTGGTTTCGACAAGATGGCGCAATATGTCACACAGCGCACGAAACAATAAATTTATTGCGAGAGACATTCAAAGAGATTGTAATGAACCTGTGAACTGGCTTCCACGATTGTGTAATCTCACACATATGGATTACTTTCTTTGGGAATATGTGAAGTCACTAGTCTACGCCGGTAAACTACAAACGTTGGACCACTTGGAAGTCAACATTCGTCGCGTAATTGCTGATATACGGCCCCAGTTGCTCGATAAAGTGGTCAAGAATTGGACTTCCTGATTGCGCTTCATTCGAGCCAACTGCCGAGCTCACCCGAAATCATATTTAAAAACGAATGGCATACAATTATCTTTTTAATAAAGCCAAAACCATAACTCTAAAAAAATACCCTTTATATTTGAACTGGTTCACAATATAATAAACGTTCGCGTATGAAATTTAGCCTATTTGTCCCGTTCTATGTCGTGCTAAATGAAAAATTTTAACTTAAAAAACTCTGTGTGATCATAAATTAAAAAATTTGTTACTTACTTGTAAAACAAGCCAAATGAAGTGAAATTACAGAAACGCGAGATAGCCTAAACTTCTAATTTTCTACCTACATAATAATAAGAGTACTTCCTTGAACGTATACGTAATATAGGTTTAAAATTTTAAAGCAGAAAAATTCCTCTCCACGCTTATATAAATTAACAAATAAAAAGCGGCATAAATGTGAATCTTCCGTTCCTTTAGCGCTCTAATAATTCGCCTGATCGCCCAAATTACATGTATAATTGCATAGTATTTCTTAATAAACAAAACTATATATTTAAGATGGTTGCATCACAAAATTGCTACATGTTTATCAATTATGGTTATTAAAACGAATGGTCATAAATTAAAAAATAACCTCGATTTTATTAACAGGAAGTAATAATCGAGGAAAAAATCGACAGAGAGAACAGTGTAACTGAAGAAAACAGAGGTACAAAAGTATTCGGATCAAAATCATCATAAGGAAGACAATAATATAAAAAAAAGATAATAAAGACAGAATAGTCTTGAAGAGAAAAGAAATATTAACCATAATAAAAACCAAACTAACCCTTACCAATCCTAAAGGACATGGCGAAGAATACGATTTATAGGATGATGAGAGATGAGGTCATAAAACAAAGGCGCAATCTCTTATCCAGAAATCAACAAATCTGGGAGATCCCCCAAGATGAAATGAAAAAGAAATTCAACTTTGTGAAAAGCTTCAGCACAAAGTTAAGTCGCAAGAGCGAATGAGACAGATACACCATTGAAAAACTCAGCAAGAAATCCACTATATGGTATACAGATGGTGCCAAAACAACGGAGAGAATTGGAATAGGAGTGTATGGACCCGACACCAGATATTACGAAAGCTTGAGTAAGTCACAAACATTTTCCAGGCAAAAATACATACCATTAGGATATGTATTCAATTCAATAAGGAGAAAAACTATCACTGCCATCAGTACCTTGAGCTCTCAAGTTATCAGCTCCAAGATGGTCTGGGAGTGCCTAGAGGAATTAAATGATTTGAGTAAGAATAATAAAGTCACCCTCATATGGGTACCGGGAACACACCGGGATAGAGGGGAATGAAATAGTAGAGAGGTTCGCGAGGAAAGGGGCTGAGACACCCTTTCTGGGGCCAGAGCCTTTCTGTGGAATAAGTAGCAGCGTAATGCTGGAAGAACTAAAAATGGAAGAAAAAAGCAAGAGATCCAATTACTGGACGGAGTTGCAAGGATTGAGATAAGCGCAGATACTTTTGGGGAACTACGACCAAAAGAGATTCAAAGAATACATAAGCTTAAGTAAAAACTAACTCAGAGTTCTGACAGGGGTCCTGACAGGATATTGCCACCTGAAGGGACTCCTCAAGAAACTCGGGCTGGTAGAAAGAGAACAGTGCAGATTCTGTGAGGAGGAGGACGAAACTTCTATTCATATCCTTTCAGAGTACAGCGCTCTAGAAAACTCTAGGATGCGATTTTCGGGGACACACCAAATCCAAGAAGGGGAGCTACCCACCTTGACGCCGTCCATCATTCCAAGGTTCCTAAGGGAAATAGGACTGGAGGACCTGCTCTAATCGATAAGGCAATTCTTACTTCTTAGCAGCATAGATCTACCAGCTCGCATTGTACATACTCCAACTTTACGTACATACATACAACCCTTACCAACACACAAGGTTGTAAATAAGGAACTATTAGAAATAACAACGAATGAAATTAAATGAAGGGTTGTAGTTTAAATTTCGGGAACTGGCTTTACTAGGTAAAATTTAACATTTGAAACGATATATGTACTCGGAACGTTTCGCTTGAAGGCTTTCGTGTTGTTTACAGTAACTTCAATCCTTCACTTGGGTCAAAAAATGGAATCTTGATTTATCTCACAAAAGTTCATCGAAGAACTTATTTCTTTATACGGCAATGAAGGATCTTGAAAAACCACTATATATCGGTGGTTTAATGAATTAAATCGCGGTCGTCGTTCGCTTATGGAGGAGGCAGGTGAAGGTCGTACAAAATCGGTTCTAGTGCAAGAAAAAATCGATGATGTGCGTGAACTGATAATATAAAATCGTCATGTGACATACCGTGAGATTAAGACATGCATGGGCACAAGTAACAGCAGCGAATATAATGTACGAGGTTTGGCTAAAAAATAACAGGACTGATTTTTAACAGACAAACAGCATGAGCCTCAAAGTCAAACGCTACACTGTCAAGTCACATGACATCCCCTCTCTCTATTTTTGCCACCCGGCCGCCTGCCGATCCCTCAGCATAGTTGCCAGATTAGAGGGTTTACTTCTAAATTTTGAGGCTTTTCAAGCTGTCTAGAGGGAAAGCAGAGGTGCAATACTACCTAGAGGGATTTTTTAAAAGATACCTTGAAAAGGAAGCACAAAAAAATATTTAATTTATTTCATTTTTAATACAAAATATTTCATTTATCTTTATTATAAATAATTTTAACAAGTGAAAATGGTTTGAGAAAACTAAGAATACTTGAAAGATTATTCTGTATAAATGGAAAGAAATATTGAAAATTGCCTTGGATACGAGTTAAATATGAATTTTTCATGTTTTTGCTTTTAACATCATTTTTTTGTTGTTTGGCTATTTTAATATGAGAAAGAACTTCAATTTGCATTCAGCTACTTCAAAACATAATTATAACCGTTAGAAGATTTATAAAAGAATTTACAATAATGATATTGACTCTTGTCATTTTCAGCTTTGAAATTATTAATGAAAATTGCAATAATAAAAAAGAAAATAAGGAATATAATAAAATGTTCATCGTAAAAATGTATATAACTATGTATATTTTTGAATAATTAATTCGTTTCAGTTTTCGAATTGTTTGTTGTCGTTTTATTTCTTTTATCGTATATAGAAAAAAAAACAATGTAGATATGCTTCACATGTACTGCATTATTCATATGTGACTTTTTCACAATTTCAATATTATATATTATATAAAGAAAAAAGGAATATTCTACACAGTGTAAATATTTTGAATTCGACTAAGTTGACGGGTTATCAAATCTAGAGGGGAAATATGCTAGATGGTGGAAATTTAGAGGTTTTCGATAATTCTGTTAGAGCGCTCTGGGGCTATAATTTGGCAACACTGAAAATAATTAGGCCTGTAGTAGAATAACATCCTCTAGGAATTGAATCTAGAGGTAAAATATTTTGAAATGTGGTTATGTAGATGGTTTTAAAAATTCAGCTAGAGGGCTCCAGTTTCTCATCTGGCAACACTGCCCCTTAGTCGGGCTGTGACCTTCGTTTGTGCCAGACAGTTTATCCGCAGCCCGTCAAAAAAATGCTTAGTGTTTGGAAGGCGCAACGAATTAATTTAAACTTTTAGTGGAACTTGAAAAATCCACCACAAAAGTTCATTCTTTATTGTAACAAGTGTACGGTTCAAAGAGAATCGAGAAGAGATTGACGTTGAAAAATTTGGAGATTTATTCTGACAAGGTCATCTGTTGAGTATTTGTAGTTTTACTGAGATTGTAAGAATCGACAAAGAAATAATTCGGCAGATTTTACATGAACATTTTCACATGAGGAACATTTGTTCAAAAATGGTGCCCAAGAAACTTACAACCTGAACAAAAAGACTCTCGAATGAACATTTGTGCTTACACTCATTTCGTAAAAAAGTAATATTATGATCCGGGAACTATGCGCCAATCAATGCACTGGAAGAGCCCCAATTCACCGACACTGGTGAAGTAAGTAATGATGATTGTTTTTTATGACATCCGTGAGATTGTGTGTGTAAATTGGGTGCCTGAAGGTCAAACTGTGAATAAGGAATATTATTTTGAAATAATATCTACTCTCCGTGAACTAGAAAGAAGGAAGCGATCTGAGTTATGAAGAAACCCGGACATATTACATTGGTTGTCGAGTTGTTTTAAACTAAATATGGGATCTTCATGTTGGAACATCCACTCCACTTACCAGATCTTGCTCCATGTGACTTTTTCTGTTCTATTTCTGATATTTGAAGTCGTGGAAGAAAAACCGACTTACACTATAAAAACGCTTTCAGAAGATAACTTCAAACACTGCATTAATCAATAAAAATGGATTGTATGGATTGAAATCTGCAAAATATAAGATAACGGTGTTTTAAAATCATTTATTTGATCGTGATAGATGACGAGTCTTGAATCTATACTAATATTTTGAAAAACAATAACACGATTTTCGATTATAAATATTTGTTTTTGTTTATTATTTCCGAAATATAAACGGTTATCCTCGAGTTATCCACACCTTATTCAGCCATGATCCGTCATTTATTTTGTAATTTTCAAGAAAATATAGCGGGGGATGCGTTTACTTTTTTCCAACGAAATCGCTCAAAATCTCGAAAAAAAACATCTATTATTACTATTATTAATACCAAATAACCCAATTTATAGGAAATGTCTTGTTTCGTAATTTTTCTTCTCTGTTTGGAAGAAATAATTACACAATACAGCTTGAGATGTAGAATTTGATTTCTCTCAATTATTTTATATAATACATTTTATGCGTAGTAAACTCATTTATTAAAATTCGTAACTCAACAATTGGTATTTTATAATTACACAGGTGATTTATATTTTAGAAATCGATAACAATAATGATAATTTAAAATTAAAATTTCTACTCAAGGAAAAACGTGTAAATCCCTTGCAACGAAGGCTCTGTTCGCGGAATTGGATTATGTAACTGTTTTTCTTCCGCGCGAAAATATTTCAGGATAATCTTTATTTCACTTTCCGAGCATTGCTTATGTTAGGAAAATAGTACACACTTGAATATATATATATATATATATATATATATATATATATATATATATATATATATATATATATATATATGTTTATGCGGCTTTCAAGGATTCCTCCGTGTGAGATGTAATAGCAGTGGTTATATCCACATTATGCTGCTGCAGTGCTGAAATCACATTCAGCAAACGTACAACTATATGCAACTCCGTGTGTGAATTAAGTAAAATGCGTACAGTAAATGCAATCTTAGCTCCATCATATCCTTTCTATGTTAGAGGTTGCACAGTTTAAATGAATTGCTAAAAAACACAATTCATCCTGTTCCACCACCACCGAGATGGTGGCCTACCTGTACCACCACAACGAGAAGAAAGTTAAAAAACTTACCCCCTCCGCTACAGTGATATGGCAGAGGTACAGGTATTTTTTTGGGGAATTTTCATCTCAATCGAAGCAGAAATGTTATGTCGGATATTCTCACGGGTGTGATGTGTAATCGAAGGTTTTCGGGCATCCCGTGTATGTGATGTGTAATCGAAGGTTTTCGGGCATCCCGTGTATGTGCCGAGTCCCTCTCAGGACTGTAAGGCAGCTGAAGTTTCGGTGAAATCTCATTCACCATTTTCAAAGCTCACTGTATGGCGTCTACGAGCGAACTGACGTCTGCGACTCCGGTGCTGTCGGTACCGTGTGCGCATCGGAAGCGTTTGTTTTCCGAATGGTTCCAGCCCATCAGGTTGCGAGACCTGCTGCGCGTCATCGGCCCTGTTGCCAGTGTTTGGGGTTGCGTTGCCGAGTTGTAATCTGTTTCGTTACTAAGTGGTACTGGTTGATGTTTTGTAAGCAGATTTTTCCAAGTATTAGGCACACGTTGGCTATCATCTCTATTTAAGTTGTTGGGCCTCTTTGCAGTTTCAATAGCTTCCCTTATAACTCTTGTGGACAGATTTTCATATCTCGATAGCATTTTTGTTCCCGAGAAATTTATCTTATGTCCTGTGTTTAACCAGTGTTGGGCCAGAGCAGAAAAAGTTCTCTTCACACAAACCAAGACTGTGGCTACGTTACGTAGATGACACATTCGTTATCTGGCAACATGGGGAAGAAAATCTCAAAAGTTTCCTGGAACACATAAACAGTATACATCCCAAAATTAAATTCACCATGGAGACAGAACACGAAAGAGAACATACTGCAAGACGCCCTAACAAAGAACGGTTATAAAAAAGGAGATATAGACAGGGCTCTAAAAAACAAACACTTGGCCCCGAAAAATCGCGAAAACCAAGAGAATAGCTCCAAAGCTTTTGTTCCTTATGTAAGAAGCACCACAGACAAGATCGCAAGAATTCTCAGGAGAGACAACATTGAAACCATTTTCACCACAGACCGTAAAGTAAAAGATCTCTTGCCAACACCTAAAGAAAGAATCTCTCTAGAAAACCAGGGAGTGTACGAAATTCCATGCGGAGAATGCAGCTCATCTTACGTAGGCCAAACCAACCGTAAAATAAGCACCAGAAGAGACGAACATATGAACGCTGTCACGCAAAAAACAACTTCTTCTGCTCTGGCCCAACACTGGTTAAACACAGGACATAAGATAAATTTCTTGGGAACAAAAATGCTATCGAGATGTGAAAATCTGTCCACAAGAGTTATAAGGGAAGCCATTGAAATTGCAAAGAGGCCCAACAACTTAAATAGCAGAGATGATAGCCAACGTGTGCCTAATACTTGGAAAAATCTGCTTACAAAACATCAACCAGTACCATTTAGTAACGAAACAACTCGGCAACGTAACCCCAAACACTGGCAACAAGGCCGATGACGCGCAGCAGGTCTCGCAACCTGATGGGCCGGAACCATTCGGAAAACGAACGCGTCCGACGCGCACACGGTACCGACAGCACCGGAGTCGCAGGCGTCAGTTCGCTCGTAGACGCCATACAGTGAGCTTTGAAAATGGTGAATGAGATTTCACCGAAACGTCAGCTGCCTTACAGTCCTGAGAGGGACTCAGCATATACACGGGATGCCCGAAAACCTTCGATTATATATATATATATATATATATATATATATATATATATATATATATATATATAATTATTTATTTTTAATATATTATTCTGATATGAACTTCTATTTTTTTGTTCCTAGCAAACAAATACAAAAGCATACAATTTTTCGGTTCTAATGTATTTTATATTAAAAATTACGGCTGGACTATAAACAGTGGAACAAAGGAATTACCATCCTTCAACCACAAACAAATTATGTCAGATAATTAAATATTTCGCGGAAAACAACGAAAAGACAAAATCGTAAATAATAAAATTATTTTATTTAATAGAATCACTTCCGGCTACTTTTAACATTAACGATTTGTAATTCTACCCGCACCTGTTAGAACCACATCCACTTGCCGGTAATAATTTACTTTTTCTGAACAGGTACTTACATTTTAAACAATCACGATCAGCCACAATAATAACACAGTAAATGTGAAATGAAATAGTGCAATCGAAAGGAACCCAGCTTAAAACAGGGTGATGCAGTAGTCATAAAACACGTATAGAAAATAGTTTTATATATATATATATATATATATATATATATATATATATAATCGAAGGTTTTCGGGCATCCCGTGTATGTGCTGAGTCCCTCTCAGGACTGTAAGGCAGCTGACGTTTCGGTGAAATCTCATTCACCATTTTCAAAGCTTACTGTATGGCGTCCAAGAGCAAACTGACGCCCGCGACTCCGGTGCTGTCGGTCCCGTGTGCGCGTCGGACGCGTTCGTTTTCCGAAAGGTTCCGGCCCATCAGGTTGCGAGACCGGCTGCGCGTCATCGACCCTATTGCCAGTGTTTGGGGTTGCGTTGCCGTTGTAATCTGTTTCGTTACTAAGTGGTACTGGTTGATGTTTTGTAAGCGGACCCTTCCAAGTATTAGGCACACGTTGGCTATCATCTCTGCTGTTTAAGTTGTTGGGCCTCTTTGCAATTTCAATGGCTTCCCTTATAACTCTTGTAGACAGGTTTTCACATCTCGATAGCATTTTTGTTCCCGAGAAATTTATCTTATGTCCTGTGTTTAACCAGTGTTGGGCCAGAGCAGAAAAAGTTGTTTTTTGCTTGACAGCGTTCATATGTTCGTCTCTTCTGGTGCTTATTTTACGGTTGGTTTGGCCTACGTAAGATGAGCTGCACTCTCCGCATGGAATTTCGTACACTCCCTGGTTTTCTAGAGGGATTCTTTCTTTAGGTGTTGGCAAGAGATCTTTTACTTTACGATCTGTGGTGAAAATGGTTTCAATATTGTGTGTCCTGAGAATTCTTGCGATCTTGTCTGTGGTGCCTCTTACCCCCTAAAATGGTGAAAATGGGATACCTCGTACCTACCGGACTGCCTGTGAAAGTGGACATGGAATCGGAAAAAAGCTTTACGTTGAGGTGACCTTCTGCTTTATGAGATTCGAGAGGTTTTACGCTGAATATTAAGCATTCAAATCAAATAAAAATTTGATTCATTTACGTAGAAGACACTGACTGATATGAATGTAATTTTGCTGCCATAAATTCCTATTTCTGTAGACAACTTTTGGTTGTTTAATCATCTGTTTGTCATATTTTTTAACGAACTTTATTATACTCCCGCAGATATCTGGAAAAAAAACAACTTTACTTCCAGTCACAAAGATCATTTTTATATTTCGACGTTTGATCTTCAAAATTCAATCATCAGATTAAGTTTTACACCTATTTTTACAATATAACTTTTTTCAAATAACGTAGAGAACCTCCATTATTATTGATGTGGTTTCAGCGACTCTTTGTCACTTTTTTGCAAACCAGAAAGTGCCGGAAAAAGATTTTTTTACTCTCGTATTCACTCTATTCTAAAGGGTATTTTTTATAGAGGTATAGAACTTTTAAATGGAATAAAACAAAGATGAATTTTTTAAATTGACATGAAATTTACTTTATTCAAAAGATAACCTTCTGGCATTATAATTTAAATATGACTTCTGGCATATGACCGCCACGACTGGCTCGGACGTAGTCTAATCTGGAGGTTCAATTTTCGATGACTTTTTCCAACATTTGTGGCCGTATATCGGCAATAACGCGGCGAATATTGTTCTCCAAATGATCAGTCGTTTCGGGCTTATCGGCGTAGACTAGCGACTTCATATATCCCCACAGAAAATAGTCTAGCGGCGTTAAGTCGCACGATTTTGGAGGCTAATTCACGGGTCCGAAACGTGAAACTATGCGGTTACCAAACGTTTCCTTCAATAAATCAATTGTGGCACGAGCTGTGTGACATGTTGCGCCGTCTTGTTGAAACCACAGCTCCTGTACATCATGTTTGTTCAATTGATGAACGAAAAAGTCAGTAATCATGGCTCTATACCGGTCACCATTGACTCTAACGTTCTGACCAGCATCGTTTTTAAAGAAGTACGGACCAATGATTCCACCAGCCCATAAAGCACACCAAACAGTCGGTTTTTCTGGATGTAACGGTGTCTCAACATACACTTGAGGATTATCATCACTCTAAATACGGCAGTTTTGTTTATTGACGTATCCATTCAAACAAAAGTGAGCTTCATCGCTAAACAAAATTCGCTTATGAAAATCGGGATCAACGGCAATCTTGTTTTGGGCCCATTCACCGAATCTACGCCTTGCTAGGTGATCGTGTGGCTTCAATTCTTGCACGAGTTGGATTTTGTAAGCACGCAAACCAAGATCTTTCCGTAAAATCTTCCATAAAGTGAATGGACACATATCCAATTCCTGTGCACGATGGCGGATAGACTGATTCGGGTCTTCCTCTACGCTACGCTCTACAGCAGCAATGACTTCTTCTGTAGGCACTGTACGACGTCTCTGTGGACGCGTATTATCATTTAGAGTAAACGTGGTGCGAAAACGTTCCATAATTAATCGAATTAATTGCTCTGATGGACGATTATGTTGACCGTAAAATGGACGTAGTGCACGATACGTATTTCGAACAGAACCATGATTTTCAAAATAAATTTGCACAATTTGGAAGCGTTGTTCAGGCGTCAGTCTATTCATGTTGAAATGCCAAACCAAACTAAACATAAATCACTTGACAGCTGACAAAATGGCCGCCAGTTAAAAAAGTGTTGCCAACTTAAAGTTCTATACCTCTATAAAAATCACCCTTTATTTTTAGTCACAAAACAATTTGCTCCAGTATTATTAAAACTACATTTAATCGTCGATTCCCTGCAAATGATTAAAGTAAAACGTTGCAAAACGGAAAAGTATATATCTATAGGCTATAGATCCGGCAAGGTATCGTGAAATATCACAGCTCACTGACATTTAAATCAATGGCAAGCCAAGTTGACCGGAATGCGTGAACAACGATTCCTCATTGACCGTGCATTCTAATTTTATTTAATTATTTAGCATAATTTATGTAAATAAATACTAAGTACAGGTGCATTTTTTTCCTAGATACATTTCGTAGATTTAAAAGTAGATAAGCTGGCAGCATGAAAGTATGAAGGTCACGCAATTAGTATTTTAGATATGTGTTAAAGGTGTATCTGTGTAATCTTGTTTATAAAATTTCTGTTGTTTTCGTAATTAGCATATAATAATAAATATGGTAAATACGAGAATCTTCTTCTTATGGTGCTGTCTCCATTAATGAAGGTTGGCGACAATTTGGACAAATTGTGTTCGGTTTTGGGCTGGTCTGAATAAGGCGTGAGCGTCTAAACCAGTCCATTCTCTGATGTTCTTGAGCCACAAGTGCTTCTTGCAACCTATTCCTCGTTTTCCCTCGATCTTTCACTGCATTATCAGCTGCATGAACTGGTACTTGGTGTTACGGAAGATGTGTCCAAGATTGTTTGACGATCTACAGCATATCTTTCTCGGTTCATGCGTCTTAGGACCTCAGCATTGGTTATTCCGTCAGTCCATAGAACTCGCAATAATCTCCTGAAGACCCACATCTCTGTTCAGCGTGGCGGCCTTCAGTGTTCATGTCTCCACGCTATACATCAGTACCAAACGGACGTAATATTTAACAAAATGACAGCGCAGCCCCAGATTGAGGCTCTGATTGTCTAATACAATTTTCAAGTCGAGAAATGTTCTAACCTGTTCTATTCGGCTACGTATCGCCACGTCTGGTTCCAGATCAGCTGTTATCCAGCTCCCCAAATATTTAAATTTATCAACCTGTTGTATTGGTTTATCGCTCACTGTCATATTTCACCTTGATTTTAGTTATGTTAATTTTTAGAAACAAAAAAGGCCAACCTAGACATCCTAGTATTAACCGAGACAAAAAAGAAAGGGCAAGGGACATTAAACCTAGGCGAATGTGATCATCTCTTTTCCGGAATACCAAAGGATAAAAGAGCCCAACAAGGAGTGTCTATACTTATCCGAAAAAGTCTACGACGAAGTATAACATCTTGGGAACCAATAAACCAACGCATCATAAAAGTAAATCTAAGCTTGCACAGAAATAAAGTCACTATTATGGAAGTATACGGTGTAAACGAGAAAGGAAAGTTTTTTGAACAACTAGCATATGAAATCTCAAAAACAGGGAACTCCAGAGAGTTACTTTTATTAGGAGACCTAAATGCAAGAACTGGAAAAAAAGTGAACGACAAAATAATTGGACGATTCGGAGAAGATATATTGAACCGCGAAATACATAAGTTTACCTGGGTACAACAAACAAAAAATTTGAAATTCGTCATAGATTATATAATAGCGCGTCAGGATACAAGCCTTAAAATTCAAGATGTGCGAGCCTATGAAGGAATCGCGTGTGGAAGTGATCACAACCTGGTTAAAGCCAAAATACTGCACAAGTACCGAAAGCTGGAAAATACTGAGATCTCTTCGACAAGAAAAATCTAAAGATATCATTTCACCGATTGGTTTATCTCAATGGGATGAATACTTTTCAAAATTGCTAGCTGAAGAAAGAGCAGAATACCAACAAACAGTACAAGCTGATTTCGGCGTACACGTACGCACTCTAGCATCTCCACTAAGGATAGATTGCAAAGAAGTCAAGCAAATATGCCAAACATTAAAAAACCGAAAATCACCAGGTCCCGGAAATATCCCGCCTCAGCTACTTAAATACGGCACAGAGAAGTTATACAGACAATTGACAAACCTCTACCAAAAATGTATAAACGGAGAAAAGATACCCGAAGAGTGGAAAACATCCTATATTACCACTATACACAAAAAAGGAAGTAAAGACGTCTGTGATAACTATCGAGGAATTGCGGTTCTCTGCGCAATCTCGAAAGTGTATGAGAAACTAGTCAAAAAGAGGATTGAGAGCGAATACTCAGATATGGAGGCCGAAGAACAGGCTGGATTTAGACCAGGTAGATCTACTGTTGACCATCTCTTTACAATAACCCAGCTCATTGAGAAAAAATCAGCACGGAACCAAGAAATACACCTGCTCTACGTGGATCTCAAAAAAGCCTATGACAGCGTACCACAACAACAACTCTGGGAAGTCCTAAAAGAAACAAATATAAATATAATATTTATCAAGGCTGTTCAACAGCTCTATTCAAATAATACAAGCAAAATAAAGAAAGAACATAATATTTCAAAAGGATTCACGGTTAGCAAAGGGCTCAAGCAGGGATGTTGTTTAAATCTACTTGGAATAAGCGTTAAAAACATGGAAAAGAAAGTGCGAAAATATGGGCATTCCATTAAACGATTCCATACTATACACATTGTGTTTCGCAGACGACCAAATAGTTCTGGCACAAGACTATGAAGATCTAGAATACATGGCTCGTAAGAGAGTAATAGAAGAATATAAAAAGTGGGGGCTAGAAGTTAACATCAAAAAAACGGAATACATGTGTATTGGGGGACAGCAATAAAACTTGATTCTGGAACAACAGCAGCAGGAAATAAATCACTGTGAGAAATACAAGTATCTCGGAATGCATATAACCAATGACGGCAAACTTGACGAAGAAATCAAGCATAGAAACAACCAGGGACGATAAGCTATTAGACAATTGAACACAAAATCTTTAATAGTATTGTTAAAAGCATTGTCACCTATGGAAGTGAAGTATGGTCATTAAAAGAAAGAACTCTAAGAACACTGGAAGCTACAGAAATGGATTATTGGAAAAGAGCGGCTGGAAAATCCAGAATGGACAGAGTCAGAAATGAAAGAATCTAAGAAATTATGGGCGTTAAGCACAAGATAACAGAAGATATTAAAATCAACCAACTTAGATGGTACGGACATGTTCAACGAATGGACGATACTAGACTTCCAAAAAAAGTTTTAAATTGGGCACCACAAGGAAGAAGAAAGATAGGTAGACCCAGACTAAGTTGGAGAGAAGGAGTGGATAAAGATATAAGAACAAGAGGAATGGATGAAAACCTATGGACAAACCGAGATCAATGGAGACTGGAAATCAGAAGATGGCATAGAACGTTATAAACTGATGTTATACATATATATATATATATATATATATATATATATATATATATATATATATATATATATATATATACAGACTGGAAATCAGAAGATGGCGTAGAACGTTATAAACTGATATTATATATATATATATATATATATATATATATATATATATATATATATATATATATATATATATATAATTTTTAGCCCTAGTTGATCTCCTTCTGTCGTGATTTTGTTCATTAAGCGTTGTAGGGCTTCGGGCCTGTCAGCAATTATTGCGGTATCATCAGCATATCGCAAATTATTCACAAGGTGACCATTAATTCTAATGCCATCATTTGTGTCTTGCAGCGCTCGTTCGAAAATATTTTCGGAGTACAGATTAAAAGGAAGGTGAGAAAGCACACATCCTTGTCGTATCCCGCGTTCAATAGGAAAACTATCAGTATCGTCGTATTTCTTACAAACACAGTTTGATGTTCGTATAGCTCGGTAATAAAGCACATATCGTTTTTATCTATCCCCATGTCCTGAAGGAACTTTAGTAATTCTGTGCGATTTACACAATCAAATGCCTTATTATAATCGATGAAGCAGATGTATACATCTTTTCTTTGGTCTCTGCATTTTTATAGTAGTCTAGTGAGGCTGAAAAGAGCTGCTCTAGTGCCATACCCCTCCCGAAATCCAAACTGACAGCAGCTTATCTCTCTCACACACTTATAATCTTACACTAATACGAGAATAACGGTTTATATTTCGGGAATAGAAAACAAAAACAAATATTTATAATATAATGTTTCCATTGCTCTACAGTATCTAAAATAGTTGCATTTTTTATGTGAGTAGTGTCTTTATGTTTAATCACCATTCAAGTAAAGCCAGCCACCAGACTCACGCCTGTATCGGTCCGCCGAAGTGAATGGCGACTAAACATAAAGACACTATTTACATAAAAAAATGCAACTATTTCAACTACTGCAGAGCAATGGAAACATTATATTATAAATATTTGTTTTTG
The DNA here is from genome assembly GCA_034092305.1 of Diaprepes abbreviatus. Classification (NCBI taxonomy): domain Eukaryota; kingdom Metazoa; phylum Arthropoda; class Insecta; order Coleoptera; family Curculionidae; genus Diaprepes; species Diaprepes abbreviatus. Next base: position 14,498,727 of record JASJET010000054.1, read on the forward strand.
TTTTCAATTCCCTAAATATAAACGGTTATCAATATATAACCAATCATAAAGACACCACTCCACTGAACCAAAACACAACCAGCAGTATAACAAATTGAGCACGAATTATTACCCCTAAACAATTTATAAACAAGCAAATAAGCGATTTTTATTTGGCCAATGAAAAATTGAACAATAATAGAAATCCTACGCAGTTGCTAAATAATACTAAGTAATAAATAAGTAAATAGTGGTTTAGATTTTTAATTCCAAAAATAGTTTATACCTATTTATTAGACATTGGTTATTGATAATAAATTAAATTTTTGCTGAAGGATATCCGTAAGCAAAAAAAAATTCTTAATTTTTCTTAATAAGAAAAAAAATATACAGAAAAATATACGCATATAAATAATAAAAATAAAAATATTAAAATAATGTTCAGTTAATTATTTACGAGGGTATTTATACTCGATAATAAAATACATTTTTTAAATATGATTAAATCCTCCCTACGAATTTTTATATGAAAATCACAAGAAAATTAAAAAATTATGGTTTTTTTAAATTAAATTAATGATTTTTGATTTTAAAAAATCAATTCAACCCAGCTACCAAAAGAATAAAATATTACCAACCCAAAATGGGTACCAAAAAAATTTTCTACACATTTCTGCAGTTTCTTAACAATTATTTTGTGGGAATTTTAAGGACAGAAAATTTTTAATAGAAATTAATTAACTTGTGTTTTTCTTTTTAACTGAATTGCAGTCGGCACTGACACTATTTCTTTCACCGGATATTACACTACATCATTGGGGGAAATTATCGATTGTACAATTAATTGTGGCTTTTACGCAATTAATAGTCATTTAAAAACCTATTCAATTCAGCTGGGATAATTGCTACAGTACTGTAAAATTTTATTAAGGCCAATAAAAATTAGTCATAAAAGTTCCGACCTTCTGTTAAGAAAATAAGCTTTTCCTTTAATGGGCTTTAAAAATCTTTAAATAGTAAAGGGAAAAATTTAGGTTAAAATAATAACAAGGAACATTTAGGAGCAATGTACTATATAGGGTGTGGAATATAGAGAGGACGTATGTAATTCTAACGGACGCTCTGATAATCCCAATTTCTTCTGATAGTTCAGCATTGGTTTCATCAACAGTGTACAATCAAATAAAAAAATATATACATAACATACCTTAAAGCTAGAAAAAACAAGAAACAGTTATATTAGTTAGTATCATAAGATACTTGTTATAATATTAAAAATGTAAAATAACTTAATCTAATATTTAATAATAAAAACCACAGGTTAAAATCCTAAAACAACTAACAGGAAAGAAAAAAATAAAACGATAAGGACACAATCCGTAGCACTGGTCAGCGAAGGACGCAACGAAATAATCACTCAGTATACAGTAAAAAAGTCAGTACATCCTACAGGCGTAAGTATTCGTTAAAAGAATAAAATGACCCCTGAACAAGAAATTTTTTTATTTCTGTTTTGAATTTATTACTGTTTGATATGTTTTGGCAATTTGTTAAACAGAATAATGAAATTATAAATTGGGGATCTCTCAAAGAATGCCGTTCTAAGTTTAGGTATACTAAGAATGTCACTATTTCGTGTATCATATCTGTGACCCTGGCCAAGAGTTTTAAACTCTGAGTAATTTTGTTTTACATATAAACGCATTTTAGAATATACATAGAGTAAAAAGTCAAAATGCCGTTTTCCTTAAAAATGGGTCTACACGAATCCGTCGGCTTAAGACCAACTATCAACCTTAGTATTCTTTTCTGAGCCAGAAACACTCTATTCACCTCACACCCTCTTCCCCAAGACATGACATTGCTTGACAGATGGCTGTATGCCAGAGAATAATACACAGTCAGCAATTCAGCCCGGTCTAGAGATGACTTCATCCGCAAAATAGCAAAGAAGGCAGAATTTAATTTTTTACAAACATGTTCAATATGGGAAAAGAAATGCAGCGATTCATCAAGCCACGTGCCTAAAAATTTAGCATAAGCTGAGGTTTCAATATTATATGTTACTTTATCCTCTACCAGCAATAGTTTTTTAATATTAAAATTATATATATATATATATATATATATATATATATATATATATATATATATATATATATATATACAGTCTTTGTTGGGTTAAGTATTAACTGATTACGCTGACACCAAATTTCCAACTCCTCACATACCCCTCCCGCTGTACGCAACAGCTCCTCTGGGCCATCCGCAGATATAGCTATCGTGGTATCCTCAGCAAACATAACCAACTTTTCCCTACTGATGAATCTAGGTAGGTCGTTAATATAAATCATAACCAAGAGCGGTCTCAAAACCGACCCCTTCGGCACACCCAAGGCGACTTTTTTGCAATCTGATTTACTTTTTTGGTATCGAACAAACATACTCCTATCAGACATATACGAGTCGATGAGTTTTAGGATATTTCCTCTTATACCCGAAGCAAAGAGCTTTCTCAATAAGAACTCTCTACTCACAGTATCAAACGCACTTGTTAAGTCAAATATTAGACACATCACATACTTGCCCCTGTCGAGCTCTGTATATACAAAATTAAGTAAATCACAGCATGCTGTATCAATGGATTTGCTCTGTCTAAAACCATGTTGGCAAGAAGTAATAATTGAATTCTGGTTAAAAAAAATTATCAAATTTTCGTATCTTATTTTTTCAAAACTTTAGAAAATACACTCAGTATAGATATTTGCCTGTAATTGGCCGGGTTGTGAGGATCATCCTTTTTATATATTGGCGTGACTGCCGCCTGCTTTAGTATCTGAGGAAAAATGCCCTCTGAAAGTGATCGGTTTATTAAATATGTCAAGGGAAGTGCGACAGATTCTGAAATTAATTTTAAAATTTGTGGACTTATACTATCGGAACCTGAGGAGCGTTTGTTCTTTAACGAATTAATAGTCGATACTATCCTTTCTTGAACCACCGCAAAAACTATTATTGTTTGAGGAATTGATTCTATAGTTGTTGCTGGTAAGGACCTGTTTCGACCGTAAGCCTCAAACAACTTCAACTTGGTAACAGAGCTGAAATATTCAGCGAAGTAGTTAGAAACCTCTTGAGGGTCATCGCTTTTACCATCGGTGAAGCGCAAAACGATGTTATGGTTTGTTACCCTTTTCTGTCTATTAAGATGACAGAGGATTTAAAATGGCGAATCAAAAGACCCTCCTCAAAGCTATTCTTTTATTTTAGGGAGAAAACTTTGCTGGTACCTCTCGTATATGTCTTAACAAACAATATATTCTTATTATCTATTGGAGTATGAATGATCCTAAACGTTTTGTTAATTATTTTCTTTAGAAAAGCATTGTATCTAATACCTTAATAAAAAGGTGTGCCGGCCGAATGTGGAACATCTGTTAAATACTAAACAGCATTTATATCTTCTCTACGAAACGCGTATACACCTCCTTTAATCAGTTGGTATTTTAAACATGTTCGCATCAGATGGTCGACAATTTTAAAACACTTTCTTCTTCTTGACACAAATTTAAAGCCAATGTGGGACATAAACAATAATTATCAATATAAACAAATTCGTAATTGTAAGAGATAATTGATTGAATATGGAGGTAATAAATTAAACATCTTGTTTACATTAGGTGGCCAAAAGAGTTATCGCGAATTTATAGATGCTATTAAACAAGTTTATTTGTTTTAAACATCTTTTTTATATACAGTGTGATCAGGAAAGTCAGCATCATATGGGATTTTTTTTATAAGTAGCTTTATTTAAAATTTGACTTTGGCATCAATTTCTGCTTCGATCGAGATGGAAATTAAGCAAAAAAATAGTAGTCACGTGATTAGCATTATCTGCAAAATTTTAATTTTTTTCCAAAAAAATTCAAACGTGAAGTTATATTTCAAAATATCCTAAAAGTTATTAGAAAAAGTTTTTCTAAATGCAATTTTTAGCCCTTATGCAAAATTTCAGCTGTATAAGATAATTTAGATTTTTTGCCAATTTTTTGTAAATTGCACCACTGTTGCAAAATAAAACTCAACGCAACCTACATAAAACTTCCTAGTTTTGACAATGCTTCATCCCAGAACTATTTTGTTTAAAATTGCATCATATTAAATGTGTGTTTTTCTACACAATCGAAATAGGGCTACTAAAGTTTATTTGTTCTTGATCCTGTATAAGTTACCTTACACAGGGTCAAAGACAAATAAACTTTGCATCAAATGTGATCAAATTTTAATAGCTTTATTTGGATTATGTAGAAAAACACACATTTAATATGGCGCTACTTTAAACAAAATATGTCTGGGATGAAGCATAGTCAACACTAAGAAGTTTCGATGTTTACCCCCTATTTCGAGGTCGTAGAAGACGATTTTGGCTTTAATTCTTCACTATTTTTCTTCAGTTTCCCGGAAAAACCAAAAAACGCCAAGCGTCACTTCATCAAACACTTTTAATTTAGGCGAAAACACCGAATTTACATAATTATTTTCAATGGTTCTAGTTAGAATATCATGTATGTAGTATATTTCAACTATTTTTGCACAAATTTTAGGGAATAAATGTTTTTCAACGAAAAACCAAAAATATGTTCCGGAAAGCTCGCAAAAACGACTAATATTCGTTTGACACGTTGCCAGATGTAAAATATTTTCTTGGTATAAACTAAAAAATTTCTCCATCTCAGTCAACAACATAGTTTCATTTCTGTAGTGTTTTATACGTCTCAGAGAAAGATTAAAAATTTTTGGTTAGTTCAGGTTTAGTTTGATTTTGATTAATTTATAAAACTGAAACTAATCTGAACTAACCTAAATTGATCTAGACTTACACTTTCGTAATATAAACTATAAAATTTATACAGTTAACAACATAGTTTAATTTTTGCAATGTATAAGAAAAGGTAAAATTAATCTTAACCACCCAAAATTCTTGGTTGGTTTTGGTTAGTTTAGGTTTAGCTTAATTTTGGTTAATTTGAGAAAGTAAAACTAACCTGAACTAACCTAGATTTACTAATAAAAAATATTATTGTCCGGCAGAGACCACGTAAAGGCGGGACAGTTTGTGAAAGAAAAGAATATATGTAAATTTCACAGAAATCGTATTTGCAACCTGGCAACAGCGCTAATTTTTCGGGTTTTAGGAAGGAGTAATATTACTATTTAATGGCGGAAGCCATTTTGTTTTGATTTGTTTTTTGATAATTTTCTTGAGTTTTGCGATAAAAGTGTGCAAATTTATGAATTTTTATTTATTACAGTTGTTTATCAGTATGAAATTTGTGGTTGTAACAATTTTTAACGATTTAGTATAAAGAAATTGAACCTAAAATAAAAAGTGTTTTTTCCTGTTTTCCGCAAAACTGAGGAAAAATTATGGAAAACAGAGGTCAAAGCTAAAAAATCTTCAAATTTTTTATAAAAAACTTTGGCTATTTAATTTTCAAATGGCGCTAGTTACGTTCCTTGATTATTATAAACAATGTGACGGTGATTTTTTTTTTAAATTGGCCAACTTTGGCCCATATTGACCCAGAACCTTTTTTTTTCAAAATGCCAGCTTCTTGAATATGAAAAAGGATTTTTCTAAATGCAACAGCAACAAAGTTATTCAATTTATTTATAAGATAAAAATTATAGTGTTTCTTTAATTAGATTTTGACATAATGAATTTTTTTTTTCCTCCTTTTAATGATTTATTAAGATAATATAAGTCTCCCTCTTTTACAAGATACCCGTAGAATCATTGTATCTTCGTTATTGTACGGTTAATGTTATAACAAAAAAAAAACGCACCTGGAATAAACAAATTTAATTTTGCAAAATCTATTTGATGAATCGATCTGAATTTTTTACTAAATATTAAATACTACATAACACAACTTTTTCCGCAATAACAAAGTTGTAGAATGATTTTTTCAATAGTTATTATTAATTAAAAATTATATCAATTTTACCTTCTTTTGCAGTTTTCTAAGAAACAAATAAAGATATCGACATCTACAAAAATCCATTTTAAAGGTTTTTTAATTATCTACAAAAGAGTTACCCTATTTCCACTAAAAAAAAAGTTTTGTTCCTGTAGGCCTATATTACCAAAAAAGTGTCTGACTGTTGGATGATCGAGTGTCATATACCGGTATACCGTATATTTGTTTTCATTTATTTATTTGGCTCTTTAAAAGAAGCGACCTTAACAACATACGTTCTCACATCTTAAATTCTCAATATCAGTCTGGTAATCTAAGAACTTCAAAAGCAATCTATTACGATCTCGACTGCGGCTTAAACGAAACGGTATATGTTGCAACCGCGATAATAATACCTTATATGGAATACACGTGATAGATCTATCTGGGACTCATGAAACATTAAAACAACGTTAGAATATTCTTCGATTTTAAAGTTTATGCCTTTAAAAGGATCCTTATGGGTTTTTGGTATGTGTAATATACAGACGTGGTAAAAAAAAATCGGTAGTTTAAGTCAGTAATGTAAATTGAGGAAACAACAATAATTTTACGTTTTTATCCAGCCTGCAAAAAACTGATATTTATATTTAAAGACTATCATGGAGGAATGTATGTTAATTTTGGTTTTCAGGATTTTAATAATAATAATAATAATAGTATATTAACGGATCATTCTTATCTCTCCTTCGATTTCCGTTTTGATGATGTTAAGTCGCGCTTCTGGGATTAGTTTGTTTCGGAGAATAGCTCTGTATTGGTCTGCTATTCTCTGTTCTGACACTTGTAGGTGTGGATATTTCCTACAAAATTCGGCATGAAGCTGTTGTCTATAGCCGACCGTTTCTCGTCCTAGTTCAGTCACCCTATAAAAAATGCGCATTATTGTTTCGTTCATGGATGTTGTCCATTTCATGCGCTGTCTTGGAAATCCCGCCTGAGTGAGCGCTGGCTGAGGTTCCTGGGCAGCACCTTCGGATGGTGGAGCTCTCGCTGTTGTTTGGCTCTTATATTGTTGTGGTTGGGCAGTAGCTTCTTGTGCGACAGGGGTCCGCCTCCTCAACACCCTGCCACTTAAAGTTGGAGATGTCGAAATATTGCCCCCCCCCCAGAATCCGTGGGGCAGACCGCTTTTGCGGTGTGGGATTCTGGACTATTAGTCCTACCCACCTTGGGTAATTTATGTTTTATAATCGACATATTCATATTAAAAATCTGAAATTTCTCCCCATTTAATCGCCTCCTACGATTGGTTGAGGGAAACCCTGGATCTATTCGTAGCCGAATCCAGTCGGAAATCTGAAAGAATATGGTCCTAAGGGATTGAATATGAATTGTGGATAGGTGGATCAGGACAGAGGGATTTTTAAAAGGTAGAGAAAGGATATGATTAAAGGTCAGCGGAGAGCTGGCGTTACTGGCTGTACTGTCTACGCATTACAGTAGCGACAAGTATACTGCTGACTGCAGTACACTGCCGGCCAGACAGACGGATCACAACTGCAAGTTCCATCCAGCGATACTATCGAAACTAATACAATCCCAATACGAAGAGGAATATTTCAGGGCGATTCACTGAGCCCATTGTGGTTCTGCCTTGCAATGAACCCTCTGTCACGCCATTTGAACTCCACCAGATACGGCTTAAGTATTAGAAAAAACAACGAAGAGGTAGCAAGATTGAATCATCTTCTATACATGGATGATCTTAAACTGATGGCTGCTACCAAAAACCAGCTGGAGCAAATGCTCAAAATTGTCGAGGAGTTCTCCGAGGATATCGGAATGCAGTTTGGACTTGACAAGTGTTGTATTTTGAACATCGTTAAAGGAAAGATACAACCGGGTGCATTTGAGATGCAGAACGGTGAAACCATTGCTGCAATGGAAGCAGAACAAACATACAAATACCTAGGTATGAAACAAGCTAAACGAATTGACCATCGCACTATGAAGGCCGAATTGACAACCGAATTTGTCAGGAGGGTAAGACGGGTGTTACGAACTAGCCTAAATAGTAGAAATTTGTTTAAGGCACTCAACACGTACGCATGCTCTGCGCTTAGCTACTCTTTTGGAATAGTAAAATGGAGCAAGACGGACATCGAAGGCCTGCTAAGAAAAATAAGAACATTCCTAACAAAAGCACACAAACACCACCCTCGGAGTGCTATTGAACGTACAATGCTTCCAAGACACCAAGGAGGAAGAGGATTGGTCGATATTGGTAAGCAGCTCGATCAACAAATAATAAACTTACGTTCTTATTTCCATAGGTTAGCGGATTTTTCCATACTACATCGAGCAATATGCGAGGCGGACGATTCAACGCCGCTACAGCTGAGGGAACGGGATATTGCTTCTCACCACCGAACAGACCAAGAGAAGTTACAAGCTTGGCTACAGAAGCCACTTCATGGACGGCATCCAAATGAGGTCAACCAGGACAATGTCGACAACTTAGCGTCGAACTACTGGTTGATTTCAGGACAGATGTTTTCGGAAACGGAGGGCTTCTTGTTAGCTATCCAAGACCAGGTTATTCCGACGAAGAACTATCGGAAATTCATTATCAAAGATCCCTCAATAGAGAGTGATCAATGTAGATATGGCTGTCGAACATCAGAGACGATCCAGCACGTAACTGGAGGATGCCAAGCGTTTGCCGCAACCGAGTATAAGGAAAGACACGATTCAGCCGCTAAGATACTACACCAAGAGTTAGCAGATAAGTTAAAACTATTGCAGGTAGGAAAGGTGCCTTACTACAAATATAATCCAGAGCCTATTCTTGAAAACAAAGAGTTCAAGTTATACTGGGATCGAACGGTCCTAACAGATCAAACAGTTGCTCATAACAGGCCAGACATTATACTAACAGATAAAATTTCCAGGCGAACTACACTAATCGACATCGCTGTGCCGAACAACAACAACCTAAGGTCAAAGCACAACGAGAAGATCGCCAAATACAGAGATCTGGAGGTGAAAATCCGCAGACAGTGGGCAATGAACAGCGTCCACACGATTCCTATAATACTGTCAACAACTGGAGTGATACCAAAGGGCCTACTGCAGAACATCAAGGGACTGGGCCTTAGTGAACATCTGTATAAACCGATTCAGAAAGCGGTTCTTTTTGCAACCGCCCGAACCGTCCGAAAGTTTGTAGGAAGTGCAGAAGACCACGCCACCTAGGACGCGATTACATGGAAAGGGTCCCCACAGAGCTTCATACTTTTGGTGTCTTTGCATACCTGGTATGAGTGAATAATCCCTGGAGGGAGTGCGAAGCCGTTTGGCTTGTAAGTCTGTATATTAACGGATCAAATAAATACAATCCATTTCAAAAATAAAAAATACAAACATCAGTTTTTTATTTAATTAAGAATTAAAAAACTATTTAATTAAGAATTAAAAAACTTACAAATCCAAACATGCATTAAAGTGCTTCAAAAGACAAGTATTGACAATTGACAATATTAACAAGTTTTTCAAGAATTGTAAAATTTTTAATTTAAAGACATTAACTGGCAAATGATAAATATCAATCTCGGTAGGAACTGAATTCATTTCCATAAACATTCGAGAAATAGGACTGTTAATGCCATAATTCGTTCGGTGATATATCACATCAAACAAATTGTGCGCTCTAAAAGTTCTTTGAGGAACCGATAATCCAATATTATTGAGTAGTTCAGGAGAATCAATACAAGGGTTAACAATCTTATAAAGTAGAACGAGGTTAAGATATATGCGTCTCATACACAATGGTAGCAACCTCAAAGCATCGGCAATATCATTATATACATACCGCTCCTGCTGCATTCCCTATTTAAAGACAATTAAACTTAAAAACTTTTTTTGTACTCTTTCCACTTTTTGTTTGTATGTAAAATAATGAGGTGACCAAACTTGGGACGCATATTCGAAGATTGATCGAACTACAGAGCAGTATATCACTTTAAAACAGTCTACACTATTAAAATCTGTAAGCATTCTCTTCACAAATCCGAGCAACTTAATAATGTGCTGGACATCCATCGTGTTAAAACCGTATATGTTGCCTTACATCTAAGCGTACGTCTTCGAGCAAAAGTGGAAGTTAATTTTCTAAAATGTCACGATATTTTACGCCATTCAGATTACCTTTGCAGATTTTGAAATTGAGCTTCAAATGTCTTTGAAGGTTAAGGGTAAGGTTATTTTCAAGGTCATTACTACTTAGCTTCCGTGCCATCCAACAACCTTTGTACGAATCATTTTACGAAATTCTGCGATCTATTTTGTTTTGACCTTGATATTTGACATTCACCTTGAGAACAAAGATATATCCGATGGTAGAATTTCTCGACTTTTTCATTCATGGGGTCGAAAATTCTCATGGTCTTGAAAGCTCGGTCAAGATAATTCCCAAGGTCCCTACTAGTTAGCCCCCCTGCCACCATATAATTTTTGTATAAAACATTTTTCGAAAAAATGTGTTCCCACCGAGATATTCCATTGTCTCAAGATAAATGCCGCACCCTGTACGGGTATGGGTATATATATATATATATATATATATATATATATATATATATATATATATATATATATATATATATATATATATATATATATATATATATTCGGACTCAGAGTCTTTCCATACTTTGGAGTGCTCTTCACTTTTAAACACGAGATTAATGTAGATTGACAAATTTCACGACCGCTTAGCCAAGATTTTATTTTTCTTTTTATATTACACCGATAATAACTTATCTATTTATTTACTTGTTTGGCTTTGAAACACGCTAAACGGTGCTCTCATGGGGGGATCGTTTAGTGCCACACGTGGCTTTTGTTACCAAAATTAACAGTAAGTCTGGTTGCCTAGTACCAAATAATGCGACCCCTATCCTGTGGGCAGCGCGTTTCGTGTACTCGATTGTATAGATTTCTGTTTTAATTCACCGTCGCGCCACCACATGGCGGTTTTTACAAATTTGTTAATTTGTGTGGTTCTTGTGTTATCAAGTGAACCATCGAGATGTCGCCTTTGTCGTCCTGTTTGCTGTTTTAAATTCAGCGTTATAGGATGCAAAGGCAAGATGATGGTTTGTACCAAATGCGGTGGCCTGACGAGTCCCATATTAGGACGAAACAGCGCTGTCACCATCTTTCAGACACGAAGTCTTTCCATACTTTGGAGTACTCCGCGCTTTTTAACACGAGAATAATGTAGATTGACAAATTTCACGTCCGCTTAGCCAAGATTTTATTTTATTTTTATATTACACAGACAATAACTTATCTATCTATATATATATATATATATATATATATATATATATATATATATATATATATATATATATATATATATATGTATATATTATATATAGGTTGGTTTGTTGGTATATATAATACAAATCAAGACAAAACTGGCCAACCAGGAAACTTAATCTTTACGGCAACTAGATCCGGTTTAAAAATTAACCCCCTAATTCACTAACGTTGTCTAACTGTTGTCTAACTTTAAAATCAGTCCAGGTTGACAGTAGAAAATTTAAATTGATAAGGGTAACAATAAGTCAAGCAAGTTTTGAACCCTTAAAGTACAATTAAAACAATATCATAAGGAAAACCAAACTGGTCATATAGAAAATCTAAGTCTTAAACCTTCTTAGTGAATCTGGCTATAAAAATTTTTAATAAATCTAGTTTGTAGGATTTGACTCATTCTGATCCACTGTTTAAGTTTCGTCATGTTTTTACTACTAGGAATCAGAGCTAATTCTTTCTCCTGATTTTCAATAGGATTTAGAACTGGGGATTGTGTCGGTCACTGCATGAACAATGCTTTGAACCGTTATCCTGTTGGAAAAACGCACTAAAATTCCCCACTTTATAAGGCAATACTACATTTTGCATTATATCCCTATAGATAAAACGATCCATGGTGTTATAAATAAAGTTTAAAGGACCCACTCCATTTCACCAGAAGCATCTCTACAGAAAAATGCTGCTTTTACCATAGTTAACCGTGAGATTAACATATTTTCGCTTGTTCATCGCTAAATAGAACTTTTTTCCATTCGTGCACTATGCCACTTAAATATCGGAATTTGTAAATTTTTCAAAAGTAATCTCCTTTCGTTCGATAGTGTATTTCTTCGTGTTCCCTAGCACCGTTTAACATCAAGATGATCTTATGTGAAGCAAATACTATAATATTATGCAAATTTTCTTCTACTTTCTTAATCATTATGACCTTTTTGAAATTGTCGATACAAGATAAAGGTATGCATTAGTCAGATATTCAGGACAAGCGACGCATACATGTATTCTTAATACATACCGAGAAACATTACTCGGTGCCAACACTGTTTTTAATTTCTCCGCAATCAATCCGCTATAGAAAGAAATTGATACCTTGAAAACCTAAAAAAACGATTTCACCTTCATGTTTAAAAGTTATTGTTAATAAATTTAGATGTCATTATTCGTGACAATTTTTTCTCAATCCTCAAATATGGCCTAAAAAGCCGCTTTTCGCAGATTTAAGTGAAATTATCTCGAAAATCTGACCTGCTGAAGTAATTCGGTTGTGCCGGATTTGGATGCAGCACGTCCACGAACATGAGATATAAAACTGGACTGCTCATGACAGTAATTTTTTGACCCCCCTCCCCCTTATTGGTTGCCATTAGATGCAATGATTTGTATGGCGACATTGAATTTCCTGCTAATTTCTTATATTGACATGAATGTGGCGTGTACGAATATCAATTCTATTATTCTAACAGGTTTAGATAATAACTATCTCTTTCTATAGTATATCTCAAACAGTAAATCGCTCTTCCTTGTTTTACTTGACAAGTTAATTGAGTATATTCAATAAAAAAGGCCGGGATAATTGTTTTTGTAAAACAATATTTAACTTAAATTTCTGTTTTTACTTTCCTCAAAATTAAAATTTTTCTGTTCAAAGCAATTCCTTTAAAGCTAATTTTTTTAACTTCTTTGGAACAGCGTAAATTGTAGCAATTTTACTATTTTTGGATAACAAGCATGAAATGGCTGTTCTTATAAATAAATGAAAATGCTTATTCTATGACTGTTTACATATTTTATTTTTTACAATAAAACTGTTATTTAGCAAAATAGCTAAAATGTGAAATATGCGTCAAAAACAAATTGAGACTAATTTTTTTTTTTTTAAATATTTGTTTTGGAAAAGATTGTGGAAATCAGTGGGTATTTTTGCAAATAACATTAGTATAATCTACATCCTTGTTCGGACGTAGAGTATAAGAAGTTAATGAAAAAATGTATTAAGTCATTTGTTATTAAAAATTTTATATCATGAATTAATATAGTATATTCTTTAATGTAAGGTCTCGAAATGTCCATATAATCTATCGCAAAGTCATAGAGTTTCATCATTTAAAAATAGTTTCGATTAGGTCTTTGTTAAAATTATTTTCTCCTCGACACTTTTAGGGAACTGATATGTCAGGTATTTATATAGGGTTAACAACATTCATAATAATATTGACCCCTTCATAATAACGGAACTTTAATTTAAAAAACCTAAAATAACATTATGTAACTAAACCATTTTTATAAAAAGAAAATAAACTCCAAAGTGGATAGTGTTAAAGCAGTCTATATTTATTTGTAAACAAAACAATATTTATTAAGACACTTTAAATATAAAAAAGATTGTAAATACAAGACTGGGATTCTTACATTAATACAATCATTTTTAATCTAAATATGTACATAAAGATTTGCTAGCAACTTTTAATTTTTACACTAGGTCAAACTTTCCATTTACTTAGCTGTTTGAGGATCTGGAATTGACCTTTCCTAGAGTTAAATTTTTGAAATGGTAATCAATCACAGCATCTCACTACTTTGACAAAGGATTTTCACGACACAAATTTCCTTACTATCTGAGCTAAAATCAAGAATTTTTGTTTTATTTTTTTAAAATAATAAGTAATTAAATATAAATTTATTTTAAATTAATAACATATTCAAACAAAAGATTATTATTTTATTTTTAGACAAAACAAATACATCAAAGTAAAATTTATGTAATTTCCAAACATGCTTAATAATATTGAAAAATTTCATATTATATGCAATCATCTATTTCTATTTTAATAGCACATATAATCATTTTATATTTTAACAGCATACCAGTTTTGATGTTCAGTTTTATATGTCGGTGGAACATTAACTTCATGATAAAACGATATTGTTGTTGGTTAATGCACACCTAATTCAGGACTTTTTTTGTACAGCCAGTGTATCTTATTAAGTCCAAGTTTAGTTGCTTCAAGATATTTACATCGAACAGTGCTTCATAGCTTTTTTCAGGCAGTTTATTTATAAGAAGCAGACCACAAACTTTTTGTTCATCTTCTTGTATAAAACTATTTCCAAAAAAATCCCTGAATAGAGTTACTCATCTGGTGTATAAAAGAATATGATCATGACCAATTTGAAGTTTCTTTTCTCTTAGAAAACTAAAATATTGATAACATTTAAAAATTATCATACATCATATCCATAAGCTTAAACTTGTTACCCTTAGATTTACAATTTGATTCTAGGGTAAAATTTTAAATAATTATTATTGAATGCTTTATAACTTAGCAATTAAATAAATTCCAATTTACCAGATGAGGTATTTACACGTCTTACAATGATGAATCGCATTTTTTAAAATACCAAAAAAAAACTTAAAATTCAAGTTCCTGTTTGAAATTTTCAGTAAAACGTCACATAAAATGTGATAAAATGCATAAAACAGCAAAATCAAAAATAAATTATTGTCAAAACGAAAAGTATTCAGTCAATGTAAAAAATACACTTTCACCAATATAATAAATACTTAGGGCAGCAGCCCATTTTTTTACTGTCGAAAACGAAGGAGAAGAATCCTTTAGAGTAGAATCTAACTCATTTTTAATGTCCGTAGGAGTTAAGCCCTTTAAAACAAAGTATTTTATAACCGCTCGCACTTCAATTTTATCCATCTTTCACAAAATATCGAACCTTATGTGTTCACTCGATCGCCACAAACAAGCAACTGAACGCAAACATCTGAAACTTTGCAGGGCATCATCTCAAGGTTAATGCTTACAAAATATTATAGTTATTTGATTCTACTAGCGCCCTCTCTGTTTCAGACCGAGGACTTATCGAACCACCCTCGTAAATATCTGGCTAGATATTTTCCTAATACCACAATGACGTTCAACGACCGCATATATTGTTACATAAAAAAACAGCAGTAATCATCGTTTTTTTTGGCAAAGAAGGCGGTAATTATAGGATTAATGTTTAACAATTTACCCACAGCCACCTGGTAATGTTCGTTGTGGGTGAAAGCAAAACAATTACTCCAAAGTGGAATAATTATTAACTACATATATGATTTATCATGCTGATTGTCCTAGTTATGTTACAGAAAAAGCGTGCAACATTTTATAGGCATATTGTAGCCAATTTGAAATTTGTAATTGTTACAACACTGAAATTAGTTTATGGCTATTTAAACGCGCTTAAAAACCGATTTAAATGTTATTTGACATAAATTCTGAATTTAAAATAAAACTGAAACTAATTTTTAATGATTAAATATTTTTTTGCTCTTTTAACTCATTAAAATTCCTAAAAAAGAACAATTTTGAATATTCAAATATTTCGTATGGCAGGAAAGTGAGTTTATTTCAAATTAACTCCCAATAGAACTGCGGTATATAAGATAATGTTAAAAAAACTCTGGGTAAAAATTACTAAAATTTATTGTATGCTCGAAATTACAAACGTTTTTTGTGATTTTTGAAAAAAAAATAGATCCCGACTAGGTTTCCCTTTGTGAAAATTCTAAAATGGATTTCTACGAGGGCAAGGCTGAAAATTCTTGGATTAAAGAAAAGTACTATAGATAGAACAAAAATTTATTTATAATTTTTCAAAATATTCTCCGTTATGCTCAATACATTTGTTCATGCGGCAAGACCGTGAGTAAGCCTCACGATACATATTTTTCGAAATTGCCTCCACTTCCTTGCGAAATTCTGTTAAGGCTTCTGCTGGAGTAGAAAATGTGCGTCCCCGAAGTTTCTTTTTTATCTCTGGGAACAACAAAAATTGACAAGGGGCTAGATCTGGACTGTATGGTAAATGTCCTAGTAATTTGATCCCTGATCGATCCAAAAATTCACGGGTTCGAGCAGCAGAATGAGCAGTGGCATTGTCGTGGTGTAACATTCCACGCAAACGGGTTTTGGGTTGAATTTCTTAAATTTTTTTAAACACTCTGGGTAAAAATTGGGCAATGTACCACTCACTAAAGTGATGGTGGCCACATGATCACTTGCAGAAAAAAAAAAGAAGTGACCATTTTTTTTTCCTACGCTTTACTGCTGCCGATTCAATAATGAAACTTATCTGAATCGAACAATAATTAATTCGTCTCTCTTGATGCACAAAATTTCTCACCATGACTGTGTTTTCCTGGATAACCGCAGTTGATGGCCGACCGCTGCAATCTTCATCTTTCAACGATGTTCTACCACCTTTAAATTCAGCATACCAATTAAAAATTGTTGAGCGTGACCGAGAAGAATCGGCAAATGCTGTTAACAGTCTTTCTAAACACTGCTGTTGATTTAAACCACTTTTAAAGTCATAAAAAAATCATTGTGCTCGCGGTGCAATTCCATTGTTAGAGCTGAAAATGCACAAACACAACTGATACTTTTAGCGATTACTCAGCACGTGATAACGATAACCGTTTGAGGTTTGAAATGACATTTACTCTTGTCATTGGTGACGTACAAGTAAAGCGGTGTTGACATAGATTGAACAGTGTTGCCACATCCAAAAATATTCAGCATCACCCTCGTAATTATGTCCATCCATCGATACAAAAGACATCATATTTAAAACAAATTTGGTGAAGAATTTATCAGCACCAATCCATTCTTAACCAACCTTAACAATTTTAAACTCAAAGGCAGTTTCCATCGGTGTTTTTTTGTAAGATGGAGCTCATTTTCGGCTTTAGTCAACTTTTCTTAAATTATTTCAGACCCTTTAGACACTTAAAACACGTAAGTAATTGTGGTAGTTTAAGAGTACAACTGTCAATACAATAGTATTAATTAAAATCAATTAAGTATATTTAATAAAATTAAATATTTTCAATCATATTGCTTATCAAAGGTTTTCTATTCTTTTTACAAAAAATTCTATAAAGTTTTCATTTTTCACGTTTAGTAATAAATTATTTATGTTTTCTAAAGTTCAAAACTTAGTTGACTTAGATATTGTGGCACTTGTTGAAAAGCCCTTAGTAAACGAAATGCAACGGTCTATGAATATACGGGGTGTTCCATTAAAAAAAAACACAAGTTTGATTTATATCTAAACAACAATCGTACTTAGAGAGAAATTAACGACGGCAATGAATTTTATGTGAACAACTTTATTTGAGTGAATATTTACCTCTTCGACAACTAAAAAGATAACCGAAATACGAGGGGGGTCTCTAAATGGAAAAATATTTTTAAAAAACTGTATCTAAAAAACTAAGAGTGCTGTGTTCCACGCAAAATTAGCACCACTTCGCGAAAACTACAACCCGCTAACTTTAAAAATAACGGAACTCTCTCTCTCTCTCTTTCTCTTTCTAGCAGCCCAATTTGGTTCACTCCTGGACACAGGCCTCTTCTAGTCTCTTCCATTCCAACCTATTCTCATCAATCCGGTGCACTGTTTCTACTTGTTTTCCTTTTGATGTCATCTATCCATCTTTTTGGGGGTCTTCCGATACTTCTTTTTGACGACTTAGGTCTTCATTGCAATATATGTTTTAACCACCTTATATAGTCTTGCCTGGCAACGTGTCCCACCCAGGTCAATTTCAAAGTAGCAATGTGTTTTATCACATCTTCCACTTTAGTGCGTCTTCTTACTTCTTCGTTCCTTAATCGGCCATGTAGTGATATTCCCAACACGATTCTTTCTATTGCGCGCTGTGTAGTACGCAGTTTATTGGCTCTTTTAACTGTTAATGTGGTTGTCTCCATTTCATAGGTCATTAGTGTGAGAACGCACGAGTCAAATACTATTCTTTCCAAATTAATGAGAATATCGGGGCTTTTAAGAGCGTATCCCAATCTTTCAACGGCTGCCCATGGCATTCTATTCATCTCTTTATTTTCGCTTCTTGGTTTTCTTTCCCAAGTCTAATTAGATGGCCCAAATAAGCATATTCTTCGACTTTTTGTATTTCATTGTTTCCTACATAAAGTGGCGTACCTTCTGGAAACATTATTTTGGTTTTTGCTAAGTTCATGCTTAATCCAACTTTCTCTGAAGCATTTTTCAACTCAGAGAGCATTTCCTGCAACTTGTCTAAATCTTCACTTGTTAATACCACGTCATTCGCGAAACATAAATGGTTGATATATCTACCATCGATGCTAATGCCCTTATGTTCCCAGTTTAATTGTTTAAAGACATCTTCCAGTGTTAAAGTAAAGAGTTTAGGGGAAATCGTATCGCCTGATCGTATCCCTCGGCCAATATTTATCTTTTGTGTTTCTAGATCCTTTGTTATCTTTACTTGCAGTGTCTCCTTATCGTAAATATATTTCAGAATATTTCTGTATCTGGAGTTAATCCTTGCATTCTCCATTGCTTGAAATATGACCCAGAGCTCGATAGAGTCAAAAGCCTTGCTATAATCAACAAATGCTAGGTGGATTTTAATATAATATTTTGTGCATTTTTCGATTAGTAATTTGATGTTCTGTACCTGCTCTGTTGTACTAAGGCCCTTTCGAAACTCGGCTTATTTTGGAGGTTGATAAAATTCAAACTTTTTTCTAAGTCTATGAGTTATAATCTTTGTAAGTCATTTTCGATGTTTAATTTCTCACCTTTTTTGTACAGAAGAATAACTCGATGGTTTTGCCAGTTATCAGGAGTTATACCGATCTGAAGACATTTGTTCAAAAGAATACTCATTGAATGTGGCGTTGCAGACCCTCCGAGTTTCAACATTTCTTTAGATATACCATCTTCACCTGGGACACGATCAGATTTTATTTCTGACAAAGCATGTTTCAACTCTTCGATAGTGATGTCAGGTATTCCTTCTGAAGCAACATTTGTAACATTGAGAAACTTGATGTCTGATTACAATATATTAATGTGTGACAGAATTTGATCATAGACTCCTGCTAATAACATATTGAGGTAACGTTAATCATTTTATCTATAATCATTTTTTGCCCCATATTAATTAGTAACTATTTTGATAACCTATAATTAAATTTCACAGTAATAAAGGCACTCTAGAAGTCTGGTCGTGCATCTTCTCTCTTGCAGCTTTAGTACCAACCAACTACCGTTATTTAAGCTTACCAACCACAACTCAGAACTTCAGGACTCAGGCAGTGTTGCTAATTAGCTGGACAGATGACTTCTCTTCTTTACAGCTCACACGGAAGTACGTCCGCACGTTAATTCGCGAGAAGGTTTTTTAATTAAATTAAATAAAAGAAGTTTCTCAAAACAATTAGTCTATTAACAAAATAAATAGAATAAAAACGGACTATTTACAATGAGAAATTTAAAACTAATAACAATTACGAAAAAAACTAACATAATTGCTCTTCTCGGCCGTTATTTTAACCAAAAACGTAAAACCCAATTTTGAAAAAACACGTATAAATAGTTTAATAAAATATGAAACAAAAAAAAATAAAACGCGAAAAAACAGCTATTTATATTACTTAATCGAACCATATGAAAATCGCGAAATGCCCCACTAAAATAACACACGATAATCCCTTAATTTCCCAAATTAAACAAAGATAACCTTCTTTCCCGACGATTATACCCGTGACGTAACTATTCTACGGCACTGGTACTCACGGTACCGTTCTAACGACATTAAAATTATGACTGAAATTTACTATTCTTTAAAAGAGTATCTTCGAATCTTACACCCCCTCGATACCCCTCTGATTCCCGTTTGTACCCATATTAGCCGATGGAACCCTGTAAACGTCAATTTCTTTCCCTTAAAGTTCGAAGGTTTCGATCGTTACGTGCTGAGGGCGTTTGTTTGATTCCCGAATTGGCCTCTGAGCGTCTAAATCCTAATTTTTATATAACAGAGTAGTAAAACAAACTAACCTACGTCTTCCTATAACGAAAAGAATATATGTTAAAGACTGTAAAAAAAACTATTCACTTTTCTTGGTTGTTTTGGCAATAAACATCTTAACTCGTTATTTCTTGTGAGTAGAAAAAACAGTCATTAATCAAAATTCTTTTTACAAATGGCCAAACGATATATTTCTATTATAGTGAGTTTATTTGATCATTCTTTTGTTTCCTAATAATGGGAAAATCGTTCAATATTCTAAGACATTTTAACGGTTTGTGCATATTCCATATGTTATAAACCTCCCTTATCTTTCGGTTTTATTTACATAACCAGGTCAGGATTACTTAGACAGATTTATAAGCAATTCTAAGAGGGGTTCTTTTAGGTCTTCATAAATTGGCTAAGTTTATGTATTTTTAAGAAAACATTTAAACGACAAAGATAATAAAAGTTAAGCTCGATAACTGATTTATATTTTCCTTTAGACTTTCTTCAGTGTTAATAAAAAAACATATACTACCCTATTCCCATGAGAAATCTATTCACAGAGTGATTATTTAATTATTTATTTTAACAGAATATAGTTCACATTGAACAGTGAAAAAGAATTAACATTTGTTCCGTTACAAATATAATCTATTTCATTCTTTGTTCGGTGGTTCGGTGGTTCGGACTCCTCCACGTTTATCTACGACTTTCCGGTTTTTTGTAAAATGTATTCATGCAATAAAGGCTTTCATTTTGAAGATAGTTTGTTAGCGCTTCCCCCCTTCCATTGATGGTGCCGAGTCCAAAGCTTCCTCTATTTCCTAACTTGGCATTAAAGTCGCCAATCACCACGCAATAGTGTGCATTTTCTGCTTTTCGCGCCGATGTAACATCCTCATATAGCTGTTCTATTTCGTTATCTTCATGAATATACATATGACTCGATCTGATATTGAATTCGTCTTTATAAGTAGATCTTCTGTTGACCAGAATAGCTGTTCCTCCTAGATGTATATCACTTGCTTTATTGTTTAGGTAAATGATGTGACCAGATTGGACTGTTATGCTTGTTTATTGCTCTGGTCTTCTGGTTTCATACAAACCCAGGATATCCCATTTCATGTGAAATAGTTATTCTTCTAATTCCTCTAGGCGATCATTTGAATGCATTGTTCTTATATCAAATGTTGCTATGTAGAATCACGTATTGGCTGAAATTTGAAGTAACTATGAATTTTTGCCTCCCTTAGAATACTTGAGGCAGACCTTAGAGGTGTGGGATTTGGATCCGCGGCTCCTACCCACCTGGGGTAATGTTCCATAAGTTTTAAAATTCGCCATTTGGAGATTAATAGCCATAATCTTCCACGCTAGCTAGACGAATTGGAAGATGTCTGTGTCAGCTGTCCCTAACATGGGAAACAGTCGCTGTTTGCAGTCGCTTATCTGAATACAGACGCTGCTGTGCTAGTTTTGGTTCGTACCCAGTATTTGATTTCCTCGGTACCACCCATATCTGGGAGGTTTTCCGCTATCCGTCACCTGGAAAGGCGCCCGATGGAGGACTAGCAAACCCCACAATGGAGCTACCTAGCAAAAACCAAGAAAACGGAACACCCTGTTTATTTTTATTCTCCGAGAACACCCGTTTGATGAAATAAGTCTAAACTTACATACTTATCCGTATATATTTTGCACTTGTATTCACTCATTAAGTACGAAATACGAAAATAAACAAAACCTAAAAACACGCTTTCTATTTTAGCGATTTGTTTTGCATTTTGTCGGCATAGTCGGTAGTTACTCTAGATAAATAAATATCGTATTTCCACGAGAATTTTATGTTGCTCACTTACGGGGGTTCAAAATTTAGTATATTTTAGATACATTTTCCTAATAGTATAGCCACTGAAGGTAAATGGATGCTATTACCTCAGAATTCTTTGAACCTCCATTGATTTTCATGAAAATTTAGGATCAAGCTTATTTTACCCTTAACTTCAAAAGTGATATGTGCTCAACTTGCGCTTTTTGCATTTTAGGGATGATATCTACCCCTTCTGCAAGAAATTGAAAAAAAAAATGCAAATTTAAGCATTCTATTGGTGGAAATCTTATTTAGTTAAGTAGAATAAATATTTTATTACGTTTTGAAGCATAATTTATGATTTCCATCAATTTTTCAACCCTCAGAAACCATTCCTTAAGTCAAAAATAATGGAAAAATTGTTTTTAACATATTAAATAAAATCGCAGATCAACAGTGCACAAAACATTTGTTTACTGCTTATGATATAATTTATTGATATACGGTGAATTTTCAACCCTTGGAAACCACCCCTTATTCTGAAATCAAAGAAAAAATTATTTTTTGGCAGCTTTAATCATTTAATTGTGCATTTATAAATTAAAATCGTTTTTACTGAATATAAAAGAAATATTTATTTATTGTGAAATTTTAACCCTTGGCAACTACCCCTTGTTGTGAAATTAATAAAAAAAATTATTTTTTAGCAGGTTTGGCAGCTTCAAGTGATTAAAATCTCTTTCACTACTTATATATATATATATATATATATATATATATATATATATATATATATATATATATATATATATATATATATATATATAAAATAGAATAAAATATTGGCGAAGCGGACGCGAAAATTTGTCAATCTACATGATTCTCGTGTTAAAAAGTGCGGAGCACTCCAAAATATGGAAAAACTCCGGGTCCGACAGATGGCGACAGCGCTGTTTCGTCCTAATATGGGACTCGTCAGGTCACCGCAGTCGGTACAAACCATCATCTCGCCTTTGCATCGTATAAATCTGAATTTATAATCAAAACACAGCAAATAAGACGACAAAGGCGATATCTCGATGGTCCCGTTTTAGGACGAAACAGCGCTGTCGCCATCTGTCGGACCCGGAGTTTTTCCATATTTTGGAGTGCTCCGCACTTTTTAACACGAGAATCATGTAGATTGACAAATTTTCACGTCCGCTTCGCCAATATTTTATTTTATTTTATTTTAAATTACACGGACAAAAACTTATCTACATATTATATATATATATATATATATATATATATATATATATATATATATATATATATATATGCACTGGTATTTTTCCAGTTTTCAATCCGTTCGTCAATAGAAAAATCTTCACGTTTCGCAAACACCTCCACTGGCATTTTCAAGTCATGCTTCCTCGACGGCTGCTCGGCTTGGTTCAACTCTATCCAAGTAAATACATATATATATATATATATATATATATATTGGTTATTTCGGGTTTCAATCCGTTCGTTCAAAAAATCGTTTTCATGAAGTTTCGCCAAAATTTCATTTGGCATTTTCAAGTGCGGTTCGTCTCGTTACTCGCTGCGAACTGATCTGTTCTCAGGGATGTGTACAATAACCCCGTTATTTTTTACGCTACGGGTTCATCCAAAAACCATTTTAAAGGTAATTTCAATGGCTATAAGATCATTCACATCTACAGATTTTAAAACCCATCATTTTTAAAAGTTAAAGGGTTAAAAGACTGGTCACATGATCCTCGCAATAAAATTTACACTTCTAACTTTCATATCTCGGTCGTTTTTTATCCTACAGAAATAAAGAAAACACCAAAATTTTTGTTAAGAAAAACCAAAATTTTTGTTATCAACCATTTTTTACGTATATTTAGTAGTTTTAGAGTTATTATAAAAAAATTTTTTTTTGAGAAATTTGGAAAATTCTTTTTTTAAATTGTAATTTTTTTCAAAAATAAGCATTCTAAACCGGTCAAAATTTTTGAGCTCATTACTTAAACTTAAATAAAGTAAATCCTTCAGGGATTACTATAAATTTCAATTTTGGTGAAAATGGCGTAGGCTTTATTTCTCACTTTTTCTTAAAAAATTCGAGAGTCCCGAGTTATTTTCATCATAACTTGCTTAGCTCTAACGCAATAGACTCCATTCAAAGCTTACCTGAAAGGTATTTTCAAGTACTTTGAATAATTTTCTATAGGTATTTTCCGAAAAATGTATCGGTTTCCCCTTATTTAACCTCGAACACTCGGATTCGAGTATTCCAAAAAAAAAAATGATCCCTTTAACTACCTATACGTCGCTTTGGATTCAACTTACAATGTTCATAAATGAAATCAATATCTTTGTTTTCTTATTAGCTTCAATTTTCGTAAGAACAATATTTTTGGAAAAACGCATAGTTTTGGAATTATTTATAAAAAGCAGTTTCAAAACGTGCATTTTTTTCATGAAAAATCAACATATTTAACTATTAATAACTCAAAAAATATCGGCTTATCAAAAAAACTCTATAAAATATATTTTGCTTAGAATTTATCCCTTTATCGATTTCTTTAGTTATTTTTGATAAAATAATCCCCCCCCCCCCGCGAAGGGAAGGCATCCACTCCTAGGGTAAAAGCGCAAGGGTTCAAGGGGAAAGCATTCAGTGACTGTACTATAAAAAAATACAGGCATCTAATATTTAGACGTTCAAAGAAATATATTCCTAGAAAAAAGGAAGACACAAAATTAGATAAAAAATATACTTGTAGAATTTCATTTGGTTGCAATGACCATCTGATGGTTTCGTCAGACCATAAGGTGGTTAAAACGCTTTTAGAGAGAAGACCAGAATTGTATTTGCAGGAAATAAACTATTTCTATATAATATCAACGACAACTGGGTCAAACTTAAAACAGCGTTAAAGAAGCCATCTGAAGAACATCTACTTAAGAGTGAGGTATATAAGAAGGAATGGATGACAAACGAAATACTGAACTTGATGAACGAAAGAAGGAAACATAAAAACAAAGACAAACAGAAGTATAAAGAACTGCAGAAGGAAATTCGCTCGAAGATACGTTCAGCTAAGGAAAAATGGTTCGGGGAAAAATGTGAAGAAATTGAACAACTACAAAATAAGCACGACAGCTTTAATACACACAAGAAAATTAAAGAATTAACAAAAAGGCAAGACAGTAGACACAACGTATTGATGGACGAAAGAGGAAACATGATTATGGACACAGAAGAAAAATTGAGAGTCTGGAAAGAATACATAGAGCATCTGTATAACGATCAACGCAATGAGGTAGAAAACGAATATATCAGCAGTGACACAGGACCAGAAATAACAAGTGAAGAAGTAACACACGATAAAAAGAATGAAGACTGGGAAAGCTACAGGTCCAGATGAGTTACCAACAGAAATAATCAAACTCATTGAGGGACGTAATTTAGAAATGATTGTGGAACTATTTAATAGCATTTATAAATCTGGTATAATACCGAAAGAATGGCTACTAACAACAATAATAACTTTACCTAAAAAGCCAAACGCGAAGCAATGCTCCGAACATCGGACCATCAGTCTTATGTGTCATATGATGAAAATATTCTTAAAGATCATTCATGGTAGAATATACAAGAAATTAGAAACAGAAATCGGACAGACACAATTCGGATTTAGGAACGGACTAGGAACTAGAGAAGCACTATTTGCTTTTAATGTCGTAATACAGCGTTGTCTGGATATAAACCAAGACGTGTTTGTCTGTTTCTTGGACTACAACAAGGCGTTTGATACAGTTCAACATGAGACATTGTTGCAATTACTCAGAAATAAAGGAATTGACTCAAGTGACATTAGAATAATAACCAACCTATACTACAATCAAGAAGCTACAGTGCGCATTAATGGCTCCGAATCAGAAAAAATAAAGATAAAAAGAGGTGTAAGACAGGACTGTGTGTTGTCGCCAACGTTGTTCAATCTCTACTCGGAAGAAATAATTAAGAAAGCCCTGGAGAACGAATCAGCCGGTGTAAAGATCAACGGTCATCCTATTTGTAATATACGATACGCTGATGACGGTACTCATGGCAGAAAGTATCGAAGATCTCCAGAGACTATTAGATAAGGTAATAGAAGCAAGCGAGGAATTTGGTTTGTCACTGAATACAAAGAAAACTAAATTCATGATAATTACGAAGAAACATATCGACAATATCAACCTATATGGAAACAACGAGCGAATAGAACGAGCACGAAACTACAACTATCTAGGAGTAAATATTAACGAGTCAAATGAATATACACGGGAAATAAGAATAAGAATAGAGAAAGCCCGAAGTGCGTTTAACAATATGAAACAAATATTTTGTAGCCGAAATCTAAGCTTAAAATTGAAAGTGCGATTGCTTAAGTGTTATGTTTTTTCGATCTTGTTGTATGGTGTGGAGGCGTGGACGCTGAACAAGCAGTGTATGAATAAATTGGAAGCATTTGAGATGTGGGCATATCGTAGAATCTTGAAAATCTCCTGGAAGGATAGAACAACTAATCAAGAAGTACTTGACAGGATGAACAAACAAAAAGAGGTAACACTGACTGTTAAAATAAGAAAGCTTCAGTACTTGGGCCATATTACAAGAGGCAATAAATACCAATTGCTCCAATTGATTATGCAGGGGAAGATTCAGGGCAGGCGCAGCATCGGGAGGAGAAGGATGTCTTGGCTGAGGAACCTCAGAGAATGGTTTTCTTGCAGTTCTGTTCAACTGTTCCGGGCGGCAGCTTCTAGGGTTAGAATTGCCATGATGATAGCCAACCTTCGCAGCGGAGATGGCACTTGAAGAAGAAGATATATTATTTCCTTCTTCTCTGCTTGAAAGGAGAATAAATATAGACAACCAAAATTATTTTGGCAAAATACTTAATTAAAAAAAAACTTATTAAACGACGGCGCTTCACGAAACTCTTTATCATTACCTTATATTACCTCACGCGGCAACAATTTTTCATTCAAAACATTTCCTTATTATTCCAATAAGTAACAGGGATCGTCACCAATCAATAGTTTGTACCAGCTCGCTACAATCACTTTTAGTATATTTGCCATTGGTAAAATTTATATACAAATTATAACCATCGATTAAGTTTTCATAAATGGTTATTAAAACAATATTAATATTGGAAGTTATTTATTTGCACAACCGCAAATTAGGTAGTAATTTATAATGTCTTTGGCCTATTGATATTTAAGCAAATACCATAAAAGGATATTTATTTTCATTCGTACAATTAACAGAAAATAGTAATAAAAGACATATCCAACAAATGTGAATTAAAACTTACTAGGCCAGGAAACGAAGCTATTTTTGGGAGGTAAAAATGACTCAAATCCTGCCTGCGATCTGATTACAGAAATGGATAGAGGAAGGTAGCAAAAATGACGTATCATCTCGTGTCTCAACAACTTTTGGTTGGAACATTGCTTTTTTTTAACAAATAGATCGAAAAATGATTTGTTCCCCAGTTTTTTGGATTTTACGGAAAATCTAAAGGATTTAGAGAAAAATGTTCCAGAGATGAATTGTACGTCTTAAAAATGTCTTCAAAATGAGTTTATGTTTGTCCAAATCGGTCTATAAACAAAAAAGTTATTGCAAATTAAACATTAAAAATGGCTTATTTTTCAATTGTTAATAACTTTCTTAATATTTACTGAATTGTTTTCAACGTTTATCAGAATGTGAGTTGTAAAGTGCTTAAAAAGTGTGTAAAAGTTGGGCGCTGTCGGTCCAATCACTGACCTCTACTATGGACCCCCTCTCGTGTCGGCTGCTAAAGCCAAAAAATGGCAAACCATGGGCGAAAAAATGCGTCTCTGCACATCGGGCGCCAGTCATATTTTTGGACGTTGATCAGATAAGGGCATGCGCATAAGCGACTTCCTATCATCGATCGATTGTTTCGTAGCGCCATCCGTAAACAGCACAGTATCGGCTCAACGCCATTTTTGTGTTTATTTTTGTTTTGTGAGTTGCGTGCAATTTAAATGGATTTATAGCGTTTTAAGTAATTTATTTTATTTGTTTTTGTGTTTTTATTTAATATAAAGGAATGTCTACCTATTTTATTTGTTTTATTTTCCTTTTTCTCTATAGGGTAACAAATAGTGTTGCTTTACAACGTTTTTGAATTTATAGTGTTTTTGTATAACAATAAATTTCCAAAACATGTAGTATGATATATTTTTAGTACTTTCCAAATGATTACCAAAAGATAAACTGGACTTTCAAGCAATCAACGCTCTTAAAAAAATGTGAAAATTCGCACCAAACCATAGAATAGTTTATTCTATCCTATGAAAAAGGTACATTCATCAATATGTCAAGAAATGGTACAATTTCTCCATCTATTACATTACTTACATAAATAAAAACATATATCCTCAAAATGAAGGTGGAATATTTTAAAATATACATATATAACTTACAATAATTATAATGCATTATTTTGTTATATACATAAAATATTTCAGTACAAGGTTTTTAGACAGAATCGGCTATTGACTTTATAATTTCTAAGCTCGGTTTGACTTATTTTTTCAAATTGTCAACGACTTTTTTCCAGTTGCTAATTTGCACAATGTCCATATTCTTGCATAACTTCATCCACTTTATATTTAACCGATGTTTCCACAAAGCTCCAATGTTTTTTTTTGTTCTGCAGTCATTCTATGATTTATTATTTTGTATGTCTGAAGATTGAGGACATGACGTTAAAAAGCGTTGTTCATTATTAATACTGGTTTTGGAAGTAATTCAGATTAGTTATATCCGTACTCATTTTATGAAATTGTCATGATTCATGTTGTCATGGCAATCCCCACTTTGAAATCGTCAAATTAAAAATTCATTAATATGTTAACAAAAGTAAAATATTACGAAATAAGTTAGACAAATGTGAATTTCTTTTGTTGGTATATTTTTTTTCACCCCCAGCTATAACCTTGTTCACCTATTTTATTTGAAATAACATTTTCATCATTTTGTCGAAAAAATTAATGCGATAAGAAAATATATGCTCCGTTCACCATTACGGCAGAAAAATATTATTATATAAAATTATTTTTAAATCCTGCATATCCGTTGACAAATGACAAAAAATATTTTCTTAAAAAATGAAAAAAAAAGATAAGGAGAAGAAGGTCATTATTTTTTAATAATTAGAGAATAAATTGCCGGACTTTAAAAATGTTAATTATTCACTCCCACCCTACAACAAGAAAGTTAACACACACTGACGGAAACAATAGATTTCGCAGTATAAGAAATGACTAAACTAACTCCCATCGGTAGACACAGACCGGATTATTTCCTTCTGCTTCAGATATTATTTGTGCCCATATGATGTGACTCCCAGAACAAGAAAGTTACATGACACCGACTTTTTTACTAAATATTGCAACTATGGTTGCAAATTTGATAACTTGATTGATTTAGACACCATTTATTACTAATTGAACTAACTAAATAGATTTTCGAAGTTCGGTCCTGTCGATGGTCACCTGATCATTTTGTAGTGCGCATGCCGACATCTGATCTACGATGTTTACATTTTATTGTCGTAAATTTGCCGTTTTTGGGATTAAACTTTGCGGATCTATAAATATTTTATCTATGGGTCCAATAGTTTTTGTAAAATTGCAATTGTTTATTAGAAAAACGAAGAAGGTGACTATTTTTGATTGGCTGTACCGTCATCGACAAAACTGCTACAGAGTTCTGTCAGTGCTTATTCTCTTCGTAAAGACTTAAGCTGTCACGTAGTAAAAAAAGTGGATATTTTTCATATTTTGTTTATGCAAAATCGTCGTGAACATATGGGTAGTTTTTCGCTTATAAATAAATTAATTAACAACCGCATTTTTTGTCCGATTTGTTAACGACGCATATCATTGGAAAGCTGGTAAAAAAACACGAATTTATATTAATACATATGTGACTAATTATTTAAAACTTCGTTTTCTTGTGTAATATAATTTCAAAAATTCCCAGACTCCTGAAAAATATTGTAGTAATTTGTATAATTGATCACCTGTATATGCAATTGAATATATTATGAAAAATATTTACCATTTATATGTTTTTATATTAGTAAATTCAAAAATTTTTCTTCATTTTTACTACATTCATAAAATATACGTTATTTAACGATAATTATGATTTAATGGATTATTGTATAACTTTTAATACAACTTTATTTTATAACAATAATAATTCAAGAAATGTTATTTCAATACAATTATAAGAAAATTCAAATTTTAGCACGATATTATTATTTCTAGTTCATACATAAGTCATAAAAGCAAAAAATACGATATCTTGAAAAATATAATTTTTGGTGGGTAGGAGGGGGCCGAATATAATTGTTCATGAAAGTATATATATATATATATATATATATATATATATATATATATATATATATATATAAAGGGTGTTTTTTTTATAGAGGTATAGAAGTTTTAAATGGAATAAAACAAAGATGAATTTTTTAAATTGACATGAAATTTACTTTATTCGAAAGATAACCTTCTGGCATTATAATTTAAATATGACTTTTGGCATATGACCGCCACGGCTGGCTCGGACGTAGTCTAATCTGGAGGTCCAATTTTCGATGACTTTTTCCAACATTTGTGGCCGTATATCGGCAATAACGCGGCGAATGTTGTCCTCCAAGGGATCAATCGTTTCGGGCTTATCGGCGTAGACTAGCGACTTTACATATCCCTACAGAAAATAATCTAGCGGCGTTAAGTCGCACGATCTTGGAGGCCAATTCACGGGTCCGAAACGTGAAACTATGCGGTTACCAAACGTTTCCTTCAATAAATCAATTGTGGCACGAGCTGTGTGACATGTTGCGCCGTCTTGTTGAAACCACAGCTCCTGCACATCATGGTTGTTCAATTGATGAACGAAAAAGTCAGTAATCATGGCTCTATAGCGGTCACCATTGACTGTAACGTTCTGACCAGCATCGTTTTTAAAGAAGTACGGACCAATGATTCCACCAGCCCATAAAGCACACCAAACAGTCAGTTTTTCTGGATGTAACGGTGCCTCAACATACACTTGAGGATTATCATCACTCCAAATACGGCAGTTTTGTTTACTGACGTATCAATTGAAACAAAAGTGAGCTTCATCGCTAAACAAAATTCGCTTATGAAAATCGGGATCAACGGCAATCTTGTTTTGGGCCCATTCACCGAATCTACGCCTTGCTAGGTAATCGTGTGGCTCCAATTCTTGCACGAGTTGGATTTTGTAAGCACGCAAACCAAGATCTTCCATAAAGTGAATGGACACATATCCAATTCCTGTGCACGATGGCGGATAGACTGATTCGGGTCTTCCTCTACGCTACGCTCTACAGAAGCAATGACTTTTTCTCTACGCACTGTACGACGTCTCTGTGGATGCGTATTATCATTTAGAGTAAACGTGGTGCGAAAACGTTCCATAGTTAATCGAATTAATTGCTCTGATGGACGATTATGTTGACCATAAAATGGACGTAGTGCGCGATACGTATTTCGAACAGAACCATGATTTTCAAAATAAATTTGCACAATTTGGAAGCGTTGTTCAGGTATCAGTCTATTCATGTTGAAATGCCAAACCAAACAAAACATAAATCACTTAACAGCTGACAAAATGGCCGCCAGTTAAAAAAGTGTTGCCAACTTTTCTATACCTCTATAAAAAACACCCTTTATATATATATATATATATATATATATATATATATATATATATATATATATGTATATATATATATATATATATATATATATATATATATATATATATATATATAATAAGGTATGTAATAGTTTTCAATGAAAAAACATGTAAAACGAGTAAAAAAAAATTTAATGTAAAAAATGCAATTTTTGGGGGGTGGGGTGGTTCGAGAAGGTTGAATATGTATCCAATATTATTTTTTCTATGAGCTACCCCAAAAAAATCAAAGAATGAAAGCTCTACATTATTTAGAAGAGGAGATATTGCTAATTTTTCAAGCGCGCGCCGATTTGAAGACGCGCTCTCACTTTGTACTCGGTGAGATTCGGTTACCCCCTCCAACTTACCTTATCTGGCGTCCAGCACGTACCCTCAGTTTAGCGATCTCCTGAAGGGTTGATTTTGTATAAATTAACCTCAATTGAATGATTTCATATACTTTAGGCTCTTATTAATGAACTGTAAAAAATTCAGCTCTTAATATAAATGAACAATCGCTCTATGATTTTTTGAAAAAAAAATTGATAACTCGGCTCCTATTGGTCGTAGAGACTTTTTTCCCAAAATTCGTTTTTTTTACCAGCTTTCCAATGATATGTTTAATTAATAAATCGGACAAAAAATGCGGTTGTTAATTAATTTATTTATAAGCGAAAAACTACCCATATCTTTATGACGATTTTGTATAAACAAAATATGAAAAATATCCACTTTTTTTACTACATGATAGCTTAAATCTTTACGAAGAAAATGAGCACTGACAGAACTTTGTAGCAGTTTCCTAGACGACGGTACAGCCAATCAAAAATAGTCACTTTTTTCGTTTTTCTAATAAACAATTGCAATTTTACAAAAACTATTGGACCGACAGCGCCCAACTTCCGTACACTTTTTAAGCACTTTAAAACTCACATTCTGGTAAAAGTTGAAAACAATTCAATAAATATTAAGAAAGTTATTAACAATTGAAAAATAAGCCATTTTTAATATTAAATTTGCAATAATTTTTTTGTTTCCAGACCGATTTGGACAAGCAAAAACTCATTTTGAACATATCTTCAAGACGTACAATTCGTCTGTGGAACATTTTCCTCTAAATTCCTTAAATTTCCCTTAAAATCCAAAAAACTGGGGAAAAATAATTTTTCGACCTATTTGTTAAAACAAAACAATGTTCCAACCAAAATTTGTTGAGACACGAGATGAGACGTCATTTCTACTATCTTCCCCTACCCGGTTCTGCAATCAGATCGCAGACAGTATTTGAGTTTTTTTAACACTCCGTTTCGTGAGGTATATATAATATATATTGCTTTTTAAAAAATAAATTATTGTTGTAAAACTACTTATTTGCATAAGCGCCCAGATATTTTTAAAGGTCAACTGGCGGATCAAGTAACAGACAATCTTGTTAACATTAAAAGATGGCACGATTAAAAAGATTTTTATTATAAATACACATGATAGTACTCTAACTTTCTTTTAATTCTCTTATATCACTTACAGTTTTAAAGAGAACAATAATGGATTAAATTTCTTGAACTAATACAACGTCTCTTGGAAAGTTTCTACCAACTAAAAAACTTTTTTAATATCGATTTTTGATATATATATATATATATATATATATATATATATATATATATATATATATTATAAAACCCTACCATGGATTTGAACACTGAAAATAATTCAGTGTTCTAATTTCGTGTAGTAAAGATCCCTGAAGATGCCTCGTGCCATCGTTAGTCGAAACGTCGGATAGTAATTTTAATTTTACACCCAAAAACCATGATTTTCAAACGGATTAGGTTCACGAGTCTCCAGAAATAATCTATATACTGCCTTTTTTATTTGATCTGCCTGCCTTGAAAAATACTAATTATACTCATTATAAATTCTCATATGTAAATTCCATAAAATTTTTGGAGAAAAAACCCCATTTCACATTATGATGCTGTACCACTGAGCACATTCACGCAACAGCAATAACATAATAACCAAATTATTATTAATCCAATTTAAACATTTCTCTTTAACAATTACATAACAAAAACTAACAATAAGTATTTTTTACAAGTAATATCAATAAAATATTACATAAAAAATGCGTTTATAATTTCAAATCAAATTGCAAAATTATAATTTTACAGCCTTTTAAATATTTTAAATTTCTTAGAACGGTGATGTAGTATAGGCAACCACTGTTACACCACCAATAAAATTTCCAAAGATGTCGTGATGTGGCCCCTCCCAAATGAAATGTAGTGCTCGAATCAAATTTATCGTAGCCTCTTTAGCTCAGTGGCAGAGCACTGGTCTTGTAAACCAGGGGTCGTGAGTTCAATCCTCACAGGAGGCAGAATATGGGATCACTTTTTTTTAAACCAATTTATTTTTTGATTTCATTAAATTACTACTTCAAAGTCAATTATCAAATGAATAAAAAATATTTTATTTTATTTTAAGTTCTTTTATTTTTACAAATAACTCATTTCAGGAATTGATATATAACCAGATGGGAATTAGATAAAATTGTATGAAAATGCAACACATTTTACGAAGTTATAAAATAATTGAAACTTTTTACAAAAATTATAATGTTCTATAGTTTTTAACAATTATTTAAAACATTATTAATATAAATGAAACCAATTTTAGACAATTATTTTTCTTTCAGGTTTTATGCATTCATCCTAGACTCATCAATCCCTGGCCAGTAGCAGGAATAGCCTTGTGGTTGGGACTAGTCCAAGATTTACTCATCCCCATAGGACTCGGAATAGTCGACTCAAGATTCTGTGGCTGGGTAACGGATGTCTATAAATGTACTACGAAGCGAAGTAATGAAAAATTACCACAAGGTATAAATTTTAATCAATATTACATCAATTATTTGTAATTGATATGAATTTACTTAGTCAGTCATATTAACTGAACAATATCTGTTAACTATACATAATATACTGACTAAGGTATCAGATAAGTACGCTTAAGAGAAAAAGAAAACTTTCTTTTATTATAATTTTTTTGTTTAATATCCTTTTAATGCCTAAGACAGCAGAGAACTGACATACTTTTTGCTCTGCAAGGACAGCTCAATCAGGACATCTAATAAATAAATGTAATAAAATCGTTCGCCATTCTGTCAAGAAGACTGCTCAAAATTTACCAGTTTAACGTTTTCATATGTTTAATATTATTAAAATAAAAACTTTAAATACTAGTTGCCTTGCAGCCATTATTCTATTTTACAACGTTTCAACGAAGGAAAAAGGTGTTGTACTCAGTATGGTACAACTGAGTGTGGAATTATGTTTACCAAAATAACTAGCATTTTTAATTCTTTATTAGTGAAAATAAAATGTTATAAATATATACAAAATAGTTTCAAATTTCATATCTTACGGAATATTACATACTTTTTCAAAGGAACGAACCAATATTTGTCTTCGAATCCCTGGAAACACAATCCATTTCAACTCGATTCCACTCAATTATTTTGACAAAAGAATGTAAGGCTTTTCTTTTATTTGACCTTTTTTCAGCAGAGTTACCAAAACCCTAAAAAATTCATGAAATGACACAATTTTTAAGTGACAATTTTTGAAAGATAGTTCAAGCGATCCTTTTTAAACCTTCAATTTGTTTCTATTATACTTTGTTTAATACATTCAAAATTAATGACCTTTCTTCATCATACTATCAAGAAAACTTACTCAATTTTGTTGTTAACAATTCTAAATTAGTAAAGACAAATTGTATACTCGTATACTAGTTATACTTTACAAGAATATCCTGTGTTTGACCAGGCTTTTCGGAAAAAGTCGCAGTGCTTGATGTCACATGACCTGAGTTATTGAACAAAACATTCTTTTTAGAAAATAATCAATCTTAATCACTTAATTCGTGTAAATAGTAAATAGGCTTCAATATATATATAAACAAATTTTAAAATTTTTGATTTTGAAAGTTGTAACATGCTGTTTAAACTGTACAAAGACTTATATACCATGAGGCCTCCGAACACACAATCTATTTTATGTAAAGTACCAATGACTTTATTTTGTGAAATAGGCACTATAATTTATTTAAATATAACTTTTTATAAACTTTTTTTTAATTAAAAACACTGTAAAGTATTCAAAACCACAAGAAAATCAGAACACAAAAAAATGTTTGACAAAGAGGTAGCCATTTTTTTAAAAGACAATTGAATTTGCAACATCGTCAAGCGACTTTGTTTTTCTCGTGTATATTTTGTTCTATCGCGGTATTTTGGTTTAATATATTATAAAAAAAGAGATAGATATGTATGTATAGGTTGATAACTCTCCTTTGAGATAGTTTCGAGGAAAATAATTGAAAGTTTTTAATAAAAATTTATCACACACTACTATTTCTAATAACCCTAAAGAATTAAAGGATATTTTGAATAGAAATACTTGATACATTGCAATCGTTTTTCTATTTTCCAACACTATGCGGAAAGAAAGCGCAGAACGGGAAGCAACGCACAGACCTGTTGTAGCCGTTTCCAAGATAACTAGCCCTCATGATTACTGATGACACACTTAACTGTTAAAAAATTCTTAATTTATTTTAAACAATATATGTTTCCAAAATTGAACAAATAAAAAACTTACTTTTCCGAGTCCCAAGACACAATCCATTTCCCCATCGGAGATTTCACCTAAACTCACTCGTTTATTTTGCCCAAAAACATTATAATTTCTTTCACGTCACTTTTAAAACACTTTTGTCCAATTAAAAATGTTCACAATAATCAAAAACCACATCTCCCTCTTTTAAACAACAGGTAGCCATTTTAGCAAAATTCTAACTAGAGCGCCACCAAGCGACCCTTGTTTTAACGCTTCATTCATAATTCCTACGAGATTATCTTTGTTTAATATATTGTGTCAAAAAAGGAAAGGTACCCAAGAGACGAAAACAAGTGCAATATTTGAAGGCCGTTCAAGGACGTTTCAGTTTTGTGTCTTTCTTTAGAATACTTGAAGAGATAAAAAGGTATATATTAATCCTTGTTAATGAAGGGTGCCATGAATAAGATTTTTTTCTAGGCGTCCTTGCCTGGAATGTGTCGTACTATTATAGTAGCGGCCATTTATTTTCCAAAAATGAATGAAAAGATTGTTTGTTACCTAATTTTAGGGACAATTATTATTTTCTTTACATATTTTTTATTTTTAATTTGTACGTGGAAAATTAACAAAATAACATTATTTAAACTTATTTTTAGTTGGTTTGGACGGTAAATTTCGACCTTTTGGCCTATCTAGTCAGCCTCAGAGTTTAGATCTTAGTCAGCACGAGCGATCTAAGACATTGCAACAAGTAGAGCACAGATTTCCTATCACTAATGGGTCCCTTTATACCAGTATCGATGGTCGTTTGCCAGTAATTCACAATTATAGAAGACACAAGGAATTTAGAACAGGTTAGTGGATGCATATAATAAAATATTTCATAAATCAACTTAGAACTGAGGGTTCTGCAGTGGAAATTAACTAAATAGCACTTCATGATACTGCAATTTATTATAGAAAAATAAGGTTACGTCTTGATTATGAGAGTTTGAAGTGAAATTCTGATATCATGGCTGTCTCAGAATGTTTTTCGTTTTTGATTCTTAAAAAATAAAAACGCATCATGCGCTTCTTCACAATCATTTAACTTTTCAAGGTGGAGCATAAAATTGAAATTAAAACTATGTATAATTTCCTTTTTGCTTCAACTAGAAAAAATTAAATTAAAAATTGTTTTTAAACATATCTGCAATCCATGATATTTTAAATAAAAAAATATATATTTTTCTTACAGGTACAATCAAACAACACCAAGATCTTCAATCCTCCAATGTCGCTTTACACTCTACCCACCTCAACAGACGCGAGCTCGAATCGACTTCACCTCAAAACTACTCCACCTGCACCAACTGCACAGTGGACCAATGCCCTAGTCACTCAGATTTACATCACTTAAGTCCTCAATACGTCCATAGAAAACTAAGTTTTCTGCAAGCCTCCCAAAACAATGTGTTTTCCTCGAACGGAGAACGCAAAGGAGGCGAAAATGCGCTCCAAATAATCCCCAACCATCAAAGTTGCCTCTTTGTAGGCAACAGAAGATTACAGAATACGCAAAACTCGTTAAAACGAAATCAGATACTGATGGAAAATAGTAGACAAAGAAATTTTCCTTTTGCAGCGAACAAGAGACTTAGCCAAAGCCAGGAGAGCATCAATCATCTGTATTACGTGAGTGGAGAGGCAAGAGATTCTAAAATGGGAGACAGTATTTTCTATCATCGGTCAGAAATGAATATTGCAAGTCCAAGTTTTAATTTGAAGGCGAATTTGAATAATCACATGATTAAAAATTCTAGAAATTTGGTTAGGTAGGTATAAAAACTATTTGTAGTTTAGTTTTCTTTTGAGAGTGAGTCCACACGATAAGAAAACTTTCGGCGGCAGCGTAGCGTAATAAGACATATGTCAAATTTCAAGCATTGTGATTTGTTAGATTTAAAAAAAGACAAAGACCGAAGATTTCCCGCCTAAATCCGCCTTTTCCAAGGTCATTACGCCAAATGATGTTGAACTTTTCAGCGGACTGCTTTAAAAATGGTGGAAACTGTTTTTTTCAATATTTTGTATGAAAACATAACCTATGTTTTTTTTAAACTTTGTTGTTTTATTTATATATTTTATTTAGCGAGTTTTGAAATAATGGATATTTATGAGTTATGTTAAATTGTTTTAATTTATTAAAAATGGTTGTTACCGAAGATCATTACTGCTTGGTCCTCAAAAAAAAAAACGATTTTTGTTCATTTTTTTATTAATTTTATAACAATTGCAATAATACAGGTGTCCGTTACATAAATTAAAGCTTATGAAATAAAGGCCATTATATAATACAATTTCTATTCAACGACAATCTGTGATATCGAGACGCTAATCCATAGACATGCCCTTAGCTATGGTTACCCCATCAAATAATGAGATTTCCTGACAATATCCCTAATGTTTCTGTAAATATCCGGACATTTTATCTGAATGTTGTATGGTAAGGCAGTGAGATTTTCAAAATTTTTGCAATCAAAGCATTAAATGCCAATATCGAGCGAGTCTTCTCATTAATGGGAGCGTAGTGAACTAAGGAGAGACATAGACTGTCTATATTGTTCTAAGTTTTGCCTTTCGCTGCCACCAATTTTATAACTTTGCTAGTTCTGCTTTTAGTTTATCACTGGTTTCGATGAATTCAAATAAATCTTCTAATATTACTTTTTTAATATTTTATTATAATGTTCACTAAATCATGAGGTAACAACAGTTTTTGTTCTTACTTACTAATTTAATGTTACTATTGTAGTTTTTTGATTTTAGTTCCTCTCGTCTCAATGTTCATGTCCTAGTTACATTATATTATGTTTCTAAATTATATATTTTACAGTGATAGGCGTACTAACAAATATAACTTATAACTATTTATTTACATGATTACTGAAATGAAAAAGTGTGTTTATGGGACGATGACAATATGAACAAAACTAATGGTCTCTGTAAAAAGTAAAGTTTTAGAGTTTCGGAGATTAAGGCATGCTTTTGTTTGAGCCTATTAGAACATAAATTTACTTAAGATATAACTGTTTTTTACGGGAGTATTAAATATTAGACTATAATTATCTATTAATCCATAAGAGTAACTTAAAAATATATATAGTAATTTAATAATTAATAATTTGTAGTAATAGTTGGTTTACAACAATGTCTTGTGTTAAGGTTCTACTCTAGACACAATTTAACTTAAAGAACATATCATGTGAGAATGTTATGAAATGGTTATAAAAGTCCAGCAATTGCCAAAAGAAACATCAAGCAATAAAAAGTATGAAACTAAATTTATTAATATACTAAATTAATAATTCACTCATTTTGTTAACGTTTAATCAATTTATTTTTTTCTCACTAGAATGATTAATAAATATTTTTTCATTACTTATATTTTCCTCTTATAATTTCAAAAAAATACTGCCAATTGCAGTTTTTTCCTCTTTCTTCCTAACAAGGGGCTAAAATTTCAGACATGTCAGGAAAATTCCTGTCGTCTGGTAACCCTACCCTTAGCAAATTTTATATAAACCTATTATAAACAATTAAAAAGTAAAAATTAACATTAATGGAAATTTAATAACAGAAATCCAGTTAGTGTTATACGTAATATATTCTTCTAAAAACTACAAACAATTGTAATTATTCAAACGATTGTTAAAATGACACTTTATATTAAAACTCTCGTCTTTGAACTCTTTGGCAATTCTTTACCAGGTAGAAGTGGCAAACTTCGGAAATAAAACTTGCTTTAAAGAGTCTCATATTATCGCACAAGTAACATGACTAATTTCAAAAACACTGTTTACCGACTCGGAATTCGCACTGTTGCTTTCACATGCTCATTTCATCAGCTAAATATCACAATATTTTTTCAAACCTTGTAATAAGGGTATAGCTGTACACATTTCCATAGCGTGTTTCCTATTTATTGGCCCAACAACAGGTTTTCAAATTCACCAAGAGTAACAGGAAAATATTTTTAAAAAATCAGGATCACTTTCTCGCATTTCTTGAATTAAATCATTAGTATGTCCAATCCTTTCTCCAATGTTTTTCTCAAAAACAGATCGGAATCGGACCTAGTAGCGACGACTTTTCCGTTTTTTTAATAAAGAATATATTAATAATATCCTTATCTTTTGTAATTTTTTCTTTAGTTTTCTTTTTCTACATAACAACATTGCTGCAATTATTTTTTTTATTTTCTTTCATTTTAATTTATACATAAATAAATATTATTAAAAAATCAGAAAAAAGTTAGGTTACCACAAAAAAAAAACATTACGACTGCACGACTGCACGATAAAAGTTCCCCGTGTGGACGAGACATTTTTAACATAAATGGGCGTAATACGCCTACGCCGAAATTTTTGGTATCGTGTGGACTCACTTTGATTGGAAAGTACTTACTTAAGCTATATTCTTTTGAGTAATTATCAATTGATCAAAGTGAACAAAGTTAAACTGATAACTTCATGTTCTTTTGAATATGCATTTTCTTGTCATTGGGCTGAAGTGATCATGATTACTTCAAGTGATAGAAGTGAAAGTGATAATGACTCAAAAGAATAGCCCTTTGGTATTTACTCAGGCTGAGTCCACACGACAAGAAAAATCTGAGCGTAGGCGTATAGCGTCCTTTTAAATTAAAAAATGTATCGTTCACATAGGCCATTTCATTCCGCAGTCATAAGAGGTGTAGTTTTTTGTCTTAACCTAACTTTAATCAAAATTTTTGGTTATATTTTATGTAGAGATGAAAATGAAGTAAAATAAAACATTAACTGCATCACTGTTGTATTCTAGAAAAAAAGTTACAAAATGTAAGGAGATTATTGATATATTCTTTATTAAAAAAGCAGATTTGTCGTCGCTACTGAGTACGGTCTATATTTGTGAAAAACACTAGAGAAAGACTTGGACATACTAATAATTTAATTCAAGAAATGCGAGAAAATTATCCTGTTTCTTTAAAAATATGTTACTATCGACGAATTTGAAGAGCTTTTTGCTCTTGTTGCGCCAATAATTAGGAAACACAATACGGAAATGCGTAGAGCTATACTATGTATACAATGTACAGGGTGAGTCAACGATTGGATGAAGTAGGTTTGTGCCTTTTCGGTGAAATTAACAAAGAAACTATATTTATTGTTTGATACAGTTTATTTTTACACAGATTTTAAAAATATTTAGGACTCTACAGGGTGAGCCAAAAAACTAGGACAGCATAAAGTTGTATTTTTTTAAATAGAACACCCTATATACGAATCGTATTTTCGATTTAGCTTATAATTTTAAATCTTTTTTATTAAGGGTTTACTATAACAAAACTTTATAGTTTCTGAGATAATTAAGTTTAAAGAAAAAAAGTCACATTTTCAAGCATCAATTCAATCCTAAATAACGTTTTCAATTTTGTGACAAATATGTTCAAATTTGGAATTTAGCAAGGCCAAGGACAAGTTAACATAATTTTTACCTAATATTTGCAATAAAAGCTACAGGGTGTTGAACACATCGGCTCAAATTTGAACAAGTTTAAATAAATAAATTTCTTTTTTTTTTTTAAATGGTACACCCTGTATATTTTCATGATATTTAATAGAGTAATAAAAACCCTAAAAGTTTTGTTCAATATATCCTATACCTATTTATAATAGTTTTTGAGATATTTCAGTTTTTTTTATTTTCCATACTTTTTTACAGAAATAGTCTTCATTATCATAGTAGCCATGTAAAATAATAAAAAGAAACTACAGAAACAAACAGAATGTGGATGATGAAATACATTATTCGTTATATTACAACGGCAATAGTTTAATTAAACATAATGTGAAAAAATTAACACAACAATAACGACAAGGCAAATACATATTTACTTTTATACTAAATTGAAACAAAAAAATTACCTATTAAATACTGAGATTAATTATTTCTTTTTAATAAGTGTTCGAATAAACGACCCTCTTGTGCAATGCACAAATTTAGTCTTTTTTGCAGATTTTCTCGGACCCTGGACAAAATTAGTGGCGTTATTGTTCTACAGGTATCCCTAATCCTGTTTCGCATATTTTCCACTGTTGTTGGTGGATTAACATACACCTTATTTTTAATATAACCCCATAGGAAGAAATCTAATGGGGTGATGTCGCAAGACCTTGGTGGCCACTCAATGAAACCCCCACGTCCAATCCATTTTTGCGGATATCGTTGGTCCAAAAACGCACGAACTTCACGATGGTAATGCGGAGGCGCACCATCGTGCTGGAACCACATACTGTCGAGCTCATCCCTATCGAGACCTTGAAGCAGTTGGGGTAGTTCTTCTTGTAGAAAGTTCAAGTAACTATGGCCATTTAGTGATTCATTAAAAAAGTGGGGTCCAATAATTCGATTATGATGAATACCACACCAAACATTTAATGACCAGTGGTTTTGATGTTGCACCTCTCTAATCCAAAATGGGTTTTCTGTGGCATAATAATGCATGTTGCGTCTATTTACGGCACCGTTACTTCTAAAAGTAGCTTCATCACTAAACATTACCTTGCATAATAAATTTGGATTTAATTGAATCTCCGCATTTATTGTACGACAAAAGTTTACACGATTAGCGGTGGATTGTGATGTTTCACATAATGCTGCTAACTGACGGCTACCAATATAAGGATTTTCCTGAACATTTAACAATACTTGTAGTTCTTTTTCTTCATTAGTTACTGGTTTGTTGACCACTTTACGTTTTGGATAATCAACAGTACCAGAAGAATCAAATCTTTGGATTAAGTTTTGAAAAGTATGGGTATTAGGCTGGCGTCGATCAGGATATTTCATTTTGTAAATTCTTTGAGCAAGAAGGCAATTTTTTTGATCCTCTCCTATTGTATAAATCATATCTATTAACTCATTCTTTGGAAAATTCATTTTACAATATAAGATGAATGCAAAAAAAAACCAAACTGCACTACATAAAAACCAAAAGAAGCGATTGCGGTTATAAATTTGACACACAGAAAAATGTTCTTTTACATTGTTTTTGCTATGACTATTTCTGTAAAAAAGTATGGAAAATAAGAAAAACGGAAATATCTCAAAAACTATTATAAATAGGTATAGGATGTATTAAACAAAACTTTTAGGGTTTTTATTACTCTATTAAATAACATGAAATATACAGGGTGTACCATTTAAAAAAAAAGATATTTATTCATTTAAACTTGTTCAAATTTGAGCCGATGTGTTCAACACCCTGTAGCTTTTATTGCAAATATTAGGTAAAAATTATGTTAACTTGTCCTTGGCCTTGCTAAATTCCAAATTTGAATATATTTGTCACAAAATTGAAAACGTTATTTAGGATTGAATTGATGCTTGAGAATGTGACTTTTTTTCTTTAAACTTAATTATCTCAGAAACTATAAAGTTTTGTTGTAGTAAACCCTTAATAAAAAAGATTTAAAATTATAAGCTAAATCGAAAATACGATTCGTATATTTATTTAAAAAATACAACTTTATGCTGTCCTAGTTT
The DNA here is from genome assembly GCA_034092305.1 of Diaprepes abbreviatus. Classification (NCBI taxonomy): domain Eukaryota; kingdom Metazoa; phylum Arthropoda; class Insecta; order Coleoptera; family Curculionidae; genus Diaprepes; species Diaprepes abbreviatus. The sequence continues at coordinate 14,542,720 of JASJET010000054.1, forward strand.
TTTGGCTCACCCTGTAGAGTTCTAAATATTTTTAAAATCTGCGTAAAAATAAACTGTATCAAACAATAAATATTCCCAGTCGGCAAACAGAGTGTTTTGAAATTATTCAGGAAACTTGTGCCGTAATATGGGGACTCTTTAAAGGAAGTTGTATTTCCAAAGTTTACCACTTCTACCTGGTAAAAAATTTCCAAGAAATTCGAAGACGAAATTTTCAATATAACATTTTAATTCTAATAATCGTTTTAATAATTGCATTTATTTGTAGTTTTTAGGAGAATATGTTACATATGATACTAACTGGATTTCTGTTATTAAATTTCACTCAATGACAATTTTTACATTTTAATTGGTCACAATAGGTTTATACAAATTTTGCTTAAGGTAGAGTTACCAGAGAAAATGCCAGCAAAATGGCACGAAAGCATAATAATCCCTATCCATAAAAAGAGAAATAAAACCAAGTGCTCCAACTATAGGGGAATCTCCCTACTTAACACGGCATACAAAACCTTATCGAATATCCTATTAAGTAGACTAACGCCTTTTGTAGAAAATTTCCTAGGGGAATACCAAGCCGGATTCAGGAAAAATAGATCGACCATAGATCAGATCTTTACTATAAGGCAGCTACTTCAAAAAGGATGGGAATTCAATAGAACTATCCACAATCTTTCCATCGACTTCCGACAAGCATACGATAGCATTAAAAGGGGTCAACTGTGGAATGCCGTGGCAGAACTTTCGATTTCAAAAAAACTAATCCACTTCGCCAAAGTATGCTTAAATGGCTGTAAATCCAGGGTACGAATAAGTAACCAACTCTCAGAATCGTTTGAAATAAACAGTGGCCTAAAACAAGGAGACGCACTGTCACCCCTCCTCTTTAATATAATCCTGGAAAAAGTAGTGAGAACAACACAAATTAGAACAGAACTAATAACAGTCAATGGACCAAAATTACTACTAGCATACGCCGACGACATTGATATTGTTGGAAACACCGTCACCAATGTAAAGGAAACTTTCAACAAAATAGAGGTAGAGGCAAGAAAAACCGGTCTAATTGTCAATGAGGAGAAAACCAAATACATGTGCTTAAACAGACAAAAGAATCGAGATAGAATATTACAAAATGTAACAATAGACACATATAACTTTGAAAGAGTGGAGCGTTTTAAATATCTCGGAGCGACAATCACCGCAGATAACGATATCACAGAGGAGATAAAAGGGAGAATTCAGGCAGCAAACTGATGTATATATAGTTTCAACAACACCATCAAATCCAAGAACCTAACACGAACCTGAAAAATCAGGATATATAGAACAGTGATTAGACCAGTGCTCATGTATGGCTGTGAGACGTGAACGTTGTCAAAAGCAATGGAAAAGAAACTTAGATGTTTTTAGAGGAAAATCCTTAGAAGGATTTTCGGACCCTATCACGACCCCAATACTAATCAATACCGAATAAGAACAAATGCCGAGGTCAAACAGATATATAACGCTAGCGACATCGTACAAGAAATTAAATCCCAACGCCTAATATGGGCTGGCCATGTCCATAGGCTCCCTAATAACCGCCTTACCAAGTTAATTTGGGAGGAGGCCCCGACAGGGAAAAGACCCTTAGGACGCACAAGAATGCGATGGAGAAATAACATATGGTCAGATTTAAGAACAATGGGGTTACCAACTGACCCAACTATCATGGACGACCGTGTGAGATGGAAGCAAGTTGTGCAGTCAGCCAAGACCCACCCCGGGTTGTAGGGCTACTAAAGAAGAAGAAGAGTTACGAGACGACAGAAATTTTCCTGACATGTCCGGAATTTTAGCCCCCTATTAGGGAAACAGGGAAAAACTGCAATTGTTAGGATTTTTTTGAAATTGAAAGAGGAAAGTATAAGTAATAAAAAATATTTATTAATCATTATAGTCAGAAAAAATTAGTTAATGAAACCTTAACAAAATTAGTGAATTTTTAATTTAATATATTAATAAATTTAGTTTCGTAGTTTTTATTGCGTGATACGTCTTTTAGCAATTGCTGGGCTTTTAAAACCATTTCATGACATTCTTCACATGATATGTTCTTTAAGGTAGGTCACTCGTGAAACGGCTTTTCTTAGGAATGTGATCGAATTTGAATATATAGTTTGCAATAGTGTCTTATTTAATTAAAAAAAAAACGAAATTTTTTAATCGTCTGTGAGAGGAAATATTAAGAATTAAAGTATGCACAATTAACATGCTGAAGGTCACTAGTTATAACAAAATGCCAATACATTTTGGAATATCTCAAAAACTGTTTTCCATATTTTTTAAAAACTAATGCATCGTAGATCCAAAAATTATGAATTTTTGGTTTTGTTTAAAAAATATAGATTTTTTAAATAAAAATAATTTGAAAACATCTGACGCGTAGTGGGTTACAGTGATCATAACTTGGCAACGCGCGAAAATTCAATAGGTTAGTTCTTCAGAATGTGATATTTTTTAAAATATATTTCTTGATATTTTTATTTATTTTCTCAATGTGTTGGGATGTCAACATAACAAACTGTATAGGTATGAGGCTCACACTATGTGAATGTTACTACACACACATTTACCCTAGAGACCATTCAATATAGACATTTGCAGCGCTGCCAGATTTAGTATATTTAAAGTTATTACTGTATAAGAATGTGTCTGAACACTGAAGGTTAACGTGTGTTGGGTACAGTCTCGTACGAAAGCAAAATTCTTTAGGCCTGAGAATCTTTAACTTTTGATACTTACTTAAAGACTATACTTTTGTCTACGAGTGTCGCGAGAACTGCCATAAATTAAATTGTGTCAAGAGTAGAACCTTAACAGAAAATATTGTTGTAAACCAATTATTACTATAAATTCTTAATTATTAAATTACCATTTATAAATATCTTTAAGTTACGCATATAGATATTTATAGTCTAATATTTAATACTCTCTAAGAAAAGTTAGATCTTAAGTAAATTTATATTCTAATCGGCTCAAACAAAACCATGCCTTAATTCCGAAACTCTAAAGTTCCCTTTTTACAGAAACTATTAGCTTTGTTCATACTGTTTTATTGTTCCATAAATACACACTTTGTTATTTCAGTAATCATGTAAATAAATAGTTATGTTATATTTGTTAGTACGCCTATGAGTGTAAAATAATAATTTAGATACAAAAATAGGATATAACTAAGACACTAACATAGAGACCAGGGGAACTACACTTAAAAAAACTACAATAGTGACATAAAATTAGTAAGTAAGAAGAGTTATTACCTCCTGATTTAGTGAAAATTTTAATAAAATATTAAAAGTGGTATTAGAAGATTTATTTGAATTCACTGAAACCAGCGATAAACGAAAAGCAAAACCAGCAAAGTTATAACAGTGGTGAGAGCGGAAAAGCAAAACTTGTAACAATATTGATAGCCCAATTCTCTTCTTAGACCATTGCGCTCCCATTCATGACAACACTCGCTGGATATTCGAATTTTGTGCTTCGATTGCAAATATTATGAAAACCTCACTGCCTTAACATGTCACATACAACATTCAGACAAAATATCAGGATATTTACTAAAGAGTCAGGAATGTTGGTAACCCTAACTAAGGATATGTCTGTGGATTAGTGTTTCGATATCAGAGCCTCTCGTTGAAGAGAAATTGTATTATATAAGGGAATTTATTTCATAAGATTTAATTTATATAACAAACAGCTGTACTATCCCAAACAACACAAATACGTCTTAAAGACGTCCATAAAACGTTTGATCTCAACATTCAGGACGTCTTATGTATGTCCATAAAAGACGAATGACGTCCATAAGACGTTGTATAGACGTCTTATGTTACAAAAGGTAACGTCTTTAAGACATTTGTTTACAACGTCTTATGGACGTGCCTTCCCAACATTAAAACAACATATTCCACCAGTAAAATTATGTATATTAAAAAGGGTCCCTTTAATTTTTTTGTTTGTCTTGTTTACAAAGTCAAACCTTAATTATTCAAAAGCCCAAGAAATAACTTTAATTAAGAAAAAATCAAGAGCAAAATATACACTACCATTTTAAAAAACTACAAGTTCCGGATGAATAATTTGCTTTAAAAAATATCTTCAACATAATCTTTTTATACAAAAAAATACACAACTTAAGCATAATGTAAACTTTTTCTAATTTGAAATTTAAGAAGTGAGGTAGAAGAGCAAATATTTTCAGAACTACTACTGTTCGAACTATAAGTGAACCTATCAAATTTGAGCCTTAGTTTATCCCTTCGATATAATAACTCTAAAAGGTAGACTATCAACAAAATAAAAGTTTATTGAAATAAAAAGTACACAAATCTTTAAATAGTTTTAAAAACAAGAATTTTTATTTAGTGGAATAACAAATCTGGTCTGATGCCCTTTTCAGCCATGTTTGGATTGAAATTTCCTCATTCTTCCGACTTTTTGCCAGTCCTGTTGTCTCTGTAGATCCTAATAACAAACTGATTTTAATTTTATAGGATAAAGTTTATCATTTGTGGGAGTAAATTTTGTGATATTTTTGCGTATTTTTATAATTGTCCTCTACTATGGAATCGTGACTTATGCTATTTCAATATTAATATGTATAACGAAAGACAGAACTTACTCATAATAAGTCTCGCCAAGTTGCAATCGTAGAACTTTCTTTTTCCTTTTCGTGCTAATCAACTGTACATGGGAATTTTACAAGCTCGCTTTACAAAGTCATAAATGCTCGCTACTCCCAGTTTTGAAATTTCTAAAACCTTAAACAAAATTACTTCTTGTAATTAACAAAACTCTATTTTCTATTATCTTTAAATATAACCAATCATCAGGAACAAAATAAATCTTACAGGTTTCATTAGTCGAGCACTCCATAAACAAACATTTCGCCTTCCACCTCATTAGTAATATTTCTTGTAATATTTAGGACCGGGTCTGGATGAGCTGTGCAAACATTTTTCGCACAGATTATATTTTTGAAGATTTCATTTCATACTTCTAATAACATAGAGTTACTACAAAAATATAAGTGGTAAAGCATTCGGAAATTTCCTGTAACACAACCTATAAATAACGTTACTGTTTTTCGTAAGTACATATGATTCTCGATCTTACCTTAAGTATTACATAAACACGAATAAAAAAGATTTTCAGAGGCACATAGATAAATCAACTATATTTAATAAAATTCTTTCAAAAGCTAAATTTTCAGAGTCGTCACCCCAACAACATTAAAAATGAATAACGACATGACGAAATACAAAAACAAAATTGACAGAGTTGACAGAAACAAAAGGCGGGTTTTTTAAAGTTAGTTGGCATCATATTGTTATCGGTACATCAAACAGTCTGTGACAAAAAGCACCAAAGTATTGATAAAAAAGATCACGCAAGAGTTCCATTAACCAAGATCGTATTGAGGCTACTAAAAATTTGTCGTTCGATCAAATATTTTAACCTCAACTTGTATTCAGCTGAGCTCTGTGCGGGGTTGCAAACTTATTACCCAACTGCGACAAAATCCATAGGAAAGGAAATGCTTTTTAGTTTTTATCAACTAAATTATACACAACTGTATTTATTTTCATATAAAATGTTGTATGCAGACTTTTAAAAGATATCTTAAAGACGTTGTATATAGACGTCTTATGGACGTCTTTAAAACAACGTCTATAAGACGCCTTATTTATGTCTTAAGACGTTCAGACATAATATGGATATAAAAATTACGTCCATAAGACGTCTAGTGCTGTGTGGGATTGCAATTGTAATATAATTAAGGAAAATCTTGCGTAATGACCTTGGAAAAGGCGGATTTGGGCGGGAAATCTTTGGTCTTTGTGCTTGAAATTTGACATATGTCTTATTACGTTACGCTTACGCTCAGATTTTTTTTGTCGTTTGGACTTACTCTCAGAAATTCAAGTTAGTGTAATGTTCGAAATTGTTGAAACATGCCTTGAAAAGATTAAATATGGGAAGTACTTTACTTCTCAACAAATTCAATCAATTTCCGATGATGGATTATTAAGTTTGCATATTACTGGAGAATTACTTTCCAGGTCCGCCAGATATTAAGTTATTCTATATTATCTATAAAGCTCTTTTTTTTTCAGGTTAAACAAGATGCGTTTAAGTAGAAGTGAAGAATCTCTCACCGATCTTCATCTCGAATCCCCCAAGGAAATAATTCCAAACCTTCAAAATCATTTACCATCACCCCAATCTCGCTCTCAACACAACCAAAATAATTATCACAACAATCATCACCAATATTCTTCAGATGAAGAAGAATTCTGTTTCAACGAAAGCAACGATCATCACATCAGCAAAGACTACGACTCAATGAGTTCAAGCAACTCCATCACCACCGAAGCAAATTGTGATTTTGAATTCTACCAGACTAAAGAATCCCTTAATAGCAAAATTAATGATAAGAACATTTGTCCAAACAAAATATCTAATAATTTTTACTATGATCAAACAAATCTTCCTCCATATAACTCAGTGGAAAGTAGATCCATTCAGAACATTCTTTCTTCAAGTAGAAAAGATAAACCTAAGCATGTATCTAATACCAGAATCACCAGGACCAATTCTAGAAGATCTTTAGAAAATTTTCAGGCATACATCGAAGAAACTGCAAAGCCTCAAGAGTTAGATATTAAAAGAAAAGATGAAAATATAAGTAAAGTCTTAATCTTACATCGATCTAACTCATTTACTACTCTGGAAGATAAAAGGAGAAGAAAACGGGGGAAGAAAGGCCTCAGTAGAAGCAACTCGAAAGTTTCAGAATCGGTTCGCTTCGAAGATATTGAAAATGAATTGAATATGAAGAACAAGAAAATAAAATCTGTTGAATACTTGCCTAACAGTGACATATATATTGAAGATTTTAAAAATAATAATAATTGTGGTAAATATGTAGGTAGTAGTGTACCTGATTTCAAAAAAGTATTTATTTCTGAGTATATTTAGGGTATATCACATTGTGATATAGATTAAATATTATATATTGGATTCAAGTTACCGCTAGGAGCAAAAATTATCCTGTGTGTATATGTATTTTACATGATATATTTTCCACGTATATTAAGGGCTCGTTTTTCGACAGATGACAATAGACTTATGATATTAGTCAGTTGCTGTAGACTCAGTTCCATATCTAAATTCGATGTCCCATGATTTTCAATGTTAATGTTTTGCTACATTACAGGACACCTCGTAGAACAGCTGTCAAAGCGAATAACGAAACATGGTCGTCAACAGCTGATCTATGTCAGTGTCATTTCGTTGAGGTTATATCCAACGAGATCATACAAAAATTTTATTATAATTTTGTGTTGCGTGTTTTGTGACTTATAATTTAAGCAATTAAAATATTTAATGTAAACTTATTTGTAAATATTAGTAATACAGTTTTCTTGTAAATAAAATCTTGTGTAAAAGGATGAGTTTTTTTTAAATGTTTATATCTTCGAACGTACCCCTGTAGAATTAGCATAACGTCAGAACTAGGGCTCGGTTGTTCGAACGTCGAAAATCGTAATAAATATATTTATTTATATTTGAAAAAGTGTTGATAAACAGCAGATATTTAATTTTTTGGTACACACATACTGGTTTTATTTTATCTTTTTCTAATTGCATTATTTAAACGAGTATCATATGATAATCGCCACGTCAGTTCTGAATACATAAAAGTACAAATATATGGTTGCCTAAATTATTATTATTGTTATTTTGAATATATAAACAATATTTACCAATAAAGATAATTTTTTAAATCCGCTTTTTGTTAAAAATAATTGCAAACTTTGCATTTAGAGTAATTTCTAGCTCTTAAAAACACTGAAAAGAGTCACGACAAGCAATTAAACTGAAAAAAAAGATAAATAAACATGTTTATGTCCATCAAGCATCAAAAAAGCCTCTCTTCCACCGACCATAAATAGCCTTCAACCTTCGAACATACCCCTGTAGAATTAGCATAACATCAGAACTAGGGCTTAATTGTTTGAACGCTGCATAACGTAATAATATTTTTATTTATATTTGAAAAAGTGTTGATAAACATCAGATATTTAATTTCTTGATACACATGTACCGATTTTATGTTATCCTTTTCTAATTGCAATATTTAAACGAATATCATATGGTAATCGGTATGTCAATTCTGAATACATAAAAGTATGAATATATGGTTGCCCAAATTATTATTATTATTTTCAATATGTAAACAATATCTAACAATATTTACCAATAAAAATAAGTTTTGAAATCCTCTTTTTGTTAATATTAATTGTAAACTTCGCATTTATAGTAATAGTTCAATCACAGGTTGAACGAGGCATCGACTACGAAAACTCATTGGGTCCCCGACCAGTATACATAACAGTAAAGAGAAAAAAATATTAAATAAAGTTTTGATAACCAAACATCTAAAGAAAATGCGTTTTAAGAAAGAATAACTCAACAAAGCGTTAAATTTTTTCTGCTGTGGTACCTAACTTCGAGGGTTGCTTGTGTGTGGGGGTACCCCACGAACTTGAGATATAAAACTGGACTGCTCGTGTTCCATACCTCTCTTATAAAAAAAAAAATGACCCCACCGTGCTCCGTTCCATTTGGTGCAAATAATTGCTTTAGCAACAATGAATTCCCTAAGTTTTTATGATATCGGTGAAAGTGTATTTATGACATCGACTGAATAGTTTTCATTTTGACAAAAATTTATTTTTGATTTTGCTGTGTTATGGATTTTATTACATTTTATGTAACATTTTACTGAAAATTTCAAACAGGAATGTGAACTTTAAGGTTTTTTTTTGTATTTTAAAAAATGTGATTCTTCATCGTAAGACGTGCAAATACGTCATCGGGTAAATTGGAATTTATTTAATTGGTAAGTTATATATAAAGCATTCAATAATAATTGTATACAATTTTACCTTAGAATCAAATTGTAAATCTAAGGGTAACAAGTTTAATCTTATGGATATGATATATGATAATTATTAAATGCTATCAATATTTTAGTTTTCTAAGAGAAAAGAATCTTCAAATTCAAGAGCTGAAGCAAATTGGTCATGATCATAATTCTTTTATACATCAGATAAGTAACTCTATTCAGAGCATATTTCTGGAAATTATTTTATACAAGAAGATGAGCCAAAATTTTGTGTTGTGCTTCTTACAAATAAACTGCCTGAAAAAAACTACGAAGCACTGTTTAATGTAAACATCTTGAAGCAACTAAACTGGGACTTAATAACATACACTGGCTCTACAAAAAAAGTTCTGAATTAGGTGTGCATTAACCAACAACAATATCGTTTTACCATAAAGTTAAGGTTCCGCTGACATATAAAGCTGAATATCGAAACTGGTATGGTGTTAAAATTTAAAATGATTATACGTTTAAAAACCAATATGCCATATTGAAATAGAAATAAATGATTGCATATAATATGAAATTTTTCAATATTATTAAGGATGTTTGGAAATTACATAAATTTTACTTTTATGTATTTGTTTTGTCTAAAAATAAAATAATAACCTTTTGTTTGAATATGTTATTAATTAATAAAACAAAAATTCTTGATTTTAGCTCAGATAGGAAATTTGTGTCATGAAAATCCTTTGTCAAAGTAGTGAGAAACTGTGATTGATTACCATTTCAAAAATTCAACTCTAGCAAAGGTCAATTCCAGGTCCTTAGACAGTTAAGTAAATTAAAAATTTGACCTAGTGTAAAAATTAAAAGTTGCTAGTAAATCTTTATGTATATATTTAGATTAAAAATGATTGTATTAATGTAAGAATTCTCTTCTATTTACAAGCTTCTTTATATTTAAAGTAAAGGAAATGTCAACATTATTATGAATGTTGTTAACCCTATATAAATACCTATCAGTTCCCTAAAAGCATCGAGGAGAAAATAATTTTAATAAAGACCTAATCGAAGCTATTTTTAAATAATGAAACTATCTTACTTTGCAATAGATTATGTGGACATTTCGATACCTTACATTAAACAATATACTATATTAATTCATGATATAAAATTTTTAAAAATAAATGCTTTAATACTTTCTTTCGTTAACTTCTTATACTCTACGTCCGAAAAAGGATGTTTCTAAAACAGATATTTCAAAAAAAAATTAGTCTGGATTTGTTTTTGGCGCATATTTCACATTTTAGCTATTTTGCTAAATAACAGTTTTATTGTAAAAAATAAAATATGTAAACAGTCATAGAAAAAGCATTTTCATTTATTTATAACAACTGACATTTCATGCTTGTTATCTAAAAATAATAAAATTGTTACATATTTACGCTGTTCCAAAGAAGTTAAAAAAATTTGCTTTGTTGCAGTTGCTTTAAACAGAAAAATTATAATTTTGAGGAAACTAAAAGTAGAAATTCAAGTTAAATATTGTTTTACAGAAACAATTATCCTGGGCTGCGATTTTATAACTAACTAACAGGTTTAGACAATAACTATCTCTTTCTATACTATATCTAAAACAATAAATCGCTCTTCCTTGTTTTACTTGACAGGGTAATTGAGTACATTCAATAAAAAAGACCAGGGCTGCGATTCTATAAGAGTAAAGGGAAAGAGAATGTCATAATAAGGATCTTCTATCTTTGTTCAGTCTGTATTAACACATAAGTATATCACAGTCCTAACAGAGATAAAGAAAGTGAATGTCAAAAAATAAGCTTACAGAATCGGAACTCTGGTCTTTTTTATTGAATATACTCGATTAACCTGTCAAGTAAAACAAGGAAGAGCGATTTATTGTTTTAGATATAGTATAGAAAGAGATAGTTATTGTCTAAACCTGTTAGTTAGAATAATAGAATTGACATTCATTCACGCCAATGTAAGAAACTAGCAGGGAATTCAATGTTGCCATACAAATCATTGCACCGAATGGCGACCAATAAGGGGGGTCAAAAATTATTTTCATGAGCAGTCCAGTTTTATATCTCAAGTTCGTGGGGTACCCCTTGAATATTTTGATCCCAACGGCTAATGGCCGCAATGCGAGTGGTTGTCTATTCTTGATTAAATGGTGAAGTTTATTATCATTAAGATTTTTAGAATTTTAACTATACTTTCAAGTGTTATTGTCCTAATGATATTTCGACGCACAGCTTAAACTATTGAAGATAGAATCATAAAATTTTGGGAGAAGATTGACGAATCATTCGCACTTCAAAAGGGATGTTCAAACAATCCACGATCAATCAACATCTTCAAAAAGCTTTAGAGAGCGTCTGCATTATCCTGATGAAAGATGTTTTTATTTTCTTTTGTCAACCAGATCTTTCCTCACAAATTTTTACATCAAGCTGGTTTAGAAGATTGCAATAATATTCTTCTGTTATTGTTTTACCAGTTATTAACAATATTCCAAAAAACTGATGTCATAACTTTTTGGACGATTGTGACCCTTTTGGCCTGTTCTCACTTAAGATTTTTCATCTCGGGTCTTTCACCCATGACGCGTCAGTTGATTTCAAGTATTTATGACGCCATGGGTGAAAGACACCATCTTCTTCCTCTTTTATCTAGAGCTTTAATTTCTAGTAATTTTTTATTTTGCACTTTTTATATTTTTGACATTAACAAGGGACCGATGACCGAGGACTATTTGTTTTCGTCTGTATTTCTTGATTTGTTTTATTCATTTTAATAAACGACTTTACTTTAAAAAATAAATGAACCTAGAAGAATTAGTACCTGTATCAATCATTTGTGGACTAGCAGTTTCTTTTTTACCTTAGCAATGTTTGTAGTGGATTCGCTCCTTGCTACTGCAGAATAACACAGGAAATTTGTCTTTAATAAATAATGAACTAGATAATAGTCTTAAGAAATGTGTTTATGGAAAAGCCACATTAGATTTACTTAGGAGAATTGAACTCAAAATATCCTACCCGCATTCCACATTTACAATGGCCATAAAAAGTAATTTAAAAAAAAAAACTAAAATATTCAAGAATATTGTTTTATACAAGCAATTTCAGCTTGAGAGAGGTCTTGGGATCTTGCAAGGCCTGCAATATTCATTTTCAGTTGGTTGTTCAACTATATCAGATATAATACCTGAAGTGACCGTCCAGCTTTACAATACCTTAAATGATTTGTGGAGGATGACATCTTTATAATAGTTCATTCAGTTTTCTTAGCCTACTTTTATTTTTGATTTTTCAAAACTATTTGACTGATTGGCTTGAAATTTAACATGTGTTCATGAGGAGGGTAATGGCGTTCACTTAAGAAAAACATGATGTATTTTTTAATTTATTTAATATAAATCAAAATTAAGAAAAGTAGCAAAGTCTTTAATTATCGAGTAATCAACGATTTAACAATAAAAGCATATATCTTCGACCTTTTAGTAGTAGGAAAACATTTAAAAAGAAACATGTTTGAGCGGCATTGCCCTTGACTTTGGGTAATGCCGCTCGGGGTACGGGGTAATGACGCTCAAACATGTTTTTTTGGAATATAACAAGTAAGATACATTTTAATTAAAGAAATATAACGAGATCAACCTAAAAAAATAAAAGTAAAGTCTACAATCACAAATTTGCATCAATTATCCCTATTTGTACGTAAGATTAGCCTTTTTCAATTTAACAAATATAGTAAAGTTTTCTATGGCAAATCAACTTCAATTATTATAACATAATATAAAATAACTATTAGTTACTAGAGGTACGACAAATTACAAATAGAAATATTTTAGTTTTGAACACATAAATCACAGATATATTCATCTGGCGTATCCCACCCTGAACATATAGCATGAGCCCACAATCCGCAGTTGGTGCAGCGATACCACAACTCGTTATTTTTTCCATATTCTTCGCAAATAATACATTTGTTATAATCTTCATCATCCACATTCATTTCGTCATCACTGTCATCAATGCAAAGGTGCTCTTCATCTTCACTCTCTGAAGAACTTTCTTGTAAAATTCTTCTCTTGTAAGATTTTTGTTTTATTTGTTTGTTCTTCTTTTTTTTTGACAACTTTTTTTGGTCTTGATTTATCATCTTTTCCAGTCTTATCGAGTTTCGCTATTTTTTTCTTTTCTTTATCCTCTAAAATTATTTTCATAGGAGTCAAAGTTAATATGGTAGCATGTTGTTTTCGCTTTCTTTGACCTGGCTTAGAAGATGGTGCAATAGTAGGTGTCGTTGCTATAGCAGCAAAGGATACCAGGGTTCTTTGCTCATCAACAAGTTTTTGGTTACAAGCAACTGCCAAAACAGATTTAGAGCATTGATCCTTGTTCGATGGTCCTGCCAAAGTAGATATATGTCCTGAAATTATGTCCATACCATCAGACTGCGCATCTTCAAAATTCTGGACATTTGAGTCTTGGTTTTCAGCGATTTGTTCAGATTATTGTGCCATCAGCGACGCTACCAGAAAATCTTGATCAGTTGGGTTCAATGGGTAAATTCCCGTGGCTCGAAATCCAGATTCTGCTTTACTTATACTCGCAACTTGTACATATGCTTTGTTGAAAATATTTGCAACATCGTATGGAGTTATTTTAGACAGCAGATGTGTCTTCATGTGCATGTTGCATTCATCCCTATAAGCAGCTTTCAGCGGCCTATAAAACGACACATCCAGCGGCTGTGTTCTGGAATGGATAGCATTGTGATGTGGTTTTCCTTGCAAAAATTAAAACCTCGGAGGGAAATATGACTGCTGTGATTGTCCAGAATTAACAACACAGGTGATTCTTGGGTATGCTTTGCAAATGCTGCGAAATGTTTGAGCCAAATGACAAATAAGTCTTCGTTTATCCAGCCATTTTTCGAGTTGGCGTATAATGCACCAGCTGGTCCATCTTTTTCTAATAAAGGCGTCATTCTCTGTCTGGGAAAAATAAACATGGGCGGTATAAAGTTTTCCGCTGCACTAATCGCACACATAACTGTTATGTTGCTTCCTCGTTCGCCGCTTGTAACAGATCCGACTCTCCATTGTCCTTTTTCGGCGAGCACTTTTCCTGGGTCTGGTGATACCTGTTTCATCACAGTTGTAAATATTGTTGGGAATAAACTTATGTTTTTCCATTAAGTCGCCAAGTTTATCATAGAAATCTGTTATTTCTTCTTTGTTGAAAGCAGAAATTCTGTTTAAGCTTGTCGCTTCAGCTTTGCGTATAGAAACTGAAGGATTGCGTCTCATAAAGGCATGTACCCAACCCAATCCAGCTGTTTTACTGCTTTCGTCAAAATTGTTTTTGATATTGTTGAGCTCAGCATATTTATAAACAAGTTTACGCAAATCTGCGACATTGAGTCCATAGTATAGCGAACCCAGCAACTTAACTTGCTCAGCAATTTCAGCTTCCTGCTGTTGGGTGAAAACGGGTTTGCGACCTAGCCTTGAGTTGCTCATGTTTTCATTTTTTAGGCGATCTCTTAAAGTAGTGAATGGTATGTTATATTATTTTGCGGCTTTTCTTTTGAACATACCTCCTTCAATCGCAGTTTTAGCAGATTGAAGGTCTTCTTCAGTCCAAGCCGCTTTAGCGGTGGTCCTTTGACGATTTCTTGGCATATCTACAACAATAAAAAAATGTCACTAAGGGGTAATGGCGCTCAGGTGAGCGGTATAACCCCAAACGGTGGTTTTGTGATTAATTTGAAAATTTTAAAAAATCATACACAATTGTTGAAAATTGATTGCATTATCATAAAATAGAATAGCTTTATTATCAGAAAAGTAAAATTAATAATTAAATAAGCATAAAGTTTTGGACTTACTGACAAAAAACACCTAACCGAAAATTATATCAGCGCGCCCGCAAACAAAGAAACGCACTTCATGGTCGCATGACGCGAGCTGACTGTCCGTTTGCATCGTTGTCTGTTAGCGGCCCCCTCTCCCCACGCTTCACGCGACGTCGCGTGTTGCTACGTTCCATTTTGATAGAGTTATAGAGGTGAGCGCCATTACCCAGTGAGCGCCATTACCCCTGGTTACCCTATGTTTTCTGATATCAACGCTATGTGGCAATAAACTTTACTTCAGCCCTGTTTTCATACTAATATTAGATTCTTTTTAAGTAGAGAGCGGGGAAAACATATTAATATTAAATTAGACTCTACTCCCAAGAGCGTTCTATAACTTATGAATAATTTCTAGATTTCAAACCGCTGATTGTTTACAGTTACCCAAAATCATGTCTTACCATAAATTATAGTCACCTGTGTGTCAAATTGGTATTCAATGCACCTAAAGGCTTTACGTCTGCCATGTCGACCAAAGTTACAACCGAAGTACAAGAATTATGGTGTCTAATCATGTTCCAGGATGCTATAAAATAGTACGTTATGAATTTTGCATAAAATGGAGAAGCGGATAAAGAGGATTTTATTATTTCATAATGGTAACCATAACCGTTAAGATATGTTGGGTTCTAATTCAAATTACTCTTTGCCCTTAACATATTTATAGATCAAATCCATTCGGTGTAAAATGTCTTGGCTGAACACCTGACTATTTTAAATCAATATATTAGCGATGCTTTTTTACAGATATGTAAACAACAGAGAATAATTATGGCCACGATTAGAAATATATATATATATATATATATATATATATATATATATATATATATATATATATATATATATGACGCAAAATGCGAACAGTAAATGCAAACTTTGTTCCAATCATATCCTTTCCGTGTTAGAGGTTACACAGTTTCAACAAATTGCTAAGGAAAACAATTCATTCTATTCCACCACCATCGAGATGATGGCCTACCTGTACCACCATACCGAGAAAAAAGTCAAAACTTACCCTCCCCGCCATAGTAATACTGCAGAGGTACATGTTTTGTCTCTACTTGAGTCATCAGGGTACCGACATGCATCTAGCTATGCAAAGGACAGATCAGAAGGAAGCATACAAATACTGAACGCGGCTTCGCCGACCTCCCGCCGGGTGGCGTATATATGTTTATGCGGCTTTCAAGGATTCCTCCGCGTGAGATGCAATAGCAGTGGATATATCCACATTATGCCGTTGTAGTGCTGAAATCACATTCAGCAAACGTACAACTATATGCAACTCCGTGCATGAATGAAGCAAAATGCGAACAGTAAATGCAAACTTTGTTCCAACCATATCCTTTCCGTGTTAGAGGTTACACAGTTTGACCCAATTGCTAAGGAAAACAATTCATCCTATTCCACCACCATCGAGATGATGGCCTACCTGTACCACCATACCGAGGCGGGGAGGGTAAGTTTTGACTTTCTTCTCATTTATATATACACACAAAACTAATTATACTAGTTCTTTTGAAGAAGCTCACTATGTAGAACGAAACGTCAGAAAAATTGTTGTTCTTTGTTTCTCTAATGGAAAAACCTATACCCAAGAAAATATTAGAAAAAAAAAACAAAAAAACATATATATATATATATATATATATATATATATATATATATATATATATATATACTTAGAAATTCGTGCTAAATCGAGCAGCCGTCGAGGAAGCATCACTTGAAAATGCCAGCTAAGATGTTGGCGAAACGTCGTGAAGATATTTCTATTGACGAACGGATTGACAACTGGAAAAACATCAGTACATATATATATATATATATATATATATATATATATATATATATATATATATATATTTATATATATATATATATATATATATATATATATATATATATATATATACGTTAACTGTTTATCAAAAATAGTACTTAATTATACCGAATTTGTTTAGTGTTGTTTCAGATATTGGACACATAACAGAGGTATTTTTACTGATGTACAGGGTGTTTCCAAATAAGTGAAAAAAATTTTTAAAAATTTTCTTGAGCTAATTTTAAGCATAAAGGTTCGGAAATAAACACTGGTCTGATAATGCTCAGTTTTTAACATACAGAGTGTTAAATTGTATTATTATTTATAGCTTTTCAAATTTATGTCATTTCTTTAAAGATAATTAAGTCAAATTTGGAACACATCACATTTTGTACAGCTCTCATAAAAAATTATTATTATGTAGAGTAACATACAGAGTGTTTTTTTCCAGGGCTGTAAGATTTTATCCTCTCGAAATTTATTTTCGGGCATCACTAAGTCGATTTGATTATTCAGTTATATTGTGCAACTTTTTTGTATCTCAAGTTTTCTTCTAAAAGTTAATAGTTCTTTGGAAATATGTTTATATGAATTTTTATGCTGAAAATTAGCTCAAGAATAACTCTTGAAAAATTTTCCCACTTATTTGGAATCCCCCTATATTTAAGTTTATTTTTTATTGGTCAATCAACCAGTTTGTCTATATCAGATGGAAGTAAAATACAATCATTTAAAGAAGTCACAACTCTGTAAAGTTTTAGATCGTCAGCAAACAATTTAATTTTTGAATATTTGCACCAAGTAAGAAAGCGATATCGATAAGAAAAAGCAGCGAACCGAGGTTGGAACTTTGGGGAATCCCTGATGATGGTACAAAAGAGCGAGAGTATTGACCTCTAAGAAAAATACATTGCACTTTATTAATTAAATAAGATGACATTTGCTGCAATAAATTTGGACGGAACCCGTCAAGCTTTTGCAAAATTATGGAATAAAACACCACATCAAAGGCCTTGACAAAGGCCTTTGATATGGTCCATCTTACCACGTTTATCCAAAGTCCCCGATATAGTGTTCAACTGATAGAATATTTTAAACAAAAAAGGGGAAAAGTACTTATTTAAAGTTTGCCCAAAGATTTAACGAAAAATAACGCTAAGGTTCATAAATTATTTTATTTATCTTAATTGCATCGTAATTAAAAGCAACTGTTTGCACCAATTGAATCTCCTTGAAAAGACGTGCATTAAAACAGTCACACTTCAAATATCTAGACAACTAGTAAGTCTATTGATTAAGAAAATGTGTGCCTGCTACCTAAAATTGTTGTTTTTTTTGTCAATTTTATTGGATCTGAAAGATAGGCATTGATACATCATGGTAAGATTGGTTGAAATAATTCTTAAGAAAACATATGTAATATAGGTACCCCGTTTTAAGGAGATATTTATAAATTCTATTTTGCCTGTGATCAATTATATTTGAAATATTGTTCCAATAGTACGAGAACAACCATTGATTTATCAGGAATAACAAACAAAATCAAATATTTGTCATTAAAAATGATGAATCTGAAAAGTATTTTTGCCACTCTGAAGATGGTAACCTCAAAATAAGGTTTTTGAATGCATCAATTGCTTCTTCTGACGTAAGAAATCGAACATTCAGTTTTTTCTTCACATGCAGGAACAAAAGAAGTTATTGGGGGTCAAATCAGGGCTGCATGGAGGATAATCTATCAATTCCAATTCTTTACTTAAAAATTATCTTGGACGAAAAAGAAATTTTTAAAACATGGGTTAAATATGTGAAAGAATTATTTGATGATGACAGACCGAATGAACACAACTCCGATGATCTCGCTAATATAGACGCTAATATAGACATGGGACCGGAAATTCTAAACAGTGAAGTCCTATCTGCCATAAAATCTGCTAAAACCAGGAAAGCCATCGGGCCTAATAATGTCCCAACCGAGCTATTACAAATGATCCATGAAGAAAATATAGGAATCTTGGTCAAACTGTTTAATACCATTTACGCGACTAGAGATATACCGGAAGATTGGCTGAAGTCTGTATTCGTCCCAATCCCAAAAAAACAGCGAGCAAAGCAATGCAGTGAGTACAGACTAATAAGTCTAATGAGCCACACTTTGAAGGTCTTTCTCAGAATCATCCACAGCAGGATAAGATCTAAATGCGAAGCAGATTTAGATGAAACCCAATTTGGATTTAGAAACGCCCTAGGTACTAGAGAGGCTTTATTCGCTCTAAATATACTTCTGCAAAAATGCCGAGATCAACACAAGGTTGTAGTCGTATGTTTTGTCGATTACAAAAAGGCCTTCGACAGAGTACAGCACAAAAAACTCATAGACATTTTACGTAACGTAGGAATAGACAGCAGAGACGTAAGAATTATTAAAAATCTATATTAGCGGCAGAAAGCAACAGTAAGACTAAATGGAAAACTCACAGAGGAAAGTAAAATTCTATGAGGTGTCAGACAGGGCTGCATACTATCTCCACTGCTTTTTAATATATATTCAGATAAAATCTTTAAACGGGCTACTCAAGGACAACGAATGGGAGTACAAATCAATGGAGAATATATAATTACAATACGATATGCTACGACCCTGTTATCCTAAGCGACAAACTACAAGACCTGCAACATCTATTAAACTGTTTTAACACTGAGGGTCAAGAAATGGGGCTCAACATAAATATCGAAAAGACAAAATTTATGGTCTTTAGTAGACAACCTCATCTTAACGCTTCAATACAAATAGAAGGAAAAAGTATAGACAAGGTGACTCATTTTAAATATCTCGGATGTTATATCACCGAAAATCTAAACCCAGATAAAGAGATAAGGTGTAGAATAGAGACTGCGAGAGCAACTTTTCAAAAAATGAAACCACTTTTTTGCAATGATAACCTTAACCTAAAACTACGACAGAGAATGATAAGATCATGCGTCTGGCCAGTGTTACTACATGGGGCAGAGATCTGGACAATTAAGGCTGCCACGATTAATCGGTTGGAGGCTCTCGAAATGTGGTTATACCGGCGAATGCTGAGAATACCTTTGACAGCTAGGCAGACCAACGAAATGGTACTCAATAGGGCCGACAAAACTCGTCTACTATTAAACACTGTGAAGTGTAGAAAAAAATCATATCTTGGACATATATTCAGAGGGGAGCGATATAGAATTCTTCAATTGATCATGATGGATAAAGTAGAGGGACGTAGAGGGGTAGGAGGCTTCCTGGCTGAGGAATACTCGTGAATGAACAGGTATACGTAGCGCGGGGGAACTATTCCAGCTAGCGCAGAACCGTGAAAGACTTGCCAATGTAATTGCCAACGTCAGGGGGACCTCATATGGCACTTGAAGAAGAAGACTTAAAAACTATAGAGGTAAATATAAAAAGACACTTGTAACGGTGGTATTAAATATTTTAGGGTTATAGTGAAAGAAAATATATACAGGTAAGTGATATGTGGCATTTTTTAGCCAAAGTTAAATGTTAAAATGTAATTTTTTTCATTTTTTGTCTAATCCTGCCCCAAACGGCCTCTTTGAAAATAAAATAAAAGAAAACTTGTCAATCTACGTTCAATTTTATTATTATTGGTATTAAATTTATGAGTTTTTAATTAATATGATAATTTTCAATCCAGTCAGTACCCGAGTACCATACTAACAACAAATTTTAATGTTTTAACCTTTATTTTTAGTTAGTTGGTCCTAAATGCCGACATTTTAATTAACAAATTATTAAAATTGTGTCTGCATCTTGAAAATATAATTTGAATATTCCTTATCTATAAATTTTAAGCCTTTATATTTTTGCAAATAATCAGACATTAAATTTTGACAATACCTTATAAATTATTTAACAGTTTGTGTTACTGCATATTGTAATAAAGCATATTTAAATTTTACATTGTTACACACTGTACTTGGTGGATTGACAAGTTAAAAAGAATATAGAATAGGGTCTTAAAAAAAGGAAAGGAACAACAGAACTAGACGTTTCTTCCAAGAGGTAAAGGATATAAAAAACGGATTTACACCCAGAGTTGGAACAGTAATAAAGAATGACGAACTTAACCTTACTACAAATGAGGCTGAAATGATAGAGACCTGGAGAAGATACTTTGACGAGCTATTGAATGTCCAGGCAGATGAAGCCCGGCCTGAATATACATACCTTATGGCCGAACCCATAGTAGAAGAACCTACAGCGGAAGAAGTGTCACGAGCTATTCAAAAACTTAAAAACAACAAAGCCCCAGGAAACGACACTTTACCGGGAGAATGTTTGAAAAAGGGAGGAGAAACCTTGAAACGTGCTTTCTATCAACTCATCTGTCAAATATGGAAAGAAGAAAAAATACCAACCTCCTGGAAAGAAAATGTGATAATACCAATACTTAAGAAGGGCGATAAAACCTGCTGTTCCATTTATCGGGGTATATCTCTTATTAACACAGGATATAAAGTCTTCTCTCTAATGATCTTAGAACGATTGACTGCTTGTGTGGAGTATCAAATAGGAGATTACCAGTATGGATTTAGAAAAAACCGCTCAACTGTAGATCAGATATTCACGATTAGGCAATTAATGGAGGAATGTTGGGAATACAACAAAACATTGCACCAGCTATTTATAGATTTTAAACAAGCATACGATAGCATCATAAGAGTGGATTTGTGGAATGCCATGGCAGAACTGGGCGTACCGAAGAAGCTAATTAACCACACCAAAACATGTATAGAGGGATCTACAAGTGCAGTAAGACTTGAAGGAAGATTGTCAACCTTCTTTACAATTAACAGTGGTCTTAAACAGGGCGATGCGCTGTCTCCACTCCTCTTTAACGTCGCCTTGGAGAGCATCGTGCGAAAAACCAACACAAAAACGCTCCTCTTTAGAAATCAAGGTCCGCGCATCATATTGGCGTTCACTGATGATATCGATATTGTAGGTAATACAACTACCAGTGTCAAGGAAGAGTTCTTCAAACTGGAAAATGCCGCAAAGAAAGTTGGCCTACGAATCAACGAAGAAAAAACAAAATATATGGCTACAACAATAACGGAACGGCGAGACAGAATAGGACAGAACGTGACTATGGACCACTACAATTTTGAAAGGGTCCATCAGTTTAAATATTTGGGAGCTACGATTACCTCTGACAACAACATTACACAAGAGATTAACAACAGAATACAAGGAGGCAACCGCTGCTGGTATGGGCTGCAAAAGGTAATGAAATCGAAAAAAATATCCCGCCGCACGAAAATAAGAATATATCAAGTAGTTATAAGACCGGTAATGACATATGCATGTGAAACATGGACGTTGACAAAACAAAATGAGAATAGACTGAAAATCGCAGAAAGAAGAATGCTTAGAGGGATATACGGACCGGTCAGGGACAACACCACACAGCAATATAGAACGAGAACAAACAAGGAATTGGAGGAACTATACAACCAGCCAGATATAGTGAAAATAATAAAAGCAGAAAGATTAAGATGGGCCGGCCATGTTATGAGACAAGATCAACGTATCGTCAAGTTGGTATGGGAAGAGAACTCAGAAGGAAAGCGGCCGCTAGGAAGACCAAGGCTGAGGTGGAGAGATAACGTTGCAGCAGACTTACAAACCCTAAACGTCGAACGCACGGAGGAACTGATGATGGATCGCAGCAAGTGGAGGCAGATTGTGAAGTTAGCAAAGACCCACCCCGGGTTGTAATGCGAGAGAGAGACAGAGAATGATCTTTCTAGAATATATCGGTGATAGAACCTTCTCCAAAAATTGGAAATTCTAGAAGTTATAAAGGTTTGAAGTGTAGGAAGCCTATTGGCCTATTTTTTCTTTTCTTTTAGTCTGGCGAAAAGGCAACTCACTACAACTACCACCCTGTGTTGGTTACAAATCAGGAACTGAAGTAGAAGAAGTAATTGATTGCTCGTTCATCTTTTCATCAGATTTGACACAACTATCTGGTTTTAACCAAAGATTCACATTTATTTACTTTCACGTTCGATGTGAGCACGTGTGTTTGAAGGTGCGTATAAATATGGCGAGACGAGCGCGTGACGCGCCCGTGACGAGTATGCGACGAGCTTGCAAGAACCTCTTTGAATTTTATCTTCGGCGCTCGGCGCCAAATGAAATTTATAGTATCTAGGCGGTGTAGATCAATAAAGGATATAGAAAAAAATATATTTAAATTTTACGTTGTTACACACTGTACTTGGTGGATTGACAAGTTTAAAAGAATATAAAATAGGGTCCTAAAAAACTTTGGTGAATTCTCTTAGAATTTCGCCTCATTGTTCCTATCAATAGGCTCGACTCTTTTTTTTTAATTCTTCTTTGTTAAATTATATATTCTTATAAGGAAAAGAATCACATAAAAATCATTTATATGGCATTTTACTTTTCCATGATCTTTCTAGAATATATCGGTCATACAACTTTCTCAAAAAAAAATGGAAATTCTAGAAGTTATAAGGTTTGAAGTCTAAGAAGCCTATTGGCCTATTTTTTTCTTTACTTTCACTTTGTAGTAACTCACTACAACTACCACCGTACGTTGGTTCCAAATCAGGAACTGAAGTAGAAGAAGTAATTGATTGCTCGTTGATCTTTTCATCAGATTTGACACAACTATCTGGTTTTAACCAAAGATTCACATTTATTTACTTTCACGTTCGATGTGAGCACGTGTGTTTGAATGTGCGTATAAACATGGCGAGACGAGCGCGTGACGCGCCCGTGACGAGTATGCGACGAGCTTGCAAGAACCTCTTTGAACTTTATCTTCGGCGCCCGGCGCCAAATGAAATTTATAGTATCTAGGTGGTTTAGATCAATAAAGGATAAAAAAAATAATTTAAATTTACATTGTTACACACTGTACTTGGTGGATTGATAAGTTTAAAAGAATATAAAATAGGGTCCTAAAAAACTTTGGTGAATTCTGTTAGAATTTCGTCTCATTGTTCCTATCAATAGGCTCGGCGCTTTTTTTTTTTTAATCTTCTTTGTTAAATTATATATTCTTATAAGGAAAAGAATCACACAAAAATTAATTATATGGAATTTTACTTTTCCATGATCTTTCTAAAATATATCGGTGATAGAACTTCCTCAAAAAAAAAATGGAAATTCTAGAAGTTATAAGGTTTGAAATCTAAGAAGCCTATTGGCCTATTTTTTCTTTACTTTCAATCTGTCGTAGCTCACTACAACTACCACCCTGTGTTGGTTCCAAGTCAGGAACTGAAGTAGAAGAAGTAATTGATTGCTCGTTCATCTTTTCATCAGATTTGACACAACTGTCTGGTTTTAACCAAAGATTCACATTTATTTACTTTTACGTTCGATGTGAGCATGTGCGTTTGAAGGTGTGTATAAATATTGCGAGATGAGCGCGTGACACGCCCGTGACGAGTATGTGACGAGCTTGCAAGAACCTCTTTGAACTTTATCTTCGGCGCTCGGCGCCGTCACGGACTCGTCAAGCGCCCGTCTCACCGTATTTATACGCACCTTTATAAAACTTGGGTATTCTAGAGAAATGCCACTATTCCATATTAAGGATACTATTCCACATTGGATCATTTTCTTTTACTATCTTAAATTTTCTTTTTTTTTACACCACCGAGTATACTAAGTACTTAGCCCATGTAGAACAAAAGATTAGTACTAAACTTGTCTAGCTTATAACACCTACGAGGTAAATGTCTGATTAGAATTTAAAGAAGCCGTCTGCTTATTGAAATCTGATAAAATTTTGAATATTTATTACCAATATTACACAATACCGACTCATTGTTTGTACACATAAAATTTATTGCTTTTTTATTGTTGTAAATTATTGCCATCCGAAATGTAATAATTATTTTATGTTAATAATCCAAAAATAAATAATATTACTTAGTATATACAGGGTGTCTAGAAATTAATATTCAGCTTGTTACATGTAAGTTGCTTATTTAAAGAAGGAATTATTAATATATATATATATATATATATATATATATATATATATATTGTTGAAAATGTACGTTTTTTTTTTAAAAAAAAGGAATCACGGAAAAAAAACTGTAAATTGTTTTTCTTATCTACCTAAAGAGCATTTTTTAAAAAGAATTCAAAATTCAACGTTAAAATTTGCGTTTGAATATCACGTTACTTTGTCGGCACATCACCTGATTTTGGGACGTGACTTCCTAGAAAGTATAATAACTGTCAGATTTTATATAGAAATCAGGAGTAGTAGCAGAATTTAAGTATTATTAGGTAGTAGAAGATCAGATCTAAGGAAAGGGAATATTCAAGGGGAGTAGCGGAATTCAGTTGCCTTGAGAAGTGGTTGTAAGTTGAGAAGAAAATTGCAGAAAACGTCGAATTTGTTGGATTGTTTTTTATAAAAGAAATTCAAAAAGAGACGACAAATTTCAGAACTTTCATCGCTTTTAGGACGGCAGAACAGCCAAGAAGAGGTTACAACATCGATGATCTTTTAGAGGGTTGCGTTGCTGAAAGTGATAGTATTTTTAATCTATTTAAAATAAAGTACCTCCGAGGCCCCAGGACGAACTAGTAGCTTTTTCCCGGGTAATTGCCAAAGGCTGGGGCGCCTGAAGATTTTAAAAAATCATAAACCTATTGTAAAAAAATCGGTTTAAATACGGTGTGTCGGAAGTCCTCTGGATATAAATAAATAGTGTCTAGGTAAGACAGGTTTTATTTCCCAGAGCCCGGTACACTACAGTTCGAAAGACGGACGATATTCGGGATTGTATACGCGAACTGGTGTTGCAATCTCGGATCACTTCATAAAGTTCGCAACTATTCTAACTTGAGTTTCCTATCTAATTTTTAACAAAAAATTTCTTCTTAAAAACAGATCTGTTACCCTTACTTTTTTTCGACTTTGTAAAATTGCGTCTAAGTCCAATTACTCATACTTTTCTTGCGCATTTTTAAAATTTTACGATAAAGTCCAATTACCTATACTTTTTTTGCGTTAAAATTTCGGTGTTGAAAATCATTGAAGATTTTAACAATAAATAAATAAATTGCGACGTGCGGTGCGACTTTAGCGTTCGACTTAAATTAAACAATTTATCGGCAATTTAGAATAAATAAATAATTATTCGAAAAAGTTAGGATCTTTGCGTCTTCAAAAATATTTGGCCACGACAAAGTATACTTGACCCTTGCCCTATACTAATTATTTTTTCATACGATAATTGGTATAACCCTTGAACCCTTTTAAAATAAAAAAAAATTTAATTTTTTTCTTAAGTCGTCTTGAGCTTCCACGCTCGCTTCCCAGACGCACAACCCCATAGCCCCTTTTTAAATTTCGGCATAAAAGTTTTTCTTTTTTTCCAAAATTAAGAGCATGGCTCATCTTCATCAGGTGCCCTCGACACACATCAAGAAAGGTGAGGCGGCTTGGCTTTTCGCCGGATCGGACGGTTATGGTGGGTCCTCTCCGGCACCTCCTACGCGGTGCCCTACCTTTCAATTTCCGGAACAACGTCCGATGTTTCAAAGTTTCCAAACTAACCCTGTGCGTACGTCATCCTTTGATGCGGAGTTTAGGCAATTTCCGGGATTCATTGATGATAGTAGCATAAAGTTTAACCTAATGCCAGCTAATCCAAAAGCATCGGCATTTAGGCTCTACCAAACACAACCAAAAGAGACAACTCCTTATGGAACAACTCACGAGGGCTACAGGACAAATATTAGAAATGGTTACTAGCGCAGATGTTATATCAAATTTAGCGGCAATCGTATCAGATAATAGTACCGGTATACCCTTAGAACAGGTACGCAATTCAGATACCGACCGACTGATGTTGCGATAATATATATATATATATATATATATATATATATATATATATATATATATATGTATATATACAGAACTAGGGTTATTGGGGATGCAGTCTGGTCAAATTTGTAGAAAAAACCCTTGTTTAATATATTTTTTCTTCTTCAGGACATCTCGTATGTCAACTGTCAGTTGGTTACATAGGCTACACTTTCAGAAGCCTCAAAGGCAGACTCACTTCCCATCGTAGTGATATTAATAAAGATTTGTCCTCTTGTGCTTTGTCCGAATATGTCTTTGATCAAGACACATTATGAACTGGGATGGCACTGAGATTATGGAAAGAATTCCTTCTTATCATAATAGGCTCTTCCTCTAAATGGTTTATATTAATCAAGATGGCAATTCTATGACTAAGGAAAGAGACACTGAGAATCTGAGTGCCATTTACAGTCATGTTTTGAAGTTAGAGAAAGTATCTAAGCCTCCTGGATAGTTCATCTCCAGATGAATGCGCATTTTCCATTGTTGCTCTTATATCATGTAAAAAATATTAAACAAGTAATTATTGCTAAACCTCACACTTGGCTACGCCACTGTTTACAGAATTTTTTTCATTTACTACTTAGGCAACCCACGCCACTGTTCCCAGTTGACACCTGACTTTTCTCTCTAGAGAATGGCGAACAATCGTATCATATTATGCCTCATCTCCAATAACCCTAGATCTGAATATTGTTTCTTAACTAGACAATCGTTACTACTTCCTCCTATACATACATCATATGGAATTTTTTTATTAATAGCTTTATTCGAAATTTGAATTAGGCATCAATTTCTGCTTCGATCGAGATGAAAATTAACCAAAGAAAATTGTAGTCACGTGATTAACATTATCTGTTAAATTAAAAATTTTTTCCAAAAAATATTCAAAAGTGGGGTTATATTATATTTTTAGTCCATATGCAGATTTTCAGCTGTATAAGATAATTAAGATTTTTTGCCCATTTTTTGTAAATTACACCACTGTTGCAAAATAAGACTCAACGCAACCTACATAAAACTTTTTAGTATTGACAATGCTTTTGTCTAAACATTTTTTCTATTGCATATCATATACCCAAATGCAATTGTTTTTTTTATCGACAGTTAAAACTTGAAATGAATTAGTAATAAAGGTTTTTTTTTATAGAGGTATAGAACTTTTAAATGGAATAAAACAAATATGAATTTTTTAAATTGACATGAAATTTACTTTATTCGAAAGATAACTTTCTGGCATTATAATTTAAATATGACTTCTGGCATATGACCGCCACGGCTGGCTCGGACGTAGTCTAATCTGGAGGTCCAATTTTCGATGACTTTTTCCAACATTTGTGGCCGTATATCGGCAATAACGCGGCGAATGTTGTCCTCCAAGTGATCAATCGTTTCGGGCTTATCGGCGTAGACTAGCGACTTCACATATCCCCACAGAAAATAGTCTAGCGGCGTTAAGTCGCACGACTAGGAGGCCAATTCACGGGTCCGAAACGTGAAACTATGCGGTTACCAAACGTTTTCTTCAATAAATCAATTGTGGCACGAGCTGTGTGACATGTTGGGCAGTCTTGTTGACACCACAGCTCCTGCACATCATGGTTGTTCAATTGATGAACGAAAAAGTCAGTAATCATGGCTCTATAGCGGTCACCATTGACTGTAACGTTCTGACCAGCATCGTTTTTAAAGAAGTACGGACCAATGATTGCACCAGCCCATAAAGCATACCAAACAGTCAATTTTTCTAGGTGTAACGGTGTCTCAGCATACACTTGAGGATTATCATCACTCCAAATACGGCAGTTTTGTTTATCGACGTATCCATTCAAACAAACGTGAGCTTCATCGCTAAACAAAATTCGCTTATGAAAATCGGGATCAACGGCAATCTTGTTTTGGGCCCATTCACCGAATCTACGCCTTGCTAGGTGATCATGTGGCTTCAATTCTTGCACGAGTTGGATTTTGTAAGCACGCAAACCAAGATCTTTCCGCAAAATCTTCCATAAAGTGAATGGACACATATCCAATTCCTGTGCACGATGGCGGATAGACTGATTCGGGTCTACCTCTACGCTACGCTTTACAGCAGCAATGACTTCTTCTGTACGCACTGTACGACATTTCTGTGGATGCGTATTATCATTTAGAGTAAACGTGGTGCGAAAAAGTTCCATAGTTAATCGAATTAATTGCTCTGATGGACGATTATGTTGACCGTAAAATGGACGTAGTGCGCGATACGTATTTCGAACAGAACCATGATTTTCAAAATAAATTTGCACAATTTGGAAGCGTTGTTCAGGCGTCAGTCTATTCATGTTGAAATGCCAAACCAAACTAAACATAAATCACTTGACAACTCACAAAATGGCAGCCAGTTAAAAAAGTGTTGCCTCTATAAAACAACACCCTTTACCATTGTATAACGTATATACAATGGTAACATCAAATAATTTATGATATAATTAAATGTTGAAAATGCCTCTACTTGGTTAATTGACAGTAACTTAATACTCCAGTCTTCCTATGAAAGAAGGTGAAAAAATTTATGGGGTAACTCGACGAAGTATGCCGAACTGACTTATTTTCATTATCATAGGAAATCGGGAAATACCGGAAAATTGACATTTCATCGGAAAAAACATTTTTTGGCAATATTAACACTAATATTGTTTCAAGACACTTTATTAGCAGTTTAATTTCATTGCAAATATTAAATATAAAACACTGTCACAATATATATAATATATATATATATATATATATATATATATATATATATATATATATATATATATATATATGATATCATGCAAGCAGCACACTCATTCCTAACATTAAAGGAAGAATGGGTTCTATTTTCCTGAACTCAAAGCTTTTGGGAGGGGGGGGGCGATCGCAAGCATACACATTCCTTTACTCTATTCAAGAACTAGAGAGAGTAATAAAATTGTTACCGAAATCTCCAACTTACCTGCTCCAGTGCCGCAGGTAACTGAGAACTGCCGTATATCTAATTATATTTTATTATATTTAAATATATTTTATAAATTTACTGCAACATAAAATTTCTAATAGTTTAATTTAATTTCTGTCAGTGAGCAAAATACAACTTACACTTTGTTCTTAGTGATTTATCTTGTTTGCGCTTGTTTTTATATATTATTTGAGATTAGTGAGATACCCACAAGATATGGCTTTCACCTCTATATTTATTCCAGAATCGTTAAACCAGGACATTTTTTCCTCAACGAAAAACTTATTACGATGAATGTTTATGATGCCTTAAGATATCAATATCTAGATAATAATGTTAAAAGCTCTGTTGAGATATGTTCCAACATGACAGGAGTTGGAAAATCTACTATGTACCGAATACTGAAGGAGAAAAAACGACTGGAATTGTTAGTACTCCCAAGCCACATTCGATCACAGGCAAACGACAAACCTCGTTGGCAGAAGAGATGAAAACTGCAATTAAAGGGGTTGTATATACATTTTATAATGAGAAGCAGATCCCAACAATCTACAAAATTCTAATTAAAATCAATGAAGATCGCGATTTACTTGAAATTAAAAGAACTGATCTCTGGAAATTGCTCAGAGAACTTAATTTTTGCTGGGAAAAACCAGATAGAAAATCTGGTGTTCCTATAGATCGTCCGGAAACTGTCCGTTGGAGACGTAAATATCTCTCTCAAGTAAAAGGTAGAGTTGCTAGAAATAACACAATTAACAAAATTAGTAATTTAAAGTTGAAAGATTTTTTGAATAAAATTACTGCGGAAAATTGGGAAAAATCCATATAATAGAAGAATAAAACAAAATGTGAGAACTCGATCTCATAATCGGTGAGATAGAGGAACCAATTATAATTAATTTTAGCGAAGATAGTTTCACTGACTTTGATTAGGAATTAGATACGTAATGTTTACTCGTGTAGACACAATTTATTATTTAAATTTTTGTTTTTGTTGTATTTTATTGTTTAATGTTGTTTATATGTTTTTTTTTATTTTTTTATATATTTTTATTTTTGTGTGCCCACTCTTTAATTTTATATATATTTAATTCTAATTAGCCGTAAGTTTTTTATTATTTTATTATTGTGTTTGTGTCTTTTTCTTAAGCGTGTAGAATTAACATACTTATTTTATTTTTTGGGGCTATCGTATTTCCAAATATAAAAGTAAATTAAATTAAGATATCAGTACAATAGAAAAAAAAATAAGTAGGTCTAATTTTAATTACAACATAAAAAAAGTAATTATATTTGAATCCCTTTTTAGTGTTTAATTGTAATTCTGCAGATGGTTTAAGAAACAAATAAACTGAAACGTCAAATACCCTAAAAATGTTTTTAATCAATAATAAAATGACCGATAGCCCCAAAAATATTTTTTTTTATATATGTTTAACTTTTTGTATTTTTGACAATGGATATTTTGTAAGTATTTAAATTATAACTTAGAATTTTTTGAGAGAATAAGGCTACGTTTTAGTCCATTATTATAGACTGGTATTTTTGATTATAACATTTCTAACCCATTGCTATGAAAAATATATCTGTCTAACAAATTTTGCTAAAAACACCGGACTAAAGAACACAGGTAGTTTGCAAAGAGAAAAAGGTTAAAAAATGATTTATTACTCTCTCTAGTTCTTGAATAAATTATAGCATAAGAGGAAAAATCGGGTCCATTTTCCTAAACTCAAAGCTCTTGGGGGGGGGAGGCGATTGTCCCCACCGCCCCCTTCTTGGATCCGCGCCTGCATAATGGCCTTATTATCATGGGGTTATACATCACTTTCCGCCTTTCTTGCAAAAGTTATTAACATTTATAAAATAGTGAGAAAAAGGTGCTTTTTCGCCATTATCTCGATAAATTATTTATCGATTTTGACGTATAAATGAAATAAAATGAAATTAAAGATCCTTTCAATACCCACAACTTTTATTTGTACAAGTTTTCTCTAAAATGTAACCGGAAAATTCTGCAGACAGAAAATCGAATTTTCCGACTTTGGATGTTGTTTATAAAAAAACAGGGTGCCCTCTACGACTTGAAACTTTCAGATATCTGCAATAAATTTTTACATGAAATCGCTACAAGTTCAATAGGAAGACTGGAGCACAAGCGATTTAAAAATCTGAATGATTACCAACCCGACACTAGTATATTTTTAACTTGTCAAATGTCTTCTACCGCTCAACGTAAATTACCTTCCATTGAATTTAAAAGTAACCGACAATACGCTACTAATTTTAAAAAAATTGTCATGTGTACGGGCACTTCTTCTGGTTGGAAAACCCAAAAATACCGCGTCGTTGTCAGGGCGAGATTTAATCAAATCATAACTTACGCATTTTAGATGACTCACAATCCGAAAAATGAATTATTCAGTTTTAGATCTTTATAAGTAAATAATATTGTTATCGAGTACTAATTTGTAATTTAATTAAATAATTATTTACAATTCATAGTGAAAATGATTTCATGATTAGCAAAAATGTGGCGTATCTCTAAACACTGTTTACAATATGATTGTTTACTTGGTGTCAATATCTGAAATATAATTATTATGTGTCTATTTAAAAAATCGATATCACTTATGCTTAGTAAGAAATATTGAAAATGATATTATTACTAAGGTCAACAAAATAACAAAAAAATGTGATTCCTCGAAAACTTAAAGTCATTTTAATGCATGGTATTTACAAGTCCTAAACCAGTCTAATTGGTGATCTCCTGAACGAAAAGTGCAACTAAAAATAATAATATAAAATATACGAGAAATCAGGCCTCTAAAGAGCAGAAAAAAAAGGAAAAAAAAGGGAAAAAAATTTATTGTAGAAAAAACAAACAGCCCAAACTCGAAATGTAATGCAATTAGTGATTCCAGGGTTTGTGTGCTGTGAAACAGAGGTTTTTTAATGGATAAAAGCCCCAGTCGCTGTTAAGATGCAGTGTATGCGTGCATATTTTTCCTTTGCACCAAAAAAAAATTGCTACCGCCATAGCCACTGTCACTGCCACTGCAACTGCCACTGCAACTGTCACTGAAACTGCCACTACAACTGTCACTGCAACTGCCACTGCAACAGCCACTGCAACTGCCACTACCACTGCAACTGCCACTGCCAATGCAACTCTCACTGCTACTGCCACTGCCACTGCCACTCTGAATGGTCGTGGGTTATGAGTTTGGGATCTTGTATTTTGGATTGTTATTTCACAATAACTAACTGCGAGTGGGTTCTCTTCTTTTACAAATTTATTTAGTGAATTTTTCAATTTGATCTTGAATTGGCCTTTGGTTAACCTTTAGATAATAAACAAACCACGAATTCAGATTCAGCGCTCTCAAAATCTAACTATCTTCTTTTACATATCTATTTAGAAGGTTTTTCCAATTTTCACCTCGAACTGACGCTGAAATAACCTCTGACTGAACTTGGAGAATTATTCAAACCACGAATTTGACTCCAAAAACCTACATGTCTTCTTTTTCAGATTTATTTAGTCGATTTTTCTTAATTTGACCTTGAAATGACTCTGAAATAACCCCTGGCTGAACTTTGGTGATTAAACAAATCACAAATTCGGATACAGCGACCCAAAAAACCTTCATTTTTATTTTCAGATTTATTGAGTGGACTCTTGCCAATTTGACCTTGTAATGACTCCTAGTCAACCTTGGAGGATTAAACAAACCACTTTAATTCTGATTAAGCAACCACAAAAACGTACGTATACCTCTTCAGATTTTTTAAGTATATTTAATCCATTTAACCTTGAAATGACCTTAAACCTGGCTTGATAGAGGTTAGCGGATCTCAGATTTGGATTTAGGGCGTCTAATTATATAAGAATAAAATGGTCTGATCAAATACGTATCCACTTTTTTTTGTAAACCTATGTTAAAAATTGTTTTAAATTTTTGTATAAATTTATATTTATTACGTTATGCTTTTTTTTGGGGATGTGGAAATACTTTTTACGCACTCTGTGTGGGACTCGCACCTCCGTTCTAGAGGACACCCTACCCACTAAAACCACACCCTGAGGACCTTAGTTGTATAAGACTTCTTGGGAAACCTTGCGGTATTACTTTAGGAAGTCTTGGTCTGCTTGTTGGTAGTCGATATATACATTTCGTTTTCCTGTTTCATCTATCCTTGTCATTTCTTTCGCTCCTTTTTTCGGTTAAAATTAGTTTAGCCACCCTACATACCTCTTTCCAGTTCTCTTCGGACTCTAGCATCTTTCTAGATTATTGGGATTTAATTTACCCATTTTCCGCTCCAAGCTGCGTCTTAGTTCATTACATCTTATGCACTCGAAGAATGTGTGCTCTGCGATATCCTCTCCACCGCAATAAAGACACTCGTAATTTTCAATAATTTTAAATCGTTTAAGATATGCTTGGAAGTATCCGTGTCCGGTGAGTATTTGGGTTAAAAAGAAATCAACTTCACCATGTTTCCTTTCTGTCCATATTTTAATTGTTGGTATAAGTTTCTTCGTCCACTCAGCCGTTCCGTCTTCATTGTTCCATTCTTCCTGCCATGATGCCATCATTGTTTCGTGTACCGCATTTCGCACTGTTGTTCTTCCCTTCTCTATTTGGGCCCCCTTTTTTGCTTGGAGGTGAATTGGAGGGATCTTTGCGATTACAAGTATTGCCTTCGTTGATGCCGTTCTATATGCCCCTGTTATTCTAATGGCCATTCTTCTTTGTACTTTTAGTAGCACGTTTCTATTTATCTTTTTATCCATTGCCCTTTCCCATACAGACGCTCCGCACAGCATAATGGATTCCACAACCGAACAAAGGATTCTCCTGCTTGCCTCTCGTGGTCCACCTATCCTAGGTATAAGTCTACTGATGCGATTCATTGCCTTCTCTGCTATTTTACGTATAGGCGTACCCATGGCCATATTTCTATTCAGGTATATCCCGAGGTACTTGATATGTTCCTGGCTCTGCACCATTACACCTTCCACCGATACCCTTATCGTCTTTGTTTTCCTCCCAGCGATAAGAATGACTGCTTCAGTTTTTTGTGGGGCCAATTTAAGTTGTTTGGTGGCCATCCACCTCGTGACCTCTTGTAGGGCTTTGTTTCCTACTTTCTCCATTATTTCTGCACCCCTCATTTCCACTAGGATTCCAAGATCGTCTGCGTATCCTATCATCGTTATTTCGTCCGGGACAGGTAGATTTAGTATTTCATCGTAGTAGACGTTCCACAAAGTGGGCCCAATGACGGATCCCTGCGGGACTCCACAAGATACCTCCATTTTCTCCCTTTCTCCTATTATGACCAATCGATCTTTAAAATAGCTAGCAATTATATTGAACAAATAGGTAGCAATCTTTCTTCTTTTGAGATCTTCAAGGATTCCAGACCAAGGCGCTGTATTGAAGGCGTTTTCCACATCTACGGTTATTAAGGAGCATAACTTTGGACGTCCTCGTGGCATCTCTCTGGTCTCCTCTATTACTTCGCACACCCTTCTGAGTGCACTTGTTGTTGATTTTCCTTCTCAAAAACCATTCTGTTCATCGGACAGGCCGCCTGTTTTCTCTATTTCTTCTTTCAATTTACCGAGTATTAGGTGTTCCAGTAGTGTTCCGGCAACGTCTATTAGGCAGATGGGTCGATATTCCTTTACTTGTTGTCCTGGGTTTCTCTCCTTTTCTATCAAGACCAGCCATGCTGTCTTCCATTCTTTCGGGTACTCGCCTGACCCCAGGATTTGATTCACAAGTCCAAGACATTTCTGCGGATATTTCTAAGCCACCCCTTTGATTACCTCTGCCAGTACGTTGTCCGGACCTAGAGCCTTATTGTCTTTTAGCTTCATTACTGCATTTGTTAATTCTTCGATGGACAATGCTGGTATATTTGCTTCTCCAACTGGTATTTTCTCCCATCTTCTTATTGGGTGTTTCAGAAATAAGGTTTCAGCTATTTATTAACTGTTCGTCATCTGGTAGATTTAAAGAGGGTGCTCTCACTTTGTTCATGACTATTCTGTAGCCGTTTTCCCATACGTCTCTGTCTACTTCTTCAATAGTTTTGTTCCTAGCCTTTTTTTGCCTCTATTATGGATTTTTTCAATGCTATTCTCTTAGTCTGGTAATTTTGGTGGCAGTCTATTTTTTTATTTTCATCTCTGCCTTTATTTGCTCTTACCATGGCTCTTCTGGCGTGTATACACTGCTTCCTGGCTTCAGTTACCTCTTCAGACCACCAGTATACCGGTTTCCGCATTTGTCGAGTGATTTTCTTTTTAAATGTTTTATCGCATGCAGTGCTCACTACAGCAACAAAACTAGCTACAGTCTCTGTGTATGCATTCTGAAACTGCCTTCCCACCTTCAGTGTCATTTTATGCATGTGTTGCTTAACAATTTTCCAGCCTCTTTTACAAGATTCGCGGTTTTCGTTGACGTGTAGCTGTCCGAGATATCTATTAGTATATGTTGGTGGTAGCTGAGATTTTCTTCTTCTATCACCTCCCATTTTTTAACGTGCTTTGCCAGTTTCTTCGTGCAAAAGGTTATATCTATGTATGACTCACTACGCCTTTGTACAAAAGGTGGTGCATCTATATTAAGCACTACCAGTTCGTCCTCTGCCAGCCATTCAGCAAGTAGTTCTCCTCTGTTATCTTCTACGTTCGAGCACTATAAATAGGATTTGGTGTTGAAATCTCCGCCTACTATTACGTTAGGTAGGAGTAGCAGATGTAATACTGAACCTTGCCTGTATGTGTATCTTTTCTTTTAATAAAAGACGTTTATTATTATTATTATAAATTTTAAAATTAAACAATTAAAGGTGTGTCAGATTGTATAGTTATTAGCTTTTTCATACCCATTAGGTATCACTTATTCCGTGGCACATAAAAGTTTTCAATCTTTAGGTTTAGGCGAAGTGTTGCTGGTGACGCCCTCTGCAATATACACCGAAACTGTAATCAGATCTTGATTTTTCATTTTTACAATCTCCAAAGTACCAAATTTAGTACCAATTGAGCTATTTGATTAAAGTAAATTGTGCTTGATATTCATATTTTAGCGTCAAGAATTTGTTCAGACCTTTTAGAAACACCCTGTTTAGAATCCAAATTTCGAAACATATCGGCAGAATGCTAAACCGGAGTAGTGAGACGCTTAAAAATTAAAATTTAAGTGAGATATAACGAAATCTTTATAACGTTTATTTAAAGGTTGTAGACAATGTTGAAGATTGATTAACATGTGGTCGGGCTTGCATTGTATTTATTTTTATTTTGACGACGTTTTTCGATTAGGTTGTATCTCTAATCGTTATCAAGTATAAACTGAATGTTTTTTCTCAAGACTACGAGCTTATATAGGGACTGTATAAAGGAAAATGTAGACAATTAGCCCTTGACCCTACAAAATTCATAGAATCAAAAATCTGCAGAACACTCAGGAAATACCAAAACAATATACCTGACAACCCACGATCGGCGGTCACACCACACTACAGTAAGCCACCACATCTTTACGGACTTCCAAAAATTCATAAAAAAAAACATACCATTGAGGCCAATAATCAGCTAAATACACTGGCGAAGTTTCTCTTAAAAATCATACAACTTTTAGAAGGTAAGACAAATACATTTGTTAAGAATTATACACATTTCGTGAATTTTATTAGTAGCATCTATCTAATCTAATAAGTTTTGATGTGGAAAGTCTGTATACTAATGTACCATTAGGGGAATCACTAGACATAATCAAAACTAGACTTTCAAAGGATACTACTTTATCAGATCGAACCACATTACCACTGGACGGGGTAACAGACCTTTTGGAGTGTTGCCTCCGTAGTGCTTACTTTCAAGTAAAGGACAAGTTCTACGCTCAATATATATATGGAAGTTTGGTTGCGATATGTCGATGATACTTTCATCGTATGGAAGGGCAATGATCAAGAACTTAATGATTTCCTGAAACATCTAAATACCATTCGATCTGCAATTAACTTTACCATGGAAAAAGAGATAAATGATCAATTGCCCTTCCTAGATGTCATGGTGAACCGTTCAAACGAAACTATTTAAACTTCAGTATAGAGAAAGCCAATACATACTGGACAATATCTTAATCATAGTTCTAATCATTATGTTGTAACAAAACGAGGAATTATACGCAACCTCTATAATCGCGTTATATCTATATGCAATAATGCCGAATCATTGGAAAAAGAAGTAGCAAATATGAAATCCGATTTACAACAGAATGGTTATCCTTTAAAACTAATTGACGATGTTATAAATAATTTTAGAACAACGAACACTGGACAGCACGAAACACATTCCTTCTTCACAATTCCGTACATTAAGGGAACGTCGGAGAAAATAAAACGAATTGCCAGTAGTTATAATATAAAAACAGCCTTTAAATCAGGAAATGCACTTAGAGCTTATTTAACAAAAACAAAACCTAAAACTACCGATAAGAAAGAATGTGTTTACAAAGTTCCATGTGAGTGTGGTGAAATGTTTATTGGAGAAACCAAACAATCACTAGAAGTTAGAATTAAAGAACATAAAACTCATACACAAAAAGGGGAAACGCCGAGATTGGATATTGCAGAATACTCGTGGAATAAACAACACCATATAAAATGGTCTGAAGCTGCGGCAATATATATATAGAACCCAATAGGAAAAA
The DNA here is from genome assembly GCA_034092305.1 of Diaprepes abbreviatus. Lineage (NCBI taxonomy): Eukaryota > Metazoa > Arthropoda > Insecta > Coleoptera > Curculionidae > Diaprepes > Diaprepes abbreviatus. Next base: position 14,581,097 of record JASJET010000054.1, read on the forward strand.
AAGAAAATTCATAGAAGCAGCATACATTAAAAACAATAATGGAATCTTCAGTAAACCGAGTGTTGAGATACCTAATCTTTGGAAACTACTACTTTGTAACATCAAATCATTGAGATGTGTACAGTGAAGCGAAACTTTGCACTTCAATGGACACAGTCCCTATATAAGCTCGTAGTCTTAAGACAAAACATTCAGTTTATACTTGATAACGATTAGAGATACAACCTAATCGAAACGTCGTAAAAATAAAAATAAAGACAATGCAAGTCCAACCACATTTTAATCATTCTTCAACATTGTCTACAACCTTCAAACATACTTTGTTATACGAAATCTCAAAGCTATTTTTGATAAGAAACAACGTATCAACATATATTATGTACTTGCATATCCTCACCTAAAATACTTGGTTTTATTTTGGTGATAGGCTTATCTTTTGATTGGATCCTGCGTACAGATGTCATGGACTTTTCTCTAAGAACCGCCTTCTGACAGACCTTGGAGATGGTAATGTTTGTTAGAAGAAATCCTACTATTTTTCCCTCAAATAATCTAGAATACAGTACAATAATATTTTAACTAACGCCCATCGACTTTCAGGCTTCAAGAGAGGGTTTAAATACTTGTGTAGTGCTGGTTCCCGAGAATCTCAAAAAGCTACCCTTTGGTATGATCGAAAAAGCTACCAATAAAGCGGTTTAATTAACTAATTTCATTTCTTTATGTGTAGGCATTTTATTTTATTCGGACATACTTGGAAATCAGTGATTTTTAACTTTTTTCTTAAATCAAAACCACAAGAATTTATATCAAAAAGCAACTAAAGTAAATGGATTAGTTGATTACATTGGCAACTTATGTTCCATTATTTTAGTTTGTTGCATACAATTGGAGAAGCAAAGGAGCAGTTTGAAAAGCCTAGTTTTTCAAAAAGCTATATAACACACAGTCCCTTTATAACCTCGTAGTCTTAAGACAAAGCATTCAGTTTATACTTGATAACGATTAGAGATACAACCTAATCGAAACGTTGTAAAAATAAAAATAAAGATAATGCAAGTCCGACCACATTTTAGTGACATCTTTATAATCGTAAAATTAGTTTAGAAAAAAGATTCAAGGTTTATTTCCTGCAAATCCGGCTTTGGTTCTCCCTCTATAAGCGTTTCGATCACCGAATGGTCTCGCCAGTGAAATTATAATGAGATAAGGGTAACATTCAGAAAGCATAACTGTCTCCATTTATTTTGTCCAATTCTGCAGTATTTTTTTAAAGTTCTGCAAACATTTATTCTTGGGATTTGCAAAGCTGCTGCCTGTAATAAAACACCCTTAGATGAAAGGCTAAAAATAGACAAATCATTTTTATACAATGACATGATCGATCATACGTTACATAATCTAAATGAACTATTTGGATTCAATCGGCAACACCTACAATGGCACGGATAAATATATTAAATAACTGATTGAATACAATACATCATTAGGATGTTCAAGTCTGGAACTTACAAGAAGAAAGTACGACAAAATATGCTAAAGACCAGAAAATGCTAAAATACTGTGTTTTTTGTGCAGACAATCCTTGAATGCTAAATAGTAATAATTTTTTTATTTAAGGCCAATAAAGGTTGTTCTAAACCATTAGTGTCAAGTTAAAGATAATGTATGGTGGTCGTGAGCGTTTTTTGGTATACGGTTAATGCCCTCTGTGATGATATATATGTACTTCTGAGATTTTACAGGATTAAAGAAAATATTTTTATACGCTATTTATAATCAAAAACTTTGACCTCTCTAAACCGTTGACAGTTTTAACAAAAATGTTTAACTAAAATGTGATTGTCGGAATTGCATTGTCTTTATTTTTGTTCCTTTTTACAATGTTTCGATTAGGTTGTATCCTTAATCGTTATCAAGTATAAACTGAATGTTTTTTTGTCTTAAGACTACAAGCTTATACAGGGACAGTGTCCACTGAAGCGCAAACTTTCGCTTCACTGTACACACCTCAATGATTTGATGTTACAAAGTAGTGGTTGCCAAAGACTAGGTATCTCAAGACTGTATTTACTGAAGATTCCATTATTATTTTGTAATGTAAGCTGCTTCTATAAATTTTCTTTTTTTCATGTTGGGTTCCATATATATTGCCGCAGTTTCAGACCATTTTATATGGCGTTGTTTATCCCAGGCCTGTTCTGCAATACCTGATCTTGACGTTTCCCCTTTTTGTGTATGAGTTTTATGTTCCTTATTTCTAACTTCTAGTGGTCGTTTGGTTTTTCCATTATACATGTTGAAGAATAATCTTGCTGTTTGAAGTTTGTATTCCCAAAACTTCTCTATTGCAGTTTAATATCCGCTTCCAATAGTTTGCAAAATGATGGGAAACCGGAGGATCAGTTTTCGCTTTACTCTTGTTATAATGGCTGTAGTTTGAAATACTCTGTATTTACTGGGACACAGTATCAATGTTGTTGAACTGAGATGTTGTTTGGCAGAGGTAACAACGTTGGACCGATTTCGCTCCAGTCAAAGCATTCACCTAGCCATCTATCATCGTCATAGATAAGTTGTACTCTACTGAAGCTCGTTCTTGTTGAGTTTGCGTGTTAATACCTGCTAATTGAAGTGGAATAAGAGAGGTTAGGAATAAGTTTGTATCAGAAATATTCGGATCAGTGAATTTCTTTTTGTACTGGCTCTGACCTGAAGTTCCATCGAAGCCCCATTTGCAAATGAAACTCATATCTACAAATTTAATTTATTTATTTGTTCAAGGATATCTAATTTTAAGCAATATAATTCGATCCACTGTATGATCCAGTAAGCCTTGGAATTTAACCTCGGCTTTTGATTTAGAAAAAGTTAGATACTCGTCATGTGGATAACATGCTTTTTTTGTATTTTACACACCAGAGTACGGCGAAAATATATTACTGCCTTTCTGTTTAGCCCAATTTTGTAATCGTTGATATTTGTTTCTCGACAATCCAATGTCAAATAGAAGAGAGGCGCACAAATATAACTGGGCGCGACGCAACCACAACACTGTTGCCTTTGACTTGAGACGAAACTTTAGAAAGAAAAGACTGGCCATTCATATTACCGAGGTTTAATAGAAACGTTGCTATAGCCAAACTTCTATTTTAAATTTCTTAACTAGAAATTATTTTAGCCGTTTCTCAAATTCTAACCCACTAAGCCCGTCTAACTTCTTTCAGATTAGTTCGGACAGAAGATCGTAGGGAACGCCTACCGCAATATTACCCCCGCTAACTTCCGTGCGACACGAAGACGAGCAGTACCTTGAAACGAATGAGAGGGTGTACTTACTTTTCGTCTAAACTTATAACGTAATCGACGGAATTTGGAATATTTAATGACTATTTGATACATTGATTGTTTTAAATACATTAAATAGTCGAAATACAAAAAAAATAGTTTTTGTTGGGCGTTGAGCGTAAAGAAAATTGACATTTCTGTTACAAAATAAACATTTATTCTAATAAAAATACTAATGAAACGCAACGGTAATTTCTAAGTAAATAAGCTAATAGAACACTTTAAAATTAAAAATCATTCTCGAAAATAAACTTTTATTCTGGTAAAAAATAAAAATAACATGTTCAGTAATTGTAAATAAATAAACAAATAATTAAATTCAATTTAAATTAATAAAAACACCTAAAAGTCTGCAAGAGATGTTCAAACAGGCCTCCACTTTGAGCGAGACAATAACCCAGTCTATTGTAAAATATGGTTCGCGTATTTGCCAAAACTTCAGGGGTTATATCCCTATTAGCTTTAAAATATTCCGAACTGTTCGAGCGTTCATATCAAGTTCTTAGGCAATTACGGTACTATTGCAAAGAAAATTAATTTCTGCAAAACTACAAATGTCAGTCTCCCCGATTTGCTCGTTCTTCAGTAATTTGAGGAACTGGTTGCTCTTCATTATTATCAGTGCATTTTTTACAAATTTTTAGACAACTGGTTGTCTCAAAGTTTTTAATAATTTCCAAAATTCTAAATTTTTAAGAAACAGGATGATTTTCGCACATAAATACAAATCTGCCGATTATTTACCAGAATAATGTACCACTTAATAATGTGCTGTTTTTGTTCCGTGGAATAAACTACCATTGTAACAAAAAAATTTGGCGCGAACCACGGTTCTTACGCTTCGACGGCCGAATGAAAGCAAATAACTTGGAATCCTCTTGTTGTGCTAGGGCGTGGCGTATGCTGCCGCCCGCTTTCACCACGCCAGCGGTGGATTACCCCTCATCCGAGGGCCAAACTGGTAATTTACACGTATGTCGATGCTTACGATGCTTATTCTTCTGTCTCATTCTGATTTGATGAATAATATAGTATTTTCTTTATTTTACTTAAGAAACGTCCAGTTTCTGGTGTGGATTTTCCAGACCTGTATATTTTATTCTTCGCTATAGGTAAGTATGTAAACTCCCTGATATTTTGAGCTTACCATAGTAGATAATCAGCGTGCTGGAATCACATATTTCTACGTATCTTCAATGCCAGATATTTTAAAAGAACAGGTAATTAGTTCACTAAAAGTTTAAATAAATTTTCCCACTTAAATGTTCGTCAAATATATGCATAATAAGTTTTTCTTCTGTACTATCTCACCACATATTAGCAGTAAATTGATTTAATCTCTAAAAATAACAGGTAGTTCTAGTTTGTGGAAAAAAAGTTATAAGAAACACTAGTGTTATTTTAACGCCCCTGTATATTGCTGAAAATATAAACTATACATACCGAAAATCCTGTATATAGAACGTGGGACGACCAAGAAACTGATCTCTGTCGGGGGCGTCATTTCAGTGAACTTTTATCAATTGTCTTTGCATGTCAGATCTACTACAATATATTAATATCAAGAACAATAACGGTAAAGTTGTGGATATCGTGTTTGCAAAGAATGTAAACGGGATTCTTATTGCGGCATCTGATAATGGTTTTGTTCCGGGAGACCCTCATTATAAGGCATTAGCAAAAATATTAGATTACTGAGAAGGATATCTTATTGTTGAAAAATGTTGAACAGTGCAGATTACAATGTAATAAATGAATTTATCTTTCATGTAGGAGGGAATATGGATAAAATTAATTTCGTGTTGTATTTTTTTTGAAAGATATCGAGAAACAGGACAATTTTTAATACAGTGCCCTCTCACGGCACTTGTAATTGCCATGCAACAACACTATATTGACATATATGTATATAAAATAAGATAAATTAACGCCCGTATAATTTTATTAATAATAATAGAAAATTTCTTAGCTGTGCGGACACGGATTGTCGGTGAATATTACTCTTGTATTAAAAAGTGTGGAGAACTCCAAGACAATGGAGAAGTACCGGGTCCGGAAATGATGACAACGCTGTCTTGTCCTCACTGGAACTCATCAGGCCATTCCATCTGATACAATCGATCGCCTCGCAATCATGCCCTTATATGATATTTTTAAACCGAGAAAACAGGAAACAAGACACGTACAACGACATCTCGGAGGATCACTTAATAACACGAGAGCAACAACTACTAAGAATGTTAATAAAACCGCCACCTCTATCACTTGGTGCAATTTACTCGTGTATCGATACTAATAGATATCTATCTTTATTTTACTGTCGCGCCACTACATGGCGGTTTTATACAACAATATTAATGGGTATTGCTCTGTTAGAAATAATGGGATAGAAATATACATTTCTCTGAAGAAAACTCAAATAGTAATTCATTAAAAATACAAATCAAATTATGTCCCCAATTTAAAATATGTATTAACTTTTGAAAAGAAAGATATTTACATACTCTAGAAGAGTTAGACAGTCAATATTTAAGCAATTTACCATAAAAAAAGTGTTAAATTGTCAATATTTCAAAAACTGCAAATTTTTGGAATATACAACCTTGTACAAAGTCACCTTTATTTTTAATACTTAATGAAATAACATTATAGAAATAAGGGGTTTATGTTTAAAAAAATGACTTTTAACGATTTTTTCAAGTTAATATATGTTAGTTTTTGATCACCCTGTATTTATTTATTATCAAAATATCAATATAATTCACTAAAGTAGATCCCCTTCTAGAAGGAAACCAGCCCCAATTAAATAACCAAGGTTTTTATATAGGAGAAATTGATAGTTATGTTTAGACCTGCAAACGCCATTTTTGACAGAAAACTTAAAATGTGTCATAAACAATTAGCCTTAGTTATAGGACATTATACATAAAAAATATCCATAGTTTTGCGTAAAGTCTAAAAATGAAATAATATATAGAGTATTCCATTTGAAATAAGAAAAAATGCATTAACATCCGGTATAACCGGGTCACAATCTTGAAGATGTTCTAATGTATCTAGTTACCTATGGCATTTGGAAATGACAGGTAATTTACAACTATAAGAATAATAATCAGGAATATCTTTACAAATGGTCAAAGACTCGGAGTGCGATTTACAGTCGTCCAACAGGCTATAACAGCAATAATGGTAATACCATATTGACGATAGCACAAAACAGAAGCAAAATATTTATAGTAGATATTCGAAATGTAGATCATCCATTTCCAAACACTTACATATTCTTTTTTCGAAACCACTGCCAACTCTGGACAACATTTGCGTTGTGTTTGTGTTTGTGTTTCATAGATTAATATCATGCTTTTTGGAATTTATGAATCAGAGAATTAAATTAAATTTTTTAAGATTCGAATTTCTTTATAACATATAAAATTCCTTAAGCAGTCACTATGTCTATAGCTCTTTCAATGTTTCACCGACGATGACACAAGTTAGTTTGTATATATATATATATATATATATATATATATATATATATATATATATATATATATATATATAGATCTTCCCAAAATACACAAGCCTGACGTTCCATTATGGCCAATAGTTAACGCCTTTAACTCGCCAGTGCAAAAACTCGAAAAATATCTAGCCAGTCTCCTTCAGCCACTTATTGAAAAAGCCAACTCCTACGTCAAGAACTCACAACATCTAACACAAATGCTAAATACAATAACACTAGAACCGGGTGATATCCTAGCCAGTTTTGACGTAAAATCTTTATACCCCAGTATTCCTGTAGACGAAGCACTGCTGCTTATAAAAGACAATGAAGATCTCCCACAACACATCAACGGGGTTACAGTTTGCGTATTACAGTCTTATGCGTATTTTCATATCTTGTGGTGTTGTCGGAGGTGCATTGAAGACAATTCCTTTTATGTATCCCCATAAAAAGAAATCTGGTGGAGTTAAGTCCGGAGATTTCGGGGGCAAATTTTGAAATCCGTCTCTCCCAATACAAATGTTTCGAAAGTTGACATTTAAAAATTGCTGAACATCGTGATAATAATGAGGCGGAGCTCCATCCAGTTGAAGCCACATAGTTGTTCCAATATTTAAAAGAACATCTTCCAATAACACTGGAAATTGGTATAAAAGAAAATCGCGAAACATCAAACCATTTAAAAATCCTTCAAAAAAAGTAAGATCTAAAAACATAAAATGGTGCAGAAAATGATTATTTGGCGTATTCTGTGAAAACTCGAAGACTTGGAACAATCTTATACTATTCAATAGCTATTTAAGGAGTATATTTTCTAGTAAGGTAAAAAGTATAGCGTTCGATATAAATTAATCAAGTTATAGCCGCTTAAAGTTCTTATTTGCTTAGTTTTAATTTTGGGACACTCTGTATAATATAGCAAGTTTATGATAATTGGGATATAAAACATGATTTATTGTTACAGTTGACTGTAAATTTTGAATACATAACTGAAATACTTCTTAAGTACATGAAACATGAAAATTAGCTTAGATTTTGTCAAAATTTAAATTATTTAAAAACCCTTAAGGTTTAGGTATTATAAACCTTATTAAAATATGCACTTATTTTGATCGGAGAATCCAAAAATGCAATAATATATAGGGTGTTTCATTTAAAAAAAACACAATTTTCATACTTTCAGAGTTTTTGGGACACCCTCTATAATATGAAAATAATTTTAAAAAGTAACTATATTGGACCCCCATATATCCGTGCCACATAGAATGAATAACTCTGTATAAAGATATATATTGCTATGCTAAAAATTCTATACTAATTATTGTATTATTTGTCAGTCGTAGAAAAAGTGTTTCATTACCATTACCCCTTCCCTGCCATCTTCATATTCCACTCCCATTATTACACCATTATTAATATAAGAAAGTTACTCGACGTTATACACGTGTATTTCGATATAAAAATGCAAGGAAGACGATCTAAATTTTAATTTGCAGCTGCAATTCCACTATTTATTAACTTATAACAATAATTTTTCAATAAAAAATCTTTAAGATTCTGTAAAGGCGTTAATGACTGGCTCCTCCCAAGGCGAAATTGAAATTCTTAGACAAGGTCGTTTTAGCTACGGCGATAAATTCCCCTGAAAAACAAAACAAATAATTCGATTTTACATAAAATGAAATTAATATGCGAGATATTCCTGTTGTGTGGTCGACACTGCTACAATTTTTCTTTCGTACTGCATTATACGCAAAAACATGTCATAATGTATTTAAACAAAGAGCATATCAAACATATCATTAAATAAATTGACTAAAAAAAACTTTTTCACAAATATGCCTTTATTTAACTTTATATTTGTTAATAAAATTATAATAATTAAGATAAATTAAGTTTTTTTTAGAATATGACTAAGGGTGTTTTTTATAGAGGTATAGAACTTTTAAATGGAATATAACAAAGATGAATTTTTAAATTGACATGAAATTTACTTTATTCGAAAGATAAGCTTCTGGCATTATAATTTAAATATGACTTCTGGCATATGACCGCCACGGCTGGCTCGGACGTAGTCTAATCTGGAGGTCCAATTTTCGATGACTTTTTCCAACACTTGTGGCCATATATCGGCAATAACGCGGCGAATGTTGTCCTCCAAGTGATCAATCGTTTCGGGCTTATCGGCGTAGACTAACGACTTCACATATCCCCACAGAAAATAGTCTAGCGGCGTTAAGTCGCACGATCTTGGAGGCCAATTCACGGGTCCGAAACGTGAAACTATGCTGTTACCAAACGTTTCCTTCAATAAATCAATTGTGGCACGAGCTGTGTGATATGTTGCGCCGTCTTATTGAAACCACAGCTACTGCACATCATGGTTGTTCAATTGATGAACGAAAAAGTCAGTAATCATGGCTTTATAGCGGTCACCATTGACTGTAACGTTCTGACCAGCATCGTTTTTAAAGAAGTACGGACCAATGATTCCACCAGCCCATAAAGCACACCAAATAGTCAGTTTTTCTGGATGTAACGGTGTCTCAACATACACTTGAGGATTATCATCATTCCAAATACGTCAGTTTTGTTTATTGACGTATCCATTCAAACAAAAGTGAGCTTCATCGCTAAACAAAATTCGCTTATGAAAATCGGGATCAACGGCGATGTTGTTTTGGACCCATTCACCGAATCTACGCCTTGCTAGGTGATCGTGTGGCTTCAATTCTTGCACGAGTTGAATTTTGTAAGCACGCAAACCAAGATCTTTTCGCAAAATCTTTCATAAAGTGAATGGACACATATCCAATTCCTGTGCACGATGACGGATAGACTGATTCGGGTCTTCCTCTAAGCTACGCCCTACAGCAGCAATGACTTCTTCTGTACGCACTGTACGACGTCTCTGTGGATGCGTATTATCATTTAGAGTAAACGTGGTGCGAAAACGTTCCATAGCTAATCGAATTAATTGCTCTGCTGGACGATTATATTGACCGTAAAATGGACGTAGTGCGCGATACGTATTTCGAACAGAACCATGAATTTCAAAATAAATTTGCACAATTTGGAAGCGTTGTTCAGGCGTCAGTCTATTCATGTTGAAATGCCAAACCAAACTAAACATAAATCACTTGACAGCTGACAAAATGGCCGCCAGTTAAAAAAGTGTTGCCAACTTAAAGTTCTATACTTCTATAAAAAACACCCTTTGTTAATATGTAATACACAATATAATATTTCGTTGAATATCCTTTATTTTAAACTTCCCTGCTTTTCATAAGACTTAAATTAACGAAATGTTGACATTTTTCCAAGTGTACCATATAATTCATCTAAATTGGTAATTTTTCTACCATTTTTGTGAGTGCAACCAAAATTTTTATGGGGTTTAGGTCATGGCCACATGTTGGTCAGTTTATGAACCTGAACGACCTGAACGAGTTGTATGCTTGGAATATATATATATATATATATATATATATATATATATATATATATATATATATATATATATAAATATGTAGATAAGTTTTTGTCCGTGTAATTTAAAATAAAATAGAATAAAATATTGGCGAAGCGGACGTGAAAATTTGTCAATCTACATGATTCTCGTATTAAAAAGTGCGGAGCACTCCAAAGTATGGAATAACTCCGGGTCCGACAGATGGCGACAGCGCTGTTTCGTCCTAATATGGGACTCGTCAGGCCACCGCAGTCGGTACAAACCATCATCTCGCCCTTGCATCGTATAAGCCATACTTATAATCAAAATACGGCAAATAAGACGACAAAGGCGACATCTCGATGGTCCACTTGATAATACAAGAACCATACAGATTAACAAAGTTTGTAAGAGAACCGTCATATGGTGGCGCGACGGTGAATTAAAACAGAAATATGTAAAATCGAGTACACGAAACGCGCTGCCCAAAAGATAGGGGTCGCATTTTTCGGTACTGGCAAGCAAGCATACCGCTATTTAAGCAGCCAAAGCCACGTGCCGCACCAAACGATCCCACCATGAGAGCATCGTTTAGCGTGTTTCAAAGCCAAACAAGTAAATAAATATGTAGATAAGTTTTTGTCCGTGTAATTTAAAATAAAATAGAATAAAATATTGGCGAAGCGGACGTGAAAATTTGTCAATCTACATGATTCTCGTATTAAAAAGTGCGGAGCACTCCAAAGTATGGAATAACTCCGGGTCCGACAGATGGCGACAGCGCGTTTCGTGTACTCGATTTTACATATTTCTGTTTTAATTCACCGTCGCGCCACCATATGACGGTTCTCTTACAAACTTTGTTAATCTGTATGGTTCTTGTATTATCAAGTGGACCATCGAGATGTCGCCTTTGTCGTCTTATTTGCCGTATTTTGATTATAAGTACGGCTTATACGATGCAAGGGCGAGATGATGGTTTGTACCGACTGCGGTGGCCTGACGAGTCCCATATTAGGACGAAACAGCGCTGTCGCCATCTGTCGGACCCGGAGTTATTCCATACTTTGGAGTGCTCCGCACTTTTTAATACGAGAATCATGTAGATTGACAAATTTTCACGTCCGCTTCGCCAATATTTTATTCTATTTTATTATATATATATATATATATATATCTATATATATATATATATATATATATATATATATATATATATATATATATATATATATATATATATATATATATAGTTTTTTTCCCTGTTTCATCAGACCAGAAGCACTTTTTTCATTTGCATTTTAATCGATATAGTCGCTAATAAACCTCGATCTAGCTATACGTTTATTTATTATCATCGAAATTTTAGTTTTTACCAGATCATACAAAATTCTAGGTTAATCTGGTGTCACTGAAATAAAGTCATTGATACCTCATTTGTCAAAATCTGTCAAATCATTTAAACTCTACTAAAGAATCATCATACAAAGATACAAACATACAGGCAGATCTATGCATGATGGTAAAAAATATTACCCTTCTTTTGGACTTCGCAGTAATCGGGTAAAAATAGGAAAATATGCTTTAATAAAATCCGAAGGTTTTGTTCTCTATTGAAACAATCAATAATATTTCTTAAAACTACAAAAGTTTTCCAAAACTCTCAAAACCTTTTACAATTATGTCAATGATTTTTACAAAACCAGAAAAAAAAACATGAACATTCCTAAAACTTGAAATTAGTTGAGAGGCACATTCGCGAAACCTCTGTAAAAGAAAGGCCGCTACACTTCAATCAGCTTTTCTATTAATTAGGAAAATTAAGTGAATCAGCTCAGCATCACCTGAAAATAAAAAGGAAACAGTGCGAACAGCGTTGTCTGATAGATAGATAAATTTATTTCATTACATTTTGAACAGAAAAATACAATTGTAATATGTCACAAAACAAAAAAAATAAAGTTAAAACTATATGTAATTTTGGTGGAATTTCCCACGGTTTTTATGAATCTCCAGCAGTTGGTATAAGATAAACAACCTAGGCAACGTTAGTACTCGCAATTTTATAAAATGTGGCCTACAGTGGTCCCTATAGCCGATACCAGAGACAAGTCGAATAGCCTTCTTCTGCATTCTAAAGATCTAAATCGCGCCAGCAAAGCAACCCCAAAAGTGAACACCGTACGAAATATGAGAATGCAACAAGGAATAATAAACAGAGAAAAGGGTGTCACAGTGAAGAGTCCCACGAAGCTGCCTGAGAACAAAAATAGAAGCTGCCAACTTATTCCTCCATAATGTGATGTGAGAATTCTAGTCCATTCATGAAAAACAAATTCCGTGTTTTTTCTTCATTCAATTTAAGGGAATTATTAGCAAACCAACATCTAGCACGCTCTCCCATAACAGACATTTCCTTCATTAAACATTCTGGGTCTCTACTTTTACAAATTAGCGCCTTGTCGTCAGCGTAACAGATACACAGACCCAGTGACAAATGTCTAAAGAGATCTTATATATATATATATATATATATATATATATATATATATATATATATATATATATATATATATATATATATATATATATATATAATGAAAAGAAGAGGTCTTAATACCGAACCCTGCGGCACTCCACACCGTACCGCCATAGACTCAGAAAGCTCTCCACCATATGCGACTGCCTGCCTTCTATTTGACAGGAAAGATGAAAGTAAATCGAGGGGAACGCCTCTTACACCGTATCTATGAAGCTTTCTAATCAAGAGATCATGAGAAACACAATCAAAGGCACAACTGAGGTCACACAGTGAGAGCCCCACGCTTTCCTCACTTTCTATCCCCTCAACCGCGCCCTTCACAACCGCAGCAACTGCCTTCATAGTCAAAAAATTCTGGCGAAAATCAAACTGTGAAGTATGTAAAAATTGTGAATTGTGATACTGAAGGAGTACTGGATCACATTTTCCTCACTTTCATGATAACGTCGGTCAGAAAACATGGCAAATAATACATTGTCTTTTATCTGATCTGTTGATCTAGTAATACTCATTCATCGTGGGGAAGTACAGCACAACACTATCAGAACTCATGCAAAGAGTTTAGGCTGTAGTGGAGGGATAGTGCACCTACCTTTGAGTAAATCCTGGAAAAACCACTTTTATACCCTTCACTAAAAGGATAAAGCTATGATTCAGTTGTATGGTGGACTGAAACTACTCAAAGGCCACCTCTAAACTCCAAAAACTAGTTTATCTATGCATTAAACGGATCTATGAGAAGCACTTATAAAACAGCCACGCAAACCGAACTAAATCTCCCTTACGTAATAATTAAGACTGAAACGAGGCTGGAACAATATAAGACAGAAACCAACCCCCCCCCCCAGAGTCAATATAAATGAGGTACTGGGACAGCACACTGCTATATTTCGGGAAGAAATACAATGTAATTGCTTTGTTGCTTCTAAAAAAATGTGTTTTTGAACACAAGTAAATGAGATAAGCCATAAAATTCTTGATTTATGGAGAGGTAAAAAAGTGTAATTAAAAAAAAAATTGATGTTTTTATGAAGGACATTCAAAGTTTTATTTACTCCCCAAAAATCCATCAATATTGAAATAGGCTTGTGCAAAACGATAAAATCTCTTATAAATGTTAATTATTTTTTACTAACAGCCATAGATAGTACGTTATTTTTACTAAAAATAGGAAAATAAGTTCTATTAACACATTAATATTCTGAATTCGCACTATTTTGAATGTAATATACACAATATAGGAAATATGTAAAACTATTTTATCAGCAACAACAGGAATTCATTGATGAACATCAATAGATCTTATCGTATTTGTCTAGTACCATTGATACCAGTCACATCTACTGAATGTTAACGAACCAAATCTTTTGTCAGAAAGGGTAACTTAAAATAAAACAAAAAAAAAAACGAAACAATATATTTAATCTGAACGATATTACTTTATTTGCTTATTTTTAAGAAATGAAACATCACATTCTATATTTTTTTTTAAATTGTAGACCAATCAAAGTTAAAAAAAATCACCAATAAAAATCCTTTTTATTAACAAAGCGAAATTTTAACAAATATTTTTTCATAGAAAACAAACTGATTGAAAAAAATGGTTTTTCCTTCATTTGAATTCAGTAAACATATTCTAGTTCCATTTTTCGCATTTCGATTTACATAAAAAGCAACAATCATTAGTCCTCTTTAAGGCATCTTCCATGCGGTGTTGCAACATTCTTCAAAAATTCTTTGACGTACATACGAATAAGTAACTTAGCATTAAATGATGACATAGGTCTCTTCCTTGACAACTAATTAATTTCAAAATTACCCAAAATATCTATTGGTTTGGAAAGGAAGATTTTACAGTTCAACAGTTTAATCTTAATTATTTCGCATATATATATATATATATATATATATATATATATATATATATATATATATATATATATATATATATATATATATATATATATATATATATATGCGAAACATTAAATAAAAAATTAGTTATCAGTAGTGAAATTCAGGTTCTCAGTGGCTGATAGTTCAACGGGTTTTCTACTTCTAGTTTATTACGTATGACTTGTTTCATAGATTAATGTCATGCTTCTTGGAATTTATGAATCAGAGAACTAAATTAAATATTTTAAGATTCGAATTTCTTTGTAACATATAAAATTCCTTAAGCAGTCACTATGTCTATAGCTCTTTCAATGTTTCACCGACGATGACACAAGTTAGCTTGTATATATATATATATATATATATATATATATATATATATATATATATATATATATATATATAGACTATTGGCTATGTCGAAAAAAGAGGGGTAAAAGGAACTAAAACGCTAAAGTGTTTTTATTATTTCATACCTTCAACTGGCCTCCAAATATTTCAAAATCTTAAAGTGCTACCAAATTAAATGGTGCATTTTTGAGATTAAGGGGAATTTGGACACTTTTCAGTTTTTTGAGTTTTACTCGAATACTGTTCATTTTTCGTAGATATACGTCTTTGGAAAAGTTGTAGATAAGAAAATTCCTATCATAATAATAAAAATACTTCATAAAGTCCAAACAAATTATTTTTCAAAAGAATATACCCAAAAATAAAATTAAAAAAGTAAAAAAATGTTTCCATAACTTTTTTCCAAGTGAAGTTAGTTATAATAATATACAAATCAAGTAAAAATTCTGTAAGTTATTTCCTCCCGGGCGATAACTCATGAAATGCTTCAGAGAGTTGTGCCATGTAGTCTCGTGAAAATCAGCTGCGGCTTAATGGGTTGATTGAGCAGGGGCGGCCCCCTCCTCACATAGAAAAAATATTTTTAATTATTTCCTTCCGATTGAAAATTTGTCAAATGATTGTTGACACAATAAATTGCAGAAAAAAGTCAGCTGGCTGTAAGATGGTGGACTATCTGCTGGTAACACGAACATGAAATAAACATTTAGACCTGGACTAGTTACCATGAAAGTTAGATCGTCTCGTTGGTCAGTTTTGTTTTCGTTATGATATTGTTATAATTTATACATGTGTCAACAAAAAATGCTTATATAAGGTTATGAAGCATACTAACATAGAAATAAAGCTTTAATATCCGTTATAATAGTCGTTACTTGAAAATTAACAGAACTTTCTAGTTTTGTCGGTATAGAAATAAAATAAAATTATCATTTATCCTTGTATGTTTAAAATTGTTACTGTTGCAGTTGTCAATTTCAATCCTTCACTGTCAATTTGGACCGGTTTTAAAATTATACCATGTTAGAGGATTAGGGGGTTAATTTTTAAGCGATTTGTCAAACTAGTTTTCTAAGACAATGAATATACATAATTTCTTCACAAAGTAATCATTAGAAAGTTTTTAGCTATTCCCATATCGTAGTAAAAATTAACAATAGAGTCTATGCGGGTCCCAGGTAGACCTAATGACAGTATGAGACGCACCCTATAGTGTCGAAGCCCATTAAAAATTTCCAAGAATAGATATTAAAGGCATACAACGTTGCCGAATGTAGGACGCCCGGAAATTGAAGGAAGAAACAGTGAATATATTAGAAGGACACCAGAAAATCGACAGGATGTAGAGCAAATAATCTATGTGAATTTTTTTTTCTTCCGAGGCTGTC
Source organism: Diaprepes abbreviatus (assembly GCA_034092305.1). NCBI lineage: Eukaryota > Metazoa > Arthropoda > Insecta > Coleoptera > Curculionidae > Diaprepes > Diaprepes abbreviatus. Next base: position 14,597,578 of record JASJET010000054.1, read on the forward strand.
CTGAAGCCGGATGTACTGCAGCCGAAGTAAGCTTAACGTGCTCACCTTAAACTTACAGCCACTCTGTTAACCTAACTTCCTGGATTAATTTGTACAGGTCTGCGAAAGAGTGAGTGTGTACCTCCCTGAAAAAATAATATTTGAAACTTTCATATTACCATAATTAGACTCACCGCGCCATGCCGGAAAATAAGATTTTTTGACGTTATATATATATATATATATATATATATATATATATATATATATATATATATATATAGATAGATAGATAGATAGATAGATAAATAGATAGATAGATAGATAGATTGATAGATAAGTATCAAAAGTTTATTTTTATAACTTTTTACCCATATATTAAGTAATTTTATATTTTTGCATGAAATTTTTTCTTTATTCAATGAACAAATTATTTTAGGATGATAAAAATAAATATATTATGATAAATTTTTAGATGACGTCAGTTCTGCATTTGAATGTATCGTAACTTTATTATACGGCTTGAAAATTAAGGGCCGAAGCACCAATCGCTAGTAGCTGTTCCAGAAGCATTTAACAAGTGCAAAATTTGCTTTATCGCAATTGCCTCCAACAAATAATGCTACTAAACAGCAAGGCGTAAGAACATGCTTGCAAATGAAAAATTGGAAAGGAAATATCTTAAATTCTTTCGACTGGGGTTGAAAAGGGTCGAGAAATGGATTGATACCAATTTTTCAATTAAATCTCCTGCACCGCAAACTTTACTGTGGATGCACCAGATAATGCCAAGGGAATTGTGGTTGCAAGAAGTAGGGAATCAATTGTTTCATGTTCTGCAAGGAATATAAGAGTTTAAATTATGAAAATGCGCATGCACTTGACGCTACTGAAGACAATAATCTCGAAGATACTGAGGAATAAATTGACAAAATTATTGAAAATGATTTAACTGAAATAAGATTTTAAATAAAAATAAATAAATTAAAGAAGGTATAAAATAATGTGATAAATAATATTATTTTTCATTTCGTACCCCTTATTAATACTTTTTCTAAAAATTTTCAGGTAGAAATATGAAAATACATAATGTGCTGGTAAAAAGTTATAAAAATCGCAAAAAGTTGCAGATTTCGGCTGGGAACCATTTTAACGGGCGTAGTGACAGCTTTCTTTTGAAGGTATCAATGTTTATATCTAAATTAGACTACAAAAGAGATGTGGGACGAAAATTGGATAAAAGCTAAAATATGCTCATAGAGAGAAGTAGCAATGTTTGAGACTCCATATCTCGGTTAATGTTCATCGTATAGACAAACTTCCTCAGGATCTCATTTTAACGGGAATGAAGTCAGATTTCTTTTTCATGAAGCAATAGACATTGCTATTTTTACTTGAAAAAAGTTATGAAAAAATGGCAAAAAATTTTTTTGCATTTTTTTGCTTTTCTATTTTGTTTTAGGGGTGTATTTTTTTGAAAAATGAGTTTTTTTGACTTTATAAAGTATTATTTTGATAGGAAATTTCATTACCTACAACATTTCTACAGACATGTACCTACAAGAAATGCAGAGTTTCCGAGTAAACTTAAAAAACTGAAATGTGGTCAAATCTACCGTAATCACAAAAATGCACATCTTAATTTGGTAGCAGTTTATGATTTTGCCATATTTGGAGGTCAATTGAACATATGAAAAAATGAAAACACTTTAACGTTTCAGTTCCTTTCTCAACTACATAGTCAATAGGAAACGTTTCGAAAATAAAACCTGCTTGCATTAATATTATTATTACTTTCCTGTTTGCAATAAATTTTATGGATCTTTTCAGTTTTTACCATATATTGTATTAGTATTGTCTCTAGTTAGCTATTCTTGACCAAAATCTAAATCAAAGTTATAAAACTATATTTACCTCTTAGGAGTGCAAATCACCACAAATTCCGGCCATATATTTATGACATACCTGAGACAATCTCAGATTTACAAATTTGCGTTAAGTGTAAACTAAGGAAAATAAGAATTAAAAGAGGATTCACCAAAAATGTAAAAAAGTAACCCTGCACACGACGTGTTACATGAATAAGAAACGCGTTGTTTTCATACCAATCACTTCCGTCTTTTATCAGGACCGTAGTATTAAAAATTAATCACAAAATTGTTTCTTTTTGCAATCTTCATAGGCTTCAAGGCTTGGAATATTAAAAAACGTAATTCAGCTCTCTAGTTCACAAAAGTGATTATGATTTAACAGTTTTAATGAAGGTTTTGAAGATATGAGAAGGCATAAGATATCTTATAACGGATTGAAGTCGATCAGCTTTGATTAATAGGTAGTTTATCTAATTTAGTTATTTATTTTTAGTGGTACGTCATCGTCAACGCACCAAACGTGTGCATACTTTCAGTTAACTGAAAATAGGTAATTAGAAAAACAAGCGTCGAGTTTTCAAGATTTTAAACAAAAGTTGTTATGTAAAATTATTTCCATAAAATATGTTGCTGCGTATTTGAAAGCCGTACTAGTTTGGGCCTGTTTACTTGGTACGTTCAATACTCAAGGTTCTTAATTACTCCGCGCTATGCATTGATAGTCAGTTGCTTGATATTTGTGAAGTCTGTTAGACATATTAATAATAATGTATATTAACGGACCAGCCATTTTACAAATCATTAATATTACATAAAAAACAGTAAAGTTACTTAAAATAATACAAATCAATGTACACACCACCCTCGTCAGTCAGTATCAGTATTGGTGAGGTTATAATAAAATTAAAAATTAAAAGTAGAACAATATAAAATTACTTAGCCTGAACACAATTTTTAAAATACTGATGAGAATGCTAAAACAGATATTCTTTGACCTTTCCCTTGAAAGACCACAGCTCATCAAAAAAAAAAAAAATCGATGTCGCTCTCCCCTAGCTACCTTATTAGCGTTATTGGCATCATCTAGTGCCAGCAGACGAAACACCATAACTTGTTCTATGGAACAAAACATGAAACAGATCACCGCCACGCAGAACTCTCGGCGGAACATGTAAAGAGATTGTATTCAGTAATTCAGAACAATCAATATGGCAATTTATTACCTTAAATAATGTACAAATATCAATAAAACTTCTTCTATTCTGTTAAGAGGGAAGTCTTAGGATTTGCAATATCTCGTCGTAAACAATATCCTCGCTCAAAATACCCAACCTATAGCCTACAAACCTCAGAAATCTTCTCTAAGCTTTTTCAATTTGATCAATATAAGTTTTGTAATATGGGGGCCAAATGGGACAAGCATATTCGAGAATTGAACTTATATATGCGCAATACAAAATCTCTAAAATAATCAACATTAGAAAAATCAGTCAGTGATCTCTTAATGAAGCCTAACAGTTTCAAAGCTTTGTTAGTTACGTAATTAACATGATATTTAATATTCAAATCTTTATCAAAGAACACTCCAAGACCCTTTATGAAATTCATATGCTCCAAAAGACTGTCACCAATCACGTAGTCATATTGTATAAAATTTTTCTTCCTGTAGAACTTTATTACGTTACACTTATCCGTATTCAGCTCCACACCATTTATTCTGCACCATTCATTCAATCTCCTTAGATCCTCTTACAATTCCTCGCAGTCACTTAACTTATTAATCACTCTATTTATTTTAAGATCATCGGCATATAATAAAAATTTAGAATCAGTAACAAAATTACCTATGTCTCTGTGGCACACCTAATGTGACGAAAACCTCCTCAGAAGTGTAACCCTTAGCCTTAACTATTGGTCTTCGATTTGACAGATAACTTTGGAACCAACTTAATTAAGTTCCAGAAATACCATACTGTTGTAATTTATTTACCAGTAAACTCTGGTTAACACGACCGAATGCCTTTGAGAAATGTGTGTATATAGAATCCACCTGACATATTCCCTCCAAAGCCCCTATCAAATATTGCTCATAAACAAGCAAGCTAGATACCGTCGAACGCCCCTCCACAAAAACATGCTGGAACCCAGCTATAACATTCTGGAAATAAAGCTTAATCTTGGAGTCAATTATTGATTCAAAAATTTTAGCAATCAATGATTTTTTACTAATAGCACGATAGTTAATCACTAAAGATTTATCTCCATTCTTGAAAACTGGTGTTTCCAAATATCTGGGAATTTACCACTGGAAATAGAAAGATTAAATAAAAGCCCCAAAATATGCACAAGACCACAACAACACTTCTTCAAAAATACCACTGAAACCTGGTCTGGACCAACAGAGAGATTGTTATCTAGATCATTTATCGCATTTTAAACATCCATAGTATCAATATCACAACTTTCAATTTCAACACACTTAATGTTTTCCATATTATAACTATCACATTCTTTATCACAGTATACAGAGGTAAAAAACTCAGAAAAATACTTGGCCATCTGGAAACTATCCTCAGTAAATTCAGAGTGATAGGATACAACCTGCGACACTTTAAAGTTCCTGTTCCTGTTTAGTACTTACATATTTCGAAAAATTTTTATATTCACTATGAATTGAATTCTCTATGCTCGCAAAATAGTTCTTATAACACAAATCAGATAACATCCTACAATTTTTCCTCATATTAGAGAAACTGCAATAACTTGCAAGTGATCCAGTTCTATTGTAATTCGTATGAGCTATTTTTTTATTAAAAATCAATTGTTTCAACTCTTCTGTGTACCAATATTAATAATGACTGCGAAAAATCAAAAAAAATTCGAACCGCTTTTTGAGACACGAAAAAGCGCCAAAAGGTTTATGCTGTCTCTGCAGAATATTTAAAAAAGTCTGTATTTTTCTTATCGTCAAGCATATACTGTTGAACCTATCCTGCAGGTACAGAACCGTGGGTAGCTAAAGAGAGAGAAAAAGAGAGATAAGTGATAGGAGAGCTATCTTTCTCTAACAGCGCATGATTGGTTTAGAAAAAGGAATCCCCTCAAGGCGTAATCTAAATATGAATCTCAAACGTCGTGTGCCTAAAATACAAGAGGCGCAGTTAGTAAAGTTTAACCGTGTTAATTTTCAAGAAGGTTTTTGTGTCCTAATTTTAATTCAAACAAGATATCAGGGAATCATTCAGAAAAATAAATTGTTCTAATAAATCTTCAAGCACCCTAGAATAAAAAAAATACTCTTGGTTATTAATATGTATTATCCTTTCTGGCAGAGAAAAGAAAAAAACATATACAAACAGTTTACTTCCTGCAAATACTACTTTGGTTTCTCTTCATACGCGTTTCAACCACCTTATCCTCTCGTCAGTGGAGCTGTATCGAACCGAGAGCAACATTTGTAGGAAGCAACTACCGACATGCCTTGGAATTTATTTTTTATGTTGCAGGTATGCATCTTCTTTGGGTGACAGCGAAGACAGACCTCAAAATTGAATTATATCGAAGGTCTCATAATTATTAATGCATAAAAATCACTGTGTCAAATTAAAATAAATGATTACTTTTGGTTATATGGAAATAATTATATGTATTGTAAGCAGAGGCGGATCCAGCCTCTCTCTTTGGGAGGGGCGGTAATATCACAAAAGTACAGTATGGCAAGAAAAACAAGTTGTCAACGGGGGGGGGGGGGTGCAAACAGCATACTCATTCCTAATATAAAAGGCAGAATTGGTTCTATTTTCCTGAACTCAAAGCTTTCGGGAGGGGGGGGGGGGGGCGATCGCCAGCATACAGACTCCTATACTCTATTCAAGAACTAGATAGAATAATAAAACTGTTGCCGAAACCTCTAACGTACCTGCTCCAGTGCCGCAGGTAAATGAGAACTGCCATAAATCTTATTATATTTCATTATATTTAAATATATTTTATAAATTTACTGCAACATAGAATTTCTGATAGTTTAATTTAATTTCTGTCAGTGAGCAAAGTACAACTTACAATTTTTTCTTAGTGTTTTATTTTGTTTGCGCTTGTTTTTATATATTATTTGAGATTAGTGAGATACCCAAAAGATATGGCTTTCACCTCTATATTTATTCCAAAATCGTTAAACCAGGGCATTTTTTCCTCAACGAAAAACTTATTACGATGAATGTTTATGATGCCTTAAAATATCAATATCTAGATAATAATGTTAAAAGTTCTGTTAAGATATGTTCCAACATGACAGGAGTTGGAAAATCCACTATGTACCGAATACTGAAGGAGAAAAAACGACTGGAATTGTTAGTACTCCCAAGCCACATTCGATCACAGGCAAACGAAAAACCTCGTTGGAAGAAGAGATGAAAACTGCAATTAAAGGGGTTGTATATACATTTTATTATGAGAAGCAGATCCCAACCATCATCTACAAAATTCTAACTAAAATCATTGAAGATCGCGATTTACCTGAAATTAAAAGAACTGATCTCTGGAAATTGCTCAGAGAACTTAATTTTTGCTGGGAAAAACCAGATAGAAAATCTGTTCTTATAAATCGTCCGGAAACTGTCCGTTGAAGACGTAAATATCTCTCTCAAGTAAAAGGTAGAGTTGCTAGAAATAACACAATTAATAAAATTAGTAATTTAACTAAACTTTTGAAAGATTTTTTTGAATAAAGTTACTGCGGAAAATTGGGAAAAATCCATATAATAAAAGAATAAAACAAAATGTGAGAACTCGATCTCATAATCGGTGAGATAGAGGAACCAATTATAATTAATTTTAGCGAAGATAGTTTCACTGACTTTGATTAGGAATTTGATACGTAATGTTTGCTAGTGTAAACACAATTTATTATTTAAATTTTTGTTTCTGTTGTATTTTATTGTTTAATGTTGTTTATATGTTTTTTTATTTTTTTATATATTTTTATTTTAGTGTGTCCCACTCTTTAATTTTATATATATTTAATTCTAATTAGCCGTAAGTTTTTTATTATTTTATTATTGTGTTTGTATCTTTTTCTTAAGCGTGTAGAATTAACATATTTATCTTATTTTTTTGGGGCTATCGTATTTCCATATATAAAAGTAAATTAAATTAAGATATCAGTACAATAGAAATAAAAACAAGTAGGTCTAATTTTAATTACAACATAAGAAAAAGTAATTACATTTGAATCCCTTTTTAGTGTTTAATTTTAATTCTGCAAATGGTTTAAGAAATAAATAAACTGAAACGTCAAATACCCTAAAAATGTTTTTAATTAATAATAAAATGACCGATAGCCCCAAAAATATTTTATTATTATATGGACGAATTTATTTTTTTATATATGTTTAACTTTTTGTATTTTTGACAATGGATATTTTGTAAGTATTTAAATTATATCTTAGAATTTTTTGAGAGAATAATCCTACGTTTTAGTCTATCATTATGGACCGGTATTTTTGATTATGAAATTTCTAATCCATTCCTATGAAAAATATATGTGTCTAACAAATTTTGCTAAAAACACCGGACTAAAGAACACAGGTAGTTTGCGAAGAGATAAAGGGTAAAAAATGATTTATTACTCTCTCTAGTTCTTGAATAAACTATAGTATAAGAGAAAAAATGGGGTCCATTTTCCTAAACTCAAAGCTCTTGGGGGGGGGGGGGCGATCGCCCCCACCGCCCCCCCTTGGATCCGCGCCTGATTGTAAGCTACCCCAAAGATATGATTTTTATAACATAAAACTGTAAATAAACAAGACTGTTAGTACTTCATTTTTTCCCGCTTAAAACGCATCTTTTACTGGGTCACTTCAGAATCTTTTTAAGTGGGTTTTACTATTTTTAAGTAACATAGAATTAACTAGCAACTGGAAGAAGCTTCTTAAAAATGAAAATTTTACTCGTAGAAAAAAATCAGAATACGGTCCATTTACTTATCTATGGAATCTACAAACTGTGCAAGAGATATAGCGTTTAAAATCGTATATCAGCGAACAGCAAAAATAAATAAATTTTACACGAACAAATCAAGCACGAACGTTGAATTTTTTATAAGATAAAGAGATGAGTTGGTTTCGGATGTCCATACACCTTCCAGATATTCTATTTACCGCTTGATTAAAATCTAAAAAATTAAAATATGGTTTTATATTAAACGTGCTTCAAAAAGTTACACAGGCCCAACATTTTCTTCAGTTTTAAACATAAAACTGTATGTAATGAAATCGAGCAATTACAATCTCAAAGATGGTTGTGCGTTTCAACTTCCATTTTAATTTGTCAGAAATACCACATTTTTAACATTTCTTGTATAAATAGTTTTTTAGTTTTTCCCCTATCCCATGCTTACACTCTTTTTATCCAGGAACCCATCGTGAGGGTTTGAGAGACCGTTTTCTAAAACAAAAAATCTAGAATGATGCCTCATCTAAGAGAACCTGAATATTTTCATCATCCTAGTCACGTGTGTGACCGATTATAACAAAAACGTCATTTGTCACATGTGCGACTGACATTTATAGGTTTCAGACTGGTTCTTTAATTTGAACTGCTGGATGCAAGGCTAACCGCCCGCCACAGGTATATCTATTCACTTTCACTGCACAGAAAAATGAATTGCTAGGAAAAAATTGCTGGGAAAAAATTGCTCCGTTCTCCGTAAAGTATGCAGCTATGCACAAACTTTTCCCCAATCATTTTAGGACTTACCCAGTAACGAGCTTTCCCCTCTTATATCATACATTCAGCCCTGGCCCCCACCTTTGTCCTCAAATGATCAAACCACATTTGCTTTCATGCTTTTTGCAAAAGCATACCGACTACGTGTTGATAGTTGAACAACCAAAACAGAAGTCCACTTTTAGGTTAGGAACTTATTCTCTAACGGTCATTAGGAATATAAAGAAGAGCAGATGTTAAGACTACGTTTTAAATGGCAGTTTCAATCGGATTTTTTTAGTATCCTATATATAACAATATATTTCATGGTAGATCCTTTTGATTTATGTAACTTCCTTTCGGATTATTGAATGTTATAACTTTTGATGGACACTTGGGACTCTCTAATGCGAATGAAGCGGACAGTTAGGTAGAATACTTAAATTACCCCACTTTATGAAGAATATACTTATCTTTAACATTTGTATTTCATTTGAATGAAATTTTCATTTATTATGCATTTAAGAATTATCCCTTAAATTTTTTCTCAACACTCTATATAAATACCTGTTGCATTTCTCTGTATTCTTATTTCTGAAGTGAAATAACTCAGGGCTTTATGAAAGTAAGATAATAATCTATGCATTTTAAATAAGCAACATAACAAAAGGCCTAACGTCAGTAACACCATCAACTTACTGGAAGACCAACCTTTTAATGATGTCATAGATAAAAGTTATAGTTTGTTTCTTGATTGGTGGTAAATTTTGACATTTTCTAGTTTTTTTTAAATATCACATCTATATGATTTTTTATTTACTTATTACTGACTTAATTCTGGCCTTTCTACTTTTGGCGTAAGGCTCGAGTGAAGTCAAACTTCTACTTTTTGCATTTTTTCCTTTATTGTTTTCCATCTTGCGTCTGGTGTTTGATTCTTTCTCATTTTATCCCGCTTCTTCTTTAATATCGTCGTTTCATTTCCTTCTTCGACTTTCTTTCCTATTTTTCCATCTCTCGCATCTTATGCACTCTTTTCGTCAGTCGCAACGCCCATGGAACCATCGAGGTTAAGTGGAATTATCAGTAATCTCGTCCAGAAAGTGTTATTCTTTGACGAAACAATTTGACTTTTCTCAAAAATGGGTAATTTTTTCGAAATAAATGTAGCGAACCTTTTTTTGAAATAATTGATTAAAGTATCTAAAAGTCGAGTTTTAGCTCTAAACACTGGCATCTGGCAAAATTTTGGACTACGAGTTTAATTCTGAGTCCATTCCTGACTTCCATGGCAATATCAAAGGTTATTTATGACCTAGATTAGTGAATTATCATCGGTTACACAAGATGAAAAAAAAATCATTAAAATATACAAGCATGCTCAAAAGTTACAGCCCAAAAGCTAGAATCACTAGGATGATTTTAACTTCTTCTGTATACTGTTGAAAGTTTGACATATAGTTACAGAAAGCCCTGTATATAAGAGATAATATAGTTCCTAACTACCTGAAAATACCTTATACTATAAGGATAAACCTACGTTGTTCTGACACAGTCACAAACACAGCATTACCTCAAATTGCAAGGAACTACCAGAAAAGGGTGGATACTATTCTTATGCCCATGCACCGTCACCTACAGACCAGTTTTAAACTCATTGGATATCACCAGCACAAGATAGGTCTGTGCATCTATTTTTTTTATCATTTATTTTTCACTATGGTTAGAAATATGTTCCTCTACCAAGTTTACATTTTAACGAACTAACTTAAATAGAGTTTTAAATTCTTAATAATAATAATTTAAACTGACTATGCTAATTTAAACTAATATTAAACCATCTAGGTAAAACGCTTTCATATTATGTGTGTTAGACTCTTGAACTTCTTTTACTTCAGGTCGAGGCTAGGTCTTGTGTGTGGGTGGTTCAAAATTTCTCCATTCACTGCTGGTGCTAGCAGCTTTTGTAGTGTATCTTGAATATTTTCGGTCACTTTTTTGAGAAGGTTCTGGAGAGCGTTATTTAGCTATGCATTTGCGTTTCTGGATACTAAATCCTCAGTTTGCCGACATTGGAGCACCTTCTGCATCTGTTAGAGTTTGGATCATTGTTATTGAAATGTTTGAACTTTTTATTTATTGGGTGTGATCGTTGGGGGCACTCTCCGCAGGGTGCGGGTTATACTCTTCCACAATTTGGTAGATCTTCCTCATATTCAGGTAATTTGATCAGTGGTGTCCTCAACCAGGACTGACACAACTTGGTCGGGTTCTGCAACTATCTGCAGCATGCCCGAACAATTGACAATTGAAGCATTGGAATATCTTGGATCTAGTATATTGAAATTCTGCCTTAATTATGTTGGCCATAATTTCTTTGATGTTCATTATGTGGTAAAATTATTGGGACCATGGATATCGAGTCTTTGTTTTTATAGTGCCATTCGAAGTGGATGAAAGCCTTTTATATGCAAGTCACTGTTTCATTTCCCGCGATAATCTTAAATACACCTCTCAAAACCATGTCTTTTCTTCTCTTGAAGATAAGTGTGGTAGACTGATTAGTCATATCTAGTAATTATCTTAGCTTTATATTGTCTTTTCTACCCTGCAGGAACTCATTATATTTAGTCTCATCTCTAAGAACATTTGGCTGAGCTCCTTTCACAATCTAATCTGTGTTTTGTTTTTCATTTTATTTCTTCTGCGTCTTCTTTTTCTTCGTTTGTTTAGAACATCGGACTTTCAATTATCTTGACTTGAAGAATAGCATTGTTCTCTTTTATCCTCTAAATTGTTGGACATTGTGACAATTTCTTCAACCTTATTTAGTAGCCCTTAATTGATTTTCGAGTTGTTTTATTAACTCGCGGAGAACAAGATTCCCATCATCTTTCACCATTCTTTCATTACTATCTCTTGATCCTTTCCTGATTTTTTCTTTCTCCTCTTTTTTTTTTAGTACTTTGGGCAAGATATAAATATTCGCATTCTTTTTTTTATCGTAATAGTTTATATTATCTCCTATTTTGTGTTTTCAAGTATTTACGATGTTGTCGGACATGTTCCTTAGATGTTACCTCTACTATACTACTCGGCATCGACTATAATTATAAGCCCAGAAACAGCGAATTCTTTAACCAGCGTATATCGGAAAAAATAAAAAATTCAATACAAGCAGCGCCATCTCTCAGCATTCCACATAATCAGAATATTTAATTTCGAAAAACTAAATGTATATATAATATAAAAATTTATTTTTACGGAGTGTCCATGGAATTTTAGAGTAAAAGTCATTCTTAATATAAAGGTTTGTTTGCCTTCGGATTTCAAAAACAGTAATCAAAATTATATTAACCTCTACAGGGGGTTTAAAATATTGAAAAATCTAAAATTAATCTTCAATATAATAATAGTATTTGTAATTTTCGTAAGTTTTTTCTGAAATAGGAACAAGGCTCAAATATAACTTTTAGCAAAAAAAAATTTTTGACACAAGTCATTGTAATGAACATTGTCATTTTTGATTGAACAGATGAATTAATTCGACAATGGATACTTTTACTGTCAATGTCAACGTAACAGATATTATTTATAGTTTGCAAAAAAATAGTTATTAAATAATAAACTGAAAGATGGAAAATTGCTTGATAATGGGTGAAAAAATTTTAGATAATAGGTTTTTTTTATAGGAACTTTTGCGACTAATGGAGAAGTGTCTTTACAAAATTGTAGATACCGGGCACAAGAAAATCTGAATTTTAAAGTCGCCAACCATGGTCAAGAATTTTAAAGAATTATTGTTTGGTGCTGCGTAATGGAAATTTTAAGCAATTTTGTGATGACCGAACTGGAGGATAAACATTTAGAGTTTAGGAGAAACTTTATTGTTTAGATGTTCTGCTCACTCTACATTACGAGTGACAAATTGGCTAAAAATTCACTTCCAGAATAAGTGGATGGACTGTCTTGAGCCAATGGCCTGGCGTACTCTTCTTCTTCTTCTTCTTCTTCTTATTCTTAGTATAGGACTTTGTCCTGTATTGACTGTCAATGCATCTCGTTTATTTTTGTTCCTGTGACACCGATGTCCAGCTCTCTTTCCATCTTTTAGGCGGTCGACCAGGAAGCCTTGAGGAGTGTGGTATTCCTTCTTTTGCAATTTTTGCCACTCGGTCGTCGGTCATCCTGTCGACATGATCCCTCCATGCTCTCCTTCTTTCTCTGCCCCATCTTACGACATCCTGTATTTCACATCTTTTTCTGATTTCATCGTTTCTTAGTCTGTCGTGTAATGTATGACCCGTGATACTTCTTAGCGTTCTCATCTCAGTTGTCCGGAGTAGTCTTTTGGTTGCTGATGTGTCTGCTCTTGTTTCGATGGCATAAGTCATTATGGGTCGTATGCAGGTCTTATATATTGTGATCTTACTTTGTCTCGTCATATGTTTATTTCTCCATATAATATCACGTAAGTATCCTGACATTACGGCAGCTTTGGTTGTTTGTTCTTGAACTTCTTGTTTTAAGTTTCTATTGCTGGTGATGTTTGCTCCCAGGTATTTAAATGACATGACCTGTTCGATGCTTTGATTGTGTACCGCGAACTTACATCTTCTTGGTTCTTTGCTGATCGTGAGAGATTGGGTTTTTCCTATGGAGATTGTCATGCTAAATTTTTCAGCGGTCTTTTCAAACTTGTACAGGAGCCGTTGGAGCTTGTCTTCGTCTTCCGATATCAGTACTGCATCATCGGCATAGCAAATTATCTTTAGTTCTTCTTTTCCCATTCTATATCCTCTACCGGCCTCTTTCACCTCTCTGATAATTTCGTCCATAATGACATTGAATAGAATTGGACTGAGGCTGTCTCTCTGTTTTATGCCGGTAGATATTGGAATTTGGTTCGATGTCTTGTTGCCTACTTTAATTTTCGTTGTATTTCTGCTGTTCAAGTCTTTAATTACTTCCAGGATGTTATGACATATGTTTCTGTCCTTAAGTAGTTCGAGAACGTCTGATCCTGTCGAAGGCTTTTGTGAGGTCGACATAACACATATATGCCTCTTTGTTGTATTCGATGGCCTTCTCTGTAATTTGGCGAATTATAAATATGGCGTCAGTTGTTGACCTATTTTGTCTGAAGCCTTGCTGCTCCTCACTGATTCCGCTAGATTCTATTTTTTTGCTATGATTTTCGTTAGTAGCTTGGCGGTTGAGCTTAGAAGTGTTATTCCCCTGTAGTTGTTCGGGTCAGTTTTGTTGCCTTTCTTGAATATGGGTATGGTCAAGCTTTCCCTCCATTGTTCTGGTGTTTTCTCCTCGTTGAGTATTTTTCTATAGAGGGAATGTAACTCTTCTAGTAGTGCCATTCCACCATATTTTGATATTGATGGCGTGCTCGATCACTTTATCTAACTCCATTAGATTATTTTCAACGGAGTTACTAAAAGAAAAGGTTTGGAACGGTGATTTTAATGACACCATTGACCTACTAAAAGAAAAATTTGTGGAAGAAGTCTAGAAAAATTTAGAAAAATGTGTACTAGTAGAAGGTCAACACGTGGAATAATTACCTTTTTATTTCAAACTTATCGTTAAGATTCTACAACATTATCTAAAAAACAAATTTTTGCATTTTTTTTACCAAACTACCTTTTTATTTTGGAACAACTTAATTAAATAAAATTGGAGAAAAAATACAAATAAGACTATCTTGTCTAAGGTTAATTCTCTATTTTTGAATAATTTGAATACCCTGTATACATTTTCATGACTTTGATAACTGTTTTTGAAATCCCAAACTTTTTATCACGAATGACTTTTCTTCGAAAAATTAAACTGCAGTACTCCATCCGTGGGTACACTGTACAAAAAAGATTTAAAAATTGTATTTTATCTTTTATATCTATGAGGTATCTATTCAAAATATTCATATTTTCATCAAGCTAAAACAATCGACTGAACATTATTATTATCTTGATAACATCAGTAGTTATTTCTAAACATCATACCACAAGATTATAGCTCACTTAAACTGCAATAAATCACTTTTGATGGGAGCTTACGTACATTTCAAATACGCCATCGTCTGCGAAACACACTATAAATCCGAACGTGTGTGGAATCTTTATTTTTCGCCAGGTGGATGAATCAAAATGGGTGGGGGTATTAAAGATTTCGAAATATATATTGTCACCAGACTGCCCTTCGATCAAAAATATATGTTTACCTTTAGCTACTAGTTACGTAATATTTTTCTGAACATTTTTTGAAAATATTGATCTCATTTTTTTCCAAAATGAAGATTTTTGGAGTTATGTGTTTGATTGTTGTGATGAGATTTGGTGGTGCTTTACCAAGGGCTAGTAAGACTTTAAAATTTATTTTGTTTAGTGAATGAAAAATCTTATTTTATATTTTAGTGATATATATATATATATATATATATATATATATATATATATATATATATATATATATATATATATATATATATTATATCAATATGTTCTTTTTTTGTATTCTTGGATTTAGGTTCATACGTGGAGGTTAAAAAAACAACTTGTTTTGGCGTTTCGCCTTTTGTTTAAGACGTTTTGAAAAAGTATTTTTTATATTATTTTCTTTAATTTAATAATAATAACAACATTTCTCTAAGTCAAACAATCTAAAGTTTAAAATATTATGCTTAAAATCTTACACATTAACAGACAAAGTTGAAAGACAATTTTAAAAAAATTAAAATCCTATTTTAAAATTAAAAACTTAATATAATTTTTAAAATATTCAAATTTTTACAAAAATATGTAGGTTCGCATCTTGAGCTTGCTATTTCTATTTCAATACTGAAAGCTACCCTGTACTGATTGTGGTAGTGGAAAAACAATTCGTTTTTTATTACATTATTTTTTAAATCATAACTTATGGAGTCTTTGGTTTTCTATAACTGATGACATATAACTGTTCTAAGGGGATATTCCCATCTATTGACTTTTTTTAATATACCCTCTTAAAAGATATTCTGCAAAACTTTTTACATAAAAAAGAAATTACTACACTAACAGTGTAGGAGAAAACCCGCTCTAATTAAATCAATGCATAAACTGTGATTTTTTCTCATTTAAACCAAATATTTATTTATTTTTATTAATTATTTATTTATTTAATACATCAGTGAAACCAGTTACAGACACCTTTCTTAAAGTTAAAAACATTAAACTAACGTTCCTAGTCAATATTATTGTCAATATTACATCTGAGCCTGAGAATCAAACAATTTATGGTTAATAATATCCTTATATTTACGTAAAGTAATATTACTTAAATCTACATCACTAACATGTATTAAAATAATTACACATTTTATATAGGGGCAAATTTATGTAAGTATTTGTTCTAGGAAATTCTAGATAAAATGTTGGTGATTGTCTTGTTTCACCCTTATTTACCACAAATGGACGTTGCAGCAATAAGTCTTGGCTATTTATTTTATTCTTTAAGATCTGGAATACCAAACATATTTTTATAGGTTTGTTTTTCAACGAAAGTTTGTTAAATATATTCAATAAGTCCAGGTGATTATAACCCTGATTAGGATAGTACCCAAATCTTTTAAAAAACATATACTTTAAAAACTTTCGCTGGACACGTTCTATGGTTCTACTCCACACTTCATATTGTGGTGACCATATTATACTACAGTATTCAAGTTTTGGCAGTACAGTACTGTCAAAAAGTGTCATGCAAACATCAACATCAAAATGTATAGTAGATCTGATGATGAAACCCATTATCTTGTGAGCTTCATTAATTTTATTTATTATATGTTCATTGAAATTCAATGAACTATCAAACAATACTCCCAAATCCTTCTGACAAGAAGTCCGTTTTAACACTATATCATTAACAGAATAGGCTTGATTTAAAATATTTTTATTAAGAGTAAAAGACATTGACGAGCACTTGATCTCATTAAGACAAAAACCGTTTATTCCACACCATTCAACAACATTATTTAGATCCTGCTGTAAACAGTCACAATCATCAGCAGTCATTACTTCCCTAAAAAGTTTAAAGTCGTCTGCAAACAGTAATGCTTTTGAGTGTTTGATCACGTTACATATATTATTAAAGGATATCAACATAGATTTATGACGACTATAAATTTAAAGTGAAAAAATATCAAGTTAGTTGTGGTTAATGTCAAAATAATTAAAAATAACAATTATCTTTCTTACTTGAGAGCTCTGGTCAAAATAAATTTTTGAAAATTTGTATCTTTAAGATGTAATAAAAGAACATACCAAAATGTTTATTTATTACAATATTAAAATTGTTATTAAAAAATTGAACCGACTTCTAAAAAAGCGCTAAGGAAAAAGGAAAATAACAATATAAATTTTTAAATGAAATTTTTGAAGTCGGTGCCGAAATATTACCTGCCAGAATGTGATTCATCTAAAAAGGTTAAGAACTACATTTGTAATGGTTTTCTCGAGGTAGGTTATATGTACCCGTCTTAGTAGTTATTTGTTTCATTTAGTAATAATTTTGCGCCGAATTAAAAGAATTCAATTTTTTTTTTAATTTATATTGCTATTTTTTCGCTTTTTAGGGCTTTTTTAGAAGTAGGTTCAATTAATTTTTTTTTAATTTTTAGTTTTGAATTAAGTTGAGTTTCCAAGGTAGCTAAAAAGTACCCATTTTATTAAAAGTTGCAAAAGGGATGAAACTGAACACCAAGAAATTGTTTGATTCTTTCTGATAATTCTCCAAATACCAGTTTGAAATTAAATTATACCAAATAAATATTTCGTCTGCCGTAGTAAACCCACTGTCTTGAATTTTAAGAAATTGATTTTAGAGTCGTAACTTGGGTCCTTAAATCCACAAAACCGATATTGAAAGCATATAAATTTTTTAGTTCGACATATTTTATCCTACAAATTAATTTAAAATCCGTATAATATATCTCACGAATTTCCTATATCTATCTGGATAAAGTCGGAAGAATGTAAAATTTTTAGTCCCGCATATTGTATATAGCGTATCAAACTGTAAAAAAATTAACTTCATATTCCTAATTTACCATTCCAAAAATCACCCAACACCAATTTCAAAAAGATGTGAATAACCTAAAATTTTCAACCCACCATATTGAATCCACCAATTGAATTTCAAAAAAAAATCAAAATCTTAATTTAATCTTAATCTAAACATTCAATATTTTTTTAAACAACTTTAAATTCGTTATGTAAGCTTTCAGAAACCCCCTAGTTACATTTTTGAACCAAATAGAGATACAGTATATTTTCAGATCCACACTATTAGATTTTTTAAAAATAATTTAAATTCTTAATTTACATCCTCAAAAACTACCCTGTAAGAATTTTGGACAAAATCGAAAGAGATTTAAAGTTTTTAATACGCCATATTGAATATACCAGTTTTGGACATAATCAAGAGATGTAAAAATTTTAGTTGGCCATATTGAATCCGCAAAATTGAATTTTTGAAAAAGAATTTTAGATTCCTAATTTACACCCTCAAAAAAAGCATCCCTATTCCAGTTTTGGACCAAAACGAGAAATGCTAAATATTCAATCCGCCATGTTGGAGCCGCCATACTGAATTTTCTAAAAATACTTTTTTCGTTATGTACGGCTCTGAAAACTCCTTCATATCAACTTTGGAGAAAATCGAACAAAATTTATTTTGTTAGCCACCATGTGAATCGCGCCATCTTGAATTTTACTGAATCAATTTCGGCCAAAATAATATGGGACTACCGCAGCAATTTCTCGCACATAATACAAAAGATTTCATTCAAGTCGGTGCTGCCATTCCGAAGTAATCGACATGCATACATAAAAAAAGCGGTCGAATTTAGAATCTCTTTCTTTTAACTGACTGACTGACTGACTCCGTAGCACTACAACCCAGGGTGGGTCTTAGCTGCCTCGACTATCTGCCTCCACCAGGAACGGTCTTGTGCCAACTCCCCCTATTCTTGCTGGTCAACTTCAAGGATAGCTAGATCCTTGTGGATGTTATCTCTCCATCTAAGCCTAGGTCTTCCCAGTGGTCTTTTTCCTTGTGGTGCTTCCTCCCATACCCGTTTTATTATTCGATAGTTTTGACTCCTTTGTATATGACTTGCCCATCGTAGTCTTCTGGACTTTATTTCTTGAATGATGTCAGGGCTTTGATATATTTGCATAAGCTCTATGTTGCTTCTCATTCTGTGACGGCCTGTGTCAAGGTCTCGGTATGGGCCATATATTATGCCCAGGATTTTTCTCTCAAAACTCCTTAGCAGCTCGGTATCGTGAACTGTCAGGGTCCATGTTTTACTGGTCGTATTATTGTTCGATAAATTTCGGTTTTTGCCTTTCTAGTGATAAATTTTCACTTAAGCAAGGTTTGTATCGAAAATGTACATTTATTTGCTTGTGTGATGCGGTGTTTAACCTCTTCCTGCATATTATTGTTTGCCGTTATCATTGCGCCCAGGTACTTGAAAACTCGCACATGCTCAAAATTATAGTCATCCATGGTGACGTTCTGCCTGATTCTGTCTCGGGCGGGGTTGCGGGAGACATGCATGTATTTGGCCTTTCCTTCATTTATTCGGAGCCCTATTATCTGAGCTTCTTTTTCTATTTTTATGAAGTTTTCCTTCACACTGACTGTGCTTTCTCCTATCGCGTCCAAAATAAGTTTAGAGCCACTTGGCCCTTTTAACTGGAAATGGTTAAAAATTAAAAAAAAAGGCTTTGTTTTTTATTAGCTTTAAACGTAAAACAAATTAAGACATACAAAATGGAAACGTATTTAATAAGTCTGCTTGGTATTTTGTTTTTGATATTTAGTCGATAAAGTAAATTGTTGTTTGAACAAAAAATAAAAATAAAGAAAAAAAATAAGTGCTCTAGCTAAAAAAAATTACAACAAATGTTGAAAATGATCTCCCTTCGTCTCAATGCAGGCAGCTTGACGAATTCTCATAGAAATTCTTACTCTTTTAAAAATTCCTTGTTCGTTACGAATTTATAAGCAACGATATATAACACATTGTCAAAAAATTCATTTGATTAGGGCTCCCAAATAAGACAGATAATTGTGATTCTTTACTATTTTGACATTAACCATAAAATACTTTATGTTTTTGCTTCTAATTTATAGTCATCGTAAGCCTATTTTAATGTTTAATTTAAAGACAAATAAATCTGAGTTTATACATTGATTTAATTAAAGCGAATTTTCCCCTAGACTATTAGTGTATTGATTTTTTTACAAGAATATTTTTTTATGTAAATAATTTTGCGAAATCGTAATTTTTAGGTAGAATTTAAAAAAAAATGCCGTGTAAAAATATAGGGCTTAATAAACCAAACCATACCTTTGTCGAAACGCTCCTGACTAATTTTACCGTTCAATCTTAACATCAAAAAATAACATTTATTGATTTTAATTCGAATCCTAAAAACACTTCGGTACTTTGTGCAGTTCCAAAGATATTAAATACAAACCCGTGTTTGAGGGCCACCTTTAAACTCCCATACCTTCCTTATGACGCATTTGCGGACATATATTCATATCAAGCAGTTTTCATGCTTTCCTGTAAAGAATCCAGGGCCGAATCCAGCTCCTCTCTTTGGGGGGGGGGGGGGGGGCGATATCACAAGAGTACAGTATGGCAAGTGAAAGCAAGTAGTTGACAGAGGCGGAGGGATGCCAGGGACATTGACGTTTCTAATGCAGCAGACTGGGGCGAGTCTACTTTTCTGAAATCGAAACTCTTGGAGGGGGGGGGCGATCGTAAACAAAGGCGAGTTTTCGGCGGAGGGGATGTCAACAGCATTCACATTCCTAGTATAAGAGGCAGGATCGGGTCTATTTCTCTCAATTTGAAGTTTTTTTTTGGGGGGGGAGGGGGGTGATCACTCTCATTCCCCCCTTGTATCCGCGCCTGGAAGAATCTCCCTTCAAAGTATAAGTCAGAACTAAATTTTTAGACTCCCGCATAAACGTACTTAACAGGGTTTCTTTCTTGTCTGACTGTTGATGTCTCTCAATACAGAAACATATTTGTCTGTGCGGAATATTATAAATTAATAATGACAATTTTTGCCTTAAAATATCTAGGTTTAACGAAACAAACATATTGAGTATTGCACCTTTTGGTACAATATTCCAAGTAATAACATTTTTATAATAAAATTGAATTGACTGAGAATTTTATTGATACTGAAAGTTTCAAGCATGAACTTGCAAATGGAAACTCAAAAATTAAACGAATGATCGTTTTTTTGGGTCTCAAAGAGATACGTTAGGGGCTTTGTTTCACTTTATGATACAAAACGGAATAAATGAATGCATAGTACACAATTAGAAATATATTTTTGTCTTTCAGCGATTTTTAAAAAATATTTAGGGTTTAGAGTTTCGATGCGTTCGGCCCACGGTAGGTTTCAGTTAGGAGTTATATGGTCATATAATAAAAAGTAAAATTATTTAAATATAGCTTGGAAGGCTGTTTTAGAATCATTAATAAGAGCTAGGTTGAATTTTACCATTTAAAAAATCCTAATAAATTGAAATCGGCCTTAAAAGCTAATACTACTTCGCCAGTACTTGAAATGATAATTCAGGTATCATCTGCACACATAAAGACCTCTACAAAAGGGTACTATATCGTGAGGGGTACAATAATTTATGTCAAGTATAAAGAAAATAGTATTACTAAGCTTTGAAGCCATTTTTATATGTATTAAAAAGAACTTAATCCTAACACTATAATATTTTACGGAATTTTATATACACAGAAAGTGCTATCGGTCAGATTATATATCAATTGCATCAACAATTATTTCTCGTCATTTCAAATCTCCATAATCTCTTGAAAGATCATCGAATTCAAGTCAAGAATATCGATTTTTTGACCCTATATCAGAATATAGAATAATATCTTACCTCCAAAAAATATATATAAAATCCTTTATTTAGTCATAGACTAATATATAATTACACACATATCTTAACAACTAAATTCATATTTTAAAATTAAAAACAACAATCAAACATCGTCAAGCTTTGCGGAACAATGACACACTAAACTAAACTGACACAAATTTAAAAAAAAAACAAAGAAAGTTCATGTCCCTCAAAGACAGACCCTATTAACAAAATACTGCTTCAGACACTGCTTAAATTTATTTAGAGATTTTAAACATTTAATATTTGTGGGCAATTGATTAAAACTGTTTAAACCTTTAAAAAATACAGAGGTTTGTGTTTGTCTCTTTAATACTGGAGGAATATAAAAGTCATCCTTCGATCTAGTGTCATATGCATGTATATTTCTCTTATAATTAATATGATTTTGTAAATATGAAGGAGAACTACCCGATCTGATTTTAAAAATAAAGAGGCAATGTTTGATAGTGAAAGAAGTCCTCCACCGACAACCATTGCATTTCTCTCAACATGTAGTTAATTGATGTTCTTCTTGTACATGAGAGTATAACTCTCATGGCTCTATTTTGCAATTTTTGAAATCTCGCCTTTTCATTTTGATTAAGAAGGAACAAAATTGTGGAGCAATAAACAAAGTGCGGCAATACCAGAGTGTTAAACAAGGTTGTTTTAGTCCACCTTGTCAAAAAATTAGAACATCTTTGAATATAGTTAATTTTATAAGAAATTATTTTTATTAAGTTATTCGCATGTTCTTTAAATTTAAGTCGTCTATCTATGATTACTCCTAAATATTTAAACTTTTCCATCATTTCAATTGTTTCATTGCCTACTTTAATAATAGGATCTCCACGAGAAAAAGTTCTGTAATGATTCTCATTGCAGATTATCATAAATTTGGTTTTTTCCACATTTATTTTTAATTGGTTACAAGAACACCACCAATATAAATTTTGTAATGTAGAGTTAAGTGTGTCAACCAATTGAATACCATCAGAACATGCAAAATATAAAAGAACATCATCTGCAAAAAGATGTATAAAACAATCACCAGTTGTATTCACTATATCGTCAATATATATAAGAAATAATAATGGACCTAGTACACTGCCCTGTGG
The DNA here is from genome assembly GCA_034092305.1 of Diaprepes abbreviatus. NCBI lineage: Eukaryota > Metazoa > Arthropoda > Insecta > Coleoptera > Curculionidae > Diaprepes > Diaprepes abbreviatus. Next base: position 14,620,232 of record JASJET010000054.1, read on the forward strand.
AACACCCAAGCTGCTTTCAATCTCGTCAGATACCACATCATTCAATTTCAGTCTTTGTTTTCTATTAATTAAGTAATTATTCATAAATTCCAACATTTCACCCCTTATACCGACACTTTCTAATTTAATTTAATACAACACCTGTAATAAGATTTTGATCGAAACTATGTTTCCAGTCATTAAGGACATACTGCACTGCAGTTTCACCGCTATGCTTACCCCGAAAACCAGATTGCATACTATTTATAATTTGTTTGGCTTCTATAAATTCTAACCGTTGTTTCATCACTACTTTTCCATGATTTTTTCAACATAACTAAGCATGTTAACAGGTCGCAAATCAACAGCCCTGTGAGAATTATTTACTTTAGGAACTGGAACAATCGTCGATATTTTTAATTCATCGGGAACTTTACATGCTAAAAATGACGAATTTATCAAATTAAGAAGTGGTAGTGCTATGTTATCAAAACAACTCTTTAAAACCTCAACATTGATATCATCTGATCCATTTTTATTTGGTAGGTCAAAAACAATCTCCTTAAGTTCCTCACGAGAAACAAGCTTAAAGTTCTCAAAATGCACGCTCCCATGTCTAGATAAAATTGGAAAATCTGGTCGAGATTTATCTATGTCCCTGACTATTGCTCCAATACTGGTAACATAAAAGCAGTTCAATGAACTTGCCATATCATTTGGATCTGAAATTATTTCATCATCAATTTTCAGTTGCAAATAACTGTTAGTTTTACCTTCATTAGGAAGCAGAGTTTTTAAAATATTCCACAATGCACGGGAATTACTTTTATTTTCTGTTATTCTATCTTTATAATATTCTCCTTTTTCCTGGCGCAAAAAATTATCAAAATCGTTGTGTAAACCTCCAAAAAATCAGTTGGCAGTACCGAATTTTTAATTCTTTTGTGCTAGTTGGTCACAGTCATATTTGATTTTAGTTTTATTTTATTACAATCGATTTCTTTGAGAGAAATATTTACAATCAGCCAATTAACAATCTTTATAGACTTACTATGTGTCCATACTGTTTACTAAATAACACATATTTTTTGAGGATACTACCCAAGAGCATATATGATTGGAGGCAGTTTCTACGCCAATCCTAGATATGTCAGACAAGACGGGCCAGGATACGAATACATACCACCAGGACAAATGACCGCCATGGTAGTTGGGGACACCGTCGCTACAAACTCATTTTCTGGACCTGGTTTGAACCCTCCATCAACGGTATATTCAGCTCCTAAGAGTGAAGTTGGTCAGATCGAGGTAAGTAGAATTTTATTAGTAATCAAAATAAATGTAGAGAACAAGGCATCTATCTCGAGCACATACTTTTATTAAAAAGTATATTCATAAACAAACACTTAATTTGTAATGTTTTTCCTGAATTAGATTGAAGAAAGAATATCAGAACCAGTATCTGAAAAACAACAACCCTTACTGGTCCCTCTTCAAGAACCTGAGTCCATCAATGAAACAGAACCTCAAGACGAATTTCCACTAAAACCGATTCAAAATGGAGGCGAACAAGAAACTTTGTTTTCTTTGGAAGAAGCTACTACTGAAGCTGTGGTAATACCTACAACCAAGGCGGTTCCTGTAGTGCCAACAAGAAGTAGGTTTGGCAAAACACATACTTGCAATATTTTCGATATGGTTATGGCTTCCCTTTTTGCTTAAAACTAACTACCCTAGTATTGGCTATCGTTCTAGAAAAGTCATATTTTTATTAACCAGTATATCTGTGGTAGTAAAATAAAACAAATATTTTCTTTTAGCACCGTCTGCTGGCAGAAAAATTAAAACTGCAAAAGCAAAGAGACCAGTAACAACAGCTCCTCCTCAAATTGCTGAAGAAGATGACGAGGAAGAAGATGCTGGATTATCAGCTACATGGCCATTTGCAGGAGCAGGAAAAGGTACAAATACAATTAGTAATTAAACAATTTATTAACCCTTTTTGTCAAATTATTTTATCTTGCAATTGCTAAGTGGGTTTATTTTATTTATTATTTATCAGGTTATCCAAACTACAACGCGTTTTTCCCCGTATTCATCGGTGGAAGCTCCCTACGTCGCTCCCGTACCCGATCACCAGATTACCAAGATGATGGATATCCAGGATCTGCTACCGCTATTGCCAACTCTTTTTCAACAGGTAAAGGCGGCGTTGCAACATCTCATGCTACTTCTTTCGGAGATCCTCTTGCAGCAGCTATGTTAAGAAATGCAGGTCTGTATAATTTTAGAAAGAAATCGACAAAGAAGCAACCAGTTTTGGAAGAAGAAGAAGATGACGACTAATAAAATACCTTGATGGACATGCTATTTGTGGAGGTATTTCTTTTATACAAGTTTTGTTGCTGTCAGTTACAGAAACTGTACTTCGATATTAACGTAAGAGGAAAAATGCCATAGGATGGTAGTTTTTAGGTCTATTATTAAAAAAATTATTCCAATTTTTCAAAAATCTATAGTTTTGAATACTTAGTGTTTATTCAAACTTTTAAATAAATAATATACGCATAGTAACATTCCGAAATAAGCAGGAAAATGCAACTAGCTTGTATAAACATGTACTTTTAAACAAAAAAAACGCGGTATAATAAAACACAAAAAAAAATAATAAAGAAACTGTTTTCAGTTAAGATAGCAATATTAGGTTTTAAGACTAATAAGTAAAGCCAGTAAAATGATATATGTAACATTATGTCGCCAAATAGAAAATGTAAATTACCGAGTAATTTGAAGATACGTTATGTAAAATTAATGTATTGTACAAAATACACTGCCAAAATCCAAATATTGTAATAAAATTTATATTAAAGTAAAACAATGGCTTTTATTAAGCGAGAAGTCGGTACAATTGGACAAAAGAATCCTTGAACCTGTCGAGTTATCCCCAATATACGGGGTGGGGTTTGAAAGGATAATGCATATAAACTACTAAGACTTACATATTATTTATTAAAAATATTGCAATTGCGTAAATAACGACTCTGCGGGACGGGGGGGGGGGGGGGGGAGGCGATGCCAATCCAAAGTCGCCCTTAAGTGTCTTCATGAAAATGAATAAATACGAAGGATCAAGACGGGTGGAAAATAATAGGGTGCATTCAAAAATCTACGAGGAGCCCAAGTACTGTTATTTACACCACTGTTACCTTGTATATTTATATAAAGAAATTAAAGCTTCAATATATTTTATTAACATAGAAAGTAATAAACAAAACTATTTATTTATTTATCAATTTGTTTACATAACCAGTAAAATTTTTACATTCATACAGTAATACTATAATATCACATTAAATAATGTTGCACCTAGATGCTGCAGCACCTGTATGTGCAAAAGAAAAGAAACAAATCATATCCCAAAATTACAGTGAAAGCCGAAACATGGAAACACTTAATCAAGTGTCATACTAAAATATAATTTAATTATGACGTATCACTTTTTCAAATAAACTATTATTCTTTAAAATAAATTCTTTACATATTTTATTAAAGGTTTTTATTTTATCTATTTGACGGATTTCGGCTGAGAGAATATTGTAATATTTAGGAGGCAAATAATCAATAAATTTAAGATTAATCGTTTTTTTTGTTCTCCGGCATTATTAGAAGTTTGTTCATATTTGCTCGAGTCGAGTAGCCATGATTTGTGAAATTTTTGAAATGCTTTGATTTGTGACAGTATGAACATATCAACTGTACAGGGTGAGTCAACGATTGGATGAAGTAGATTTGTGCCTTTTCGGTGAAATTAACAAAGAAACTATATTTATTGTTTGATACAGTTTATTTTTACGCAGATTTTAAAAATATTTAGGACTCTACAGGGTGAGCCAAAAAACTAGGACAGCATAAAGTTGTATTTTTTAAAATAGAACACCTTATATACGAATCGTATTTTCGATTTAGCTTATAATTTTAAATCTTTTTTATTAAGGGTTTACTATAACAAAACTTTATAGTTTCTGAGATAATTAAGTTTAAAGAAAAAAAGTCACATTTTCAAGCATCAATTCAATCCTAAATAACGTTTTCAATTTTGTGACAAATATATTCAAATTTGGAATTTAGCAAGGCCACACAAGTTAACATAATTTTTACCTAATATTTGCAATAAAAGCTACAGGGTGTTGAACACATCGGCTCAAATTTGAACAAGTTTAAATGAATAAATATCTTTTTTTTAAATGGTACACCCTATATATTTTCATGTTATTTAATAGAGTAATAAAAACCCTAAAAGTTTTGTTCAATATATCCTATACCTATTTATAATAGTTTTTGAGATATTTCAGTTTTTCTTATTTTCCATACTTTTTTACAGAAATAGTCTTCATTATCATAGTAGCCATGGAAAATAATAAAAAGAAACTACATAAACAAACAGAATGTGGTTAAATATGATGAAATACATTATTCGTTATATTACAACGGCAATAGTTTAATTAAACATAATGTGAAAAAATTAACACAACAATAACGACAAGGCAAATACATATTTACTTTTATACTAAATTGAAACAAAAAAATTACCTATTAAATACTGAGATTAATTATTTCTTTTTAATAAGTGTTCGAATAAACGACCCTCTTGTGCAATGCTCAAATTTAGTCTTTTTTGCAGATTTTCTCGGACCCCGGACAAAATTAGTGGCATTATTGTTCTACAGGTATCCCTAATCCTGTTTCACATATCTTCCACTGTTGTTGGTGGATTAACATACACCTTATTTTTAATATAACCCCATAGGAAGAAATCTAATGGGATGATGTCGCAAGACCTTGGTGGCCACTCAATGAAACCCCCACGTCCAATCCATTTTTGCGGATATCGTTGGTCCAAAAACGCACGAACTTCACGATGGTAATGCGGAGGCGCACCATCGTGCTGGAACCACATACTGTCGAGCTCATCCCTATCGAGACCTTGAAGCAGTTGGGGTAGTTCTTCTTGTAGAAAGTTCAGGTAACTATGGCCATTTAGTGATTCATTAAAAAAGTGGGGTCCAATAATTCGATTATGATGAATACCACACCAAACATTTAATGACCAGTGGTTTTGATGTTGCACCTCTCTAATCCAAAATGGGTTTTCTGTGGCATAATAATGCATGTTGCGTCTATTTACGGCACCGTTACTTCTAAAAGTAGCTTCATCACTAAACAGGACCTTGCATAATAAATTTGGATTTAATTGAATCTCCGCATTTATTGTACGACAAAAGTTTACACGACTTTCAAAATCCTGTCCATGCAATTCTTGGTGTAATTCCATGTGTTATGGATGATACCTATATTTCTTGGTAGTACGATTAGCGGTGGATTGTGATGTTTCACATAATGCTGCTAACTGACGGCTACCAATATAAGGATTTTCCTGAACATTTAACAATACTTGTAGTTCTTTTTCTTCATTAGTTACTAGTTTGTTGACCACTTTACGTTTTGGATAATCAACAGTACCAGAAGAATCAAATCTTTGCATTAAGTTTTGAAAAGTATGGGTATTAGGCTGGCGTCGATCAGGATACTTCATTTTGTAAATTCTTTGAGCAAGAAGGCAATTTTTTTTAGCCTCTCCTATTGTATAAATCATATCTAGTAACTCATTCTTTGGAAAATTCATTTTACAATATAAGATGAATGCAAAAAAAAAAACAAACTACACTACATAAAAACCAAAAGAAGCGATTGCGGTTATAAATTTGACACACAGAAAAATGTTCTTTTACATTGTTTTTGCCATGGCTACTATGATAATGAAGACTATTTCTGTAAAAAAGTATGGAAAATAAGAAAAACTGAAATATCTCAAAAACTATTATAAATAGGTATAGGATATATTGAACAAAACTTTTAGGGTTTTTATTACTCTATTAAATAACATGAAAATATACAGGGTGTACCATTTAAAAAAAAAGATATTTATTCATTTAAACTTGTTCAAATTTGAGCCTATGTGTTCAACACCCTGTAGCTTTTATTGCAAATATTAGGTAAAAATTATATTAACTTGTCCTTGGCCTTGCTAAATTCCAAATTTTAATATATTTGTCACAAAATTGAAAACGTTATTTAGGATTGAATTGATGCTTGAAAATGTGACTTTTTTTCTTTAAACTTAATTATCTCAGAAACTATAAAGTTTTGTTATAGTAAACCCTTAATAAAAAAGATTTAAAATTATAAGCTAAATCGAAAATACGATTCGTATATAGGGTGTTCTAATTAAAAAAATACAACTTTATGCTGTCCTACTTTTTTGGCTCACCCTGTAGAGTCCTAAATATTTTTAAAATCTGCGTAAAAATAAACTGTATCAAACAATAAATAGAGTTTCTTTGTTAATTTCACCGAAAAGGCACAAACCTACTTCATCCAATCGTTGACTCACCCTGTATGTTCAACCATTTTATACTACATATATTCTGACTATATAACAGACATGATGGATAGGTTCTATTTCGCTTATATATAATTTTAATAATATATTTTTGTATAATATTTATTTGTCCTATATTACACTCATAAGCACCACCCCACACGATCAGACCATATCTCAAAAGCGATTCAACCAACGACTTATAAATTATTTCAAGTACTTAAGAATTCTCTCATTATGTAAAACTTACTAATTAATTTACGGATTTTATTTGCTAGATAACCGATGTGTTCATTCTATTTTAAGAACTGATCAATGATGATACCTAAATATTTGGTCTTAGTGACAGGAAGTATTTCTAACTTTGGATTGCCATTTATCATTAAGCTTTGAAAATCTGGCCTACCATCTCGTGTTAAACAGAATGCCATATAAATAATTTTCTCTATATTGAGGAACAACTTTAGGGAGTCTAGGCAGTTTTTTATCATTTTAAAATCATTAATGGGAATTATTCTTACCTCTTCCCAAGTATTTCCTGAAAATAAGATGGCCGTGTCATCGGCATAAGACAGTATTTTACCCTTAATATTAAGACAAAGTAATGAATTTATGAAATAAATAAGACTGGACCCAAAATTGTCCCCTGTGGCACACCCATCAATATTTTTCTTTGTAAACTAATACTTTTATTGACCCTCACGAACTGATCCCTATTTGATAAGTAATTACTAAAAAGTTCCAGAGCTACACCCGGACTCCATAAAGTTCTAAAAAGTTAAGGAGATTATAATGAGGAACAGTGTCGAAAGCTTTAGGTAAGTCCATAAATATAGCCAACACTTTCCTACCATTAGTAAGGTTATCCGTGATATGCGAAGTAAGAGAGTACATTGCATCGGCAGTACTCAATCCCTCCAGAAACCCATACTGATTTTCAAAAATAATTTTATTTTCCTTCAAAAAACTGACAAGTCTATTATTCAGACACTTTTCAAATATCTTTGCAAAGTTATTAATTAAACTAATTGGACGGTAATTTTCTATTTTCTTTGGACCGGATTTATGTATTGGGCATACTAATGTTTGTTTAAAGTGTGAAGGTGTTTGACCCGTTTCAAATATAAGATTGATGATATGAGCCAAAGGTTTAACTATCTCCAAGTGTACAAATTTTATTAAACTCGCCCGAATCGCATCTTTACCCGGAGCTCCATCATTTTTGAGGGAATTGATTTGGACTATAACCTCATTCTCGGTCACAGGTTGCAAGTACATAGAATTTTTATTCGGTGTAGGAAATGCGAAAGCAGTTACTGGGTTATTAATTTTTTTCCATTTCAGAACCAACATTGATAAAATAGTTATTGCAGAAATTAGCCATTGAAGTGTCATTATCAAAATTTTGGTTTTTACTGTCTATTATTGTTAATTTAGAATTAACTCTTTCTTTAGCTGCGTTTGAGGCACGTTCTATAACTTTATAAATTTCTTTGATATTACAATTATTATTTTGAATTTGTTTTTTGTAGTAATCAAATTTTTGTTTTTTATAAGTTTATTTAAATTATTTCTTGTATTCGTTTTCTAATCAAATAGTGTGATTCCTTAATAGTTGCTTTTTTTTTTAATTTGTCCCTATGTTTAATTGAAATAATGTGACCGGTTGTGATCCATTCTTTTATTTTTTTGTGTCTCGGTTTAGTTACGTATTTTGTGGTGCAATTTTGTAAAATTTTTGTAAAGGTGTTCACAAAGATGTTAGTCGCAACTTCAGTATCGTGCGAGTCGAGCACTTTTCGCCAATTTTCACCCGTCAGTCTGTCCTTTAGCTTTTTATAATTTAAAAATTCATAATAAGATTTTTCTGTGTCCTTTACCGATATAAGTGTTTATTACTTATATTTAACATAACTGGAAGGTAATCAGTTATATCAGTCGGAAAGTTGAAAAATATGATCAAGACATGAGATGGTTCGCGTAGGTGAGGTGATATAAGCTACAAAACCATATCTCCCCATTAATGAGGGGTATTCATTAACAAAATTCGAGTGATTATCTCTAATATTAATATATTTATATATATATATATATATATATATATATATATATATATATATATATATATATATATATGTTTATGCGGATTTCACGGATTCCTCCGTGTGAGATGCAATAGCAGTGGATATATCCACATTATGCAGTTGTAGTGCACATTCAGCAAACGTACAACTATATGCAGCTCCGCGTATGAATGAAATAAAAAGCAAACAGTAAATGCAAATTTCTCTCCATCATTTCCTTTCTGGGTTAGAGGTTGCACAGTTAGAACAAATTGTTATAAAACGCAATTTATCCTATTCTACCACCATCGAGATGATGGCCTACCTGTACCACCATACCGAGAAGAAAGTCAAAACTTACCCTCCCCGCCACAGTGATACGGTAAAGGTACATGTTTCGTCTCTACTAGACTCATCAGGGTACCGACATGCACCTGGCTGTGCAAAGGACAGATCGGAAGGAAGCATGCAAATACTGAAACGCAGCTTCTCCGACCTTCCGCCGGATAGCGTATATATGTTTATGCGGATTTCATGGATTCCTCCATGTGAGATGCAATAGTAGTGGATATATCCACATTATGCAGTTGTAGTGCTGAAATCACATTCAGCAAACGTACAACTATATGCAGCTCCACGTATGAATGAAATAAAATGCAAACAGTAAATGCAAACTTCTCTCCATCATTTCCTTTCTGGGTTAGAGGTTGCACAGTTAGAACAAATTGTTATAAAATGCAATTTATCCTATTCCACCACCATCGAGATGATGGCCTACCTGTACCACCATACCGAGAAGAAAGTCAAAACTTACCCTCCCCGCCACAGTGATACGGCAAAGGTACATGTTTCGTCTCTACTAGACTCATCAGGGTACCGACATGCAGCTGGCTGTGCAAAGGACAGATCGGAAGGAAGCATGCAAATACTGAAACGCAGCTTCTCCGACCTTCCGCCGGATAGTGTATATATGTTTATGCGGATTTCACGGATTCCTCCGTGTGAGATGCAATAGTAGTGGATATATCCACATTATGAAGTTGTAGTGCTGAAATCACATTCAGCAAACGTACAACTATATGCAGCTCCGCGTATGAATGAAATAAAATGCAAACAGTAAATGCAAACTTCTCTCCATCATTTCCTTTCTGTGTTAGAGGTTGCACAGTTAGAACAAATTGTTATAAAACGCAATTTATCCTATTCCACCACCTTCGAGATGATGGCCTACCTGTACCACCATACCGAGAAGAAAGTCAAAACTTACCCTCCCCGCCACAGTGATACGGCAGAGGTACATGTTTCGTCTCTACTAGACTCATCAGGGTACCGACATTGCATTTACTGTTTGCATTTTATTTCATTCATACGCGGAGCTGCATATAGTTGTACGTTTGCTGAATGTGATTTCAGCACTACAACTGCATAATGTGGATATATCCACTGCTATTGCATCTTACAAGGAGGAATCCATGAAATCCGCATAAACATATATACACCATCCGGCGGGAGGTCGGAGAAGCCGCGTTTCAGTATTTGCATGCTTCCTTCCGAGCTGTCTTTTGCACAGCCAGGCGCATGTCGGTACCCTGATGAGTCTAGTAGAGACGAAACATTTACCTCTGCCGTATCACTGTGGCGGGTAGGGTAAGTTTTGACTTTCTTCTCGGTATGGTGGTACAGGTAGGCCATCATCTCGATGATGGTGGAATAGGATAAATTGCGTTTTATAACAATTTGTTCTAACTGTGCAACCTCTAACACAGAAAGGAAATGATGGAGAGAAGTTTGCATTTACTGTTTGCATTTTATTTCATATATATATATATATATATATATATATATATATATATATATATATATCCCCTGTAAAAATCTCGATATCATCTAACAGACTATTTCCAAAATATTCTTTAAGATCATCAATAAACACGTTTTCACCGATTGTGGGTGACTTATACACTGCCGAAATGCCAATATCTATATCCTTAATTTTAAGTTTGATTCTACTTATTTTTACTTCAGTGCTTTTTAATTTCATGTCAGTAACTTGTGCATTTAGATGTGGTTTAATGATTAATATAACTCCATCATTTCTGTTAACAATTCCGCCTTTATAGTAGGTCGAATAACCTGGGATGTTATATGTATTTATAGAAGCAATTTTAAAACTTTCACTCAATGTAAATAAAATTATGATTTAAAAAATATATTTACAATTTGGATTTAAAAATTCTAGTTTCGACTACAATGTGTATCCATCAATTTGTAGATTCCATCTTTCCAATTGTTCATGTATCTGATTTCACTGAATGTGAAACAGTTAATGCTATAAAGAAGCTTAAACCTAAATTTACTACTGGTCCGGATTTAATCCCAGTTTTCGTTCCATATGGAAATCTTCCAAGGTTTGTCCTGTTTTTAAGAAAGGGGATAGATCTGAAGTTTGTAATTATAGACCGGAGTCTATTATATGCAATTTTTCTAAAATATTTGAATTTTTACTTCATGATTCTATTTTTTCATTAACTAAAAATTTAATTACTCCATCTCAACATGGCTTCTTTAAGGGTAGGTCGACGACAACTAATCTCATGATTATGACTCAGGATATAGCTGAGGCTATTGATCATGGTGGTCAGATGGATGTTGTTTATTTGGACTTCATAAAGGCATTTGATCATTTGGACCACTCCATCTTACTTAAGAAATTGTCATCATTTGGATTTTCAGATTCACTAATAAAGCTATTTAAATCATATATCCATAATCGTATTCAGTATGTTGACATTCGCGGTTCTAGCTCAGTGAAATATATTTCAAGTTCTGGTGTGCCGCAAGGATCAGTACTGGGACCTTCATTTTTTAATATTTTTATTAATGACATTGTTTCTGTTGTTGACACAGATATTTTATTATATGCCGATGATATTAAGCTATATAAGAGAATAAATTGCTTACAGGATTGTATAGAGCTTCAATCGAACCTGGAACATGTTAGCAATTGGTGTTCTGAAAATTATCTGCAGCTCAACGTGGAGAAGTGTAATGTTATGACTTTCACTTCGAAATATTCTTCATTTCGATATGAATATTCGTTGAATACCGTGCTACTCTCGCGGGCAGATCTTTTTAAAGATTTCGGAGTCACTTACGATCCCAAGGTTTCGTTTTCTTTTCATATGAATAATATCGTTTCTGAGGCCTCAAGGGTTTTTGGGTTTATCTTGCGTTGTACTCGCGATTTTAATATCACTGACGTCATCAAATTACTGTATTTCTCATATGTGCGGTCTAAACTAGAATACACATCAGTTGAGTGGTCCCCAGGCTACAATACCCACGTCAATACTTTGGAGAGGGTCCAAAGAAGGTTTTTGAAATACCTCAATCTTAAGAGTTTTGGGGTTTATCCTAAGCAAGGTTTTTCACATGAACTATTGCTTCAGAAATTCAACTTTTCGTCTTTAAAGGTACGGCGGGAATTTTTTTTACCAACAATTCTTTATAAGGTACTTAACAATTTTATTGACTGTCCTAATATTTTAGCTAGGATAAATAAACTTAAGTATCCCTCGTATAAATTGCCGAAATTTTAACGTATTTTATCTCAGAACTCCTAGAACTAACGTGCTCAAATTTTCGCCTCTATATTCCATGTGCGACATTTACAACAAGAGTAATAGTTTTGATATATTCAGCTCATCTCTAGGAACTGTCTGTCGGATTTTGGCACATTGACCTTGGCATTTCTTTCTTTTTTCTCTTTTTCATCCTTAATTGATTTGTATGTTCACCTTTGTATATAAAAGTAGATAGCATAGCATTGTATTATACATTTAATGTTAGAATTAATTATTTTAGTTAAATTTTTATTTGTATTTAAATTGATATATATTTTTGTCGTTTGATGCTAATTTAAAATTGTTCGTTTACGTATTATTTGTGTAATCACTGCCTTGTAGTTGGGTCTCAAGACCTGTAGGGCAGTTATTATAAATAAATAAATAAATAAATAAATTTGTAAACAAACAAATTTAGGTTTCATATATATTTTATTAACATATAAAATATTAAGTTAAATCATGATTTAATAAACATATTTACAATTCTCATTTATGTTTATAATTACGTCGTAAACTAACAAAGCTATAACATTTATTTACTGCTATGTAAAGAAGTTACAAATTCTAATTATGACGCATCCACCAATTCATAAAAGAACAAATTTAAGATCCGATTATTTATTAATATACCAAATAATCAATAAAATCATAATTTAAAAATTATATTTACAACTTACATTTATATTTACAGTTACGTCGTAAATTTACTATACTACAATATTTACTGCTATATAATGTATCTACAAGGTTAAATTTTATTGACAAATAAAACACAAGGAAACTAGAATTGTTAAAATGAAAATTTCTCATCAGCAATTTCCAAAATACAGAGTTTCAGAAATATTTTTTGGCAAAGTATTTTCTACAAGACAAGAATTTGTTAATATTTAAATTAATATTTATTAAAAAATTAGTTAAATAATATTAAAATTAATGAAACCAAGAACAATAAATCATGTTTATTATAGATTTCATGAAAATAAAACTACATCCAGCCGTATATGATTCTACTGCCAAATTTAATGAATATACTAATTTAAAATCTGACTAGAAGTTACGATTTGTCTGTTGATAAATTGTGATGCCAAATGATTACATTCTTTATAATATAAAAAGGAATCATTAAAGTTGGTTTCCAATATTCAAAAAAATCGACGTTTTTCTTTGTTAAAGTCGATTAATTAATTAATAAATTAGTTACGGTTACTTTAAACTAACTTACTAAAGTAAGACTTAATTTAAGTCACCTTTTTGTCTCATACTACCATAGCATGTCTAGCAAGTAATATTATACTATAGCCCAGGAGCCCAGTGGATTTTTGGCGGCGATAAGGAGACATAGCTCCACCAAAGTTATTTGTATATATTTTGATCCCCTGATCACAAATATCGAGGGTGGATCTCCGAAAAATTATCAGATCATTTGTTATAAACAAAAACAAAGTATTGATAATTAAAAATTTTTTATAAGATATAAAACCTTTTGTGTTCTTCGACCGATTCTCATCTTCTAATAGTTTCTAAGATAAGAGTTAAAGTCGTTAAAAGTTTGAAAAAGGCATTTTTTCACCACTTTTCAATATGAATATTGATAGTTTTTAATCAAGAACTGCAAGCTGATATATATATATATATATATATATATATATATATATATATATATATATATATACATATATATACATATATACATATATATATATATATATATATATATATATATATATATATATATATATATACATATATATATATATATATATATATATATATATATATATATATATACATATATATATATATATATATATATATATATATATATATATATATATATATATATATATATATATATATAATATCTTAGCAAATGTCACTGGCCAAAATAATTTTTACATTAAAGAATTAAAGAATCATGGAGCTTTAAAGAAAAAATACAAAACTTTAAAATCCCAGAAAACTACATGTTGATCTCATTAGACGTTGTATCTCTCTACACCAATATACCCATAAATGTGTCCTTAAACCTAATCAGAAAAAAATGGTCAGAAATAAAGAAATACACTGATATACCATTAGATGATTTTCTTGAAGCTGTAGAAATCTGCCTAACTTCAAATACAAACATTTATTCTTTAAGCAAATTGAGGGTTGCGCGATGGGTGCATCCATATCGAGTGTTATTGCTCAATTACGGTTAGAAGACCTAGAAACTGAAGTTATCAACAGCTTAAAATTCAAACCACCATTCTTTTACAGATATGTGGATGATTGCATAAGTGCTCTACCAAAAAATCAAGATTCATATATCTCAAACAAATTTAACAGCTATCATGAAAAATTACAATTTATCATAGGATCTGAAAATAATAACCACATAAACTTCCTAGATATGACGTTGCATCACAAAAATAATACAATACTAACTGAGTAGTACACAAAATCTACATGGTCTGGTCGTTACCTCAACTACAATTCCCAACACCACATGGCCCAAAAAAATCAGTAATAATTGGAATAGCCGATAGAGCCATCATCCTTAGTAGTCCCGAATTTAGAAACAACTGCATCAAAAAAGCAAAAGAGGTCCTTATGTCAAACTCTTACTCAAATAAACTAATTAATAAAATTTTTAAAGAAAGGCTAGAAAAATACTAACATGGAAACACTAAAACAGAAAATTTAGAAGACAATAAAACCAAAAAACAATATCTTTTCTTGCCATACATACCAAAACTTTCCGAAAACTTTCAAACTTTTTTTAAAAAACATAATATAACCACTAATCATAAGGGTCATAATTTACTTAAAACCAATTTCAGCAAATTAAAAAGTGACATTTCAAAAAACAAAAAATCAAATGTTGTCTACCAAATACCCTGCAAGGATTGTCCATCGAATTATATCGGCCAAACTAGTCAGGATCTAAATGGACATAAATATGACAAAAAAAATATTACAGACTTAAAAAAACACAAAATGAAACACAATCACAACTTTGATTATGAAAATACAAAAATCTTGAAAACTGAAACCAACAAAGGAAAACGAGAATTTAACGAAATGATCACAATAAAAGAAAATCCGAATGCCATAAACGATAAAACAGACATCAATAATTTAAATCAAATTTATTTCAACATATTTAAATAAACCAATATAAGGAAATTTCTAAAATAAACAAAACAATAAATAAGAATAATTCTCCGCTTTCAATTCTTCTAAATTGAATCACGATATTTTTTCAGAAAGATATCACTTCAATTAAAAGACCCAAACTTTTTACGCCACTTAAAGTCGCTAAAACATACACCATCAAATCATAGAATAAAAATACATTAGCATAAGAAACTTCAGTTATTATAACTATTTTTGCTTGTGTTCATGTGCTGCTTCAATTTTTTAAATTTTAATACATTCCACATATTTTTTTATACGATAAATGGCATTAAGTATAATATTTGATTTTCAAAGTTAATAAATTTTCTGGTTGAAAAACTACCATAGTTTTCTTGTAAATGTAATCTTCAAATAATCGAGAAGGTATACATAATTTTTCGGCCCATTCCCATGATTCCATTTGATGTAGCTGTGAATTTCGTTTGTACGATGTTTCCTCAGAAATAATATATTTGTTAGTATCGATCACACAACTATCAGAACTCCTCAATTAAAATTGAATTAATATTGATTCTTGACTTAGCTTAACTTTTTTACATTCCTCAATTTTATCTTCATTTAGATCATTTTTAGACTATCGAAAGTTGAACCATTTTGGGAATTTTTAGTGCATTTAGAACATGACGTGTCTTTTGTTATACTTAAAGAATTTGAAAATCACGGCAAAGGTAATAAAAACAAACTCATTTCACAAACATACGATGGTGGATTGTTCACGAGCAGCTCGTCGAATGGGGTGCAAGCAATTATAAAAAAACCTATGAACATGCTGCTTATGTGCAATTTTATTCACATCAATTAAATTTTGTAATGTTAAACGCTGCATACGCTAATATTAATGTCCGAATATTTTTTTCCAATTTACAAAGGATTTCTTCTTTTATTTGCAATAGTTTTCGAAGAATTGCAATACTAGATCAAATGGTTAAGAAACGTTTCCTTCGTTTGGCCCCAACAAGATGAAATTTTAACCCAAGACTGGTTTGTACCGTATTCTAATACAAAGACAGCATTCTCGAGACAATATCAAGATCTTAGATGACAGTAGAAACGTTAGTACCATGAACCAATCATCAGGGTATGTCAAAATTCTCAAAAACAAGTTTTCTTTTATGGTTAAACTTATTTTTCAAAATAATGCCTCAAGTTGATTTGTTATTTGATAAATTTCAAACAAGACAAATAGACGCTGCTATCGCAAAAAAATATATATTATCATTAGAATCAAAATTAACAGAAATTAGAAATGATATTATCTCAAACAATGTTGAGCCATCTCCATCTACTTCAAAACGACGTAAGCTCGATGATTCCGCGGAGTTTTCTCGGGAAGTAAAAGAAGTTTGTGATATAATTTTTTGTCAAGCAAAAGAACGTTTTAGCTTTACATATCACTTCATAGAAGACAGTCTTTTTTTTTCGGAACAGTATGTTGAACAGGGGCAGATCAAGCCTCTCTCTTTTGGGAGGGGGCGGTGATATCACAAAAGTATAGTATGGAAAGCGAAAGGAAGTTGTCGATGGGGGGGGGGAGACACCAGCAACATTTCCATTTCTAGTATAAAAGGCAGAGTCGGGTCTATTTTTCGGAATTTGAAGCTCTTAGAGAGGGGGGGGCGATCACAAGAAAAAACAAGTTGCTGACAGAGGGGTGGGAGGATGCGATCAACATACACATTTCTAATATTATATTATATTTCTAAAAAAATCGGTTCTATTTTCCTGAACTCAAAGTTCTTGCGAAAGGGAGGGGCGACCGCAAGCATACACATTCCTATACTCTATTCAAGAACTAGAGAGTGTAATAAAACTATTACCGAAACCTCCAACGTACCTGCTCCAGTACCGCAGATAACTGAGGACTGCCACAAATCTAATTATATTTAATTAGATTTAAATATTATTAGCTTTTATAAATTTATTGCAACAATAAAATTTCTGACAGTTCAATTCAATTTCTGTCAGTGAGCAAAGTACACCCTACAGTGTGTCCTTAGTGATTTATCTTGTTTGTGCTTGTTTTTATATATTATTTGAGATTAGTGAGATATCCAAAAGATATGGCTTTCACATCTATATTTATTCCAAAATTATTAAACCATGGCATTTTTTCCTCAACGAAAAACTTATTACGATGAATGTTTATGATGCCTTAAGATATCAATATCTAGATAAGAATGTTAAAAGCTCTATTGAGATGTGTTCCAACATGACAGGAGTTGTAAAATCTACTATGTACTGAGTACTGAAGGAGAAAAAAACGACTGGAATTGTTAGTACTTCCAAGTCAGATTCGATCACAGGCAGACGAAAAACCTCGTTGGAAGAAAAAATGTAAATGCAATAAAAGGAGTTGTACATACATTTTATTATGAGAAGTAGATCCCACCCGTCGACAAAATTCCAACTAAAATTAATGAAGATCGAGATTTACCTGGAATTAAAAGAACTGAGCTGTAGAAATTGCTCAGAGAACTTAATTTTTGCTGGGAAAAACCAGATAGGAAATTTGTTCTTATAGATGGTCCGGAAAATGTCCGTTGGAGAAGGAAATATCTTTCTCAAGTAAAAAGCAAGTAAGTTGCTAGAAATAGCATAACTTACAAAATTGGTAATTTAACTGAACTTTTGAAAGATTTTTTTGAATAAAGTTAATGCAGAAAATTGGGAAAAATCCATGTGAAAAAAAAATAAGAGAAAATCTGGAAACTCGAACTCATGATCGGTGAGATAGACGAACCAATTATAATTAATTTGCGCGAAGATAGCTTAACTGACTTACGAATTAGCTACGTATTGTTTACCAGCGTCATCACAATTTATTATTTTAATTTTCCGTAACATATAAAAATTAATTACATTTGAATCTCTTTTTAGTGTTTAATTTTAATTCTGCAGATGATTTAAGAAATAAATAAACTGAAACGTCAAATATCCTAAAAATGCTTTTAATTAATAGTAAAATGACCGATAGCCCAAGAAAGATTTTAATATTATAGGGCGAATTTATGTTTTTTTTGTATATGTTTAACTTCTTGTATTTTTGACGATGGGTATTTTGTAACTATTTAAATTATAACTTAGAATTTTTTGAGAGAAAGAGGCTACGTTTTAGTCTGAATGTGCCTAAAACTGTTTCTATGCTAACATTAGAAGTAATAAAAATACAGTTGTGATTTCTATGAAATATGTCAAAATTATCTATATTTTCTAATGTATAATAAAATAATATTATAAAAACTTTTTATTTCAAGTTTATTACCGAAATAATATTCTATGCCATAAATACTTAGTGAAAAAATAAACCTCTTTCCGACGCCTATGACAACGATTAAAATCCTTTTTAACATTTCACACATCCAAATATCTATTGTTATCCAACCCAAATAGTCCATTATTATAGACCGGTATTTTTGATTATAAAATTTCTAACCCATTTCTATGAAAAATATGTGTGTCTAACAGATTTTGCCAAAAACATCGGAACAGAACACAGGTAGTTTGCGAAGAAAAAAAGAGTAAAAAATGATTTATTACTCTCTCTAGTTCTTGAATAAACTATAGTAGACGGGCAAAATCGAGTCTATTTTCCTGAACTTAAAGCTCTTTGGGGGGGGGGGGGGGCGATCGCCACCACCGCCCCATCCCCCCATAAATCCGCGCTTGAAGTCGAATGTAGTACCTGTTTTCCCGAACAAAAATTTAAGGATACGGTTAAAATTTACCTCTTTTTCGAACAAAAACTCCGGACAGAACTGACCGTCATATATGAAACTGAAAAACTTAGATCAATTTCGAGACTTCTTGTATTTTATGGCTATCTTTCGTAAAATATCGAGCTATGTGAGACATTTAGTAAAGTTCTAAAACTTTTCAAAATTTCAAATACTTTTTTGAAGGCATCGGCTGAAGCAGAATGGCGTTTTTCTACCCTCAAACGGATAAAAACGTTTTTACGGAATACTGTGAGCCACGAAAGACTTTCTGCTTTGGCAATGCTTTCTAAAGAAACATGCATTTTGTTTTGACTGCTATATTTTTAAAATTTACACCTTCTTTATGTTTAATTATTTAAACTACACTGCTTTGTTTCATAGTAACTCAGTTTTTAAAGACTTTCATATTCTCATCCACCAGAGCCTATGGCAGGTTTTATACATATCTATGTTTTTAATGTATCATTGGAATTGCAACCTCTACTTTTTTTAATGTACCAACCGCCACTGGTTTATAGCGTTACAAAGCAATAAAACCATTACATTTCTGCATTGCGATTAATTCCAGCTTATTGTTCTTGACTTAAACTATCACTTGCTAGGCGCATAATTTGAAAAACCACTAGAAACACACGAAAATATTTTTTATTTTATAAAAATAATTTTTTTAATTATTTACAATTTTTTGCTTATAACAAATCACCTGAAAATTTTCAGGTATCCACCCTCAATACTGGTAGTCAGGGGATCAAAATATAAATAAAAAACTTTAGTGGAGCCTTGTTTCTCCATTAGCTATGAAAACCCATTAAGCTTCCTGACTACTCATCAGAAAATAATCAAAATTTTTTAATATACTAATCAGGATCGGATAACAGTCAATATTTTTACTCGAATAAACACACTGTATACAATGTCCGACATTTTATTGACTATAACCTTAAAGACCTTCAGAAGTGCTTACTGTAACAGGACTCTGACCTCCGCTAGCTATCTGCGCGAAAGCTCCATAAGTCAACCCTACAATCGATCCCAAAAGTTCAGCAAAAAATACACCAAGCGTACCAAATCTACCGGGTTCCTTATCTGTAAGGTTCTGTTTCTTAGGGGGATTGAGATCTTCAAGTTTGTTATTAATTTGATTGATGTCCAGCTCAATTCTAGTTGGTCCGGGTTCTACTTCTTTTTCTTCTGGAAATTTGATTGGTTCTTTGGGAACACCATACGCTGCAACTGGTTTTATATTTTCTGATTGTAGTTTAATGGTTGTAATTCTTGGTATTATATTTTTATCTTCCTTTAGATTTTCCTTTTCTATTTCAATGGTAACAGTTGAATTAGTTTTTGGTCTCGTACTTGTGGTTTCTTCGGAAGTGAATGTGATGTTGCTTTCGTGTTCATGGACTTCGGGTTTGTAATGGTATGCGTTTTTAATTTGAGCTATAAGACGTAGTTTTGCAAGTATTTTGGCAACCTGGAAAGTATAGAAAATTTCAAGTTGGATTTTTTTGTTGTATTACACATAGTGCAATTATTACTAAAAAATAATTAAATAAATGTTGCAGTAATAATGTTTTTTTCATGTGTAAACATTAGAAACAATACATTTTAACATTTAATAGATAATGGAATAGTTTTAGTCAGTATTCACTTGCATGTACATCGTCAACTAACCTTTTTTTCCAAGAAACTTGGAGACGCTTCATTATTTCCCTCAGTGTCCCCCTCTCCACCACCATTACTTTCATCTTGATCAGTATTTCTATCTAATAACTCGACCTGCTCCGATAAACCCTTGTCATTTCGTAATTTCTCAGATTTTTCGTCTCTTCTCCTAAGATCAGCGATGTAGGATATTGGTGTAGCAGATGCCGAAGCTGATGCTGACGCTGAGCTTGCTAGACCAAACAGGGCACGTGGTGCATCATATAACCAGTTGGTGGGTGAAGCGTGAACTGGAAGCTAAAAAGGTATTTTTTTTTTCAGTAAAAGTTCAGTTATGTATTTTATGATTTCTATGGTAAATTTTTTTTGAAAATTATATATTTTTTTTAAAACCAAAAGTAATGTTTAAAATTAGAGTTACTAAAATTGAAAAGAAGGAATTACAATGAGGAAGTTAGTCGTCGGATTTATTTTTTTCTTACAAAAAGTGAGGTGGTCCAGAAAAGGTTGTAAATCTATGGTTTACCATAAATCAAAGAATCAATTTTGGGCTAAATATAAGAGAAATAGCATATCGACTTTTGAGAGTGTTAATTTATTTGGTATAAAATCAACTATATTTTTCGCTTCTAAGAAGATATCGATAGATTTATTGAAAACCAATCACTTCTTTTCGAACGATAATTTACATCTACAAAAATCGACAGGGTCACCGAAAAAACCTGCTTTCCTACGTTTTTTAAGCTCATAATTCTTGTTATATTGTGCAAACTAAGATATTGCTAAAGAAATATGTACAAACATACAAATGTTAGGATTATTATGTAAAAATTAAAATATTTAAATGGCAAAAAACGTGTTTGTATTTTTTAGTTTGAGTTATTATCTGTAATGTATTTCATAAAATGTTTTTCTTTAAATTATATTCCAAGTTCATTACAAACTATTTTTAAATGACATCAAACTAACGAGGTTGTCAATTCTCGATGATATTAATTCAGCAAAGATTAGTTGACATTTTGCTTTATTTTAATTAAATTTGTAATATATATATATATATATATATATATATATATATATATATATATATATATATATATATATATATATATATATATATATATATATATATATATATATATATATATATATATATATATATATATATATATATATATATATATATATATATATATATATATTATTTATAAATCAGAAAAACCTGAGTAAAAAGGTTTCCAAATAAAAAAAAATATTAAGTTGATAGTAACTGAAGGAATCGTCATATACTTCACTAAGAAATATGGCCAAGGTAAATTGAAGTGCGTATCTGGGATTAATTTGTAATTTTTAATTTCAATTTTTGATTTTTAATTTCACATTATTTTATAAATTGATATTTTTAATTAATATTGTACCGTTTGAGTGTTAATTATAAGTCCTGTGAATGTGCGTTTGTGACCATGTTAGTTGTATTTTGTTTTTATTTTAGATTATACTTTTGAAAAAGCCCACTACGTTGGGCGAAACGTCAAGCACAGAATAGTAGTATTAATTTTGAAACCTAATCCAAAGAAGTTACCATACATTTATATAGAAAGATGGTTTAAGAAAAATTTTAGCAAATTAAATATATATATATATATATATATATATATATATATATATATATATATATATATGAAGTAAAATGCGAAACAGTGAATGCAAACTTCGCTCCATCATATCCTTTCTGTGTTAGAGGTTGCACAGTTAGAATAAATTGTGATAAAACACAATTCATCCTATTCCACCACCATCGAGATGGTGACCTACCTGTACCACCATAACGAGAAGAAAGTCAAAGCTTACCCTCCCCGCCATAGTGATACGGCAGAGATACATGTTTCGTCTCTCACTAGACTCATCAGGGTACCGACATGCACCTGGCTGTGCAAAGGACAGATCGGAAGGAAGCATGCAACACTGAACGCGGCTTCGCCGACCTCTCGTCGGATGGCTTATATATGTTTATACGGCTTTCACGGATACCTCCGTGTGAGATGCATTAGCAGTGGTTATATCCACATTATGCTGTTGTAGTGCTGAAATCACATTATATATATATATATAAGCCATCCGACGAGAGGTCGGCGAAGCCGCGTTCAGTGTTGCATGCTTCCTTCCGATCTGTCCTTTGCACAGCCAGGTGCATGTCGGTACCCTGATGAGTCTAGTGAGAGACGAAACATGTATCTCTGCCGTATCACTATGTCGGGGAGGGTAAGCTTTGACTTTCTTCTCGGTATGGTGGTACAGGTAGGTCACCATCTCGATGGTGGTGGAATAGGATGAATTGTGTTTTATCACAATTTATTCTAACTGTGCAACCTCTAACACAGAAAGGATATGATGGAGCGAAGTTTGCATTCACTGTTTCGCATTTTATTTCACTTATGTACGGAGTTGCATATAGTTGTACGTTTGCTGAATGTGATTTCAGCACTACAACAGCATAATGTGGATATAACCACTGCTAATGCATCTCACACGGAGGTATCCGTGAAAACCGTATAAACATATATAAGCCATCCGACGAGAGGTCGGCGAAGCCGCGTTCAGTGTTGCATGCTTCCTTCCGATCTGTCCTTTGCACAGCCAGGTGCATGTCGGTACCCTGATGAGTCTAGTGAGAGACGAAACATGTATCTCTGCCGTATCACTATGGCGGGGTGGGTAAGCTTTGACTTTCTTCTCGGTATGGTGATACAGGTAGGTCACCATCTCGATGGTGGTGGAATAGGATGAATTGTGTTTTATCACAATTTATTCTAACTGTGCAACCTCTAACACAGAAAGGATATGATGGAGCGAAGTTTGCATTCACTGTTTCGCATTTTACTTCACTTATGTACGGAGTTGCATATAGTTGTACGTTTGCTGAATGTGATTTCAGCACTACAACAGCATAATGTGGATATAACCACTGCTAATGCATCTCACACGGAGGTATCCGTGAAAGCCGTATAAACATATATATATATATATATATATATATATATATATATATATATATATATATATATACCGACATGCACCTGTCTGTGCAAAGGACAGATCGGAAGGAAGCATGCAAATACTGAACGCGGCTTCTCCGACCTCCCGCCGGATGGCGTATATATGTTTAAGCGGATTTCACGGATTCCTCCGTGTGAGATGCAATAGCAGTGGATATATCCACATTATGCCGTTGTAGTGCTGAAATCACATTCAGCAAACGTACAACTATATGCAGCTCCGCGTATGAATGAAGTAAATGTGGTGGAATAGGATGAATTGCGTTTTATAACAATTTATTCTAACTGTGCAACCTCTAACACAAAAAGGATATGATGGAGAGAAGTTTGCATTTACTGTTCGCATTTTACTTCATATATATATATATATATATATATATATATATATATATATATATATATATATATATTTCTCATATATTTTGTTACCATATTTTTATATAGAAAGTTATTTTATACTGTTTGATGCACGACTTTTATGAAAATAAAATCGTCGTTTTAAAAAAAAATTATATATTTTATTTTTTGATTATAAAATTTGATTATTATTCGATAGCTCATACACAGCAGTATAACTAAATGATATTGTTTATTAAAAAGTAGGAGTTATTTAAAATTAACTTAAAATGACCTTGAAATACGTCAGATGAGTCAGTTTTAAAGTCATAAACGTTAAGTCCTTTCAACGTAAAGAAACTGATGTATCTTGCTATTAAAGCGTTTAGTTTCTATATCTTTCTGCATTTTTTTAATACAAGTGCGATTAATCTTCAAATACGGGTTCCTATTTCAAAAAAACTTGACCTTAAAATGGCTCTGAAATATACGTACAAGGCTAGTTTCAAGGTCATACTATTGCATTGTCAGATGAGTTAAAATTCGATCATTTTTGTGAAAATCCGAATCATGCCTATCCCAGTAATATCAGTAATTACACATTATACGAAATTAATTAATCTTTTTATTATGAACTAATTAAATCACCATAACTAAACGAAATCTATTATTAATCTACACACTTACTTAATTAATACTAATTATCATAAGAAAGCAATGGACTCATTAATTTAGAGTAATGTTATCAAGTAACATATATTTAATTGATGTCCGAAAATTTCCAAATCGCAATTTACGGGATCAACGAACATTTAAAAGGGAAAAAAATAATTTATTTTTGATAAAATCTTGGAAATTACAAAATTGTTTCAAAACTTTGTAAAACATTAAGGATAACTTTTTGTGTTTAATTGAGCAGATGTTCAAAATCGGCGATAATTCAATAAACTTAGTTATCCTGGAGATTTTTTTTCTGTGTACTCGAAATAACATTTCAGGATTATTTCGAGTCAGATTGCCGTATCTCTTTCCTGGTATTTACTAGCGTTGAATAAACAAGTCATTTAAGATTTAGAGAATATCCCTAGAGGAAATTTTAGCTTGATAACTCTTTTAACTTAATAGAGGATTGCACAAAAAAACTTGAAACGTACCAGACTTCCATACGATACTATATCCTTATTAAACTAGAAAAGCACTTACATAAAAGATAGCAACTACAACGATCACTTCAACTATTTTAGCCATATTCTTTGCAAAATCACAAACAACACACTAGAACACCGACAATTTTTTAAATCACCGCAAGTTCGTTACTTCACCCATTCAACAACGAAAATGAAATCGTAAAAATCCAAACCAAAAAACTCATAAATAATAAAACAATCAAATATTCTTATCCATACTTTAAATACACTCCCTACTTGGTCAGGTTGCAAAACACTTGACATCAAGTTCTGAATAAACCGATTGTTTAATTATAACCTTAAACCTTTTTATCTATATTTGAGAAGGATTTTTCTTTAAAAAAAAATATACTGGGTTAAGGAAAAAAACAAAGGAAAAGCCTTATTAAAAATTTTATATTTAATTTAAGTGAGATAAAGGTATGTATGTGTATGTGCGTAGATTTGGGGGTCTGTGCACTGCTACCTGGTAGATCTATTGTGCCCTCCTACTGCTGCCCACAGCAGGTCTTTCAGTTCTATTCCCTCAGGAATCTTAGAATGTTGGACGGCTTAAAGATGAGTAGCTCCCCTTCTTCGATTTAGTGTGTTCCCAAGAACGGTATCCTAGGGTTTTGTAGAGCGCTGCACTCTCTCTAAACTCAAACCATAATTTACTCGGCTCCAAAATACAAATTAAATTAAAGAAATTAACAAAGCCATCTAAACAAAACAGATATGCCTCGACCCCCTCAGAAATCCTTAAACACGTGAATATATATCGCAGCAAATAAATAACGAAATACACAAAAAACCAAACGAAAACAGAACCATTAACGAATGTTGGTACGATATACAAAACTCGATTTTAAAAGAAGTGAAAGAGTCTCTAAAAACGCCTAATAAAAGAAAGGCAAAAAATGAGTGGATGACCCGGGAAATTCTTGACCTGATGGAGGTATGACGGAAATATAAAAATGGAGATACTAACAAATACAGCAAAGTCAATCAACTCATAAAAAGAAAAATTAAGCAAGCCAAAGAACTTTGGCTCGAAAATTCCTGTAAAGAAATAGAGAACCTCCAAAAAAAACACGACAATTTCAATCTCCACAGGAAACTTAAATATACCTCCGGAATTAGAAAACCAAAAAATGCTCATTTACTCAAAGACGCCGACGGAAAAATCTGTAATCACGAACAACAGTGCAGAGAATGAGAGAGATACATCAGTGACCTTTTTGACGATGCTACTCGAGAAAACGCTGCACATACACATACTATATGCGGCAGCGACATAGACAGGGGCCCCAGTATATTTAAATCAGAAGTCAGAAAAGCAATACAGCAAGCCAAAAATAATAAGGCACCTGGACCAGATCAAATCCCTGCTGAGCTGCTTAAACTTCTGGATGAGGAAAATATTTCCTACTTAACCACTTTCATTAATAAAATTTACAACGAAGGAATAATACCAGATGATTGGTTAGAATCGCTGTTTATCACACTACCAAAGAAAAGTAGACCCACCAAATGCAGCGACTTTACACTGACTAGTTTAATGAGCCACACACTTAAGATACTTCTACGGATTCTACAGAACCGAATATTCCTTCTATGCGAAAGTAGAGTGAGTGATGAGCAATTTGGATTTAGAAATGGTCTAGAAACCAAAGAGGCACTATTTTGTATGCGCGTTCTCCTACAAAAAAGTTGTGAATTCCGAAAGAACATCTACGTCTGTTTCATCGACTTTGAAAAGGCATTCGACCGAGTACAACACGATACACTTTTCGAATGTCTACAAGCAGCAGGTCTAGACCACTACGATATAAGACTGCTAAAACATCTGTATTACAATCAAGTCGCCTCTATCTAAATTGACAACAGTCGTACTCAAAGCCTACCCATCAAACGTGGAGTAAGACAGGGTTGCGTTTTGTCACCCTGTCTTTTTAATGTATACTCTGAAGAAATTTTTAGGGAGGCTTTGGATGACAGAAAAGAGGGAATAAGACTGGGTGGAGAAGTAATCAACAATATTAGATTTGTAGATGATACGGCCATTCTTGCAGAAAGCATCGAGGATCTCCAGACGTTAGTAAATCTAGTCAATGAGGCGAGCTGCCGAAGAGGCCTTAAAATCAACATCTCAAAAACAAAATGGATGCCTGTTGGAAAGATTAATGTAGATAAATGTCAACTTTGGCTCAATGAAGAGAGAATAGAGCGTGTAAACCATTTCAGATACCTTGGCAGTTGGTTGAATGTGAATGGGGACTCAGATGAAGAGATAATAGCTACGACCGAAATATCGCGTAAGGCCTTTATGACATGGAAACCAGTTCTATGCAACAGGAACCTGTCAATGCATATTCGTAAGAGGGTCCTGAGATGCTATGTATGGTCTATTCTGTTATACGGTTGCGAGACATGGGCACTAAAAACCACAACGCTAAACAAACTGGAAGCTTTCGAATTGTGGTGCTATCGTCGCACACTTCCAATGAGGATGTTCTCAGAATGATGGATACAGATCGACTGCTCTTGAACATTATAAAGAGGCGGAAAACAGAATATTTCGACCACATAATTAGAGAACCTAAATACCATCTACTTCGCCTTATAATACAAGAAAAAGTGAAAGGAAAAAGATGGATAGGCCGAAAGAAGCTTTCATGGCTACGTAACATCAGGCAGTGGTGTGATTGCACGGTGGAGGAACTATTTCGCGCTGCAGCCGATAGAGAAAGATTTCAGGAAATTGTAAACATGATGACCACCAACGTATGAATACGGACATGGCACCTAAAGAAGAAGAAGCACTCTGAAAGGATATGAATAGAGGTTTCGTCCTCCTCCTCACAGAATCTGCACTCTTCTATTTCTACCAGTCCAAGTTTCTTCAGGTGTCCCTTCAGGTGGCGTCGTCACGACCCCTGTCAGAACCCTGAGTTGGTTTTTACTTCAGCTTATGCATTCTTTGAATGTCTTCTTGTCGTAGTTCCCCAAAAGTATCTTCACTTGTCTCAATTCTTGCAACTCCATCTAATAATTGGATATCCTGTTTTCTTCTTTTATCTTTAATTCTTCCAGTATTACGCTGCTACTGATTCCACACAAAAGCTCTGGCCCCAGAAATGGTATCTCAGCCCCTTTCCTCGCGAACCTGTCTAGTATTTCATTCCCTTCTATCCAGGTATGTCCCGGTACCCACATGAGGGTGACTTTATTATTGGTACTCAAATCATTTAGTTCCTCTAGGTATTCCCAGATTATCTTGGAACTGATAACTTGAGAGCTCAGCGTACTGATGGCTGCTTGACTATCCGACAAGATGATAATCTCTTGGTTGTGGTAGTCTTTCTCGTTATTAAATTGAATACATATCCTAATGGGATGTATTTCTGCTTGGAAAATGCTTGGTGACTTACCCAAGCTTTCGTAGTGTCTGGTTCTAGGTCCATACGCTCCTACTCAGTTCCCTCCGTTGTTTTGGAGTCATCTGTATACCATGAAGTGAATTTCTTGATGAGTTTTTGAATGGTGTTTCTCTCTCATTCGCTCTTACGACTTAACTTTATGCTGAAGTTTTTTACAAAGTTGAATTTCTATTTCATTTCATCTTGGAGTATCTTCGAAATTTGTTGATTTTTGGATGAGAGATTGGACATTCGTTTTATGATCTCATCTCTCATCATCCTATAAATCGTCCTCTTCGCCATGTTCTCTAGAAATATATGTAGAGATGTGAGGTTTAGGATTACTTCCATGGCGGCCGTTGAGCAGGTTCTCATTGCCCCGGTTATACATGTACAAGCCAGTCTTTGAACTTTCGTTCTTTTGCTCCAGATCACTGCCCCATACATGATGATTGGTCTCACTATTGCAGTGTACATCAACTGCAGGATTTTTGGGTTTGTACCGCATCTGTTTCCCACAAAGTTTCTACAGACCATCAAGGCTTTGGTAGCCTTGTTGATTAATTCTTTTTCATATTTATTCCAGAGGAGTTTATTATCTAGAGTTAGTCCCAGATATTTGACCTCTGACTCCAGTCAATAACATTCCATCCACTTGGATGGTCGTCATATTGAGGTTTCTTTTCCTTGTGAATGCTACTAGGGCAGTTTTGGTGGGGTTATTGTTTGGTCTCATCATCTGGCCCCATTATCTAGTGTATTCGAGCCCTCTTTGAACTATGTCACAGAGGATATTCTCGAATTTGTCTCTTGCGGTCGGATCACAGAGAAGCTGGTACTCCCTCCTAAGGGCATCCTCTGGTGGTACAGAGGGCGATAGTGTCCTGTCCTATCTCCGTCTTTGCTATTCCAATCTAAAAAAAGTACGTAAAATATCCTTTCTTGGAGACACTAGTTTAATGTTCTGTTACACGGAAGACCAAGCATTCTTAAAAAAACTTCGGGCCCAAATTGAAGATGCGTCAGTAAAAAAAAACGTTTCACCAAACTCTCTCGATTTTCTGTTGTGCCCAGGCTAAAGGTATTGCATGTCCTTTTTTATGGAACTAGTTATATGTGAACTTTTAATGGTGATTTATCCATGGCAAGTGCTTGATGAACCATAGAGATTGCAGAAATTGTGTTGTAGTCTTCACCCTGGCCTGCTCATTTACGTAGGGTCTTCCTCCCTTGGTATATATACAAAAAATCGATAAAATGACTGTCTTTTTCTTGCAATGCCTATACATCAATTTATTCACTATAACACGTGTCTCAGGTTGTTGTTATTGAGAATGAGAGCTCAAATTAAAAGTCTTTCAATTATCTTCAGTTTTGTACCAACAGATTTCTATTTAAAATTGATACTTCGGATTTTAAGCTCAAACAAGTGAGTGTGACTCAGCTCTTGTATTCAAATTGTTCCGATAAATGTATGTGGAAATCTCCTTTCCTTTTTTGCTTTACATCTTAGAGTAAAGTCCATCTATTCATTAATAAATTTCCCTTTTTTACCTATTAATTGATGGCTTTTAGTTTTTTTTGTGGTTCTTGTAATGCTGCAAATAATTCTTGTTAATTTTTGTAGTTTTTGGTTCTTATTTTTTATATCAACACTTCCAAATTTTCGATGGAAAGGTGTAGATATTGGGATGGCAGGTATCATCTTAACTTCAAACAATCTTCTAACTAATTTGACCTGTAATATTGTGTGTATATAGAACAACGCAAAAAAAAGTTTCACACCAAAGTTATCAAAATTCAAATGGATTGTTCTGTATATTATTTCATATTTTGATAACGCGGAACAAATAAAGGTAAGTTACTGTTATGTACAAGACCTTCTGTGATAGTATTTGATTGTCGACTACTGCACACGGAATATTTTTGGTAGCGTAACGCCTTTTCATCTACAATCGTACTGCTGTCCCATATTTATAGCTATTCTAAAAACCTATAAACAAATATCGCAATAAAAAACGCAATTTGGAAATCTAGTCGTTCCTCTTAGCTCTTGCAGTTTTAGTACTAAACAACTACAGGATATTTAGGGCTTACCAATACCATCAAACACAAATTCAGGACTTAGAAAAAGCTGCTGTCTAGTTGGTCAGATGGTCTCTTAAATTGAAGCTCTTACAACGACATGCCAGCGAAATTTATTCGCGTGAAGGTTTTTAATAAATTAAGCAAATCAAGTTTCTTAAAACACTTAAATTTATTAACAAAAATAAATAGAAAATGAAACTGTTTACAATGATAAACTTCTAATAATGAAAAACAATATCGAAATACTAGAATAGTTGCTCCTGTTGACCGTTCTAATAAGAAGAAGGATGTAACAAACCCTATTTTGAAAATGAAATGCCTAAACAACTGTCTAAAATATTAAACAAAAAAAAAATAAAAACGAGAAAAAACAGCTACTTATATTGCTTAAACAAACAGTATTAAAGTTGTCACGTAATTTTCCAAGAAAATGGCTCTCAAAACTATACCGATTCTCTCTCTCTCTCTCTCTCTCTCTCTCTATATATATATATATATATATATATATATATATATATATATATATATATATATATATATATATATTTCCTTCTGCTAGAATAAAAATTTTCTTTCTTTCTCTCGTCCTAGAAACGGCAGTGACTAAATTAGAAATAAAATATTTACAAAAATATTTTTGTTCGCTGTGTATCACAACGTTTTGCCCTAAATATGCTTTATATACCATTGTATATATGTCATTGACAATATCATTATCGCAGAGGTTAAAACTGATTTAGAACTGGTACCTGCATACCAATACAAATTGCTTATTAACTCACATTGTTTAATTTTATCAAATTATTTTTCGTAATAAGTTAATATTACAATTAATAGGTGAATAACCAATAGTCATTTGATTTACGTCATAATGCAAGCTTGTATGTGTTAGTTTAAGGAGGCATGTGACAATGAACCCGCCAAAAATGATAATAACTTGTTTTCGTCGGCTAGAGATGTGTCAATTGTGAGTGATTCGGTCACTAAAATCGAGTAAGCCACAAGCATTGATTGACTGAATCGGGTTTAATAAATATCAATCAATCTCTAATGGGTTGAGCGACCTGTTACAAATTGCTTTTAGCTTTTATTCGCCTTTAAAAAGAAGGTGATGCTGAATTCACCAGATAGATACACCGTATGTCCCCGATTTAGAGTACTATAGGACTAACGTCTAAAAATGTATTGTTTCGAAAAATGTCATATATATATATATATATATATATATATATATATATATATATATATATATATATATAAATATATATATATATATATATATATATATATATATATATATATATATATATATATATATATAGGGTAGTCGTTGCTGACTAGTTAGGATAAACTAGTTAATATTGGGGAGTGCAGCAAGTGAAAGAGTACTTTTAAAGTTAATCCAAGCTTTCGGAAATCTTTATTATCATTTTCATCTTCAGGGAGACTACAATAGTTACAAACAAAGGGGAAATTAGTGAGATAAATTTTCCCTAATAGTATTGATAACTTACATCTTTATTTGAGGATGTTCACTAAGATGTTAAATTGATTTATGACAAAGTACATTGGTAAAAGAGACTAAAAAACTACGGTCACAGACCAAATCACAACAAATTATTACATCAAATTGATTTTAAAATTTATTTTAAAATAAAAAAAAAACTTTAAAACAGGAGGAACCATTTTGTTCCTTCCCGACTCAGATGTAACTGTAAAATGAATTTGAAAATTATGAGGTTAGGAAATTTGTCAGCTGTCAGTAAGGCAGCCAATCTTATCCAATTAATATTAAGTTTAGTTCGGAAGAACTGCATTTAAGGTTAACTATATAGTAAGTGGCCAGTCATGCTGAAGAAAAAAAAATTTCATTTGTCTGTCCTAATAACTTCATGGCATGATTATTGTGAATGAATGTCAAATGGCAAGAAATAGTGACAATTCTGTAGGGTACGATTGTTTTATTTTCGCCCACCTCGCCGTTATGACCAACTAATAACAAAACTTACAAAATTTTTATAAAAGAATTCAACCGAATTCAAAAAGTGCGCTAAAAAGTGAAAAATAACTATAAATTTTTATATGAAATTGGAATTTTTGAAATCGGTGCCAAACCAATACCTGACAAAATGTGATTCGCATAAACAGATTAAAAATACTTTATTTGTAATTGCTTTCTTAACATAATTTGTATATATTAGTAGTTATTTATTTCATTTAGAAATAATTTGGCACCAACTTCAAAAATTTCAATTTCATATAAAAATTTATAGTTATTTTTCACTTTTTAGCGCACTTTTAGAAGTCGGTTTAATTTTTTTATAAAAATTTTATTTTTCGATTTTTAGTTTTGAATTCATTATGATGTCCAAAAATTATTTGAACTAAGTATTAATCGAGATAAGTATACCTCACAATGACTCCAAGGTGGAAAAAAGTACCCATTTTATCCAGATTTGTAAATCACCCTAAAATGAACCACTAAAAGTTCTTTGATTCTTAGAGTTCCCCAAATACCAATGAAATTGTGTCAAACAAATATTTAGTCATAGTAAATCCACTATCTTAAATTTTACATTAATTTTAGATTAGTAATATAAGCCCCAAAACCAAAATTTCTTAGCCCGATATATTTTATATTGTATATTAAGTTTGTATACGCCCTAAGAACCCCGCAATATCAAATTTATATAAAACCGGAAAATGTAAAATTTTTAGTCCCTCATATTGTATCTTAATAAACCTAATAGTCGTAAAAAATTAACTTCATATTCTTAATATACCACCCCCCAAACCCCTAATACCAAATTTGAAAATATGCGAATAAGGTAAAATTTTCTTCCTACCCTATTGGATCCGCCATATTGAATTTTAAAAAAATAATTTTAACTCCTTAATCTAATCTAAATCATAACCCTTCAAAGCTCCGTAGTACCAATTTTAGATGAAATCCAGAAATTTAAAATTTCTGACCGGTCATATTGCATCTGACGTATTAGATTCCCTAAAAATAATTTTATATTCGCTATTTACATCATCAAAAACGATTCAGTACCACATTTGAACAAAATCGAAAAATGTAAAATCTTTAGTCAGCTATACTGCATTCGGCGTATTGAATCCTGAAAAATACTTTTAGATTCATAATTTACATCCTCAAAAACCCTCTATATCAGTTTTGCAGAAAGTCGAAATATCTCAAATTTTTAGGACATCATATTGATTCCATCTGATTGAGTTTTTCAAAAATTATTTTTATTTCGTAATTAACACTAACAAAAATCCCCCAATACTGACTTTAGACAAAATCGAGGGATATAAAATATTTAATCCGCCACCTTAATCCGCTATATTTAATTTTTTTAAATAATATCAGATTCGTAATGTACTATCCTAAAAACTCTCCCATATCAATTTTGAAAAAAATCGGACAAAATTAATTTTTTATCCATCATATTGGATACGCCATATTGAATTTTTAAAAAAATAATTTCAGATTCGTCATGTGCAATCTCGAAAACTCCTCCGTACCAACTTTGGTAAAAATCGGACAAAATTGATTTTTTTGTCCGCCATACTGGATTCGCCATATTGAATTTTTTTTAAATATTTTGTATGCGTTATGTGCGATTTCGAAAACTTCCCCATGCCAATTTTGGAGAAAATCGAGCAAAAATAAATTTTCAAAATATCATAAAAACTGCTAAAGTTGATCTTCGTCTACAAGAAAACTTATCTAAATTAAATAATAAAAACTTTCGTATAGAAAAAATTTATAATTAAGTTTTGGTTCGCAAAAATTTTTGACATAAATATGTCCAAAACGGTGGCATTTAAATATAGAATATTATACATGAAATATGTTTAGAATTTTACGTATAAATCAAAAATGCAATAATATATAGAATGTTCCATTTAAAATAAGCAAGTTGACATCTACTTCTGGTATAAGCCGCCATCTTGAAAATATTTTAGCTGGCTGTCCCCAATGCAAGTTAAAACACTGTCAGATTTTCAGATTCTTTATAATTATAGTTTTTCCACAATCGATCTATAAAGTTCCCGAAGAATCACCCTGTATATATATATATATATATATATATATATATATATATATATATATATATATATATATATATATATATACATATATATATATATATATATATATATATATATATATATTTGGAAAACTCCTCTCTTCTCCTTTAATGCCATTAAAAAAGGGGCATTCAGTTTATTCTCTGCGGATTCGGTCTAGCATTTTATCTTAGGTTATATGACGAAAAATTTGGTTCGGGGTTTTCGAGGTCGCCGATTACGACCAATATTTTGTTAGTTAAGTTAACATTAACAATTCCAATATTTCGAACCTAAAATTGCCATTGAAAGTTTTATTGGGGTATAGATTAGATTATAAGTTTAAAATTATTGTTAAACAATTCAATGTCGCAGATCACATAAGGCATTCCAAAAATTTTAAATTGTCAACAAAGGATTGACCGGTTGTATTTTTAATTCCAACTTGTTTCTGTATAAGTGTAGGAGTACCGATACTATGTTGATGACAAAGTATTAATAATCTGTATAAGTCATCATCATGCATATTTTTAATTCTGTATATTTAGTCGGGAAATCCAGTGGGTTTTGATAACCAATGAAGAGACATGGTACCAACAAAATTTTTCATATGTATTTTGATTCTTTGACTACGAATATCGAGAGAAGATTCTCGAAAAATGGTCATATATATATATATATATATATATATATATATATATATATATATATATATATATATATATATATATATAGGGTGGCATAAAAGTACCGGAACAGCAGAATATTTTCTCAGCAAGGCGTTTTAGAGAAAAATGTTTGAGACAAAAGTTATAAGAAATCAAAGGGAGCATCTGACGGTGATCTTGACCTTGAGCGTCACCTTTTTTTTTTAAATTCCCGGGTCCGTCTTAAAGCCGGACGCACTGCGGCCAGAGTAGGCCTATTGTGCTCACCCTAGCCACTCTGTCAACCTAGCCCTCTAGCTCAATCTGTACAGTCCTGCTAAGGAGTGAGTGAGTATTTCTCCCGGTTCCAATTTTACTGACCCGAAAGTTTGTTGTCTAAATCTCACTAGTGACTCACAGTCACATATGATATGCTTCACCGTTTCCTCGGCTTGTTCACACAGTCTGCAGCCGAGGTTTCCGTTATATAGATTCATTCTATTCAGATGTACTTTGACGGCCATGTGTCCCGTCATTATA
This sequence comes from Diaprepes abbreviatus, assembly GCA_034092305.1. Taxonomy (NCBI): domain Eukaryota; kingdom Metazoa; phylum Arthropoda; class Insecta; order Coleoptera; family Curculionidae; genus Diaprepes; species Diaprepes abbreviatus. The sequence continues at coordinate 14,656,235 of JASJET010000054.1, forward strand.
CCCGTAATAGTCCTTAATTGGTTCCTACTCATTTGGAGTAATTCCCTAGCCAGTTTCGGGTCAGGATTCCCAATAAACAGTTTGCTGTGGTTTAAACCCTATCTGATCATCCAGTGGTTTTTATGTTCTCTTTTGATCCATTCTTTGACTGCTTCACAGGCCGCGCACCACGGCACCCCAAAGGCCGGTTCTGGACCAATGTATTGAGATGCTGACCCTGCTCTAGCTAGCTCATCAGCTTTTTCATTTCCATGTATGCCTTCGTGTCCTGGTACCCACTTTAACATAACTCTGTTGTCTTTTGCCAGAATTTCCAGCTCACTCTGATATTCCCAAACCAGCCTCGATGATACCTTTTGGCCCTTGAGGGCTTTTAGGGCTGCCTGGCTGTCAGAGTAAATGAGGCTTTGCTTCCCTTTGTAAGCTCTCCTGTTTATCTCGTCTGCGCACCGTAAGATTGCGTATATTTCTGCCTGGAATACTTTTGGGAATTTCCCAAGAGGAAGAGTTAGTTCCTTCCTCGGTTGTAACCCATATATCCCACCCTCACTAGTTTTTGAACCGTCAGTGTACCAGATAGTTGCACCCGAGAATGTTTCCGGTTTTTCTCTTTTACTTGCCATCCTCTATTGTGACTTCAAACGGTATATTATAACGGTAGCTCGAGTTCATATGGTCTGTGTCCATTTTCAACTCAGGGCTCCTGATTTTTTTACATATGTTTTTGTGTCCTGACAACGTCCTTTGCGATTTTACTGTTGAGTGATTTAGTCGATGGAGTCCCATTCTCGCCTCTGCCTGAATCACTATGTGTAGCGGAGGCAGATCCAGAATGCACTCCATTGCCGAAGTGGGGGTTGATTTCATGGCCCCAGTAATACAGAAACAGGCGACCCTTTGTATTCCACTCAGCTTTGTCATGGTTGTTCTCTGCATTACCTTGGGCCACCAAACCAAGGCTGCGTAAGTGATGGCTGGTCTCACAATACTAGTGTATAACCAATGTACAATTTTCGGTGAGAGACCCCATGTTTTCCCACATAATTTTCTAACAGTCATAAGAGTTGTTTCCGATTTTCTGGTTACGTTTTCCACTTGCTTGTTCCAGGTCAACCTGGAGTCTAAAATCACCCCCAGATATTTTACTTCCCTGGAAAGTGGTATTGTGTTTCCTTGGAGGATGATGGGACCGAGATCCTCTATCCTTCTCCGTTTTGTGAAGGGGATTAGGACAGTCTTTTGGGGATTTATATTGAGTCCCTCCTGCCTTACCCATCTTTCTACAACCTTAAGAGCCCACTGCATTCTCTCTCTTACTGCTGTATTAAGTTTGCCTTGGGTTAGGATTACCAAGTCATCTGCATATCCCAGTACAGAGTGATCTTCCCTGCACAGGATTCGCAAAAGCCCATCCATTACTAGGTTCCAAAACAGTGGGGAGAGGACCCCACCCCTGCGGACACCCCCCAGTCACTCATGCCATCAGCGTCTCTCCAAGCAGTTCTGTATAGATCACTCTATACTTTTAACATATTTTCGATCTACCTGCAACAGGTCTCTTCCAGGTTGATGTTCCTTATTGCAGTGATAATTGATTGAAAAGACGTGTTGTCAAACGCCCCCTCTATGTCTAGAAATGCTCCTAGAAGCACTTCCCCATATTCCAGAGTGTTTTTCACCTTGCTAACCAAGTCATGGACCGCTGTCTCTGTAGATCTCCCGGTTCTGTATGCATGCTGGTTCTGAATAACATAGAGAATCTACTGATATCTAGAGGTCATTTCAAGGTCAAGAATCAGGTAGTATATTTTCTCTGCAAAGAATTTTAGAGAAAAATGTTTCAGACAAAAGTTGTAGGAAATCAAACGGCACATCTGACGGCGACCTTTACGTTCAAACTCATTTGAAGATGAAGCAGACAACTTTACGGAGAAAATATTCTGCTATTCCTTGATCTTGAAATGATCTATATCTCATTAGATCCTCTATGTTATTTATACCGTTGCATAAAAAAGTTTCACCGCTGTCCATTTTTGTAATAAAAAATGGAGGTTTCTATTTCAAAAACTCCACTTAACCTTCAAATAAATTTGAAGGTAAAAACAAGGTTACGGCCAAGGTCACAATCAGATGCGCCGGTTGATTACCTACAACTTTCGTCTAAAACATTTTTTTCTAAAATGCTTTGGACAGGAAATTTTAACCGCTTTCCATTAATGCAACAAAAAAATGGGGATTTCTATTTGAAAAAAATCAACCTTCATAAAACTCTGAGGGTGAAGATCAAGGTCATATATATATATATATATATATATATATATATATATATATATATATATATATATATATATATATATATATATATATATATATTATATTTTCTTGATTCTTGACCCATATATTATATAATTTTTTCTTCATTTTGTCTTTTCTTGGGTTTAGGTTCTTTATTTAACAAAAAATACAAACAATTGACGTTTCACTCATTATTTAAGGCATTTTCAAAATTTTTGATTTATTTTCCTTCCTAAAAATATTTTTTATACAATTAAAACATTCACACAGGAACATATCTATAGTTTTAAAAACAAATAAACATTTTAAAACAGTATTTTAATCTTTAAAAAAATATTTAATTTTACCGGTACATACCTTGACATTTTGTTTATTAATTATTAATGGAATTCAACCTTTAACATAGTCTATTTTGGTACTGAGGATACATGGAATGCGAGTGTGTTTTATTTTTTATATATTTTTTATATTTTACAGTGCACAAAAAAAAGAAGAGAACGCATACATTAAATTTTATGTTTGACGACAAACATACTTTTGATTATAACAATACCATAATAAAAAACAAAGATATGAATTATCAAAAATTGCAGATACAGGAAATGATAAGAAATTAAAAAAATAAAAACACTGTCAACGACAGAACGGATATAGGAAATTTAAGCCACATTTATACCAGCCTAATTTAGCCAAAAATATTAATTATTCGATCTTGTTAATAAGCATCAAAAATGGAATATCCTCTTAAACATAAAATTATATCTATAGATTTTTTTGTTTTTTTGTGCACTGTAAAATTTAAAAAACATATAAAAAATAAAACACATTCGCATTCCATGTATCCTCAGTACCTGAACAGACGATGTTAAAGATTGAATTCCGTTAATCATTAATAAACAAAATGTCAAGGTATGTACCGATAAAATTAAATATTGTTTTTAAAGATTTAAATACTGTTTGGAAGTGTTTGTTTGTTTTTAAAATTGTAGATATGTTCCTGTGTGAATATTTCAATTATAAAGGGTGTTTTTTTATAGATATAGAACTTTTTAATGGAATAAAACAAAGATGAATTTTTTAAATTGACATGAAATTTACTTTATTCGAAAGGTAACCTTCTGGTATTATAATTTAAATATGACTTTTGGCATATGACCGCCAGGGCTGTCTCGGACGTAGTCTAATCTGGAGGTCCAATTTTCGATGACTTTTTCCAACATTTGTGGCCGTATATCGGCAATAACGCGGCGAATGCTGTCCTCCAAGGGATCAATCGTTTCCGGCTTATCGGCGTAGACTATCGACTTCACATATCCCCACAGAAAATAGTCTAGCGGCGTTAAGTCGCACGATTTTGGAGGCCAATTCACGGGTCCGAAACGTGAAACTATGCGGTTACCAAACGTTTCCTTCAATAAATCAATTGTGGCACGAGCTGTATGACATGTTGCGCCGTCTTGTTGAAACCACAGCTCCTGCACATCATATTTGTTCAATTGATGAACGAAAAAGTCAGTAATCATGGCTCTATAGCGGTCACCATTGACTGTAACGTTCTGACCAGCATAGTTTTTAAAGAAGTACGGACCAATGATTCCATCAGCCCATAAAGCACACCAAACAGTCAGTTTTTCTGGATGTAACGGTGTCTCAACATACACTTGAGGATTATCATCACTCCAAATACGGCTGTTTTGTTTATTGACCTATCCATTCAAACAAAAGTGAGCTTCATCGCTAAACAAAATTCGCTTATGAAAATCGGGATCAACGGCAATCTTGTTTTGGACCCATTCACCGATTCTACGCCTTGCTAGGTGATCGTGTGGCTTCAATTCTTGCACGAGTTGGATTTTGTAAGCACGCAAACCAAGATCTTTCCGCAAAATCTTCCATAAAGTGAATGGGCAGATATCCAATTCCTGTGCACGATGGCGGATAGACTGATTCGGGTCTTCCTCTACGCTACGCGCTACAGCAGCAATGACTTCTTCTGTACGCACTGTACGACGTCTCTGTGGATGTGTATTATCATTTAGAGGAAACGTGGTGCGAAAACGTTCCATAGTTAATCGAATTAATTGCTCTGATGGACGATTATGTTGACCGTAAAATAGACGTAGTGCGCGATACGTATTTCCAACAGAACCATTATTTTCAAAATAAATTTGCACAATTTGGAAGCGTTGTTCAGGCGTCAGTCTATTCATGTTGAAAGGCCAAACCAAACTAAACATAAATCACTTGACAGCTGACAAAATGGCCGCCAGTTAAAAAAGTGTTGCCAACTTAAAGTTCTATACCTCTATAAAAAACACTCTTTATAAAAAATATTTTTAGGAAGGAAAATAAATAGAAAATTTTGAAAATACTATAAATAAAGGGCGAAATGTCAATTGTTTGTATTTTTTGTTAAATAAAGAACCTAAATCTAAGAAAAGACAAAATAAAGAAATATATATATATATATATATATATATATATATATATATATATATATATATATATATATATATATATATATATGTTATGTCGAATATTCTCATAGGCGAGATGTTTAATCGAAGGTTTTCACATATCCCGTGTCCTTACCATCCTGAGTCCCTCTCAGGACTGTAAGGCAGCTGACGTTTCGGTGAAATCTCATTCACCAATTCCAAAGCTCACTGTATGGCGTCTGTGAGAATTACTAACAATTTTTTTGTTTATAACATATTACTTGACTATTTTTCGAGAATACACCCTCAATATTCGTAATTACGGAGTCAAAATACATATAAAAAGCCTTGTTGGACCCATGTCTCTTTATCGGCTACTTAAACCCGCTAGGCTTCCAGACTAATAATTAGTTTTATTAATTAGTCAACCAAGAATTAATATTTCAGTTTGAGTCGGTGAGTATTGCATTTTTAATTTATAAGTGTAATAAATATTGAAGAATAGATGCGTTTGATATCCCGTGACTGTATTTCTTTGCGGTACGTTGAACTATTTGACCTAAATGTTTGAATATATATTTTTTTTGTATCCTGCGATATCACTAATACAAAAAATCCGTGTCAGAAATCTTACATCTCATCGTAACAAAAACCTATTTTATTTTCGTGTAGGTGACACAAAAAAAACTAATTCTGTTCTACCCTCGATTGTCATCTAAAAATTAACATCAAGACCCGTTTCAATAAAATAACCAAATTATTGTTATGCAACGAAATGTTGTTTTATATTCAAGTGGATTAGTCCTAGTTTTTTCTATTGCAAGCAAGAATTTTAATCATATTTGTTTACAAATTACCCACCGAACGAATTGGCGATTTAAATAAATAAAATTTAAATTAAACAATTAACTGGTGGGTCTATCTAACAAGCGTTTTTAATTTAATTTAGTGTATTGAAAACTCGAACGCATTTACGCAATAGTCTTTAATAGAAGTGATAAAGAGCTTCGATAATTGAAAAATTATCTATTACTGCCACGAACATGACATATAAAACTGGAGTGCTCATGCAGGGGCGGATCCAGTCTCCTTCTTTGGGAGAGGGGGGGGCGATGATATCACAAAAGTACAGTATGGTAAGCGAAAGCAATTTGTCGACGGGGGGGGGGGAGGCACCAGCACCATTCCCATTTTTAGTTTTAAAGGCAGAGTCGGGTCTATTTTTCTGAATTTGAAGCTGTTGGAGAGGGGGTGGGGCGATCACAAGAAAAACAAGTTGCCGACAGTGGGGGAGGGAGTGCCAGCAGCATACACATTCCTAATATAAAAGGTAGTATCGATTCTATTTTCCTGAACTCAAAAACTCAAAGCTCTTGGGAAGGAGAGGGGCGATCGCAAGCATACACATTCATATACTCTATTCAAGAACTAGGGAGAGTAATAAAACTGTTACCGGAACCTTGAACATACCTGCTTCAGTGCCGCAGGTAACTGAGGACTGGTGTAAATGTAATTATATTTAAATATTATAAGCTTTTGTAAATTTACTTCAACATTAAAATTTCTGATAACTCAATTTAATTTCTGTCATTGAGCAAAGTGATTTATCTTGTTTGTGCTTGTTTTTATATATTATTTGAGATACCCAAAAGAAATGGCTTCCACCTCTATATTTAATCCAAAATCGTTAAACCAGGGCATTTTTTCCTCAACGAAAAACTTATTACGATGAATGTTTATGTTGCCTTAAGATATCAATATCTAGATAATAATGTTAAAAACTCTGTTGAGATGTAGTCGAACATGACAGGAGTTAGAAAATCTACTATGTACCGAATACTGAAAGAGAAAAAAACGATTGGAATTGTTAGTACTCCCAAGCCACATTCGATCACAGGCAGACGAAAAACCTCGTTGGAAGAAGAGATATAAACTGCAATAAAAGGAGTTGTACATACATTTTATTATGAGAAGCAGATCTCAACCGTCGACAAAATTCTAACTAAATCAATCGGGATTTACCTGAAACGAAAAGAACTGAGCTCTGGAAATTGCTCAGAGAACTTAATTTTTGGTGGGAAAACCAGATAGGAAATCTGTTCTTATAGTTCGTCCGGAAAATGTCCGTTGGAGAAGGAAATATCTCTCTTAAGTAAAAGGTAGAGTTGCTAAAAATGACACAACCTAGGCGACATACAGAAGGTCACCTATTTGAGCATCAAGGGGGCTATGAAATTGACCTCAACCTCAGCAATGGAGAGCACTCTAGTCCTCCCTCCACTATATTTAGTGATTTTAGGAGAGGCAAGAATGGGGCTTCACCGGCTACACAATTCAATGCCAACTGCACAAATGCTGATGGCAAGACATAAAACTATATGTAATAAAATCAAGAGCCCAGAGTTGGAAGTGGACCCAGACCATATGATCTCGGGCTACCGCTATAATGTACCATTCGAGGTCACTATTGAAGGGTAACCAAAGAAGCTAAACTGGAGCCATCTTTTGGGACACTTATCTGGTACACTAACTGTTCAAGTAAGTAAATGTTAAAGTGGGTACCAGAACACGAAGGCATACATGGAAATGAGAAAGCTGTTGAGCTTGCTAGAGCTGGCTTATTATCTCAATATATTGATCCAGAACCGGCTCTTGGAGTGCCACGATGTGTGGCAGGAGAAACTGTTAAACAATAAGTCATAGTAAGCTATTTATTCTGACCCGAAATTAGCAAAAAACTACTGCAAATCGAAGGTTTTCGGGTATCCAATAAAAAACTGAGTTTGTTATTTCTCGCTTTATCAGAAGACAAATCAATTTTCTTGTAACCATTTTATTGATTTTTACAATTAATTCATTGAAGCCAACTTCACAAGTATGACAGTGCAAATAGGTCGAAACATGTGTGCGATAAAATAAAACTCTGCAAGTAGATTGTACCTGCTGCCACAATAAATAAACGATGTTTGTGGCATTGGGTTGTCTGCATAGTTTTTCGGTTAGCGAAATAACATCTCCAATCACATATTTTATCAATATTAGTGTCTCGAGTAATGAGAAAAGATTTAAATAGATATATTTATCCCCATAAAACTAATGACAGTCTGTAATTGAAAAAATATTACTTTTTGACATTCACTGTAACTTCAATCCGATGTTCATCTTTATAGAACGGTTAATTTACTACAACAATAATACATGCAAAACTGATAATTTCTTTTAATTTATATCAGCCTATCATCGACACAGTTTCCTTCGATAAGTAGGTATGCAGTCCACTTCAAAAGTGAAAAGAGAGCCATCAAGAATTTCTTTTGTTACATTCGAGAGTTCTTTTGTTTCGGTCTCATCCATCAAGTGCGTCTTGATTTACCAATAAACGAAAGAACACGTTTTGTTTTGAATATTTCTTCGATTTTATACAATAAAATTCGTCACGAGTGAAGTATGTGCTGTGATTTATGTTTCAAAACAAAAGACGAAACGGTTATTTTTCCCATCGCCAACTACAAACAAAATAATCTAGACTGGTTTTAAGAACAACTTTTTCGGCGCAACTTACGTAAAGAACCTTATGTTTTGTTAATAGGTACCACTTGAATTCTGGTTCTCCTTTGAAATGATTTTATTTACAAGATTTCGTATAAATGATTTAAAGAAGTGACTTTTTTATTGCCAAATCAGGACCTAAATGTGATATAGTTTTGCTGTGATCTTGCTGATATATTGACCGATTAGACTTTGTTTTTAAAAATGGATTGGATTTTGGAAATCTTTTGTTTGAGTTGCTTGATGCAGGTAGGTAAAATATCAGTTAATTTTGTTTTTTGACTTTTAACATTTTTTCTATAAATTAAGCTTAAAACGTGTTTGTTGCTTTGTCTGAATTATTTATTTTGGATATAACGGAGGTTTGCCATTTTGTTGACTCTGAAATCATGGTTAAAAATACATTGGTAAAATTAAGTTTGTTTACTTAAAGCTGTTGGTTTAATGAACTATTTATTCAAAAAGTTTACAAAAAAATATACATTTTTCTTTCTTCCCAGTAATAGAAGCACGTATTTACTTTTGGAGGGCCATTCAGCTTTTATTGACTTCTGGGAAAATTATTATTTTAAATCTGATCATGGGAGTTCATAATACAACAAAATGGTTCTAATTTTTATACACAAAATTTTAATGCCCATGCTAATTACCTCACTTCATGGTGTAATGTACCAGGGAGTTTCAAAAAGTACATATTGTACCTCATAGAGAGCTTTCCCATTTTACATTAGTCAAATAGGCATTTTACCGGTACACTCAATCATCCAGGCAGAGACCCCGATTTTCGGGTAATATAGGCCTATAGAAATAAACTGTATATGTTCCCTGCACGAGATTTTTTGTCATACACTTTTCGTAAACAATTAAAGGTCAAAAAATGCATTTTTTTTTCATTTTTTTGCTTACCAGCAAAAACTAAAGAAGTTTTTGGACTAAATGGAATAGCCGTCTTGTAGAGAATTAAAAAACCTACAAATTAGTTTTTTATCGATCTCGATATTTTTATTTTTTGCTGAGAAAGATGCAAAACAAGTCAAAATTGTTGTAATATTCAATTAACAATAACTATTGCTAAATGCAATCTATGACTTTGTTGTAAAGTAAAAAGTTGGGTTTTTTAGTGCTTAATATATGGTAAAAATTTCAGATCGATTTATCAAATAGTTTATGCAAAATTTAATTTGTTTATCACATGCGAGCGAATTTTGCAATAACATTCTGTGACAGAATTTGATCATAGACTCTTTCAAATGATATATCGTGTTAGGGTTAACCCTTTCATCTATAATAATTTTCTGCCCCATACTAATTAGTAACTATTTTAATAACCTACAATTAAATTTCACAGTAATAAAGACACTCTGGAAGTCTGGTAGTTCAACTTCTCTTTTGCAGCTTTAGTACCAAACACTACGGTTATTAAATCTTACCACAACCATAACTCAGATCTTCAGAACTCAGGAAAGGCTGCTAATTAGTTGGTCAGAAGACATCTCTTGTTTTGTAGGTCTCGCAACAACGCGCCCGCAAGTTTCTCAAAACAACTTAGTCTATAAACAAAATAAATAGAATAAAAACGAACTATTTACAATGAAAAACTTAAAACTAACAACAATTACGAAAAACTAACATAATTGCCCTTCTCGGCCGTTATTTTAACCAAAAATGTAAAACCAAATTTTGAAAAAACACGTATAAATAGCTTAATAAAATATTAAACAAAAAAAAAAGAAATAAAACCCGAAAACAGCTATTTATATTACTTAATCAAAAAAAAAATAAATAACACACGATAATCCCTTAATTTCCCAAATTAATAAATCCAACAAAGAAAACCTTCATTCCCGCCGAATATACACTACGGCACTGGACTTAAAGAACGGCACCGATCACCCTAATTGGACTTTCAGATTGGTACTCAAATTTACTATTCCTTAAAAGAGTGTCTTCGAATCTTACACCCCCTCTCCCTCTGTTTCCTGTTTGTACCCATATTACCCGATGGAACCCAGTAAACGTCAATTTCTTTCCCTTAAAGTTCGAAGGTTTCGATCGTTACGTGCTGAGGGCGTTAGCTATTCTATACCGGATGCTTGATTCACGAATTGACCTGTGAGCATCTTAAGCTTAATTTTTATATAAACACAATTGATAAAACTATTCTATTTCTCTCTATAAATAAAGGAATAAGATAATACAACGTCTGTGAAAAAACCTGAGTGCCCTTTTATTCATAATGCTGGTATTTGAATCATTCTTTCTTGCAATCAGGAAAAACAGACGCTACATACCTCCTTTCACAGATCAAACGTTATATTACAGTATAATAAGTTTATTTGATTATTCTTTTGTTTCCTAATAATGGGAAAATCGTTCAATATTTTAATACATTTTAGCGGTATTTCGTATACCATATGTTAAAAACTACCCTTCACACGTCTGGTTTTACTTACATAATCAGAGTGGGATTATTTCGACAGATTTATAGCCAAATCTTAGAAAGGGTCTCTTAGTTTTATGTCTTCATAAATTTACTGAGTTTATATATTTTTAAGAAAGCATTTAAACGACAAAGATAATAAAAGTTAAGCTCGATAACTGATTTATTTTTCCTTTAGACTTTCGCGGATAGTGATAAAAAAATATAACTACCCTATTCCCACGGGAAATCTATTGGGAAATCTAGTGATTATTTAATTATTTATTTAAGAAAATATAGTTGACATTGAACAATGAAAAATAATTAACATTTTTTCCATGACAATTCTAACTCCATCGATGAAGGTACACCGATTCTGAACACATCTCATGAAAGAGGAACTCTTCTTCTATGAGAAGTATTACACGGAATTGAGGAAAATTAATTTTAAATTTGTTTAAACTTCATTAGGAAACCACTATCATTTTTACCTTGTAAACAAATTAAATAACTTTTTTGTTTTTGCCGATAAAAACATTCTGTGTTCGTATTTGGGAAACTGGCATTTTAAGACGAATTTAGAAAAAAAAAACGGCTTAAGTCAATATGAGCCAAAGTTGACAATTTTTTTTAATTATTTCCTATATTGTTAATAACAATTAAGAAATTAAACTAACGCTATTCGAAAGTTTAAGAGTTTAGGTTTAGGTATGAGTTGTCCGGAAAATAATAACACAAAAACAAACGTTTCAGTGAAGTTAAAAAATGTTAATTGTTTAAAAGACGACTCGGTAGGAAGATGAGGTGCTAACAAATCCGCGCGTTCAAAAAATGAAACAGTAACTTCAAACTGCTACCATTAGCTATATTTCCGAAAGTTGTTGATGGATTTTGATGATTCTTTTTTTAATTTGTGGTGCCTTTCTGCGTACATTACAAATATGCATACTATTTGTTTATTTGTTTATAAATTAAACATTTAATTTGTTTAAACAATTTTTTCATTAAAAATCAATAATTTTTGTGCTATTTTTATTGGCAAACATGGTTATAAGTCGGGAAAATTGAATAATTAAATTGTTGTTATAAAACATTAATAATCGTTACATTGCGTCTAAGAAAAATCTGTGTACTTAAATATTGTTTGTTACCGGATATATACATGTTATAGCAATATATGATACATTGAAAAATTGCTAAGTTTTTAAGATTTTCATAATTAAACATAGTAATAAGTTTTGAAAGTGAATTATTTTAAAAATGCCAGCTTCCCAAAAATGAAAACAGAATTTTTTTATCGACAAAAACAAAAAAGGTATTTTTTAATTTGTTTACAAGGTAAAAATGATAGTGGTTTTCAAATGAAGTTTAAATAAATTTAAAATTAATTTTCCTCAATTCTATGTAATACTTCTCATAGAAGAAGAGTTTCTCTTTCGTGAGATATGCTCAGAATCGGTGTACCTTCATCGATGGAGCTAGAATGTTATTGTAAATTTCACTCGCCTGTGATAAACAAATTAAATTTTGCACAAACTATTTGATGAATCGATTTGAAATTTTGACCACATATTAAACACTAAAAGACCCAACTTATTACCTAACAACAAAGTCGTAGGTTGCATTTAGCAATAGTTATTGTTAATTGAATATTATAACAATTTTGACCTTGTTTTTCATTTTTCTCAGCAACAAATAAAGTATCGAGATAGGTTAAAACCTATTTTGTAGGTTTTCAATTCTCTACAAGATAAGATGGCTATTCCATTTTGTCTAAAATTTTCTTTAGTTTGCAAAAAAATGCATTTTTGGACCTTTAATTGTTTACAAAAAGTTTATGACATAAAATCTCGTGCAGAGAACATGTATGTATTTCTATAGGACTATATTACCCAAAAATACGGGTCTCTGCCTGGATGAATGAGTGTCCCCAACTAGGTCTTTTTTTCGCTTATTTGACTGGAGTATTTCCACTCAAAACTTGCTTTGTTGCTGGAAATTTTATTTCAACTGTTTTACTTCAGATTTTTCAAAATTATTTTGGCTATTTGAATTTTAAAAAAATGGAGGGTAAAAAGTACTTCAAATGTGTACAATTTAGTTTTAATATTAAAAATGCAAAGATAACATCACCAGAGACATGTGTACCAGCTGGCACTGAAATACTTTTGTAAAAAGTGTATACGCTACTGATTCTTGATAGCATTATAGACAATTAAATATTTAGTAAAAGTTGTTTCGTGATATTTTGTCAATTTATTACGTCTCATATTTAACATATATACAGGGTGTCCAGTAAGTGCCTCCTGATTTCTCGGGAACATACAGGGGAGGTAAAAATAACCCTACTTTGTCATAGAAAAAAAATTACTAAAGTGCCCTTTAACGGAGATACAGAGCCCTAAAGGGGCACCCAGCGATTTACCTTATCGGCTCCAAGTTTTAAACAAAGGCCATAAAGATTCATTAAACCATTCTACAGTAGATGTTTTATATCATCAAAGAAGTCAGGAACGGACATGCAGCCACACTCATTGGGCCTAATTTTTGACAAGTGTCATGTTACAGAGCTGAAAATTGATTTTTTAAATATTTTAGTCATTCGTTTTGAGAAAAAGTACTCTTGATTTATTTCGATTTAAATGGCGGTTTCCGAGAAAAATCGAAGGACTCAAAAAGTATTAATGCTAAACACAAACAGGTAAAAATAAAATACCCAGAGTGTGCTGATGTGCTTTAATTTATGGGAAAACGATGTCCCACTCTTCGAAGACAAGAAGATCTTATGCTGAAAGATTTCCAGCTCGAACATTATCAAGTCCAGACTCCTTTGAAAGGATTAATCGGGCTCAATTAATTTACAATGTTATTAAAATGCAAAAATAGTCAAAACTTTTAAATGTTATTTTGACAAATATTTAATATGGACTCCACGTACTTTAATACATTTTCTTATTCTTCGAATATTTTCTCGCTGCACTGTAAATAATATTCCGCCATTATTACGGACTTCGTTAGAATGTTGTACTATTCTAGCTAGTAGTTCTTCTCTTGTATTTACTGGTGGTGAATAAACTAGTCCTTTCAGATATGCCCAGAAGTAAATCTCTAAGGGACTTAGGTTTGGAAACCTTGGTGGCCATAAAACAGGCCCACCTCAACCTATCCATCAAGGGCCAAAAACGGCAGTAAAGTGTTGACGTACTTTACGGTTAAAATGAGATGAATCACCATCATGAATGTACCATATTTGCATTCTTTTATCAAGAGGTAATAAATTATTTAAATTTTGCTGCAAAAATTGTAAATAAATCTCACCATTGAGTCTTCCTTTCAAAGCAAATAGACCTAAAAGGTTATTTCCGATGATGCCAGTCCACACATTTACAATAAACCTTTGTTGGTGTTTGTTTTGAATTATTGTGTGCGGGTTACCATCAGCTCAGAAATGTAAATTGTGTTAGTTTATTTTACCATCTCTTGTAAAACCGGCCTCATCGGTAAAGGAAATAAGGTTAGCAAAATTTATATTTAGTTTATGTTGCTGTGTGAGGAGTATTGAAATCTTGCGGAGTAATCATCCGGAGACATAGCGTGTACTTTCAGAACAACTGTTCTGTTAGAGTTTCATGTACAATCCATTTTGTAACATCGTTTTGTATCGTGAGCTGTCTTATGCTGTTTGAAAGGTTGTCAGCAATATCTTGCAAAATTTGTTCCTCTACGTGAGGATCTTGTGCTCTCCTGGGGGGGGGGGGCCTCACCTTCACGTTGCGGCAAAAATGACTCAGAATAAAACATGTAAAAAATTAATTCGTTAAATCTAATAATTATTTTCCAATCATCTTTTACCTGTTTCTCTTAGGCTTCAATCAACCCTTTGAAAGGTTTTTGAACTTGGCAATATTAGAGCTGAAAATTTTTCTTCTTGCCTTTGAAGAATTTTACAGCGCTTCACTATAAATTAAATGCATATCAGCATACTCTGTGTAAGTATATTCTTCCATTTTTTAAACAATTGTTACTTGAAGGCGGTTTTGACAAGTTCCGTCAATAGTAGTACCCGTTTGTGTTTGGCATTACTAACTTTTGAGTGTTTTGCATAAAAACCGATTTATCTTGAAAACTGCCAGTATTATCGAAATAAATTGAGAGAACCTTTTTTGAAGAGTTGCAAGTTCGTTCCTGACTTCTCTGATGATCTAAAACATCTACTGTAGCATGGTTTAATATATGTCTTTACTGGTCTCTATAAAATATTAAAATTTCATTAAATTATACAAGTCGGTTCAAAACTTAGAACCGATAAGGTAAATTACTGGGTACTGTATCTCCGTTAAGAGGAATTTTTTTCTATGATATATATATATATATATATATATATATATATATATATATATATATATATATATACTTGGTAAACTATAACTGAACCATTAACTAAATATATTCATAAAACTGTTCTTGAGATTAAGATTCATATAATGTTAAAACATCTTTATTTTATCATTAAAATATATTTCCAAAACATTTCTACCATTTTATGATATTTAACAGCTATCTGCAACAATACAAACATCGATTTTTTCTCCAATCTTTTCGCTGCATTCATTGTTTATTATTATATGCAAAATGAATTACAATAATCAATAATAAAAAAAAGGAGATAAAAATTTTTTTCGACTCACCATTTTTCGTCATAAATTTTCTTAAAACTACACAGATACGTCTTCACCTTAAAATTTTTGTTTTATAAACACGATGCAATATTAAAAATAAGTGCATAATTTAGCTGAATAAAAATTAACATTTTTAAATACCATTCCACTCGGTAGATGAATTCTGACCAGGTGTTTACCTTCAATATTTCTATTGTTTTTTAAATGTTTTTAGTAATTTTTCATTAATTATAAATAATAAGATAGGGTTTTAAAGCTAATTTGTTGGGTTTGTTATTAAATATTAATTAAGGAGGACATTGTGGTAGATTTTACTTAAGCCCTTTATATCCGTTTTGTCATTTATAGAGTTTGTTTTCATTTATGTAAATCATTTCTAAAATTTTGCGTTTACGTTTGTTTCGTTCGATTTAAAGTATTTTTGTTTCTTGAAAATTAAAATTTATGTAGTATGCCGATTCGTGGTTGCTTAAAGACGGTTTTGTAAATATTGCGAAGATTGTCCTATGTAGACACTAAGTAAGGCATTCATTGCATGGGATTTCATATTTTCATAGTGTGTGTTGTTTTGTTTTTGTGAATTTTGTTCTTTAATGAACCGAAATTCTGTTTAAGGAGATTATAGCTTTTGTGACACACAGATATATTTTGCTTTTGAAAGGGCTTCTGTAGTTGTTCCGACAAACTTTGTATGTATAGCAATGGTAAGTATTTTTCATGTTTTTTATTGGTTTGTATCGGTAGTCAGAATTCAACTACCGAGTGGAATTGTATTTTAAAATATCCATTTTGATTCAACTAAATTATGTACTTATTTTTAATATTGTATAGTGTATTTAAAAGAAAAATTTTAAGGTATAGATGTATCGAAGTGTAGTTTTAAAAAAAATTATGACGAAAAATGGTGAGTCGAAAAAAAAAATTTTCTCCTTTTTTTTAATATTAATTATGTAGTTCATTTTGCATATAATAATAATAAACAATGAATGTAATGAAAAGAATCAAAAAAGTGATGAAGACCATAAAATTGTCGAAACGTTTTGGAAATACATTTTGATGATATTATAAAGATGTTTTAACATTATATGAACCTTAATCCCAAGAAAAATTTTACGTATATATATATATATATATATATATATATATATATATATATATATATATATATATATATATATATATATTTATGGCTTATTTTTTGCAATATTTTCATAGAATATTTTTTTTGTTAGATATCTTTCGGTGATTCAGAAGGATTAAGAGGACCACCAAGGGTGGAAAAGAATCCAAAATACTCTGCTTCCTATATACCTGCTGCAATGCAAATTATAGCTCACAACACTGAACTTATGAAGTATGTGATTAAACCACCACCGGGTAAGTCTATATAAACAGAGACAATCTGAATACCAAATAAAGCTTATGATGGAGAATTCTGTAACACAAATATGGAGAGAGAAAATAAGGAAAATGAAACGCCATAAACTTTATATTCATTTTCACATCGTTATATTTCAAACATGCTATTAATTATACAACAATGAAATATCTAGGGATACAAATAACTATATATGTTTTACTAGAAATATAACAAAAAAATGTCTATATACTCTCATTTAATTTCACATTTGTTCAAGACTAGGCAGTGTTTAGCCATATTACAAGGAAGACAAAGAAAAAATATTCATAAATTCAAAATCATTTAGCCAAAAGAGATGAAATTCACCTATGATACAACATTTCTTCACACACAGTTGACAGTAACTTGACTTTAAGATCGTTCCCTTCGGAGAAGTATATTCATGATCATTAGCCGGATAACTACTCGTCGGAATAGTTCTTCTTTTTCAGCTGCCATCTCTTATCGGAGGTTGGATATCATCATTGCCACTCTCACTCTATTCGCCGCTACTCGAAAAAGTTCTACTGAGCTACAATTGAACCACTCTCTCAAATTTCTCAACCATGAAATTCTTCTTCTTCCTTCTATTTTACCTGATCAATCTAAGCAACTGGTATCGCTGGCCTCTCATTATATGTCCAAGATATTAGTTTCTTTATTTTTATGTTGTTAATTATTTCATAGTTTTTGCCCATCACTAGCAATACTTCTACGTTTGGTTTTCTCTCCGTCCAAGATATTCTCAACATCCTTCTGTAACACCACATTTCAAACACCACATTTCAAACGCTTGCAGTTTATTTATGTGTTCTTGTTTTAGTGTCCAGCCTTCCAACCCATACTGCAGCACTGAAAATGCATAACATCTTAAAATTTTCATTCTTAATTCTAGAGTGATGTTTCTGCTGCACAGAATGGTTTTCAGTTTTACAAACTCACTTCTTGCCATTTCTATTCTCGTTCTTATTTCTGTTGTTTGTTCATTATTTGCTGTTATCCATGTGCCCAAGTATTTGTATTTTTGCACTTTTTCTAAATTCACACCTTGCAACTCTATGCTTGTATGCATGTTTTGTTTTTTAGTTATTACCATATATTTAGTCTTTTTGGTGTTCATTTTTAATCCGTGTTGCTCGCAAACATTATTTGTTTCATTCACTAGTTTTTGGAGTTCTTCAGCGGAGCTCGCTATGATAGCAGTGTCGTCTGCAAATCTTATGTTGTTTACAGCTCTTCCGTTTATTATTATTTCCTTACTTTTCGTTAACAGTGCTTCTTCGAAAATCGATTCACTGTACATATTGAATAGTAGTTAGGTTGATGTAAGTGTATAGTTTCTCATGATGTACCCTAAATACTAAATTTACGTGTTGGTATGGTGTCAATGCATTCTCTTTCTTGTTGCATTATTTCCAGTACTTGTAGATTGCTTATTTTATCAATTTACTTCTTTACTTTCTTTCAGTCACTCATTTCTAACCTTTCTTACTATTATGATATATAAATATATATATATATATATATATATATATATATATATATATATATATATATATATATATATATATATATATATATATTATAGCGTCCTATATCGCTGTCTGATTATTCCAACCATTCCACTATCCTTGTTCAAAATTTCTGGCATTCATTGCTTTTTTGGAGGCCGGTTCTCCATGATGTTCTCGATCTTTCTCTCTTTCTTCTCTCCTGGGGTTACTATTCCATTGTTAGTCTTGGTAATCATCTATCAACATTCGGTTTACAGGTCCATACCTTGTTAATTGTTTTCTTTCAATATATTGTTCTATTGTTCCTTCAATTGCCATTCTTTCTTTTATGACTTCATTTCGGATTGTGTCTACCCTGGAAATTTTTAGTGATTCATTTCCACAGTTTATAATCTTTTGTCTTTCTGTAATTCTCCAGGTAGTAAAGAACTCTTAACTATTGCTTCATATATATTAAACTTTTCTTGATGTTGATTTGTTCATTCCCTAGTATACTATTTAAGCAGGATATAGCTTTTTCTATTTATATGATTCTTATATCTATCTTCTAATCATCTGCACCTATGCTTGTAAAAGCAATTTCCAAATATTTATATTCTTCACATGTTGATATTTCATCATTTTCCAGTTTCAAGTAAGGCGTCAAAGGAAAAAATAAATACAGAAATAAACTCTTAATTTTTATTGCCCAGATCTTTTAAGTTCAGAACTTATGAAGCAAAATAACAGATTTTTCTAAGACAACAGAAAACTTTTTAAATATATATTTTTTTCTTTTTAGGAACGACGACAACAACAACTACAACTATGCGACCAACGCCTTCTCATAAGCCCGCCATTTTTGCCCCTCCCAAACCCTTGGGACCAACTGCATATTTTTCTAAAGGTAATTAGTATATGATAGCCACTGAACTGAGAATGTCCTTCGAACGTTCCACATACATCCCTTGTTTCATCCAATCTTTAAAAAACAACAGATAAAATAATATGTTATTGCTTACACATTCTAAGTGTCAGCTCCACTATATCCAATGATTAATCTTCCCTGTTATGAAACGAGGTTACCACTCTATTTTGCTGAACTTCATTATGCTATTTAGAACAGCTTACCGTGGTTAAAAATTAAGATAATTTTTTATATAGATAGTTGTTTCTTGCGAAAGTTACTCTTGATTCGATACAGTTCCATTGATGAGACCATCAGCTGATCCAAACGCGTAAGGAGAAAGAACCAAAGTTCTATTTGCTGAATATATACTGTTTGTATATATATTATTTTTTTAACGGCTTGAAACAAGAATAAATATAGGCAACAAGTTTAATATAGTGTTTCTTGCTTTTCAGATAATATCTATGGTGAATATGTCCAACGCCAACAACAGCCAAGTGGTCAAAACTACTTTGACCGATATTACCCTTTGATACAGCCTGAAAACGAACAGGGAAGAACTTTGCAAAATAACGATAATGCTTACGATCAAGCAGAGGTATATTTAGGAAAATGGTTTGGAGAAATTCTTCGTCTGGCTAACAGGTTAGTATTGAACTTTATTTGGAGTTGTACAACAGATTACTGATCTCAGTTATGATCACCACCAGTATGATTGTGCCACAAAGGACCTAATTTATTGAATAATATAGACACTTATAGGTTCAGTACTATGACTTCGTCGTTGTTGTTAATTAACGTAAGAACCAAGTCTGTGAGGACCGTGACACTGTAACCTCGCTCAGCAAGAAATCCACTATATGGTATACAGATTGCTCTAAAACAACGGAGAGAACTGGAATAGGAGTGTATGGACCCGGAACCAGACACTACAGAAGCTTGGTTAAGTTAAAAGCATTTTACAGGTAGAATAACATGCCATTAGGAAATGTCAGCATTCTTTGCTCGGACAGGAGCACAAGCAGACATCAGTGTGCTGATTTCGCAAGGAACCAGCTCCAAGATGGTCTGGGAATGCCTAGAAGAATTACATGAGTAAGAATAATAAGGTCACCCTCATGTGGGTAGCGGGAGGCACCCGAGAAAAGGGGCCAGGACATCGTTTCTGGAGCCCGAGCCTTTCTGTGGAACCAGTAGCTATGTAATGCTGGAAGAACTAAAAAAAAAAGAGAGCAGGAGATCAAATTATTATCCGGAGCTGCAAGGATTGACACAAGCGAAGCTACTTCTTGGGAACTACGACCCGACGAGATTCAAGAAATGCATAAGTTTAAGTAAAAACCAACTCAGAGTTCTGGCAGGAATCCTGGCGGGACATTGCCACCAGAAGGGTCACCTCAAGAAACTCGGATTGACAGAAAAAGAAGAGTACAGATTCTGAGAGAAGGGAGATGAAACCTCTATTCACATTCTTGTGAATGTGAGTGCAGAACTTTACAAAACCGACAAATGCGGTTCTTGGAAATACACCATAGGAGAAGGGGAGCTACCCACTTTAAAGTCATTTAACATCTTAAGTTTCCTGAGGAAAATAGGATTGCAGGACCTGCTTTAACCGACACGGAATACCTTACAACTTGGCAGCAGTAGAGGAGCACAATAAATCTATTAGGTCGTAGTGTAGAGATGGTCAATTTTACGCACACATATATATATATATATATATATATATATATATATATATATATATATATATATATATATATATATATATACATATATATATACACAACCCCACAAAAAGAAGTCAAGAAAGCTTAAGTCTGGAGACCTTGGCGACTATCCAAGATCGATGGTGAAATTATCGGAAGAATAGAATATTTTTCTTGAAATAACTAACTTAATTCTTTTTGAGTTTTTACTCTATCGACGCCATACGCCATAAGAATTTCTATCCTCTATACCTCAGTAGGTTTGATTTACAGTTAAAATTAATTCAAAGTGACAAAATGTAACAAAGGAACAGGTTATTGAATCAGTTATATTTATAATGGTACAATTTTTAGGATTGATATTGACTCCATCTCAAGAGACGAAGACGCCCAATTATTAAGTTTTTCGAAAGATTTTGAAGACAGCAACTCCAATTATAGGTATCAACTCTTAAGACAAAAAAGGGTTCCTCCAACTAAGGCCTACGTATCTTTACTTTCCCTCTATGACTCGTTAAATAAGGAAGCAAAGAAACTGATGCTTAATAAGTATTCGGTAAGTAAACACAGTTTTTAACTCCAAAGCTTTATTCAGATAATGCTTCCATGAGATTCGATTGTGCTAACTATGTCAGATACAAAAAATGTGTCTGCAGTTCAAAAAATTAAATTTGTGAGGTACATATACAAAAATCTAGAGTCAGTATTAAATTAGGATAGCGGGAATAAAATAGTTCGAAGAAAATCTTCCTCCTCTACTTAATATAGGGATATAACAGAAAAAAACAGACTTTAACTTCTTATGACTCATTATTTAGGCCGGCTGAGTTAGCTACATAGGAGGTGATTTTGAAATTTAATGTTAGTTGACTTTTGATTACATAGAAACCTTCAGAATGATAATAATAATTATGTAATATCTTATGTCTCGTTTACTTTTTTGGGGAAAATTTTTTAATTAACAATTAAGAAGTGAAAAAACAGTTTTTTCGAGTTTTAGGAAAAGCTATTATTTTTTAATAAAAACGTTTCAAACCAAAATTGTGCGCTTGAAAATGGCTACAAAACGAGCTAAAGCTGATCCAAATCGGATAATTTGTTTGTTGGTTATTGAAAAAAAACCTGCTAAAATGGCTGTTTTTTCAGTTGTATATAAACAATAGAAAAATATAATGCATTAACTTTACACTGCAATCAAAGGAGCCTCTTGTTGCATATAACAAATGTCCAAAATTTCAAGTAAAAATATTCAGTAGTTTTTTGCACAGTGAATTTCTTTATAATTTTTACGTTATTGTTGATCCTAAATTGTTGAAACAGATAAACAAAATTGAGGTTCGTTTTTTCGTTATAAACAAATAGAATAATTCTTTGGCAATTTTTGATATCCAAATGCCGATAAGTGGATGCGATAGCTGAGATTTTGACGAAGATTTCGAAAAAAAAAGTTGGTTACGACTATTAAAAACTGAGATAGAGTCTTTTTCTTTCAAAAAATCGCTGCGGAGTTGTTTATTAACATTAAAGGATTATTTAAGTAAGAACTCATAGGGAGATAGTTAAACTATTATATGAAGAAGTTTTCAACTCAATTATTTCAAAATTGTTGATGTAACAATAATTTAAAGTTGCACCTACTTTGAGAGTCAGAAAGTGAGCAGTAGAGGGGGGCGTTCTTTCAGCCAGCGGCACGCGAAAAAAAACGTGAGTCGGACGCTTCAAATTCGAACAATGGATGATATGTTTTTGTGATTAATTATTGTTAAACATAGCATTAAATAAACTGTTGTACTTTTATACATTTTATGCATAATTATAATTTTACCGTACTTCAGTATTTTTTAAATTGCTCAAAAATTGTTATAGTGGTCAACAGTATACTATTAATTAGGAATTTTAAAAATTAGATTGATTTTTAATGTACCATTAATATTTATCGAGATATAGCATGAAACAAATAGCAACACTTGTTTTATGCTTTGCATCTTTGCATTATTATTTTTCGAGATGCAGAATAAATTACATTTGACGGTTATGTTGTAAGCGATTATCCAATCGAGAATTATTGTAACATTACTTTCAAAGACAATGAAAGTAATATGGGAAAAAATAATTATAATTATGATAATAATGATGATGATGATGAGAGTGATAATGATGATGATAATTGTAATGATAATAAAATGATGTTTTCCTAAACCCAGCAAAAATGCCATTGTTCTTGACCGAAGGTATTACGTACCTCCTACCAAAGGAGCAACATAACACACATGACCCAGCTAAGTATAGGCCGGTCACCTACCTACCCACACTGTATAAGGTGATCACCTCCTGCTTGACCATACGCATCTATGCACATTGTGAGCAAAATAACATCATTGCAACTCAACAGAAAGGATGCACGAGGGGAGCAACGGGATGCAAGGAACAATTGATTATTGACTCTGTTATATGTAACAAAGCCTGTACCAACCGAAGAAACCTTTTTGCTGCCTACGTGGACTATAAGAAGGCCTTCGACTCGGTGCCATATGAGTGGCGCAAAACTGTATTGAGAATATATAGAGTCGATAATAATTTTGTTTTATTTTTAAAACGCATCATGTCAACCTGGAGAACTAGGATCCAATTGCAAGTGATATCCAGCGACACCATCGAAACTAACACCATTCCGATACGACGGGGAATATTTCAGGGCGATTCACTTAGCCCATTGTGGTTCTGCCTTGCAATGAACCCACTATCACGCCGTTTGAACTCAACCAGATACGGCTTTAGTGTTAGAAATAACAACGACGATGTAGTCAGAGTGAATCATCTTCTATTCATGGATGATCTTAAACTGATGGCTGCTACCAGAAACCAGCTAGAACAAATGATTAAAATTGTAGAGGAGTTCTCCGGGGATATCGGAATGCAATTTGGACTTGACAAGTGCCGTATTTTGAACATCGTTAAAGGGAAGATATAACTAGGGGTTTTTGAAATGCAGAACGGCGAAACTATAGCTGCAATGGAAGCAGACTAAACATACAGATATCTACGTATGAAACAAGCTAAAATAATTGACCATCGCACTATGAAGGCCAAATTGACAAACGAATTTGTCAGTAGGGTAAGGCGGGTATTACGAACTAACTTAAATAGTAGAAATTTGTTTAAGGCGCTCAACACGTATGCTTGCTCTGCGCTGGGCTACTCTTTTGGAGTTGTAAAATGGAGCAGGACGGACAAAAATATCACCCTCGAAGAACTATTGAACGTACAATGTTTCCAAGACACCAAAGAGGAAGAGGATTGGTGGATATTGGTAAGAAGCTCGACCAACAAATAATAAACTTACGTTCATATTTCCACAAGTTAACGGACTCTTCCACACTATATCGAGCAATATGCGAAGCAGACCATTCAACGTCGCTAAAGTTGAGGGAACAAGATACTACTTCTCACCATCAAACAAACCAAGAGAAGTTACAAACCTGGCTACAGAAGCCACTTCATGGACTGCATCCAAATGAGGTCAATCAGAACAATGTCGACAACTCAGCGTCGAACTGCTGGTTGATTTCAGGACATATGTTTCCGGAAACGGAGGGTTTCTTGTTAGCTATCCAAAATCAGGTTATTCCGAAGAAGAACTATCGGAAGTTCATCATTAGAGATTCCTCGATAGAAAATGACTAATGCAAATATGGCTGTCGAACATCAGAGACAATCCGGCACATAACTGGAGGATGCCAAGCGTTTGCCGCAACAGAGTATAAGGAAAGACACGACTCAACCGCTAAGATACTCCACCAAGAGTTAGCAGAAAAGTTCAACCTATTACAGGTAGAAAAAGTGTCTTATTACAAATACAAACCGGAGTGTATTCTTGAGAACAACCAGTTCAAGTTATATTGAGACCGAACGGTTCTGACGGATCAGACAGTTGCTCATAATAGACCAGATATTATACTAATAGATAAAATTTCTAGGCGAACAACACTGATCGATATTGCTGTACCTAACAACAACAACCTAAGGCCAAAATAAAACCAGAAGATCGCCAAATATAGAGATGTGGAGGTGCAAATCCGAAGACAATGGGCAATGAACAGCGTCCAAACGATTCCCATAATACTGTCAACAACTGGAGTGATACCAAAGAACCTCCTGCAGAACATTAAGGGACTGGACCTTAGTGAGCATCTGTATAAACCGATGCAGAAAGCAACTCTTCTTGCAACCGCTCTAACCGTCCGAAAGTTCGTAGAAAATACAGCAGACCACGTCATCTAGGACCCAATAACATGGAAAGGGTCCCTACAGAGCTTCATACTTTTGGTATCTTTGTATATCTGGTATGAGTCAATATTCCCTGGAGGGTGTGATGATGATAATGATGAGAGTGATAATGATGATGATAATTGTAATGATAATAATGAAACCGATGAGGGTTTCGAAAATGAGTGTCTATCGATGTCTAAGAAACGGAGCTGAAAATATAAATGTTGGCAAGAAATTTTGTATGTGAAAAATGTTCGTCCAATAAAATAAACGAAAAAGTTAACATGTGTTTTTCTTGTACAACCAATAATTGGGCAGCAAATGGCAGTCGCAATTTGTTTCATGCTATTACTCCATAAATATTAATGGTACATTAAAAATCAATCTGATTTTTAATATTCCTAATTAGTAGAATACTGTTGATCACGGTAACATTTTTTTCGCAATTTGAAAAGCACGTGCAACAATTTGTTTATTGCTATGTTTAACAATAATTTGATTACAAAAATATATTATCCATTCTTCATATTTCGTCGAAAAACCACAAATTAAAAAAAAATAAAGATTCTACGACCAATATTCGTCGAGATAATCCAAATTTTTCCGGCGAAACGAATGTGAAGCGTCCGAGTCACTTTATTTCCGCGCGCCGCAGGCTGAAAGAACGCCCCTCTCCACTGCTCACTTTTTGACTCTTGGAGTAGGTGCAACTTTAAACTATTGCAACATCAACAATTTTTAAAAAATTGAGTTGAGAACAACAAAGAAACAACCCGAAAACTACAGGGGAATCAGCCTACTGAAATTGTTAACCAAAATATTGTCACAACGGATCGTAGACAAGTTAGGGGCGTGCGAAGAACAGCAGGGCTTCCGGAATAACCGCTCTACTATCGACGGTATATTTATTATCAGACAGCTGGTTGAAAAATCTATCGAATACGATAAACCACTGTTCATTTGTTTTGTGGACTTTACACAAGCGTTCGACCGAGTCAAACTGGAACACATAACAGAATTACTGCGAAGAAAACAAGTAGACACAGCAATCATACGCACAATATACGAACTGAATTCCAAAAACACTATGGTAATTAAAACAAATAACACTCTAACAGAGGAAATCGCTCTATCCATAGGAATAAGACAGGGTGATAGCCTAAGTCCAACACTTTTCAATGTAATCATGGACGAAATCATTGATGAGGTAAAAAGCACAAATATTGGGTACCCAATGGGACACAACACCGTTCAGATGCTTTGCAGATGATGTTGCCTTGAATGCAGATAGCGAGGACAACTTACAAAGAATGCTTTTCGTCTCAATCGAACAGCCAAACAGTATAATATGAAGGTATCTATGGAAAAAATCAAAGCAATGATAATAGCAAAAGAACCGGTAAGATGCAAACTAATGGTTCATGACAAACGTATCGAACAAGTTGGGAAGTTTAAATACCTGGGAGAACATATAACAAGTAACAGGGCAGTAACGGAAGAAGTACGCACACAAGCCAACAAAGCGGCCATGATATCAGGCCAACTAAGAGACATAATCTGGAACAATAAACATATGACGGTTGAGAGCAAAGCAAAAATTTACAAGGTCTGTGTAAGACCGATACTGACCTACGGCGCAGAAACAAGAAATGAACCCACAAAGACAAAACAAATTATGAGAACCACAGAAATGAAAACGCTGGAACAAGTTTAAGAGATAGAATAAGAAACGCAATAATTCGCGAGGACGGCGGAGTGGGGGATGTTGTGAAGTGGGTTCGAAACCGTCGTAGCAGTGGAGAGATCACGTGGAACGAATGGACGATGACAGACTAGCAAAAACCGTGATGAGAGAGAAACCAAACACCAAACGGTCGCCTGGACTACTCCCCAAAAGATGGAGAGACAGCTGAATTTCGACCTCAAACGAGGATCGATGAGGCATTGTATAGATAACGGAACTTGGTTCTACCTAGAAGAAGAAGAAGAAGAGTTGAGAACTGCTGCATAGGATAGTTTAACTATCTCCCTATAAGTTCCT
Organism: Diaprepes abbreviatus; assembly: GCA_034092305.1. Lineage (NCBI taxonomy): Eukaryota > Metazoa > Arthropoda > Insecta > Coleoptera > Curculionidae > Diaprepes > Diaprepes abbreviatus. Next base: position 14,683,439 of record JASJET010000054.1, read on the forward strand.
ACTTAAATAATCTCTTAATAATAAACAACGCAGCAGCGATGTTTTGAAAAAATCTCAGCTTCTAGTGGTCGTACAGAATTTCTTTTTTTTTTCAAAATATGCCCCAAAATCGCATCTATCACGTCCACTTATCAGCATTTCGATATCAACAATTGTCGAAGAGTTATTCTATTTGTTTATAACGAAAATGCCAACCACAATATTGTTTATCTGTTTTAACAATTTAAAATCAACAATTAGTTTAATTATTTTTTGTTATTGTTAGTAAAAGTCTCGAGCTTTCATTTGCACACCCGCAAATCACCATACGATCTCTAGATCGCTAAGAATAAACAATCAAAAAAAAAACAAAATGATATAAATAAATTCATTGTGCAAAAAACTATTCTTTCTGGAAAATGCAAGGAAATAGAGGAGTTGCAAAACAAGTACGACAACTTCAACTTGCATAAAAAAGTTAAAGAACTAGCTGGAATAGAAAAGAGAAAAACCTCAAAGGTATTGCTAGACAAAGAGGGAAACATTATTATGGAAACACAACAAAAATTATGCAGGTGGAAAGAATACATAGAAAAACTATTTGAAGATCAAAGACACGAAAATTCTTCTATAAACAGTCTGAGCGGTGACATGGGGCCTGAAATTACTAAAGCAGAGGTTATTTATGCATTAAGGTCGATAAAAACTAATAAAGCTGTTGGTCCAGATGAAATGCCAGGTGAGTTGTTGAAGCTGATCAATGAAAAAAATTTGGATTTATTTGTGAGATTATTTAATACAATTTACACTACAGGAACTATCCCCCGAGAAATGTTAACATCAACATTCATATGTTTACCAAAGAAAGCAAATTCAAAAGAATGCAGTGACTATCGAACAATCAGTCTCATGTCACATACTTTGAAAACCCTTTTAAAAATTGTACACGCTAGAATATATTCCAAATTGTAGCTGGATATTAGTGACACACAGTTTGGCTTCCGGAACAGGGTGGGTACAAGAGAAGCATTATTTGCTTTTAATGTGCTTACTCAAAGATGCTTAGATATCAATCAGGACCTCTATGTCTGCTTCATAGATTACAACAAAGCTTTTGATAGGGTCAAGCATGACAAACTGATAGAGATTCTCAGAAGCAAAAATTTGGATGAAAGGGATTTAAGGTTGATATCAAATCTGTATTACAATCAGCGAGCGGCAGTAAGATTTGGACAGGAAATATCCGGAGATGTGGAAATACAAAGGGGAGTCAGACAAGGGTGTATATTGTCACCTTTACTATTTAACGCTTATTCTGAAGAGGTCATATTGGAAAGTCTTGAATCTGAAACAGCAGGGATAAAAGTAAACGGAGTTTTAATCAACAATGTTAGGTATGCAGATGACACCGTAATAATATCTGATAGTTTGAAAGACTTAGAAAAGATAATGAATAAAATATTAAAAGTTAGTGGAGAATATAGACTCTCTCTTAAGACGAAAAAGACCAAGTTCATGATAATTACTAAAAACAACACCAATAATAATGAAACCCTAATGGTAGGAGGCCAGCACATAGAAAGAGTTCAGAAGTACACTTACTTGGGAACCCGGATAACAGGAAATAATGACTATACCGTCGAAATAAAAACCCGAATCGAGAAAGCACGTGCCAACTTTATTAGAATGAAAAAGATTATCTGCAGCAAAGATCTAACGTTAGCTCTAAAAATACGACTGACTAAATGTTACGTATACAGTGTTCTATATTATGAAATGGAAGCATGGACACTGAATCGAGAGGCAATGGGAAGACTTAACTCTTTTGAAATGTGGACCTATAGAAGAACTCAGAGGATTTCGTGGGTGGATCGAGTTACGAACGCCGAAGTGTTGAGAAGAATGGGGAAAGAAAAGGAAGTCGAGATAACAGTAAAACAGAGAAAACTGCAATATTTCGGACACATTATGCGGGGAGAAAAGTACAGCATCTTACGGCTCATAATCCAAGGCAAAATAAGTGGCAAAAGAGGCGTGGGACGACCACGAATTTCATGGCTAAAAAACCTAGGGGAATGGTTTGGATGCAGTTCAAAACAACTATTTAGAGCAACTGCCTCAAAAATTAAAATAGCTATTATGATTGCCAACTTCCGCAATGGAGAAGGCACTTAAAGAAGAAAAAACTACTAAATATTTTTACTTGAAATTTTGCACACTTCTTGTATGCAACAAGAGGCTCCTTTTGGAGTAGTTTGAAGTTAATGCAATATATTTTTCTATTATTTATCAACAATTGAAGAAACAGCCATTTTAGCAGTTTTTTTGTAATAATCAACAAACAAATTATTCGATTTAGATGAGCTTTAGCTCATTTTATAGATATTTTCGAAGCGCCCAACTTTTGTTTGAAACTTTTTTACTGAAAAACAATACATTTTCCTAAAACTCGAAAAAACTATTTTTTCACATGCTAATTGTTAAATAAAAAATTTTCCCCAAAAAAGAAAATGAATAATACATAATTACTATTATCATTCTGAAGGTTTCTACATAGTCAGAAGTCTACTAACAATAATTTTTTTCCAGATGCTAATCCCTCTGGCCTAATTTTTTATTTTTTGAAAGGGAACATAATTTCCGGTAATAAACAGCAGCGGAGATAGTTTGTTATATATGTAATTCTTCTTTCAGGCAGAGAATATGAAAAATATATGTACAAACAGTTTATTTCCTGCAAATATCGCTCTGGTCCTTTCTCCATACGCGTTTCGATCACCTCATGATCTCGTCAGTGGAGCTGTATCGGACCGAGAGCAACATTAGCAGGAAATAACTGATATATGAACCATAGATTTCAAGGTATGTCGGCAGGATATTACACCTGCCGTCTACTAATTTCAATGTCAGACTGAAAAATATCGCCAGTTGAACGACATCTATGAATCAACGGAGTAAAGTAAAATTTTTAAACAATCAAAATTTCAGTAAGAAATAAAGAAATCTTTCTGCCGTATTTAAATAGTTTTTTATATATGTAATTCTCCTTTCACTTTACTCCGTTGATTCATAGATGTCGTTCGACTGGCGATATTTTTCAGTCTGACATCGAAATTAGTAGACGACAGGTGTAATATCCTGCCGACATACCTTGAAATCTATGGTTCATATATCAGTTATTTCCTGCTAATGTTGCTCTCGGTCCGATACAGCTCCACTGACGAGATCATGAGGTGATCGAAACGCGTATGGAGAGAGGACCAGAGCGATATTTGCAGGAAATAAACTGTTTGTACATATATTTTTCATATTCTCTGGCTGAAAGGAGAATTACATATATAACAAACTATTTAAATACGGCAGAAAGATGAAATTTTGATTGTTTAAAAAGCAGCAGAGATGTTATCAAATCTTAATTATCATCGCGATAATTCTAAAGATCATCAGCAAATTTCGTAAATGTTATGAAACTTTTTCATATCTTTTAATCTTATTTCTTTCTTTCAGGGATATTCCGAAGAAGTTATTAAGAATCTAATAGAATTCTCTTCATCGTCATCAAGTTATCAACTCAGATCAGTCCTGAACAAAATTGTCGAAAATGGTGACACGAAGAAAGCTGATGTCGTAACGAAACTCAAAAACTTGATTACCGATCTCGATGAAGAGAAGAGTTTTATTAATGAAGCTCTCAAAGACATACCACCATTGAGATTTGCACATTAAAATGTAGCGTTATTATACTTTTAACTAAAATTAGGCGAGTTCAAGTTAAAATAAAATACTTCGTTCCAAAGTGGTTTTATTTAAACCATGTAGTCACTCGTTTGACTACTCATATAAGTCAGACTACAAGATACATATAGGGTGCATTCCACTAGGCGCTCACAACGCCCAAAATATTCCTTCAGTCGTTCCACATGACGACTACGGTCGTTGCGGTCGCGGCGAAAACGTCATTAATGACGTCATTCTTCTCGCTCACGCCGACCCATCTGAAAAGGTGGTTTAAAGTGGACGTTGAGAATTTTGGCGTGGTTTTTTAAATTTAAAGATAATTTACTGTAAGAGTTTCAAAATTACAGTATAACATATGAGAAAAAATAAGTTTATAAAAATGTAGTAATTATATCCAAGTACATTTATAGAATGTAGTAATTATATAAAATTTACCCTAAAATGACATTTGAATTCTTTATCTGAATAACGATTAATAACATTCTCTTAATCAACAATACATGGCCTAAGCTTTCGCTTTTCTCGATTTTGTAAAACCGCATTCCATTCTTCATCTGAACTAGATAAAGTACTTTCTGAAGCATTATTACGATCCATCAACAAATATCCAACTGTCGCCACAAAAGATATTTTGATTATTTTTCAACGTAAATTACTTAAAGACTACACTAAAATAAATTATAAGAAACTAAATAGTATTTTTCTTTAATATAAAGCAAGTTAACCAATAATTATAACCAATTATTAAAATTAAAGCTTAAAAATTATAACATAACCTTTTCAAGCTTCTGATTTATTTTCAAATCGGCCATTTGTAATTTAACTCAACGCTTAAGACGCCCACAATCCCATTCCACTTGGGTTTATGATTAGAATGCTCACAAGCTAGTGGAACGGGAAAAACTGCGATCATGAGCATGATTGTTGTGAGTGCTTAGTGGAACGCACCCATAGAGGCATGGTTTTCATTGTCGAGAATCGCATGGCATAGCAAGCGACTATTGTCACTATGCTGCATAGACCCATATACATTTAAACTTTTCTGTTCTCCCAAGCTGGCATACTTCATTTAATTGGCATTCAGCCTATACTAATCGAAAGTATTTTCCTCAACGAACAATTTTAGCTTTGATTGAATCTTAAATATTTTTTATTTCGAATTTAAAAGGACCTTTTGTTCAAAATCAATTATAAAATAATTTGCAATTTTGCAACAATAATTTATTTATAACAAACAATCGACATTTTTGTGAGCTTCCACTCTAGAAATCTGTGTTTAGCGTATATATATATATATATATATATATATATATATATATATATATATATATATATATATATATATATATATATATATATATATCAGGTTTCATAGCGTTCTACGCCTTCCGATTCCCAGTCTCCATTGTTTTCAGTCTTCCCAATCTCCTGGAAGTAAGTTTCTTTCGGACAGGGCTCAGTTAATGCCCTTTATCCAGGTTACTTTTAGTCTTCCTCTTTTTATTTTTTCATTTGGTGTCCATTTTAGGATTTGCTTTGGTAGACGTTCGTCCGCCATTCTCTCCACATGTCCATACCATACCAGCTGACGTTGTGCGATTTCATCGAGAATAGTTTTCTTTACCCCCATAATTTCTCTAATTCTCTCGTTGGTCATCCGTTCGATCCTTGACTTTTCTGCAGATCTTCGCCAAAAGTCCATTTCAAGAACCAGCAGTTTACGTTCTAAAGTTTTATTTATCTGCCATGTTTCACATCCATACAATACAACGCTTTTAAATATTGCATTTTATAAAAGACGTTTTCTTTCCTTGGAGATGTTTGTTGACCATAATAGTCAGTTTAAGCAACCGATAGCTTTTTTCCCTTTAGTTATTCGCTCCAATATTTCTTCTTCAATTCGTCCACTTTGACTGATCTTTGTTCCAAGGTAGGTATAATCAGAACAAGATTTTACTATGATATTGTCATCTACTTCCAAATCTGTTTCTTCTCCACCGATACACATATATTTAGTTTTACTGCATTTGACAGTTAATCCCCACTCTAGGTATTCTTTAAATAGTTTCCTCGTCATAAATTCGAGGTCTTCTTTATCTTGGGCCATTACCACTTGGTCATCTGCAAAATGAAGCGTATATAAATGGGTGTCATTATTTAATTCTATTCCCATTCCACTGCATGATCTTCTCCAATTCTTTAAAGCTTCATTGAGGTAGATTTTAAAGAGAGTTGGTGATAGACAACTTCCTTGGCGAAGGCCTTTGGTCACATGAAAGCTTTCTGATAAGTTATTGCCGATCTTAATTCTGGAGAATGCTTGGTCGTATAGCTGTTTGATGGCTTGGATCGCTGTATTGTTGATTGGAGACTTCTCCATCACGTGCCATAATTTTTGGATTGGCACCGTATCATATGCTTTTGTGAGGTCAACAAAAAGCAGATGAACCTCTCTATTTCTTGCCACCTTCTTTTCATTAAGTTGGGTTAAACTAAATATATGATCTACGCACGATCGGCCAGCACTAAAACCTGCTTGTTCTTCAATTTCTTGGAGGCCATATTCTGTTTCTACGATGTTTCTAAGCAGTTTTCCGTATACTCTACTCATTGTGCTGGTTACAGTTATACATCTATAGTTTGAGCATTCGTCGCGTCTTCCTTTTTTTTTGGATTGGTGTTATCCAGCCTTCTTTCCATATAGTTTGGATAGGATCATCATTATTTAGGAGTCTGTTAAATAGTTCTTGAAGAAAGGACGTTAGTTTTTCAGTACTATTCTTTAACCGTTCAGCAGGTATTCCTTCAGATCCAGCTGCTCTCCTATTTTTCAATGAATCTACAGCCCTACATACCATCTCCTTTGTTACCTCTATATAGTGGCCTTGTACGTTGTACCGTCTTGGGGAGTTAACGAGGTACTCTTGTCGGTCTTCGGTAAGCTGCGTTTGATAATGGGTTATCCACTTTTTGATTGGGATTGGTTGTAAGTTAATCTTGTTTGTGGTGTCTGATCTTAGTGTCTTTATTAATTTCCATTCTTCTGATGATCTTGTACCTCCTACATGTGTATTTAGTTCAGTGCGTTTCCTGTCCCATGTATCGTTTTTGTTTTTGTTAATCATGTTTTTAAATTTGGATCGTTCATTTTTGTATATGTTTTTATCTTGTGGATCTTTTGAATTTAGCCATTTGTTGAAAGCTTTTTGTTTCATCTGTTTTTGTTCTTCCAGTGTCTTGTCCCATGTAACATTGTTGTTTCGTCTGTTCATGTCTTTCGTCTTAATTCCTAGAGCTTCTTGTGCTGCGGAGTGTAGAGAGGCTACGATGTGTTCATACAGTTCATCAGTGCGCCCTGACAGCAATTCAGTTTGAAGTTTGTTATCTAATCGAGTCTTAAATAGATATTTTGTACAAGATTCATGAAGTCCTTCCACATTGTAAGATATTCGTTCTATTGTTGAGGTGTTTGTATTGTCTATTTCGTTGTCTTTTGTCTTGAAGGGAATTTGTATCTTTGCACCCAAGAAAAAGTGGTCAGATCTGCATTCTATTCCTCTGTATACCCTAGTGTCTTGAACTTTCAGATATGATCCTTGTTTAACAAATAATTTATAATCGATTTCAGTTGTCTAGTTTCTTGGTGCCAAGTATATTTGTGGATATCTTTATGTTGAAAGAATCCATTCAGGATTTTTTGTTTATGTTGTGTGCAAAGCTCGATCAGCCTTTGTCCGTTGTTGTTAAGCGTGTTTTCACCATACCTTCCAACTATATTACTGTTCGTTTGTGATCCTACTCTAGCATTTAGGTCGCCAATTACTATTGTTTCTCTTTGGTTTCCTATTCTTGAGATAGTTTCGTTTAGTTGGTCGTAGAATGTATCCTTAGTCAGTTGTGTAGCATCATCATTTGGGCCATATGCGGCGACTATTATAATTCTATGCCCTTTGAAGGTAAATATACCGTGGCTAGTCTTTCGTTAATTGTTTCCCACGACGTAATTTTATTGCTGTATTTTTTCCTGATAAGGATTGACACCCCTTTCGCAGCTCTTTGGCTTTTTGGCACGCCACTATATATGTGTACGAAATCACCATAGTATTCAAGACCGTTGCCCTTCTTTTTTATTTCTGTGAGAACGGCAACATCTATTCTCATTTTTTTCTAATGCCTTCACCACATCTTCTACTTTTTCTTTATAGCCTTGAGTATTTTATGTTCCAAAAATCATATCCTTCATTCTATGCTTTGGGGATTGTAGCTTGTTCCTGGATTTACATGTAACGGATAGCTGGCCCGTTGCCAAAACCCTCAACCTGGAGAATCAGGATTTTTATTCAAGGTTTTCTTCCTTTAGCCTTTGATGAGCCGACATCTAACTACAAGGCAGCAGCTTCGCCGTATCCTGGCAGCGTATCAAAATACATAAAAAAATCTTGTTTTATTCTATCTAAATATGGTATGCTACAGAAACCCTATTAGTCCCTACACCATAATACGTTAAGGTCGATAATCTTCTTTACTATAGAAGATCTAAAACACCCAGTTCATAAAAGATAAAATGAAATATTCCGCAAAATCGAAATTTTTTAAATATCTGAATATTTTGGTCGATTCTAAACAAATAATTTCCCAACAAAAATGAAAGTGACAAATAATTTACCAACTAATATATTCAAAAATTATGTAAAATTATAGGCACATTTATAAGGGTATTGCTCTAAAAATTAATATAAAGGAAAATTTGAAAAACAAATAGATTAGTGTATTCACAGATTTTCTGTGAGTTGTTAAAAAAATGTTGACTTTTGTCACGTTAGTTATCTTTTTAACTTTGGTAAGTTTGATATCAGTGTGTCCATGTCTTCAATATTTTTGATTTTGTGAGCAAAAGGCATTTTTGATAAAAGGTTTTGTTTTTACTTTACGGGGTGTTCAATATATCCGAAAATATTGAATTAACCTTAAATAAAATACTGTTATTTGCAATTTTTTTACAAATTTTATTTAACTAAGTTGTTTCGAAATAGAAACAAAGCCTAAATATTTAGTTTAATAGAAAAAATTAAATTTAATTTTCACCAAAAAAAAAATAAAATAAAATCGTAGAGGTATGGTAAGGTAAATAAAAATTTTTGATGGATTAGGTGAATTAAGGTAGTTCACTTGTGAAACGGCTTTTCTTAGGAATGTGATCAAATTTGAATATATAGTTTAAAAAATTGTCTTTTATTTAATAAAAAAAAAACGAAATTTTTTAATAATAATCTTTATTGTCTAACAGATAACATCCATTTATAAGACAATATGACATATAACTTTGCTAAGATATTAAACAAAATTATAAGGAAAATAAAATTATTGATTAATTCATACAACAATTGACAAGAAGCAAACATTTTACATTTTTATTAGAAACCTTAACTTTAAAGCCTGTGTTAATCTCTTAGGGGGTAGGCTGTAAACATCGATGTCGCTGCAAGTGTTGTTGAAGATACTCATCGCTTGAAATAGAGGCGTTTTTATAAGAAAATTTGTTTCAGAGCTAGGTAATGAAAAAATGGGACAGGATCTGACAGGTAGCGGGGGTACATGAAAGTTAACTTGATACAATAAATCAGAACAGTCGATATAAGATCTGGATATCTTGCTCAGAAACTGGGCTAACATGTAATGTCTGCGATTTATTAAAGATGAAACGCCAAATCGCCTCAGTAATTGCTCTTCATCTATACCCCTTTGAGGGAATACTCCGTTACTCTTAAATGATAGGTATTTTAAAAATTTTCTTTGCACTCCCTCTAATTGACTAATGTACTTATCATAGATAGGATGCCATATGACCGCACCGTATTCCAGCTTCGACCGAACATGACTAACATACAAAGTTTTTAAGGTCTGCAAATTGCTAAAATCATTAGAATTGCGCAATATGAACCCCAACATTTTGACCGCACTCCCACAAATCAAACTGATATGTTTCGTGAATGAAAGTTTTGGGTCAAAAGTGACTCCAAGGTCCTTAAAAGAACTTCCTTGAAGTATTTGACTGTTTAGAGTATATTCAAAATATAAAAAGTTGGTTTTATTGGTGAAAGTCATTACGGTGCATTTATCAACATTCAAGGGCAAATTATTCGCATTACACCAATTCCGAACAATATCAATATCCCCCTGAAGTTCTAGGGCGTCGTTTATACTATGAATCATCCGAAATAGCTTTACATCATCCGCAAAGAGCAAAACACTGCTCGATACTCCAACCGTAATATAGTTAATAAAAAGTAAAAATATTAGTGGGCCAGATTGCTCCCCTGCGGAGCCCCGCTTGTTGCTTTAAATTTATAGGATTGATAACTCCGGATTTCAACATATTGCATTCTGTTTTGTAGGTAAGATTTAAGAAATAACAATAGGCTCCCGCTAAAACCCATAGCAGCAAGTTTGTTAAATAAAATATAGTGATCGACTCGATCAAATGCCTTTGAGAAGTCGGTATAGACCACCTCAACTTGATTGTGTTTATTCAATGCCCCACCAGTAAATTGGGCAAAGGAAGCTAGATTGCTAATAGTAATATGGCGGTTAAAAAATCCGTGCTGTTCTGACAATATTAACTGTTGCATTTGACTCAAAATACACTCATATATCGATATCTCAAAAACCTTTGCAAATGGGGATAGTATTGAAACAGGTGTATAATTGGGGATCTCGTTTATATTTCCTTTTTTGAATACAGGCGTGATTCTCGCCTCCTTCCAAATCTCTGGAAAGGTATTTGTTTTAATCGCCAAATTGAACAAATATGACAAAGGTTTAAGCAGTGCATAGGCACAGTCCTAAACAAAAAAACAAGGAACGTTGTCTGGCCCCTGTGCCATTCTATTTTTCGATTTTTTCAACGCGGTCATAATTATTTGTTCCGGAATGTGCTCAATTGAAATGTGCTGGCTCCAAACCGCATTGTCAAAAGATACATTATTCTTAGAAAGACGCGCATAAACACTACTGAAAAAGTCAGCAAATGCATATACAATATCCTCAGGATCCGAGAAATGATTGACACCATTAATTAAAACTTCAGGTACGGTTGTTGAAGACCTTTTAGATTTAATATATGACCAAAAGTTATTAGGATTATTAGATAAGGCTTCCTCTGCCTTTACTTTATAATTTTTATAAGCGATATCCATTTTTCTTTTCACCAATGCCCGCAACACTTTATATTGATTTTTGAGATTCTGTTCGTAGCCCCTCTTCAATTTTTTAAAAATTCTGTGTTTCCGTTTAATTAATTTAATTATTTCCGAAGTATACCAAGCTGGAAAATTTCTTTTCTTGATTATAGATTTGGGTATACATACATCGAATATATTCTGCAACTTGCAATAAAACTCTGCACCAGCCCTATTTACGTCATCGATAATATACAAGTCCGCCCAATTCACCCCCAGTAAACTATCGTAAAGCAGATGAGATGAAATAATAACATTTAAAATATGCTTAATTAACATGCTACATTTAACAAAATGCCAATACATTTTGGAATATCTCAAAAACGGTTTTTATCATATTTTTTAAAAAGGAATGCAACTTAGATCTAAAAATTATGAATTTTTTTAGAAAAAATCCGGAATTTCTTGACCGTTTTGTTTAGAAAATACAGATTTTTTAAATAAAAATAATTTGAAAACAACTGACGCGTAGTGGGATACAGTGATCACAACTTGGCAACACGCGATAATTCAAACCTAAGTTAGTTAGGTTAGTTCTTCAAAATGTGACATTTTTTTAAATATATTTCTCAATATTTTTATTTATTTTCTCAATGTTTTAGGGTGTCAACATAACAAACTGTATAGGTATGAGACTCATACTATATTTACTATACACACGTTTACTCTATAGACCATTCAATAGTGATGGAAAGTAACGATACTAATCGTTACAAAATAACCGTTACAAACCAATCACTAAAAGTAAGGAGTCCTCTATTTAGAAAAGACTCGTACCTTGGCAATTCGTTACTATACCGAAACACCATTAGTCCGGGACGAGAACCGAAATAACTAAGGAAATATAACTACTATTTTATTCTCGCGAGACCAGACCGGCATGGTGGTCTTCTTTATAGTCACGAAACCGCTAACTAGAGGATAAGACACTGGATTATTTTAACTGTTTATTAGGCATTTGATGTGTCGGCGATTTCGAAGTTTTCGTTGTTTTCCGAGCAGCAACCCACAGGACAGAAGCGTTTTTTATGCTTAGATGCAGGAATCAGCAGATTAAAAGAATTTCGCCGAAATAAGATAAGAAATAGTATTGCTAATAGAAAGAATAGATCTTATTCCTTGTTAAACGGTCTAGCCATTATCATATATGATAGTTCAGTCTTGAATTTAGTACGTTTTATGTCTGTCCCTTTACGTTTGTTGTTTACTTGCTAGTTATTTCAAGTGTGGCATATATAATTAGGTAATAATATCTTGAAATTTTCTTAACTAGATAGGTAGTAAATAATAAATATATTCTGAATTTACTAAAAATAGTAATGCCCAATATGTTTAACGCATGATAAAATATATTGAGCAGATATAACAACAGCATTTTTAGGGTTGAGAAATGGAAATACAGAAGAAAAGTTCTGTTTGGATTTATTTTATGTTATTATTTAATGCCATAGCAAAATGTAATATTTGAAAATCTATAAATTCCTATAAAAACGGCAATATTTCAAATTTAAGGAAACGTTTTAAATCGAAACTCCTAACAAGATCATGAAATGAGCGCTGAAAAACAAATCACTCTTTCAGAAGTTATCCTCGTAGTTAAAAGGCTCATGTCAACGTTGGAGGGAATTAAACTTAAATTTTTCAAGTGAAATGAGAGAAGATTTGATAATTTTTTTTAGATTCACTTGCTGCTCGTTTTAGAGACCCAGAAAAGTAACAATGAGTAAAGTGACTTATCTTGATCCTCATTTCAAAACAAGGGGTATTGTTAAAAAAGATTGTTTGGAACTAGTAAAAGACGAACTTCATGTTGAATTAGTTAATATAATAAAAAAGGAACATAGACAAATTGCTGCAAGTCAGAGAAATCAAATACAAATATCTGAAGAAAAGACAATATGCGAAGATCGATATTATTTGGCAAGATTCTGATAATTCTATAATGTATTTTGAACTTGTCAGCAGTTCAACCACTTTAGCAATTGCAGAAACACACATATACACCGAAAAGGCTAATTTGTAAAGAAAAAAAAGACCCTCTAGTTTGGTGGCAAGGCAGAGAAAAAGTATACCCTTGGCTATCTCAACTGACAAAGATATATTTATGTATAGTTGTAGTACTGCGAAAGAGTTTTTTTTAAAAGCTGATCAAGTCATAAACAAACGAAGAAATCGTTTAAAGGCAAAACACTTCGAAAATTATTGTTTTTACAGCAGACTAAACATTTATAACATTTTTATCTGTATTTCAAAATGAATATATATTTTTTTATTTTTGTTAAATACGGATTTAAGAGTTTTTTTCTAAAAAATTCTTGATTGGTATATTCTTTAATTTGTATGTTTTTCCATATTTCCATATATTACCTTTTAATACTTGTAATTTAAACACCTTTTAATATTTATAATTGAAACCAAACCAAAACATGCTTAACGTTCAGTATTAAATTTCATATTTAAGACAGAATATAAATTATTTAATCAAAGACCTGAAGTATATATCGTATATCACTTGCAGTATTACTTATTCGAATAAAAGTAACTAAAGTAACGATTCCAAAGTAACGAGACCTAGAGACGAAAGTAACGAGTAGTTACAAGTCCTTAAAACTAACTAAACTTTCCATCACTAATATTCAATATAAACTTTTGCGGCGCTGCCAGATTTATTATATTTAAAGTTATTACTGTATAAGAATGTGTCTGTATATTGAAAGTTAACGTGTGTTGGGTACAGTCTCGTACAAAAACAAAATTCTTTAGGCCTGAGAATCTTTAACTTTTGGTACTTACTTAAAGGCTATACTCTTATCCACGACTGTCACGAGTGAACTACCTTAATTCGATAATGGATACTTTTCTGTTAATATCAACGTAACAGACGTTGTGTTTTGCCAAAAAATAATTATTAAATGACAAATTGACCATGCTAGCCTTAGAACAACTGATTTAGCTTTAAAATGTTATGGAAATATATCTTATCGATATGCGTTTGAAGTTTTCAATGAAAAATATCAAAATGTTTATAATAGCCCAGGAAATAGGCTATTTGAAAATTGAAAAATCAATACATGGGATTTTGTTGCTAAATTATCTTGGAAAGCTAATAGAACACGCTTCTAGAGTAACGAAAAAAGTGGTGCATCATTGTTTTTTACACTAAAAATGTGTATGAAAGATGGAGGCGATCGGTTCAGTTGTTTTTGCAAAACTGCATTTATTTATCCCGAATTCGTTAAAGTTACCATTTTTAGTTGGCTGCAGGATTGTCAAGGCAACAGACACAACGCTTTTCCTTGGCTCATTCTCTTTGGGAAGACTTAAAGTACCATGTTATAAAAAAAATGATAATTATCTGAAATTTGTTAATGAAAAATTGCTGATACTTTTTGTTTTATAGCTTTAGCTGTTAAATGTTGAATTGAAAATATTTTGAAAATTACAAATTTTTAAAATAGACAACCCTACACAAAGTTACCCTTATTTTTAATGCTTAATATGATAAAATTATAAAAATAGGTGCTTTCTATTTGAAAAAAACTAATTTTCGACGTTTTTTTAAATATAATTTTTATTCTTCTTTTTTGACCACTCTGTACTAATAATTTTCAAAATGTCATAAAAAGACTACCAAAGTCGTTCTTCGTCTACGAGAAAACTAACCCAAATTAAAAAATAAGGCCTTCCTTATAGGAAAAATTTATGGTTAAGTTTTGATGCGCAAACGTAATTTTTGAAACAAAAATGTAAATAGGTCCAAAACGATGAGACTTAAGAATAGAATGTTATACATAATAGTAGGAGAGCCCAAGAAGTTAAATGAGTAGTTACTCGAGCGTTGTCGGGACCTATTGGATTGTGAAGATTAGATGCTAAATAGAAAACATTTTTATATGATGTATGCCCAATACTGGTGGGGGAAGCGAGTATAAATTTTCAAAAATGTAAAAAAAACCAGTCACAAAGACATACTCAAGCGCGTCAGACATTAACAATGTATACAGAATGTTAATCTGACGGCTGGCTAGGTGGGGGCGGCAACACGAAGGGGTGGAAAAAATTTAAAAAAAAAGTTATTCGAGCGCGTCAGATATTCAGGGAGAATGTTAAGTGAACCCTTAAAGATGTCATATTAGAAAGACTGACGATTTTAACGCAACTAGAACTCATAGCCGATTTTTGAAAGTGTAAAAAAAACTGACCTTGAAATACTCGAGCGCGTCATATTTATATATAGTCGGATCAGCATGATGTCCTTATCGTGTAGACCTATAATCTGACAATTGTGTGGAAGAATTTTGTAAATCTGACAGTTAAATTTTTTTTATTACTGAACGGAATAATTTCAATGAACAGTAAGTAATATATAATGTCATAGAAAAATATATACATGTACAATTTTATCATGTATTTATGAGAAGAATGTTGAATGAAAAAAAAAAATTCAAAAAGACGTTTAATCTTCATCATCATCAGTGGAATCGTCTTCAAATTGGGAGTTCGAATTACTTTGGTCATTTTCATCTACATCTTGCGTATCTGTAATCAGAAATGGTTATTGTATTTAACAATATTTAATTTATTTCATGATATTATTAGTATTTTAAAAAGAAACATACCTGAATCTGGAGTATTTCCTAAAATGTCAGGTGTTATGACAATATCTTCATATGCTTCTGGGAGTTTATTTCCAACGAACCAAGTCATCTTCAACTTTCCACTCGAAATCTGTTGGTGACATCTCAGTGACGATTCGAAAGTGGGCATTCTTCCATAAGCATGTGATGTATTGTGTTCGTAATAATTGTTGTCGTAGCTCTGATTGGCATGGGGGCAAATTACAAGCGTCATAATAATACTGTGCGTGATAGCCGTCATTTTATGATGTTTCCTCTGAAATTTCAATTTCAGTGTAGGTGTTGCGTGATTTTCTTCGAACCGGTTTGGTTCGGCGATACTCCAAAACCACCATGCATTTTTTTTAATGTTTCTGGTGTAAATTTTATTAATTTTTCATGTATTTCTTGACCACAAAATACACAGTTCACTCTTTTATCATTATTATCACTCATTGTAGTAATACATATAAAACTTACTGTATTTAATTCACTAAACTTTTTGAAAATACAATAAACAAACATCTAAAAGCACAAACGTGTTGTTGTGATCAGCTGGAATAACGTCATGGCGGCAGAAAGTAGTGTGGGGACGGTGCGAGAGAGTGAGAAATAGAGAAAGAGTGAGAAGGGGAGAGAGGCGCGGAGTGGGAAATACATTATTCTCAGCACCTGCACGTACTACACTTGATTGATGAAATTAGCTTTTTCGGCTTGCGAAAATCGTCAGATTATATTATTTCCGTGATCCTTACATGATTTCCATTAAAATAAAAAAAAAGTCAACTGCGCTCGAATATGTCCAGGTGACGTTTTTTTACAACTTTGTCACTCGCTCATTTTCTTATGTCACGCTAAAACCTTCAGAATATTGAAATGTACACTTGTCTGCATGTAATTAACTTACCTTGTCTTAATCTGACGAGCTCGAGTTACATTAAGGATCGATTTTTTTTACTAATCTAATCGGCTGCCCTAGACACACCCCCCTATATTTAAGGTTCATAACAGGTTGGTAGTTTATAACAGGGTACAAACTTTCTTCCTTTATAATATTCTGCCGAGCTTGCATAAATCCCAAAATCCCCGCTTGGGCTCCCCTACTATAAAATATGTCTAGAATTTTACGCAGAATCCAGAAATGTAATAATATATATGATGTTCCATTTAAAATAAGCAAGTTGACATCTAACCGGAAGTGCCGCCATCTTTAAAATATTTTAACCGGCTCTCCTCTATACACATTAGTCCACTGTCAAATTTTTAGATTTTTCCTAATTATAGTTTTCCCACAATTGGTTGATAGAATGACCCTGTATATATAATTTTAGAGTTTATCGGGTTGCGGTCTGTAGGATAGGAATAATTAACTCATTTTTCTTTTAATACTCAATATTTCGACATTTATTTTATGCCTTCTTCAGGAGTAAAAAAAAATTAGAGTTTCCTTCTAAGAAATCAACCCTAAACACACTCAACATCGTACGAAGTGTAAAAAACTCCTCCTGAAGAAGGCATAAAATAAATGTCGAAATATTGAGTATTAAAAGAAAAATGAGTTAATTATTCCTATCCTACAGACCGCAACCCGATAAACTCCTTCCAAAATTATTAAGGTACGGTCGATAACCAAAAAGAAAAACGATATATATATATATATATATATATATATATATATATATATATATATATATATATATATATATATATATATATATATATAAAGTACATTTTAATTTTTGAGGTGCAAATATTATTAGGACGTCCACAACTGACAAAAGAAATTCAAATTTTTGAAGATGACTTTATGGGAAACTTAGCGGACAATGAAACTAATAGAGAAAATAATTCAGGGAATTTCAGCAGCAATGGTTTCAATAATACTGTATTAGAATCTAAAGAAGATCCTATAATTTCCAACGACCAAAGCTTAAAACCGAATATATTTCCAGATACCTTAAAACCATCCAGTATCAATAGAAATGGATATTTTCCGAGTTACGGTGATAAACCAATAATTTCCATAGAGCTTTTTAATAAGCTCTCATCGCATGGCTGGATAAGACCCTTCCAGGTAAAGAAAAATTAATCAGTAATAATGTTTGTAAAAAAATAAGTATACTTAATTTTTAATCAATTCTATTCCGTATTTTTAGGAAAAACTGCAGAAAATTGCGGAGTTTTTTACTCACCCGAATCAATTAGGTTTCCAGATTCTCAATTCTCAAAATTTCATTGAAAAATTGCTCGAAAAGGGACATCAATTTCTAACAGGTAATTAACGTTTACAAACATTTATTTTACGTTGATATTCTTTTAAATAAAGTTAAATAAATATTCAGTATGTCCATGAATGGAACTAAAGAGAGAAAAATAAAATTTATTATCATCGATTTGTAGTGATTTGGAAACCATAAGGAATAATTTCCCTCATGTTCTTGATATTGTTTCTAGACACCCTGTGTATACAGAGTGTCGAGTAAGTATATGTCAAACTATTGACAGGTGTAAAAATAACCCTATCGTTATACATAATTTTTTTCATAGTCGATAAAAATCAATTTGTATACGTCCTAGAAGAGCAAAAAATCCTTTCATTAATTCAAACAGCAAAAGACAGCTCGCAGCTGAAATAAGCACAGCAAAATGGGCCATGGGTTATAACCACTTATTTACTTAATTACTTTCTCACTGAATGATCTATAAGTGAATAAAGTGGATTATGAAATGATGCTGAGTTCTACTCTTTTAAAAAATCACAGGGTCGGAGTCAGTCGACTCTTATTGTCTTCTTCTTCTTCTTCCTCTTGTTATAGGCTTA
This sequence comes from Diaprepes abbreviatus, assembly GCA_034092305.1. Classification (NCBI taxonomy): domain Eukaryota; kingdom Metazoa; phylum Arthropoda; class Insecta; order Coleoptera; family Curculionidae; genus Diaprepes; species Diaprepes abbreviatus. Next base: position 14,701,831 of record JASJET010000054.1, read on the forward strand.
CAGCCTGTTTATTCCAACTCAATCATTCATCTCATTTGATGTTGAAATCCAGGACTCTCTCCATCTTTTAGGTGGTCTACCTATTGGTCTTCTGGTTTCCGGTGTTCCATCTCGGGCGATTCTCGCTATCCTATTCTTCCTACTTGCTCATTCCAGGCTCTTCTGCGTTTCCGTCCCCATCTTACTATATCCTGCATTCCATGTTCCTCGCGTATTGTTGAATTGCGTATGTGATCTCTTAATGTGTATCCCGATATTCTTCTTAGTACTTTCATTTCGGCAGTTCTTAGAATTGATTTTGTTTTTGTGTTGTCAGCTCTCGTCTCTATTGCGTACGTCATTATCGGTCGAATACAGGTCTTGTAGATTTTTGTTTTTGCGTCCTTGCTCATGTATGTGTTGTGCCATATTATATCCGCCAGGCTTACTGATATTCTATTTGCCTTGTTTACTTGATTTCTTACTTCTCTTGTTCTGTCTCGGTTTGCGGATATCTCAACTCCTAAGTAATTAAAGGTCATGAGTTGTTCTATTGGTTTGTCATCCACTACTAGTTTGCATCTTAAGGGCACTTTGCTTATTACAATTGACTTAGTTTTATCGATGGATATTTTCATGTTGAATTGCTTGCTTATGGTGTGGAATGCAAATAGAAGTCTTTGGAGGTCGTCTTCATTTTCCGAGACTATGACGGCGTCATCAGCGTAACATATTATTGTTATTTCCCCGGTATTCATTCTGTACCCTGGTGCCGCTCTTTTGACGTTCTCAATTATTTGGTCCGTTACTATGTTAAACAGTAATGGACTCAGAGAGTCCCCCTGTCGTATGCCCGACGCTATCGGTACATCCTTAGTTAGGTTGCCGCTTACTGAGATTTGTGTTGTGGTGTTGGAATTTAGCTGTTCAACTATGTTAATTAAATTATTTGGGATGTCTCACCCTATGAAAGGCTTTAGTGAGATCTATAAAGCACATAAAAGCCGGCTTAGTAAATTCAATGGATTTCTCTGCTATCTGTCTTACGATGAATATGGCATCTACTATAGATCGGTTTTTGCGGAAACCTTGCTGTTCTTCTGATATTCTGCAATAGTCAGTTATTATCCCTTCAATGATTATGGTGAATAATTTCATTATTGAATTTAATAAAGTTATTCCTCTATAGTTTTCCGTGATTTTCTTATCACCCTTCTTGAAAATAGGTACTGTTATACTTTTCTTCCAATCTCGGGGTATCTCTTGGTCTTTAATTATTTTGTTAAAGAGTTTTGTTAGTTCTTCGTGTAATGCATTTCCACCATATTTAATTAGTTCGTTGGGAATATTGTCGGGTCCTGGGGCTTTTCTCGTTTTTAATTTGGCTATCGTGTCTTTCGTCGTTTGGAGGCTTACTTCCTTGGTGTATTCGTCATATTTAGATGCATTTTCGGGTGGGTAGTAGTTCTGTTGTGATTGATCTGTATTTCTATATAGTGTTTTAAAGTGTTCTTCCCATTCGTGCTCAGAAATTTTTTGGGATTGTGTATATTCGTTTATATCCTGTTTCCTTCTTTTGATCATGTTCCATACCTTCTTTTGTGCCCCGTACAAGTCATGTTCCATATCTACTGTGAACCTTCACCAATATTCGTTTTTGATTTGTCTTATGTCGGCGTTTACTCTGTTTCTTATTTCTTTGTATCGATTGTGTTCTGTTTCTGATTTGTTATTTCTGTATCGGAGGTAAACCTGTCGTTTCTCTGCTGCCAATGATTTCATCTCAGGAGTATACCAGTGCTTAGCTGACGGCTTAGAATTTGTGTTGACTTCTCTGTATCCCAATGCTTCCTCGGCCGATTTATCTACATTTCCTCTGATTTTTTCCCAGCTTTCTTCAACAGCATCTGAATCTTTAATAGAGTTGTCTTTGATCTTTTCTGCAAGTCTCTTTTTATACAAGTCTTTGGTTGATTCATCACTTACCGATTCAATGTTTAATTTATTTTTAATATTCGGTAGTGTAATGTCGTGGCAATTATATATTGACGGGGTTTATATGATTCACTTGCTTCAAAGTACAATAACAGCACTTACTCTTACGAAAGTTCAAATTTAAGGCGCCATCTGTAGTTTAAAACTGAAAAATGGTAACTCCAGGAAGCCTCACTTTCTACAGATAGACTCTTTAGATTTTTCAAATAAACCCAAGATACTTGTATTAAATTATGAAATTTACTTTAATAAAAATACTTGTTAGCTGACATGACATAGATATGTCAGCTGTAGCTGTAAATAGTAAAACAAAAATGATATAGTCTGTCAACGAAAATTACAATTTTCTTTCCAATGTGATTCTATGTTTCTGTTTGTTATAAATTTAAACAATACGGCTGCTTATCTGGTTGTGAGTACTTGTACGGGCTGCAGTCACTAAAAGATGGTCTCAGCTAATTGAATGCTTGGAAACTGGGCTGCTCTTGGATGTTTTAATATCTCCTTATGAATAGTTTGATATATGTGGCTAAAAAAGAATCAAATTCAACACATTCGCCAGCAGAAGTAGTTGGTTTCGAGGAAATATGTAGTATTTCTATTAAAGACGATAGAGCTTCGGGAATATGGGATACTTGTACTAAAGCTTCAAAAACTTGGATAATAGCTTGCAGAAACTGAAGTAAGGCGTGAACAAATGATTTCAATGATTTAAATGCTGGACAAAACTTGAAATGACTTCAGAAATCTGGTCCCTATAAGAGAAATATCGGGAGCAGTTCATGAAATTATGGTGGGCGTAAAATAGAAATAATTTCCTTTAATGAATTTGATTATTATAAAGAAAAATTTAGAATATAGTTACCTGATTTTGGAGCAATTCCATTACACGTCTAGTAAACATTGATGTTATTACACGACTTAATTCTCTAACTGCTCAATTTGCCATACCCTTATTTAACATACCTCATTTATGGGGTGGGTTGAGCACATCTGACCTTTTTCATTTAAATGACCGTAGCTCTTAAACTAGATTTATGAAAGAAAAATTTCTTAGGACACTTTTAGAAACGAATAAATTGCTTATCTATCAGCATATTTATCAAGGAATTTGAATTTAAGGTTTAGAAGCTATGGCCAATCAAATGAAAAATTGTTCAGATAACCCCGCCCTACTCTACTTTAAGAAAAAAAACTTGAAACACTAGTGTTATTTTGACTCCTTTTATAACACTGCTGAGGGTCTAAAATGTATTTACCGGACACTCTGTATAACAGAGATAAAATATATGATTTGGCAAATAAACAATATGACCTTTTTTTCTATTTTTAGGTTCCAAAGTATCAATTTATGGAATTAGGCCACCTACAAACTATGACTTTCCTTTTGCATATAGGAATAATAAAAATTAGGATTAATAAGATTGTTTAGTATATTTATTTTTATGAAACCCGAAGAAAATTGTGTAAATTTTCATACCGATACAAAAACGAAAATTTTAAAACATCGTCCATTATTGCGGGTTATTATAAATATATATATATATATATATATATATATATATATATATATATATATATATATATATATATATATATATATATATATATATATAAATAAGTAGATAAGTTTTTGTCTGTGTAATTTAAAATAAAATAGAATAAAATATTGGCGAAGCGGACGTGAAAATTTGTCAATCTACATGATTCTCATGTTAAAAAGTGCGGAGCACTCCAAAATATGGAAAAACTCCGGGTCCGACAGATAGCGACAGCGCTGTTTCGTCCTAATATGGGACTCGTCAGGCCACCGCATTCGGTACAAACCATCACCTCGCATTTGCATCCAATAAAGCTGAATTTAAAATCAAAAAACAGCAAACAAGACGACAAAGACGATGGTCCACTTGATAATACAAGAACCACACAGATTAACAAAGTTTGTAAACTTGGTGGGATCGTTTCGTGCGACACGTGGCTTTGGCTGCTAAAATGAGCGGTTGGCTTGCTTGCCAGTACCGAAAAATGCGACCCCTATCCTTTGGGCAGCGCGTTTCGTGTACTCGATTTTACATATTTCTGTTTTAATTCACCGTCGCGCCACCATATGACGGTTCTTTTACAAACTTTGTTAATCTGTGTGGTTCTTGTATTATCAAGTGGACCATCGAGATGTCGCCTTTGTCGTCTTGTTTGCTGTTTTTTGATTTTAAATTCAGCTTTATAGGATGCAAAGGCGAGGTGATAGTTTGTACCGAATGCGGTGGCCTGACGAGTCCCATATTAGGACGAAACAGCGCTGTCGCCATCTGTCGAACCCGGAGTTTTTCCATATTTTGGAATGCTCCGCACTTTTTAACACGAGAATCTTTAAACATGAATTCTAACCCAGGAAAGAAGCTACCATAAACTTTAAATAAAGGAAATGCTACATTTTAAAAAAGAAAAACAAGCAATCAATGACAAACAAGATATCAAAAACCTGAGCCAAATATATTTTAAAATAATAAACTAAACCACCTATGGCCCTTATTGTTTGCAACACACTGTATAGTCAATATCGATAAAAAAAATTTATAATTCAGAAAAAACTGAGAAAAAAGGTTTCCAAATAAAAAAAAAATATTAAGTTGATAGTAACTGAAGGAATCGTCAAATACTTCACCAAGAAACATGGCCAAGGTAAATTGAGGTGCGTATCTGGGATTAGTTTGTAATATTTAATTTTAATTTCACATTATTTTATAAATTGATATTTTTAATTAATATTGTACCGTTTGAGTGTTAATTCTAAGTCTTGTGAGTGTGCGTTTGTGACCATGTTAGTTGTATTTTGTTTTTATTTTAGATTATACTTTTGAAAAAGCCCACTACGTTGGGCGAAACGTCAAGCACAGAATAGTAGTTTTAATTTTTAAAACCTAATCCATATATATATATATATATATATATATATATATATATATATATATATATATATATATATATATATATATTAGGAATATTAAATATTACTTTAATTTGCTTTTAAATAATATTTATTAAGCAGAGGATGGGTGGAAATAAACAGCAAATAAAGTATACCAAATATGATTTGGTGTCTATTTCCTAAAAACAACGAAAGAAGCAGCAGAATTCTAGAATTTTTTAGAGCTTCCGCACTTGCGGAAGATGATGAATTCCGCTACATCACTAATAGAAAAATTGATCAACTAGAAGGATTAACTTCCATGGAGATTTAATTTGGTTAAAAACCTATCTTTTTAAAGAACGAAAGCTTTCAGGGCTTTGATCAAGTTGAAATCATGGTTCTTGGATTTAGACAGTGTCAAATTGGAATTATTATCCGATGTTTCGCCTATGATTGCACAGATCATTACTCTACGAGATTAGAACACTGAATGACTATCGAGGAGCAACAGCCCGATATTTATGCCTGACTGGTGCTCAGCGAACCGTGATCCAGAGCGTTACAATCGATTTCCACGTGTGATGCAGACTGCAACCTGCATCTCTATTAATATTATTTAGATATTTACAAATTTCGATTGATTCTCTAATTTTACGTCTAAAGAAACCAAACACTGATGCTAGCACCTTAGTTTCTTTTACGTTAAAAATATGACCTGAACAATGCTGATGTTCAGCTAATGTAAATTGAACAATTTGTTTCTTTTTTGTACAACTTTCATGTTCCTTAAGTCTAGTGAATATACCTACATACCACGAGAGCAAGGTTTCTTTTAAACCCCGCTGTCTAAAACGGAATTGCGTCCTTTGGAGATTTCAAACATTGTCCAACTTTCTTACATGTGTTGAAAATTGTCAGAATGTTTGATTTTCCGAGCAGTCTGGCAATCTTGTAGCTGGTTCCGTGTGTATAAGGCACGAACATGAGATATAAAACTGGACTGCACACGAAAATAATTTTTGACCCCCCCCTTATTGGTCGCCATTCGGTGCAATGATTTGTATGGCAACATTGAATTCCTTGCTAGTTTCTTACATTGGCGTGAATGTGTCGTGTATGAATGTCAATTCTATTATTCTAACTAACAGGTTTAGACAATAACTATCTCTTTCTATACTATATCTTAAACAATAAATCGCTCTTCCTTGTTTTATTTGACAGGTTAATCGAGTATATTCAATAAAAAAGACCAGAGCTCCGATTCTGTAAGCATATTTTTTGACATTCTCTTTCCTTATCTCTTTTAGGACATACTTATGTGTTAATACAGACTGAATAAAGATAGAAGATCCTTATTATGACATTCTCTTTCCCTTTACTCTTATAGAATCGCAGCCCAGGATAATTGTTTCTGTAAAACAATATTTAACTTGAATTTCTACTTTTAGTTGCCTCAAAATTATAATTTTTCTGTTTAAAGCAACTCCAATAAAGCAAATTTTTTTAACTTCTTTGGAACAGCGTAAATATGTAACAATTTTATTATTTTTAGATAACAAGCATGAAATGTCAGTTCTTATAAATAAATGAAAATGCTTTTTCTATGACTGTTTACATATCTTATTTTTTACAATAAAACTGTTATTTAGCAAAATAGCTAAAATGTGAAATATGCGCCAAAAACAAATCGAGACTAATTTTTTTTTTTGAAATATCTGTTTTAGAAACATCTTTATTCGGATGTAGAGTATAAAAAGTTAACGAAAAAAAGTATTAAGGCATTTATTTTTAAAAATTTTATATCAGGAATTAATATAGTATATTGTTTAATGTAAGGTATCGAAATGTCCACATAATCTATTGCAAAGTAAGATAGTTTCATCATTTAAAAATAGCTTCGATTAGGTCTTTGTTAAAATTATTTTCTCCTCGATGCTTTTAGGGAACTGATATGTTAGGTATTTATATAGGGTTAACAACATTCATAATAATGTTGACATTTCCTTCATAAAAATGGAGCTTTAATTTAAATGAAGTAAAGTAACATTATGTACTAAACCATTTTTATAAAAAAAAAATTAAACTCTAAAGGGGATAGTGTTAAAGCAGTTTATATTTAATTGTAAACAAAACAATATTTATTAAGACACTTTAAATATAAAGAAGCTTGTAAATACAAGAGATTTCTTACATTAATACAATCATTTTTAATTAAAATATATACATAAAGATTTACTAGCAACTTTTAATTTTTACACTAGGTCAAACTTTCAATTTACTTAACTGTTTAAGGATCTGGAATTGACCTTTGCCAGAGTTGAATTTTTGAAATGGTAATCAATCGCAGCTTCTCACTACTTTGACAAAGGATTTTCATGACACAAATTTCCTATCAGAGCTAAAATCAAGAATTTTTGTTTTATTAATTAATAACATATTCAAACAAAAGGTTATTATTTTATTTTTAGAGAAAACAAATACATAAAAGTAAAATTTATGTAATTTCCGAACATCCTTAATAATATTGAAAAAATTCATATTATATGCAATCATTTATTTTTATTTTAATATGGCATATTGGTTTTTAAACCTATAATCATTTAAAATTTTAACACCATACCAGTTTCGATATTCAGCTTTATATATCAGTGGAACATTAACTTTATGGTAAAACGATATTGTTGTTGGTTAATGCACACCTAATTCAGGACTTTTTTTGTAGAGCCAGTGTATGTTATTAAGTCCAAGTTTAGTTGTTTCAAGATGTTTACCTCAAACAGTGCTTCGTAGTTTTTTTTTCAGGCAGTTTATTTGTAAAAAGCACAACACAAACTTTTTGCTCATCTTCTTGTATAAAACAATTTCCAGAAAAATGCTCTGAACAGAGTTACTTATCTGATGTATAAAAGAATTATAATCATGACCAATTTGCTTTAGCTCTTGAATTTGAAGATTCTTTTCTCTTAGAAAACTAAAATATTGATAGCCTTTAATAATTATCACATATCATATCCATAAGATTAAACTTGTTACCCTTAGATTTACAATTTGATTCTTGAATGCTTTATAATTTACCAATTAAATAAATTCCAATTAACCAGATGAGGTATTTGCACGTCTTACGATGAAGAGTCACATTTTTTAAAATACAAAAAAAAACCTTAAAGTACACATTCCTGTTTGAAATTTTCAGGAAAACGTTACATGAAATGTGATAAAATCCATAAAACAGCAAAATCAAAAATAAATTTTTTCAAAATGAAAAGTATTCAGTCAATGTCATAAATACACTTGCACCAATCTCATATAAACTAAGGGAATTCATTGTTGCCAAAGTAATTATTTGCACCAAGCACGGTGGGGTCATTTTTTTTATAAGAGAGATATGGAACACGAGCAGTCCAGTTTTATATCTCAAGTTCGTAATATAAAGTAAGACAACACTGTCCATAGGAGGTTCATTTATTACATTTTGTTTAGGAGTTGGGTTGTTATATTTATTAGTAGAACGTTTTATACCTTCACCGCAATATCCGTTCCCTCTCAGAGCACTAGTCCGTTCTTCTGTTTCTGATTTCAGTGATTGTTCGTTACATATTCAAAGTGCTCTATGTCCCAAAGAGTTTATGACGGATTTTTTGAGAATGGTGTGACGTTACATTGAGATATCGATTTGTATGTGTTGGTTTTCTGTACACAGAATGTCCTAATTTGCCATTCTCTTTCCTTTGAACTAGTACATTAGGAAAGGGAAGGGCATCATTTGATTCAGTTTCCATAGTTTATTTTATGCTAGGGTGTTGTCGATTTTATTTTATAGGTTAGAAATATTTTAATAAATTAATCTAGAGGTTAGAAACTTCTTTTTTTTAGATTTTCTACTATGAAGGTTTTTGGGGCACTCCCGTGTGATACTCCAACAGTAATCTGCCATCATATGTGCATCCCAGCGACCTTGATGTCTATCTTCCATGACTTTTAAATCTTGATGGAAATGTTCTCCTTATTCTTCGCTATATGACCCAAGATTTTCAGGAAACTTGTCTAAATGAATGTGCAAATAGTGTATCTTTATACTCATATTACATCCAAGATTTTTAAAGCTAATTAAAAGGTTTTGAACTAATTCCTCGCAATTTTCGGCCTTATGATTTCCTAAGAAATTTTTCACAATGGCAACAAAAGATTTCCAAGCCGTTGCTTCTCTTGAATTCATTATATGAATGAAATCGCTGTGTTTCATTAAAAGTCTTATTTGAGGGCCATCAAAAATACCAGCTTTTAGTTTTTCCAAACTCAAACCTGGAAACTTTCTTTAAAGAAAGGCAAAACATGGACCAGTTTTATCTAATGCCTTCGCATACTGCTTCATAAGTCTTCATTTGATGTGTAATGGAGGCAAATTGATCTTATCTCTAGAAACCATTATAACGTTTTGTTTCTCATTTTTTTTTTCAGAGGCCAGTCTTTCTTGATCACATGATCTTGTTTTGCTCTGCTGTCCCATAAACAGATGAAACATGGAAATTTGGTGTACCCACTTTATTGACCTAACAAGAAGTTAACCATTTTTAAATTCACGCATATAACCCATTGGTGATACGAGTACTTAAGTTTTTTCAAAACTAGGTCTACATTTTGATACTCCTTCTTTAATTTCGTAGAATGAGCAATAGGCACAGCCGCATGCGTATTTCCAATATCTAGTAAAACACATTTCAAACTTCGCTTTGAGCTGTCCATAAACAATCTCAATTCATCAGCTTTGTAGCTTGAGAGACCCATTTTCGTTAATAAACCCCCAGTGTTATTACAAAAAACTACCTCATCTTCTGAGCTAAAGAATTGAAAAAATTATTTTTCGCAAACAATTTAATTTAAGGGTGTACATCCACTGACGTTAAAAAAAGAAATTTTCTTGTTATTTTAAAAAATCACTATGCATTTTTAAGGCCACCCAGCACTCAGGGATTTTAAGAGAAGCTTTAAAAGAGTTTTAGGTATCTGTAAAAAATTCATAAATTAACAATTAAAACGCTAAGAATTTATTTTAAGGGTGTAAATACACTGACGTTAAAAAAGAAATTTTCTTGTAATTTAAAAATTCACTATGCATATTTAAAGCCACCCAGCACTCAGGGATTTTAAGAGCAGCTTTAAAAGAGTTTTAGGTATCTGTAAAAAATTCATAGATCAACAATTAAAACGCCAACAATTTATTTTAAGGGTGTAAATCCACTGACGTTAAAAAAAGAAATTTTCTTGTTATTTTAAAATTCACTATGCATATTTAAAGCCACCCAGCACTCAGGGATTTTAAGAGAAGCTTTAAAAGAGTTTTAGGTATCTGTAAAAAATTCATAGATTAACAATTAAAACGCTAACAATTTATTTTAAGGGTGTAAATCCACTGACGTTAAAAAAGAAATTTTCTTGTAATTTAAAAATTCACTATGCATATTTAAAGCCACCCAGCACTCAGGGATTTTAAGAGAAGCTTTAAAAGAGTTTTAGGTATCTGTAAAAATTTCATAGATCAACAATTAAAACGCTAACAATTTATTTTAAGGGTGTAAATCCACTGACGTTAAAAAAATAAATTTTCTTGTTATTTTAAAATTCACTATGCATATTTAAAGCCACCCAGCACTCAGGGATTTTAAGAGAAGCTTTAAAAGAGTTTTAGGTATCTGTAAAAAATTCATAGATTAACAATTAAAACGCTAACAATTTATTTTAAGGGTGTAAATCCACTGACGTTAAAAAAGAAATTTTCTTGTAATTTAAAAATTCACTATGCATATTTAAAGCCACCCAGCACTCAGGGATTTTAAGAGAAGCTTTAAAAGAGTTTTAGGTATCTGTAAAAATTTCATAGATCAACAATTAAAACGCTAACAATTTATTTTAAGGGTGTAAATCCACAGACGTTAAAAAAGAAATTTTCTTGTAATTTAAAAATTCACTATGCATATTTAAAGCCACCCAGCACTCAGGGATTTTAAGAGAAGCTTTAAAAGAGTTTTAGGTATCTGTAAACAATTCATAGATCAACAATTAAAACGCCAACAATTTATTTTAAGGGTGTAAATCCACTGATGTTAAAAAAGGAATTTTCTTGTAATTTAAAAATTCACTATGCATATTTAAAGCCACCCAGCACTCAGGGATTTTAAGAAAAGCTTTAAAAGAGTTTTAGGTATCTGTAAAAAATTCATAGATCAACAATTAAAACGCTAACAATTTATTTTAAGGGTGTAAATCCACTGACGTTAAAAAAAAAATTTTCTTGTATTTTAAAAAATCACTATGCATATTTAAAGCCACCCAGCACTCAGGGATTGTAAGAGAAGCTTTAAAGGAGTTTCGGGTATCTGTAAAAAATTCATAGATTAACAATTAAAACTCCAACAATTTATTTTAAGGGTGTAAATCCACTGACGTTAAAAAAGAAATTTTCTTGTAATTTAAAAATTCACTATGCATATTTAAAGCCACCCAGCACTCAGGGATTTTAAGAGAAGCTTTAAAAGAGTTTTAGGTATCTGTAAAAAATTCATAGATCAACAATTAAAACTCCAACAATTTATTTTAAGGGTGTAAATCCACTGACGTTAAAAAAGAAATTTTCTTGTAATTTAAAAATTCACTATGCATATTTAAAGCCACCCAGCACTCAGGGATTTTAAGAGAAGCTTTAAAAGAGTTTTAGGTATCTGTAAAAAATTCATAGATCAACAATTAAAACGCTAACAATTTATTTTAAGGGTGTAAATCCACTGAGGTTAAAAAAGAAATTTTCTTGTATTTTAAAAATTCACTATGCATATTTAAAGCCACCCAGCACTCAGGAATTGTAAGAGAAGCTTTAAAGGAGTTTTAGGTATCTGTAAAAAATTCATAGATTAACAATTAAAACTCCAACAATTTATTTTAAGGGTGTAAATCCACTGACGTTAAAAAAGAAATTTTCTTGTAATTTAAAAATTCACTATGCATATTTAAAGCCACCCAGCACTCAGGAATTTTAAGAGAAGCTTTAAAAGAGTTTTAGGTATCTGTAAAAAATTCATAGATCAACAATTAAAACGCTAACAATTTATTTTAAGGGTGTAAATCCACTGAGGTTAAAAAAGAAATTTTCTTGTATTTTAAAAATTCACTATGCATATTTAAAACCACCCAGCACTCAGGAATTTTAAGAGAAGCTTTAAAAGAGTTTTAGGTATCTGTAAAAAATTCATAGATCAACAATTAAAACGCTAACAATTTATTTTAAGGGTGTAAATCCACTGAGGTTAAAAAAGAAATTTTCTTGTTATTTTAAAATTCACTATGCATATTTAAAGCCACCCAGCACTCAGATATTTTAAGAGAAGCTTTAAAAGACTTTTGGGTGTCTGTAAAAAATTCATAGATCAACAATTATAACGCCAACAATTTATTTTAAGGGTGTAAATCCACTGACGTTAAAAAATAAATTTTCTTGTTATTTTAAAAAATCACTATGCATTTTTAAGGCCACCCAGCACTCAAAAATGAAATTTTTGTACCTTGAGATAAAACATTTCTTTCTTTTAGTCTCAATGTTAGTAGCCAAGATCTCTCTTTCGAAAGGTCAAGGTCTCTTATTAAATCACTTAAGGCATCTTGGGAAAAAAGTGACGGCATCGTTAACACTTCAAAATCACTGTTATGTTCATCCGAAAAAACTTTCACCGACAAATCTGATAGATCTTGACTCATATGAGATGGTATATCGTCTGGGTACAGTCGAGGCCTTTTAGCAGACAGTAAATCAGGATATGTCATTTTCATTTTATTTACACCATGTAATTCAACAACACAAAAATAACAGTCATCAATGTGGTTTATCGGTTCAGTCCAAATCATAGATTCACCAAACTTTAAATGACTACGTTTACCGCTTGTCCACTGTCTTAAATGTTCACTACATAATTTACACACAATATTTGGAACCCATCGCTTGTTTAGGGCCTTCATCTCTATCTTACAGTAATCAACATATGTTTTTCTCACAAAGTCTGTAATAGGTTTTCTAAATTTTTTAACCACATGTTCACCATAAATGTAACAAAATGTTTTTGGATCATTTACACAACACCTTCTGGACAACGACATATCGGAATTACTAAATAAGAAAAAAAAATCAATTGAATATGATGGCATTAAATATGCCAAAACACATTTTTTTGATAATTATCTATAGATACAAACCTGAACGTAGCTGCAATGTTCTGACGACTTTGTACGGCCTCTCGAGGCCCAATGAACCGAATTATAACCTAGAATTGTCGGCACCAAACAAAAATTTTTTTTCTGTAGACCTGTGTAATAAATTTTTTTGTCTTTTAGACAGACTGGAGTATTATGATTTCTCTATGATAAGCTTATTGTATGGATTTATTTTTTGCATAAATTATGGCTGCAACTCGGGAAATATAAATCCAAACAAGGGTAATTTCTATAGAACTAAAAGTAGCAAGGTAAATATTTTACTTTTATTTATAAAACAAAGTAATCAATTTTGAGATATAAAAGAATTTAAAAAATCATTGTAACTCTAAACTACGCGTATATCTGGTAAGTTCTAATATCAGTTCTGTTGTAGTTCTTACTGTAGTTGTTCTTATGGGAGGAGCAGGACCTGCAATAAGCTTCGTCATTAAAGTCGGCTGCGTCACTTGAATCATAGTATCATTTTCTTCATGCGCGCTTCCAACTACTTGACTATAAACAAATAATATCTTTAGTGCTACAGAACTTTTTATGTCTAAAACGCTGTTAGAAACTATGTAGTTCTCAACCAACTGAAAAAAACGTATTCTGTGCAGGAGTACTTTATTCTAACAGGGTCAGAGACAAAGGACGATCTCAGATTGCGAAAAAATACTTGGAAACGGTGAAAGCTTCTCTCATGGTAGTGCACTGCCACCTGAAGGCCGATTTTGAACTCAATGTTTTTCGTCAGTACAAGGTAGGCAAGCGCATCTAGCGACGGGAAAAACGAATTGTTTCAGTAACTTAAATCGGACAAAATAAAAAGTTGCTACATTAGTTTTACAGGCGCAACACCTCACACTAAAGCGAAAACGAAACTTAATTAATTCCATCCAAGCAACACCAGCGAGCAAAAATGTTAAACTATCTTTTATGCTGAAGAGTAGTGGTAGATTACTTAGGGTGCCACTGCATCAAAAGCTAGGCTGAATACAGAATCCTTCCGCGATGTTGTTAGAAACTAGCTTTTAACTTTACTCCCTAAAATTAGCAATCAACAACGGAAAGTAATAGCACAAATCTTCAATTAAAAGATTCAGCTGTAGCGTAAGTTAATAATAGAAAAATTTTAAAAAATGATCTTGAACCATTTCACAACCTTCAATTGTTAAAAATCTAAAGCATACTCATTCATTCTATGATCATAGATTTGTGTCGGATTACAGCGTAACGCCTTACAATAAGTTCCGTAAATAAAAGTAACACAAAGGTTTTCCTGAGAAATGTGTAGGCACTGACGTAACCACAGGACAAGAACACGCAGAACGTAAATCAAAAGACAACAGCCACAGAACAACCAACTGCAGAATAACTAGCAATGATATGCTTGGTAGGGTGAATAACAGTACAATATGTCCCGAGGGTGAATACCAGTGAAGTGGGTACCAGTTATGTTCAAACCTGTAAGGTAGACTTCGTAGTCGGTGGGGTCTAACAGAATTCCTTCGTGGATACGTGCAAACTGACCAAAATCCCTGTCTCCAGGGTTATCCCGGTAAAAAAAACATAACTACCAACCAGGCAAAAGATACGATAACTCCAAAATTCAACAAAATCACTAGGATAATAAGCGACTTTCCATCTCAGAATCTCAAAAAATTGGCAAATGAAAGTTGCAATGAAAGTCTGCAGCTGCTTCCGCCAAATCAAATCAAGAAAAAGAGAAAAGTAATTGCCACAGGAATTACAGCTCAAAAAGAATGACACTGCACAACAAGATTCATCTTAAAGAAATTTGTTACATAAGTCAGTTTGTTAATCATTAGCATTTTCTGCTCAAAAAAAGAAATCAAATCAGTATAGCGATCGTTATTTTTAAATTAAAGAAGTCTTTTTTGAATAAAGGAATAAGTTTCCTGCAACCCAAAATACATACAATTTCAGTCAAATATTAGTAGGCAGGGAAAAACGATGTCTATCTGTCTATAGAAAAAAAGATAGCAGTAAGTTTAGCAATGACATTGTGTTAGCGATAACAAGAGTGTTTGCAAAAATAAGAAAAAAATTACTAAATTTGCCATAGTGAACTTAAGTTGAAAATTGAACCGTGACAAAGTCCAATACAAGAAGCGCTATCTCCCGATATTGCTGGTACTTGAAGATTTAAGAGTAATTAGGTACTGAGAAAACTTTTCCGCAGACTTATTATTATGCAGTATATACAGGGTGTCCAATTTTCGACACTTTTGCAGGATACGTCTATTATTATTAAAAATGGAGACTTTTGCTAACGTTGTGACAGAATTTGATCAGAGACTCTTGTCAATGACATATTGAGGTAGCGTTAATCATTTTATCTATAATCATTTTATGCCCCATATTAATTAGTAACTATTTTAATAACCTACAATTAAATATCACAGTAATAAAGACACTCTGGAAGTCTGGTCGTTCAACTTCTCCCTTGCAGCTTTAGTACCAAACACTACGGTTATTAAAGCTTACCACAACCATGACTCAGATCTTCAGGAGTCAGGAAAGGCTGCTAATTAGTCGGTCAGTAGACATCTCTTGTTTTCTAGGTCTCGCAACAGCGCGCCCGCAAGTTAATTCGCGTGACGGTTTTATTTTATTGAATAAACTTCTCAAAACACTTAAATTTAACAAAAATAAATAGAAAAACGAACTATTTACAATGAGAAACTTAAAACTAATAACAATTACGAAAAACTAACATAGTTGCTCATCTCGGCCGTTATTTTAACCAAAAACGTAAAACATAATTTAAAAAAAAACACGTATGAATAGCTTAATAAAATATTGAACAAAAAAAAATAAATAAAACGCAAAAAAACAGCTATTTATATTACTTAATCGAACCGTATGAAAATCGCGAAATGCCCCACTAAAATAACACACAATAATCCCTTAATTTTCCAAATTAAACAAAGATAATCTTCTTCCCAGACGATTATACCCGTGACGTAATTATTCTACGGCACTGGTATTCACGGTACCGTTCTAACGACATTCAAACTGTGACTGACTTTTATTATTATTTAAAAGAGTGTCTTCGAATCTTACACCCCTCTGTTTCCCGTTTGTACCCATATTACCCGATAGAACCCGGTAAACGTCAATTTCTTTCCCTTAAAGTTCGAAGGTTTCGATCGTTACGTGCTGAGGGCATTAGCTATTCTATACCGGATGTTTGATTCCCGAATTGACCTCTGAGCGTCTAAATCCTAATTTTTATATAACAGAGTAGTAAAACAAACTAACCTACGTCTTCCTATAACGAAAAGGATATATGTTAAAGACTGTAAAAAAAACTATTCACTTTTCTTGGCTGTTTTGGCAATAAACATCTTAACTCGTTATTTCTTGTGAATACAAAAAACAGTGATTAAATCAAAATTCTTTTTACAAATGGCCAAACGATATATTTCTATTATAGTGAGTTTATTTGATCATTCTTTTGTTTCCTAATACGTTTCAACGGTATTTCATATACCACATGTTAAAAACTACCCTTAACACGTCTGGTTTTGCTTACATAATCAGAATAGGATTATTTCGATAGATTTATAGCCAAATCTTAGAAAGGGTCTTTTACTTTTATGACTTCATAAATTTGCTGAGTTTATATATTTTTAAGAAAACATTTAAACGACAAAGATAATAAAAGTTAAGTACGATAACTGATTTATTTTTCCTTTAGACTTTCGTGGATAGTGATAAAAAATATAACTACCCTATTCCCACGGGAAATCTATTCACAGAGTGATTATCTAATTATTTATTTAAGAAAATATAGTTGACATTGAACAATGAAAAATAATTAATATTTATTCCATTACAACGTAACAATGCTACTATTTTGTTAAACAAAAGATTCATCAATCAAAATTTTCCCAGTCCTCTCCGTTTTTAAAATACAGGGGGTATCAACACCTTATTATGAAATAAAATAAGATACTGGGTCTCTATTTTCTCTTTACAAATGCTCAAAAGAAATTGAATATGTTAAGCATAACGAAAGAAACAAAAAAAAAACTGGAACTAGAAGAAAATAGCCCTGTATTCTACTTTTTTTGCATAATTCATTCTAGTGGGTATTTTTCGTATCTACGGTACTACTTCTCCACTTATCATTGGACCCTAAATTGGCCCATTCGATTAACTCACATAGAGTTAGGGGGGAGGGGGGGTAGAGTAAATAAAATTAAGCCGCCACCCACTTTAAGGTTGGGTTCTCCTAGTGGGGAAAAAGAGCTAAAATGTCTAAAGTGGGAAAGAGTCTTGAATCTGAAACAGCAGGGATAAAAGTAAACGGAGTTTTAATCAACAATATTAGGTATGCAGATGACACCGTAATAATAGCTGATAGTTTGAAAGACCTAGAAAAAACAATAAATAAAATATTAAGAGTTAGTGGAGAATATGGACTCTCTCTTAACACGAAAAAGACCAAGTTCATGATAATTAGTAAAAACAACATCAATAATAATGAAACCCTAATGGTAGGAGGCCAGCATATAGAAAGAGTTAAGAAGTACACTTACTTGGAAACCCTAATAACAGAAAATAATGACTATACCGTCGAAATAAAAGCCAGAATCGAGAAAGAACGTGCCAACTTTATTAGAATGAAAAAGGTTATCTGCAGCAAAGATCTAACGTTAGCCCTGAAAATACGACTGACTAAATGTTACGTATACAGTGTTCTATATTATGGAATGCAAGCATGGACATTGAATCGAGAGGCAATGGGAAGACTTAACTCTTTTGAAATGTGGACCTATAGAAGAATTCAGAGGATTTCGTGGGTGGATCGAGTTACGAACGCCGAAGTGTTGAGAAGAATGGGGAAAGAAAAGGAAGTCGAGATAACAGTAAAACAGAGAAAACTGCAATATTTCGGACACATTATGCGGGGAGAAAAGTACAGCATCTTACGGCTCATAATCCAAGGCAAAATAAGTGGCAGAAGAGGCGTAGGACGACGACGAATTTCATGACTAAAAAACCTAAGGGAATGGTTTGGATGCAGTTCAAAACAACTATTTAGAGCAACTGCCTCAAAAAATAAAATAGCTATTATGATTGCCAACCTCCGCAATGGAAAAAGCACTTGAAGAAGAAGGGAAAGATCTAGTCTAATCTAGCCAAAGAAATAGATCACATAATATTATTAGGTTTATTTAAAAATCTTAACAAAGTTTACATAATAACAGAATAGCTAGCTTATTTTGCTGTAATTATACAAGGTTACTACCCAGCTGGGTTTTGTAGTTTAGTACAAAATGTCTTAATAATAAAATCAATAAGAAAAGTACACTACCCTAAATTACACTGTCGATATGTTATAAATCATAATATCTATGGAAATATTTAGCCCAAAAAGAAATCACAAATATATCAAATATGTAGTACGTTCGTGAGCGGTATATGACTAAACAAAAAAAAAAAATTTTTGTTTGGAGGTTATTCACAAGCCAAACGATAGACTAATAAGTTTTGATGGGGAAAGTTTGTATACTAATGTGCCATTAGGGGAATCAGTAGACAATCAAAATTAGACTTTCAAATGGTACAACATTATCAGATCGAACGTTACGAGTGGACAGGGTGATGGATCTTTTGGAGTGTTGCCTGCGTAGTGCTTACTTTCAAGTAAAGGATAAGTTCTGCGCTCAGGATGACGGGTTTCCGATGGGTTCTTTACTCTCTCCAGTAGTTGCCAATATATATAGTCGAGCAGATAGTCGAGGCAGCCAAGACCCACCCTGGGTTGTAGTGCTACGGAGTCAGTCAATTAGTCAGTCATATATATACATATATATATATATATATATATATATATATATATATATATATATATTACTAAGCCACGCCTATAAATTATTCTCCAGCATTCTCCTTCAACGTCTCTCTCCGTATACCGAAGAGATTATCGGAAACTACCAAAGTGGCTTTCGAAGCGGAAGATCAACAGTTGACCAGCTGTTCACTATCCGACAGATGCTAGAGAAATGTTGGGAATTTAACAAAAACTTACATACCTTGTTCATAAATTTCGAGCAAGCATATGACAGTCTTATTAGAATAAGGTTGTGGGAAGCTATGGAAGAATTTGGAATTCCGTACAAGCTGATTAGACTGTGCAGAGCGTGCCTGGAGGGGGCAAAAAGCTGTGTCAAAATTGAAGGAGAGTGTTGCCAAACATTTTCTATCAACAGAGGATTAAAACAGGGAGATGCTTTGTCGCAAGTACTGTTTAACCTTGCACTGGAGGAAGCCGTAAGAACAGTATCAGTTGACGCGGAGGTTTTTGGGCCAAGTGGCCCTAAACTTATTTTGACCTACGCGGATGATATGGGCGCGATAGGAGAAAGCACAGTCAGTGTCAAGGAAAACTTCATAAAGATAGAAAAAGAAGCTCAGAGAATAGGGCTCCGAATAAATGAAGGAAAGACCAAATACATGCATGTCTCCCGCAACCCCGCCCGAGACAGAATCAGGCAGAACGTCACCATGGATGACTATAATTTTGAGCATGTGCGAGTTTTCAAGTACCTGGGCGCAGTGATAACGGCAAACAATAATATTCAGGAAGAGGTTAAACAGCGCATTACACAAGCAAATAAATGTACATTTGCGATAAAAACCTTGCTTAAGTCAAAATTTATCACTAGAAAGGCAAAAACCGAAATTTATCGAACAATAATACGACCAGTAGCAATCTACGCCAGTGAAACATGGACCCTGACAGTCCACGATACGGAGATGCTAAGAAGGTTTGAGAGAAAAATCCTGTGCATAATATATGGCCCATACCGAGACCTTGAAACAGGCCGTCACAGAATGAGAAGTAACATAGAGCTTGCGCAAATATATCAAAGCCCTGACATCATTCAAGAAATAAAGTCCAACGGGTATGGGAGGAAGCACCACAAGGAAAAAGACCACTGGGAAGACCTAGGCTTAGATGGAAAGATAACATCCACAAGGATCTAGCTATCCTTGAAGTTGACCAGCGAGAATGGAGGGAGCTGGCACAAGACCGTTCTAGGTGGAGGCAGATAGTCGAGGCAGCCAAGACCCACCTTGGGTTGTAGTGCTACAGAGTCAGTCAGTCAGTCAGTCATATATATATATATATATATATATATATATATATATATATATATATATATATATATATATATATATATGGAATGGTTCGAAACTCATGTCATGAAAAGTGCAACAGTGAAACCGAAAGTCTGGTTGAAATATGACGATGATACCTTCATTGTACAGAAGGGCAATGATCAAGAACTTAAGTTTACCATGAAAAAGAAGTAAATGATCAATCGCTCTTCTTAGATGTCATGGTGAATCGTTCAAACGAAACTATTAAAACTTCAGTATACAGGAAGCCAATTCGTACTGGCGAATATCTTAACCATAGTTCTAATCATTCTGTTGTAACAAAACGAGAAATTGTACGCAACCTCTATAATCGCGCTATATCTATATACAATAATGCCGATTCAATTGAAAAAAAAAAGTAGCAAACATTAAATACGATTTACAACAGAATGGTTATCCTTTAAAATTAATTGACGACGTTATAAATAACTTTAGAACAACAACCTCTCGACAGCAAGAAATACATTCCTTCTTCACAATTCTGTACATTAAAGGAACCTCGGAGAAAATAAGATCAATTGCTAGAAGTTATAATATAAAAACAGCATTTAAATCAGGAAATACGCTTAGAGCGAAACCAAAAACTACCGATAAGAAAGAATGTGTTTACAAAGTTCCATGTGAGTGTGGTGAAATGTATATTAGAGAAACCAAACGACCCCTAAAACTTAGAATTAAGGAACATAAAACTCATACACAAAAAGAGGAAACGTCGAGATCAGGTATTACAGAACACGCCTGAGATAAACAACACCAAATAAAATGATCTGAAGCTGCGGCAATATATATTGAACCCAACATGAAAAAAAGAAAATTTGTAGAAGCAGTCTACATTAAGAATAATAATGGAATCTTCAGTAAACCCAGTGTCGAGATACTTAATTTTTGGCAACCACTACTTCATAACATCAAATCATTGAGGTGTGTACAGTAAAGCGAAACTTTGCACTTCAGTGGACACAGTCCCTATATACCCGAAATTGGTGTAGGAAAATCCAAGATGGCGCTAACAATATGGCGGCCAAAAAAATGAATTTTGTCCGATTTTCTCCTAAATTGGTATGGGGGAATTTTCGGGGTCGTACACAACGAATCTGAAATTATTTTTAAAAAATTCAATATGGTAAATCCAACATAGCGTGCAAACAAATATAATTTTTTCCGATTTTCTCCAAAATTGGTATGGGGGAGTTTTCGAGGTTCCACATAACGAATTCAAAACATTTTTTAAAAAATTCAATATTGCGGATCCAATATGGCGGACAAAAATCGATTTTGTCCGATTTTCTCCAAAATTGATACGAGGGAGTTTTCGGGGTCGCACATGACGAATCTAAAATAATTCTTAAAAGATTCAATATGGCGGATCCAATATGGTGGACGAAAAAATCAATTTTGTCCGATTTTCTCCAAAATTGGTGTGAGGGAGTTTTCGAGGTCTCACATAACGAACCTGAAATTATTTTTACAAAATTTTTTATGGCTGATCCAATATGGTGGATAAATAATTAATTTTGTTCGATTTTTTTCAAAATTGATATGATAGCACATTACGAATTTGATATTATTTAAAAAAAATTAAATATGGCGGATCTAAGATGGAGGATTAAAGATTCTACATCTCTCGATTTTGTCTAAAGTCAGTATTGGGGGATTTTTGTTAGTGTTAATTACGAAATTAAAATATTTTTTGAAAAACTCAATCTGGCAGATTCAATATGGTGTCTTAAAAATTTTACATTTTTCGATTTTCTCCAAAACTGATATAGAGGGTTCTTGACGGTGTAAATTATGAATTTAATAGTATTTTTTCTGGATTCAGTATGGCGAACGCAATATCGTTGACTAAAAATTTTACATTTTTCGATTTTGTTTAAATGTGGAACTGAATCGTTTTGGAGGATGTAAATAGCGAATATAAAATTATTTTAAGAAAATCTAATATGCCAGATGTAATATGACAGTTTAGAAATTTTAAATTTCTGGATTTCATCTAAAATTGGTACTAGGGGGCTTTGAAGGGTTCAGATTTAGATTAGATTAAGACGTTAAAATTATTTTTTTGAAATTCATTATGACAGACCAATATGGTGAGTTGAAAATGTTACCTTATTCGCATTTTTTCAGGTTTGGCATTAGGGGATTTTCGGGATCATGTATTACGAATATAAAGTTAATTTTTTACAACTATTAGGTTGACAAGATATAATATGAGGGACTGAAAATTTTACATTTTCCGATTTTGTCTAAAATTGATATTGAGGGGTGCTCGGGGTGTATCCAAACTCAGTATGCAGTATAACATATATATCGGGCTAAGAAATCTACGCCTCAAGTTCTTTAAATATCGATATTGGAAGATTTTGGAGCCTATATTACCAATCTAAAATTAGTTTGAAATTTAACAGTGGATTTACTATGACACATTTAATATATGTTTGACACAATTTCACTGGTATTTGGAAAATTCTAAGAATCAAAGAATATTTAGTGGTTCAGTTTAAGCCCAGAAGACGGAAAACCAAAACAAGAGGTAGAAGCATTCTACGAGAACTTGCAAACCACCTTAGACTCAATACCTGGTGAGGAAGCTATTATTTTATTGGGAGACTTTAATGCCCGTATAGGAAACCAAATAATCCCCGGAATTAAACAACGCTTCAACGAACAGTATCACAACACCAACGGAGAACTAATGGTAAATTTCTGTGCCTACAACGAATTAAGGATAAACAATACTTTGTTTCAACACAAAAATAAATATAAATACACTTTTGAAAATACAAGAGGACACAAATCTATGAATGACTTTATAGTTAGTAACCGAGTTATACATCCCACCCAGATATTGGATATTGGAACATTGAACTTTGTTAATGCAGGAAACGATCATAAATTAGTTCTATCAAAAATTCGAATAAAAATTACACAAAAGAAAAAGCAGCTGGAAAAGGTTAGGATACAAAAAAAAGAACATAGACTCTCTTTGGCATACGTCAACGAAAGAATTATATCAAAAAAGATTGATGGAAAAAATTGAAAGAAAACCAATAAATCAAGAGGAAGATATAAATCAGAGCTGGGATAAAATTAAGGGAAACATAGAAGATGCTTCAAATGAGTTATTGGGCACACATAAAATCACAATCAACAACAAAAATCCTAATAAAACTCCATGGTTCCGTAAAGAAGTTAAAGATAAGTGTAACGAAAAAAGAAAAGCATATTTAGCATATAGAACGTCAAAAACGCGGGAAGCATACAATAGGTACAGACTAATTCGTAACGAAACTAATCTACTAGTCAGGCAACTAAAAAGTGAACATTGGGAGCAGTTCTCTAAAAGAATGGAAGGAGACTTCTATAGTGTACAAAAACAAATGTGGCGACTGATAAGACAACAGCGCAAAGAATTATCTGAACTCTCCGAAACAAACAAAATATCAGAGGAGAAATGGATAGACTACCTAACAAAATTATTTGAGGGAGATGCTAACATTGGAAAAAACAACATACCAGCAATAAGGAATAATGTGGAAGTCACCATTCAAGAAGTAGAGAAAGCTATAAAATCCTTAAAAAAATAGAAAGTTTCCCGGACAAAACGGAATTCATAACGAATTGTTGAAATACGGAGGACAGCGACTAACACAGGAACTCACAAGCAAATCCTGAACAATGCAAAGTACCAGATAGGTGGAGAACCAGCACAATAATGCTTATGTTTAAGAAAGGTGACAAACAAGAACCAGGGAACTACAGAGGTATTAATCTACTGGACACAACTCTGAAACTCGTTACGAAAGTAATCAAAAATAAAATTAATTCGGTTACAACACTGGAAGACGAACAGCAGGGATTTAGATCAGGAAGGTCTTGCGTGGATGCAGTATTTATTCTACGACAGATAGTCGAAAAATCTCTAGAATACAATAAACCAACATTTTTATGCTTTATAGATTTAACAAAAGCATTCGATCGCATAAAGCTAAATGACGTAATCCACCTGTTATATAAGAGAAATATTCCTATCAATATAATTCAGACCATCGAAAACATATACGCAAACAATAAAGTTCAGATTCGCACTAACGGTAAATTATCAACACCCATACCAGTCAACAGCGGTATTAGACAGGGAGACTCGCTTAGTCCTTTGTTGTTTAACATGATAATGGACGAAATAATAAAGGAGGTGCGACTTGGTAGAGGATATAAAATGGGTGATACAGAAATAAAAATTCTCTGTTACGCTGATGACGCTGTGATATGTGCCGAAAATGAAGACGACCTCCAGAGATTGTTAAATACCTTTAATCTTACGGGAAGAAAATATAATATGATTATCTCAGCCGAAAAAACTAAATGTATGACAACCTCAAAAGAACCCCTCCGATGCAAAATAGAACTAGACGGTCGAATAATACAACAAGAAATGAGTTTCAAATATCTAGGAATCGACATAACTAGTTATGGTAACATCGAAGATGAAGTAAGAGGGCAGGTGGTCAAAGCAAACAAAGTGGCGGGTTGCCTCAACGACGTGATCTGGCGAAACAAACACTTACAACAAGAAACAAAGGTTCGGATCTACAAAACCACAATTAGACCCATTATGACATACACCTCAGAAACACGGCCAGAGACGACAAAAACGAAACAACTATTGGAGACTACAGAAATGAGAATACTTCGGCGAATAACAGGAAAAACGCTACTAGACAGAGAAAGAAGCGATAACATCAGGCAATCATGCAACACAGCCTGCATTAATGAGTGGGTTTTTCAACGTAAGACACAATGGAACAAACACATAAGCCGAATGACAGAGGATAGACTGGTAAGGATCGCACGAGATAAATCGCCTAGTGGTACACGCAGTAGAGGTCGACCACGGAAAAGGTGGAGCGATAATTTAAGTCCAGAATGAAGAAAATCGAAGAAGGAACAGGTCAGGGACCTATTATAGAAGGTAGAAGAAGAAGAAGATAATGAATTCAAAACTAAATTATTTCGAAACGAAACAAATAACTAAAAATATATATAAATCATGGTAGGAAAGCAATTACAAATAAAATACTTTTAATCTGTTTATGCGAATCACATTTTGTCAGGTATTAGTTTAGCGCCGAATTCAAAAATTTCAATTGCATATAAAAATTTATAGTTATTTTTCACTTTTTAGGGCACTTTTATAAAAATTTTATTTTTAAATTGCAGTGTTTTGTTCTAAAAATTAACTTTTACCCTATTTAAATAAATACTAGTAGAAAAATCCTTTTTTAATTATTTTTTTTTAACAAAAATCATTATTCGAAGAAATGAACAATAAAAAAGTAATTTTTAAAATATATGATCAATCAAAAAATAATTTTTGTGTTGCTTCAGGCTATATTAACCAATATTTCATAAAAACCCTTGGAAATACATAACGTTGATAGGTGGATACGACAGCGAATACTGAAAAATACACGTGGCAATTTAGACATATGTCATGTGTTTATTCAGGTGTACACGCGGCAGTCAAAGTGTTAATAATAATCGAAATACCCTGCAAAAGGTTCGAAAGTTGAATATCTTACAAGCTAATGAGAGTTTGTCATTTTCTTACCGAATACCAAGTATACAAAAAAAGGTAATTTGGATACGTCTTTCAAAATGAATAAAAAGCAGCATTTTTAAGAGACAGAATGATTAAAAATTAATTTTCGTATTTATAATGGTAATCTACGTCTAAAAACTTACCACCATAATATTCTGATAAGCATGCTCATGACAATTCCACCTAGTAATGTAATTACAGCGATTGCGAGCTTAATTCTAAGAAGCAGAATTTCTTTTTTAGACGGTTTAGGGAATTCGTGCTTAGAAGCTGTTTCATCCTGCTGCAAGTTTCGATTGGAAAGACTTGAGCTCATCAGATTGCTTGTCAATGTCTTATAAACAATCACCAACTATCAAAATAATATTCTCATTCAACACCTTCTCGATGTTTAAGTTTCATTATACGTGTATCTCTGAAAGCTTTATAGGGGATGTCCCATGAATAAATGAATGAATGAAAAAGGGGTGGTGATACTAGATCATCGATGCCTAGGCCTCCATTGGGCCCTTTACATCCCACCATAGCTGCAGGTTAGTTCAGATTAGCGCGAGTACAGCTAATCATCAGGTCGCTATGTTGCAAGGTGCAGATGTCTTCCGCTCTTGGCATTATCCGGTTCGGAGCCGACATTTTAGTAACACCTGTCATTTCGGAGTAGTATGCTTTGGATTTAATTTGATATAACGTTTTGACATACTAGAAAGAAAAAATATTATAGTGTTTGTACATTTAAAAGCGTTTTAGTGAAAGTTCACGCAGATTTTAACTTTAAAAAAGTATTTGAACACGTGGTGGACCGTTGAATGTGACATATAAATTATTACATGAAACAGTGTATATTTCTATGCAAAGGTAAGAAAAATTGTAAAATATTATCTTATAAAAATATTACATAGAACGTGTTAATAAGCTTTTTTTTTAAATTGTTCATTCAATTAAATTTATTACAAAATTATTGTAAAATTGTATACAGATATGTATAATATATTAATGTATTTATTGATTTCTTGATATATATATATATATATATATATATATATATATATATATATATATATATATATATATATATATATATACATATATATATATATATATATATATATATATATATATATATATATTACACACTTTTTGTTCAAACTTTTCTTGTTGTAAAATGATGTATTGCTAATAAAATAAGATATCACTTTTGTATTATTACATTATATTATGTATACTTTTTGTTCTAAATGTTTTTTTTTTAATAAAATGATGGATTGCTAATAAAATCAGATATAACTTTTTATTACCAGTCGCACAAAGCGATATGTGCGTGTAGTCCGTAGCTGAGCGGTACGCCTGCAGCATAGCAACCCGCTGACTAGCTGTATCCGCGCGATTTGACTACCGTCGGATAGATTCTGTGGGTAGTTTTTAGAAGTCCATAGATCTTACAGGGATGTTTTTCGTGAAACCGAAAAATTCAAGTATTCAATAATGTCTTTTGTAAATTTCAGCCCTTAATATTTATAAACCGCGACGTTGCGAATTTTTTTTTAAAAAGGTAAATTTTATCGTAAAACAATCTTTTTTTCCGAGATCTGAAATGATATATCTAAATCTAATAGACATATTAAAATAATCATAAATACACTGACAAAAAAGTTATTGCAATTTTTCGAGTGCAAAAAACTGTTTTTCGCAATTTTCTCGACGGAAAATCAAAAAATAAATTTTTTGAAAATATATCTTAAAAATATACGTCATTTCAAACAAATTGCTGTCAATCTGATTGCTGTATCTTTATTGGGAAGGATAATAATCGACATCGAATTTTCAACTTTGAGCTCGATTTTCTCGAAAACTATTCAACTCACAAATTTCGAATTAAACACACTTTTTTAGATCAAAAATATCTATTATTTCCTAGAATTCTGAAGCGACAGGTAATTAATAAATATCATTTAATTATAAATAAAAAAAAATTGAATTTTCCGAGAGGAAAAATTATATTTCGATAACTAGTGGCGCCACCTATACCTTTAAGCATATCAGTCGATAGGTTTTTCAATTATCTTCAACTTTTGTTTGAAACATTTTCTCATATAACCCTTATTTTTCAAGATAAACTGGAAAAACTGAAAAAAGTGACCATTTTTTGACCGCCATTTTGTAAGCCATGGACCGTATGAATTTCCATCGAAGTATGTTTTTAGTGATGCCAAAATATACCCTTTTCAGTAATAAAATCGCTAGTTACATTTTTTTCCTACAAAAGTTTAATTTCCATGGACTATAATCATTGCCCTTCCATATGATGAAGGTATCATCGATATATCTCAACCAGATTTTCAGTTTCACTTTTGCTGTTTCCATGGCATGAGTTTCGAACCATTTCATATATGTATTGGCTACGACTGGAGAGAGTAAAGAACCCATTGAAAGCCCGTCGTCCTGAGCGTAGGTCTTATCGTTTACTTGAAAGTAAGGACTATGCAGGCAACACTCCAAAAGGTCCATCACCCCGTCCAGTGGTAACGTGGTCCGAAATACAGAGTGTCAAATTTATAAATTTTTAAATTTCTTGGTAAATATTAATCTTAATAGTAACTTGATTTGGATTACATTTGGTGCCTTGGAGACTTTTAAGATGAGGAACAACTATCTAATTACAGAGGGCGCCACCGGCAGCATTTCACAGACATCTAAAGCATTGTAATTTTTTTGTTTCTAATTAAAAATCGTATTCCTTTACGTATTTTAACCGAAAAAGTTGAATCTAATTGGTATGTCTTCGAGCAGCCGTTGATAAGATAATTGAATTTAAATGTTTTACTGCATACTGAAGTCACGTACATATTAAAGTAACTGTACTGATCATCTAATAAACAGAAAATGCCCGGACCATGCTATGCGCCATTTTGGGCATATTGAAGTTATAACAACAGTGAATACGCTGTTGCCACTGAAAAATTATACCGAATAAACATAATGGTTTACCTCCCACTGACAAGGTTTGAAGTAATTTGCATACCTTTCTGAAATTTCATCTTCAAAACGTTTTATTTTTTGAGTTGAAATGTTAATTAGGTGGTACCCCGTTATTTTCAGTATTTTCTAATTTTTAATTAAAATATTCTTGGAAAGTTGAATGTCTAGCAAATCTCAAGTAAGTTTGAGATTATAGACATTCAAAATTATTACACTAAATTTTGTTCATATCTCAATGGTATGAGCGTGCTGTTTAAAAATTGTTTTCCTAGGGTTAGTTCTAGTTATAGATTTAACATAAACACTTGTGTCCATATGTCCATAACAGCCGAGTATCTTACTTTTAAACAGTTAAGTGTAACATAATTGTTTTCATCAACACAATTTGAGAAATAACAATTTGTAAGATGTTTGAAACTTTTATTTAGATAAGTAATATTAAATTTTCTATTCAAATAATGTTAAATGCAACATTTCACTTTCTTAGGTTGTGTTAAATACTACACTACACTACAATTAAATAAATATTATAATGATTATAATTTATTAGGACATATAAATTTAAACCCTACAGGCCAACGAACGAAGTCCTTCAGAATAAAAGCCTTATTTATAAACGGTGTTTTTTCTAGAGGTATAAAACTTTAAGTTGGTAACACTTTTTTAACTGGTGGCCATTTTGTCAGCTGTCAAGTGATTTATGTTTAGTTTGGTTTGGCATTTCAACATGAATAGACTGACGCTTGAACAACGCTTCCAAATTGTGCAAATTTATTTTGAAAATCATGGTTCTGTTCGAAATACGTATCGCGCACTACGTCCATTTTACGGTCAACATAATCGTCCATCAGAGCAATTAATTCGATTAACTATGGAACGTTTACTCTAAATGATAATACGCATCCACAGAGACGTCGTACAGTGCGTATAGAAGAAGTCATTGCTGCTGTAGAGCGTAGCGTAGAGGAAGACCCGAATCAGTCTATCCGCCATCGTGCACAGGAATTGGATATGTGTCCATTCACTTTATGGAAGATTTTGCGGAAAGATCTTGGTTTTCGTGCTTACAAAATCCAACTCGTGCAAGAATTAAAGACACACGATTACCTAGCAAGGCGTAGATTCGGTGAATGGGCCCAAAACAAGATTGCCGTTGATCTCGATTTTCATAAGCGAATTTTGTTTAGCGATGAAGCTCACTTTTGTTTGAATGGATACGTCAATAAACAAAACTGCCGTATTTGGAGTGATGATAATCCTCAAGTGTATGTTGAGACACCGTTACATCCAGAAAAACTTACTGTTTGGTGTGCCTTATGGGCTGGTGGAATCATTGGTCCATACTTCTTTAAAAACGATGCTGGTCAGAACGTTACAGTTAATGGTGACCGCTATAGAGCCATGATTACTGACTTTTTCGTTCATCAATTGAACAACCATGATGTGCAGGAGCTGTGGTTTCAACAAGACGGCGCAACATGTCACACAGCTCGTGCCACAATTGATTTATTGAAGGAAACGTTTGGTAACCGCATAGTTTCACGTTTCGGACCCGTGAATTGGCCTCCAAGATCGTGCGACTTAACGCCGCTAGACTATTTTCTGTGGGGATAGGAAACGATTGATCACTTGGAGGACAACATTCGCCGCGTTATTGCCGATATACGGCCACAAATGTTGGAAAAAGTCATCGAAAATTGGACCTCCAGATTAGACTACGTCCGAGCCAGCCGTGGCGGTCATATGCCAGAAGTCATACTTAAATTATAATGCCAGAAGGTTATCTTTCGAATAAAGTAAATTTCATGTCAATTTAAAAAATTCATCTTTGTTTTATTCCATTTAAAAGTTCTATACCTCTATAAAAAACACCCTTTATATATATATATATATATATATATATATATATATATATATATATAATTTATTTTTGTATCTTAAACCTTTTGTTAATATTTTTTTTGTAATATTTTCTGGGGTATAGATTTTTCCATTAGAGAATCAAAAGACAACAATTTTTCTGACGTTTCGCTCAACATAGTGAGCTTCTTCAAAGATATGGTATATTTATTTTGAATCTTGAAAGTACCTTTGTGCGAATGCGAAACAAAAAAACAAGAGATTTAATTTCGATAAGCCCAAAATCTTAAAAACAGAGAATAACTTAAAAAAAAAAGAGAGAATTTTACGAAATAGTGGAAATTCAAAGATCGAAATCTGCAGTAAACAAGAAAAAAGATATAAATAATTTAAATCGAATATACATTCCACTATTTTAATGCAAAATATCAGTTGTTTGACGTCGATAAACCTGGACGACTGGGCAAATCAAAATGTTTTTAATAATAAATAAATTTTGGATGTGCTGTTGGTGTAATTGGATGTTTTTAAATTTTTTAATTTTAACTTTTATGTAATATGTGAATGTAAGCCATGACGATCCGAGTGGTTATTTTATTTTTTAATCAAAGTTACTTAGAAAATAATGAAGTTACCAACAACATTACAAGGTATGTTTTCGTTTTTTGATTCTTGTGTTTCTATATTATATATCCATTTTTTTAGTTTGATAAAGGCTGAAAACTAAGGCCGAAACGTCACTTAGCCTTTTGAGAATCATTTAATTATATGACTCAAATATAATTTAAAGAATTTTTTAATAATGACCTATAACCAAGAAAAAATTTCTTAAATATATATATAATAAAATAGAATAAAATATTGGCGAAGCGGACGTGAAAATTTGTCAATCTACATGATTCTCGTATTAAAAAGTGCGGAGCACTCCAAAGTATGGAATAACTCCGGGTCCGACAGATGGCGACAGCGCTGTTTCGTCCTAATATGGGATTCGTCAGGCCACCGCAGTCGGTAGAAACCATCATCATTTTAATACGAGAATCATGTAGATTGACAAATTTTCACGTCCGCTTCGCCAATATTTTATTCTATTTTATTTTAAATTACACGGACAAAAACTTATCTACATATTTATATATATATATATATATATATATATATATATATATATATATATATATATATATATATATATATATATATATATATATATATATATAATGGTCAAAACTTTGAAAAGGAATTTGCAATGAGTAACGACCACAAAACAAAAGTTTTCAATATCAATTTTTAATGGTTCACACGACTGTTTATACATAAACGAAGCCAGAAACCGATGCCTTGTGTTACCTGCTATAAACCTTGCAGTTCTTCAGCGGGAAAGTATTATAGAAGGTCAGTAAGACGCCGTTGTCATGGTTACTTGCTAAGGCGGCATTGTCAAGTGAGTGCTTTTATATACGAGAATAGGTATAATATCAGATATAATATAGAAATAAATACACAGGTGTTTTTTTTTTCATATTGTTTTATAATAAACAATTTTTACTAAAAACTAAACCGTTACTAAAAAGTAAATAATAAATTATATACTGTTTTAAATTTTAATCAATTTTATAATTTATAAATTTGTTCATTTCCTTGGCACTTTTTTGAAGTCAGCGCCGTAGTACTTGAAGGGATTATTGGTAAATGAATTTTAGGTGGATTGGTACTTTTAATCAACTTCATGTATATGTCATTACTAACAGTTACTCGTCGCAGCTTTGCCCGCACTCAAGATACAATGCAATTTTAATATTATCTGTTTTTATTTATTAATTGTAAGCATCTAATCGTCAAATAAACAATATATTAGCATAAGGAATTTCAGTTATTATAACTATATTTGAGAGTTGGCTCAATAATTACAATTCCTTACTTATCGAATTGTAATAAGAATATTGTACAAATTTTATTAATGGCATACACAAAACAACAAGGGTCACGTAACAGAAACTGTAGTATATTTATCCGAAGGATTTTAGTACGTGGAATCCGAGTTTGGCTTCAGAAAATCTTAACCTAAATTGCAAAAAATACTGTTTATCGACTTATTTGAGGTTATGTAAAATCATAAAACTAGTAGGAGTACCTGAAAGTATGATTCTTTCTCTTTAAAATCAGTTTTGAAATGTCTAAATATCTTCCCAAACAGCACAAATACGTCTTAAAGACGCCCATAAAACGTGTGATCTCAACATTCAGGACGTCTTATGTATGTCCATAAAAGACGAATGACGTCCATAAGACGTTGTATAGACGTATTATGTAACAATAGGTAACGTCTTTAAGACATTTGCTTACAACGTCTTATGGACGTCCCTTCCCAACATTAAAACAACATATTCCACCAATAAAATTATGTATATTAAAAAGGGTCCCTCTAATTTTTTTGTTTTTCTTGTTTACAAAGTCAAACCTTAATTATTCAAAAGCCCAAGAAATAACTTTAATTAAGAAAAAATCAAGAGGAAAATATACACCACCATTTTAAATAACTACAAGTTCCACATGAATAATTTGCTTTAAAAAATATCTTCAACATAATCTCTTTATACAAAAAAATACATAACTTAAGCATAATGTAAACTTTTTCTAATTTGAAATTTAAGAAGTGAGGTAGAAGAGCAAATATTTTCAGAACTACTACTGTTCGAACAATAAGTGAACCTATCAAATTTAAGCCTTAGTTTATCCCTTTGGTATAATAACTCTAAAAGGCAGACTATCAACAAAATAAAAGTTTTTGAAATAAAAAGTACACAAATCTTTAAATACTTTTAAAAACAAGAATTTTTATTTAGTCGAATAATAACTCTGGTCTGAGGCCCTTTTCAGCCATGTTTGGATTGAAATTTCCTCATTCTTCCGACTTTTTGCCAGTCCTGTTGTTTCTGTAGATCCTAATAACAAACTGATTTTAATTGTATAGGATAAAGTTTATCATTTGTGGGAGTAAATTTTGCGATATTTTTGCGTATTTTTATAATTGTCCTCTACTATAGAATCGTGACTTATGCTATTTCAAGGTTAATATGCATAATGAAAGACAGAACTTACTCATAAGTCTCGCCAAGTTGCAATCGTAGAACTTTCTCTTTCCTTTTCGTACTAATCAACTGTACATGGTAATTTTACAAGCTCGCTTTACAAAGTCATAAATGCTCCCTACTCCCAGTTTTGAAATTTCTAAAACCTTAAACAAAATTACTTCTTGTAATTAACAAAACTCTATTTTCTATTATCTTTAAATATAACCAATCATCAGGAACAAAATAAATCTTACAGGTTTCATTAGTCGAGCACTCCATAAACAAACATTTCGCCTTCCACTTCATTACTAATATTTCTTGTAATATTTACGACCGGGTCTGGATGGGCTGTGCAAGCCTTTTTCGCACAGATAATATTTTTGAAGATTTCATTTCATACTTCTAATAACATAGAATTACTACAAAAATATAAGTGGTAAAGCATTCGGAAATTTCCTGTAACACAACCTATAAATAACGTTACTGTTTTTCCTAAGTACATATGATTATTGATCTTACCTTAAGTATTACATAAACACGAATAAAAAAGATCTTCAGGGGCACATAGATATATCAACTATATTTAATAAAGTTCTTTCAAAAGCTAAATTTTCAGAGTCGGCACCCCAACAACATTAAAAATGAATAACGACATGACGAAATACAAAAACAAAAATGACAGAGTTGACAGAAACAAAAGGCGGGTTTTTTAAAGTTAGTTGGCATCATATTGTTATTGTTATCGGTACATCAAACAATCTGTGACAAAAAGCACCAAAGTATTGATAAAAAAGATCACGCAAGAGTTAGATCTGTCATTTTTAATTCTTAAATTCGACAGTGGGTTTGTAATCAGCGATCCCTGCAATGCTTATGTAGTTATTTTCATCAAAATAACAGAATTTAGAAAAGCACACTCAAAAAGATAGCTTGCACTATGTTTTTGGCTTGCATTCGAGTCGACTGGTGGGACACAAAATTCAAATTAGCATATCTCGGTGAAAAAAGAAATATCTGGACATTTTAAATTTGATTTAATTAGAACTGATCATTCTTTCAGATACTTCTATTAGTTTTGTAAAAAGAAATTACCTTCTGCTTTTACATAACCTCAAATAGGTCGACGAATAGTGTTTTTTGCACTTTAATGTTATTATACCTCAAAACCCTGACGTGATGGAGCAGATTCAGATTCAGCGTAACAATATCCTTCAAAAAAGTATGTTAGAGTCTCTGTCACTTAAAATCAGTCAAATTTTGTTGGCCTCTGATATATATTAAACAGTATTTTTAAGCTGAGATTCTGTGATTAGAACAATTAGGATCGCATTAATCATTAATATCTTTGTCAGCTCGTAACTAATTAGATTGCAATTTGTTAATGATGCTATTGCCTATACTTTCGTTCACTCGCTCTGTTCAGTGTTATATTCGAAATAGAGAAGTTTCTGAGGAACATGTCAAGAAAATAAAAAAGGCATAAGTTTAACGAGTACTGACCAAGGTAGGTGTCGAATAAGCGACGCTGCCAATTTTCATCGGGGCGTTGTGTCTTGTAGCTTGGATGAAGAGGCGGATCCAGTCTTTCTCTATAGTTGAGGGGGGTGGTATCACCAAAGTATAATATATCAAACGAAGGCGAGTTGGCTACCGGAGGGTGCCAGCCATATTCACGTTTCTAATGTAACAGGAAGAGAAAGCGATCGTCGCTCCCCCCTCTGTATCGGCGACTGCTTGGATGTAGCAGTTAGGGAAGGTAAATAAAATTTATGCATATAATGCTAGACTTCAAACATTTTTTAGTTTTAAAGAAAGAGGGAAGCAGATCCGTCCCTGCATCCAAGCGACAAAGCACAATGTCCCAATATGCGTATTCGATACCTACTTTGGTCAGTACTCATTAAACTTAGGTATTTTTGTTTCTTGATAAATAATACATAAATAAATGTTAAAAAAAACTTTTTTTGAATTTACTCATATTGCTACCCTCAATAACATGTCTATTTCGAAAATAGCAAAAGTGCGAGTAAACGCATATATATATATATATATATATATATATATATATATATATATATATATATATATATATATATATATATATATATATATATATTACTCGAAAATTATTAACTACTGATCAATTACTCTATCGATTAATATTCTTATATCCAGACTTAAATTTATGTTACACAAGACCTTTCTGAGAGGGTTAAAGAAAAATCTGGCCTTTTCTATGATACATTTGATTGCGTGCAAGTGAGTAAAAGTTCTATTCAGTGTACATACCAAGTATGTTATTATATCAGCTAATTCTAGGTAGCATTCTGACTTTAAATTGATGTTGTGTGTTGGCTTTTCTGTTCACTATAAGAATCTTCATCGATTTATAGTGTTACGCCGTCTGCTGACATGTTTCTATGACGCGGTTTATGAATATTTGTAGTTCTTCGAAATTGTTCGCCAAGAGGACAGAACCATCAGCTTATCTAATGTTATTTATTATTTCTCCTTTAATACAGGTGTCCTTGTTCACGTCATCCAGAGCTTCCCTAAATAACATCTCTAAGTATGCATAAAATAAGAGAGGCGGTAGTATAGAGCCTTGGCGTACGCCTCTTCTTATCAAGAATTCTTGTGAGTTTTCGTTCTCTACTCCGAACTGTCACCGTTTGGTACATCTACAGATTCGTAGGGATGTTGACTATTTTTGGAAAACTATTTAAAACCATGCATAAATACGTAATATAGTCCAAAATATTTAGTGTTATTTTTTTAATACAACTAAAACTTTAAAAATCATGTATTTTAAATTCCGTTTCAAATTTCCCTCCAAAAAGCCAATACTTGTCACGTGACCGCTGTAACGTCACATGTTCCCAAACACTGGTAAACTGATAAGGTGATATTAAGTTTTTCAGTAATTTTGGTAATAAAAAAATCAGTTCTAAGTTTTATAAGTGTTGTACGGTGCCTCAGTATACAAGTACTATAATTAAGACAACTGAAAGCAATAGGCATGATGACTGATTTTGGAAAAATACTCCACGAAGTTTTTACGCACCTGCTTTATACAAAATAAATCTTATTTCCGCAAAAAAATTATGTTTTGAAGGAAAAATTGACCTTTTTAAAATACAATTTAAATTTCGCACCAAAACGCTAGAATAGTAATGGCATCCGTCTGTGACGTCACCCTTTCGTAAACACTTGACAAGTTGTATCTTATTGCTTGTTTTGATTTATATTTTCCATTATTTTGTGCGATAATCATGAATTCTAATGTGTATCGATGGTGTGCAGTTCCTCCATGTAATAATACATCTATAAAAACTCCCAATAAGTTATTTAATAACGTGCCAATGAAGAAAAAAATCAGAAATACGTGG
The DNA here is from genome assembly GCA_034092305.1 of Diaprepes abbreviatus. NCBI lineage: Eukaryota > Metazoa > Arthropoda > Insecta > Coleoptera > Curculionidae > Diaprepes > Diaprepes abbreviatus. The sequence goes on from JASJET010000054.1 coordinate 14,739,055, forward strand.
CTAAATCTTGCAAGGCGAGATCCAGCTTCTGTATCTGTTAATTCAGTGATTTATTTCTGTGAAGATCATTTAGATGTAAGTATTTCTTTTATATAAATAAGTGGCGAAGCTCGCCAACAAAATATATGTAAGGTAAATATTTGTTAATAACATTGTCGATCCCGTTTGAAGTTAGGTTTCATTTCTTTATTACTGTATTATTTTTAAAGTTCCCAATTAAAAGTTTTTTCTTTTTCCAGTTACCAAATGATATGGAAAATTATATACAGTACCATGTAATGGGTTCAGTTTTACAAGTGCGCATAAAGTCAGGGTGTATACCCACAAAATTTGAATGCTAACCAGGCAGAAGCAAACGAACTTCTGACACTGCTGAGCATCCCTATGTTCTCAAAAAACAAAGAAGGTGTCTAATTGAAGAAAGTGACAAAGATGTAACACAAACAAAACCACCTACAGAACATTTAGAACTCACAGGTACTTCATCAGAAAGTTCAGGTACGTACCCATTGCTTTTTATACCAGTAACCTGTTTTAATGAATTCAAGTGTATATCTACCTACGTACCTATTATTATTATTATTATGATTTACAAGCCAGACGGCTTCGCACTCCCTCCAGGGAATATTCACTCATACCAGGTACACAAAGGTACCAGAAGTATGAAGCTCTGTGGGAACCCTTTCCATGTTATCGGGATATTATTATTATACATGATTTACAAGCCAAACGGCTTCGCACTCCCTCCAGGGATTATTCACTCATACCAGGCATACAAAGATGCCAAAAGTATGAAGCTCTGTGGGAACCCTTTCCATGTTATCGGGTCCTAGGTGACGTTGTCTGCTGCATTTCCCATGAATTTTCGGACGGTTCGCGAGGTTGCTAGGAGATTATTATTATTATTTTGATTTACAAGCCAGACGGCTTCGCACTCCCTCCAGGGAATATTCACTCATACCAGGTACACAAAGGTACCAGAAGTATGAAGCTCTGTGGGAACCCTTTCCATGTTATCGGGTCCTAGGTGACGTGGTCTGCTGTATTTCCCATGAAATTTCGGACGGTTCGCGCGGTTGCTAGGAGAGTTGCTTTCTGCATAGGTTTATACAGATGCTCACTAAGACCCAGTCCCTTGATGTTCTGCAGGAGGTTCTTTGGTATCACTCCAGTTGTTGAGAGTATTATGGGAATCGTTTGGACGCTGTTCATTGCCCATTGTCTTCGGATTTGCACCTCCAGATCTCTGTATTTGGCGATCTTCTCGTTGTATTTTGGTCTTAGGTTGTTGTTGTTAGGTACAGCGATGTCGATTAGTGTAGTTCGCCTAGAAATTTTATCTATTAGTATAATATCTGGTCTATTATGAGCAACTGTTTGATCCGTCAGAACCGTTCGGTCCCAATATAACTTGAACTGGTTGTTCTCAAGAATAGGCTCTGGATTGTATTTGTAATAAGGCACTTTTCCTACCTGTAATAGGTTAAATTTTTCTGCTAACTCTTGGTGGAGTATCTTAGCGGCTGAGTCGTGTCTTTCCTTATACTCGGTTATTATTATTATTATTATAATATTATAGTCTGTTGCAAAAAATTATAGTACATAATAATGTGTAAATAGTTACAGTTTGTTCACAAGTACTTATTTTTATTTTTTAGCTTTACACACAATTGAAGATCTAGAAGTACCTACCACCTTTCCAAAATCAGCTGATAAATCAGTACAAGTATATATATTATACAAATTCAGAAGTAAAGCTGTCCAGACTGAAAAAACAGTGCACCAGTTAACCTCTTGGCAAATTTGAGCTATTGGCCTTGACAAATCCTTATTCCATGACATTGTTGTACTTGTGGAAGCACGAAACTGACACACTTGATAGTTTTATCCACAAAATATCTGATTAACGATGCAAATAAAGATAAATTGGAACGATAAAGGCGATAAAAAATTTACGACTGATGTGACGTCAGGCGCTTCTGATTGGTGTTCGATCTAATATGGCCGATTTCCATATTTTATGTTTTTATTTTTACTGAAATAAATATAATCTCACTTGTAATCTAAAAATAAATGTGTTTTTTAGAATCTGTCTATCCTATATAATTTTAGTGATTCTTCGTTACAGTCATCATGCCTATTGTGCCCACACAATCTAAAATGTATCTTTGTAAAGATCATTTCGATATAAGTTTTGATAATATTTATTTATTATTTTATGTTAAAAGTTATTATTCTACAAGTTTCCAAAGATGAAAATTGGAATTTTAATGTTAGAAATAAAGTAATCATGTGGCAGAATATGGTTTTTTACATAATTTATGTCCAGGGTGAATTTTGCACTTAAATGTGCACAAATTTGCATCTCGACGAAGTTGAACATAGCCCACAACATCGTCTCCGTATGACTGCCTCAAAGACCTAAAAATAAATAAAATAATTTGTTTAATAAAAGACAAAACATAACCTCAAAATCATACTATTTTTTTTTTAAATTATTCAGTTAAATCTTTTGAGCTATGATTACTATTATATATTCATTATCGATTCCAGAAGTAACAAATTTTGGTATATTACTTACATGAAGTTTTTCACATTTCTAAATTCAGCAGAATTATTTTTTTGCGAAAAAACTGTCCACCGTATATAATCAATTCTCGGCAAATTCGATCTTAATAAATTCATTTTTCATCATGGGAAAACTTCTTAGAATCATTTTCAAGGGGAGTAATAGGCAAATTTAGAAGAAATTGCATGGAAATCACCATAAAATAGTGCCAAACAACGTAGCCTTTGGCAGTAATGATATTTGCGAACAAATCACGTCATGCACTTTGATTTGTGTTTCTTTGTCATGTGACTTGGGAACGACATTTTGATTATTAAATAAATATCGAATTCTATAAAAATAAAGAAATATATTGTGTTTTTTTTTAGAATTTATCTAATGGAAACTACCGTTTTGCTACAAAATTATATTTTTGTTTGAATGCAGTCAAACAAGTGACTTTTTAAGCACTCAAAACCTGGAACTGACGGGTTAACCAATATACAGACCCGATTTGGCACCCACTTATTTCTTTTTGTGCATGCATGCAAGAGTGTATTGATCATCGTTTTTGGTTATTATTCCTGAAATATTATCAGTTATTGTTGTGTATACTACATCTCACCGATGATACGGATTACGACATGGCATCCCTGGACATGGGAACGTGCACTTGTGGCGTCAAGTTGCATGGGTGCTGGATAGCACCGAATCCGCGACAGGGTGTTAGCCTCCACAGTTCTCGGGCACAACAATCATACCTTCCTTGTAATCGGGATCTGGAGTACCAGTCTCCAATTCCCAAGGAAGATTGATTGTCTAGAGGCGGGGGTGTTGTGTATACTACATCTCACCGATGATTCCCGCCGCAATTTAACTTCAAATATAAGATCGTAATATGATATAGTACGACAACGGGTGTCTGGGAAGGTGTCAGTCGAAACTCACTGAGGAGTCCTAAGGCTGGCACCGGGATGAAACACCCCCCAAATTTTTACAGAGCGTAATTTCCATAGTAGCAAGGGGCCTACAAATACGGATTACGACATTATCCTCATACAATAAAAACTACCAAAATAATTAGAAAATCGTTAGGAGCTCCTGCTGGAGCACTGATAATAAAATTATTTATAATTTTAAAAAATCCTGATAAAAATAATTACTCTACGATTTACAGCAGTAAAATTTGGCAACATAGCCCCGGACCGGCGGCATCCTATCAATCCGGTAAAGCGTGCCTTGCTTCAGTTATTTCCTGACCGAGGCCAATTGAGCAGTCGGTCAAGTTAGCCGGGAAAACTTCAAATTTTCGCGCCAGCAGGAAAATTCACGCGAATAGTGAAAGAGAACCGGGGAAATCTTGGACAAATTCGCTGTTTTTGGGAAATTTAGAGTGATCTTAGAAGCCTAGAGTTTGAAGACACTGAAATTGCCCTAAAACGATAAAAAATCAGGTAAGAAATTGGCAAAAAGAAGAGCACAATTACATCTTTTGTTTTAAATTAAATATTTACATTTAGGCGCTTAAATATCGCTTTAAGCTCCCTTTATGGTTATTAAAAATTTTACATATACTGTCGCAAGAAACATTATTTATTGACAATTATCAACAATTTATATTTTATACCTATTCGGAAATAAGCAGGTAGTATTTCTTAATTCATAATCTTAGATCTAATATTTTTGTATAACTTTTAATCCACATATATATTTTTGATGTCTCTCTGCCTCGCATATTATAACAAAAACATTTGGTTTTGTTGTTTTGACTGGTTAACAAGATCTTCTCCCTTGCTTTTGTTTTCTCATTCGTCTGTTTTTATGGGGTAGGTTAGGCCTTAAAAGATTTATTGATTAAAACAAACCGATGTCGGAACGTAAATATTAAATATTTCTAAGTTAAATATTTGGCTAGGAGTGTGCGAAAGATACCTACTTTGGGCACTAATGTGGACGACATGTTAACTTCGAGATTAACCAAAGAAGTTCATGTTTTAAACCGGATGTAGTTGCCATAGAAGTTAAGTCTTCTAGTTGACAAGTTTTTTGTTTTTGTTGCTTATGATTTTGTTATAAATTGTATTATTAATGCTAACAAACAAATTTCTGTATAGGAAAATTGAATATAGGGAATTGGTAAGAGGAATAGTTGTCTTTAGACTGAGGTATGGTAATAAAAGAAAAGCCTTATTTTTATGGTATTCTTTTAAGTTCAAAATTCAGTTTACAATAAAAAAGTTAATACAGTAAAACCTGCGATTCTAAAGGAACTCGGAAAAGAAGTGTCAAGCTGCAAATCGTACTAAGCGCGAAAGGCTAAAAAATGTGTTACAAACATACATAAATGTGTAACTATTTATTCTTCATCTTCGGATGCATATCCATTAATGGATGTTTGCGATCACGTGCTCCATTGCTTCTCTATCTCGGGCGGTGTGGATCAATGTTTGTACATCACGTAACCCTGTCCATTGTCTTATGTTCCGAAGCCAAGACATTTTCTTCCTCCCCATTCCCCTTCTGCCCTCAATTTTGCCCTCAATCATCAACTGTAAGAACCCATATTTTTCGTTTCGCATGATATGTCCCAGATAGGCTATTTTTCTTTTCTTGACTACTTCGAATAGTTCACGCTCTCTTCCTACACGCCCCAGAACTTCCTCATTTGTCTTCTTCTCCGTCCATGAGATTTTAAGAATTCTGCGATACAGCCACATCTCAAAGGCTTCCAGTTTATTGATATTACTCGTTTTTAGGGTCCAACCCTCCACGCCATAAAGAAGCACTGACCATACGTAGCATTTCATAAACGTCACCCTCAAGTCAATATCGAATTCTGAGCAGGTAAGCACATTTTTAAGCCTCAGGAAAGCCTGTCGGGCTTGCTCAACACGGCTTTTTATTTCTCTGTTCGATGTCCAATCCTCACAAAGCCATGTTCCCAGGTATTTGAACTTGTCCACTCTTTCAATGGGCGCCGCATCAAATGTTATTCCGGAGTTTGTAAATGCATCCAAGTTTCTGGAGATGATCATAAATTTTGTTTTCCTAGTATTGATGATCGGACCCATAGATGCACTGTATTGTCCAACCATATTTACTATTTGTTGTAGATCATCTATGTTTTCGGCTATCAGGACCGTGTCATCGGCATAACGAATGTTGTTGATCCATACACCATTCACTCTAATGCCCTTTTTCCGAATATAGATTAAATAGGAGCGGAGATAGTACGCACCCCTGTCTCACAACCCTCTCAATTTGTACAGGATTGGACATACCATTTTCAATTTTTACCTGTGCATTCTGGTTCCAATATAAATTTTGGATGCATCGGATGTCCTTTTGATCAATGTCGAGCCTCTCGAGGAGTTTTATTAACTTTTGATGTTGAACACGGTCGAAAGCCTTCTCATAATCTATGAAACATAGGCACACATCTTTTCTTTGGTCATAGCAATTTTGTACCAGTACCTGAATTGCGACTATCGCCTCCCTTGTACCTATTACCTGTAACTATTTATTATATTTATAAAATTATGTTATAAAGATCATATTTTTGAAGTATCCATTGATTTACCTTATCAGCTCCAAGTTTTGAACCGACTTGTATAATTTAATGAAATTTTAATATTTTATAGAGGCCATGAAGACTCATTAAACCACACTTCAGAGAGGTCAGGAACGAACTTGCAGCCACACTTGTTGAGCGTAATTTTTGATAGGTGTCATTTTACAGAGCTGAAAACTGATTTTTTTAAATACCTTCCTTGGTCATTCCTCGTCAAAAAAGGTACTTAATTTATTTCGATTGAACTTGCGGCTTTCGCGATAAATCGGTTTTTAGGCGAAACACTCAACAGTTACTATTGCTAAACACAAACAGTTACTATTGCTAAACACAAACAGTTAATTTATGGGGAAGCGTTGTCTCACTCTTCGAAGGCAAGAATATGTTATGCTTAAACATAATTAATTTACAATATTATTAAAATGCAAAAATAGTGAAAACGTTTAAATGTTATTTTGGCAAATGTTCAATATGGGCTCTACGTCCTTCAATACATTTTCTTATTCTTCGAATATTTTCCCGCTGCACACAAATAATATTCCGGCATTATTACGGACTTCATTAGAATGCTGTGCTATTTTCGTTAGTAGTTCTTCTCTAGTGTTTCTTCTTCTTCAAGTGCCATATCAGGTCCCCCTGACGTTGGCAATTACATTGGCAAGTCTTTCACGGTCCTGCGCTAGCTGGAATAGTTCCCCCGCGCTACGTATACCTGTCCATTCACGAATATTCCTCAACCAGGAAGCCTGTCTCCTTCTTACCCCTCTACGTCCCTCCACTTTACCCATCATGATTAATTGAAGAATTCTATATCGCTCCCCTCTGAATATGTGTCCAAGATATGAGATTTTTCTACACTTCACAGTGTTTAATAGTAGACGAGTTGTGTCGGCGCTATTGAGTACCATGTCGTTGGTCTGCCTAGCTGTCCAAGGTACTCTCAGCATTCGCCGGTGTAACCACATTTCGAGAGCCTCCAACCGATTAATCGTGGCAGCCTTAATTGTCCAGATCTCCGCCCCATATAGTAACACTGGCCAGACGTATGATCTTATCATTCTCTGTCGTAGTTTTAGGTTGAGGTTATCATTGCAGAAAAGTGGTTTCATTTTTTGAAAAGTTGCTCTAGCAGTCTCTATTCTACACCTTATCTCTTTATCTGGGCTTAGATTTTCCGTGATATAGCATCCAAGATATTTAAAATGAGTCACCCTGTCTATACTTTTTCCTTCTATTTGTATTGAAGCGTTAAGATGAGGTTGTCTACTAAAGACCATAAATTTTGTCTTTTTGATATTTATGTTGAGCCCCATTTCTTGACCCTCAGTGTTAACACAGTCTAATAGTTGTTGCAGGTCTTGTAGTTTGTCGCTTAGGATAACAGTGTCGTCAGCATATCGTATTGTATTTATATATTCTCCATTGATTTGTACTCCCATTCGTTGTCCTTGAGTAGCCCGTTTAAGGATTTTATCTGAATATATATATTAAAAAGCAGTGGAGATAGTATGCAGCCCTGTCTGACGCCTCGTAGAATTTTACTTTCTTCTGTGAGTTTTCCATTTAGCCTTACTGTTGCTTTCTGCCGCCAATATAGATTTTTAATAATTCTTACGTCTCTGCTGTCTACCCCTACGTTATTTAAAATGTCCATGAGCTTTCTGTGCTGTACTCTGTCGAAGGCCTTCTCGTAATCGACAAAACATACGAATACATCCTTGTGTTGGTCCCGGCATTTTTGCAGAAGTATATTTAGAGCGAATAAAGCCTCTCTAGTACCTAGGGGGTTTCTAAATCCGAATTGTGTTTCATCTAAATCTGCTTCGCATTTACATCTTATTCTGCTGTGGATGATTCTGAGAAAGACCTTCAAAGTGTGGCTCATTAGACTTATTAGTCTGTACTCACTGCATCGCTTTGCTCGCTGTTTTTTTGGGGATAGTGTTTATTCGTGTTGAATAAACTAGTTCTTTTAGATGTCCCTAGAAGTAAAAGTCTAACAGATTTAGGTCTGGAGAACTTGGTGGTCATAAAACAAGCAAACCTCGACCTCTTCTATCAAGAGGTACTTTTTCCAATAGATTATTTAAATTTTGCTGCAAAAATTGTAACTAAATCTCACTATTTAGTCTTCCTTTCAAAAGAAATAGACCTATAAGGTTATTTCCGATGATGCCAGGCCACACATTTACAATAAACCTTTGTTGGTGTTAGTTTTGAATTATAGCGTGCGGGTTTTCATAAGCCCAAAAATATAAATTGTGTGAATTTATTATGTCATCTCTTGATATATTGCTGTATAAACAAATTGGAGTATTGAAGTCTCGCGGGATAATCATCCGGAGACATAGCATGTACTTTTTCAATGTAGACCGGGTGAAGTAACTGTTGTGTTTGTTAGGTGTCTGCGGTTTTTTTTGTTTGTTTTCCCAAATAGACTTACCTAATCTTCTACTTTACTTCGATAGCTGAAATTTGTTGAAAAAAACACTGATGTGCCAATGAAAATGATTTTAATTTGTAAATAATCAAAAACTCTTTAAACTAAACTTAAAATGACAATTCTTGTGTTAACATGTTAAATAAATCTTAAAAATCTGGAGTGATGTCTTTTTCAGCTACATGTCTTTGCAAATACTTGGCGAGTACTGTCCTCTTGTTCCCGCGCTAATACGCCGAGCGGTCTTTGTCGTGAAACATCGCGCCGAAGCGACCGATGGGTTCGTGGAGATATTGTGTGTTTTACGGTTAGGGGTGGTTAGGGTCAAGTTAACACTGGTACTAACTAAACAAATTCTGGACAGTGTTAGAATTTTATGTACAATCCATTTTGTAATATTGTTGTGTGTCGCGAGCTTTATTATGCTGTTTGAAGGGTTGTCAGCAAAATATTGTAAAACCTAATCCTCTCGTGCTCTCCTCAGAGAGCCCTTATCGCCACGTCGCGGCAAAAATGACCGTTAACTCTAATAATTATTTTCTAATCATATTTTACCTGTTTCTCTTAGGCTTCGATCAACTTTTTCATAGGTTTTTAGACTTGACAAGGTTGGAGCAGGAAATCTTTCAGAATAATAGTCTTCCTACCTTCGAAGAATTTGATAGTGCTTCACCATAAATTAAAGCACATCAGCACACTGTGCGTATTTTATTTTTACCTGTTTGTGTTTGACGTTAGTAAGTTTTGAGTGTTTCGCATAAAACCGATTTATCTCGAAAATGGACAGTTTTATCGAAATGAAGAGGATAAAAGACCCACATATTTAAAAAATCAGTTTTCAGCTCTGTAAAATGACACCTGTCAAATATTAGACCCCACGAGTATGGCTGCAAGTCCGTTCCTGACTTCTCTGATGATCTAAAACATCTGCTTCAAAATGGTTTAATGAGTCTTTATGGCCTCTATATATGGGGTTATAGAGTCTTAGATATGTGAAGTAGAGTATTTAAATGATCTGAATGAAACTGGATTACATAATTTTCAATCCTCTACTTAAAACGTTGATGAATTGAAATCTTGAGAAGGTAAAAAAGATGCTGCAAAAATTTATAATGATTTCTCACGTTTTTTGACAATATGGCGCCCTGCACGAACGCCATTTTTGATTTAAACCATATGCCACGTTGTATTGTCCGAACGAAGATCTTAAGCGGTCATATCTTTAAGTAACCCCCAATTTTTGAATCGATGGAGGGTAAAAGTGAAATATATATATATATATATATATATATATATATATATTTATGCCAATGCTACAGTTTGAGGACTTTTATACTACGTATAAGTTATACAAGTTATACGGTATAAGTTTACATGTATAGCCGACACTTTGAGGACTCCGAAAATTCTGTCAAATATCAAAGTGGCAACATCGCATTATTTCCTTTTGACATTTCAAACGATTATAAAATTAATTTGTATTCTGTGTAAAAGATTACAGATTTCTAAACAAACAATAAATATGGTCATCTTTTTATCAGTTTTAATATATTTATCCTTAATTTCCAACGATTCTTTCCGAAATCCGATCAACAACTGATATTGTTGGTCTATTTTTATGTATCCTTGTTTGAAAAGAATACTAATTAATCTGTCATCACATGTTCGGTTTAATTTTATCATAACTTTTTTGTTCCGTGATTTGAGTTACGCCATGAAACAGTCAACCATAAAGATAGGTTATACTTTGTGCGGTCAATCCTTATTCTTTTATTCGTCCAAAAACAATTAGTAACCATAAAAGATCCCCGATATTTTGTATCAATAACCTTTGTTTTTGGAGAAGGTGGCGCGTGGTGCACCATATTTCACGAGATTTATGTAATTATGGTTTTGTGTTTTCAATTTCTTCCCTGGGCCTATTAACCGGATTGTTAAGACTGATCCTGCAGTTAAGTATACCTTTTATTTTTGCATTTCAACACTGATCTACCACTAGCCTAAACTAACCAAATTTTTGTAAATATAGATATTTTTTCATTTTGCTACTTTTCTCTGGTAAAGCAAAAGCCCCAAAAGATCAAGTTGATGTTTGTATGTATTGGCGTTACTGTCTTTGCCATTTTTTAAAAAGTATTGTAGTTTTTTTAATTTAAGATTTCAAAAACACAATAAGTAATTTTTTAAACCAAATTGCTCTTTTGTAAATTAATAAATACCTAAAACGTAAAGTGCTAGACTTAAAGTTAATTTCACAGTATCTGTAAGTGATTAGTTGCTTAATGTGATGATTATATGCAACTGCTATTTTAATATCAAATCTGTTTTCTTAAATTTTTATTCATTCCCATTTAGCATGACTTTTTAAGTAGGTTTTGGTATTATTTTTAATGAATTAACAAAACAAGTTTTTACTTTTTCTATATAAGTTTATATGTATTTTTTTACTATCATTTTCATTATTTTAGATAATGAAGCTAAACAGAATCGAAGGGGTTTCATTGCCACAAACACTAAGAAAAATTTTATATGGGGTGCTATCAAATAAAGTGGCAAATATTTATTTTTGTGACGGAGCCAAAATGAATAAATCTTTAAACAGTCGGCAAAAGTTTTACTGGGTAAGCATAAAAATACCATGTATAACATCTGTTTTTATTGATTTTTAAATTTTACATAATGCTAAAACATCTAAAATGATAAAATACAAATAAATTTTTTTACATCATGAAAATTTGTAGATACATTGAAATCAATTATCAGAACTCCACAAAGATGATGCTGTTGTTATAGCCCTAAAAAGTGTTGGTGAAAGTCATAAGGTAGGAAGGTTTAAGTTTTTGCTAGAAAAAAAAATTTCTTTAACCATATTTTACGAATGGCATGCTATTCGATTACTCTACTAAATACACTTGTGGTACCTTAATGGTCTTTGGAAGCATATCTGGTATACTAAAGTATTTCTCTTTTTTAGGAGCTGGTTAATGGAAACTTAAATATATATATATATATATATATATATATATATATATATATATATATATATATATATATATATATGTATATATATATATATATATATATATATATATATATATATATATATATACCATAATTTTGTTATAATTTTGAATATGTTATTAAATTAGAGATGTAAGCTTAAGGCTGTATTATTATTTATAACTTTGTTTTCAATAAAAGTATCCTGTTTTTTATCTTTTGAATATATTTATAATTCATGTGCAAAAAAATTAAGCACAGAATTAGACTCGGCAGGTTTCACATATTTCACAAATGTATTAGCCACATTGTAGGCAACGTACTAGAAATAGATCAAAAAATTATTTCATTAAAAAAAAATCTTAGAACCTTAGGTAGAATTAATGAATTCATTTTTGTTAATGCAATATTTTTGGATATTTTGAAAAAAAAAAGTATTTTACTCTTGAACCAAACCTAAATTATCTGACAAAATCTTTATATAACTGAATTATTGTCATCTATCTTGATACATTTTTACGGCTTAGATCATGCAGAACTTTTTATAAAGAATAACTTGTTCTTGTGAAACTAAAAACAAAGTTTTCCATATGTCGCCAACTTAAGTAGACACGCTGTATATTAAGAACTAACTTTAAAAAATCTAATTTTAGTGTGATGTTTTTTGCATATTAATCACAAATTTATGGAATATTCCATGTACCTCTTCCTTAATATGTATCTAACCTATGAAGTAATTTGCTCGGTGGTGGTAGATACATAGGATATCCTGGTTACATTCTTAGTACATGCCTATAGTTTAATGCAAACACATGGAAATATATGAAAAGAATATTATTTGGACATCATTTAGTACTTCTATAGCACAATATGGTACATAGAGGTGGACAGTAATTTATTCTCAGAAGATGCCTTATCTATCCTCAGTGTAAAAAAGTCGCATCCATAATATATTCATGTCCTACAAAGGAATATGACTGTCACATGAACAAAATATACCTATGTTTTCTAGGGAAAATCTTATTTCAATTATTGTTAACATATTTTTAAAATTTGGCGCTTAAGCCTACCAGCCAATTAGACTTGATTATATTAGTTTTATAGGCCACTAATTTCCCCCAAACCTGTCATAATTTTATTAGTGAGGAATAATTGTTCTGTAAAAGATTCCCTTAAATAGATAATATGTAAGTAATAAAGAAAATATAACCAATTTTTAATGAAATAAATATATACAGGATGACACAGTACCCATGTAACTTTATTATTTCAAAATCAATTTCTTGGTTGACACAGGCAAATTCAGTAAAATTCCCTGGATTTTACAGACCACTCTAAATATTGCTCCAGCCAGTGATTCATTCCACTTGTGACAAATTTTAAATTACACAATATAAAATCAACGTATATGAAATTAAAAGGAAAATTTCTTTCGCTTTTAATATTTCACAAGTAAATTTAACTAAACAATATATAGATTTTATTAACTAAATGGGTGTCAACGATTTAAATATATCATGTTTGGGAGCATTTGCCATTTCATTGTTAATTCTGTATCAGTAATTTTTTAATATTCAGTATCAAGACCATAAACCCATTGAAACCAACTATTCATTTAAAATGTGACATATTGATAACTTAGGTGCAGATTTTCTCACCCATAATTAGTAATCAGTGTATATTACACTTATACTAAATGCTCACTCACAGGATTATATAAAAGCAAAAAAGTACAAATGAAAACAAAAATGACAGGCAATATTAGTAAATAATTATTATTTTTTTGTTTTTTGTTTAATAAATTAATTTAGACTTTAAAATACACCTATATCCAAAATTGTACAAACAACTTAAATTTTTAATAACAAAACTATCATAACAAAAAGTAAAGTGGCAAACATGGTAGAAATGTTAGATGTCTGTTAAGTACCCACTATACTAAGCAAAAATGATTAATGCTTAGGTATAACTTTTATGTTAAGTTTAATTAGAGTTGCTTAACTCTACAGTTGAGCCAATAACATCTCCTCTTCAATTTATATGGTAAAACCAATGACTATTGTTTCCATTTCTTTATTGTATATGCCAAAAAGCAATGAATCAGAACTTGAGCTGAATTTTAGAGGTTTCTGTTGGTGTTATTTTTCATCACAAATTCTAGCTTTCAAAAACATTTTTTTAAATTTCTCTTGCCATCTGCTCCTGAAATGGTAACTTGTGTTTACACCTCCCCAATAACTAATAAATTTAGACAACATGTGTCTGTACCTTAATCTTTTGGGGTATAATATGAAACATAAAATTTTCATTGTCAGGATGTGTGTGAATATTGAAAAAAAAAACAACAAATTAAAAACGAGCATAACTCTATTTTTGATCAATGTGTAATATATTAAAAAAAAAAACACCGAATTATCTTTCATAAACTTAAATTGCGAAAAATTAAAAAAAAAACTTAAAAAAGGAAAATTTGTTTATATATAAATTTTTAGATGAGAAAGTTTGGTTATATGTGGCGTGGCTTACTCCACGGCAGCGTAGTTGATTTTAAACGGATATAAATCCGGTCAAGTGGCATTCAGAAAGTTGAATTACAGTTTAGCAAAAAAGAATATAACTACGGTACAGTAATCTTATCTTTTAACAAAATATTACTTCATAAAAGTTTTTAGATAAAGTCAATAGTATGTAATTAAAGGACTGTTCTATTAAGGGAAGGATTGTAAGTTTTATGTAAAAGTACAAAATATATACGGTTTTTAAACTTTTCTTGTAAAGGAAGTACACAGTCGCAAAATGAGAAGTACATTACATGTCTGCTATTATACATTGTTTTTCAATATAACCATAGTTGCCCGATATCGAGTTGTATCTTGCACAAAAAGGAGGGATCTACCTTTCTGTAGCAGTGGCGTATTTTTCTTAAATGTGACGTAAACCTTACTGAGCTCTCATTGGTCCATACGTTACGAGACCACCTTCCTAATTTTAAAACATCATGAGCAAAATACTCATGAAAGAGATAAGCGACAGAAGGAAAGAAGATAACCAGAGTGTGGATGATAAATCGGCTGTATTCTTTTGAGTAAATTATGTGAACATGTTCTTTTGAATATGCATTTACTTGTCACTGGGTCAAAGTGATCATGATTAAATTGAACTGAAAGTGATAATTACTCAAAAGAATATACCTATCATTAGATGGAAACGGCCATGTTTAGCGTCCCTTTTTAAACAGGTATGCATTGAATGTGCTATACGCATTATTTCTAAATGTCAAAAAATGACTGGGAACGTCAGCAGAATAAAAAAATTCTGTTGAAGCGGCGTTGCTTCGATTTTTTTTTAAGAAAAATAAGATACGTAAGTTTCGCAGAAAATAGTATTTTGTCACAAATGGGACAATGACAGTTCCATAAGGAAAAAAAGATTTATGTTCGGACCATGTCTTTTTATTGTTAAATGTACATGATAAATTTTCATGTTTTATGATACTGTCTCCACGTTCAGCATATTTAAATATTGCACCTGTCGGGTAGCGGAAATTCGTTACGCCGATAGTACACTTTTATCTTATCCCACTCCAGCTATTTTCTCTCCCCCTATTTATTATATCGTTGATAACAATAACACTCTTTTTATACTATCCAATTTTGATCGTAAGGTAAAAAACTATACTTCCGTATTTTTTTAGTGAAGTGAATAAAGGCACGGTGCCTTCCGCGTTACAAGTGAAGGCAAAAAGCTGGTGGTGTATAACATCCGTCCGCAACAAGTGGAGTCGATAGTTACCATACGGCGCCTTTGATTCAGTCGTTTACGTGACGATATACCACAATGTACAAAGTTATACGATATTCTCGTAACTTTTGGACCAATGAGAGATCTGCAAATGTGACGTACTAGAAATGCTAAATACGGAACTGACAAAGAAGCATAGATACGCTGTCGCTGTGTGAAACAAAGCTCGATAGGTAGAATTCGGTCCTCAAAGCATTATTGTCACGTATATCTTGCTATATTACCGAGTTACGAGGTAACCTGTGTATTTACCGACATTAACTATATATAGGCTTTCACATTTTCCCGATTTGAGTCGTGCGGCTACATTGTTATGTTGGACTATTCATTATTTACTTTAGTAAAATTGATGCTAAAGTTTTGATAACCTAGAACCAAAAAACCTATAGGTCAAAACTCTTGCAGCCAGATTCACTAAAAATATTTGAGATTTATAACCGATCTAGTTGCCTTGAAATTTAAATCTTATAGTCGCCCAGTTTTGTTTTTCTTATGATATTGTCATAATTGATATCACATACGTAATTAAATAAACGCTTATATAGGGATATTAGGAATAAAAATCTTGAGATAAAGCGTTGAAATTTGTAAGGAAAATAGTTGTGTATCGAAAATAAATAAAATTCTTCATTTTTGCCAGTTTAGTAATAAAACAAAATGATTTTTTATGCATGTATTTTTGGGCTTAAAGTTTGCTTGACTTATTGTTGTTCTTGTCTAAGCCCGCTGCTGTCAATTAAGATTGTTTTAAAATTAAACCATGTTAGTGAATCCGGCTGTTGTTGTTTATGGAGATTGGATCGCCACACGAAATGTCTGGTGTGATTTGTTTAAAATAGAAACAAGACTTGGATTCGATAAAAGTTAAAGAAAAAATGTGCTGGGTATAAATATTTAATACACCAGTAAAAGATAAACTTAACAAAATAGGTATTAATTGTATAAAATTTAAAACTTTGTCAATGTAGAAAGACAATGTTCTTTGAGATTAATGTTGCATACCCTTTTATGACTGTTAATTTTTATCTTTGACAACTAGTATGGTACACAGCTGACATTTGTTATGAAGTGTTCCTAATGGTGTTGACTCTCAATCCGCGTTTCGTGTTATTTCTCTACATAAATCCTCTCAAGAAAGGAATGATGCAGTATCTTCAACTACAAATTCATCTATGTTGTGTATAAAATTGTGTAACAATATAAGCTTTAAGAATAGTGATAGCAAAATCAGGAACGGATCCAGCCTCTCTCTTGGGGGCGGGGGGGGCGGCGGTGATATCACAAAAGTATAGAATGACAAGCGAAAGCAAGTTGTCGACGGGGGAGAGACGGCAGTAACATTCCTATTTCTAGTACAAAAGGCAGAATCGGATCTATCTTTCTGAATTGGAAGCTCTTGGGGGGAGGGGGCGATCGCAAGAAACAACAAGTTGTCGATGGTGGGGGAGATGCCAGCAGTATACACATTTCTAGTTTAAGAGGCAGAGTCGGGTCTATTTCCTGAACTCAAAGGAAAAAAGTTTTCGATGGGGGGGGGGGGATGCCAGCAGCATACATATTCCTAGTATAAGAGGCGAAATCGGTTCTATTTTCCTGAGCTCAATCCTCTCGGGAGAGGCGATCGTCCCCCCCCCCTTGGATCCGCGTCTGATACAGAGTAATACTTTTTCCGAGTCTATAAAATTTTATCCTCTCAAACTTTTTTTTTGGGCGCTACTGACTTCATTTGATTATTCATTTAGCTTCCCATCTTATCGTGAAACTTTTCTGTTTCCCAAGTTTTCTTCTAAAAGGCAATAGTTTTTCCACAAAAAATAAAATATCTTCAGATGCATCTTCAATTAAGTTCTGTAGCGGTGTTTTATTAAGTAACGAAAAGATAAAGTAGGTTTTTGTCAAATAAGAGTACGCCTAATTTGTCATATTGTTTTTTTTTATAATGTGTTATAATTTCTGTAGATAAGTTGAAATCGGGAATTTTTGCTCTCTAATGAAATCTCAAAATTTTACCATGAAATATAATATATTATTACCAACTATAAACGCCTTACCAAATCCTGGCAACACCCTGTAAGGTACCTCAGTTCAGACTTACCTAATGATTGTCCTAATGCTGACTGGAGTCTACCTATACGCTAGCTCATCTCAGGGTAGATTCGTTGTTTTTATATTTTTCCACTATTTTTAATATATTGCCTGTGTAAGTTTTATAAATGTCTAAATCGGGAAAAAGGCGCCACCAAATTTTACTTTAGAATGAGCCCTAATGATTATACTACGAGCAATTGTAGTAAAGAAAACTTGGAAAAGAATTAAAATTTAATATGTCATATCCAGGTAAATAAATCGCAAAGTCTAAGTACTTGAAAGTATCCTAATTTAAATTTATAGGAAATAAAACCAATTAAATAGAGGCCAATACATTTATTCCTCACGTTATACCCCTTCCCAGATATTAAGTACACTCCTGGAAAAAGTTATCACCATGTGAATTATTGCAAGCTCCTCTAATGGGGCTATCTAATAGAAGTGCGATTACAAATGTTAAATTGCAATAAAAAAACCTTGTTGACTTAGTCGAAAGTTATTGTCTTTCTATGACGTAGCAAAATGTGAATATTTAAAACAAAAGAATAAATTAAACTTGACAGTGTCCTGCACAGTGAACGGCAAACCGATCCAAAAAGTAAACAAATCAACTACACTTGGAAGGTTTACGTCGACATAGCCTAGTTATAGAAGAAAAGAACACACTCTATTTTAAACTAGACTATGAAGGTCCATAAGCCCAACAATGCCGGAGACTATCAACTTTGCAGTAATAAAAAAATAAGCCATATAAAAAAAAGCTACAAAAATATCTTCAAAGAGAAAGAATTAGAAAATTGATAATGAAAGAGATAATGACAGTTAACAAAAATATAAGCAATAGAAAATTACAAAAAAAAGTGATAGATAATTACAAAAATTAGATCATAGAAATCAACTTATAACTGTCGCTCAAGTGGTTAAAATCTTAATAAAATTTTACTGAAAAGTATGTTACAAATTTGTACAAAATAACTAGTTTCCAAAATATTCAATTATTAAACAATTAAAATTTTCAATAAAGGTATCATTATCATAATCATTATTTTAAACAATAATTAAATCGGTACTTGGCCACTCTGGGACTCTAAAACAGAACCATAAAAAAAAAACCTCAATTACAGTAAAATATCGCAAAAATAAAACATTTAAATTTGAGGCTGTAGCGCAACGAAGTCGACTGCGTTTCACCTTACATAGCTTACTGGTTCGCCGCAAATATTATATGGTATGGTAAATTACCAAAAGATAAATATCATTAAAAAAAAATATAATATTAAAGTCCAAATATTTAAAATCTATTAATTAGCAAGGTTCAAAAACATATACACAAGAATCCCCTACCTGTTAGCCCTCTAGGTAATCGAACAGAAAACTGTGTTTAGATAACTAAACGATTCAAAATACAGGGTTAATACCCATTAGGCTTAACAATCAGAAACTCTTGTGCACATACTTTGACTAAAATTTAGGCACTTAGCTGAATCACTTTAAAACAGGTGGTTGAACAAGGCCTGTGACATAGACGGCTTCCCAGACAGGACGTTGACCTGGCTCAAGATGGAGATTGTCCCTTTCAGAGGCTCACAATCCCAGAAGTGCAGCACGAAACCCCAAACTGTACATTATAACTATTTATAGTTTTCCCAAAAACGTAATTATTCCAAAGACATATTGTACTTATCCCAAAGACAATACTGTAGTTATTCCTAAGACATATTCATTCCAAAGACCCTAAAATAAAGAAATAAAAATTCCTCGAACTCAAGAAAATGTTGGCATCTGTTAACTGATAAGCCGTTGTTTCTGGCTGGCTGAAGAAAATAATCGCCAAACTGGCTGTAGAGTGAAACGACCAAAAATCACCAAAAATTGTTTGCACCCCGACTCGGTTTAGTTACATTAATCGGCCCTTTATGACCAATTCCCTTAACTTGGGAAAGCAGTAGAACTAAAACCACATCTTCACGCTCTTGCGTCAGATAGCCAAAAGAGAACGATTTCTCTCAAATCACTAGCACATTTCTTCCAACGGAAGTTACCAAAAAAACTTTATAAAAACGTCTATCAAAAATCTATCCAAAAAAAATAACCTTAATCTCGTAGCCATAATCTCGAACCCTTGACATTTATCATACAATTTGAACTACTTCCGGAAAATATATGCAAAAATTCTTCTATCTCAACTTTAAACTGGCCAGTACTAAAATCAGACCGAGACAACCAATATATTAATAATCTAACCTGCCTCGTCCTACAAAATGAATACCCAATAACAAACTACTTAATGGGTTCGAAATATTTAAAAATTAAATCCAATTAGTTCGAATTAGTTCGAGTTAGTTCGAGGGTCAAATTTACAATATTTTAATTACCAAAAATTCTAATTAGTAAAGCAAAGGGAAATATTCAATTAATAAACTAAAAACAACATAATGAAAAAAAAAATCGATACCATCTCATTTTAAATTTAGCATTTCGATAATATTCAACTAATGTGCCATCTTATAGGCAACCCAAAAAAACTTTTCAAGAAATTGAGTGGACCTGATTATTTCAAACAGCTGATATGTGACAATAAACAAATATTTTCTGAAAAAGGAAAATCAAATAATAATCACAAGAAAGCAAATAATCCTATTTATTTTATCCAAACATTAAGAAAACGCTTTTCCCAATATGTGATACATTGTCTCGAGGTACCTAATGAAATTTACAAATTACAGAAATATGTTAAGTTTCGATGTCAATCAAAATTTCAAAATGTAAACAAAAGGAATGATCTGAATATAGATGAAACCAATATTAATGAATGAAAAACAAAAGGTAGTTTTATAGTAGAAAACATCGTTTACTGTAAATTTACGTACAAAACAAAAATCTATTTAAGACTTTAGTAATCTGAACCTGTAATTTAATCTTGAAAAATGTAAACAAAAATATTTATTATTTAAACCCAATTTTTAACCGTAACAGTCACCCCCTTTTCTAAGGAAAAAAAAAATTATGAAATAATTTTTTTTTTATACAAATAACCTAATTATCATTGGGATCATAGTATGGCTTCAAATCCTGAACATGCCAATTTCCCTTGGACTTTCCATTCATATCCTGTAACTCATAAACACTGTAACCCACTTTTTTAACTATCTTAAAAGGTCCTTCAAATTTACCAGCAAGTTTAGCTGAATAATAATTTCCAGCATCCGACAATGCAAAAAGTCTTTTCCAAACCAAATTTCCTACTTGAAACTGTACATCACGACGTCTAAGATTATATTGATTTCTTGATCTTTGATGAGCTTGTTGCAGACGTTTATTTACAAAATCTCTTAATTTTGCAAGAGCTTCTACTCTTTTAGAAAAATTATTCTGTTTAAAATTTGGATCACTTACATCTGTTACCCTAGAATATTCACTACCATGAAGTATCATATCTTTACCAAAATTAACAAAATATGGCGTACGCCCTGTAGCTTCATGAACGGCGGTATTAACTGCGCAAGCTAATGCTGCTAAATTCTCATCCCAAATTCTTTGATTATCTGAGATAAAAGCTGAAAGCATTGATTTTAAAACCCTATTAACTCTTTCAGTAACATTTGGCGATGGATGATAATTTGGATTAAAAAGTGTTCTAACCTCATACTTTTTTGTTAACCCCTGAAACTCCTGACTTTTAAATTGAACCCCATTATCACACCTAATGACCTGTGGTATACCATGAACCAAGAATATACGCTCCTCTAAAAGATTAACTATTGTTTTCGAATTTGCTTTTCTAATAGGAAAGAAATAATTAAATTTACTAAAAACGTCAGTTACTACAAAAATATACATATTACCGTGTTTACTCTTTGGTAATGGACCAAATAAATCCATGCTAATAACCTGCCAACAATGTTCTGGAATTAAATTATCGCGTAATAAACCACTAGGCAATTTTTGTTCAGGTTTTACTCTTTGACATACTAAGCAATGTTTAACAAATTTGGTAATGTTAGCTCTCATGCAAGGCCAATAATATAAACGACAAATTTTTAAATAAGTTTTCTGAACCCCAAAATGACCTCCAATTGTAGAACTGTGACAAGATTCCATAATCTCACGCCGCTTTTCCTTTGGGACCACCAATTTCCAATAATCCGTAGTATCACGCAAGTCCGGAAAATCTAGCTGAAAATACTTATAAATCTTACCATCAGTTACTCTCCAACGCGGAAAATTTAAAGGATTTTTCAATATACGTTTCCTAAGGTCAATATACCATTTGTCTTGTACTTCCTGTAGATCAATATTAGAAATTTCCAAGGCATCGCATTCTGGAACAGAACGACTCAAAGCATCCGCAACAATATTTTCTCTGCCTTTACGATGAATGACTTTGTAATCAAATTGTTGTAACCGCAAAGCCCAACGACCTAATCTACCCTGAGGATTTTTAAGATTATCTAGCCACTGAAGACTGTAATGATCACAAACAACAGAAAATTTTGCACCATCCAAATAACATCTTAATTTTTCGATTCCAAAAAGTACAGCTAACAATTCTCTTTCTGTAGCAGAATAAACTTTTTCCTGACGAGTCAAACTGCGAGATATATAACAGATGACGTGTTCTCTTCCATCGTATACTTGATATAAAACTGCGCCTACACCATATGCACTTGCGTCTGTCTGAAGAATAAATTCATGATCAAAATTTGGACAAGTTAAAATGGGTGCTGAAACTAAGACATTTTTAATTTTTTGAAAAGCATCCTCGCAATTTTTATCCCAAGCAAATTTAGCACCTTTACGAAGTAAACGAGTAAAAGGTGATATTAAGTCTGAAAAATTTGGAACAAAACGACGATACCATGATAACATTCCTATAATTCTGCGAATTTCTGTTACTGTTTTTGGAGTCTGAATATTGGTGATGGCTTCAACTTTCGAGGGATCAACTGAAATACCATGTCTATTAACAACATACCCTAGATATCTTAATTCTGCTCGACAAAATTTACTTTTTTCCTTATTCAAAGTTAACCCTGCCTTGTCTAAACGATCAAAAACGAGCTGTAAAATTTCTAAATGTTTATCAAAATCGGAAGTGACTACAATTATATCGTCCAGATAACAAAAAACATAAGGTTGTAAGTCAGCACCTAAAACTGTATCTATCAATCTCTGAAATGTAGCTGGAGCGTTGTGCAAACCAAACGGTAACCTACGAAACTGAAAAAGTCCTCGTCCAGGAACTGTGAACGCTGTATACTGCTTACTATTTTCTTCTAGTTCTACCTGCCAATACGCACTTTGAAGATCCAACGAGCTAAGATAACGAGCTCCCCCTAATTTATCTAGAATGGAAGAAATATACGGCAAAGGATAGGCGTCTTTCTGACTGACATTATTAACCTTCCTAAAGTCAACTACAAAGCGCTGTTTTCCTTCTTCTTTGGGCACCAGAAGCACTGGAGATGACCAGGCAGAAGTTGAAGGTTCAATGACCCCGTCTGCTAACATCTTGTCTACCTCCTCGTCTATAAGTTTTTGCTTAAAGGGTGAAACTGGGTAATATCTCTGCTTAATAGGCTCACTATTTGTAATAATTTTATGTTTAACCATCGAGGTACAACCTAAACGATCCCCAATTTTATCAAAATAAGCTGTAACTAAATTATTCAACCTAACTTTCTGCTCCTCTGTCAAGTCTGATTCACACTGCATCAAAGAAATCTCTGGACTACCTAAAACCTCAGATGAAAAATACCATTCGCCTCTGCGCATGTCCGGAACAATACCTAACTTTATCCAAAAATCAATACCTAAAATAAGTTCATGTCGCAGTTCAGGTACCACATAAATATCTACAAGTTTCACTATATCCCTAACTTTTACTGGAACAGTTGCTATGCCTATACATTCACAAGAACTATCATTAGCTATTTTACAAAGCGTACCCTTATTTACATCCAATTTAACTCCCAAAGTTTTCAATTTATCCCAACCTTTATTACCTACAAAAATTTTATTTGCTCCAGAGTCTAAAAGTCCATAAAAATTTAAACCCAAAATATCTACTCTTAAATAAGGACATTCCTCAGGACCTACATGTGTTAATACATAATCCAAAACAACTTTATCTTTAAAATCCAAATCATTAGTGGTCGATTGTATGTCTGAAGTCAAACCTCGACCTAAACTTGACTTCTTGACCCGTTTCCCTGACTCGAAATTTGAGTACTATTACAATTAGGACACGTTCTCTTAGTGCAGTTCAATTTTCCACAATTAAAACATTTCTTATCTTTAGCTGTACAATTCTTGGCAAAATGATTAGGTTGATTGCATTTGAAACATAAATTTACATCTGAATCTTTATTTATATTCTGTCTATTACTAGAATTATTTTGAAAATTTTCTGAATTATTATGATTGCTATTACTGTAAAAACGAGAATTATTATTTCTAAAATTATTTTGATTAGAATTACCCGAAGCATTAACATTCCTAACATTACCCTGATTATTTCTGAAATTTTGATAATTATTTTGATTTTGAGAATTATTTCTTAAGTTATTTTGATTTCTAAAATTTCTTTGGTTATGTCCATTATTGTTTTGAAAGTTTTGCCTAACATTTTGTGAATTATTTCTATTATTTTGTGAAGTAGAAAATCTATTATTTTGAGAAATATTATTTTGTCTATTATTATTGTTTCCAAAATTGAAATTATTAAAATTTGCATTAGAGTTTTGTGAAAAATTATCAACATTTGAAAAATGAACTTCACTAACAGTTCCACTAGCAGCTGGTTTAGTAAAATCACGTTTTACCGATTGATAATCTAAATCTGGTTCAAGAGAGACATTCCCTTTTTTTGGCGGCTTAAACTCTTCTACGCGTAACCTAGTTTCTTCTAATTTTCTACATAATTCAATCAATTCAAAAGGAGTATTTATTTCATGTAAGCTTAATCGTTCTTGATAAAAAGGTAACATATTAGCGCGTAAAACTTTTAAACGTAAACAATCAGATACCTTAGCTGGCATTCTATCAAATAACTGTGTCATTGCCGCAACATATATACCTATAGGTTCATCTGATCCCTGAGTTCTATTTAAAATTTGATTCCATAATTTATCCCCAAAATTAGCAGGTAAAAATTCATCTCTCATTAATTTTATTAAAGAATCCCAATCAGTAGCATATTTAGAAATTAAATGATAATAATTTAATGCATTTGACTCAAATAAATCCGAAGCTGAATGAAATAATTCTATTTTATTAACACCCCTAGAAATACAAAGTTCATCTACTCGTTGCAAAAACGCATTAAAACTTAACCCTGAAGTCCCTGAAAATTTAATACCCCATTTATAAACTGGTACACTTTTAAAATTTAAATTATTTGTAGAAGACTGATTGCTAACAATATTAACATTAGGTATTGGAGAGTTTTGACCAGAATTCATTGTAGAATTTGCTAAATTACTAGTACCCGATTGATCTGAAAAATTTGGATTTAATGGTGGCTCTGATCCTGTATCTGTAGAAAGCAGCTTTGTTTTAGTTTCAAAATCAGTTACAAGAGAAGTTAATTCGACTAATAATTTTGAACGCTTATCCTTAAAAGTAATATCTTCATCTGAAATTCTATTAATTCGACCTACTAAATGGGCAAATTTTGATTCAATTTTCGAAATTTGTTTGCTAGTTCCAGAAAAATTTGAAATAAAATCTTTTAACTCTGTAAGTTTCCGAGTGCATTCTGCAATTTCCTGCTCATTATCAAGAACTACTGAACTTTGAACTATGTTCCCAGATTTCTCTAAACTTAATAAAGATCTTAAGCACTTTCTTAAGGAATCTACTGTACCGGAAGGATCTATACCCCTAACCTGAACTTCATACTCTAGTTCATCTTTGCTTAAACGGTCAACATTTAATCTATACATCTTAATATTTTATATTTACAAAAATATTCTAATAAAAATAATTAAATCAAAAATAAAATATGCTCAATCAAAGATCAATTGTCAATAAATCAATCAAATATAAGACCAATATATCAAATATTATCACTATACCATAAAAAAAAATGTCAAATCCAGTAAACTTACAACAGCAAAATTTTCCAAAATCAGCTTTAAAAAAAAATCAAAAATCACAATCTATTTAAAAAATAATGGAAAAAGAAACCCGTGGGCGCCAGTGAAAAATAAAAGGATTGCTGCTTAGAAAAAAAACTATCTCAAACTGGGTAATTAAAATTGCAATTAATTTCCGCCAGTGAAATCAGGAATTTTTGTCACAAATGAAAAGTCAAAATTTTACCATGAAATATAATATATTATTACCAACTATAAACGCCTTACCAAATCCTGGCAACACCCTGTAAGGTACCTCAGTTCAGACTTACCTAATGATTGTCCTAATGCTGACTGGAGTCTACCTATACGCTAGCTCATCTCAGGGTAGATTCGTTGTTTTTATATTTTTCCACTATTTTTAATATATTGCCTGTGTAAGTTTTATAAATGTCTAAATCGGGAAAAAGGCGCCACCAAATTTTACTTTAGAATGAGCCCTAATGATTATACTACGAGCAATTGTAGTAAAGAAAACTTGGAAAAGAATTAAAATTTAATATGTCATATCCAGGTAAATAAATCGCAAAGTCTAAGTACTTGAAAGTATCCTAATTTAAATTTATAGGAAATAAAACCAATTAAATAGAGGCCAATACATTTATTCCTCACGTTATACCCCTTCCCAGATATTAAGTACACTCCTGGAAAAAGTTATCACCATGTGAATTATTGCAAGCTCCTCTAATGGGGCTATCTAATAGAAGTGCGATTACAAATGTTAAATTGCAATAAAAAAACCTTGTTGACTTAGTCGAAAGTTATTGTCTTTCTATGACGTAGCAAAATGTGAATATTTAAAACAAAAGAATAAATTAAACTTGACAGTGTCCTGCACAGTGAACGGCAAACCGATCCAAAAAGTAAACAAATCAACTACACTTGGAAGGTTTACGTCGACATAGCCTAGTTATAGAAGAAAAGAACACACTCTATTTTAAACTAGACTATGAAGGTCCATAAGCCCAACAATGCCGGAGACTATCAACTTTGCAGTAATAAAAAAATAAGCCATATAAAAAAAAGCTACAAAAATATCTTCAAAGAGAAAGAATTAGAAAATTGATAATGAAAGAGATAATGACAGTTAACAAAAATATAAGCAATAGAAAATTACAAAAAAAAGTGATAGATAATTACAAAAATTAGATCATAGAAATCAACTTATAACTGTCGCTCAAGTGGTTAAAATCTTAATAAAATTTTACTGAAAAGTATGTTACAAATTTGTACAAAATAACTAGTTTCCAAAATATTCAATTATTAAACAATTAAAATTTTCAATAAAGGTATCATTATCATAATCATTATTTTAAACAATAATTAAATCGGTACTTGGCCACTCTGGGACTCTAAAACAGAACCATAAAAAAAAAACCTCAATTACAGTAAAATATCGCAAAAATAAAACATTTAAATTTGAGGCTGTAGCGCAACGAAGTCGACTGCGTTTCACCTTACATAGCTTACTGGTTCGCCGCAAATATTATATGGTATGGTAAATTACCAAAAGATAAATATCATTAAAAAAAAATATAATATTAAAGTCCAAATATTTAAAATCTATTAATTAGCAAGGTTCAAAAACATATACACAAGAATCCCCTACCTGTTAGCCCTCTAGGTAATCGAACAGAAAACTGTGTTTAGATAACTAAACGATTCAAAATACAGGGTTAATACCCATTAGGCTTAACAATCAGAAACTCTTGTGCACATACTTTGACTAAAATTTAGGCACTTAGCTGAATCACTTTAAAACAGGTGGTTGAACAAGGCCTGTGACATAGACGGCTTCCCAGACAGGACGTTGACCTGGCTCAAGATGGAGATTGTCCCTTTCAGAGGCTCACAATCCCAGAAGTGCAGCACGAAACCCCAAACTGTACATTATAACTATTTATAGTTTTCCCAAAAACGTAATTATTCCAAAGACATATTGTACTTATCCCAAAGACAATACTGTAGTTATTCCTAAGACATATTCATTCCAAAGACCCTAAAATAAAGAAATAAAAATTCCTCGAACTCAAGAAAATGTTGGCATCTGTTAACTGATAAGCCGTTGTTTCTGGCTGGCTGAAGAAAATAATCGCCAAACTGGCTGTAGAGTGAAACGACCAAAAATCACCAAAAATTGTTTGCACCCCGACTCGGTTTAGTTACATTAATCGGCCCTTTATGACCAATTCCCTTAACTTGGGAAAGCAGTAGAACTAAAACCACATCTTCACGCTCTTGCGTCAGATAGCCAAAAGAGAACGATTTCTCTCAAATCACTAGCACATTTCTTCCAACGGAAGTTACCAAAAAAACTTTATAAAAACGTCTAACAAAAATCTATCCAAAAAAAATAACCTTAATCTCGTAGCCATAATCTCGAACCCTTGACATTTATCATACAATTTGAACTACTTCCGGAAAATATATGCAAAAATTCTTCTATCTCAACTTTAAACTGGCCAGTACTAAAATCAGACCGAGACAACCAATATATTAATAATCTAACCTGCCTCGTCCTACAAAATGAATACCCAATAACAAACTACTTAATGGGTTCGAAATATTTAAAAATTAAATCCAATTAGTTCGAATTAGTTCGAGTTAGTTCGAGGGTCAAATTTACAATATTTTAATTACCAAAAATTCTAATTAGTAAAGCAAAGGGAAATATTCAATTAATAAACTAAAAACAACATAATGAAAAAAAAAATCGATACCATCTCATTTTAAATTTAGCATTTCGATAATATTCAACTAATGTGCCATCTTATAGGCAACCCAAAAAAACTTTTCAAGAAATTGAGTGGACCTGATTATTTCAAACAGCTGATATGTGACAATAAACAAATATTTTCTGAAAAAGGAAAATCAAATAATAATCACAAGAAAGCAAATAATCCTATTTATTTTATCCAAACATTAAGAAAACGCTTTTCCCAATATGTGATACATTGTCTCGAGGTACCTAATGAAATTTACAAATTACAGAAATATGTTAAGTTTCGATGTCAATCAAAATTTCAAAATGTAAACAAAAGGAATGATCTGAATATAGATGAAACCAATATTAATGAATGAAAAACAAAAGGTAGTTTTATAGTAGAAAACATCGTTTACTGTAAATTTACGTACAAAACAAAAATCTATTTAAGACTTTAGTAATCTGAACCTGTAATTTAATCTTGAAAAATGTAAACAAAAATATTTATTATTTAAACCCAATTTTTAACCGTAACAAAGTGTAATTGATTTTATGTACTCTTAATTGTAAAGTTCGGAAGATTTTTTTAAACATAGTCGAAAGAAAGCAGCTATTTTTATGTAGATAGTTGCAAAAACAAGACTGAAAGTGTTTTTTTTTTAATATGCCAAAAAGATGAAAAAGGGAAATAAGTTTTAAAATTTATACCCCTTACAAGCTGTAGTTAGATTTGTTCACTGGTTGTTTAGAATTATATATTTTTATTACTTTTTATTCTAATTTTGATCGCCTGTTAACGGACAACAAAGAACAAAAAAGTTTTAGAAAGAAATAGCTGATTTTGCGTCTACAGAAAGTGTTGTCAAATTTACTTTTGCTTTCAGTTTACTGAAATTTCAACATTTTCATGTGATTTTAAAGGACTTAAATATTTTTAGCAATTTTAAGGATTTTAGGAATTTTGAAAGATTTTAGAGAGTTTAAAAGTTTTTTAAATGATTTTTGAGACATTTAAATATTTTGAATGGGTTAGCTAGACAAACTTATTCCAAAATTGGTTTAATTTTCAAAGATAGCCTACCGTTGACATTGGTAATTTGGGTTCCGCTTGTCTGCATTTAAAAATGTCTCGTCCACACGAGCAACTTTTATCGTGAAGTCGTAAAGTGTTTTGTATGTTTTTTTTGTGGTAACCTAATTTTTTTCTGATTTTTTGATAATATTTATTTATGTATAAATTAAAATGAAAGAAAATAAAAAAATAATTGCAGCAATGTTGTTATGTAGAAAAAGAAAACTAAAGAAAAAATTACAAAAGATAAGGACATTATTAATATATTTATTAAAAAAACGGAAAAGTCGTCGCTACTAGGTCCGATCTGTTTTTGAGAAAAACATTGGACAAAGGCTTGGACATACTAATGATATAATTCAAGAAATGTGAGAAAATGATCTTGATTTTTTAAAAATATTCTCCTGTTACTCTTTGTGAGTTTGAAAAGCTGTTGTTGGGCCAATAATTAGGATATACGGTATGGAAATGTGTACAGCTATACCCTTATTACTAGGTTTGAAAAATTATTGTGATATTTAGCTGATGAAATCAGCATGTGAAAGCAACAGTGCGAATTCCGAGTCGGTAAACAGTGTTTTTGAAATTAGTCATGTTACTTGTGCAATAATATGAGACTCTTTAAAACAAGTTTTATTTCCGAAGTTTGCCACTTCTACCTGGTAAAGAATTGCCAAGGAGTGCGAAGACGAGAGTTTCAATATAAAGTGTCATTTTAACAATCGTTTTAATAATTACAATTGTTGGTAATTTTTAGAAGAATACATTACGTATGACACTAACTGGATTTCTGTTATTAAATTTCCATCAATGTTAATTTTTACTTTTTAATTGTTTATAATAGGTTTATATAAAATTTGTTAAGGGTAGGGTTACCAGACGACAGGAATTTTCCTGACATGTCTGAAATTTTAGCCCCTTGTTAGGAAGAAACAGGAAAAAACTGCAATTGTCAGTATTTTTTTGAAATTAAAAGAGGAAAATATAAGTAATGAAAAAATATTTATTAATCATTCTAGTGAGAAAAAATAAATTGATTAAACGTTAACAAAATGAATGAATTGTTAATTTAGTATATTAATAAATTTAGTTTCATACTTTTTATTGCTTGATGTTTCTTTTGGCAATTGCTGGACTTTTATAACCATTTCATTACATTCTTCACATGATATGTTCTTTAAGTTAAATTGTGTCTAGAGTAGAACCTTAACAGAAGACATTGTTGAAAACCAACTATTACTACAAATTATTAATTATTAAATTACTATATATATTTTTAAGTTAATTAATTAATTAATAATTATAATTATAGTCATATTTAATACTCCCTTAAAAAACAGTTATATCTTAAGTAAATTTATGTTCTAATAGGCTCAAACAAAAGCATGCCTTAATCTCCGAAACTCTAAAACTTTACTTTTTACAGAGACCATTAGTTTTGTTCATATTATCATTGTCCTATAAATACACACTTTTTCATTTCAGTAATCATGTAAATAAATAGTTGTAAGTTATATTTGTTAGTACGCCTATTACTGTAAAATATATAATTTAGATACAGAATAGAATATAAGTAGGACATGAACATTGAGACGAGAGGAACTAAAATCAAAAAACTACAATAGTAACATTAAATTAGTAAGTAAGAACAAAAACTGTTGTTACCTCATGATTTAGTGAACATTATAATAAAATATTAAAAAAGTAATATTAGAAGATTTATTTGAATTCATCGAAATCAGTGATAAACTAGAAGCAGTACTAGCAAAGTTATAACATTGGTGGCAGCGAAAGGCAAAGCTTATAACAATATAGATAGTCTATGTCTCTCCTTAGTCCACTACGCTCCCATTAATGAGAAGACTCACTCGATATTGGCATTTGATGCTTTGATTGCAAAAATTTTGAAAATCTCACTGCCTTAACATACAACATTCAGATAAATGTCCTGATATTTACAGAAACGTTAGGGATATTGTCAGGGAATCTCATTATTTGATCTGGTAGCCATAGCTAAGGGCATGTCTGTGGATTAGCGTCTCGATATCAGAGATTGTCGTTGAATAGAAATTATATTATATAATGGCCTTTATTTCATAAGCTTTAATTTATATAACGAACACCTGTATTATTGCAATTGCTATAAAATTAATAAAAAAATGAACAAAAATCGTTTTTTTTGAGGACCAAGCAGTAATGATCTTCGGTAACAAGTATTTTTAATAAATTAAAACAATTTAACATAATTCATAAATATCCATTATTTCAAAACTCGCTAAATAAAATATATAAATAAAACAACAAAGTTTAAAAAAAACATAGGTTATGTTTTCATACAAAATATTGAAAATAAACAGTTTCCGCCATTTTTAAAGCAGTCCGCTGAAAAGTTTAACATCATTTGGCGTAATGACCTTGGAAAAGGCCGATTTAGGCGGGAAATCTTCGGTCTTTGTCTTTTTTTAAATCTAACAAATCACAATGCTTGAAATTTGACATATGTCTTATTACGCTACGCTGCCGCCCAGATTTTTCTTATCGTGTGGACTCACTCTCACTCTCATTATAAATTAGGGCTATTCTTTTGAGTCATTATCACTTTCACTTCTATCACTTGAGGTAATCATGATCACTTCAGCCCAATGACAAGTAAATGCGTATTCAAAAGAACATGAAGTTATCAGTTTAACTTTTTTCACTTTGATCAAATGATAATTACTCCGAAGAATAACATTTCATCATCTAAGGGTGAGTCCACACGACAAGAAAAATTTGAGCATATGCGTATTACGCGCTTTTGTATTAAAAATGTATCATCAACACGGGATATTTCGTTACGCGATTATAAGGTCTTGTCTTAACCTAGCTTTTATCAGGATTTTTGTTTATATTTTATCTAAAAATTAAAATGAAGCAATATAAAACATTAATTGCGGCAGTATTTTAATCTAGAAAAAAAGTTACAAAATGTAAGGAGAATATTGATATATTATTTATTAAAAAAACAGAGAAGTCGTCGCTACTGGGTCCGGTCTGTATTTGAGGAAAATATTGGACATACTAATAATTTAATTCAAGAAATACGAGAAAATGATCCTGATTTTTTTTTTAAATATTTTCCTGTTACTTTTGGTGAATTTGAAGAGCTCTTCGCTGTTGTTAGGCCTATAACTAGGAAACACGATATGGAAATGTGTACTTATTACTAGGTTAGAAAAAACATTGTGCTATTTAACTGATGAAATCAGCATGTGAAAGCAAGAGTGTGAATTCCGAGTCGGTAAACAGTGTTTTTGAAATTATTCAGGTTACTTGTACCGTAATATGAGACTCTTTAAAAGAAGTTTTATTTCCAAAGTTTACCACTTCTACCTGGTAAAGAATTTCCAAGGAGTTCGAAAACGAGAATTTCAATATAACAGTGTCATTTTAACAATTGTTGTAATAATTACAATTGTTTGTAGTTTTTAGAAGAATACATTACATATGACACACTATCTGGATTTCTGTTATTAAATTTCCATCTATGTTAATTTCACTTTTTAATTGTTTATAATAGGTGTTGTCGTATATGCACGTCCGTTGTTTTAGGAAAATTATTAGTGGAGAACGGATTTTCCGCAAAAACGCCACGAGGTACGTTTCGATCGAACGCGAACGACGTATACGAGCTGTGAATGACTTGCGTATCAGGATTTTTGTCATTTATGGTAAGCGTTTGTCCCTGCATTAAGTGGTACCCACCTTGAAGTGAAGCTTGGATGTCATTTAAAAATTGTTCCATTGAACAAATTGAAGTGTTGGGATATAATTGAGCATTTTGATTTATTTGGGTCATGTCAGATTTATTATGAGTATAGAATTCTGTTAGGTCTGGCGCAACCCCACGAGGGGCCGCGGAGGTCCCTCTTAAATTGGAATGTTTTGTATAAAAATACAAAAATCACGGAGGGCTGGGCTTTAATATACTTAATATATGAGAAAAATTAAGTATATGAAATTTGGGTTGAATAAGAACTTGGCCAATACTTACTTTAATTTGTTTTTTGTTAGATGTGAGCTCTTATAGAATTTTTTTCAGTAAAAATTTTTTAGACTGGGACTCTTAAGTTTTTACGTCGAAATTGAAATGTAGTGTTGGGACTCCTAATAAAACTTCCGAAATTTAATTATTCCGAAAATTTTTGTTTTTGTGTTAAGCGCCAACTAAGGCACGTTTAGTGTTCTTAGATCCGTTAACGATATCACTATCAGGTTATCACTAATTTTCTCTTGATAGAAAATTATTTAACTCGCAATCGGGAATGTCTAAATCGGGTATGGCGCTATCAGGTTTCTTTTACGCAATGTTATTATATTCGTAGAAGTAGGCGCGTAAATATTCTGTATATTAATTTCAAACAGTTTCAGCAAGAATTAAAAAAAAATCGACGTGGAAAGGTTTTTTAGAGAGGCTTATTATTATTATTTTTTTTTCCCCGACGACGCTGGAATTTTACTAAAATATGAGTTCAAAAGACTTAGATACTCGTGTGCGCGTATGTAAGAAATTTGAGAGATCTGTGCTTTTTAATAGATAATCAAATTCTGCTAAAGGTTTTTTAGAGAAGCTTATTATTATTTTTTTTTCCGACGACGCTGGAATTTTACTAAAATATGAGTTCAAAAGACTTAGATACTCGTGTGCACCTATGTAAGAAATTTGAGAGATCTGTGCTCTTTAATAGACAATCAGATTCATCGGATGCTATTTATTCTTTCTCGGCACTCCGTCAGTTCTTCCGAAAGAAATCGATCAGCGCTTAGCGCGGTCCGCCAAAGCTTCATGTCTGCGCCGCCGTCTGTGTCGGTGTCTATGCGCCGTTACCGCCGACAACGTGCAGTTATTTCTCGGAATTTGAACCGTTTTTATAGGTTTATTTTAATTTTATGATTTTTTAGGTTCTTGTAGATTGAATTCTACAACAGTGTATATAAAGTTTGCTAAGGGTAGGGTTACCAGACGACATGAATATTCCTGACATGTCTGAAATTTTAGCCCATTGTTAGGAAGAAACAGGAAAAAAATAAAAAAGAGGAAAATATAAGTAATAAAAAAATATTTATTAATCATTCTAGTAAGGAAAAATGAATTAATTAAAAATGAGTGAATTGTTAATTTAGTATAATAATAAATTTAGTTTCATTTGGCAATTGCTCGACTTTTATAACCATTTCATGATATTCTTTACATGATATGTTCTTTAAGTTAAATTGAGTCTAGAGTAGAACCTTAACAGAATATATTGTTGTAAACCAACTATTACTACAAATTATTAATTAATAAATTACTATATATAAATATTTTTAAGTTATTCTTATGGATTAATAGATAATTATAGTTTAATATTTAATACTCTCTTAAGAAGTTATATATTAAGTAAATTTATGTTCTAATAGGCTCAAACAAAAGCATGCAAAATAAAAAATATAAATAAAACAACAAACTAAAATGTGTTAGATATTTTAAACAACCCTTTATTTTCTTTGGTTCGTTTATAGTCTTTGTACATATATTCCATATGTTCGTAGTTCGATCGACTCGATGTAAAATTCTATTTTCAATATCTAAAAACCTGAACTAACCAAAGACAAGAGTAAAGCAATAAAAAGAGATTTAAGGACAAGCTTCTAGCAAGTCCAAATAACTCAAACTCTTTTTGGTAGGTTTTAAGGCAGTTGGTCAAAATTTCACCAAATCAACAGTCCCACCATTCACGCGAACGGGTGGCATGGATGAAACATCATCAATTGAAAAAGTAAATTTACTTCGCATTCAACATTCGATTTCTCGAGAAAAACACCACCAACTGAGGTGCAATCAAAGGTGCTCAGCATTGTCTTCTGGCAGCGTGTCACTATGCGTATTTTGACGTCATTGTACACCAAAAAAGTTCTGGTCCTGATGAAATACCAATCGATACACATCGAATTTATTGATTTGACCATTTCAACGATTAACTAAAATAAAAGAATAACGTGTTGTGGCGTAGTAGAGGTGTTTAGAACAGAGTGAAGCTTTCCGAATATTGAAAATTTATATTCTATCAAAGATTGGAATAATGGATATTTATGAACTATGTTAAATTGTTTTAATTTATTAAAAATGCTTGTTACCGAAGATCATTACTGCTTTGTTCTCAAAAAAAAAAACAATTCTTGTTCATTTGTTATTGATTTTATAACAATTGCAATAATGCAGTTGTTCGTTTTATAAATTAAAGCTTATGAAATAAAGGCCGTTATATAATACAGTTTCTATTCAACGACAATCTCTGATATCGAGACTGTTTTATTTTGCTTCATTTTAATTTTAAGATAAAATATAAACAAAAATCCTGATAAAAGTTAGGTTAAGACAAAAAACCACACCCCTTATAGTCGCGTAACGAAAAGTCCCGTGTGGACGAGACATTTTTAACACAAAAACGGGCAATATGCCTACGTTAAAATTCTTCTTATAATGTGGACTCACCCTCAAGTACCATTAAAAATATTTGGGGCATGTTTGGGTTGATCTAATTTTTTAAAAATTTTCCTATGGATCTTCTTCTTGTCTAGTATGCTTGGCAAAACCTGTTTGTTGATAGCAGCGATAAAGAAGATGAAAAAGATAACTTAATTAAAGTTGAAAACTATGCAAAATATATTGTGCGGCATTACACAAGGTGTCAGCTTTTTATTCATTTCCGAATATTTCCGTTGCAAAGTGGTAATTATTTATTTAAACATTTAAAATTTTCATAGAACAATTTTTTTAGGTTATAATACCAAATGACATATCGTAGCGCACGCCCTTTATAATCGGAGCCCTCAAAAACTGTACATCCAAACGCGATCGAGTAAGCTCAGAGTTTCAAAAATTATAGAATCAATTAGTTGGAGCCTGCTCCAAGTGATCCGAGCATCAACCCAAACATGGCCTTGGTATATAAAGCTCTAGCAGCTGTCAGTTATCATTTTTGATACTATTTTTGGATAACAAAACATTTTATACATGAAATGGATAGACGCAAAATAAGATTGATTCACAAGCTACCGTTCATAGTACTTTTAAAGAATTACGAAATATTTATTGCCAAACCAGACAAAATTCAAAACTAATAAGTAATAAAATAATGTTTTTACCCTTTTTTTCTCCAATAGGTTTTGGTATGCATATTAAAAACACCAAATCCGAAAAAAATAATTTGGAGGTTTTTACCCTTCAAATTAACACTTTAACCGCTTTATTCATACGTGTTCGGAGCTACTCAGGGTTTGATGCACCCGAGTTTAAAATGCTTGAACCGAGGGCAGTAAATCTGGCGGGAGACACGTCCCAAGGATGCTGTAAAAGAAAGAAAGTTGGAGGGGGTAAAAAATTCCTCCTAACTTCCTTATGTAAAGACCGCATATATAGGTATCTTCTTTTGAGTAATTATCACTTTCAGTTCTGTCACTTGAAGTAATCATGATCACTTCGACCCAATGACAAGTAAATGCATATTCAAAAGAACCATTTTTTTTTAAATATGCAAAAAGATGTGAACCTAGATATTAGTTTTTGCATATTTTCTGAATATTTTTATATGTTAAAGTTTGACAGTTGCAAATATTGTGACATTATCGTAAATCTTTTTAAATAGCAACATAAGTTACCCATAACCCCAGAAAAAAAATCCATAATTTGAGCCACCTGTATAGATAAAAATATCTAATAAAATATTTTTCAACTGAGAAGAACCTTATCTGAGATACTCCTTATCAGGATCGGGACGCCCTGGATAGCCTGCCATTCTTAAAAGGATGAACCAAAAACTCGAAAACTAAAATTGTATTTAAAATGGAAAACTCTTCTAGTCATGTGACGCGAAACTTATTTCAAGGTTATTCTCCAAAATTCTATTAAACCTTCCAACCATTTCGCCTGACTTTAGATGAGGGAGTGTTGTTCTAGTTTTGTGGAATCCCGATAGTTTGCAAAGGCTCGATAATATATCAGATTCGAAGTTACTCTACAACGGGAAACTTTCCTTCTTTGTGACGTCGTTAGGTCTTCTAAAGTATATACAAAATCTAGTGGAACCATCTTTTCTCTTAACCAATGCAATTGGAGATGTTCATTAATTTTGAGAGGGCTAAGTTATGCTTTGATTCTGTCTATTTTCAAGTATCTCGTCAACCTCGTCACATTTGATCAATGGAATTTTTCTTATAAGCTGTTTAATTAAAACTGCATCGTCAGTGTTCATTCGATGTTAGACTATCGTAGTTATTCCCAAGTCACTATCAGATAAAAAAAAATATGGTTTCTTATTTAAAGATCTTCCAACATTGCCACCTGAACTTGATTTAATAAAGGTGTTTATAAACTAATCAGGTCTTGAAGTACTTTAGGTAGTTTAGCAGGTAGTATTTCAGACGGTAAGGTATTTCTGCTAACTACCATGTCGGCAAGTTGAACAATTTTGCCATAAAATTTGTTGAGGATAACCTTTTAAGTTCAGCGCCTTGACAAATATAGTGATTCTTTTTTTCTGGGTCAAAGTTCTTACAAAAAGAATTCCTTTTCATTTTCTTCGCAGCTTTCAAACGTTGCTTTTACTAAACATTTTGAACTTGATGGTAACGTAACATCTTCAAAAACTTTAACTTCTCAAATCAGCCATTTATTATTCTTTGGCAGCTTCATTACAGTTTTTTCATATCTGGTTCATAGTACTCGTTGAAGAAGATCAAGGACAAAAGTCTAATGTTCCATAATATTAAGACCATGGATTACTTCGTCCGATAAATCAGCAACAAAAACTACTTGCTGGAAGGTATTGTTTCCCCATTGGCGGTTACCAAGATGTAGTTCTTTTCAGGATGACGAATTTTGCAGTGATACTATCTCACATTTCCGACCGCATATCTTTCAAGATGCTACCAAGCTGAAATCATCGTTTTGCAGCTGGGATACGTTAATTGTTATCGTTGATGTGGCTGGACAGTGGCGAGCCAGCTTTCACCCCTTTAAGCTGACTACTGGGAGTTTTCCCAATTCTGATTACTGTCAAGGGAAGCACTGATAGTGCAGCGGATTTGTACATATTTCTCGTTGCCATATTTTCAACAACGAATGCTATTTTTGCGTCGGAAAGTTTCCGTTATCTGCTTTTACTTTTAATTCTTGGATTTCCCGTACCAGCTTCATCAACATCTCTTAATTGGTTTTACGATCATCTTAGGAAACGTTAACTGTTTCGACGATTCTACTCTGGTATCTTGAGATACATTTATCTGTTTGAAACTGAAGGACATAAGCAAGAACTTCAGAGATTTTGTTGAGTCTGGCCATTCTTAGGGTATGAATTGTTTCTACTGGATATGTCAGGTTTATTAACCGCATGATATCTGCTACGTATTTCGAAAGACATTCCGAGTATTTTTGGGCTTTTACTGGGCTTTATGAATCTTCTCACCTATTTCTTCCATGACGTAATCTTTTGTAAGTTTTAATTCCAGTAATAAATATATTTTTGTATCTTCAAGATTCGCTTTTTTCAATCTTTCCTATTCTTTCTTTTTATCTGATCTCCATGTCTTCCATTATTTTTTTTGGGATTTTCCCCACGTTTCCTTGACTTTGCTTCCAACCTTGTTCCATGTCATTTAAACTGTGGTTCAGTTCTTGTTTCATGTCTTATTGGAAGTACTTCACTTCTTGTTTCATGTTTTCTATCATTTAGTTATGTCTGATTTCCATGACTTCTTAGCTCTGCTTTAATTCTTTTTTTTTTTGTTTTGTCTTTAATTTTTGTTTCACTAATTCTTGGCTGGCCTTCTGTTCTTGTCTGATTATCTAATTCATAATAATTTAAAGTTGTTATTCCATTTTTTGCTTTTTGTCATCTAATTTCTACTGCTAGACAATAGTCTTCATTTTTTACTGTAACCACCTTTGTAGTTAGTCTTACATTTGACAACTATTGTACCTGTCGCCGGTATAGAAACACCTGAATATACTTTTTCTAGCCTTTATTTTACTAATAGACTTTGAATTGACAATCCAATATTCGAGTGACAACTTGCCAAACTACTCTCAATGACTTAAATTTAACTTGGATCAGAGTTAACAACTGTCCCCGAAAGCCGGGCGTCCTTTATATAGTCTTTTTGCTTGTACCAGAAGATTCTGGAGTACTCAAGAATGATTTCCATACTAACAGCCGTATGACAAATAACTGAATGTTGAGGAAACGCCACAACCACGTTCATAGGTGTTATATAAGAATATTAACAATGGTAAAATTAATTAAATAAATTATAAACTTATAGAAAACAAATCCTAAACTTTACGACTTATAAATACAAACTAGAATTATGAAATCTATGACGTTATAAGGTTTAGTTTATCGCCTAAAAATTGTTTTTTTTTTCGATTAACTAGTATTTATAAATATATGTCAACCGAAAGCACATTAATATTGTTAACGCTTTAAAATCAGTAAGTAAGCGCCAAAAATATTGACATTAATTTGATTTTTTTTCTCGTTACAATATTTTTCAATATGGTGTAAATTGTTATTTAAAATTAAATGTGTTTTTCTGTTAAATAATTTTTTGCAGTGTTTGTATTTTTCTGTAATTTTTACAATTGTTTCTAACAGATTAAGTATTAGATTTACCCGTTAAGTTTGAATATAAGGGCCATATCATCTTTGTTGGTTTTTTATTCATAGTTTTTACGATCTTTAATGACAAATATTTAACTTATCTTTCTATTTTAATATAGAGTGTAGTATAATATATGGTTGCATAGAGAATCAATAGCGTATAACCAAAAAATATATATGTGGTTTGATTTGAAGTTTCCCAGCTACGATAAATCATAATTTTGAAAACATCCTAAAGCTGCGTCCACATTAGTAAAAATGTACATTGTGTGTGACACAGGGGCGGATCCAGCCTCTCTTGGGGGGGGGGGGGTGATATCACAAAAGTACAGTATGGCAAGCGAAAGCAAGTGGCCAGCAACATTTCCATTTCTATCGTAAAAGTGAGGGTTGGATCTTTTTTATGAATTCGAAACCCTTGAGGAAGAAAAAACAAGTTGTCGATGGGGGAGAAAGCCAGCATCATACACATTCCTAGTATAAAAGCCAGAATCGGCTCTATTTTTCTAAACTTAAAGGTCTTGGGGGGGGGGGGGCGAACGCAAGAAAAACAAGTTTTCCATGGGGGGGGGAGCCAGCAGCAAACACATTCCTAGTTATAAGAGGCACAATCGGTTGTATTTTCGTGAACTCTAAGCTCTTGGGGGGTGGCGATCGCCCTCGCCGCCCCAAAAATTTGCGTGAGTTTTTATGTAGCGAACAAGTCTACATAAGCATAAGTTGTATATGCGCGCACAAATTTTTGCCGTATTCGACACACAAAGTAAAATTTTTACTAATGTGGACGCGGCTTTAACTTATCCTTGGAACTCTCTGAAAAAGAATCTTTAACAATTTTTGAATATATTTTTAAATAAGAAAGCTACAGAGCACTCATTTTTTCAGCTCGTTAGATGCTTACTCTCTTGCAGCTCTGTGGCTTATTCTGCTATGGAGTACTTTAAAAATTTGCAACTTTTTAATTTTACCTATTATCTACAAAATAAAAGAAAATTTTGCGATTGTGTTTACGACATGTGTAGTTTGTCCAAAAAAAGTTTATTAGTACTCGACTAGTTTCTTTCTAACCTTAATAGTAGAAGTACGTTTTCTCAAATTGCTGAGTTTTTGCTTTTTGCTTGAAGCCCCACAATTTAATAAATATCTTTAGATTCCTTTTCTTCAAACAGGACAACTTTTATAACCAGGAATATGATTTATTTTTTATTTCTTTGAGTCTTTACATGTTAGAAACAATGCAAAAAACAAATAAACAATTTTCAAAATCTGATTTTTCACAAAATAATTTGAGGGTAAATATAAAACTCTAATTTTGATAAAAACCCCGAAAGTCTAATCCATTAATCCAAAGTCACGAACTGAGTTCTTAACAGCTTTTTAATTAAAATATTTCTGCACGTGATTATAACCATTTAGTGCGATCTCAATTATACTTCTTGTTTTTTGTTTAAAAAAATTGCTTAAAAGAAAAAACGCTAAAGAACATCGAATGCGTGTTGCCAGATTTATGTCCTCAAACTGTAGTTTGTAAAGTTCAAAAACTATTCAACCAACAGTTTGGGGACTCGGTCCCCAAAGTGTAGTCTAGAAGTTTGGGGACAGTCCTCAAAGTGTCGAAAAGTCCCCGAAGTGTAGACCGCACGAACGATTTTGTCCTCGAAGTGTAGCCTGTGCATATATATATATATATATATATATATATATATATATATATATATATATATATATATATAAATATCGAACCATTCAATTACTGTATTTATTATGAGGATATCAGCATCTTCTGTTTCCTGTTTACATGTGAATCCTGCTGTTTTAAATTCTTGTATTAATATTTGTATTATTTAATTATTATATATAAATATCGAACCATTCAATTACTGTATTTATTATGAGGATATCAGCATCTTCTGTTTCCTGTTTACATGTGAATCCTGCTGTTCTAAATTCTTGTATTAATTAATTATTATTACTTTCCTTGGGTAAAAATTTTTCTTCAAAATGTGATATATTTATCCACCACACTGCTTTTTTAAACTAGAAATAATCTTAGCGGTATAGTAGCTGCTCGCTTGTTGCTCCGAAATGAACTGAGACCCCTCTACTAATAGAAGTCGATTGGTTCCCCTTCTTTGCTTACAGAACAAGGGCCTTGTATTACTCCATTTTCATTATATTCCAATATGTTCCAAAACTTTCTAGAATATTACAAAATTCTGGAATATTGACAGTACTTTCTAACATTTCACTTTTGAATATTGGAGTCAAGTAATTAAAGAGGTACCTTTCAGGGGTCAGGTTCATACGTAGATGTTGAAAAAAAAACGTGTCTTGACGTTTCGCCTTTCGTTTAAGGCATTTTCAAACGTTTTTTTTTTTTGTATTATTTACTTAATTTAATAACATCTTAATAAAAAGATTCGTCTATTTTTTCTGCGACGAGTATATGTTCTTGATATTTCTTTCAACTGTCTCGTAACTTGGACTCCGTGTATTGTAGATATGATTTCTTAAAAGGTCATATTTCAGAACCAGTGTTTTTCATCCTCACTGTAATTATATTTCAAGAAAAACAAGAAAAATATAATTACAGTGAGGGTGAAAAACACTGATTCCGAAATATGACCTTTTATCAAAACATATCTACAATACACGGAGTCCAAGTTACGAGAGAGTTGAAAAAAATATCAAGAACATATACTCCTCTGGCTGCAGAAAAAAATAGACGAATATGTTTATTATGATGTTATTAAATTAAGGAAATAATATAAAAAAAAACTTTTGATATCCTATCATGGCCGTCAGGAAGTGTTTCACCCTTATCATTTAAGTTGCTCCCGTGAATCCCATCAGGGCCGTCCGGGTAATGCATCACCCCTGTCATTTACGTCTCTGCGTATCGAGGCCGATCAGCATCCCCTTTCCCCCATCACACAGTTGAAACCGAGAGTCTTATCAAGGCCGATCCACACTTTCATCCCCCCATCACACAGTGATACCGAAAGTACTTATCAAGGCCGATCCGGTAGTACCGTCCCACCATCACACGAATATCGAGACTCTATGACCCGCTGCAATCGTCCCCACCAGGGATGCCATGTCGGCCGACCGCTGGCGGCTCTAATTTGCGCTTCGTGGAAAAATTCTTTGGGCGTTTCGTCCCGGTGCCAGTCGTAGGACTCGTCAGTGGGATTCCGACTGACACCTTTCCAGACACCCGTCGTCGTACTTATTATGTTCGGATTTCTTATTTGAAGTTAAATCTGACCGGAGGATGGCAGTAAGATGTTGAATAATACGACAATATATATATATATATATATATATATATATATATATATATATATATATATATATATATGTATATATATGTATATATATATATATATATATATATATATATATATATATATATATATATATATATATATAATAACACGCAATTGATCAATTTCTCATCCTGTAACCAAGAATGTTAGGTCACACCACTGGAAACATCTCACTTAACACCTCTTATACTAGAGACATAATGTACACCTGTCACATACTGTAATCTGTCGTGCAAGTTTGAAGCAATCATGTCTCTACTTCTTCTCTTAATGTTATAATATTCTAACTATAGTAATAAAAATTTAAACGAAATGCTGCCAAAGGCTTTTACATGTCGCAATTAATAATAAATAAATCCCCTGGAAATATCATCTCCAACAAGAAACATTGCACTCAATGTTTATTTTTGCTGTTTTTCAGTCTAAATTTCCTCGTCTACTAATAACATCTTGGCTGCTAATCAATACATAATGATATTTCCGTGTAACCACTTATTGACGATGAAGAAATTGAATCATACCTAATAAATTTTTTCATTATAAAATACTAAAGTTTTTATTATTCATAAACCTCGAGATAGACTTTCAATTTTATGTGGCGGACTAAAAATTACCTTCACTTATTTTAATTATAACGTGTAAAATGAAGAATTAATTGGTAGTTAAATGTTTAAAATATTGCGAGAAATTACATAAATTTTTACGCCTACTGCATCGAAAAAGCGTAATTACTTTCAAGAAAAACCGTGCATAAAATCACACGAAGGTGACAGCAACTTGACTAGATAGAGATTTAAAAAGAAAACTTTTAAAAATGTTCTTATTTAGTCGATTTATTTTTCCATCTAATTACACAGAAAAAATTTAGCAACAGTAAACTTTAAAAGTTTTTAAAAAAAGGGATTAAAAGAAAACTTACTTGTTAAGCCTCCATTGTTCAAAATTACTTGAACAGCGAAGTTATTAGACTTGGCACCCAGGGGTTTACCTTGCGGATTGAGGTCCATCCAGTCATAATTTTGAGATATTTGAGGTTATGTACTCGAAAAACTATTTTTTTTGGCTACTTTTGAAATTATATACGGAATGCATAAAATTTTTTGGTATATTTTTCTAATTGTATCATTTAATACTGCCCTTACCCTTCAAATTACTTAAACAGCGAAGTTATTAGAGTTGGCTCCCAAGGGTTTACCTTGCGGATTGAGGTCCATCAAGTCATA
Source organism: Diaprepes abbreviatus (assembly GCA_034092305.1). Classification (NCBI taxonomy): domain Eukaryota; kingdom Metazoa; phylum Arthropoda; class Insecta; order Coleoptera; family Curculionidae; genus Diaprepes; species Diaprepes abbreviatus. Next base: position 14,783,648 of record JASJET010000054.1, read on the forward strand.
ATTTTGAGATATTTGAGGTTATCTACTCGAAAAATATATCTTTTTGGCTAGTTTTGAAGTTATATTCAGGATGTATAAAATTTTTTTGTTCTTTTTTTCTAATTGCATCATTTATTACTACTCTTACCCTTGAAAGTAACGATTTTTTCTTGGAAATCTATGATGGCAATCTGTATAAAATGACTCGTAGTCTAACAAAGGGTTCAAAAACACCTTTAGCGCCTATAAACAACAGACTTACAAGACAAGGCCAATGGTTTTGCAGAAAAATTCTATGAACAATTTCAGTTGAACTCTAGCCCTGATCGTACCAACGAACAAATAATTAATCGTACGGTACAAATGTACAAATCCATAGGTCTCGATGGAGTCAAGGGGATTGCTAAAAGTTTGATCCTAAAAGAAACGCCAGATCTGGATGGTTGTCACAACGCTCTTAAAAGACCTCCGTACAAGATCCTCTCAGCTATCACTGATATAGCCAATTCGATCTTACAATTAGGTCATTTTCTCTCAGTTTGAAAGGTAGCTAAGATAATTCTGATTAGAAAGAAAAGTGAAAGGGCCACCAATATCAACAGCTACAGCACCACTTGAAATTTGTACATCGAATAAGAATAATCATTTCCTTTAGACTTTGGGTGTCTGATTTTGAAACCGACCTTAAAATTGCTCCATCATATCAGGTTTTTTTAAATATCCTAACCTAAAAGTGCAAAAAAGCAATTTTGGCCTATGCGTGAAGTTATGTACCATCGCAAGACTTTTTCTTCTAAAAAAACATACTATAAGTCCTAATATTTCAAATGCCGTTGAGGTTTGTCCAAATATCTTTCTTTTTCTTCGAGATATTCAATTTTGAAAATTTCAAATTGCATGAATTTTTCAAGTTTCACCTTTTGTGACCTATAAGCCTTTAAGCGACAACTCTGGTAGACCATGGATCTTGAAGAAAAAGAACGATATGCTGTGTAATAAAACGAGTGGCTCCTAATCACCTTACAGATTTCATAGCTGATAGGAACCTAACCTCCGGAAGAGTTCGGTTTCATAAGCGGCCATAGTAGCATCCAGCAGACCACCAGAGTTGCTTCTTTTATTACACACACTGTAAATTTAATAAATGCATTAAATTTATTGTGTTGGAAGCAAAGGGTCTAGTCGATTAAGAGGATCGAAATGGTCCCCTTGGTAAAAAAAAAATAAAAAAGATCCGGTTTTTCTATATCAAAAAGTACCCAGAAAGAAAAATTTTTAGCCACTTTTTTCGTCACATAACCTCAAAAAAAGTAAAACGGCTTTTTTCCTTTTTTGACGATATCTTCAGTTCTTATCTTCGTAGAAACTTCTTTTTTCTTGATTTTGTAGGTTTTTATTGCCTTGAACAAGATATTTTTTACAACCATTTTGTATTACTTATTTATCGTTTTTCCCTTAAAGGCATGATTAAGCCAAAATTTAAGCAAGGCTAAGACAACTTTAGGTTATTTTTTTATTTCAAATACTTGGTCATACCCTGCAATTTTTTTTAACTACAAAGTACCATAGAAATAAATGATTTCAGTTCATGAATGTATATATATATATATATATATATATATATATATATATATATATATATATAATGTAGAATAAACATTAAATTTACGTTACATTTAAAGTTATTTTTAACAGTGCTGGAATTTAGCCGGAAATTCCATACGAACGCAATAAGAGCTGGAGTACCACAGGATTCTCGTCTGTCTCCAACTCTATTCAATTTGGATACTGCAGACATACCTTCAGATCAACACACCACACTGTATTTATTCGCCGATGACACAGCATTTGCGACGTCTTAAAGGTCATTCCGAAAGCTACAAAGACATATAGACCAGTTGAAAGAATGGATGGCTTAGTGAAAAACTAAATTGAATCCTGATAAAATTTAGACGATCATGTTCACTAAATCAAGATTTCCGATTTCTGACTCGCATTCCCTAGAGGGACAATACAAAATACTTGGGACTAGTTTTTGATAGGAGACTAAACTAGTTACTTAATATCAATTATTTACTGTCCAGATTCAAAACGTCGTAATAGTAAGATAAATCTGAGGAATAAGTTAACAATTTACAAATTATTCATCGGATCGATCCTGGCAAGCCGATTAGAAAGCTTCCAGAACATAGTACTCCGTATGATCTGTGGAGCCCCATAGTATGTTAGGAACACCATCATTTACGGAGATTTCAACACTATCACTAAATAACTGGATAGACCGCAACAACGACCTGATCCAAGTATCGCACAACCTCATCACCACATCACAGTAGACCATTAACTTGGGTTACCTCTTCTCTTCTAGATTTCTAGCTCCAAAGCCTAATCAAAGTCATTCCTATAACTTTAAAAAGATCGCCAGGATCGATAAAAGTCAACGTTCCAAAGAAGATCCTATATTCTTACACTATTATAATTCTTAGCTTGTTTCTATGTAAATTTTTATTGTTGATAGACAATTCCTATTCAATGTAGGGGAGAGTGGGGAAACCCGGACGGCTGGTAATGGCGGGCACGCCAGTATAGCTATGTTAGAAAAAGATAGCAGATATTTTAACCGCCACAATCGCGAGTCGCGCCCGAATGCAGTGCCGAACAGTGAATGGTGAGGTGAGGTCGCGTTCGCCCAACAAGGTAAGTTGAGTCGATTATTTTTCAACATTTTCATCTTATTTTTTAGTAAAATTAAATACGAGTATATTATTTCAAGCTAAACATAGGAATCACGTTTTTTTTTTTGAGTGAACTAACGTCTAATTAAGCAACGTTTGTAAGTAATCGCCAAGTGCATTACGATATTCTAACCTCAAATAAATATATAGTTTTTCGTTTTTTTGTGAGTCGGGTAATGGCGGACGATTTGTGTGGGGTAATCACAGACATCCGTAATTACCCCTATATGGGTTATTATATGCCGAATACCCAGTTATATAGAGTTTTTATAAACCTACTCAAATAATTTTTTATAAGCCTACCTAAACCTTTTTATATTTCAGATGCCTCGAAATTACCAAAGAAAGACGGAGACCAAATACAAATTAGAAGATTTACAGAAAGCTATTCAAGACGTCAAGAACAAAAAACTTTCATTAGGAAAAGCAGCTATCGTTTACTCTATACGCAAAAGCACTATACACGACCATCTTAATAAAGAAATTCTAAAGACCCCAAAAAGTGGAAGAAAGGCTATATTTTCTGAAGACCAAGAAAAAGAATTAGAAGAACACATTTTAAAATGTAGTAAACTATTTTATGGCTTAACTAGAGAGGTGGTAAGGAAAATAGCTTTCAAATTTGCTGAAGTAAATCAGTTAAAGCATAATTTTGACCAAACATCACAAATGGCGGGAAAGGACTGGTTTAATTGATTTCGAAAAAGGCATCCCAACATTTCTCTCCGCAAACCTGAATCCACTTCTATTAATAGAATTACAGCGTTTAATGAAACAGAAGTGAGAATCTTTTTCGAAAACTTGGAAGCCTTACAAAGGAAATATCAGTTTGATGCCAATCGCATTTACAATGTTGACGAGACCGGCATTTCTAACGTCCAGAAAAATTCTAGAATTCTAGCTCCGAAAGGCCAGAAACAAGTCGGCATGGCTGTAAATGGTAAATGAGGCAGAACAACAACAATTGTTTGCGCATTCAGTGCTTCTGGAAAGTATGTCCCTAAATTTTTTATTTTCAAGAGGAAGCGAATGAATGCTCATCTATTGCATGGAGGCAATGCTGATATGGTTGCAGCCGTGAGCGATTTGGGTTGGAATAATGAAAACCTATTCATAGATTGGTTACATCATTTTATCTCTCACGCTAAACTAACTGTTGAAGAACCTATTCTTCTTATTTTAGACAACCATGAAAGTCATATTAGCCTGGCTTGCTACCTGCTTTGTCGCCAGAATGGAATAATACTGTTATCTCTTCCACCACAAACGTCACATCGTATGCAACCGCTGGACTTAACATATTTTGGACCGTTCAAAACTGCATACAACAGAGAATGTGACTTATACATGGCTACAAATATAGGCCGAAAAATTACACACTATGAAGTTGTCGAGCTTTTTACTAAAGCTTTCAATCGAATCAGCAATATAGAAAAAGCTGCAAATGGTTTTCGGGCAGCTGGTATTTGGCCATCAGATACAACAAAATTTGACGAACATTTCTTTGATTCGACATCACCTGATGTGCAAACAGCATCGACATCAAATATGCAAAGAGCAGTAATACCTGATGCCCAGATAGCACCGACACCATCTGTGCAACGAGCAGTAACACCTGATACCCGGATTGCACCGACACTATCTATGCAGAGAGCAGTGTCACCTAATGCACAAGTAGTTCCATTATCAGTTGTGCAGCAGCGATCAGTAACACCTTTACCTGTGTTGGACCAATCAATTCCACTTGAAAATGTTGTTAATGTTCCCCAACTGCCACAACAGAAAAGTAGGCAATGTTCCAGAAAGAAACATTCAATTATAATCACTAGTACCCGTATGAAAGACACTTTAGAAGAAAAGGAACAAAGGAAGAAAAATAAAGAAGAGGCAAAAGAAAATGATAAGTCTGTCTTAATCTTAAAGCATTTGAAGATGATATGAAAGCTAAAGATAGGAAAGTACAGCGCACGAAAAAGAAAGTCAATAAAAGTGCTACAAAGATTGATGAAGGGTATTATTGTCTTATTTGTAATGAAAAGTATGAAGAACGAATCAGAGAAGATTGGATAATGTGCATCAAATGTAAATTGTGGGCCCACGAAAATTGCACGAGTGGTGCAAGCACATCAAGGGGATTTATCTGTGATTTCTGTGCCAATTTGACTATGTCCGTGATTACCCCATACACCATCCGTAATTACCCCCAAGCTATGGGGTAACCCCGGATCCCAGAGGTTTTGTTTTTTGTTGAAATTTGATTTTATTTTTGAAAATTTATCTAAGTTGATTATGAGAACATAAGCATGATTAGTTTAAGTAAATATTAAGCAATAAATAAGCCTTGTAGTTTCATTTGGTTTTATTGTATTTCAGTTCTCTCTTAAGTGTTCGCAATTACCCCACCTTCCCCTAAAGTTCTCGTGGCGCTGTGTTATCAGACTTTATTTGCCAACTAAAAATTTTAATTTCTAAAAACAGAAAAGCGCATTTAATACAAATTACAAAAATATTATAATCACCACATAACTAAGAGAAAAAATTTCCGACATTCACAAACATACAATACCTGAAATTCCTAATTCGCAAAAGCAACGGAACAAAATGTTCGTTACGCTATTTTTCTGTTAGAGTGTACAGAGACGTTTCATAAATAATACACGTTGCTATTTTTATGGGAAATTCGGGATGTAGCCGTGGCTATAAACCGAAAGTTATGGTGTATAAAAGTGATGTTTATGGACTATTTTTAGATGTTTGTAAACGGAGTTACGGCGATAAAAAAATTATGTCCGACCCAATAATCTACTACAAAGAGAATCAATTGCTTATAGTGTACAAGGAAGACTAGCTGCAACTTTGTTTGTTAATCCACATTAGTGCAACCTGTTGCACTTTTATTGTTATTTTGCATCTGTAATGATTGTAAAAAAAAACAACCCAAGTACGTCTCGTTTTTTTTTTCTTTCCTTTTTTATTCTTCCTATATTAATTTTCACAATTTTTTTATTATTGTTTTTAAACGAAAGACAGTTTTTTCTATATTTTATAAATTAGTTAAATAAAGAGGAAATTTTCTAAACAACTTTAGAAGCGACTATTTTAACAAGAAAAAGAGAGATATTGTTGTGTATTTCTCACCAAACTCACTCACTCGTCAAAGGGCACACTTTAACCTTGCCAAGAAGTCTCCGATGTCAGCGCAGCCTTTACACAGTACAAATCAAGTACATATATATATATATATATATATATATATATATATATATACATATATATATATATATACATATATATATATATATATATATATATATATATATATATATATATATATATATCCGGTTTCATAGCGTTCTACGCCTTCCGGTTCCCAGTCTCCATTGTTTTCGGTCTTCCCAATCCCCTGGAAGTAAGTTTCTTTCGGACATGGCTTGGTTGATGCCCTTAATCCAGGTAACTTTTAGTCTCCTCATTTTATTTTTTCATTTGATGTCCATTTTAGGATTTGCTTTGGTAGACGTTCGTCCGTCATTCTCTCCACATGTCCATACCATACCAGCTGACGTTGTTCGATTTTATCGACAATAGTTTTCTTTACGCCCATAATCTCTCTAATTCTCTCGTTGGTTATCCGTTCGATCCTTGATTTTCCGGCAGATCTTCGCAAAAAGTCCATTTCAAGAGTCAGCAGTTTGCGGTCTAAAGTTTTATTTATCTGCCATGTTTCACACCCATACAATACAACGCTTTTAAATATTGCATTGTATAAAAGATGTTTTCTTTCCTTGGAGGTGTTTGTTGACCATAATAGTGAGTTTAGGCATCCGATAGCTTTTTTCCCTTTAGTTATTCGTTCCAATATTTCTTCTTCAGTTCGTCCACTTTGATTGATCTTTGTTCCAAGGTAGGTATAATCAGAACAAGATTTTACTATGATATTGTCATCCACTTCCAAATCTGTTTCTTCTCCACCGATACACATATATTTAGTTTTACTGCAGTTGACCGTTAATCCCCATTCTGCGTATTCTTTAAATAGTTTCCTCGTCATAAATTCGAGGTCTTCTTTATCTTGGGTCACTACCACTTGGTCATCTGCAAAATGAAGCGTATATAAATGGGTGTCATTATTTAATTCTATTCCCATTCTACTGCAACATCTTTTCCAATTCTTTAAAGTTTCATTAAGGTAGATTTTAAAGAGAGTTGGTGATAGACAACATTCCTGGCGAAGGCCTTTGGTCACATGAAAGCTTTCTGATAAGTTATTGCTGATCTCAATTATGGAGAATGCTTGGTCGTATAGCTGTTTGAAGGCTTGGATCGCTGTATTGGTAATTGGAGATTTCTCCATCACGTGCCATAATTTTTGGATTGGCACCGTATCATATGCTTTTGTGAGGTCAACAAAACGCAGATGAACCTACTTCTTGCCACCTTCTTTTCATTAAGTTGGGTTAAACTAAATATATGATCTACGCACGATCGGCCAGCTCTAAAACCTGCTTGTTCTTCAATTTCTTGGAGGCCATATTCTATTTCTACGATGTTTCTAAGCAGTTTTCCGTATACTTTACTCATTGTGCTGGTTACAGTTATATATCTATAGTTTGAGCATTCGTCGCCTCCACCTTTTTTTTTTTGGATTGGTGATATCCAGCCTTCTTTCCATATAGTTTGGATAGGATCATCATTATTTAGGAGTCTGTTAAATAGTTCTTGAAGAAAGGACGTTAGTTTTTCAGTACCGTTCTTTAACAGTTCAGCAGGTATTCCTTCCGGTCCAGCTGCTCTCCTATTTTTCAATGAATCCACAGCCCTACATATCATCTCCTTCGTTACCTCTATATTGTGGCCTTGTACGTTGTACCGTCTTGGGGAGTTAACGAGGTACTCTTGTCAGTCTTCGGTAAGCTGCGTTTGATAATGGGTTATCCACTTTTTGATTGGGATTGGTTGTAAGTTATTCTTGTTTGTGGTGTCTGATGTTGGTGTTTTTATTAATTTCCATGCTTCTGATGATCTTGTACCTCCTACATGTGTATTTAGTTCAGTGCATTTCCTGTCCCATGTGTAGTTTTTGTTTTTGTTAATCATGTTTTTAAATTTGGATTGTTCATTTTTGTATATGTTTTTATCTTGTGGATCTTTTGAATTTAGCTATTTGTTGAAAGCTTTTTGTTTTATCTGTTTTTGTTCTTCCAGTGTCTTGTCCCATGTAACATTGTTGTTTCGTCTGTTCATGTCTTTCGTCTTAATTCCTAGAGCTTCTTGTGCTGCGGAGTGTAGAGAGGATACGATGTGTTCATACAGTTCATCAGTACGCCCTGACACCAATTCAGTTTGAGGTTTGTCATCTTCAAATCCGCATTATATTCCTCTGTATACCCTAGTGTCTTGATCTTTCAGAAAGGATTCCTGTTTAACAATAATATAATCTATAATCGATTTCAGTAGTCTAGTTTCTTGGTGCCAAGTATATTTGTGGATATCTTTATGTTGAAAGAATCCATTCAGAATTTTTAGTTTATGTTGTGTGCAAAGCTCGATCAGTCTTTGTCCGTTGTTGTTAAGCGTATTTTCACCGTACCTTCCAACTATATTACTGTTCGTTTTTGATCCTACTCTAGCATTTAGGTCGCCAATCACTATTGTTTCTCTTTGGTTTCCTATTCTTGAGATAGTTTCGTTTAGTTGGTCGTAAAATGCATCCTCAGTTGTGTAGCATCATCATTTGGACCATATGCGGCGACTATTATAATTCTATGCCCTTTCAAAGATAAATTTACCGTGGCTAGTCTTTCGTTAATTCTTTTCCATAACGTAATTTTATTGACACCCCTTTCGCAGCTCTTTGGCTTTTTGGCACGCCACTATATATGTGTACGAAATCACCATAGTATTCAAGACCGTTGCCCTTCTTTTTTGTTTCTGTGAGAACGGCAACATCTATTCTCATTTTTTCTAATGCCTTCACCACATCTTCTACTTTTTCTTTAAAACCTTGAGTATTCCATGTTCCAAAAATCATATCCTTCATTCTATGCTTTGGTCGTTTCCGTTTAGTAAGATCTACATTCCGAGGCTGTATACTGGAATTTGTAGCTTCTTCCTGGATTTACATGTAATGGGTAGCTGGCCCGTTGCCAAAACCCCCAACCTGGAGGATCAGGATTTTTATTCAAGGTTTTCTTCCTTTAGCCTTTGACAAGCCGACATCTAACTGCAAGGCTGCCGCTTCGCCGTATCCTGGCAGGAACCCTTACTGGGTGCTATCATCCGGGCCAGATGAACCCAGGTTTTTTAACGAGGTTGTTACTTCTCCCCTTCATCCTTTCTCAACCTGGCTTAGGACAGGCTTTGGCGGGGTTCAGTTAAAACATCAATACCAAATTAAAACGGTTACAAAAATGTGAACATAAAACTATTATAAACAGTTAACTTTAATATTAACAACTTAAAACATGAAAATGAGGTTAGGCGACACAGAGTCATAGCATAATAAAACAATTAGAAGTGTCAAAAAATCAAAATATATACAAGTATGTGTGAGCTTGAGTAAAAATTCTCTGTATGAGTTCTTTAATTTCTTGTTTATTACACTTCATATCACTATTCATTGGTAATGAGAAAAGGGCAGAGAAGAAGGGCAGTAGAAACTTCTTGATCTACAGGGTTACTGTTATCGGCTATTCTATGATATATTTTGAACACCTGGGTTCAGTGGCGTGAAATAATTTTCATTTTTGTGAAAAAGCAATAAAATACACGAAATTGTTTGACAGAATTTGTTTGTTTTTTGTTTTCACTTCTACTTTCAATAAATATAAAAATATTTATATAGTAATGGGAAAAATCCTACAAATCGGAAAAAAAGTGAGTTTTTTCATTATACGTTATACATTATTAGTTTTAATCAGCAAGATGTAAACTAGTAAGAGAAGATGTAGACCCACTGACAAAAAATATAGCAACTGAAATGGATAAGCTTAATAATATTGTGATTGTTGTTGAGTAAGGCATTGATCTGTTTGTGTTATCACATCAATTAAATGAAAAAAAATTGAAATGTTTTTCCAACCAGGCACAGGTAACTTTCCAGATTCATATCACTTCTAATAGCTTGTAGCATTTCTACGTTGTTTTACTGTCTATGACACAAACTCGGTAAATCCCGAATGAAACAAAAATTTCTTGGTATAAAAATGGTATCATTTGAAATGTAGCAAAAATGGAGTTTATGGTCTTTTTTTCTCCTGTTGTCTCTTAAGTGACTATTTATTGAGCAAAGAAAACCTATTACATTTCTGGAGATTTATATCAATCAAAACTTCACATATTGCTATTTTCGTAAATAAATTACCAGTTTGTAATTTAGCAATGTTTAATTTCAAAGTCCTATTTTTATGCTTGTGTAAATTCAATCCTAGAATATAGAATTTTGTGCTAAGATAACAGTCTGGAGGTCAATCGTTTATTTGTTAATCAGAAAAGGATGCTCCAGGGTGTGTTTGACCCAAATCCTAGATATTATTGTAGGCAAATATTTATAGAGAATGGAATATCTACTGTCTTTAATGTTTATATAATTGAGGCCATATCATATGTACAGGGTGAGTCAACGATTGGATGAAGTAGGTTTGTGCCTTTTCGGTGAAATTAACAAAGAAACTATATTTATTGTTTGATACAGTTTATTTTTACGCAGATTTTAAAAATATTTAGGACTCTACAGGGTGAGCCAAAAAACTAGGACAGCATAAAGTTGTATTTTTTTAAATAGAACACCCTATATACGAATTGTATTTTCGATTTAGCTTATAATTTTTAATCTTTTTTATTAAGGGTTTACTATAACAAAACTTTATAGTTTCTGAGATAATTAAGTTTAAAGAAAAAAAGTCACATTTTCAAGCATCAATTCAATCCTAAATAACGTTTTCAATTTTGTGACAAATATATTCAAATTTGGAATTTGGCAAGGCCAAGGACAAGTTAACATAATTTTTACCTAATATTTGCAATAAAAGCTACAGGGTGTTGAACACATCGGCTCAAATTTGATCAAGTTTAAATGAATAAATATCTTTTTTTTTAAATGGTACACCCTGTATATTTTCATGTTATTTAATAGAGTAATAAAAACCCGAAAAGTTTTGTTCAATATATCCTATACCTATTTATAATAGTTTTTGAGATATTTCAGTTTTTCTTATTTTCCATACTTTTTTACAGAAATAGTCTTCATTATCATAGTAGCCATGGCAAAAACAATGTAAAAGAACATTTTTCTGTGTGTCAAATTTATAACCGCAATCGCTTCTTTTGCTTTTTATGTAGTGTAGTTTGGTTTTTTTTGCATTCATCTTATATTGTAAAATGAATTTTCCAAAGAATGAGTTAATAGATATGATTTATACAATAGGAGAGGCTTAAAAAAATGCCTTCTTGCTCAAAGAATTTACAAAATGAAGTATCCTGATCGACGCCAGCCTAATACCCATACTTTTCAAAACTTAATGTAAAGATTTGATTCTTCTGGTACTGTTGATTATCCAAAACGTAAAGTGGTCAACAAACCAGTAACTAATGAAGAAAAAGAACTACAAGTATTGTTAAATGTTCAGGAAAATCCTTATATTGGTAGCCGTCAGTTAGCAGCATTATGTGAAACATCACAATCCACCGCTAATCGTACTACCAAGAAATATAGGTGTCATCCATATCACATGGAATTACACCAAGAATTGCATGGACAGGATTTTGAAAGTCGTGTAAACTTTTGTCGTACAATAAATGCGGAGATTCAATTAAATCCAAATTTATTATGCAAGGTAATGTTTAGTGATGAAGGTACTTTTAGAAGTAACGGTGCCGTAAATAGACGCAACATGCATTATTATGCCACAGAAAACCCATTTTGGATTAGAGAGGTTCAACATCAAAACCACTGGTCATTAAATGTTTGGTGTGGTATTCATCATAATCGAATTATTGGACCCCACTTTTTTAATGAACCACTAAATGGCCATAGTTACCTGAACTTTCTACAAGAAGAACTACCCCAACTGCTTCAAGGTGTCGATAGAGATGAGCTCGACAGTATGTGGTTCCAGCACGATGGTGCGCCTCCGCATTACCATCGTGAAGTTCGTGCGTTTTTGGACCAACGATATCCGCAAAAATGGATTGGACGTGGGGGTTTCATTGAGTGGCCACCAGGGTCTTGCGACATCACCCCATTAGATTTCTTCCTACGGGGTTATATTAAAAATAAGGTGTATGTTAATCCACCAACAACAGTGGAAGATATGCGAAACAGGATTAGGGATACCTGTAGAACAATAACGCCACTAATTTTGTCCAGGGTCCGAGAAAATCTGCAAAAAAGACTAAATTTGTGCATTGCACAAGAAGGTCTTTTATTCGAACACTTATTAAAAAGAAATAATTAATCTCAGTATTTAATAGGTAATTTTTTTGTTTCAATTTAGTATAAAAGTAAATATGTATTTGCCTTGTCGTTATTGTTGTGTTAATTTTTTCACATTATGTTTAATTAAACTATTGCCGTTGTAATATAACGAATAATATATTTCATCATATTTAACCATATTCTGTTTGTTTCTGTAGTTTCTTTTTATTATTTTACATGGCTACTATGATAATGAAGACTATTTCTGTAAAAAAGTATGGAAAATAAGAAAAACTGAAATATCTTAAAAACTATTATAAATAGGTATAGGATATATTGAACAAAACTTTTAGGGTTTTTATTACTCTATTAAATAACATGAAAATATACAGGGTGTACCATTTAAAAAAAAAAGATATTTATTCATTTAAACTTGTTCAAATTTGAGCCGATGTGTTCAACACCCTGTAGCTTTTATTGCAAATATTAGGTAAAAATTATGTTAACTTGTCCTTGGCCTTGCTAAATTCCAAATTTGAATATATTTGTCACAAAATTGAAAACGTTATTTAGGATTGAATTGATGCTTGAAAATGTGACTTTTTTTCTTTAAACTTAATTATCTCAGAAACTATAAAGTTTTGTTATAGTAAACCCTTAATAAAAAAGATTTAAAATTATAAGGTAAATCGAAAATACGATTCGTATATAGGGTGTTCTATTTAAAAAAATACAACTTTATGCTGTCCTAGTTTTTTGGCTCACCCTGTAGAGTCCTAAATATTTTTAAAATATGCGTAAAAATAAACTGTATCAAACAATAAATATAGTTTCTTTGTTAATTTCACCGAAAAGGCACAAACCTACTTCATCCAATCGTTGACTCACCCTGTACATAGTAAGCTTAACAAGTTTAGTTTCGAAGAGAAAATATTATAAAAAAATCACCCATTGCATAGCGGTGGTACGAGTGTATATCTTTAAAAGAAAATTATGTAGAAAAATATGTAAATTAATACCAGAATTTTTGTATTTTACTTGCCATCCCATCGTTGTAACTTTTGGACGTAATTTGTTTTTCTGTCTAGCTTGGATAGGGATAAAATTTATTATATGGCTGGACTAACTAGGTCAAGTAAGTAACTTTAATAGTCCCGCAGTAGGCATGAGTTCGGAGTCGGTTTGTCTGAAATATTATTTATCGTTTCAGCCTAGAACATCCTGTTGCAACGAAATTTTATATACTAAAAAATCTACAAAACATATCTTTTAAACATTGTAAACAACATTAAAAAAATTAAGGTCAATGCAGGAAGGAAAGAGATAAAATAAGCGCGTAGGCAAAAGTTTTAAGGTGATTTTTTTGACGGAGAAATAATAATTGTACATTTCGCCTTGACTGAATGGCAAGGTCTTCCAAGGATACTCAGATACTCAGCCAATTTATTCTACTTTCTATCACAAATGGTGATGAATTATTATATTGAAATTTGTTTCAGGGTTCAAATATTACGATGATTGATTATGTGTGGCAAATAGGATAATATTTATACGATTTCATAAAACTTAAATGCTGAAATTATAATAATGTGTAAAAAATTGCACTAAAATGTTGTAGATTGAGGAGAAAAATAGATGAAATTGGCCGGATTTCGCTCTGGGTATGAAAAGAAACGACCAGTTAGAATGCCTAAATACTTTGGATGTAATATACTTTCAGTTCTCATTTTCGTTAACTTTTATATAGCCTTCGATTCTGCGAAACTACTAGTTACCTTAAGAGCCTTGGAAGAGTGCAGAATCAACTATAGATACTCAAATATCCTTCAAAATATAAGGATTTAGTATCCTGCTGACATGTATTGCAATTTATATTTCATGTAGACCATTATTTTCTGCGAATGTTTCTCTCGGTCTAATGTAGCTCCACCAACGAAATTATAAGGTAATTGAAACGCGTATAAAAAGAGTACCAGAGTTGTATTTGGTAATTGATCCTATAACCATATAAATAAAATAGACGAAAGTAATGATATCGAAAGACTATGGAAACAAATAGAAGAAACAATTACAGAGACAGCAGAACTGATGATCGGAAAAAGCAGGAAGAGAACAAGAAAATGGTTTGATAAAGAATGCCAAGAAAAACTACAAGACAGACAGAAGAAACGAAACATTATGATTCAACAAGAAATAACAGAAAACAAAGAAAGCTATACAACATCCCGAAGAGAAACAAGAAAACTAATTAGACAAAAGAAAAGGGAATATGAAAAACAGCAATATGAGGAAATGGAAAGGAATAGACAAGACTCAAACAGTCAAGCATTCTACAAATCGGCGTCAAATGAGAAGAAAGGCTTCAGACCTAACTCTGTGTCTACATTTACAAAGAATAATGATGAACTCATAATCAACGAAGAAGAGATACTCCAAACATGGCAAGAATATTTCCAAAATTTACTAAACATACATCAAGAGGAAGAACATAGAGAGAATATATATATTGGGGTGGACCCACCGGAAGAGGACCCAACAATAGAAGAAACAGTACAAGCAATTAACAAATTAAAGAACGCAAAATCCCCAGGCTCCGACAATATACTGGCCGAATTTCTCAAGTACGGAGGGGAGGTCTTCTAAGGATAGACAATTACACACACCAATCACACTTATATGGAAAAAAGAGAAAATGCCAGCAAAATGGCACGAAAGCATAATAATCCCTACCCATAAAAAGGGAAACAAAACCAAGTGCTCCAACTATAGAGGAATCTCCCTACTACAAAATCTTATCAAATATCCTATTAAGTAGACTAACGCCTTTTGTTGAAAATTTCCTAGGGGAATGCCAAGCCGGATTCAGAAAAAATAGATCGACTATAGATTAGATCTTTACTATAAAACAGCTACTTGAAAAAGGATGGGAATTCAATAGAACTATCCACAATCTTTTCATCGACTTCCGACAAGCATACGACAGCATTAAAAGGGATCAACTGTGGAATGCAATGGCAGAACTTTCGATTCTAAAAAAACTGATCCACCTCACCAAAGTATGCGTAAATGGCTGTAGATCCAGGGTTCGAGAAGGTAACCAACTCTCAGAATCGTTTGAAATAAACAGTGGCCTAAAACAAGGAGACGCACTGTCACCCCTCCTCTTTAATATAATCCTGGAAAAAGTAGTGAGAACAACACAAATTAGAACAGAACTAATAACAGTAAATGGACCAAAATTACTACTAGCATACGCGGACGACATTGATATTGTTGGAAACACCGTCACCAATGTAAAGGAAACTTTCAAAAAAATAGAGATAGAGGCAAGGAAAACCGGTCTAATGGTCAATGAGGAGAAAACCAAATACATGTGCATAAACAGACAAAATAATCGAGATAGAATAGGACAAAATGTAACAATAGACACATATAACTTTGAAAGAGTGGAGCGTTTTAAATATCTCGGAGCGACAATCACCGCAGATAGCGATATCACAGAGGAGATAAAAGGGAGAATTCAGGCAGCAAACAGATGTATGTATAGTCTCAACAACACCATCAAATCCAAGAACTTAACACGAACCTCAAAAATCACGATATATAGAACAGTGATTAGACCAGTGCTCATATATGGCTGTGAGACGTAGACGCTGACAAAAGCAATGGAAATGAAACTTAGACGTTTTGAGAGGAAAATCCTTAAAAGGATCCTATCACGACCCCAATACTAATCAGTACCGAATAAGAACAAATGCCGAGGTCAAACAGATATATAACGCTAGCGACATCGTACAGGAAATTAAATTCCAGCGCCTAAGATTGGCTGGCCATGTCCATAGGCTCCCTAATAACCGTCTTACCAAGTTAATTTGGGAGGAGGCCCCGATAGGGAAAAGACCCTTAGGATGCCCAAGAATACGATGGAGAGATAACATATGGTCAGATTTAAGAACAATGGGGTTACCCACTGACCCAACTATCATGGACGACCGTGTGAAATGGAAGCAAGTTGTGCAGTCAGCCAAGACCCACCCCAGGTTGTAGGGCTACTAAAGAAGAAGAAGGTTATTATTATACTTGGTCCTTTAGATATCCAATTTCAAAAAGACTTATCGAGACGATTAGTTAAACTAGATTCAAGTGTCCATTTATCCCTAAAAATAAAACTAATATGTAGGTATTATACAATAACAAAATTATTTAAGTACTTACCTTATCGTATGCCAAATTTTGAGAGTCAGTCTTGTCTGAGAAAACCATCGGATGAATATTAATTTTACAATTTTGTACGTTTTCAGTACAGATTATTATACTTGGTCCTTTAGATCTCTAATTGTCATCCTTACACAATTTCTTTTATTAATAACTAGCTAAGCTCTGAAATTTACGAGGAAACTTATTTGTGTAATAATATTTTAAACTGTTTAATTTTTTTGAGTACTGCTACCTTCCATTTTTATCTATTTCAATGAGATTTGATACAACAGCTTTTGTACGTAATATATTATAATACACAAAAATATTCTAAAAAAAATGTGTTCAAGTTATTTGTTATCAAACAATAAAACTAACCCTACAAAATTGGACGGTATGCCCCACATATCCAACGAAAGGGATTTATTTAAATCGGGTTTCATTTCAGCATAGTATAACTTATAATACTATAAAGGTTGTATTCTTTAGAGTAATTATCAAGTGATCAAAGTGAAAAAAGTGTAACTGATAACTTCATGTTCTTTTGAATATGCATTTACTTGTCATTGGGTCGAAGTGATCATGATGGTAGAAGTGAAAGTAATAATGACTCAAAAGAATAGCCCTAAAAACACTGAAATAGTGCCGAAAGTTTCATTATGTAAACATAAATATTGTAAACATGGACACTAACGCTTATCAATTAGATTACTCTGCCGTCAGACAGAGACAGAAAATAGACCGGTTTATTCCAAATCGATTTGTTTTACATCGATTTTGTTACTAAATACAGAATAATTTTACAAAATAACTATATTTCCGAATTCTTGTCTGAGAAAACCAGGGAACTACAGGGGTATTAATCTAGTGGACACAACTCTGAAACTCGTTACGAAAGTAATCAAAAATAAAATTAATTCGGTTACAACACTGGAAGACGAACTGCAGGGATTTAGATCAGGAAGGTCTTGCGTGGATGCAGTATTTATTCTACGACAGATAGTCGAAAAATCTATAGAATACAATAAACCAACATTTTTATGCTTTATAGATCTAACAAAAGCATTCGATCGCATAAAGCTAGATGACGTAATCCACCTGTTATATAAGAGAAATATTCCTATCAATATAATTCAGACCATCGAAAACATATACGCAAACAATAAAGTTCAGATTCGCACTAACGGTAAATTATCAACACCCATACCAGTCAACAGCGGTATTAGACAGGGAGACTCGCTTAGTCCTTTGTTGTTTAACATGATAATGGACGAAATAATAAAGGAGGTGCGACTTGGTAGAGGATATAAAATGGGTGATACAGAAATAAAAATTCTCTGTTACGCTGATGACGCTGTGATATGTGCCGAAAATGAAGACGGCCTCCAGAGATTGTTAAATACCTTTAATCTTGCGGGAAGAAAATATAATATGATTATCTCAGCCGAAAAAACTAAATGTATGACAACCTCAAAAGAACCCCTCCGATGCAAACTAGAACTAGACGGTCGAATAATACAACAAGAAAAGAGCTTCAAATATCTAGGAATCGACATAACTAGTTATGGCAACATCGAAGATGAAGTAAGAGGGCAGGTGGCCAAAGCAAACAAAGTGGCGGGTTGCCTCAACGACGTGATCTGGCGAAACAAACACTTACAACAAGAAACAAAGGTTCGGATCTACAAAACCACACCTCAGAAACATAGCCAGAGACGACAAAACTATTGGAGACTACAGAAATGAGAATACTTCGACGAATAACAGGAAAAACGCTACTAGACAGAGAAAGAAGCGATAACATCAGGCAATCATGCAATACAAACTGCATTAATGAGTGGGTCCTACAACGTAAGACACAATGGAACAAACACATAAGCCGAATGACAGAGGATAGACTGGTAAGGATCGCACGAGATAAATCGCCTAATGGTACACGCAGTAGAGGTCGACCACGGAAGAGGTGGAACAATAATTTAAGTCCAGAATGAGGAAAATCGAAGAAGGAACAGGTCAGTTGGACCTATTATAGAAGGAAGAAGAAGAAGAAGATTTGTTTTACATCGATTTTGTTACTAAATACAGAATAATTTTACAAAATAACTATATTTCCGAATTTCTATTACTTCTTTTGCGTTGACGTTACGTAAAAAATCTTCGAACCTTCGCCACTGATTTGACAGCTGATTGATTCGGATAAATGTCAGCCATGATAAATTGATGACGCGCACGCAAAGAATCCTTGATCCAACTATATGTTAAATGTATGGTTTTGATATGTCAGAATTGGTTTAAAAATTTCCGTGTTTAGAACTATTCGAGAGTGACTTTTTGGGGGTGTCCCACTTACCTTTATTTATTTTCGACTTTCAATCTTTTTTACAATTTTAAATTCAGTACCTCGCGCTGTGGAATTAAAAACGTAGCTAGTGCGTAGTTATTTTTCCTCTAGTTTTAATTTACCATGTTAATAAGCAATCAAAATTCCTTTAAAGCAAAAATATTACAACTCGACCCTGAATTTTCAACCTTATCATTTTTTAAATGAAATGACAAAGCTTACAAGCACGCGACCACAAAAAACCCAAACCTATTTTGATAACATTAAAAACAGTTAAAGGGTCTATTTTTAGTTAAAGTTAGATCAGAAACGGTTACATTCGCTCACGAATGTTTTTCTTTTACTTACCAAGGTTAGACAAGAAAACACGAAGCTTGACTTTATGCTTTTTTTCTCTCGGAAAGAAAAACATAAAAGTTTTAAGTGATCGTAAAAAAAGTCGTAAAACGATAATTTATAGAAATTTTTGTGTATTTTAAATGGTGGCTGTCTAAGGCTGTTTGAGGCTCGGCGCAATCGTTCACCTGGGGTTACCGATTAACGACAATTGCCTTTCTTTTAAGCGAATTTTGTGTAGACTCTTGGCGATCGTTCACTTGGAGCTAATACCGAGGGCATTAGAAAAATTTTATCCTCAAAAATGAGAGAAAAGACACGTTTTGATAAGTTTAAAGTCTCATGGCATCCAGGTGTGGATCCAGGCTCTCTCTTTTAGAAGGGGAAGGGGAAAGGAAAGATCGAAATTACCCCCATTCCAATCATATACAAGATAATACAGTATGACAAGCAAAAGTGCGTTGACACAATTAATTTAATGTACCCTAATCCTAACCTATCAAATCAGTGGGAGGGGGGATCAACGAGATCCTCATTTCTAATGCAAAATGCCGACTAAATTCCAAGCTCTTGGGGGGGGGGGCAATCGCCCCACCTCTCCCTGGATCCGCCCCTGATAGAACTGACTTCTAAAAGAAGGGGGTTCTTAATTCATCGACTATGTATTTTTATTTTTATGTATTACTCCGGAACGGTATAACTGATTTGAATGAAATTTTTTACGTTATGGTCAGGAAGTTGCTGTGGTGATTCTATATTTTTTTGGATGAAATTATTGTAGTAAAATCCAAGATGGCGCTGAGAATATGGCGGTCAAAAAAATTAATTTTGTCCGATTTTCTCCAAAGTTGGTATGGGGAAATTTTCGGAGTCGTACACAACGAATCTGAAATTATTTTTAAAAAGTTCAATATCGCAGACAAAAAAAATTAATTTTGTCGGATTTTCTCCAAAATTGGTGTGGGGGAGTTTTTGGGGTCGCACATAATGAATCCAAAATGTTTTTAAAAAATTCAATATTGTGGATCCAATATGGAGGACAAAAATATCAGTTTTGTCCGATTTTCTCCAAAATTGGTACCTCCCCCGTACATCTGGATCGCACATAACGAATCTAAAATTATTTTTAAAAAATTCAATATGGCTTTTCTTCAAAATTGTTATGGGGGAGTTTGCGGGGTTGCATATAACGAATCTGAAATTATTTTTTAAAAATTCAATATGGCGGATAAAATATTAATTTTGTCCGATTTTTTTCAAATTATATTTGGGGGAGTTGTTGGAATCGAACATTACGAATATGAAATTATTAAAAAAAAATTAAATACTGCGGATCCAAGATGGTGGATTAAAGATTTTACATCTCTCGATTTTGTTTAAAATTTTTGATAGTGTTAATTACCAATTTAAAATGTTTTTTGAAAAACTCTAGCGGATTCAATATGGCGTTCTAAAAATTTTACATTTTTCGATTTTCTTCAACACTGATTTAGGGGGTTTTTGAAGGTGTAAATTATGTATTTTTTGAGGTTTCAATATAGCGAATTCAATATATTGGACTAAAAATTTTACATTTTTGGATTTTCTTCAAAGGTGGGACTGAATTGTTTTTGAGGATGTAAATAGCGAGTATAAAATTATTTTAAAAAAATCTAATATATCAGATGCAATATGACGGTTTAGAAATTTTAAATTTCGCATTTTTCCAGATTTTGTATTAGGGGGTTTTCAGGGTCGTGTATTAGGAATATAAAATTAATTTTTTACAACTATTAGGTTGATAAGATGCAATTTGATTGACTGAAAATTTTATATATTCCGATTTTTTCTAAAATTGATATAGCGGGGTTCTTGGGGCGTATACAAACCCAATATGCAGTATAAAATATATCGGGCTAAGAAATTTACGTCTCAAGTTCATTAAATATCGTTATTGGGAGGTTTTGGAGCCTATATTACCAATCTAAAATTAATTTGAAATTTAAGATACTGGATTTACTATGACAGACTAAATATTTGTTTGACACAATTTCACTGGTATTTGGAGAACCCTAAGAATCAAAGAATTTTTAGTCGTTTATTTTAGGGTGATTTACAACTCTGGATAAAGTGAGTACTTTTTATCACCTTGGAGTCATTGCAAGGTACACTAATCTCGATTAGTACTTAGTTCAAATAATTTATGGATATCATAATGAATTTAAAACTAAAAATCGAAAAATAAAATTTTTATAAAGAAAATTAATCCGACTTCTAAAAGTGCGCTAAAAAGTAAAAAATAACTATAAATTTTTATATGGAATTGAAATTTTTGAAGTCGTCGCCAAATTATTTCTAAATGAAATAAATAACTAATATGTATAAATTATGGTAAGAAAGCAGTTAAAAATAAAGTATTTTTATCTGTTATGCCAATCACATTCTGTCAGGTATTAGTTTGGCGCCGACTTCAAAAATTTCAATTTCGTATAAAAATTTATAGTTATTTTTCACTTTTTAGCGCACTTTTAGAAGTCGGTTCAATTTTTTTATAAAAATTTTATTTGTTCCTCGTCCTTAGTTTTTAATCTCTTTTCTAAATGTACATTGTCATACAACCGATATCTTAGTGAACAATCTCAAATAAAGATGTAAGTTATTTAGAATTATCGGGGACAATTATCTCACTCATTTCCCTTTTTTTGTAACTATTGTAGTCTCTCTGAAGATGAAAATGATAATAAAGACTTTCGAAAGCTTGAATTAACTTTAAAGAGTACTCTTTCACCTGCTGCACACCCACCCATATATTAACTAATATATATATATATATATATATATATATATATATATATATATATATATATATATATATATATTCCAGATTCTGGAACCATAAATTATATATTTTTTTTACTTTGTCTTTTCTTGGGTTTAGGTTCTATATTTAACAAAAAATCCGAAATAAATTGACGTTTCGCCCTTTATTTAAGGCATCTTCAAAAATTGTTGTCTTTCTATTAATTTATTTTCCTAAAAATATTTTTATACCGGGTGTCAAAGAATCTATTAGACAAGTCATAATTTCTAGAGTATTATGTATATCAAAATGAGAATTGGTACAGGTAAATGGTATGTGAAGGGGAGAGTTTTCGCATATTTTCCACTTTCCGGCCACTTCCGGAAATGACTCCGGTTTTGAATTTTTAAATGGAACACCCTGTATATTTTAACATTTTTGGATTTCTGAGACAATTCTAGATCAGAATGTGACATTTTAAAAACTTTTTACGTCTACTTCATTTTTTTAGAGCCACTTTTAAAATTGCATCTAGGTGGCCATGATCGGACGCAAACTAATCTAAGGGCCTTAGGTGATGTCAAAAAAATACAATAGCAAAGTTTTAGTTACTAGTATGAAAGACAGGAAAAAGACAAGTTGACAAAATTACGTTTTCATTTCTAACTATTAATTTTCAAATGGCGACCTTTTTTTGACAACTACTTTTCGAAAAAAGCATTCTTTGACGAATCTAACGGTACTAATTTATTTGCGATTGGTTTAGACATAAGAACAGAAATTAAATATTATTAAGCAAAATACTGGATAATTTATTTACTTATGACAAGTGCGCCATGGACAGCCATGATGCATAATAATTTGCAACTGTTTTTATCAAGTCTTCTTTGGAAAACAAAGCACTCACTTAAGTAGATAATGACAGTGACATACGCTCTAAGAACAGACGTAAAAGTTTCTTAATTCTCGTCAAGTTTAGTTTAAATTTTCGTTAAAATAATGTATACTCAAAGTAAAAAAATGGATATGTTATTAATATTTGGAGAGTGTCATTGAAATTCAAGGAATGCTGCCGAGTTGTATGCTCATAGATATCCGAATCGGCAACATCCAGCCCATCAGTATTTTCCGTATGTCGAAACTCGTTTTAGGCAAATAGGAAATCAAGAGGCGGAACAGAGGTTTATCATAAATGAAGAGACTGAGATTAACGTACTTGCTATGGTTGAGGTTGATAAAACAGTTTCGTTAAGAAAAATTAGTCAAGAACTTCAGATAAGTTATGAATCAGCAAGAAAAATACTGAAAAAGCATGGATATCGAGCATTTAAATATCAGTTACATCAACATTTGTATACTGAGGATGGCGACAGACGGGTAGTGTTTTGTGATTGGCTGCTTCAAAATCATAGAGTTAACCTAAATTTTATCGATTTTATTCTATTTTCCGACGAATCCCGATTTACAAATAATGGTATGTTCAATAAGCAAAATACTCGGTACTGGGCCCAACAAAATCAACATGAAATGAGAGAGGGCAATTTTCAAGAAAGATTAGGCGTCAATGTCTGGGCTGGTATCGTTGGAAACAGAATAATTGGGCCAATATTGTTTCAAGGTCAGTTAACAGAGGTTAGATACTTAGGTTTTCTTCAAAATGAAATCGAAAATCATCTCAATGATATACCTTTAGCAGTTTTACGGCGAATTTACTTTCAACAAGATGGAGCACCGCCTCACAATATTAGAGAAGTTCTTAATTATTTAATAGAGCATTTTAATAATCGAATTATTGCAACCAATGGTCCGGTACGGTGGCCAGCCCGCTCACCGGATCTTACTGTGCTCGATTTCTTTGTCTGGGGATATGTTAAAGAAAGGGTTTACTATGGAGCAGCCCCAGCTACTCTTGAAATATTAGAAGAAATAATTTTACGGGCATTTAGAAGTATAACGCCCCAAATGCTACAAAACGTGTTGAGAGAAACAATTGAACGAGCTGAAATGTGTCGTGAAAAAGAAGGAATGCACTTTGAACATTTACTACACTAAACTTTTTAACAAATTCAGCTACTGTACTTTCAAATATTTTAAGTGCGTCGGCTAAGTTATTAGTTTATTTTGTTAGTTTTTTGTTAATTTGGTTACATTTTTAATCCAATTCCTGTCTTTCATACTAGTCACTAAAACTTTGCGATTGTATTTTTTTGATATCACCTAAGGCCATTGGATTAGTTTGCATCCGATCATGGCCACCTAGATGCATTTTTAAAAGTGGCTCTAAAAAAATGAAGTAGACGTAAAAAGTTTTTAAAATGTCACCTTCTGATCTAAAATTGTCTCAGAAATCCAAAGATGTTAAAATATACAGGGTGTTCTATTTAAAAATTCAAAACCGGGGCCATTTCCGGTGAAACCGGAAGTGACTGGAAAGTGGAAAATATGCGAAAACTCTCCTCTTCACATAACATTTACCTGTACCAATTCTCATTTTGATACAC
This sequence comes from Diaprepes abbreviatus, assembly GCA_034092305.1. Classification (NCBI taxonomy): domain Eukaryota; kingdom Metazoa; phylum Arthropoda; class Insecta; order Coleoptera; family Curculionidae; genus Diaprepes; species Diaprepes abbreviatus. The sequence continues at coordinate 14,807,931 of JASJET010000054.1, forward strand.
ATAATACTCTAGAAATTATGACTTGTCTAATAGATTCGTTAACACCCGGTATAATTAAAAACATTCACACAAGACCATATTTTCAGTTTTAAAACACAAACAAATATATATATATATATATATATATATATATGTATATATATATATATATATATATATATATATATATCCCATTACGTCCCAAATTATGTCTCTAAATTTAATACTGCATTGTATTTAGTAAATAAAACTACAGTAAAACGAACGAGACGACAACAAGCAAATTTCATGTTCAATTTGTGACGCAATTCGGCGTCGATTGTAACTCGATGAGCCACAATTAACGCATTAGCTTTCAATAAAATTAATTTGGAGCTAATCGATAGTGATTGAGCCGGTTCAGGAGTATGCGGTTAGTCAATAATTGAGTAGCTCAGATACAGTGAGACTGGCAGATGAGATTAAAATAAAAAATTGAAATCCGATTACGCTTAGGACTTTTTAAATAAAAGTATATAATAGGTTCATATAGTTGCTTAAACTAAACACGCATTGCAGAAATCTAGGAATCATTACTGAACCTATACTGTAGTTCTGTATAGCGTCTGTAGGCGACTCTGCTGTACTTTAGTCCTGAGGAGAACTCAGCATACACACGGGATACCCGAAAACCTTCAATTATTCTTCGCTGTTGTCCTTCATGATTATTACACACTGTAGTATGCATTCGTCATACCTAAACCAGCACAATTTGAAAGATAAACAAAATATCCTGACTCGTGTTATCGTTTGGTGACCCACTTCATTTTTATTGTATTTGTTTGTACCGGTCACTAAACACGCATTACAGAAATCTACGGACCATTACTGAACCTATAATGTAATTCTGCATAGCGCCTGTAGGCGACTCTGCTGTACTTTAGTCCTGAGGAGAACTCAGCATACACACGGGATACCAGAAAACCTTCAATTATTCTTCGCTGTTGTCCTTCATGATTATTACATACTGTAGTATGCATTCGTCATACCTAAGCCAGCACAATTTGAAAGATAAACAAAATATCCTGACTCGTGTTATCGTTTGGTGACCCACTTCATTTTTATTGTATTTGTTTGTACCGGTCAGCATAGATCTTTTTATTAGTGGCGTTAATACATTCCAGATTTGACGGGAAAAATGTCCACAGTGGTTAGAAGAAGTATTCTATACAATTAAGACAAACAAGTACACAGTGTCATCAGTAAAGTCTGCATTAGGTGGAAAATAAATCTTAAATGTGTTTCATTTTTATATTATGATTTATTTATTACAAAATTTGAGTCTTTTTAATTAAACTATTTTCTTAATATTATTGTGTATTACGTTTAGACACAAGCTACGTTTTCAAAAATAGTTATTTTATGAAATTACCTTATACAGGATCAAAAACAAATAAACTTTGCATCACATGTGACCAAATCTTAATAGCCTTATTTGGATTTTGTAGAAAAACACACATTTAATATGGCGCTATTTTAAACAAAATATATCTGGAGTGAAGCATTATCAAAACTTATATACGGAGTTGCATATAGTTGTACGTTTGCTGAATGAGATATCAGCACTACAACAGCATAATGTGGATATAACCACTGCTAATGCATCTCACACGGAGGAATCCGTGAAAGCCGTATAAACATATATAAGCCATCCGACGAGAGGTCGGCGAAGCCGCATTCAGTGTTGCATGCTTCCTTCCGATCTATCTTTGCACAGCCAGGTGCATGTCGGTACCCTGATGAGTCTAGTGAGAGACGAAACATGTATCTCTGCCGTATCACTGTAGCGGGGAGGGTAAGCTTTGACTTTATTCTCGGCATGGTGGTACAGGTAGGCCACCATCTCGATGGTGTTGGAATAGGATGAATTGTGTTTTATTACAATTTATTCTAACTGTGCAACCTCTATCACGGAAAGGATGTGGTGGAGCGAAGTTTGCGTTCACTGTTTCGCATTTTACTTCACTTATATACGGAGTTGCATATAGTTGTACGTTTGCTGAATGAGATTTCAGCACTACAACAGCATAATGTGGATATAACCACTGCTAATGCATCTATTAGAAACCTTTACTCACAGCAAAGGGCGACTGTACGTTTAGGCAACGAAACATCACAAGAATTTACAATAAAACGGGGAGTTCGTCAGGGCTGTATTTTATCGCCGACGTTATTCAATACATACTCGGAAATGCTGTTTAGGGAAGCTATCAGTGGAATGAGAGAGGGCATAAGAATTAATGGTGAAAGCATTAACAACTTGAGATATGCAGACGACACAGTTCTGTTGGCCGATAATGCAGAGGATCTGCAAACACTAATAGACCGCGTAGTGGAAGCCTGTGAAAGATACGGCATGAAATTAAACTGTAAAAAGACAAAAATCCTTATAGTAAACAAAAATGACGAAATACACCATCAATTTAGAGCATATAATGAAACTTTGGAAACTGTTGACAAAGTTACGTATCTAGGATGCAGTCTGAACAGAGAATGGGACCACTCACAGGAGATTAGATGCCGCATCGAGAAGGCGAGAGCTGTCTTCAACCGCCTCAGAAAGATCTTGTGCAATATGCACCTGAACATTGATATAAGAACACGAGTCTTGAAATGTTATGTATTTTCAACTCTTCTATATGGAGTGGAAGCCTGGACTTTGACAGAAACAACATCTAAACGACTGAAAGCCTTCGAAATGTGGTGTTACCGCCGCATGCTCAGAATTTCATACATCCATCATGTCACAAATAACACCGTGATGCAACATATGAAAAAAGACCCAGAAATTATGCGCAATGTGAAAATCAGAAAGATATCATACTTAGGGCATGTAATGCGCAATGAGAAATACCAACTAATTCAGTTAATTTTGCAAGGTAAGATAGAGGGTAAAAGAACTCAGGGTCACCGACGAACATCATGGCTGAGGAATATCAGACAATGGACAGGAATGACGACGGTACATTTATTTAGAACAACTGTCAATAAGGTCATATGGGCCAATGTGATTGCCAACATCCACAGAGGATAGGCACCAACAGAAGAAGAAGAATGCATCTTACATGGAGGAATCCGTGAAAGCCGTATAAACATATATATATATATATATATATATATATATATATATATATATATATATATGTATGTATGTATAGACATAGACCATTTTTCTGTACCTACCCTTGTGTCACCGATTTATTGTAATATTTTATTATTTCTAAACCAATTGATGACTGTTATAGGTAGTTTGTTTTATTTTGCGTTTAACCTTTATATATAGTTTGTTCTTTTTCGTTAACACTCGGTATATCAAATTCCTCAAGACAATAAATTTCCATTAATAATTCCTCTGTTTTCAGAATAATACCCTTCAAGAAGATAATAAAGTCTTCGCCAATTTAGAGCAGAAAATAAACAAAACAGCGGAGGAGGAAATAAAAGTGAATTAACGATGGTTAAAATAATTTGTTTGGTGCTCGTGTTCCTCATATCCCGAACCATATCATTAAAAGGAATTTATTTCCCAAACACAGTGGCTTACTTAGAAATAGTAAGGGGAGTTGATATTTATTACTCAGATACTCTGGTTCTCATGGAAACCGTACCTAGAAGTAATAGCATATATATATATATATATATATATATATATATATATATATATATATATATATATATATATATATATATATATATATATATATATATATATAGTCCAAAAGAGATAGAGAGAAGAGATTAAATACATTATATCTCTTATGCTATATTTTTACCGTATTTTTTAAAGTTATTAAAACTTGGTTGTGAAATTCATATTTTGCTAGATAGCTATTATAATAAGGAAATTTTTTAAAAAATTTGTACGTAGGATGAGCCAATAATTAAAAAAAAATAATCTTTAAGAATTAGTTGATCTCTTCTTCAAAAATTATTTTGTAAGAGTAAATTTTTACACAGATGAACGTTTGCCGGAAATCTTTTGATTCTAAACGGAAGAAAATGGTGTTAGGCAAGTAGTCGTGCAAAAAAATTATACAAAGTTATCGGTTTTTTCTTTTTAAATTGAGTTTTAAAATAGCAAGACTTACTTTTTGAAGAAAAATTAAAAATCGAAATATCTTGCGTTTTTTATTATACATATTAGAGACAAATTTACTCCTTACCACTGGTACTATCAGATCCCCAAAGGATTGTCTTCAATTACCAGTAACCCTATATATATTTATTTATTTATATATATATATATATATATATATATATATATATATATATATATATATATATATATATATAATCGAAAGTTTTCGGGCGAATAGACGCTGTACAGTGAGCTCTGAAGATGGTGAATGAAATTCCACCGAAACGTCAGCTGCCTTACAGTCCTGAGAGAAACTTAGCACACACCCGTGAGAATATCCGACATAATATATATATATATATATATATATATATATATATATATATATATATTTATCCGCGTAAGTTTTCATAGACGATGGAAGGAATGAATGGTTTGAATTCGTTTGTTAAAAAAATCATTTTCACTAGTAACGAGGCGAGCCAAATGAGAATTTGGCGAAACGTCGTGAAAACAGTGCACTTTTTGACTTTAATAATTCGGGCTTCTATTTCTCGATCTGTTCGTCCTGGTGTCAAGATATTTGTGTTCCTCGCAACTCCGTATGACATCATTTTAAAGCATCATAATAATAATTAAATTGTGTTTTAATTGAACCGACTTCTAAATGTGCGCTAAAAAGTGAAAAATAACTATAAATTTTTATATGAAATTCAAATTTTTGAAGTCTGCGCCAAATTAATACCTGACAAAATGTGATTCCCATAAACAGATAAAAAATAATTTATTTGTAATTGCTTTCTTACCATAATTTGTATATATTAATAGTTATTTATTTCGTTTAGAAATAATTTGGCGACGACTTCAAAAATTTCAATTTCATATACAAATTTATAGTCATTTTTCACTGTTTAGCACATTTTTATAAGTCGATTCAATTTTTTTATAACAATTTAATTTTCCAATTTTTAGTTTTGAATTCATGATGATATCCATAAATTATTTGAACGAAGTACTAATCGAGATTAATGTACCTCGCAATGATTCCAAGGTGGCAAAAAAGTACCCATTTTATCCAAAGTTGTAAATCACCCTAAAATGAACCACTAAAAATTCTTTGATTCTTAGGGTTCTCCAAATACCAGTGAAATTGTGTCAAACAAATATTTAGTCTATCATAGTAAATCCACTATTTTAAATTTTAAATTAATTTTAGATTGGTACTATAGGCCCCAAAACCTTCCAATATCGATATTTAAAGAACTTGAGACGTAAATTTCTTAGCCCGACATATTTTATACTGCATATTGAGTTTGTATATGCCCCGAGGACCCAACAATATCAATTTTATCGAAAAATCGAAAAATGTAAAATTTTCAGTCTTCCATATTTTATTTCATCAACCTAATAGTTGTAAAAAAATAACTTCATATTCGTAATAAATGACCCCCAAAAACTCTCTGATACCAAATCTAAAAAAATGCGAATAAGGCAAAATTTTCAATCCACCATATTAAATTAAAAAAAAAAATTTAAAGTCTTAATATAATCTAAATCTAAACCCTTCAAATCCCCTAGTACCAATTTTGGATGAAACCCGGAAATTTAAAACTTTTAGACCCTCACATTGGATCTAATATATTAGATTTTCTTAAAATAATTTTATATTCTCTATTTATATCCTCAAAAACGATCCAGTCCCATCTCTGAACAAAATCGAAAAATGTAAAATGTTTAGTCCGCTATACTGGATTCGCCATATTGAATCCTGAAAAAATAATAAAATATCCTCAAGGACCCCCTATATTAGTTTTAGAGAAAATCGAAACGTAAAATTTTTAGGACGCCATATTGGATCCGCCAAATTGAGTACAGATTTTAGACAAAATCGAGAGATCGAGAATATCTTTAATCCGCCATCTTGAATCCGCTATATTTAATTTTTCTAAAATAATTTCAGATTGTAATTAGCGATCCCAAAAACTCCCCTATATCAGTTTTGGAAAAAATCAGACAAAATTAATTTTTTTGTCCGCCATATTGGATTCTCCATATTGAACTTTTTTAAAATAATTTCAGATTCATTATGTGCGACCCCGAAATCTTCTCCATCCCAATTTTGGAGAAAATCGAACAAAATTGATTTTTTTTGTCCGCCATATTGAATTTTTTAAAAATAATTTCAGATTCGTTAGGTGCGACCCCGAAAACTTTTCCAAATCAATTTTGGAGAAAATTGGACAAAATTATTTTTTTTTATCCGCTATGTTGGATCCGCCATTTTGAATTTTTTAGAAATAATTTTAGATTCGTTGGGTACAATCTCTACAATTCCCCCATACCAATTTTGGAGAAAATCGGAATTAATTAGTTTTGTGGCCCCCATATTGTCAGCGCCATCTTGGATTTTACTGCACCAATTTCATCCAAAATAATCTGGGACCACCGCAGTGACTTCCTGAACATAACGATAAACAATTATTCAAATCAGTGCTGCCGTTCCGGAATAATCCGTGTACATACTTAAAAAAAAAAACATAGTCGACGAATTGAGAACCTCCTACTTTTAGAAGTCGGTTAATAAATATTGCAAGCTAGGCGTTTTAGATAAAAAAACAAAACTTAATAATATATTTGACCTATCTGCGACGGTAGAGCTATTTTATAAATATACAAAATGCCTATGCCAGAACTTCCAACCTGTATAAAACATTTCAAACAAATTGTTTACTAGTTCTCACTCTACTAGTTTTACATTTTATAACTTTATCTTGCTCAAAATCTTCTAAACACGCCATTGCTCAAAGCCTTATTTATCCCTTTTCCCATTGTAGCTGATTTCGCACTTTTTTTGTTATACGAGCACAAAAAAATGAATGGCGTTCTCTCAGGTTGTAAATCTAAACTTATTATATTCTTAAAGAATAAGTTAGCCCAGTTCTTTTTTACTGGAGCTTTTTGTACGATGGATTTAATTTTTTAAGAAGAATTGCTCCCAGGGGTGGTTTATGAGTCATTTAAAGTAGAAACAATAGGACCCGGTAATGAATTTTGAACATATGGAATGATTCATATAATACAAGGGTTACTATAGAATATATATAGCTAGTCATTAAGGTGCGTATAAATATGGCGAGACGAGCGCGTGACGAGCGTGCGACGAGTATGCGACGAGCTTGCAACGAACCTTTTTGAACTTTGCCGGTTCCAAAAGAGATTTATAGCGTCTGGGCGGTGTAAACCAATAAAGGGTAAAGAAAAAATAGATTTAAGTTTTGGTTGAAGTCCAGCTATATTAATTTTATGCAGTGGGATTTTATTATCATCAAGTTGACGTACTGTTTTGTATAAAAAAGAGTCAGGATCGGAACTTTTAGCTGATTTAAATTTATACCATATTAGCGGATAATTCAAAAATTTTACCAGAATGTCTCCTACCGATTTTGAATACCTAAACAAAATAGGACCAGTTACATTCAAAGAAGAAACATTTTTTCAGAATAAGTTCAATGGATTTTAATCAACACTGGTATGGTGGTGCTCGAAGCACAACATTTCCATGTTCTTTAGCCCATTCGTCAATCATATGTTTCTTAAATTGTCTTTTTTTCTCCTTCACAATTTTTAAAAGTTCCTTCTTTAGCAAATCGTTCGTAAAGGAAATATGTTTTCTTAATAATCAATCTGTAATATCACTTTTTTCTACTATGTTATTGGCAACTTTTCCACCAGTCTAGAATGATAGCTGGCGTCATCCAGAACTATAACAGACCTCTCCAGAATCAACAGTATCATTAGAGAAAAATATTTTTGAAAGATATTCGGCGTCATTTATTCATGGTAATCTTTGGTAGATTTCAATTCGAGCTACAGCAACTCCTATAAATCCATCAACACCTTCAATATGATTAATGAATTTGCGGCCCTTACAGGGTAAAGGTTTTAAACCTGTCGACAACCCTTCTAAGAATAATTCACGAAGTATATATATATATATATATATATATATATATATATATATATATATATATATATACATATATATATATATATATATATATATATATATATATATATATATATATATATATATATATATATTCTTTTCCTTTAAATCGTTAAGTTTTTTTTTATTATTTCTTATGCTACGGCTTTTTACTTTTATTGCAATTTATTACAGTTAAAACAATACTTAGACATAGCCTTTAGAATGGAAGAAGCAATAATATCACAAATTACAAATATTGCATAGGATGCCTTGGCGACTAAAAATCGCTGCTGTTTTGTTTGTAGCTGTCAAAAAATTATATTTCCATTGCTTTATTTGTCGATTCTGATGTTTCTTATCTTCATACATTTTTTTTACTATGTGTCCATCACTGAGAAAAATTACATCCAGATAAAAAATGTTTTTGTTTTGTCTGTGGTATTTCTTAATGTCCCGGAAATACTGTCTCCTCTAAAATAGCATTTCCTCTGTATCACCTTCATTTTGACTTTCCCTAAGAGAAATTCTTTTTTGTCAACGCTTCCTATAGATTGGTTTTTCCATGCCAAGCACATTCTCGTCCTATTTCACAACTTTCAAATCTTTATCAACACTTGCTATTTATCTTCTAAGATATAATTCGTGAACGTGTGTTCTTAGTATGTTTTTGAAGCATCCGGATAATAATTTTCTTGTTGGAGACAGTCTAGGTTCGCACACAGTTCCATTTTTCCTTTCCTTAATTCACCTGTAAGTTGCTGATTTGCTAAGTCTCGTTATGTCAGCACATTTCGAAAACAAACTACTCACCCTCATCAGGGTTCTTGGTTGAACAAGTGAATTATGCACATTTGAAAGTATTATCTTGGATTTTAAATCCAAAACACCTATACACAGTTTTGGAGTGAAAGTACAGATTTACAATAGGTAGCACTGAATGTTATAAGATAATAACATAGCCTTACATTCATACACATCTGAATCATACTTAAAAATATCATTACTGTTAATTGCCCAATTAAGATGAATACTTTTAAACCTAATTATCTTTTAAGTATACTACTCTTTCCTCAAATACATACTTCAGACACATGCAATATCTACTCCTTACTTTATTCGAATTCGGATAGCCGAATTACTTATGAAATCTGTTTCGAGAATTGCTATGCCTTTGGTTTATGGCTCTTCACAAGTACATAAATCTCTCGTGCATATAATTGTCATACTTTATCTAACAATGAAGAACAAACGACTGCTTTGTTAGTTTTATGCAGTCGAGTTTTACCGTACAAAAGTACATTAAACAAACATCGAGAATATGGGCGATAATAGTGCACTACCTGATATAAAAAAATGCCCAGGATTTAAACGTCTAGCAAATTTATAGTTCCAACAGATAATATAGAAATTTCATCAAAACCTCTTTTCGCTTGATAAAAAAATTCCTTCAAAAAAACAACAAGAAACTATAAAAAAATGACTTCTTGCGACCCAACTGCATTTATTACCTCCTTTGAAACCTGCCGACGATGGCCTTCGATAACAATAGATCGATAAAATTCAAAGAAGTCTCGCTGGAAGTTCGTAGCATACTCGTGACGCGCTCGTCTCGCCATATTTACACGCACCTTTGTAGGAATAACTGTCTGTTGCCTAGCGGCATTCAGTAGTGACAATTTTTCCTACTTCTGTGTTAAAGAACCTCGCACAAACCTTCTGGATATCGGTTTCCAGTGAAATCATCTAAAAACGTAGTATGATGCTTCCACTTAACGTTGAATATTTTCGAAATTCGGCGTTTTAGAGAAAAACATTTAATATAAAAGTTGTAAATAATTAAGCAGGGAATGTCATGGAGAACTTGACGTTGACCTTGACAATGATCCTTACGGTAATTTCAGAGTCAAGTTGTTTTTTAATATTATTCCGTAAATTTTATTGCAAATATAAAAAACCTGAAAAATTGGGCATCTAACGGTATAAATAATATGGGTGATCTAATGTCATTTGAAGGTCGAATCTATTTTTTCGATGAATCTGTAACAAATCATCTTATCAATATGTAATCAAGCAGCCTATAGATTTTTACATACAAAAGTTGTAAGAAATTAAACGTGGCATTTTGTGACCGTCAGGGAAAACTTTAAGACCATCTTACGTATATTTGACTTATAAATGATCACACCGTTTTTCGTTCACACGAAACATGTTCAGAGGTCGCATCGTTCGGCACCGACAACCAAACTAACCACGAGTTTGCGCAGTTCAAACAAGGTGTCGAACCAACGATCTCCTCATGAGACCCGCTGCGTGATTTTTTAGTCAACAGATATATAAAAAAGAGGTAGGTTTACGTCTGTGTAATTTAAAGAAAAATAGAAAATTCTCGGCTGTGCGGACATAAGATTATTAATAAACATTACTCTCGTGTTAAAAAGTTTTATACAACATTGTTGGTTTGTGTTGCTCTTGTGCCATTGAGTGATCCGTCGAGATGTTGCTATTCTTGTCTAGTTTGTTGAATTTTTATTTTAAAAACAGTTTACAGGGCCCAATTGCGAGATGATGGATTGTACCGGATGTAATGCCCTGAAGAGTTTCATACGAGGATGAAACGGCACTTTCTACACTTTTTAACACAATAGTAATGTTTTTTGCAGAAAGCATAGATGAGAATTTTCTTATATATATATATATATATATATATATATATATATATATATATATATATATATATATATATATTTATATATATATATATATATATATATATATATATATATATATATATATATATAAAACTGCTAAAATTGCGTTGTTTTTCAGATTTAATTTGTAACCAATACTTTGGTTGAATGATTATTCCTATATTCCTATATCCTCACACTCTTCTTTTCTTTTTCTGCCTTGCCACCATATGGTCTATTAGATTATTGACAAATCATAACAGCAAATTCATATACGAAATGTATATACTTTTCAGCAGATATATACTAGTAATTTACCACTAGAAAATCTGTTAGCGGGAAATGTGAAAAGCCAGCCACAAGCCAATAACAACTAATTTTGGTAAGCATAGCCAAATAAAACCTTTAATTCAGAGGTATTTTTACTTGAATTTTTATTAAACATGAACATACAACAAGTAACAAAATAAAATAACGATATATTGGCCCACCAAGAAAAACCAACCCAACAAAATAACAATTAAGTATGAAAAATACAAAAAAATATATAATTTTCAGGACCAAAATAGCAGCATTACAAAGCTTTAAAACCCTTTCGCACGTTCTAGTTCACTATAGAAAAATATCCATATTTTCATACGAATAAATTCGAAACGAACGAGCAGTTTTTAACTTTTTTTTTTCAATTTTATATTCTTTTCTACGTTCCGGCTTTTGCAAGGCAACATAAAATTCTTCTTTAATATTATTTTGGCTGCTGTTACATCCGTATATTATCTATTTTTGCAGCTGTATGAAAATTTCCTTTATTATTTAAAGTTTAGTAAGAATAATTTTAGTTTTAGATATAAACGCCATAGTTATCGTATATTATATTGAGTATATTCAAATAAAAATATAATTTGGCCGCGATCCGGTTGTTTCCATAATAGAAATCCCAAAAAACACAATATTTTTATTTATTTTTAAGTAATTTAATTTTTATTTAATAATCAAAATGTAATTAAAACACTCTCAAGCCACGTGACAATGAACACCAGTCAAAGTGCATGACGTCATCGCTGTCAAAGGCTACGTTCTTAGGTTAACATTATTTTATAGTGATTTTCGTGCAATTTCTTCGAAATTTACATACTCTTTCCTTTGAAATGCAATTCTAAAAAGTTTTCCCATGATAGAGATTTTAAGTGAGACATGCTCTGTTATTCGAGAATTCTCCAAATCGAAAAATCGTATAATGATCTCCTAAAGTTTGTGGAAAAGCGCGAAATGAGCTGGTTAATTACCTCGAAACAGCTCTATTAACCATTATATCAAGTCAAAATGAAAATAGAGTTCATTTTGACAATGTATTTACATCGCAGTCGGCGTACAATCCTAAATTGGTGAAAATATGCGTATTATTAGTAAAGATCGGAGAGGAACTCGCAGAGCCGTATAAGGGATGTTTGCGCTGCGATTTGGATTTTTAGAAGGAGGATGCATGAGATCGCGTCTGATACGAAAGAAACGTGATGCGAAAATCTAGAAGAAAAAAAATAATGCACAACAATGTTTATCCGAGGAAAGAATCGCCATAACCTTAAATATGCATTTCCAAAGTCTTTATTAATTGTGTGTGGCGTATGTATACGCCATCCGACGGAATGTCGGCGAAACCGCGTTCAGTGTTGCATGCTTCCTTCCGATCTGTCCTTTACACACAATCAGATGCATGTCGGTACCCTGATGAGTCTAGGAGACGAAACATGTAACTCTGACGTATCAATGTAGCGGGGAAGGGTCAGTTTTGACTTTCTTCCCGATATGGTGCAGATAGGCAATCATCTCGATGGTGGTGGAATAGGATAAATTGTGATCTGTAGCAATTTATTCAAACTATGCAACCTCTAACACGGAAAGGATATGATGGAATGTTTGCATTTACTGTTCGCATTTTACGTCATATATATATATATATATATATATATATATATATATATATATATATATATATATATATACATACATATATATATATATATATATATATATATATATATATATATATATATATGTTTATGCGGATTTCACGGATTCCTCCGTGTGAGATGCAATAGCAGTGGATATATCCACGTGTTTAGTATTTGCATGCTTCCTTCCAATCTGTCCTTTGCACAGCCAGGTGCATGTCGGTACCCTGATGAGTCTAGTAGAGACGAAACATGTACCTCTGCCGTATCACTGTGGCGGAGAGGATAAGTTTTGACTTTCTTCTCGGTATGGTGGTACAGGTAGGCCATCATCTCGATGGTGGTGGAATAGGATAAATTGCGTTTTATAACAATTTGTTCTAACTGTACAACCTCTAACACAGAAAGGATATGATGGAGAGAAGTTTGCATTTACTGTTCGCATTTTACTTCATATATATATATATATATATATATATATATATATATATATATATATATATATATATATATTGCCTATTTTTCTGTTGTGGCAGTTAGGGAATATTAAGATCTTCAAGTGGAATTGACTTGTCCAACACAGGTAAAGGTGTTACTGATCGCTGCTGCACAACTGATAATGGGACTACTTGTGCATTCGGTGACACTGCTCTCTGCATAGATAGTGTCGGTGCAATCTGGATATCAGGTGTTACTGCTCGTTGCACAGATGGTGTCGGTGCTATCTGGGCATCAGGTGTTACTGCTCTTTGCATATTTGATGTCGATGCTGTCTGCACATCAGATGATGTCGAATCAAAGAAATGTTCTTCAAATCTTGTTGTATCTAATGGCCAAATACCAGCTGCCCGAAAACCATTTGCAGCTTTTTCTATATTGCTGATTTGATTGAAAGCTTTCGTAAAAAGCTTGACAACTTCATACTGTGTCATTTTTTGGCCTATATTTGAAGCCATGTAAAAGTCACATTCTCTGTTGTATGCAGTTTTGAGCGGTCCAAAATATCCAGCGGTTGCATACAATGTGACGTATGTGGTGAAAGAGGTAACAGTATTATTCCATTCTGGCGACAAAGCAGGTAGCAAGCCAGGCTAATGAGACTTTCATGGTTGTCTAAAATAAGAAGAATAGGTTCTTCAACAATTGGTTTAGTGTAAGAGATAAAATGATGTAACAAATCTATGAATAGGTTTTCATTAATTAAACCCGAATCGCCCACTGCTGCAACTATATCAGCATTGCCTCCATGCAATAGATGAGTATTCATTCGCTTCCTCTTGAAAATAAAAAATGGAGGGACATACTTTCCCGAAGCACTGAATGCGCAAACAATTGTTGTTGTTGTGTCTGTTCCACCACTTGTAGCCGGGCCGACTTTTTTCTGGCCTTTCGGAGCTAGAATTCTAGAATTTTTCTGGACGTTAGAAATGCCGGTCTCGTCAACATTGTAAATGCGATTGGCATCAAACTGATATTTCCTTTGTAAGGCTTCCAAGTTTTTGAAAAAGATTCTCACTTCTGTTTCATTAAACGCTGTAATTCTATTAATAGAAGTGAATTCAGTTTTGTAGAGAGAAATGTTGGGATGCCTTTTTCGAAATCCATAAAACCAGTCCTTTCCCGTCATTTGTGACGTTTGATCAAAATTATGCTTTAACTGATTTACTTCAGCAAATTTGAAAGCTATTTTCCTCACCATCTCTATAGTTAAGCCATAAAATAGTTTACTGCATTTTAAAATGTGTTCTTCTAATTCGTTTTCTTGGTCTTCAGAAAATATAGCCTTTCTTCCACTTTTTGGGGTCTTTATAATTTCTTTATTAAGATGGTCGTGTATAGTGCTTTTTGGGATAGAGTAAACGATAGCTGCTTTTTTTCTTGACGTCCTAAATAGATTTTTGTAAATCTTCTAATTTGTATTTGGTCTCCGTCTTTCTTTGGTAATTTCGAGACATCTGAAATATAATAGTAGGTTTATAAAAAAAATTATTTGAGTAGGTTTATGAAAAGTCTATATAACTGGGTATTCGGCCTATAATAACCGATATAGGGGTAATTACAGATGTCTGTGATTACCCCACACAAATCGTCCGCCATTACCCGACTCACAAAAAAAACGAAAAACTATATATTTATTTGAGGTTAGAATATCGTAATGCACACGGCGATTATTTACAAACGTTGCTTAATTAGACGTTAGTTCACTTAAAAAAAAAGTGAATTCTATGTTTAGCTTGAAATAATATACACGTATTCAATTTTGCTAAAAAATAAGATGAAAATGTTGAAAAATAATCGACTTAACTTACCTTGTATAGCGAACGCGACCTCACCTCACCATTCACTGTTCGGCACTGCATTCGGGCGCGACTCGCGATTGTGGCGGTTAAAATATCTGCTATCTTTTTCTAACATAGCTATACTGGCGTGTCCGCCATTACCCACCGTCCGAGATTCCCCCACTCTCCCCTGCATAAATTTTTACTTTTCTTCGTCATTTTAAGTACGGGAGATAACAGGCTCCGTTCGATCTAAAGCAAAACATCAGGGTTAAACTTTACCCTCGACTTTTATATTTTTCATCATCAAATTCTCAATCTGTCTTCGTTAGGTTTGCTTGACAGTTAATCGATATTGTGTTGTCTTATTCAGAAATAAGGTTAAAGACTACATGAAAATAACGAAAACAAAAATGTCGGCTTTGGGCTGGGATTTGGCGGCTTTTTTTCAACGTTATTGATAAAGGATGTCTTATTAGGTCTGAGTATTTTGTTGAAAATTGTTACAGGGCATTCTTTTTTAATGGTAAATAAGCCTCTTTGTTTTCCTTGGGATAAATACTTTTTTAAAAAATAAATGTATTAACAAGAGAAACCAACTGAAAAGGCCTTGTGTTTTAAAGACAAGCGTGCTTTATTCTAGTTAAAAATCATCAAAGCACTACTTTAGATTGCAAGAAAGTACCAGAAAAAAAGTGAAAACCTCCCCCACTGGCAATGTACTGTCACCTGCAGTTCGGTTTATAACTCATTAGATGTCGTCAGTACAAGGTAGGCAAGTACATTTCATCATACGACAAGTGAATCTTTTAATAAACTTGTATTAAGTTAATAATAGTTGGACGCATACCAACCTTCAGAACAAGCCGGATTTCGCAGGAACTTCAGTACAATAGACCATCTACAGACAGTACACACGCTTATCGAAAAAACCACGGAATATAATATACCTCTGCATTTGGCTTTCGTTGATTACCAGAAGTGAATCTTTTAATAAACTTGTATTAAGTTAATAATAGTTGGACGCATACCAACCTTCAGAACAAGCCGGATTTCGCAGAAACTTCAGTACAATAGACCATCTACAGACAGTACACACGCTTATCGAAAAAACCACGGAAGATAATATACCTCTGCATTTGGCTTTCGTTGATTACCAGAAGGCGTTCGATTCTATCGAATCATGGGCAGTTCTCAAAGCACTGGACAATGCTCGGATTGATTCAAGATACTCTGCTCTGGTTCAGCATATATATGAAAACGCTTACATGCAAGTTACAATAGACGAGGATATAAAAACCTCGAGGATACCTATAAAAAGAGGCGTACATCAGGGAAACACAATCTCTCCAAAATTGTTCACGTTGGCACTTGAAGATGTATTTAAGGGCTTGGACTGGCATGACAAGGGAATTAACATAGACGGAACACGACTAAACCCCTTAAGATTTGCTGATGATATTGTTATAATCAGTGATTCACCAGAACAACTCCAATGTATGATACAAGAACTTCATCAAGCATCAGCTAGGATAGGACTCAAAATGAGCTTGTCAAAAACAAAAATAATGAGTCTAGAACAAATACAAATTAAAGTTGAAGATAAAATAATAGAAAACGTAAGAGAATACATATATCTAGGTCATAAAATACAAATAGGGAAGGAAAACCAATCGCCGAAATTCCTAGAAGAATAAGTCTCAGCTGGGCAGCTTTTGGCAAACTCGGATTCATTCTTAAATCCAGTAACACCCCCATAAGTCTGAAAAGAAAAGTCTACGAGTCGTGCATCCTGCCAGTTCTTACTTATGATATTGAAACAACCCCCCTAACATGTAAAGCCATTAATAAGCTTCGGGTTACACCACGAGCAATGGAAAGGGCTATGCTGGGAATTAGTTTACGAGATAGAGTTCCAAATGAAGAAATCAGAAGAAGAACGAAAATAACAGATGTGAGCAAACGAGTAGCGCAGCTAAAATGGAGATGGGCTGGACATATCGCAAGACATGACATAGACAGATGGACATACAAGATAATAGGATGGCGGCCAAGAGAGAACAAGAGAAGTGTTGGCAGGCCCCAAAAGAGATGGCGTGACGACATCCAGAAAATTGCCGGAAAAAACTGGATGGGGATCGCTACGGACCCACAGAAATGGAAAAATATGGAAGAGGCCTACATTCAGGAGTGGATGAAAACGGGCTGATATGAATGAATGAATGAATGAAGTTAAATAAAAAGTTTAATGCTAGCTGCGCCATGTCTCAAAATTCCATAGAATTTAAACAAAGAAGTTTGGAAACCAATATTATATGAAATTTATTCAGGGTTATTCACCCTATACGCCACGGAATATTGCGGCCAAAATATGTGTTTTACTTTTGAGATATATGGGGGGTCTGGTATAGTTACTTTTTAAAATTATTTTCATATTATACGGGGTGTCCCAAAAGCGCTGAAAGTATCAAAGTTGTGTTTTTTAAATAGAACCCCCTGTATATTATAGCATTTTTGGATTCTCCGATCAAAATAAGTGCCTATTTTAATAAGTTTTATGGTACCTAAATCTTAAGGGTTTTTAAATAATTTGAATTTTGACAAAATCTAACCTAATTTTCATGTTTCAAATACTTAAGAAGTTTTTCAGTTTTGTACTCTAAATTTACAGTGAAGTGTAACAATAAATCATATTTTACATCCCAATTATAATAAACTTGCTATATTATATAGAGTGTCCAAAAATTAAAACTAATCAACGAAGAAATTTAAGTGGCTATGACTTGATTAATTTAAATAGAACGCTATACTTTTTACCTTACCAGGAAATGTACCTTTTAAATACCTATCGAATGGTATAAGGGTGTTCTATAGCTAAGTCTTGGCATTTTCAAAGAATACGCCAAATAATTGTTTTCTGCGCCATTTTGTGTTTTTTAAATAGATGTTGTAATGTATCTACTTGCCTATGGCATTTGTAAATGACAGGTTTTTACAACCATAAGAATAATAATCAGGAATATCTTTACAAATGTTGAGAAAACGATTTATAGTCATCCAACAGGCTATAAGAGCAATAATGGTAATAACATATTGACCACCGCACAAAACAGGAGCAAAATATTTTTACTAGGTGTTCAAAATGTCAACCATCCATTTCCAAACACTCACATATTCTTTTTTCGAAATCACTGCTAACTCTGGACAACATTTGCGGGGTTACATTTGGAAAAGCGTCTCTTATGCGTATTTTCATATATTGTGGTCTTGTCGGGGGCGCATTGTTGATAATTTCTTTTATGTGTCCCAATAAAAAGCAATCTGGTGGAGTTAAGTCCGGAGATTTCGGGGGCCAAGTTTTAAATCCGTCTCTCCCAATCCACCTCTTTCGAAAGATGACATTTAAAAATTGCCGAACCTTGCGATGATAATGAAGCGGAGCTCCATCCAGTTGAAGCCACATAGTTGTTCTAATATTTAAAAAGACATCTTTTAATAACACTGAAAGTTGATGTAAAAGGAAATCGCGAAACATCACACCATTTAAAGGTCCTTCAAAAAAGTAGGATCCAATTACGTATGGACCCAGTATTTCTCCACACACATCAACCCACCACCTATTCTGGTTTCTCATAACTCTGTATTCATGCGGAATTGAATCAAAATAA
This sequence comes from Diaprepes abbreviatus, assembly GCA_034092305.1. Lineage (NCBI taxonomy): Eukaryota > Metazoa > Arthropoda > Insecta > Coleoptera > Curculionidae > Diaprepes > Diaprepes abbreviatus. The sequence goes on from JASJET010000054.1 coordinate 14,826,601, forward strand.
TGATGGAAGTGGTGTCTACTCACGAAACCATTGTTATAAAAAGTACATTCATCATTTAACAACACATTATCAAAAAAGTGTTCATTTTCTGCCACTTTATCTAACACCAACAAACAGAATTCAGTTCGGTTGTGGAAATCATTTCCTTGAAGCTTGAAGCACAGCCAGATTTTATAAGGATGAAATCTGTGTTTGTTAAGAATCCTTGAAACACTTGCTTGGCTAATGTTAGTATTTTCGGATATATGATTCTGACTAATATTGGGATTTTCGATCACTGGACCAAGTACAGTAGAAACATTTTTTTTTATCCTCAGTTACAGGTTTTCTTACAACATGTTTTTTATAACTGACACTCCTACTTTCCCGAAACTGGTCTAATAGTCTTACAAACAGCTGGTTTAGGATGGTTTCTTTCAGGAAACCTTTGAGCATAGACTTGAGAAGCCAACAAACAATTTTAATGACATTCTCCATGGATAAAAATCGTATCAATACGTTCTTTCTTTGGATAAATCTTCATTTTGACAAAGCAATAACACAACAATATTCACATAATTCAATTCAATAAATGAAGTTTCACAGTTACAATAAATAATGCCGCTATTATAGGAACAGGCTTTGCAGATTAAACTGACAGATTAAATGAGTTATTTGACGTTTCTAAATGCCATAGGCAACTAGATACATTAGAACATCTATTTAAAAAAACACATAATGATGCAGAAAACGATTATTTAGCGTATTCTGTGAAAACGCGAAGACTTAGCTATAGAACACCCTTATACCATTCGATAGGTATTTAAAAGGTACATTTTTTGGTAAGGTAAAAAGTATAGCGTTCTATTTAAATTAATCAAGTTATAACCACTTAAAGTTCTTATTTGATTAACTTTAATTTTTGAACACCCTGTATAATATAACAGGTTTATTATAATTGGGATATAAAATATGATTTATTGTTACACTTCACTGTACATGATGTACATGTACTGAAATACTTTTTAAGTATTTGAAACATGAAAATTAGTTTAGATTTTGTCAAAATTCAAATTATTTAAAAACCCTTAAGGTTTAGGTACTATAAACCTTATTAAAATAGGCACTTATTTTGATCGAAGAATCCAAAAATGTAATAATATACAGACGGTTCCATTTTAAAAAATCCAACTTTAATACTTCGAAAGCTTTTGAGACACCCGGTATAATATGAAAATAATTTTGAAAAGTAACTATAAACTTTTTGAAAGTCACGTATTTTGACTGCAATATTCCCTGCCGTATAGGGTGAATAATCCTGCATATACATTTATTCTAATTATTAATTATAACCGCTTAAAAAATAAAACTTTTAAAAACATTGCATATCTGGATTTTCAACAGCTCAAAATACACAGAAAACCTCCCGATCCTGCTGATCAGGTCTTTAACTTGCTGGAGGTCTAGGCTATGATCCAGAAGACAAAATCCCTTTTAAACGTTAATAATATAAATCTCATGTGGAATTGGAAAACGCCATTTACATATTTTCTAGTTTTAGATTAATCATACATTTTCACCAGCTAAATATATTTATAAAAACAACAAATATCATTAAGAAAAAACAAACCTTGTTAATTTATTAATGCATTATATAAACGGATATATCTAAGTCCCTAATACTTCAAAAACAGTCATAATTTCCGGCTCAAATAATAAAATTTATCCTTAAAACGTTTTTTCTGTATTGCCATAAGATGAGTACGGTTGTAAATAATTCTATTTGATCCTAAGCCGGGATGTTTTATTTTCCTGATAAAATTTTCCCTATTCTTTGGAGTAAAAGGAAAGATGTGTTTTTCCGCTGCGTCCAATGTGAAATTCTTATCAAAAGTTATTTTTCTGTTTGTTCCAAATGAATATTAATCTTTTTTGATGTATTTTTTAATGTGAATTAATATATTTTGAGTTTTCTGACAAAGGTTGAAATTTAGATCTTCTAATACCAGTTTGTAAATAAACAATACATAGAAAAAACGCTAGGGTATGTTCATATTGATCCTAAACTAAAACATAATCGTTAAACATTTACAAACATTACTAATACTTACTTACTTACTTACTCCGTGGCGTTACAACCCTGGGTGGGTTTTAGCTGACTTTACGACATGCCTCCATTCATTTCGATCTCTCGCAACCTCCATCCAGTGTTCGATGGCCATAGTTTTCAGATCTTTTGTTATATTATCTCTCCACCTGAGTTGAGGTCGTCCCAGTGGCCTTCTCCCAGTCGGTGCTTCCTCCCAAGCTAGTCTTATTATTCTGTCGTCAGGAAACCTTCTGATATGTCCTGCCCACTGGAGTCTTCTGGCTTTTATTTCTTTTACTACATCTGTATCTGGGAATAGTTCTTCTAGTTCCTTGTTAGCTCTTGTTCTGTATTGTCCTGTCGTTTCATCTATCGTTGGTCCCGAGATTTTCCTTAAGATTTTTCTTTCAAAGACTCGTAGTCTCTCTTCGTTCGCTACCGTTAGCGTCCATGTTTCGCAACCATATATGGTTGATTTTTTAAAAAATTTCACGTTACTCCGTCGTTCGACTGGCGATATTTTTCAGTCTGACATCGAAGTTGGTATATGGCAGGTGCAATATCCTGCCGACATACCTTGAAATTTATGGTTCATATATCAGTTATTTCCTGCTAATGTTGCTCTCGGTCCGATACAGCTCCACTGACGAGATCATGAGGTGGTCGAAACGCGTATGGAGAGAGGGCCATAGCGATATTTGCAGGAAATAAACTGTTTGTATATATATTTTTCATATTCTCTACCTGAAAGGAGAATTACATATATATCAAACTATTTAGATACGGCAGAAAGATTTCTTTATTTCTTACTGAAATTTTGATTTTTTCCCGTCTGTTCCGTGCCGTATAGAGTGAATAACTTTATACAGGGTGAGTCAACGATTAGATGAAGTAGGTTTGTGCCTTTTCGGTGAAATTAACAAAGAAACTGTATTTATTGTTTGATACAGTTTATTTTTACGATTTTAAAAATATTTAGGACTCTACAGGATGGGCCAAAAAACTAGGACAGCATAAAGTTGTATTTTTTTAAATAGAGCACCCTATATACGAATCGTATTTTCGATTTAGCTTATAATTTTAAATCTTTTTTATTAAGGGTTTACTATGACAAAACTTTATAGTTTCTGAGATAATTAAGTTTAAAGAAAACAGTCACATTTTCAAACATCAATTCAATCCTAAATAACGTTTTCAATTTTGTGACAAATATATTCAAATTTGGAATTTAGCAAGGTCAAGGACAAGTTAACATAATTTTTACCTAATATTTGCAATAAAAGCTACAGGATGTTGAACACATCGGCTCAAATTTGAACAAGTATAAATGAATAAATATCTTGTTTTTTAAATGGTACACCCTGTAAATTTTCATGTTATGTAATAGAGTAATAAAAACCCTAAAAGTTTTGTTCAATATATCCTATACCTATTTATAATAGTTTTTGAGATATTTCAGTTTTTCTTATTTTCCATACTTTTTTACAGAATTAGTCTTCATTATCATAGTAGCCATGTAAAATAATAAAAAGAAACTACAGAAACAAACAGAATGTGGTTAAATATGATGAAATACATTATTCGTTATATTACAACGGCAATAGTTTAATTAAACCTAATGTGAAAAAATTAACACAACAATAACGACAAGGCAAATACATATTTACTTTTATACTAAATTGAAACAAAAAAATCACCTATTAAATACTGAGATTAATTATTTCTTTTTAATAAGTGTTCGAATAAACGACCCTCTTGTGCAATGCACAAATTTAGTCTTTTTGCAGATTTTCTCGGACCCGGGACAAAATTAGTGGCGTTATTGTTCTACAGATATCCCTAATCCTGTTTCGCATATCTTCCACTGTTGTTGGTGGATTAACATACACCTTATTTTTAATATAACCCCATAGGAAGAAATCTAATGGGGTGATGTCGCAAGACCTTGGTGGCCACTCAATGAAACCCCCATGTCCAATCCATTTTTGCGGATATCGTTGGTCCAAAAACGCACGAACTTCACGATGGTAATGCGGAGGCGCACCATCCTGCTGGAACCACATACTGTCGAGCTCATCCCTATCGAGACCTTGAAGCAGTTGAGGTAGTTCTTCTTGTAGAAAGTTCAGGTAACTATGGCCATTTAGTGGTTCATTAAAAAAGTGGGGTCCAATAATTCGATTATGATGAATACCACACCAAACATTTAATGACCAGTGGTTTTGATGTTGCACCTCTCTAATGCAAAATGGGTTTTCTGTGGCATAATAATGCATGTTGCGTCTATTTACGGCACCGTTACTTCTAAAAGTAGCTTCATCACTAAACATTACCTTGCATAATAAATTTGGATTTAATTGAATCTCCGCATTTATTGTACGACAAAAGTTTACACGACTTTCAAAATCCTGTCCATGCAATTCTTGGTGTAATTCCATGTGATATGGATGATACCTATATTTCTTGGAAGTACGATTAGCGGTGGATTGTGATGTTTCACATAATGCTGCTAACTGACGGCTACCAATATAAGGATTTTTCTGAACGTTTAACAATACTTGTAGTTCTTTTTCTTCATTAGTTACTGGTTTGTTGACCACTTTACGTTTTGGATAATCAACAGTACCAGAAGAATCAAATCTTTGCATTAAGTTTTGAAAAGTATGGGTATTAGGCTGGCGTCGATCAGGATACTTCATTTTGTAAATTCTTTGAGCAAGAAGGCAATTTTTTTGAGCCTCTCCTATTGTATAAATCATATCTATTAACTCATTCTTTGGAAAATTCATTTTACAATATAAGATGAATGCAAAAAAAACCAAACTACACTACATAAAAACCAAAAGAAGCGATTGCGGTTATAAATTTGACACACAGAAAAATGTTCTCTTACATTGTTTTTGCCATGGCTACTATGATAATGAAGACTATTTCTGTAAAAAAGTATGGAAAATAAGAAAAACTGAAATATCTCAAAAACTATTATAAATAGGTATAGGATATATTGAACAAAACTTTTAGGATTTTTATTACTCTATTAAATATTATGAAAATATACAGGATGTCCCATTAAAAAAAAAAAAAGATATTTATTCATTTAAACTTGTTCAAATTTGAGCCGATGTGTTCAACACCCTATAGCTTTTATTGCAAATATTAGGTAAAAATTATGTTAACTTGTCCTTGGCTTTGCTAAATTCCAAATTTGAATATATTTGTCACAAAATTGAAAACGTTATTTAGGATTGAATTGATGCTTGAAAATGTGACTTTTTTTTTAAACTTAATTATCTCAGAAACTATAAAGTTTTGTTATAGTAAACCCTTAATAAAAAAGATTTAAAATTATAAGCTAAATCGAAAATACGATTCGTATATAGGGTGTTCTATTTAAAAAAATACAACTTTATGCTGTCCTAGTTTTTTGGCTCACCCTGTAGAATCCTAAATATTTTTAAAATCTGCGTAAAAATAAACTGTATCAAACAATAAATATAGTTTCTTTGTAAATTTCACCGAAAAGGCACAAACCTACTTCATCCAATCGTTGACTCACCCTTTACAAAAAACCAACTGAAAAAACCCTATGTTATAATGATGTTTGCTTTATTCTAGTTGGGAATCTAAATAACTCTGTCACAAATCCGAAGTAGTGTAATATAATTACTATAGGTTCTCCACTAATCTGAATTATAGCTTGCGGTTGGTAGATGTCTTTGTTCTACTACAAGTGATTTGTAATGTATTTTGTATTACTGTGTTTTTATGTAGTATATAGGTAGTTATCTTTCCTATGTGATCAAATATTTATTATCGATCTCTATCCTTCTTTAGATTTCAAATACTCAGGCAATACTGAAAGACGATGAACTTTGAAGGTGACATGGTTAAAAAAGATTAAGACATGAACTTTTCTCTTATTCTCGCGTTTTTTGAGAAGGTTTCTCATCTAAAAATCATGAATGACGATCAAAATGCCCAAAGCTATCGTTGCCAGATCAAAATAAGCATCTTCATTATCTACTTACTTCTCCACTTACTTCTATGCCACCGGCTTGTATAAGGGTAATTTCAGTTAAAAATATATCGGTAATTTCTTATAACGAAAATCACTTTCAATCTGAAAGTAAATGGTGACATTATTAGATTAGGAAGAGGCCGCGACATATAAGTGCCCTTTTCAATCATCCGAAAATTGAATTATTTAGCCACCAAATTCCGGATCGTTTAATACATGCTTTAGTAACAAAGACACCAGACCTATAATATGATCAGAGACCCTTAGTTTGGATATTTCGTTAAGGGAAAAGGTAAGGGAAAAATTACGATGGACCAAAAAAATCAATGGACCTTATTTTAATCCCGTTATGGGCTTTAGGACATCGAATTTTCCGAATCTTTGTTGAGGTTTCGAAAAAATTTTAAGCATAGGCTTAACAGAGATTATTATATTTTATAAAAGGATAATAATACAAGGATAACCGTTTATATTTCGGAAATAACAAACACAATCAACTATTTATCATTGAAAATGGTTTTATTGTTTTTCAAAATATTCTCCACGATGAGCAATGGAAGTTTGGATGAGTTTGAAACAATCCGAAACATATTTTTGCCACTCTAAAGATGACATCCAACTTTCTTCTTTTAGTAAAGGGTATGAGTGTGGTTTTTCCAGAGTTTAATAGGAATGGGACAAAATAATCGATTATTAATCTAAAAAAATCGAGTTTTAATAATCAATTATATGAACCAAAAAATCGATATTCTTGCACAGCCCGATTTTTGCCAACGCCATCTAAATTTCAGTTGAGAAAGGACATAATACGTTTCGAGGCTCATTCGTAGATGTCGTTCGACTGGCGATATTTTTCTGTCTGACATGGAGGTCTGTAGGTGGCGGCAGGTTTGAAATATGCTACCGATACACCTTGGAATTTATATTTCATCTATTATTTATACCTATACATAAGAAAGGACACAAAGAACAATTTCGAAATTATAGAGGTATATCTTTTATCAACACAACATACAAAATCCTGGCAATTACTCTACTAAACAGACTGACGCCTTATGCGGAAGATATTATCGGCGACTACCAATACGGTTTTCGTGCTGGAAGGTCAACAATAGACCAGATATTTACGATCAGACAAATATTGGAAAAAAACTGGGAATTTAACCAAATCTTTGTGGATTTCCAGCAAGCATATGACTCCGTGAAAAGAAGCAGACTATGACTAGCAATGCTAGAAATGGGCATACCAAGAAAATTAGCCGATGTAACATAAATGTGCGTGACAAACTCATATGCACAGGTAAGGGTAGGAAATAGAACATCAGCGCCATTCGGTGTGACATCAGGGCTCAGACAAGGTGACCCTCTGTCACCGTTGCTTTTCAATTTTGCCTTGGAATATGCAATGAGCAGGGTTGCGTCGGGGCTGACAGAGGGTTTTGCGAACCAAGATTCAAAACTGGTGCTGGCCTTTGCTGATGATATCGATACAATGGCTCATTCAACAAGAGACGTGCGAGAGGTGATATTTGGTCCCCAAAGAGATGAAACAACAGGAAATTGGAGAAGACGCCACAATGCTGAATTGGCGACACTGTATGGCAGTGAAAACATAGTCCGTTGTATAAAAGCCAATAGAATAAGATGGGCAGGCCATGTGGTAAGATCAGGGGACCACAGATTATTGAAAACAGTATTCTTTGAGAGACCAGATGGTAGAAGATCAATAGACAGTTCCAGGAAAAGATGGAAGGATGTCGTCGAACCTGATTTGTATAGGATTGGAGTCCAGCAGTGGGAAATGGAAGCACAAGACCGTAGGAGATGGAGGGCGATAGTGGATCCGGCTAAGACTCACCCAGAGTTGTAAGACCAGGAAAGAAGAAGAAGAAGATATATATAAATTATTTCCTGCGAATGTTGCTCTCGGTCCGATACAGCTCCACTAACGAGACCATGAGGTGTTTGTATATATTCTTTCCTTTTCTCTGACTGAAAGGAGAATACATATATAATAGTTATTTAAATACGGCAGATAGATTTCTTTATTTCTTACTGAAACATTGCGTTTTAAAAAAACAATTATGGAGCGTTTTCCATTATGTAATAAAAGTTTGAAAAAACTTTTTTTACAGAAAATAAACATATTTTATTCGAAAAATAAATTAAATATGTTTTCTTACTATGAAATCTATTGGAATGACATAATTCTTGACCTATTCTTAATAGAATCAAATAGCCAAATTAACGCACTAGAATTTTTTTTAATAATCAAGTAATATAGACCTGTTTGGAATACGTTTTCAAAAACATAGTCCAACACATATCACGTCCGTAATAATATACGTTTTATCCCCTTTTCTATGTCAAGTCCTCCATTCTCTCTCAAGCTTTATGAAATTCCTGCTGAATATGATTTAGGTTGGGACTTTCTCCACATTGTCTGTTTTTTGCCTCTTTATGGTAATTTCGAAAACTTGGCCACAATGCCCTCCGAGTTTTTATTGTTAAAATCAAATTAAATATTTATTTCATTAAAAATAGTATAGTAAGAATTACGAATCATAATTAAATTGTTTAAAAATATACACAGTATTCAATTGAAATTTTTTTAATGTTCAATTAAAGGAAAAAATCTAAAAGATTTATAATTAGTATTTTTTTTAAATGTGTTTTAAATTGTATCAAAATACGAGGGTAACCGTTTAGATATCGGGAACCGGCAACACTGGCATTATTCGGTGCCTTCTGAAATATTTATTGTAAAGTTTGACACATGCATCCGAAGAAGTATTTTCAGAGTAGCCCCGCCAGGTCCCATCTTATTTTCGTAGTGTTCCTATAGCGTCTAGGGGATTTTTAGCCAGAATGTTGTAAAGGCGTGATCCTTCAGAGATGCTTTCTATGCTTTCGACCTCTTGACACCGCTTCCTATAGGAGTTTCTTTTGGTTTCTCTTCGTAAAGGGTATAAAAATAAGCGATACGGTTTTTTTTTATCTGTGGAGATTCATTATAACAAGGTGAAAACCGCCCCTAAAGTTTACCCCTAAAAACAGTATTTTTGAAATATCTCAGGTTCTAAGTGAGATATTTTTACAAAACAAAATGAGAGTTAGTTATTATTCGAACTGATGTTAAACTATGATATTTTCATTCCAAGGATATCATCCTTTATTTGTTATTAGGGTAAACCATATATTTACGCACGTAATTTAATTCTAAGAATTACGAAATTTAATGGATTTGTTTGAAACAAGTTTTTTCGCGAATACCATATCATACTTAAGTTGACGGGTTTTGGTGTTTCGAAAAATAAACTAGTAAAGGTGGGTGCATAGTACAGGGTGAGTCAACGATTGGATGAAGTAAGTAAGTTTCGGTGAAATTAACAAAGAAACTATATTTATTGTTTGATACAGTTTATTTTTACGCAGATTTTAAAAATATTTAGGACTCTACAGGGTGAGCCAAAAAACTAGGACAGCATAAAGTTGTATTTTTTTAAATAGAACACCCTATATACGAATCGTATTTTCGATTTAGCTTATAATTTTAAATCTTTTTTATTAAGGGTTTACTATAACAAAACTTTATAGTTTCTGAGATAATTAAGTTTAAAGAAAAAAAGTCACATTTTCAAGCATCAATTCAATCCTAAATAATGTTTTCAATTTTGTGACAAATATATTCAAATTTGGAATTTAGCAAGGCCAAGGACAAGTTAACATAATTTTTACCTAATATTTACAATAAAAGCTACAGGGTGTTGAACACATTTTTTTAAATGGTACACCCTGTATATTTTCATGTTATTTAATAGAGTAATAAAAACCCTAAAAGTTTTGTTCAATATATCCTATACCTATTTATAATAGTTTTTGAGATATTTCAGTTTTTCTTATTTTCCATACTTTTTTACAGAAATAGTCTTCATTATCATAGTAGCCATGTAAAATAATAAAAAGAAACTACAGAAACAAACAGAATGTTATTCGTTATATTACAACGGCAATAGTTTAATTAAACATAATGTGAAAAAATTAACACAACAATAACGACAAGGCAAATACATATTTACTTTTATACTAAATTGAAACAAAAAAATTACCTATTAAATACTGAGATTAATTATTTCTTTTTAATAAGTGTTCGAATAAACGACCCTCTTGTGCAATGCGCAAATTTAGTCTTTTTTGCAGATTTTCTCGGACCCTGGACAAAATTAGTGGCGTTATTGTTCTACAGGTATCCCTAATCCTGTTTCGCATATCTTCCACTGTTGTTGGTGGATTAACATACACCTTATTTTTAATATAACCCCATAGGAAGAAATCTAATGGGGTGATGTCGCAAGACCTTGGTGACAACTCAATGAAACCCCCACGTCCAATCCATTTTTGCGGATATCGTTGGTCCAAAAACGCACGAACTTCACGATGGTAATGCGGAGGCGCGCCATCGTGCTGGAACCACATACTGTCGAGCTCATCCCTATTGAGACCTTGAAGCAGTTGGGGTAGTTCTTCTTGTAGAAAGTTCAGGTAACTATGGCCATTTAGTGGTTCATTAAAAAAGTGGGATCCAATAATTCGATTATGATGAATACCACACCAAACATTTAATGACCAGTGGTTTTGATGTTGCACCTCTCTAATCCAAAATGGGTTTTCTGTGGCATAATAATGCATGTTGCGTCTATTTACGGCACCGTTACTTCTAAAAGTAGCTTCATCACTAAACATTACCTTGCATAATAAATTTGGATTTAATTGAATCTCCGCATTTATTGTACGACAAAAGTTTACACGACTTTCAAAATCCTGTCCATGCAATTCTTGGTGTAATTCCATGTGATATGGATGATACCTATATTTCTTGGTAGTACGATTAGCGGTGAATTGTGATGTTTCACATAATTCTGCTAACTGACGGCTACCAATATAAGGATTTTCCTGAACATTTAACAATACTTGTAGTTCTTTTTCTTCATTAGTTACTAGTTTGTTGACCACTTTACGTTTTGGATAATCAACAGTACCAGAAGAATCAAATCTTTGCATTAAGTTTTGAAAAGTGTGAGTATTAGGCTGGCCTCGATCAGGATACTTCATTTTGTAAATTCTTTGAGCAATAAGGCAATTTTTTTGAGCCTCTCCTATTGTATAAATCATATCTATTAACTCATTCTTTGGAAAATTCATTTTACAATATAAGATGAATGCAAAAAAAAACAAACTACACTACATAAAAACCAAAAGAAGCAATTGCGGTTATAAATTTGACAAACAGAAAAATGTTCTTTTACATTGTTTTTGCCATGGCTACTATGATAATGAAGACTATTTCTGTAAAAAAGTATGGAAAATAAGAAAAACTGAAATATCTCAAAAACTATTATAAATAGGTATAGGATATATTGAATAAAACTTTTAGGGTTTTTATTACTCTATTAAATAACATGAAAATATACAGGGTGTACCATTTAAAAAAAAAAAGATATTTATTCATTTAAACTTGTTCAAATTTGAGCCGATGTGTTCAACATCCTGTAGCTTTTATTGCAAATATTAGGTAAAAATTATGTTAGCTTGTCCTTGGCCTTGCTAAATTCCAAATTTGAATATATTTGTCACAAAATTGAAAACGTTATTTAGGATTGAATTGATGCTTGAAAATGTGACTTTTTTTCTTTAAACTTAATTATCTCAGAAACTATAAAGTTTTGTTATAGTAAACCCTTAATAAAAAAGATTTAAAATTATAAGCTAAATCGAAAATACTATTCGTATATAGGGTGTTCTATTTAAAAAAATACAACTTTATGCTGTCTTAGTTTTTTGGCTCACCCTGTAGAGTCCTAAATATTTTTAAAATCTGCGTAAAAATAAACTGTATCAAACAATAAATATAGTTTCTTTGTTAATTTCACCGAAAAGGCACAAACCTACTTCATCCAATCGTTGACACCCTGTACATCTCGCCGCACGTTAGGCTGCTAGACCAGACCCTGCAGTTTGGTGCAGAGTGCCCCAATAGTTGAAAGTTGAAGCATTGTTTCAGCCTGGCTTTGGTTTGATGTGCTTGAATACTGTTTCCTAGGACTTCCTTTATTTGGTAGATGTTTGTTTCGTTCCTTGTTATAAGAACGACAGCCATGGACATTAGATCTCCGTTTCTATAAAGCCAGTATATTCGGGGATGGTATCCTTTGTTTTCTAGGTCGTTCTTTATGTTGTGTATTGAAAGGGTTCCAGGATCAGCCTCAGTACCACGTAAAGCGGTTTTTCCTCCCAGGGAAGGTATGAATGTGACATTCTTTTCACTTGTTGTCTAGAAGGCTTTGAGTCTTCCATTGTAATGGGTTGGAGTCTGATATCTTCTGCATTGCATCCCCAAGTTTGCTCTCCTTTCTGCAGTGTGACGAGATGCCATGATACCTGTTTTTGTCTCTCAGGATTATCGGTGGGGCTTTGGATCTTTGTACATGTATTTGTTGACGAACGTTGTTTGTTACTATTTGAAATGGGGAGTTATTTTTTCTTTCATTATTTTCTAGGGCTGTGAAAAGAAAACTTGTGGTAACCCGAGTTCTCGCTTCTATCCAGCTCCATTTCCAAAGTATCATTTTCACGACTTTTTTCTTCAGCTTGGTTTCTAGGACTGGGAATTGATTTTGAAGTTCTTGGGCGGCACTTTCCAAATCGATCTTAATCGTTTTTATACTATCTTTTATCTTTCTGGCGTTGTTTCAGTTATTTAGGTTCGAAATTTTCTGTTTCTCTTTGGATGTGTTCTCGGTTGACGTTGAACTGTGATGTTTGGCTTTCCATTTCTATTGTTTTTAGTTCCAGAAATGTTTTTTCTTGGCTTATTCTGAATGTCTTCTTTTTTATTTCTTTCTTCTTTAATAATGTAGTAGTTCTCTCCAGACTCCTTCAATTTCTTTTGTGATATTTGGACTGGATAGCATGTTCATGTCATAATTAGGCCTAGGAAGATCCTAAATTTTAGTAAGGTAATTTCAGTGGAACTACATTGAATTTTACTGAATTACATCATAATTATAAAAATTACATATTATATTGTGTTTAGTCAAATTATATTTGAAAATGGAGCTAAAAATGCATTTGTCAATTCGCCTAATTGATATCTAAGTTTTTCAGTATGTAAATAAACGTACGAAAGATATCGTATCGATAAAAAATAATAACAATAAATCCCTAATCAAAAAAAGTCAGGATGCTAATTTAAATATTGATCTTTTTTTTGCGTTAAACTTATTATATTCCTTCTACCGCGTCCTTAAGCAAACTCTCCAACAATGACGACCACTTTTTATTTTTTGCACGTTTTCCATTTTATTTTCACACTTAGGCATTTTATGGAAAGCTCGAAAAAAGCCGTTGGTCGTCAGATTTCACTGTTTTAACAGTGAATATGTGGACAATTGAAGTATAATGGCATTCAGAGAGACCTATCTGATGTTCTCGTCTGGATTCTATGAGATGCTACGTTTTGGATATCGTGTCTTGAATTTTAAGTGTGTTAGCATTTTTTTATTTAAAGGACGCTTTCAATAAGTGTTTTTTTATATTTTAGAGTTTGCATTACTTAATCCATGAATAAACAATTTTTTTTTACTTCTCAGGGCTGATTTTTGTTTCACAAATGTTTGACATATATTGAATGGCAACAATTCCTTCGAAATATCTTATGTGCAACGACAAAGTATTACGTCAAATGAATAAAAATACAGGAATCATTACTACGTTAATGACACGAAGACTTTGTAAAGAAATAAAAGTTACACCCAGAGAATTTCGGGAAACACAATACCTAAACGGTTGTACAGGGTGAGTCAACGATTGGATGAAGTAGGTTTGTGCCTTTTCGGTGAAATTAACAAAGAAACTATATTTATTGTTTGATACAGTTTATTTTTACGCAGATTTTAAAAATATTTAGGACTCTACAGGGTGAGCCAAAAAACTAGGACAGCATAAAGTTGTATTTTTTTAAATAGAACACTCTATATACAAATCGTATTTTCGATTTAACTTATAATTTTAAACCTTTTTTATTAAGGGTTTACTATAACAAAACTTTATAGTTTCTGAGATAATTAAGTTTAAAGAAAAAAAGTCACATTTTCAAGCATCAATTCAATCCTAAATAACGTTTTCAATTTTGTGACAAATATATTCAAATTTGGAATTTAGCAAGGCCAAGGACAAGTTAACATAATTTTTACCTAATATTTTCAATAAAAGCTACAGGGTGTTGAACACATCGGCTCAAATTTGAACAAGTTTAAATGAATAAATACCTTTTTTTTAAATGGTACACCCTGTATATTTTCATGTTATTTAATAGAGTAATAAAAACCCTAAAAGTTTTGTTCAATATATCCTATACCTATTTATAATAGTTTTTGAGATATTTCAGTTTTTCTTATTTTCCATACTTTTTTACAGAAATAGTCTTCATTATCATAGTAGCCATGTAAAATAATAAAAAGAAACTACAGAAACAAACAGAATGTAGTTAAATATGATGAAATACATTATTCTTTATATTACAACGGCAATAGTTTAATTAAACATAATGTGAAAAAATTAACACAACAATAACGACAAGGCAAATACATATTTACTTTTATACTAAATTGAAACAAAAAAAATACCTATTAAATACTGTGATTAATTATATCTTTTTAATAAGTGTTCGAATAAACGACCCTCTTGTGCATTGCACAAATTTGGTCTTTTTTGCAGATTTTCTCGGACCCTGGACAAAATTAGTGGCGTTATTGTTCTACAGGTATCCCTAATCCTGTTTCGCATATCTTCCACTGTTGTTGGTGGATTAACATACACCTTATTTTTATTATAATCCCATAGGAAGAAATCTAATGGGGTGATGTCGCAAGACCTTGGTGGCCACTCAATGAAACCCCCACGTCCAATCCATTTTTGCGGATATCGTGGGTCCAAAAACGCACGAACTTCACGATGGAAATGCGGAGGCGCACCATCGTGCTGGAACCACATACTGTCGAGCTCATCCCTATCGAGACCTTGAAGCAGTTGGGGTAGTTCTTCTTGTAGAAAGTTCAGGTAACTATGGCCATTTAGTGGTTCATTAAAAAAGTGGGGTCCAATAATTCGATTATGATGAATACCACACCAAACATTTAATGACCAGTGGTTTTGATGTTGCTCCTCTCTAATCCAAAATGGGTTTTCTGTGGCATAATAATGCATGTTGCGTCTATTTACGGCACCGTTACTTCTAAAAGTAGCTTCATCACTAAACATTACCTTGCATAATAAATTTGGATTTAATTGAATCTCCGCATTTATTGTACGACAAAAGTTTACACGACTTTCAAAATCCTGTCCATGCAATTCTTGGTGTAATTCCATGTGATATGGATGATACCTTTATTTCTTCGTAGTACGATTAGCGGTGGATTGTGATGTTTCACATAATGTTGCTAACTGACGGCTACCAATATAAGGATTTTCCTGAACATTTAACAATACTTGTAGTTCTTTTTCTTCATTAGTTACTGGTTTGTTGACCACTTTACGTTTTGGATAATCAACAGTACCAGAAGAATCAAATCTTTGCATTAAGTTTTGAAAAGTATGGGTATTAGGCTGGCGTCGATCAGGATACTTCATTTTGTAAATTCTTTGAGCAAGAAGGCAATTTTTTTGAGCCTCTCCCATTGTATATATCATATCTATTAACTCATTCTTTGGAAAATTAATTTTACAATATAAGATGAATGCAAAAAAAAACCAAACTACACTACATAAAAACCAAAAGAAGCGATTGCGGTTATAAATTATACACACAGAAAAATGTTCTTTTACATTGTTTTTGCCATGGCTACTATGATAATGAAGACTATTTCTGTAAAAAAGTATGGAAAATAAGAAAAACTGAAATATCTCAAAAACTATTATAAATAGGTATAGGATATATTGAACAAAACTTTTAGGGTTTTTATTACTCTATTAAATAACATGAAAATATACAGGGTGTACCATTTAAAAAAAAGAAAGATATTTATTCATTTAAACTTGTTCAAATTTGAGCCGATGTGTTCAACACCCTGTAGCTTTTATTGCAAATATTAGGTAAAAATTATGTTAACTTGTCCTTGGCCTTGCTAAATTCCAAATTTGAATATATTTGTCACAAAATTGAAAACGTTATTTAGGATTGAATTGATGCTTGAAAATGTGACTTTTTTTCTTTAAACTTAACTATAAAGTTTTGTTATAGTAAACCCTTAATAAAGAAGATTTAAAATTATAAGCTAAATCGAAAATATGATTCGTATATAGGGTGTTCTATTTAAAAAAATTCAACTTTATGCTGTCCTAGTTTTTTGGCTCACCCTGTAGAGTCCTAAATATTTTTAAAATCTGCGTAAAAATAATCTGTATCAAACAATAAATATAGTTTCTTTGTTAATTTCACCGCAAAGGCACAAACCTACTTCATCAAATCGTTGACTCACCCTGTACTTCGTTTTTTTTTATTCTTTTTCTGAATTATTTTTTAGAAAGCTATTTAAACGTAAGATTTTCAAAATTGGGTTTTAGTTTATGACCCAGGATAAAATAATGATCGACAATTACTTTAGTTCCTTTGGAATTGTTTATCGAGTTAATTTTACGTTTCCCATTATAATAATTTCGCTCTTTATTTATTGTTGTGAAATAGATTTAAGTGTGATAGATATCTGTTGGACTTCAACTGTCTTTATTTTCCTTTACACGGTACAGGTTAGTGTAGAGTACCCCAACAGTTGACAGCTGAAGCATTGTTTCAGCCTGGCTTTAGTTTGTTGTGCTTGTACTTTGATACTGTTTTCTAAAATTTCTTATATTTGGTAGTTTGTTTCGTTCCTTGGTATAAGAAGGAGAGCCATGGGCTCCTGTAATGCCAGTATATTATTATCCGGGGATGTCATCCTTTGTTTCCTAGGTCTCTCTTGATATTGTTTACTGAGAGGAATTCCAGGATCACCCTCAGTACCACGTAAAACGGTTTTTCCTCCAAGGGAAGATATGAATGTGATATTCTTCGCACTTGTCGTCTAAGAGATTTTTGAGTATTTTAACTGCTGCTTGAAGAAGAAACCTTTACTTAATACTGGCGGCGCCACGCGCGCCTGGAAGGAAAAGTTCAAATACTCATCCAGTGGGTTGCATAAGAGAAATTTTTCGAGCAGGGGGATATTTTATAGGGCAAAGTAAACACAAGTTTGCAAGTCGACCTGCGACCTACATGAAGCTTATAAGACGAAATTAATCTCGGCATCTTAGATTGGCAACACCATAATCGCTCTAATGGATCAGCTTGGATTGCATTAAAACTGCACACCAACAAAGCGATAACATTTCTAGGCATAATACTGTAATATAGACAAATTATTAGTAATATTTAGGCTAAGTATAATCTAGGTAACAAATTGATTTAAATTTAATCAAAAAATATTTGTACTTATAGTTATTAATATATTTTATTTTAATATACAATTTTTTTGGGGATGCCCAAACCTGCAAACGTAAGAAAAACAAGTTTTCATTGTTTATATAATTTAAACACCTAATTACTCCAGTTTAACTTTCGGCCACGAAGTTGTAAAAGACGTACAATCAAAATTCTGTTCTACTTAAAATATCTTAAATGCACGACCGCGAGATGGATTAAACTCTCTCAATTTACACTCTACTAATTCTCCACCCCTTTCAACAACATTTCAAGCACTTCATCGTAATTACTTGGCACTCTAATTACCGCAAAGCAAAGTAAAACAGAATAGTCCACAACTGCCAAATAATGAGAAAGAAAATCGGAGGGAGTAATTTTAAAGATTTTTTTTTCAGTTTGATTTTAGTTTACTGTTATAATTTACGAGGTGGCAGGAAAAACTATTTGGAAAGTAACAGGACACAGTGACACACAAACAATTGTGAAATAATACTTTGTTCTTCTGACCTTATTGACAGCTGTTCTAAATAAATGTACCTTCGTCATTCCTGTCCATTGTCTGATATGCCTCAGCCATGATGTTCGTCGGCGACCCTGAGTTCTTTTACCCTCTATCTTACCTTGCAAAATTAATTGAATTAGTTGGTATTTCTCATTGCGCATTACATGCCCTAAGTATGATATCTTTCTGATTTTCACATTGCGCATAATTTCTGGGTCTTTTTTCATACGTTGCATCACGGTGTTATTTGTGACATGATGGATGTATGAAATTCTGAGCATAACATCTCAAGACTCGTGTTCTTATATCAATGTTCAGGTGCATATTGCACAAGATCTTTCTGAGGCGGTTGAAGACAGCTCTCGCCTTCTCTATGCGGCATCTAATCTCCTGTGAGTGGTCCCATTCTCTGTTCAGACTGCATCCTAGATACGTAACTTTGTCAACAGTTTCCAAAGTTTCATTATTTGCTCTAAATTGGTGGTGTATTTCGTCGTTTTTGCTTACTATAAGGATTTTTGTCTTTTTACAGTTTAATTTCATGCCGTATCTTTCACAGGCTTCTACTACGCGGTCTATTAGTGTTTGCAGATCCTCTGTATTATCGGCCAACAGAACTGTGTCGTCTGCATATCTTAAGTTGTTAATGCTCTCACCATTAATTTTTATGCCCTCTCTCATTCTACTGATAGCTTCCCTGAACAGCATTTCCGAGTACGTATTGAATAACGTCGGCGATAAAATACAGCCCTGACGAACTCCTCAGTTTGTGATGTTGCACTTTGTCGAATGCTTTCTCGAAATCGATAAAACATGCAAAGACATTGCAGTTTACGTCCCGAGCTCTTTGTATCAAAATTTGAATAGAAAATAGAGTTTCTCGTGTTCCAAGTCCATTTCTAAAGCCAAACTGAACATTGCTTCAAGTTTTCTATATATTCGAGAGTGAATGATAGTGAGAAGGATTTTCAGCGCATGGCTCATTAAGTTTATAATTCTGTAATCAGAGCATCTGGTAGCATTTGTTTTCTTAGGAAGAGGAATGAAGGTGGAAACTAGCCAATCTCCAGGCAATTCGCCAGTTTCGTAAATTTTATTAAGTAGACTTGTTAGGAGTTTAAGTTGGTCATCTTCAAATAGTTTTAGTATTTCTGATTGTATATTATCCGGCCCAGGTGACTTATTGTTTTTTCGTCGTTTTATTGCATATGTTACTTCGCTGAGTGTTATTTCTGGTCCGGAAAATCCAAGGACATCTGTTTCTGTCTGCTGTTCTTCATCGAATAATTCTCCCATATATTCCTCCCATCTTTCAAGTATTTTTTCATTCTCGTACAGCAGATTGTTGTGTTTGTCCAGTACTGAATTATTGCTGCGTGAGTTGTTTCCTCTGGTTAGGGCCCTGATTTTCTTATGCAAGTTAAAAATGTCATGTTTTTGATCTAAGGATTCGATTTCTTTACATTCGTTTTGTAGCCACAACTCTTTTGCTTCCTTGATCCTATTGTTGGGAAATAAAAAAAAAATGATTTTTAACTATTTCTTTGTTGGTTAGGACATTTTTCAAAAATATATTATTGGAGCTTTGCTTAGATTACATATAAAAAATTTAAGGATGTCTGTTTGCTATCACGTGAGTCAAATGATGCAAGTAACCCAATATTTGACATCTTAAATTAAAATACTAACAAAATATAATATAATTTTAAAATAAATAATTTATAAGGCATTTATTATTGAAATAGAAAATTCGACTCATTTAAATCAGCTGGTCGTCGTAATTAGTGTGTGATTTGGCAACATTGTGTTTTTACTGTTTATCTTTATAACCCAGACAGTGATCTAGTCTTACTCTTTCATAATAAATAAGCTTACAAAATTGTAAAATGTATACTTATAATATTGGAGTGTCTCTTGGCAAAGATGCTGGTAAATGTAAACAATGGCATCAGAATATATGTTCATCTGAATAACCGAGTGATAGGAATAAAATGTATTACTGATGATTTGTGACATAAAATTTGTGATTTACCATTATTTTTAAGACATGTAGTTAAAGAGGAAATTTTGGAGTTAATAAGCATTTTTCATTGCCCATTCAAATATGCTATTTCAGAAACCTTACTCTAAGTCCGCTATAAAAACCGTGCCTACTGAGCTAAGCAATATTCTTTTCATAAAAACGGGAATAGAAACTGAACGGAGAACTCACCTTAAGGCCAGAAAAGAGAACTCGAAAAATCCAGAACACAACATTTTTATCTCCTACCCCCCCATCTGCCACTTCACTCTTGTTTTTTTTTAAAATTCGTTTATCAATTGAGTATCTGCCTCTTTAGAATACGTAAGGGTGGATTCACACTAACGTAGCATTCCTAATTTTGCGACGAAGCAGATTTGATAATGTCGCGACTATTAATACTTACGCAAAGAGAAAGATAAATATTACCATTAATATCGCGGCAAGCTGGATCAATGAAGAACACTAAATCTGCCATGACTACAGCCAGATGCATTTTGAGCCATTTACCACCGAGAAAATTTGAGGAATATTCAAGGAATCCCATAACTGGAAAGCTCCAGAATTACTGGCTCTAGAAGTTCTGGTGTATGCACCATCAACTGGCTAATGTTATTATTGATGTTGTTCTTAACCCAGCAATAATGTCATTGCTTCTGACAGAGAGATTACGTATCTCTTGCCAAAAGACCAACATAACACACATGACCCAGCTAAGTATAGACCTGCCTTCCCGCACTATATAAGGTGATCACCTCTTGCTTGGCCCAACGCATCTATGCACATTGTAAACAAAATAACATCATTGCAACTCAACAGAAAGAATGCACCAGAGGAGCAATGGAATACAAGAAACAATTGATTGTTGACTCTGTTATATGTAACCAAGTCTGTACCAACCGAAGAAACCTCTTTGCTGCCTACGTGGATTATAAGAAAGCCTTCGACTGAGTGCCGCATGAGTGGCTCACAACTATATTGAGAATGTATAGGGTCAATAATCATTTTGTTTCCTTTTTTAGAACCCATCATATCAACCTGGAGAACTAGGATCCAATTGCAAGCGTCATCCAGCGATATCATCGAAACTAATACAATTTCAATACCAAAGGGAATGTTTCAAGGCGATTCGTAGACCCCATTGTGGTTCTGCCTTACAGTGAACCCACTATCACACCGTTTAAACTCTACCAGATACGGCTTTAGTATTAGAAATAATAACGAAGAGGTAGTAAGACTAAATCATCTTCTATACATGGTTGATCTTAAACTGTAGCTGCTACTAGAAACCAGCTGGAACAAATGCTTAAAATTATGGAGGAGTTCTCCGGGGATATCGGAATGCAGTTTGGACTTGACAAGTGCCGTATTTTGAATATCGTTAAAAGGAAGATACAACCAGGAGCATTTGAGATGTAGAACGGTGAAGCGATAGCTGCAATGGAAGCAGAACATACATACAAATATCTAGGTATGAAACAGACTAAAAGCATTGACTATCGCACTATCAAGGCCGAATTCACAACCGAATTTTTTAGACGGGTAAGGCGGGTATTACGAACTAACTTAAATAGGAGAAATTTGTTTAAGGCACTCAACACGTACGCATGCTCTGCACTTAGCTACTCTTTTGGAGTTGTGGAATGGAGCAGGATGTACATCGACAGCTTGCAAAGAAAAAATAAGAACACTCTTAACATAAGCACACAAATACCATCCTCGGAGTGCTACTGAACGTACAATGCTTCCAAGACACCAAGGAGGAAGAGGGTTGGTGGATATTGGTAAGCAGCTCGACCAACAAATAATAAACTTACGTTCATATTTCTATGGGTTAGCGGACTCGTCCACACTACATCGAGCAATATGCAAAGCAGATGATTCAATTCCGCTACAACTAAGGGAACAGGATATCGCTTTTCAACACCAAAGAGACCAAATTACAAGCCTTGCTCCGGAAGCCACTTCATGGACAGCATCTAAGTGTGGTCAATCAAGACAATGTCGACAACTTAGCGTCAAACTACTGGTTGACTTCAGGACAGACGTCTCCGAAACTGAAGGGCTTTTGTTAGCTATCCAAGACCAGGTTATTCCGACGAGAAACTATCGGAAGTTGATCATCGGAGATCCCTCAATAGAAAACGACCAACGTAGATATAGCTATCAAACATCAGAGACATTCCAGCGTATAACTGGAGGATGCCAAGCGTTTGCAAATCCGGAGACAGCAGGCAATGAACAACTTCCTTGCGATTCCCATAATTTTATCAACATCTGGAGTGATACCAAAGAGCCTCCTGCAGAACATCAAGAGACTGGACCTTAGTGGGCATCTGTATAAACCGATTCAGAAAACAGTTCTCTTTGCAACCACGTGGTCGTTCGACAATTTGTAGGAAATACAACAGACCACGTCACCTAGGACTCGATAACAAGGAAAGGGTTCCCACAGAGCTTCATACTTTTAGTATCTTTATATACCTGGTATAAATCAATATTTCCTGGAGGGAGTGTGAAGCCGTTTGGTTTGAATTCATAATATTAATACTTACACAAAGGGAAAGGTAAATATTTCTCTTGATTACTTAAAAATCAGCATGCGCGAATATCAAAATGCTACAATATATGTTCTTACTTTGGGAAAGGAAAGTTTATCTTTCTTTTATTGCAACTCGATATACATTCCCCGAATTTTAATATCTGTAATTACTAAGTTCCGTTGCAATTCGAATCAATAAACTTCCAAGTTTAGAAACCAAAGTTAGTGAGTTATGTCGATTTAGAACTATTTGTGTCAACATTTTACCAGGAAATTTGTAACCTCAATATTCAGCCGTCTGCAATGCTAAAAGCTGTGAGGGACTAAAATGCAGATGCCAGACCAAAATTCGGGTCTAATGAAATTCTTCTGTAATTTATGGATCAAAAACGTGTCGGATTGGAACGATATATGGCATTAATTTTTTAATATGTGACCTGGAATTATTGAATACATTTTAATATAATATTAATGGTAATATACTAAATAACATTGAAAAGGAAACACCGAGGAATAATAATAAAATTTTCAAACATACAGGGTGTCCAGTAAGTACTTCCTAATTTCTCGGGTGCATACGTGGTACTTTGTCACAGAAAAAAAATTCGTAAAGTGCCCTTTAAAGGATATACAGAGTCCTAAAGAGGTATCCAGTGATTTACCTTATCGGCTTTAAGTTTTGAACCGACTCGTATAATTTAATGAAATTTTAATATTTTTCAGGGGCAATAAAGGCCCCATACTAAAGTAGATGTTTTAGATCATCAGAGAAGTTCTTACGGTTAAAAACTGGTCTTGAATAATAAATATTTTCGCTTACATTTTTCTACATTAAATTACAGGTTCAAATTACTAAAGTAATAAATAGATTTTTGTTTTGTACGATTTTCTTTAAGAATTTATCGTAACTATGTTTTCAAAAATGAAACTAATTATTACCTTTTGATTTTCATTCATTATTGTTGTCATCAATATCGGATCCTTCCTTTTGTTTACATTTTGAAATTTTGATTGATTGATTAACCTATTTCGATAATTTATAAATTTCGTTAGGTTCCTCGAGACAATGTTTTACAGATTGGGAAAAGCGTTTTCTTAATGATTGGATAAATATAAACAGTGTTTTTTTTTATTTTCTTATTCATTTTCTTTCTTCAGGAAATATTTATTTAGTTTCACATATCAGCTGTTTTAGGTCCGCTCAATTGCATTGAAAGTTTTTATGGTTGCCTATACGGCATACCTGTTGAATATATCGAAATGTTAAATTCGAAATTATATAAAAATCGACTTTTTGATTATGTTATTTTTAGTTTATTAGTTGAATATTTCTCTCTACCTTACTAATTGGAATTTTTGATAATTATTTTTTGAAAATTGACCATCGAACTAATTCGAACTGATTTGATTTTATTTTGAATATTTCGAATCCGTAAAGTACTTTGTTTATAGAAGATTCATTTTGTAAGACGAGAGGCAGTTTGGATTATTAAGATATTTTGTATCTTTGTCTGATTTGAGTTCTGGCCCGTTAAAATTGAGATAGAAGTATTTTTGTATATATTTTCAGGAAGTAGTTCAAATTGTACGGTAAATATAAGGGGTTCTAGATTATTGTCTCGAGATTAAGGGTTTTTTTTTGAATGGATTTTTGATATACCTTTTTATTAAGTTTTTTTGAAAACTTCCGTTGGAAGAAATGTGCTAGTGATTTGAGAAAAATCGTTCTCTTTTGGTTATTTGACATAAGAGCGAGAAGAAGTCGTTCGTTTTACTACTTTCCCAAGTTAAGGGATTTGGCCCTAAATGGCCCATTAAATAAACCGAAATCAAGCCTGGGTGCAAACCTTTTTTTTTGTGATTTTGTCGTTGTACCCTACAGCTGGTTTGGCGATAAATTTTTTTCAGCCAGCCCAGAAACAACGGCTTAATATTTTATCAGATGCCATTAGATTTAGGTTATGTTGCTGTATAAACTAGTTTGAGTATTGAAGTCTTGCGGGATAATCATCCGGAGACATAACGTGTAATTCTTCAACATGGTACGGTGAAGTAAACGTTCTGTTAGAGTTTCATTTACAATCCATTGTGTAACATAGTTTTGTGTCACCAATTTTCTTATGCTGTTTGAAGGGTTGTCAGCAATATCTTGCAAAATTTGTTCCTCTACGTGATGATTTCATACCCTCTGGTAGGGCCCTCTCCGCCACATCGCGGCAAAGAGAAATTCATTAATTCTCATAATTATTTTCTATTTCATTTTACCTGTTTTCCTTAGGCTTCGATCAACCTTTTGAAAAGTTTTTGGACTTGGCAACGTTCGAGCTGCAAATCTTTCAGCATAAAGTCTTTTTGCCTTCGAAGAATTTGACAGCGCTTCACCATAAATTAAATGCATATCAATATACTCTACATAAGAATATTGTTCTAATTTTTATAATAATTTTATTTGAAGGCGGTTTTGACAAGTTCCGTCAATAATAATTCATTATGTAGGTATTAACAATAACAACCTGATTTTTACCTGTTTGTGTTTAGCATTAGTAACTTGTGAGTGTCTCACATAAAAACCGATTTATCTCAAAAACCGCCAGTTTTATCGAAATAAATTAGGAGTACATTTTTTGAAGAAGAGTGACCAAAGTTTTTAAAAAATCAGTTTTCAGCCCTATAAAATGATACCTGCCAAAAAGTAGACCCAACGAGTGGGACTGCAAGTCCATTCCTGACTTCTCTGTTGATCTCTGAATATTAAAATTTCAAATAGAATTATTTTGACGTCCCCTGTATACTCCCGAGAAATTAGGAGGTACTTACAGGAAACGCTGTATTTATAAAACAGTTTTTATTAAAAAGTTATAACTTTGCCATCATGTACTTCGGAAACTATCAGAGATTGTGTATTTCAGTGTATATTTTATATTATCAGCCAAACGCTTTCGGTCTTACTTATACCATCCTCAGGGCTCAAACCTCGTCAAAGGGCACATGTCAACCTTGCCATTTGGAGAACAGTGTCCAACGCCAGCCCAGCCTCTACACAGTACAAATCACTTACTTATATAATTAAAAAGTCTATCCCAAATTAAAATTAAAACGTTCAGAACAATGTATACATGTTAAAGTTGATTGTTGTAATAGTATTAATGTTTACATTGTTCTGAATGTTTTAATTTTAATTTGGGATAGACTGGCATTGGAGACTGTTCTTCAAATGGCAAGGTTGAGGTGTGCCCTTTGACGAGGTCTGAGCCCTGAGGATGGTATAAGTAAGACCGAAAGCTCTTGGCCGATGATAATATAAAATATACACTGAAATACAGGATCTCCCCTTTCTTGATTTCTTCGGTGTACAATTTATTATTTACTTATCATCTTATGGACTAAGGTAAGTTGTTCTAGATCCTCATATTTTAGCATCACGAATTTACGCTAGATTTTACAGATCTTTTAGAAACACTCTATATACAGGGTGATTCAAAAATCGATCACAAAACTTAAGGGGGTGATTCTACTTGACAAAATAAGGGTAGAGCTTCATATAATTTTTTTTCAAAATGTCATTCGTTTTCGAGTTACAAGCCGTCCAAGTTCAGGTTTTTATTTTTTGTTTTTTGAATTACTCGCTTACAGGAAAACCGATTTGACTAATATTTGAAAGATAGGCTAAGTCTTCTGCGCTTCATCATTTTAGTAACAATTCACATTGATTGTTTGCCGCTAGAGGGCACTTTACCTACATTGAAAATTGTTTTTTTGTCATAATTTTTTAGTGTTGACAGCTACAGTAGTTTTTGGCATAATTTCTGAAAGACTGATGCCAGGCCTTTAAAAAAGGTGCTCTTTATTTACATCGCTAAACCCAACGGTTTAGACGTAAATCACCCTTAAAAATTAAGTGGTAAATTTACTTTTCTCATTTCATTACCACCAGCTACCAGGTAAATAGCTATCAAAGTATACTAGAGCTGTCAGTTTAACATCAAATAAATTCGCTTTTTAAACTATTTAATTTATAATCTTAAAATAACTAATAATGGCTAATCACCAATATTCAAATATCGAATATTGTGATATCCATTTTTGTTATGGAAAAGCAAATGGTAATGCAGAGTTGGCAAGAAGATATTATATGGAGAGTTATCCGGAAAGAAATATCCCTCATGCTCAAACATTTTCCAGTGTGCACAGGAGGCTTGCGGAATGTGGTTCCTTTAAAAGTTATAATGGAAATAGGGGAAGACCTAGAACTGCTAGAAACGTGCAACAAGAAGAAAGAGTGCTTGAAATTATTGAAGATAATCCAGGTATTAGTACTAGAAAAATTGGGAATGAAGTGCGGCTCTGTCAGGCTAGTTCATGGAGGATACTAAGAGAAGAACAACTCTACCCGTTTCATTCAAAAAAGGTGCAGGCTCTTTATGACGATGATCGGCTGAGACGGTTGGAAATGTGCAATCAGATCCTAGCTAAGTATGAACACGATAATCGATTAATTGGCGTCATATTATTCACTGACGAAGCTGGTTTCACTCGTGATGGCATAACAAATCTACACAACATCCACACATATGCTTACGAGAACCCAAACAATGTGGTAGAAACGAAACATCAGCGTAGATTTTCACTAAATGTGTGGGCAGGGATAATAGGAGATTACCTTATTGGTCCTCATTTCTTTGATGGCCCATTAACTGTTGACGTATACTTAGATTTTATCCAAAATCGTCTCCCATTGTATCTGGAAGATGTGCCATTGGAAGTAAGGGCCAACATGTGGATCCTCCAAGACGAAGCTCCGCCCCACTTTAGTATACGTGTCCGACAGTATTTGAATGCAACGTATCCTGAGCGATGGATAGGACGAAGTGGACCATTGGCATGGGCAGCGAGGTCACCAGACCTTAATCCTATGGATTTTTTCTTTTGGGGTCATTTGAAACAATTGGTGTACGATATTCCAGTAATCAACGTCGAGGATCTTCGCTTCAGGATAATCGAAAAGTGCCAAATTATTAAAGAAACACCAGGAATTTTTCATCGAGTTAGGCGACATTTTTTGAAGAGTGTTAGGAAATGTATGGAAGAAAATGGGGGACATTTTGAGAATCTTTTTTAGTTTGTTTAGTACTGTTTCATTAATTTTTATCAATTAAATGTATATCGCAATAATCCATAATATGAATATTTACTGATTAGCCATTATTAGTTATTTTAAGATTATAAATTAAATAGTTTAAAAAGCGAATTTATTTGATGTTAAACTGACAGCTCTAGCATACTTTGATAGCTATTTACCTGGTAGCTGGTGGTAATGAAATGAGAAAAGTAAATTTACCACTTAATTTTTAAGGGTGATTTACGTCTAAACCGTTGGGTTTAGCGATGTAAATAAAGAGCACCTTTTTTAAAGGCCTGGCATCAGTCTTTCAGAAATTATGCCAAAAACTACTGTAGCTGTCAACACTAAAAAATTATGACAAAAAAACAATTTTCAATGTAGGTAAAGTGCCCTCTAGCGGCAAACAATCAATGTGAATTGTTACTAAAATGATGAAGCGCAGAAAACTTAGCCTATCTTTCAAATATTAGTCAAATCGGTTTTCCTGTAAGCGAGTAATTCAAAAAACAAAAAATAAAAACTTGAACTTGGACGGCTTGTAACTCGAAAACGAATGACATTTTGAAAAAAAATTATATGAAGCTCTACCCTTATTTTGTCAAGTAGAATCACCCCCTTAAGTTTCGTGATCGATTTTTGAATCACCCTGTATAGTACTTAAGGTCATTAATACATGGCTCAGAATGTTCTCCGATACATTAAAAATAATTAAACACAAGTTATATGTGTAACTGTCATTACAAATTAATGAGATTATGTTTTCTACTTTTGAATAAATTGCAACATTGTCAGGTTTTCTCTAATAAAGTCTGACAGTTAGCAAAAAAATATTTCTTTGGGTTTTCTTGTCGTGCAAAATAGTGACTTTGTGTTGGGAATTCTTCATAGAATCCACATACTGACTAAATTCAGTACACACAATAAGAGTTTGAGTGTATACAAAATTGTGATATACACTGTTAAGAATAACCTTAAATTTAATGCTAATTAAATATCCATTCTACATAAAATTTAATGATTTTGTACTTAAAGTCGTGAATAATTTACATTTACTTTGAATTTAAAGCAAATTATTTGAAATATCAGTTCGTTTGACAGTACATTTTATTAAATGCCCTCTTAAATTTAAATAAAGTAACTGAAAAGATATTTCAGCTACTGTACATTAAAATTAATTCACATATACCCTAACAATAAAGGAATTTACATTATTATTCAATCATTGCATGATATTCCGGGAGATGGCGCAACTGTATTGAGCTTCTTGTTTAGTATGATATAAGCGGCTTAAAGGACTCAATTTTCTTATAGTTAGGTGGACATGTCTTCCTCTTACTGACGGGAACCAATGAGTTCGAAACTGGTCTAGATGGCGGACACTACCTATGGGAAAAATGTAGTTTGAGAATTTCTTGAACCCATATTAATGTTGGTGCATTAAATATGTGATAGTACATCTCAAATTCAATGAACACTGGCTGTATATTTAAAGTACATAATCACCTTGAAAAGTAATGATCAAACTTTAAATTTAATGTATGATTACATTAAATTTAATGGAAAAAATTGAGATTAATGTAAAAATTATTAAATTTAGTATATTACATTAAATGCATTTAAGAAGCATTTGCCTTAAATTTAATACATTTCCTTTTTACAATGTATTTCTTCAAAATAAAATAAAATGCTTAGTAATAACCTTATTGAGACCCGGTATAAGGACGATAATAAGCTCCGTAGTAAGATCCTAAATATCTAAAACTTTATATTTACATTTCAAACGTTCAAACTTTTCTAATTTTTGTTTGTTCCTGTTTCCAGAGGCCCATCGTGGACCGAAAGTTGATCGATAGATGACAGTCAGCTGTGCCGGAGTCGGCATCAGCCGGGAGGCAGCGGAGTCACATGGCGACGTTACAACACGGTAAGCTAGATTAAAAAGACAAAAATATATTATAGTCAATAGCGACTCGTGCATTTATTGTCTGGAATGATTAAAAATCGTAAATTCAGGTTTTGCCCACGGCACTCAAAATTCAATTAAATTTTTATGATATTTGTGATTCCAATTTTACGTAGCCTTGCCTCAGTTTCTGTCCTAAATATAATGATGACCAATTAAATATAAAAAGAATGAAAACTTTTATGGTCTGCTTTTCATCCAATATACAAATTTTTTCGGTGTCAAATTTTATTTGGATGAACGAAATGGAAAAACTTTCGGACCCGTCAAATTGTATTTTTAGTTCAGAGTTTTTTGCGTGATACCGAAATATACATGGTAACTTAAAAAGACGCTATTTTTTTTTCAATTTTATACCCCATTTTTTATTTCAAAATCTGAAAGAGACATTTTTTACATACGACAAGTTTAATCGCGATAAATTGTCAAGAAAAATTACTGCAAAACTTTAAAGTATAAATAAAATTTGGTACCATTTAAATTAAATGTTCTAGCTGGTCCCCGTTAACAATCTGACACTAGCCAAGTCGGTGAATTAATTCTTTTTGGACATTGTCGATGACATCTGAGGTTATGTTTTGTACTTCTTCTAAATTATCGGGCTGGGTCGAGTGTTCTTTAGTTTTTAAATGTCCCTACAAGAAATAATCAAGTGGGGTCAAATCTGGTGATCTAGCTGGTCTATCCAACGATTCAGAAAAACTAATCCAAATAAGTAGAGCCAAGAGCAGTGTAGTGGGGTGGCGCTCCATCTTGTGGGAAAAAGGTGACACTGGACCAAATCAGGTTCCTATGGGGCTGGATTTTTATTGCAGAAATGAAGTTATTTTGAAAAAACTCGAAATATCTCGCAACAAGGAGGGTACCATCAAAGAAATAAGGATCTAGGACTATTCCGTCAACTATACCGCACCATACGTTCACTTTTTGAGGGTTTTGCTTGTATCTAATGTCAAAACTGACTTTTTATGACATTGGAAATGAAAAGTTTTGTAAAATCACGTAAAAAACTCTAAATTAAAAATAAAATTCGATATGTCCGAGCGTTTTTCCAAACCCATTTATGTTTTTTGAGGTCAACCATTTTTCAAGCCAAAATTTCACTTGTTCGTAAGAATGTAACAGCCCGAGAAAGCTGTCAAATGACGTAAAAAAAACAGAAAAAGAAATATTTGTGATGATTTCCTTGCATAAATATTTTGGATAAGGTTTCTCATCTCGTACTTCAAAAAAAACTATCTCTTTTTTTGAACAATTAGGCCGAAAAATCAATTCTGTCGATATTATGGAGAAACTGCAGAATATAGAGAAAAATTGTTTGTTATATATGTAATTCTCCTTTCAGGCAGAAGATATGAAAATTATATATTCAAACAGTTTATTTCCTGCAAATATCGCTCGGGCTCCTTCTCCATACGCGTTTCGATCACCTCATGATCTCGTCAGTGGAGTTGTATCGGACCGAGAGCAACATTACCAGGAAATAGCTGATATATGAACCATAAATTTCAAGGTATGTCGGCAGGATATTGCACCTGCCATCTACCGACTTCGATGTCATACTGAAAAATATCGCCAGTCGAACGACATCTATGAATCATTGGAGTATAATCCTGCCGAAGTACCTTGAAATTTATGGTTCATATATCAGTTATTTCCTGGTAATGTTGCTCTCGGTCCGCGTATGGAGACAGGACCAGACTGATATTTGCAGGAAATAAACTGTTTGTATATATAATTTTCATATTCTCTGCCTGAAAGGAGAATTACATATATAACAAACTATTTAAATACGGCAGAAAGATATCTTTATTTGTTACTGAAATTTTGATTTTTTATAGAGAAAAATGATGAAAAGACGCTTTATGCGTCTTGAAAAGATTGACAAAACGACTTTTTGAATGTTAAAATCGCTTAATAAACAAAAAAGTTAAAACAAGAAGAACGTCAAAATAAATATTTCACCGGAAGAAGCACGACGGGGAATCATGGTGGGGGGGAACTCATTCTCGCCCAGTAAAGCCGAAAACGCCCTTTCGAAGCGCGCTTGAAAAATTTGCAATATCTCGGCTTCCAAGTAACATAGAGCCTTTATTTTTTTTAAGTATGCATATATATATATAAATATATATATATATATATATATATATATATATATATATATATTATAAGGAACTTTATAGCGTTATACGTTTCATGGTATTAGTTTGGATCTGTAGTTTGTAGGGTTTTAGGTTTATATATGTGTCGACGACTGCATAACTGCAGCGCCCAAAACCGAATATATAAGCATACTTAATGTATTGAATAGCCACAATAACTGACTATAATTCACCATCGAAATAGAATAACAGAAAAAAAATTTATTCACTCTGCATAATACTAAAAACAAAATTAGAACGGAATGGTACACAAAGGACACTTGGTCTTCAAGATATTTACATTATGACTCAATGCATCCATTATCCCAAAAAAAAGCTGTGATACGTAGTCCAACCGATCGTGCAATTGAATTAACTGATCCTGAATTTAGGTCAAATGCCATTAAAAAAGCAAAGGAAGCACTTCTAAAAAACAATTACCCCATCAACGAAATTCAGTCAATATTTAAAAAGAGATTAAACAGATTTAAATAGAAACTATCCACAAAACAGCCACCCTTTGGT
Source organism: Diaprepes abbreviatus (assembly GCA_034092305.1). Taxonomy (NCBI): domain Eukaryota; kingdom Metazoa; phylum Arthropoda; class Insecta; order Coleoptera; family Curculionidae; genus Diaprepes; species Diaprepes abbreviatus. The sequence continues at coordinate 14,859,017 of JASJET010000054.1, forward strand.
CACCTTTAAGTACATTATCCTTATCTATTAATATAGAAAAGTAAAAACACTATTAAAAAAAGTTAACCTTCCTGCATGCAAGTTCAGTATAATTTATAATTTTAAAGTGTTCGTGTTTGTTCTGTCTCCATTCGTTTTATTATTTTAATGTTTGTGAGAGTTCATATTAAGGTAGAATTAATTGTTAATTAATATCTATAAGAGTAGGGTGCTCAAACGTAATATTTTTTTGCAGTTCTTGAACGTGCAATGTTTAGAAAAGGCTAGGGAAGTTCCAGTTACATTCACATGTGAATATATGTTCCAAACTAAGAAAATTTGTTTGTTACATTTTAATAATAAAAGAAAGGACTAACAACCCTCCAAATAATATATATATATATATATATATATATATATATATATATATATATATATATATATATATATATATATAATATATTTACCCTAGTACACTTATTAAATGACACCTTGTAGGTTTAGAATATAGTTAACCTCAAACACGAAGTGTACTTATTTCTAAAATGTTGTCTCTGTGAGTTCCTCTTAAATTAGTTTAAAACCAAGATTAGGCTTATTCCTGTCTAGTCAAAGTTGCAGAAACTTAATCCAACATAATAAACAAAATTTCCTTACAGCTGGAACCCCCAGCCCACATTTAATTAAACTGGATCTCATCTATGCGTCGCATCTGTAGGATAACTTTCGAATGAAATGTCAAAATATACTGTGATGTTATAAAATAACAAAACATTTTCATTTTGTCCATTCTTATTAGAATAAATCCTAAAGCTTGGTCACGTACTCAATAAAAATGTTTTCAAGTATTTGTAAACAACTAAATTAAAATGTACTAAGTGACATTGAAAAGGAAATATCCAGTGTCTGTGTTTTAACATCACGAACCTACCAAATTTTAAATTATTATTTCCCTTTTTCCGATTTTGAGATCTCTTCTTGGTATTTTGACAAGCTAAACTCATAAACAACCTTACCCGATCAAATTCACCTCCCCTGGTTTACCTCAACAATCAAGGCTATAGTTCGGAAGTTGAAGGGGGAGGGGTTGAGTATACATTGAGAATTTTCCTCGTTAACTTTGTGTTACTTTATGTTTTTCAGTGTGCCAAATCGATTAGTTACTAAGACCAAATTCGCTTCAATTTTGATCAATAATGATGATTTTTGCATAGATGGTGTGCTAAAACTCCCCTGACTAAGGGTCCCATGATCCTGTAGTCATTGCTGAGTGTAATTAGGCCACGTGAGAGTCCTTGGGATTGCCGGGCCGGTAAGCCTTTGGTCTTCACAGCACTGGTGTCTCCGCTTCAGATGCCTGTGGATCCCTTGCTTCGCACTCTCTTACATTTCACATACAATTGAAGGATCATGGATCCTTTGCACCATTTTGATGCTTCGCGCAGTGGGAGGTGCCCTGCCTGAGACCTGAATGTCTTCTCTCGGCATCTCTTCTTTTTTCCTTGACTGATTGGTTCCTACTGCATGTGCCTGGATGGTTCCTGGATCCTGTTGCCTAGAGCTAGTGTCTAGGTCTTTAATGTTTCCTGCCGTCCACTGCAAGGTCGTAATCTACTGCTCGCCTGATAAGTGTGTTGTAATGTGTCTCTGCTTTTAAGACTTTTGTGGCCTTCTGTCTCAGGACATCCCTTTAGGGGGTCCATCTCATCTCCCTATGTATTTTTTCGTTCCTGATGAACCACGGGGCGTTTAGACCAACCCTCAGTTGAGTCATAGGGGAGAACTCTCAATTTATATTCAACCTCCCCCCTAAACTACCGGACTAGAAGTATGATGATGATCTATTTATCCCCTTTTTGGGAAAGCATACCATAACGCTATCGGAACTCATATATATTGCTTTGACTAAATCTTCGAAAGATCACACTTATACTCTGCATTAAAAAAAGTCAAAAATTATTCATTGAAATTTGGGCGAAATTCAAAACTACAGAATGTTGGTATGGTAAGCTAGCTATGCTGAAAAGCTTGAATACCTCTGCTTTAAATCATTTTAAGAAACGCTAATTGATATATTTATTCCCTTGACCACCAAGATCGACCGATAAGTCTTCAATTTTTTTGCATATATTTTGCCTGTATCTTCTTTTCACTAAGAAAACCGATTTTTCTATCTGTTCATGCTAATACAGCCAATTTTAAATAAAACAATATCATATTAGGGCTGAATAAACGGAATAATTTAGAATTAAGGATAACTAACTTTGTCAACATACATTGGAAATCATAATGAAAACCTGAAGTTTGAATTTTATCTATCTATCTATCCACCTCATGAGCCTCAATCATCCATCTTTGGACATAGGCCTCCCCTTGTTATCTCCATTGTTTTCTATCTTGAGCGGTTTGTATCCATCTTTGTCCGACTTGCTTTTTTAAGTCGTTCATCATCTCATTTGCGGTCTTCCGGTCTTCCTCTTCTTCGTTTGTGTTGCCAGGGTCTCCATTCTAGGATTATTTTGTTCTATCTATTATCTTTCTGTCTTAAAGTATGACCGACGAATTTTCATTTAAGCTTGGCTACTTGTGTCGAGACATCGCTTAGTTTTGTTTTGTCTCATATCCATGTGTCCTTCTTTTTATCTATAAGTCTGATATCTAGCATTTATTTCTCCATTCTTCTTTGTGTTTTGGCATATCTATCTATATTCTCTTTAGTAAATGTCCATATTTGGTATCCATATGTTAAGACAGGTAGTATGCATTGATTGAACACTCTAATTCTTAGGTACTAAGAACGGATATTTCTTGTTTTTTAGGATATATGAGAGTTTGCCACATGATATCTAGGATAGCCTGACTCTTCTTTTTATTTCTTCAGTGTGATTTTCTTTATTTAGTTTTGTTATTTAACCTATATATATATATATATATATATATATATATATATATATATATATATATATATATATATATATATATATATATATATACTCTGCCACTTCCTCCAATTTCGTTTGTGTGACCGTTATAACCATTTCTTCAGTTTGATTTGTCATTATTTTCCTTTTGTTATAGTTCAGTTTTAATCCTATTTTTGACGCTTCGTTGTCCAGTTCTTCAATCATTTTTTGCAATTCATCTGTCTTATCTGTTATCAAAGCTATATCATCCCCAAATCACAGATGATTCAATAGTTCTTCGTTTATGTTGATCCCATAATTGTCACATTATGATTTTTTAAAGACATCTTCTAGAGCTTGTTTGAATTGTTTCGGTGACACTGTATCTCATTGCCTGTATATATATCATTGTATTTTATAAGCTTTCAAAATGAGAGACCAAAACTTTAAAAATCAGTAGTGAGCACGTCAATGACTGCATCGACATCAATTTACTCACTTCTGCTTGTCCACAAATTATCGATAATTTTAACTTACTTACATTATTTCTCGGGCTCATAATGAAGTAAAATAATATAGCGTATTTTCAATGTAAAATAATTTATTTTAATTATTTAAATAACATCCTTAGACCTTCTAATTAGAAGAACTGATGTCTAGGTAATCCACAATCCTTCACCAGTTAAAATCATTGGCATTTGGTTAATTTATTACTACTCCAGCCAATAAATAACAGTCAAAACAAACGCGAGATACAGAATCATTATTTTTCAAGCTACTTCCTTCCTTATAAATAATTGTAGCGGTTTTGTTAACCTTTACCTGGTTACGTGAGCGGCGTGCCAATCAAACGTTATATTTTGTAAGTTAGGGAAATACTACGTTTCGGTAAATTTAACAATAACGTTAAAGTTTATTAAAGTGTTTCTGGTGTTTAAGATTACTCTCGAATCGCAAAATTTTCAACTGGCAATTATAATGTTGAGAAAATTCTGGTTATCAGACTTGCATTGTCTTTTTGTACGTTTCGATTAGTGAAGTACAAATTGAGTGTTTGGTCATAAGGCTACCAGCTTATATATAAACTGCGTCTACTAACGATTTTATGTTACAATGTAGTAGTTGCCAAAAATTAGGTATCTCAACACTGGGTTTATTGAAGATTCCGTTATTTTTTTTAAATGTAAGCTGCTTCCATAATTTTTAACTTTTTCATGTTCCATATACAGGTCTGGAAAATCCACACCAGAAACTCGACGTTTCTTAAGTAAAATAAAGAAAATACTATATTATTCATCAAATCAGAATGAGACAGAAGAATAAGCATCATAAGCATCGACATACGTGTAAATTACCAGTTTGGTCCTCGGATGAGGGGTAATACAATGCTGGCGCGGTGACAGCGGGCGGCAGCATACGCCACACCCTAGCACAACAAGAGGATTCCAAGTTATTTGCTTTCATTCGGCCGTCGAAGCGTAAGTACCGTGTTTCGCGCCAAATTTTTTTGTTACAATGGTAGTTTATTCCACGGAACAAAAAGAGCACATTATTAAGTGGTACACTATTCTGGTAAATAATCGGCAGATTTGTATTTATGTGCGAAAATCATCCTGTTCCTTGAAAATTTAGAATTTCGAAAATTATTTAAAAATTTGAGACTACCGGCTGTCTAAAAATTTGTAAAAAATGCACTGATAATAATGAGGAGCAACCGGTTCCTCAAATTACTGAGGAACGAGCAAATCGGGGAGACTGACATTTGTAGTTTAGCAGAAATTAATTTTCCTTGCCTAAGAACTTGATACGAACGCTCGAACAGTGCGGAATATTTTAAAGCTAAAACTCTTTAACGAAAATAGAAAATTATGAACTCGAACCAGACAACTTGCTCCATATAATAGAGTTTTCTTTGGCACCCGAGCTTCAGTACAGTACAAATTATCTATGACGATGATAGATGGCTAGGTGAATGCTTTGGCTGGAGCGAAATCGGTCCAATGTTGTTACGTCTGCCAACATTGATACTGTGTTTCAGTAAATACAGAATATTTCAAGCTACATCCATTATAACAAGAGTAAAGCGAAAACTGATCCTCCGGTTTCCCGTCATTTTGCAAACTATTGGAAGCGGACATTAAACTACAATAGAGAAGTTTTGGGAATACAAACTTCAAACAGCTAGATTATTCTTCAAAGGATATTCTTGGTACAACATTCCAACAGGAATCCACAAATGACCTACTTCATTGACCAGACATCATTTGCAATATTACCGATAGGTAAACTATCGAAAGATGCACAAAAATCAACGGACAAGTTGATAAGAAACTATCGTCTAGACTTTGCCCGAAAATCTTCTCGAAAAAAAATATGGAGGATGTATTCCAAAACTTTTAGCGTCGATGGATCCTTACACTCTTTTTGACATAGTAAGGATTCGGATAACAATTCATACGTATTGGAGAATGAGAAAAGAGCTGTTAACAAAGAAGGCAGTGATTAAAAAGTTCTTTTTATTATTTTTATTACAGTCGTATTATTTATTCATTTATGTGAATCAATAAATATTATATTACTTACAAATTATTTGCATTAGTATTTATTAAGAAGTCTTAAGCATAGAAGAAAAAGTACTTTCGTCTTTTTAACGATTATCGATATCCATGTATTTATTATTATAGTATTAAATTTAAAATGTACCTTGAAGTCAAGCGCAATATTTTATTCATGGAAATACAATTATTCTTTTTATTTTATTTTTAAAGCGTTGAACCACATTTATTTTCATGATTTTAAAGTTTCAGTCTGCGATTTTTATTTTTAATATCAAATCCGTGCTTTCGACCCACTGTGTTTTGACTACCCGAAACCAGCGAAAAGTCCTTACCCGACGCCATTTTTGCTAGAACTCAGGAAGCAAGCTACGATACAGCAGTATGCTTTATTTCACTTTTTCAACATGGCTAAACGGGTGGTCCGTCGCTTTTTGTTACGTTCCCTTTTTTTAAGAGGTTCTGTTCTCGACTTTCCACATCTGTATACTTCTACAGCTTCATACCATTTCATATAGTCTTGGTTATCCCAAGCGTGTTCTACAATAGCAGTTGTTTCCCATTTTTGGGTATCCCTTCTATATTTCTTAATTCTAATTTCTAATGAACCCTTGATTTCTCTAAAATACATTTCACCACACTCACATGGAACTTTGTAAACATATTATTTATTATCGATACTTTTAGATTATTTTTTATTAAACGGGTTTTGAGTGTACCTGTATTTTTCGATTCAAAGTGTTTTTATAATATGGCTGCCCGAAATCCATCATATTTTTTTCTGAAGTTCCCTTAATATTCGGATTTATGAAGAAAAAATATATTTCCTGTTGTCCAGTGTCCTAAAGTCAGTTGTAACATGTTCTAATAACTTTAGAGGGTATCTGATTTAATACTTGTCTTCTCTTTTTCAAGTGAATCTACATTGTTCCTCGTTTTATTGCAAGAGAATGATTATAGTAGGGGAGCCCAAGCGGGGATTTTGGGATTTATGCAAGCTCGGCAGAATACTATAAAGAAAGAAAGTTTGTACCCTGTTATGAACTATCAACCTGTTATGAACCTTAAATATAGAAGGGGTGCGTCTAGGGCAGCCGATCAGATCAGTAAAAAAAAATCGATCCTTAAAGTAACTCGAGCTAGTCAGATTAAGACAAGGTAAGTTAATTACATGCAGAAAAGTGTACATTTCAATATTCTTATGGTTTTAGGGTGACATAGGAAAATGAGCGAGTGACAAAGTTGCAAAAAAAAAACTTCACCTGCACATATTCGAGGGCGGTTGAATTTTTTTTTTATGGAAATCATTTAAGGATCACGGAAATAATATAATCTGACGATTTTCGCAAGCCGAAAAAGCTAATTTCATCAATCAAGTGTAGTACGTGCAAGTGCTGAGAATAATGTATTTTCCACTCCGCGCCTCTCTCCCCTTCTCACTCTTTCTCTATTTCTCACTCTCTCGCACCGTCCCCACACTACTTTCTGCCGCCATGATGTTATTCCAGCTGATCACAACAACGCGTTTGTGCTCTTAGATGTATAACGTTTGTTTATTGTATTTTCAAAAAGTTTAGTGAATTAAATACAGTAAGTTTTATATGTATTACTACAATGTTTGATAATAGTGATAAAAGAGTGAACTGTGCATTTTGTGGTCAAGAAATACATGAAAAATTAATAAAATTTACACCAGAAATATTAAAAAAATGCATGGTGATTTTGGAGTATCGCCAAACCAAGCCGGTTCGAAGAAAATTACGCAGCACCTACACTGAAATTGAAATTTCAGAGGAAACATCATTGAATGACGGCTATCACGCGCAGTGTTATTATGACGCTTGTAACTTGCCCCCATGCCAATCAGAGCTACGGCAACAATTATTACGAACGCAATACATCGCATGCTTATGGAGGAATGCCCACTTTCGAATCGTCACTGAGATGTCACCAACAGATTTCGGTATTATTTGCTGTTCATTGAAATTATTCGGTTCATTAAGAAAAAAAAATTAGACTGTCAGATTTAAAAAATTCCTCCGCACAATTGTCAGATTATAGGTCTACATGATAAGGACATCATGTTAAACCGACTGTATATAAATCTGACGCGCTGGAGTATTTCAAGGTCAGGTTTTTTTTTTACACTTTCAAAAATCGGCTATGAGTTCTAGTTGCGTCAAAATCGTCAGTCTTTCTAATATGGCATCTTTAAGGGTTCACTTAACATTCTCCCTGAATATCTGACGCGCTCGAATAACTTTTTTTTTCTAATTTTTTCCACCCCTTCGTGTGGCTACCCCCATCTAGCAAGCCGTCAGATTAACATCCCTCCGTTACCAGAAACAGGTTGCGCGTATACATTGTTAATGTCTGACGCGCTTGAGTATGTATATGTGACTGATTTTTTTTACATTTTTGAAAATTTATACAGGCTTCCCCCACCAGTATTGGGGCATACATCATATAAATTTTTTTTTTATTTAGCATCTAATCTTCACAATCCAATAGGTCCCGACAACGCTCGAGTAACTACTCATTTAGCCTCTTGGGCTCTCCTACTATTAAATCCATTGTGGGGATATTGTCCAGTGTGTGTTGGCTCCTTGTATACCAAAGTTTTAATAATTTCAAGCAACGGTGTAAGAACTCAGCAGACATTATTGCCATATCTAGAAACTTTCAATTTAAATATTTAACGAAAATGAAGCCAAAAACAGATCTTCCCATTGCGATAAAATTCGATAAAAAAAAACTGATCGAGAACTGAGATTTGATAAATATTTCGGTAACCTTTCAAGAATAAATCTCTCCGTTAAATATGTTTTTACCATTTTCAGAAGTTTTCACATTTAATAAGTCTAGGTTTTGGTATTTACTGTTCATTTTAAATGGGATGATAAAAATAGTCGAGGTCGACTAATGAAGGTCTGTTCTTAATTTGTCCGAAAAATTTTCATGTCGTGTAGAGGCTCGGAAGTACATCGATTGATTGGTTCGATTTTTTCTGGAAATTAATACAGTTCACCAAAATGGACAGACGCTGATTCGTACCAACACTCCTCACGGATACAGGGCATAAGCAATGTCTTAATCTCAAAATCTCTTCACCTAATTGACAACCAAAGAAGAGAAAAAGAACCAAACCCATAAAAAACGCTCTGAGATAAATAGCTACAAACCTCACGACTATCTTTTTTTCTTTCTTCGGTAGACAGGCCTCTTCCAAATCGTTCCATTTTTTGTATCTAGAGTCGTTTTATTCCAATTATTCCTTGCTACATTTGCAACATACTGCTGTATCTCAGCAATGTCGTTTAGGAGACATGCGGTTATCTATATGTATTCAATTTTTTTGGCATCAGTAGGGGCGGATCCAAGGCAGGAGAGGAGGGCGATAGTCCCCCCAAAGAATTAATTTCTTTGCTCCTGTTATATCGCACCCTTCCCTCCCCCGTATTAATGGATTTTTTAAGTATGCGTTTTCACTCTTCTTTGTCTATATATGGTTCTATGCTCCCCCTATTAAAAAGAAAACAGAACACGGCTTTGATCCTTTCTCGCACTATGGAAAGGACAGGTAATGGAAACGCGTAATCTACTATTATCTAAATTTATGGTAAAGATATGCAAACCTGTATCAGTAACCATTACTATGAAGTTGTGTATGCATTTTACAAACTAAAGTTTGTTATCTTACAAAGCCAGTAAGTCGAAGTGCACAGATTATGAATATTGGTATAAATATCTCTAAAACAAATGATATATGCATTCAGAGTCGTTTCGAAGTTCTGAAGGAACTAAATTAAGATCTAGTAAATATTCGTACAAGTATTTTGTGAATGCAGTTAGAAACCTTCTCAACTGGTTAATATGTGAGATGTTACGATTATGATTCTGTAAACATTTATTTAAGGTTATGTATGGCTTTTATAACCTAGAATTACTTATTTTAACAAGCCAGTTACCTCAAATTATTGTAGTACGAATTTTCATGAAAATGTTTTCAGTAGTAATTGGGGGTAGCCCAAATTCATATTTATAGAGTTTGAGGTTAAGGTTTTGAAAGTTTTGTAAGGATTAGTCCATAATCCTGAAATTATACACATGAAGATGTCTTATATATACATATATACAGGATGATTCACTCTATACGGCACTGAATATTACGGCCAAAATACGTGACTTGCCAAAAGTTTTACTTATATATATATATATATATATATATATATATATATATATATATATATATATATATATATATATATATATATAACATCAGTTTATAACGTTCTACGCCGTCTTCTGATTTCCAATCTCCATTGATCTCGGTTTGTCCATAGGTTTTCATCCATTCCTCTTGTTCTTATATCTTTATCCACTCCTTCTCTCCAACTTAGTCTGGGTCTACCTCTTTTTCTTCTTCCCTGTGGTGCCCAATTTAAAACTTTTTTGAAAGTCTAGTATTGTCCATTCGTTGAACATGTCCGTACCATCTCAATTAGTTGATTCTCTTCTGTTATCTTGTGCTTAACGCCCATAGTTTCTTGGATTCTTTCATTTCTGACTCTGTCCATTCTGGATTTTCCAGCCGCTCTTCTCCAATAATCCATTTCTGTAGCTTCCAGTGTTCTTACAGTTTTTTCTTTCAATGGCCATACTTCACTTCCATAGGTGACAATGCTTTTAACAATACTATTAAAGATTTTGTGTTTATTTTCTTTGGATATTGTTTTATCCTACAATATGCTGTTCAACTGTCTAATAGCTTGTCGTCCCTGGTTGTTTCTATGCTTGATTTCTTCATCAAGTTTGCCGTCGTTGGTTATATGCATTCCGAGATACTTGTATTTCTCACAGTGATTTATTTCCTGCTGCTGTTGTTCCAGAATCAAGTTCTGTTGCTGTCCCCCAATACACATGTATTCCGTTTTTTTGATGTTAACTTCTAGCCCCCACTTTTAATATTCTTCTATTAGCTTACGAGCCATGTATTCTAGATCTTCGTAGTCTTGTGCCAGAACTATTTGGTCGTCTGCGAAACACAATGTGTATAGTATGGAATCGTTAAGTGGAATGTCCATATTTTCGCACTTTCTTTTCCATGTTTTTAACGCTTGTGCCAAGTAGATTTTAAACAAGGTTGGAGACAAACAACATCCCTGCTTGAGCCCTTTGCTAACCGTGAATCCTTTTGAAATATTATGCCCTTTCTTTATTTTACTTGTAGTATTTGAATAGAGCTCTTGAACAGCCTTGATAAGTATAATATTTATATTTGTTTTTTCTAGGGTTCCCAGAGTTTTTGTTGTGGTACGCTGTCATAGGCTTTTTTGAGATCCACGTAGAGCAGGTGTATTTCTTGGTTCCGTGCTGATTTTTTCTCAATGAGCTGGATTATTGTAAAGAGATGGTCAACAGTAGATCTACCTGCTCTAAATCCAGCCTGTTCTTCGGCCTCCATATCTGAGTATTCGCTCTCAATCCTCTTTTTGACTAGTTTCCCATACACTCTCGAGATTGTGCAGAGAACCGCAATTCCTCGATAGTCATCACAGACGTCTTTACTTCCTTTTTTGTGTATAGTGGTAATATAGGATGTTTTCCACTCTTCGGGTATCTTTTCTCCGTTTATACATTTTTGGTAGAGGTTTGTCAATTGTCTGTATAACTTCTCTGTGCCGTATTTAAGTAGCTCAAGTGGGATATTTCCGGGACCTGGTGATTTTCGGTTTTTTAATGTTTGGCATATTTGCTTGACTTCTTTGCAATCTATCCTTAGTGGAGATGCTATGGTGCGTACGTGCACGCCGGAATCAGCTTGTACTGTTTGTTGGTATTCATTAAATAAAAAATGCACTTTGAACTGATATTTGGAGGTTATGCATGACTATTCCTCAAATTACTACAATAGTATACAGGGGCCTTCACAAGGAATTTAAACAATTTAAGCAAAGATTCATCAGAAAACTATTTTTCTGCTCACTGTGTGGTACAGTTCGGGACCAATTTTGGCAAAAATTATGTTCATCGATTTTGGTATTTATTAGCACCATATACGATCAAATTAAAATAACCGTTTCAAAATTTATAATTGGATTACGTTGTACGTGACTTTCTGTTTACACCGTCGAAACAAACATTGTCCTCGCGAAAATTTTTTTTTATTTATTTAACAGAAACCTAGACCTCGTCACCTTTAAACTAAAACTTGATTCGATTACTTTTGGCAACATATCGATATCAAAACTTAAAATCCGTTTTTTAAATATATTCATATTTAGAACTTTTTAAAAACGGAGATTTCGAAGAAAAGCCAAAACAATACATGACATACTTACTTACCCACCTTTATTATTCTATAGCCTAAAGGTATTGTTTTCAATTATTTTAATTATCTATCAATCGAAGGTCGGCATCACGCCTAACATTGTTTAAGATTTTTTAAAATGCATTTCTCCAAGGTGCTTTTTACCCGTATTTAATGAGGTCATTCATCAGGTCTGGGTCATGCTACCTACTGATATCCTGTGTGATAACAAATAATCGTGAATGATTAAAAAATTTAAAGAAAACAGTTTTGAAAATATTTTAGTAAAAAGTAATTCTGAACTTTTTTGATAAAATATTTTTAACTAATGATCTGAAAAAAGGTTTCTGTTACTAGTTTTCAGATAAATCTAGACAAATCCTTTTACAACTTTAAACTTTCTATCTTGCAAATTTTTAATCCTGTAAAGTCTTACATTTAATGAACTTTTTATCTACTTATTAAGTCTATATTATAAGATGGCTGATCTTGTGCCACAGTTATGGGCATCACAATTGTGTAAAAAGGTACTTCTATTCTTATGAATTGCCAATAGTTGGCATAAACTTCCCAGGTCCTGAAGAAATATATATATGTATATATATATATATATATATATATATATATATATATATATATATATATATATATATATATATATATATATATACAGGGTGATTCAAAAATCGATCACGAAACTTAAGGGGGTGATTCTACTTGACAAAATAAGGGTAGAGCTTCATATAATTTTTTTTCAAAATGTCATTCGTTTTCGAGTTACAAGCCGTCCAAGTTCAAGTTTTTATTTTTTGTTTTTTGAATTACTCGCTTACAGGAAAACCGATTTGACTAATATTTGAAAGATAGGCTAAGTCTTCTGCGCTTCATCATTTTAGTAACAATTCACATTGATTGTTTGCCGCTAGAGGGCACTTTACCTACATTGAAAATTGTTTTTTTGTCATAATTTTTTAGTGTTGACAGCTACAGTAGTTTTTGGCATAATTTCTGAAAGACTGATGCCAGGCCTTTAAAAAAGGTGCTCTTTATTTACATCGCTAAACCCAACGGTTTAGACGTAAATCACCCTTAAAAATTAAGTGGTAAATTTACTTTTCTCATTTCATTACCACCAGCTACCAGGTAAATAGCTATCAAAGTATGCTAGAGCTGTCAGTTTAACATCAAATAAATTCGCTTTTTAAACTATTTAATTTATAATCTTAAAATAACTAATAATGGCTAATCAGTAAATATTCATATTATGGATTATTGCGATATACATTTAATTGATAAAAATTAATGAAACAGTACTAAACAAACTAAAAAAGATTCTCAAAATGTCCCCCATTTTCTTCCATACATTTCCTAACACTCTTCAAAAAATGTCGCCTAACTCGATGAAAAATTCCTGGTGTTTCTTTAATAATTTGGCACTTTTCGATTATCCTGAAGTGAAGATCCTCGACGTTGATTACTGGAATATCGTACACCAATTGTTTCAAATGACCCCAAAAGAAAAAATCCATAGGATTAAGGTCTGGTGACCTCGCTGCCGATGCCAATGGTCCACTTCGTCCTATCCATCGCTCAGGGTACGTTGCATTCAAATACTGTCGGACACGTATACTAAAGTGGGGCGGAGCTCCGTCTTGGAGGATCCACATGTTGGCCCTTACTTCCAATGGCACATCTTCCAGATACAATGGGAGACGATTTTGGATAAAATCTAAGTATACGTCACCAGTTAATGGGCCATCAAAGAAATGAGGACCAATAAGGTAATCTCCTATTATCCCTGCCCACACATTTAGTGAAAATCTACGCTGATGTTTCGTTTCTACCACATTGTTTGGGTTCTCGTAAGCATATGTGTGGATGTTGTGTAGATTTGTTATGCCATCACGAGTGAAACCAGCTTCGTCAGTGAATAATATGACGCCAATTAATCGATTATCGTGTTCATACTTAGCTAGGATCTGATTGCACATTTCCAACCGTCTCGGCCGATCATCGTCATAAAGAGCCTGCACCGTTTTTGAATGAAACGGGTAGAGTTGTTCTTCTCTTAGTATCCTCCATGAACTAGCCTGACAGAGCCGCACTTCATTCCCAATTTTTCTAGTACTAATACCTGGATTATCTTCAATAATTTCAAGCACTCTTTCTGCTTGTTGCACGTTTCTAGCAGTTCTAGTTCTTCCCCTATTTCCATTATAACTTTTAAAGGAACCACATTCCGCAAGCCTCCTGTGCACACTGGAAAATGTTTGAGCATGAGGGATATTTCTTTCCGGATAACTCTCCATATAATATCTTCTTGCCAACTCTGCATTACCATTTGCTTTTCCATAACAAAAATGGATATCACAATATTCGATATTTGAATATTGGTGATTAGCCATTATTAGTTATTTTAAGATTATAAATTAAATAGTTTAAAAAGCGAATTTATTTGAAGTTAAACTGACAGCTCTAGCATACTTTGATAGCTATTTACCTGGTAGCTGGTGGTAATGAAATGAGAAAAGTAAATTTACCACTTAATTTTTAAGGGTGATTTACGTCTAAACCGTTGGGTTTAGCGATGTAAATAAAGAGCACCTTTTTTAAAGGCCTGGCATCAGTCTTTCAGAAATTATGCCAAAAACTACTGTAGCTGTCAACACTAAAAAATTATGACAAAAAAATAATTTTCAATGTAGGTAAAGTGCCCTCTAGCGGCAAACAATCAATGTGAATTGTTACTAAAATGATGAAGCGCAGAAGACTTAGCCTATCTTTCAAATATTAGTCAAATCGGTTTTCCTGTAAGCGAGTAATTCAAAAAACAAAAAATAAAAACTTGAACTCGAAAACGAATGACATTTTGAAAAAAAATTATATGAAGCTCTACCCTTATTTTGTCAAGTAGAATTACCCCCTTAAGTTTCGTGATCGATTTTTGAATCACCCTGTATATATATATATATATATATATATATATATATATATATATATATATATATATATATATATATATTTAGTTGGTTATTTTCTTGGAAATATGGTTCATTTTTATATTAAAACTACATATACATATTTTTGTGATGCAACGTATTGTAATACAATACTACATGGTCTGGTCGCTACCTCAACTATAATTCCGAACACCACATAGCCCAAAAAAAATCAGTAATAATTGGAATTGCCGATAGGGTCATCATCCTTAGTAGTCCCGAATTTAGAAACAACTGTATCAAAAAAGCAAAAGATATCCTTATGTCAAACTCTTACCCAAATAAACTGATTAATAAAATCTTTAAAGAAATGCTAGAAAAGTACAAACAGGGAGACACTAAGACAGAAAATTTAGAAGACAATAAAATCAAAAAACAATATCTTTCCTTGCCATACATGCCGAAACTTTCCGAAAACTTTTAAACATTTTTCAAGAAACATAATATAACCACTAGTCATAAGGGCCATAATTTACTTAAAAGCAATTTCAGCAAATTAAAAAGTGAAATTCCAAAAAACAAAAAATCAAATGTTGTCTACCAAATATCCTGCAAGGATTGTCCATCGAATTATATCGGCCAAACTAGTCAGTATCTGCAAAATCGTCTAAATGGACATAAATACGACAAAAAAAATATTACAGCCCTAAAAAATCATGAAATAAAACACAAGCATACCTTTGATTATGAAAATACAAAAATCTTGCAAACTGATACCAACAAAGGAAAACGAGAATTTTACGAAATGATGGCAACAAAAAAAATCCGAATGCCGTAAACGATAAAACAGACATTAATAATCTAAATCAAGTCTATTTCAACATATTAAAATAAACCAATAAAAAAGAAATTCTAAAATAAATAAAACATTAAATAAGAGTAATTCTCCGCTTTCAATTCTTTTAAAATGAATCGCGATATTTATTCAGAAAGATATCATTTCAATTAAAAGACCCAAACCTTTTACACCACTTAAAGTACCTAAAACATACATCATCTGGTTTCCACATTCAGTCAAGTCAATGCAGTTAGTGGGTTAAAAATGTAGTGTCCAACCTCTTCGTTGGACTTTTAAAAATACTTTTGAAAAATTAATATATAATATAGTGCGTGATTATAATTGGTTGTGTTTTAATTAATTTTTTATTTAAAATAAAAATTTCTGTTCTAAATGGTAAGTTTTTAACCTGGTATTCCATATATAATAATATTAAAAATGTACATTTTTGTAGAGCCCTCCTGTAAGCTCAGTTGAAAAAGATTCGAAAGAATCGAAACGTCCTAAAATGTAATATACATATATATATATATATATATATATATATATATACCTTTCTCTGCATCAGCTGACAATCTTTCTACCGAGATACAGCCAGCTAACGTTTTTATTTATTCAAAGTATCATGTAAACTAACATCTGACAAATTTTCAACTGAACATATATATTTTTTTCATGTTCGTGTGATCACTTGACGTATAATCCTCCACTTTACAGCCAGTTGATTTTTTTTCTGCAAAGTATTGTGTCAACTATCATTTGACAAATTTTTAGTCGGTAGAAAATGATTAAAATTTTTTTTTTCTGTATGAGTCGGGGGCCGCCACTGCTCAACACACCCACGAAGCCGCAGCTGACGTTTACGAGCCTTCATGACACAGCTCTCTGAAGCATTTCACTAGTTAACGACCAAGAGGAATTTGATCATCAAAATATATCGCTGGCTTACAGTCTAATAAGTTTCATTATCTGATACATATCCCAGTAATTTTAAAGTTGAAATATTTTCTTTTTTATTTTTTAAATCTTCGTTATACCATCAAGGGGGAGGCCGATTTTTTTCTATATTCTTCAGTTGGAAGTGCCGATTGATAACATGTTGGCAGTTAGTGGTTAAGAAGCCAGACATAAACTCCCTATCGTTTGAATCAAAAAACAACGACGAATTCAGGCTATCCAGGACTATATTTATATCTATAGATAAAGATTTACAAGCAAAACGGCTTCGCACTCCCTCCAGGAATTATTCACTCATACCAGGTATACAAAGACACCAAAAGTATGAAGCTCTGTGGGGACCTTTTCCATGTTATCGGGTCCTAGGTGGCGTGGTCTTCTGCACTTCTTACAAACTTTCGGACGGTTCGCGCGGTTGCAAGGAGAATCGCTTTCTGAATCGGTTTATACAGATGCTCACTAAAGCCCAGTCCCTTGATGTTATGCAGGAGGTTCTTTGGTATCACTCTAGTTGTTGACAGTATTATAGGAATCGTGTAGACTCTGTTCATTGCCCACTGTCTGCGGATTTGCACCTCCAGATCTCTCTATCTTCTCGTATTTTGGCCTCAGGTTATTGTTGTTCGGTACAGCGATGTCGATTAGTGTAGTTCGCCTGGAAATTTTATCTGTTAATATAATGTCTGGCCTGTTATGAGCAACTGTTTGATCTGTTAGGACCGTTCGATCCTAGTATAACTTGAACTCGTTGTTTCAAGAATAGGCTCTGAATTATATTTGTAGTAAAGCACTTTTCCTACTTGCAATAGTTTTAACTTATCTGCTAACTCTTGGTGGAGTATCTTAGCGGCTGAATCGTGTCTTTCCATATACTCGGTTGCGGCAAACGCTTGGCATCCTCCAGTTATGTGCTGGATCGTCTCTGATGTTCGACAGCCATATCTGCATTGATCATTTTCTATTGAGGGATCTCTGATGACGAACTTCCGATAGTTCTTCGTCGGAATAACCTGGTCTTGGATAGCTAACAAGAAGCCCTCCGTTTCCGAAACATCTGTCCTAAAATCAACCTGTAATTCAACGCTGAGTTGTCGACATAGTCCTGGATGAACTCATTTGGATGCCATCCATAAAGTGGCTTCTGTAGCCAGGCTTGTAACTTCTCTTGGTCTGTTCGGTGGTGAGAAGCAATTTCCCGTTCCCTTAGCTGTAGCGTTCCCTCAGCGTAGATGAACTATTATTTATGTTTCTAATTTTAAGTGTATTACTATTAATTTTGATATTATAATTAAACTGGTTAAATTGACCATAGTGGTCGGAAATATATGGATCATTAACACCGCTCACAAAATTATTTTCGCTTATATTAGTGATTATGTTATCTAATCAGCTGGCGGACCTCCAAATATTCTAGTACAAATTGATATATTAGCGATTAGGAAAAGGACTGAGATATATCAGTAATTAGAAACTATGTGTTGACTGGCTCTCGCCAAAATGAAAGAAATCACAATCTTTTACTAAAACTGACAATATGCACGGTTCGATATTATTATATAGAATGAAAGCTTGGAGCTATAGTATCTAAAATTTGAATAGCCAGGATATCTGGTTCGATACTGTTACATAATAAAACAATATATGTTACTAGCTGTTTCAGAAAATCGGTGCATAATACGTTAAACATTCTAACCGTATATTTACCCTTATGAATTACACGATAAGGCTTTTCGAGGAATTACTAATAAATTTAGCAATCCGGATATTGATTTATTTGCTAGCTATCAAAATAAGAAATGTTCGAAATTTATATCTTGGCGTCCTGATCCAGAATCAATGGACGCATTTACTATAAATTGGAATGGTTTTTACTTCTATGCAGTTCCACCATTTTCATTAATATATAGAGTCCTGGAAAAAATTATCTAGAATGAGGCCACTGGGATATTAGTAATACCAGACTGGCCTAGTCAATACTGGTATCCTCGTTTTAAAGAATTAAGTATTTCCGAATTGTTAAAATTTCATCCTTTTGACGATCTTTTATTTTCATCTTTTCGAAACACCGACCATCCGTTACAAACCACTACCCTGGTGGCAGCGAAATTATGCGGCAATCTTTTCTCATAAAAGGAACACCAGAAACAGCAATTTCTACTTTACTGGCCTCCTTGGCTGAGGGATCCATAAAACAATGTGATAAGTGCTTGAAAAAATGCTGGATATTCTGTGCAAAAAACATATCAGTATAATTTACAGATAATATTGGAATATTTTTTAGAAATTCAAAAGTCCGGGTTATCATTCTCTTCCTTGAATACCCACAAAGCAGCCTTATCTTTATTATTTTCTCCAAGCAAACAAGATGAAATGATTTTAAAAAGATTTTTTAAAGGGGTTTTCAACATAAACCCATCACAACTAAAATATGCAGCTACCTGGGATCCCAGTGTTGTAGCTCTTACTTCTGCCCACAGGATACAGACCCTATCAAAGATCTGTATAAAAAATATCAAACAGGCTAACAATGTTCTAGAAATACGTATACCAGAAAAAATCAAAACGTCGGACTATAACAGGTTACAACCTTTAATGATTTTTTCTATTTTTTTTGAGAAACCTAGTCTGTGTGTTGCTAAAACGCTTTCGTATTATATCGAAAAAACTTCCATATTAAGACAGCAAAAACACGATCAACTTTTTTTTAACATGGAGAAAACCTCATCATCCAGCTAGTTCACAAGCCCTAGGCAGGTGGGTTAAAAATATTTTACAGAAATATGGTATAGATATAACAAAGTTTTCGTTACACACTACTAGGCATGCTAGTACGTCTGCAGCCCTACGGGCAGGGGTAAATATTGAAATAATTAGGAAGGCAGCAGGTTGGTCTCAGAGATCTAACGTATTCGTAAAATTTTATAATAGGTTAATAACTTCTTGCCCTGAAGCATTCGCTAGATCTATCATGCCGCAGTAGTGCTGCTGCGTCATTAGATCAGTATTATTAAGTTTATTATATAGTTTCGTTTTGTTTCTTTTGTTGATTTTTTTTTGTTCTTGTTGCGTTATTTTATGACTTAAACTGTTTATCTTATTAAGGGATGTTATTTACATAATGATTTACAAGCCAGACGGCTTCGCACTCCCTCCAGGGAATATTCACTCATACCAGGTACACAAAGGCACCAAAAGTATGAAGCTCTGTGGGAACCCTTTCCATGTTATCGGGTCCTAGGTGACGTGGTCTGCTGTATTTCCCATGAACTTTCGGACGGTTTGCGCGGTTGCTAGGAGAGTTGATTTCTGCATCAGTTTATACGGATGCTCACTAAGACCCAGTCCCTTGATCTTCTGCAGGAGGTTCTTTGGTATCACTCCAGTTGTTGACAGTATTATGGGAATCGTTTGGACGCTGTTCATTGCCCATTGTCTTCGGATTTGCACCTCCAGATCTCTGTATTTGGCGATCTTCTCGTTGTATTTTGGTCTTAGGTTGTTGTTAGGTACAGCGATGTCGATGAGTGTAGTTCGCCTAGAAATTTTATCTAGTAGTATAATATCTGGTCTATTATGAGCAACTGTTTGATCCGTCAGAACCGTTCGGTCCCAATATAACTTGAACTGGTTGTTCTCAAGAATAGGCTCTAGATTGTATTTATAATAAGGCACTTTTCCCACCTGTAATAGGTTTAACTTTTCTGCTAAATCTTGATGGAGTATCTTAGCGGCTGAGTCGTGTCTTTCCTTATACTCGGTTGCGGCAAACGCTTGGCATGCTCCAGTTATGTGCTGAATTGTCTTCGATGTTCGACAGCCATATCTGCACTGGTCATTCTCTATTGAGGGATCTCTAATGATGAACTTTCGATAGTTCTTCGTCGGAATAACCTGGTCTTGAATAGCTAACAAGAAGCCCTCCGTTTCCGGAAACATCTGTCCTGAAATCAACCAGTAGTTCGACGCTGAGCTGTCGACATTGTCCTGATTGACCTCATTTGGATGCCGTCCATGAAGGGGCTTCTGAAGCCAGGTTTGTAACTTCTCTTGGTATGTTTGGTGGTGAGAAGTAACATCTTGTTCTCTCAACTGTGGCGGGTTGAAACGACTGCCTCGCATATTGCTCGATGTAGTGTGGAGAGTCCGCTAACCTGTGGAAATATAAACGTAAGTTTGTTATTTGTTGGTCGAGCTGCTTACCAATATCCACCAATCCTCTTCCTCCGTGATGTCTTGGAAGCATTCTACGTTCAATAGCACCCGGAGGGTGATGTTTTTGTGCTTTTGTTAGTAGTGTCCTTATTTTTCTTTGCAGGTTTTGGATGTCCGTCCTGCTCCACTTTACAATTCCAAAAAAGTAGTTCAGCGCAGAGCAAGCATACGTGTTGAGCCCCTTAAACAAATTTCTACTATTTAAATTAGTTCGTAATACTCGTCTTACCTTCCTGACAAATTCGGCTGTCAATTCGGCCTTCATAGTGCCATGGTCAATTCTTTTAGCCTGTTTCATACCTAGATATTTGTATGTTTGGTCTGCTTCCATTGCAGCTATAGTTTCACCGTTCTGCATTTCAAAAGCCCCCGGTTGTATCTTCCCTTTAACGATGTTCAAAATACGGCACTTGTAAAGTCCAAATTGTCCAACATTACTAAAGTCATTATTATTAGTATAAGTGATGATGGATATGTATAATTTATACAATTATTCATTTCTATATTAGGTGCGAACTGTTTAAACTAGTTTTTAAATGTTATATTATGTATTATAATTATTATAATTTTTTTTCTTCTTTGTATAAACTTTCGCCAAGAAATTGTTTCAATTATAAATAAAATAATTGTTAATTAGATCGTGCTTTTATACTTTGAACATCTGCAATGTGTAATAATCATGAAGGACAACAGCGAAGAATAATTAATAGATTGATCGACTTACCTGTAAGGATGATCGATCTGAATTATTCCTGTTGTCCGAAATGATTATTACAACCCTCCCTCCCCATTTCGCTTCCCTACGATCTAATTAACTAGACAAATACAATGAAGATTAAGTGGGTCACCTAACCACAAGACGAGTCAGGAATTTTTTGTTTATCTTTAAAAATTGTGCTGACTAGGTATGACAAACGCATACTACAATGACTAGGTATGACAAACGCATACTACAGTGTGTAATAATCATGAAGAACAGCGAAGAATAATGAAAGCTTCGAGCTGTCGCATTTAAAGTTTGAATAGCCAGGATATCTGGTTCGATACTGTTACATAATAAAACACGATATGTTACTAGCTGTTTCAGAAAATCGGTTCTTAATACGTTAAACATTTTTACCGTATATTTACCCTTAAAACAAAAAAAAATAATAAGAGAATAAAATTGAATAGTATGCACGCTCCCTCTTTTAAAAATAGAACAATTCATTTAATATAAACATTTTTTATGTGAACTTTCTCTCTAACAAATGGTTCTTTTGTGTTAGAATAATATAACACCTACATATGTATGATTAATTGTGACAACAGTTATAAGTTCTTGCCTGTAATTTATATTACATTATTATACAGAATTATTGGTTTTATTGTGTAGATAATTTAATACCAGTGAGAGTTTCTAATCTATTTTTGAGTCGTTATACGTTCTTCTTCAAGTGCCTTCTCTATTGTGGAGGTTGGCAATCATAATAGCAATTTTAATTTTTGAGGCAGTTGTTCTAAATAGTTGTTTTGAACTGCATCAAAACCATTCCCTTAGGTTTTTTAGCCATGAAATTCGTCGTCGCCCTACGCCTCTTCTGCCACTTATTTTTCCTTGGATTATGAGCCGTAAGATGCTGTACTTTTCTCCCTGCATAATGTGTCCCAAATATTGCAGTTTTCTCTGTTTTACTGTTATCTCGACTTCCTTTTATTTCCCCATTCTTCTCAACACCTCGGCGTTCGTAACTCGATCCACCCACAAAATCCTCTGAATCCTTCTATAGGTCCTATTTCAAAAGAGTTAAGTCTTCTCATTGCCTCTCGATTCAGTGTCCATGCTTCCATTCCATAATATAGAACACTGTATACGTAACATTTAGTCAGTCATATTTTCAGGACTGTTAGATCTTTGCTGCAAGTAACCTTTTTCATTCTAATAAAGTTGGCACGTGCTTTCTCGATTCTGATTTTTATTTCGGCGGTATAGTCATTATTTTCTGTTATTAGGGTTCCCAAGTAAGTGTACTTCTTAACTCTTTCTATGTGTTGGCCTCCTACCATTTGGGATTCATTATTATTGGTGTTGTTCTTACTAATTATCATGAACTTGGTCTTTTTCGTGTTAAGAGAGAGTCCATATTCTCCACTAACTCTTAATATTTTATTCATTATTTTTTCTAGGTCTTTCAAACTATCAGCTTTTATTACTGTGTCATCTGCATACCTAATATTGTTGAGTAAAACGTTTACTTTTATCCCTGCTGTTTCAGATTCAAGACTTTCCAATATAACCTCTTCAGAATAAGCGTTAAATAGTAAAGGTGACAATATACACCCTGGTCTGACTCCCCTTTGTATTTCCACATCTCCGGATATTTCCTGTCCAATTTTTACTGCCGCTCGCTGATTGTAATACAGATTTGATATCAACCTTAAATCTCTTTCATCCAAATTTTTGCTTCTGAGAATCTCTATCAGTTTGTCATGTTTGACCATATCAAGAGCTTTGTTATAATCTATGCAGCAATATATATATATATATATATATATATATATATATATATATATATATATATATATATGTATATATATATATATATATATATATATATATATATATAATAAAATAGAATAAAATATTGGCGAAGCGGACGTGAAAATTTGTCAATCTACATGATTCTCGTATTAAAAAGTGCGGAGCACTCCAAAATATGGAAAAACTCTGGGTCCGACAGATGGCGACAGCGCTGTTTCGTCCTAATATCGGACTCGTCAGGCCACCGCAGTCGGTACAAACCATCATCTCGCCTTTGCATAGTATAAAGCTGAATTTATAATCAAAACACAGCAAATAAGTCGATAAAGGCGACATCTCGATGGTCCACTTGATAATACAAGAACCACACAGATTAACAAAGTTTGTAAAAAAACCGTCATATGGTGGCGCGACGGTGAATTAAAACAGAAATATGTAAAATCGAGTACACAAAACGCGCTGCCGCCATCGCCATCTGTCGGACCCGGAGAATCATGTAGATTGACAAATTTTCACGTCCGCTTCGCCAATATTTTATTCTATTTTATTTTAAATTACACGGACAAAAACTTATCTACATATTTATTTACTTGTTTGGCTTTTAAACACGCTAAACGATGCTCTCATGGTGGGATCGTTTGGTGCGGCACGTGGCTTTGGCTGCTAAAATAGGCGGTAGGCTTGCTTGCCAGTACCGAAAAATGCGACCCCTATCCGTTGGGCAGCGCGTTTCGTGTACTCGATTTTACATATTTCTGTTTTAATTCACCGTCGCGCCACCATATGACGGTTTTTTTACAAACTTTGTAAATCTGTATGGTTCTTGTATTATCAAGTGGACCATTGAGATGTCGCCTTTGTCGTCTTATTTGCTGTGTTTTGATTATAAATTCAGCTTTATACGATGCAAAGGCGAGATGATGGTTTGTACCGACTGCGGTGGCCTGACGAGTCCCATATTAGGACGAAACAGCGCTGTCGTCATCTGTCGGACCCGGAGTTTTTCCATATTTTGGAGTGCTCCGCACTTTTTAATACGAGAATCATGTAGATTGACAAATTTTCACGTCCGCTTCGCCAATATTTTATTCTATTTTATTTTAAATTACACGGACAAAAACTTATCTACATATTTATATATATATATATATATATATATATATATATATATATATATATATATATATATATATATATATATATATATATATATATATATATATATTAATAATTGGTAGCAATAGTTGGTTTACAACAATATATTCTGTTAAGGTTCTACCCTAGACACAATTTAACTTAAAGTACATATCATGTGAAGAATCTCATGAAATGGTTATAAAAGACCAGTAATTACCAAAAGAAACATCAAGCGATAAAAAGTACGAAACTAAATTTATTAATATACTAAATTAACAATTCACATATTTTGTTAATGTTTAATTAATTCATTTTTTCTTACTAGAATGATTAATAAATATTTTTTTATTACTTATATTTTCCTCTTTTAATTAAAAAAAAAAATACTTGCAATTATTTCCTGTCCCCCTAAAGGGGGCTAAAATTTCAGACATGTCAGGAAAATTCCTGTCGTCTGGTAACCCTACCCTTATCTAACTTTATATAAACCTATTATAAACAAATAAAAAGTAAAAATTAACATTGATGGAAATTTAATAACAGAAATCCAGTTAGTATTATATGTAAAGTATTCTTCTAAACACTACAAACAATTGTAATTATTAAAACGATTGTTAAAATTACACTGTTATATTGCAATTTCCGTCTTTGAACTCCTTGGCAATTCGTTACCAAGTAGAAGCGGTAAACTTTGGAAATAAAACTTCTTTTAAAGAGTCTCATACTACCGCACAAGTTACCTGAATAATTTCAGAAACACTGTTTACCGACTCGGAATTCGCACTGTTGCTTTCACATGCTGATTTCATCAGCTAAATATCACAATGTTATTTCCAATCTCGTAACAAAGGTATAACTGTACGCATTTCCATATCGTGTTTCCTAATTATTGGCCCAACAACAGCGAAGAGCTCTTCAAATTCACCACTAGTAACAGGGAAATATTTTTTAAAAATCTGGTCATTTTCTCACATTTTAGGAATTAAATTATTAGTATGTCCAAGTCTTTCTCCAATGTTTTCCTTACATACAGACCGGACCCAGTAGGGACGACTTTCCTTTTTTTTTAATATAGAATATATTAAGATTCTCTTTACATTTTTAACCGACTTCTAAAAGAAGGGGGTTCTCAATTCGTCGAATATGTATGTTTTTTTTATGTATGTACACCGATTACTCCGGAACGGTGGTACCGATTTGAATGAAATTTTTTACGTTATGTTCAGGAAGTTGCTACGGTGGTCTGATATTTTTTTGGACGAAATTGATGCATTCAAATCCAAGATGGCGCCAACAATATGGCGGCCAAAGAAATTAATTTTGGCCGATTTTCTCCAAAATTGGTATGGGGGAATTTTTGGGATCGTACACAACGAATCTGAAATTATTTTTAAAAAATTCAATATGGCGGATCCAATATGGCGGCCAAAAAAATTTAATTTTGTCCAATTTTCTCGAAAATTGGTACAGGGAAGTTTTCGTGGCCGCACATAGCGAATCTAAAATTATTTTAAAAGATAAATAAATATGGCGGATCCAATATGGCGGACGAAAAAATTAATTTTGTTCGATTTTTTTCAAAATTGATATAGGGAAGTTTTTGGGATCGCACATTACGAATCTGAAATTATAAAAAAAATAAATATGGTGGATCCAAAATGGTAGATTAAAAATTCTACATCTTTCGATTTTGTCTAAAATCAGTATTGGGGGATTTTAATTAGTGATAATTACGAATTTAAAATATTTTTTGAAAAACAATCTGGTGAATTCAATATGGTGTCCTAAATATTTTACATTTTTCGATTTTCTTCAAAACTGATATAGGGTAGTTCTTGAGGGTGTAAACTATGAATTAAAAGTATTTTTTCGGGATTCAATATGGCGGACTAAAAATTTTATATTTTTCGATTTTGTTCAAAGGTGGGACTGAATCGTTTTTGAGGATGTAAATAGCGAATATGAAATTATTCGATGAAAATTTAATATATCAGATCCAATGTGACGGTCTAGAAGATTTAAATTTCCAGATTTCATCCAACATTGGTACTAGGGAGCTTTGATGGGTTTAAATTTAGATTAGATTAAGACCTTATATTTTTTTTAAATTCAATATAGCGGATCCAATATGGTGGGTAGAAAATTTTACCTTATTCGCATTCTTCAGATTTAGTATTAAGGGGTTTTCGGGGTTGTATATTACCAATATGTAGCTACTTTTTTACAACTATTTGGTTGATAAGGACAATATGAGATACTGAAAATTTTACATTTTCCGATTTTATCTAAAACTCATATTGCGGGGTTCTTGTGGTGGATATAAACTCAATAGGCAGTATAAAATATATCGGATTCAGAAAATTACGTCCCAAGTTCTTAAAATATCGATATTACCAATCTAAAATTAATTTGAAATTTGAAATAGTGGATTTACTATGACAGACTAAATATTTGTTTGGCACAATTTCACTGGTATTTGGAGAACTCTAAGAATCAAGAAATTCTTAGTAGTTCTAAATTGATATACAACTTTTGATAAAATGGGTAATTTTTTGCCACCTTGAAATCATTGCGAAGTACACTAATCTCTATCTATATAACATTTTTTTCTAGATTAAAATACTGCCTCAATATTTTGTTTTGCTTCATTTTAATATTTAGATAAAATATAAACAAAAATCCTGATAAAACTTAGGTTAAGACGAAAAAAACACCCCAATTATGACCGCGTAACGAAATGTCTCGTGTGGACGATACATTTTTAACACAAAAGCGTGTAATACGCTTACGCTCAAATTTTTCTTGTCGTCTGGACTCACCCTGACTCATAACGCGCAATGCTCTCAAACATTCGTAGAATGAGACTAGTCATATAAAGGACTGGCTCCTGCGTCAGCCAAACTTCCAGATTACCTACGTCAAACTAGCCAGAACAGGCTAGTGGTAAAAACTAATCTAGCTAGAACTAATTGTTCAGAAAATACAGCCTAATGCAGCTACAGTTTATTCCAGAAAGTTATCGCTAAATGCTTGAAATTGCGGGCCTGTAGTACCCAACAAACTTCGCAAACTTATGCCCTGCCAGATGAAAGAAAACACATTAAATCTCTAAACCGCCCACACTACGTGCTTTACCTGTTCATATTTCCTTGATGTCAATATTTTGCATATACGAGTACATATAAAATTAATTTTCTATAAATATTAAATTTTCCTGAACTTTGTCGTAGAGGGATATTAAACGGCCATGTTTATTTAATAAATTTCCACGTTACCACAGAATACATGTTCGGGAAAATCTATTACCATTTATAAATAATTTTTCATTCTCTAAATTGGTAGGCCTAAAAAGAATGTTACGTAAATGCGTGAAAGTTGTTGAAAAAAAAAAGTAAAAGGGAGAGAAAATTTGGTTTATATAAGATGAAAATGGTAATGACTGAAAAAAAGACACAGGAATATGAAAATGTTATACAAAAAACACTTTCTTTCTACTTTTAACCTTTTTGTAATAATTTCATCTATCATGGAAATATTTATACTCTTTTTCGTATATACTCATAATGAAACCTAATCAAAATACCTCTATGTCAATGGGAATGAGCAATATTTATATATATATATATATATATATATATATATATATATATATATATATATATATATATTTTGGTTTTCAAGTATGGTGGAGTGAATGGTTTGGTTATTCCGGGTTTCAATCCGTTCGTTCAAAAAATCGTTTTCACGACGTTTCGCCAAAATCTCATTTGGCATTTTCAAGTGCGGTTCGTCTCATTACTCCCTGACAACAGTTTCATGCAATAATATATATATATATATATATATATATATATATATATATATATATATATATATATATATATATATATATATTATTGCATTTAATGCAAAAATAATAAACATATTTCACTCTAAAAGACATAAATCAAAACTAATAAACAATAGATATTTTTAATAATGTATGAAGTGTTATTGACCAGAAACAGCGGCTACACAAAGTATTTTAACATAATATTGTGAAATCCGCAAGGAAGGGAATCTTGAACACCCATTTTATAAATAGTGCGGGAAAAGATAATATTAGTGACAATAAAGTTCAAATAATAATCATTTAGTGAAATATAGACACTATTTAACAATAATTTTTTATAATATTTTAGTTTTAACTCATTTCAACAATTTTTATAAAAACTTTGCTAAAAAGATTGTAAATCTGTAAGACTAGTATAAGAAAATGTAGATTATAAGTTAATTTTAAAAATAAACTAGAACAAAATAGTACCTCATTGTAGGTAAAACATTGCTCAGTATGATTATAATATTAGTAAAACAAGAATTATCAATTTCAGCAAGTTACAAATAAAATTTAAATGTATATGTAAAATTTTTAGATGTAATCAAATTTTATTTATTAATTTTGTGTGCTAAATAATAACGAAAAGTAAATTGTAGATACATCAAAATGTCAGGAAAACTCCAAAATTTACATAATTCATAATTTATTTTCACCAAATATAATATTTAGTTCATAATATCAATAAAATATCAAAATTTCATCATAAATTGACAATTAGGAATCCATTTTGGTTTCGGATTTCAAAGCTTAAAATTCTATCTAGTCGCCAGTTCACGTCAGAAGGCCGAACAATCAGAAAACAATTAAAACAAAAATTTATATTACGTCACCGCTAACTATAAAAGCGAAAATTCGTTATTTAAAAAAAAGTGCACATTAATCCATTGTAGAGTAAATATTGTTAGTCTTATTCATTAAAAACAATTCTTAAAAATGGAAAAGAAGTTTACTTGATTTATAAATAGATAATATCAATGAGCAAGCAGCTCTGAAAAATATTTAATACATTAGTGATATATAAGAAGAAAAGTTCCAATAGTTGGCAACAATATCCCTCTTAATATTAACGGCACACATAAATATTTTTTAAGATTGTTTGAAGTAAAAAGATACTAGTCATTTTTAACCTACAGACGTAATATACAATGTTGCCAGATTTAATAATCTTAAATCCAACAAAGTAGAAACAGTGCACATTAAATAATATTGAACATTTTAATTAGGAATAAATAAGGTTATTTATAAGTATTCCATAAAACTACACCGATATGTGTTTATTATGTTAATAAAGTTTATACTTGTGCTTATGAATCATTGGTTTGACTTTTCTAATAATAATAATAATTCATCTGAACTCACCTGAGAAAGAGCAAATTGACACCTGATCGCGAAAAACGGGTTATATGCAGAAATACAGCACATGTGTATTTGTGTAGTTTTTTAAAATTAAAATTAAAAAAAAATTGGTACAAATCAATTATACTCAGGTATAGTTATTTGTGCCTGGCGCGCAGTAACTAAAAAAAATAAGAAGCATATATATGTGCTGTAAATAATTTTTTTTCCAATAATAAATTAACAGTTTAGTTAATTTTTTTACAGACGTATTGCGCAGTCGCGAAAACGACATGTCATCACATATATATATATATATATATATATATATATATATATATATATATATATATATATATATATATATATATAGGGTGCTTTATCGCCATATAAAGAATTAAGTTCATCGATGCACTCTTGTTCTACCGGTAAAAACATGGAAACCATTTAAATTTTTTTTCTGATTGCCAAATCATTATAGAAGAGATAGCGGTAAAAGTTGTTATCTCGTACAACAATTTTAAATAATATTTTAGCAAAGAACAACTGTAATGATGCTCCAGCCACCATATTTACGGGACGTGCTCCTCTGTGATGTGAATGAAATAACAATGTTTTGTGATCACAGAGGAAATAAAAACAAAACCGCTGAATAAGGGATAACCTGTCCCTGTTATTATACAGTTTTCCTCTTCAATGACGTAAAATTTACGTTTTGTTTATGGCAATATTCTTATCCACTCCCACTTAATAGCCCTAAAAGATCACGAGAAACGTCTTTGACCCCTTCTTAAAGATAAATAATTAATTTGATATTATCTAAAAATAGCAATTTGCCTTCTAAAAATAATTTCCTAGAATATACAAGCATTTTCCGTCTTGCGTGGGAAAGCCCCAACATAACGTAAAAACTTTTTATCCTTTTATCCTTTTATGAGCGACGGTATACGTCATACGCACAAACTGTCATTATTTGATCATTATGGGATAGTGATGAATTCATTTTACTGTAAATCAATGTTAAAATTATTAAGGATTTCCAATCTGAAAAATATTACAATCCTGTAGGTAGATTTCCAGCAATTAGTAAAGCGTTAGCGGTACTGGTTTCAAATTATCTTTATACACGGAAAAATATCATCAATTGATTTCAAAGAAATAATACCATATTAGTATAGGGGCCAGGGGATCCGCAGTGGCCCCTTTAATTTATTTTATGTATCTTGAGTTTCTGAACAATAATTTTTAGGGTGGAATTTCGTCCGAGTGAGGATAAGATTGTTATAAACAAATAATTGTTTTAATCTTTAAAAATATAATTTTCGCAAAACTATTTGGTTGTATTCCTTGAGTGATTTTAAGAAAAAAAGATTCTCACTAACTTTTATGTACGACGCTTAGTTTTCTACATAATTGATGTTAAACAATTAAAAAATTTTTGAATTCTATAAACTTTTTGACTAAATAAACTTTTTTCAATTTTCTGAAAAGAAATCGAAAGTTTGAATCAGCATCCACAAGCTACAATCAAATACCATACACGAAAGTTACGTCTTAATTGTTTATTTTGGTTATAAACATATGGCTTTCGGCCGCTTACATACACTGTTTAAAAAACCTTAAATTTAAGGTACATTCATTAATTTAATTTAATGAATTTGTACCTTAACTCGTGAATAAGTTACATATACTTTGAAATTGATGCTTTGTATATTAAGTTTAATTGAATGTTACCTTCAATTTAAATAAAGTGACTGGTATAATTACGTTAGATTTAATGCAAAAATGATTAAATTTAATACATTAACATTAAATGAATTTAAAAAACAGTTTATGAAATTTGCTTCAAGCATTTTACTTTAAAATTAATGTGAAGTTTTTTTACAGTGTATATGCGCCGTCGGGTATGGCGTGCAGAGGGTAGCCTACTTGCAGGCATCTCGCGCGACTAAGCATACAATTCGATTCAACTACACATTTTACGTCGTATTTATCCAGATATATTGTTTGACATTATATACACTGTTAAAAAACCTTAAATTTAAGGTACATTCATTAATTTAATTTAATGGATTTGTGCCCTAAATCGTGAATAAGTTACATATATTTTGAAATTAATGCGGGGGGGGGGGGAGTATCAGCAGCATACACATTCCTAATAAAAAGGCCGAATAGGTTTTACTTTCCTGAATTCTGAGCACTTGGGAGGGAGGGGGGGGGGGGTGATTGCAAGCATACACATTCCTGTACTCTATTCAAGCACTAGAGAGAGTAATGAAACTGTTACCGAAACCTCCAGCGTCCCTGCTCCAGTGCCGCAGGTAACTGAGGACTGCCGTAAATCTAATTATATTTAATTATACTTAAATATTATAAGCTTTTATAAAATAAAATGCAACAATAAAATTTCTAATATTTCAATTTAATTTCTGTCTGTGAGCAAAGTACACCTTACAGTGTGTCCTTAGTGATTTATCTTGTTCGCGCTTGTTGTTATATATGATTTGAGCTAAGTCAAATACCCAAAAGATATGGCTTCCACCTCTATATTTATTCCAAAATCGTTAAACTAAGTCATTATTTCCTCAACGAAAAACTTATTATGATGAATGTTTATGATGCCTTAAGATATCAATATCTAGATAATAATGTTAAAAGCTCTGTTGAGATGTGTTCCAACATGAAAGGAGTTGGAAAATCTACTGTGTACCGAATACTGAAGGAGAAAAAAACGACTGGAATTGTTGGTACTCCCAAGCCACGTTCGATCACAGGCAGACGAAGAACCTCGTTGGAAGAAGAGATGAAAACTGCAATAATGATTGTTGTTATTGTTAGGACAGTGTGCACTCTTTGGCAAACTACACTCTTGAATTTTTCTATTTTCAGGATCACTGAATTATTAATTTGGTTGATTTAACTATTCTGTGACACACTCTCGAATATTTCTGTTTTCAGAATGACCAAGTCATGTGCGTAAACTATGGTGGTTGATTAGACTATCAATGACTATATTCCAAAGTAGTTACACTAATTTCTATAGCCATGACAGTTCTGAGAATTTTCTTATTGTTCAGTGACTTAAATATTTTTGGAAAAGTAGTTTTGACAAAAGGTTATGAAATACTTGTGAGGTCCCGCCCATGTTGGAGTATCATCAGTAGACGCTGATAAAATATTAAGATGAAAAAACAATGTTTTCAATACCCTCACCCTGATTAACATCACCTGGTTGTTTCTGGTCTCGCTGACGCCCCCCTGAAAACCTTCAGCGTCCACTGGAAGCGTCATTGCTCCCGTTAGAAATAAAAAACCTAATATTTGTAAGCAAAAGATCACTTTAGATATTTGTTTTTTACTACACTTTGTCATCTATCTTCACTTCTTTTTTTATAGAGTCAGCTGTGTGAAATTGTTATACTTCACTCCCCAAGAACTCAATGAAGAAAGAAGAATAATGTCGTTATCTCTTTGTAAAAACTCGTTCTAAATGTCTTCAAGAAGTGCTTGTCTTACCGTTTCATTTTAATCTAAAATTTGTAATGTACTGTGAAACTTTGTATATTTAGGAAAAACCTGTAAACATGTTAATTTATCACAATTTAATATATTCTCTACTTATAAATTATTACATAATAGTAGTTTTACAAGTTAACAACTAAATTACATTTTTAATTATTCGAAATTATTTCTTGCGTATAAACTCCCTTAAAGACCTTTCTAAATGCTCTCGAATTATTCTAAAAACAACATAATTGCTTTCAAGATAGCATGTTTCTGTTGCTAAACTGCTTAAAGGTTTTAATGATAAATTATTTCGAACTATTTTAGTAGTGCAGAATACAAATTTATTCCTTTAGAAGCTTTAATTCACCGTGAAGTAAAGCTGTCCGATGCAGCTCGGCAATGCTATCGAATTTTAATTTAGTCTAGTGCCGCACATCCATTTACAAGCAAATTCGAGTGCTGCATTCATCTTACAGGGTGTTTTAAGTTTAAGTTATATCTTATTGATGTTTTGATTTGTGTTTTCCTTGTTCTACCATTTTTTTTTAACCACTATTTACTTACCGATGGAAAGAAGTTTATTGGTCAGATTATATAGGGTGTTTGGTACATCGATAGAAAGTTTGGAAGAAGTGATAGAGAATGTCATTTTGAATAATTTGTGCCATATATGCCTTAGTACAAAAATGCACGGTTGTCGAGTTACAGCACATTTTATAATTTTTCGATTTTCTGGTAATTGGTGATTGAAACACACAGGTAGTTTGCGAAGAAAAAAAAGATCAAAAATGATTTATTACTCTCTCTAGTTCTTGAATAGGCTATAGTTAGCATTATTACTATGCTAAAATTTAAACTTTTTCATCCGAGAAGATAGACAGATATATGCGGGAGTAATCCTATAAGGGTTTCCATTTCCTTTTTTAAGGTGCAGAACCTTTAAAACCTAATTTTTTGCAGGTAACTTTTACCAAGGTCAGCGCACTTATTCTCCATTATACTTTATAATCTTCAAGCTGATTATAGCCACCCTAAATTACGAAAAACTTGTACAATCCTTAAAGCCGTTTATTTTAAATGCCCGAGAAAAGTTCTTCCTTACTTTGTTGCCCGGAAAATTTATGGCCGAGGAAAACTTCCAGGAAAACCGTACAGGACTTTCCGAGGTGCTATAATGACCTTAAGCGGTGCAAAATTAAATTAAGGCCCTTTTTGTATAGCCTGATTAATTATAGGATAATTTGTAGTGTGCCGTTTAAATGAAACTTTATGAAAATGGCTTAATATACAGGGTGGTAGGAAAATAGTTTATTCATTCGGGGATAAAATTAACTGGAAATCTTCAAAAAATTTAAATCATCTTTTTTTGAGGTTTACTGAGTATTTAAACTGTTAAGCTGTGAGCAAAGTCGACCCTAGCTGGGGGAAGTATAATCAATTATCAATCAACGTAAAAAAATTAGCTGAATGTAACAAATGGTTTACGTAAATAATACCGTACGTTATCAACTCTACACTATAGTCGACTTCTTCACATATAGTAGATCTAACCTCCCGCATGCGGAACAAATAGCGCGTTAATTCCCGAACCGAAAATTCGAGAATATTCGATTTGTTTCAAACGATGTTCAAGGTGTCCAATTTTTGACACTTTTTCGGTGTATCTCTATTATTGTTAGATTTAGTTTTTAAGATACAGAGCGAAATTGAGAATAGTTGTTCCATCTTAATAAATCAAACTGTAGAAAATTTTAATGTGTATTATATGTTAAACAGCAATATCCATATACTGGATTTGCAAAACAACCCCAAGAAGTGGTGATAACTACCCGTCATATATAATAAATTCGAAGTAAAATAGTAATGACTGCTGAAAAAGCCCGAAACACCCGAGTTCTGCTGGTGATAAGAAACTGCACGGGGTTCGATGTAATACTTATAAACTACCCCTATACAGTTGAAATAAACTACCCCTAAGTTTAAAGGACACGGAGAAACAAGAAAAAACCTTAAATCTAGCAGGATTCTTATCGATGTCATGATTTACTGAAATGGCGTAGGACTTTCAAATAGATCTAGAATCTCACATACCATTAATGCAGGACGCATTGTAATCTCAAAAGAGGAAAAACCCCTTTTAAGATTTAACAGGAAAAAAGCTGCAGGGACTGTTGAAAAAGCTCTAAATTCTAGAAAGTCTGCAGTGGTTTTGGCTTAATTTTGGAAAACTACCTTTACAGTGCTGCCAAAAACCACTCTGTATCTTCGATGACACGGAAAAAAATAAGGAAAAAACATTGATCTAAAAGTATTTCTGTTTTTCCGAACACAATGATTGGTTAAATTATATATATATATATATATATATATATATATATATATATATATATATATATATATATATATATATATATATATATAATAGGAAATTCTCGACTCTGCGGACATAAAAAGATAGCGCTGCAATCAGGCCATTGCGCTCGGTTCAAAACATCATCTCGCATCTGCGTCCTATAAACATATTTCACAGTTGAAAAATAGTAAACAAGACACAGTGGCGACATCTCTATGGATCACTCAATAACACAAGAGCAAACTGAACCAACAATGTTACGGCGCAACGGTAAATTAAAAAAAGGATTATTCAAAACTCGGTACCCAAAACGTGCTACTCCAAGGACAGAGGTCGCATTATTCGGCATCTATCGAGATGGCGCCACTGTTTCCTGTTTACTATTTTTCAATTGTGAAATCTGTTTATAGGACACAGATGCGAGATGATGGTCTGTACCGAACGCAATATATATTGGTAAGGTTTTCAGCAGTTAATATACCTCTGGCAAGAGGCATATATGTATGTATTGTTGTAATAGTTTTAATTGTAAATTATTTGATCAACTAAATTGTAATTGTGACGTCAAAATTGAATGAAAACGTGTTATGTGTCCCTTTAACTAAAATGTATTTTGTGTGATAAGTCTGACGTAAACTTTTTATATATATATATGTATATATATATATATATATATATATATATATATATATATATATATATATAGTTACCATACATTTATATATATATATATATATATATATATATATATATAAGCCCTTTTTTCGTGCTGAAATGATGATACTGAGAAATTTCATTGCACTTCCATTGTGAGTGATTGTTGTGATCCTAATGAAAACCCTGCTAGTAACTCCACGTCCTGAAAGAGTGATGGAGATAAACATTTTGACTTCCACGATACAGATTCTGACTGTAATTTCGTTGACTTTTCTAGTGAATCGTCAGTAAGATCCAGTTCGGATTTAGAATCTGCTGAAAGAACCAGGTAATATGTAATGTAAGGAATAAAACTCGAAAAAAGAATATTCAAAAATTGCAAAAAATTGAAAGTAAACTCCTAAGGAACTGTGGTAAAAGTTACAAGTCTATAAAGAAAATAAGAAATGACGATGGAACAATTGAAAGTATTCCAGTAACGAGAGAAGTTCGAAAAATGTTACTTTCATGGGAAGTGTGGGCTTAACGTACAAAAAAAAATTTCTGATGAAAAAAGAAAAAAATGTTTCAGAAATATTGGAAAAAGGCAGACACAAAAGCAATGCGATTTCATCACAGCTTACATGAGAACTGTCCAGTTAAGGTACCGCCGTCGTCTTAATACTGTTTCTTGTTTTGATTATAATGGTGGAAAAGCAAGTAATGGTCTGAATTGTTGAAGAAAGGAGAATTTCTGCACAAGAAGCAGTTATTTCTATTGATTTTTAGGAGAATTAACATAATCATGCAGCTGTGTAAACAGCAATAAAATAAAGTGTCAGAAAACATATTAGCTCAATCTCGAAGACTAAGAGTCATTATTGTTGTGTCAGAACTTCTAAAGAATACACTTAAGGAGACAAGTCAGTAAATGATCTTTATAGAGATTTTAAGCGAAGAAGAAAATTTGGAGTATGATAATTACCTCAAGTATTATTCAATTTTTAACAAAGAATTTAATCTGACCATTTTGATCCCGAAGAATGATCAGTGCGAGTTCTGCACCAAGTTTGAGAATGCATCTAACGAAGAAAAAGCAAAGCTCTCAGTACAATACCAGACCCATTTAAAAGAGAAAGATCTAGCGCGAATTAAAAAAGAGAATATTAAGGAGTATATTAATATAGTTGCAGTCTATGACTTAAAAGCGACATTACCATGCCCTCACGGTGAGCCCTCAACGTTTTATTACGTTTCCAAATTGCACATTTTTATTTTACGATGTTTTAACTTAAGACCAATTTAGTTAATTGCTTCGTATGGCACAAAGGACAGGCAAACCGAGGTTCTGTTGAAATCACTTCCTGTATATGACGTTACTTAGAACAACCGCATCTTGAAGGAGGCATAGAGTCGAGTATCGAATACAAAACAGATTTTTTTTTATTCCGGGGGGGGGGGGGGGCAAGTCTCCCTCAGCGCGATTTCTTAGAACGGCAGAAGGATTTAAAATATGCTAGAAGAAAATGTTAAGAAACGAAATTAGTATATATATATATATATATATATATATATATATATATATATATATATATATATATGTTTATGCGGCTTTCACGGATTCCTCCGTGTGAGATGCAATAGCAGTGGATATATCCACATTATGCCGTTGCACAGTCAGGTGCATGTCGGTACCCTGATGAGTCTAGTAGAGACGAAACATGTACCTCTGCCGTATCACTGTGGCGGGGAGGGTAAGTTTTGACTTTCTTCTCGGTATGGTGGTACAGGTAGGCCGTCATCTCGATGGTGGAATAGGATAAATTGCGTTTTATACCAATTTGTTCTAACTGTGCAACCTCTAACGCGGAAAGGATATGATGGAGAGAAGTTTGCATTTACTGTTCGCATTTTACTTCATATATATATATATATATATATATATATATATATATATATATATATATATATATATATATATATATATATATATGATTTTACACAGGGAAGAGTTTTTACTCCCTAATTCTGAGTACTACGGAAATTTAATCAATTATTGCGTCCGGAGAAATAGAAATTCTTTTATATAAAAGTTCCTTTCTTATTTTTTCTACTACTAAGACTACTGCAGGCTCTCTTTACCTCTACAAAGCTCTGGAATTTCAAGCTTTTCTAAACGTCACTGCAGCTTTTCTCCTGTTAAATCTGAAATGGGGGTAGTTTTCCCCCTTCTGAGGGTACACTGCAGGACATTGATGGTACTTGAGATTCTAGATCTATATGAAAGTGCTGCACAATTTCAGCCAATCATAACATCAATGAAAATTAGAATCCTGCTAAATTTAAGGTTTTTTTTCATTTCTCCGTGTCCTTTGGGCTTAGAGGTAGTTCATCTCAACTGTGTAGGGGTAGTTTATAAGTATTATGTCGGACCCAGTGCAGTTTCTTATCACTAACAAGACTTAGGCGTTTTTAGCTTTTTCATCAGTCATTGCTATTTTGGTTCAATTTTTTTAAAATTAGGGGTAGTTATCACTCTTTCTTGGGAGTATATTGCAAATCCAGTACATGGACACTGCTGGTTAACATATAATACACTTTAAAATTTTGTATAGTTTGATTTATTGGGATGGAACAATAATTCCATTCCAAGGATATTTTGGCTCTTGCTAATGATTTTGGGATGTATGTTTTTTTACGACCTCGGAATCGGATTCAGAGACCAAAAATACATGTGTGGGTTTGATTCGCTGGTCTGAACATTTTTTGTAGGACTGTGTAATTTAAGAAGTTAAAGCAAAGGATTATCGTTTAAAGGATTATAGTAAAGAATTTTCAGATATTGTTTTCGTCTAAGTGCGAAAACTAGTAAAAGTCTACTATTCACTCTGGATAACACTAATTAAGAGCAAAAAATAAATTAGAAATTCAAATTAAAGGTAATTAGTTTCCGGATTGCTTATAACTTGCTTTTACAGGCGTAGTTTGCCTGTTAGAAACTTAACTAGAACAAGATAATTACTAAAATAAGCTTATTAAGTAAACAGTGGCAATTCGAAACAGAAAATGGAATTATTATGACAAAGGGGATGGTTTCTTTGTTCCATTATCATGCAACTTTAGTTATTGTAATTGGTAAAATAAATGGTTTGTAGGTCTTAAATTAAAACTTGGTTTATTCAAAATATTGAATTTAAGATATTTTTGTTTTGCTTGCATGAACAGTTTTAATGAGTGACAATAGATATTTTTAATCGGGGGTAGGAGGAATAGATTAAAGTCTTATAAAGATAATAAAAAAGTTCTTTGCAGTGGTGGCTCGTAAGGGGAGCCCCATAATACTACTAAATATTTTCTAAATGTCATTTTGTTGCCGCTATGACTATGAACACAGTTATTATTTTAAAGAACTCTTTTGGTGTGCTTCCTTTAGAGGAAAAACTTAGAGTTTCGGTACATAACGTCAATTTTACTTTTAGAAATAGCGTGACTATTTATCTTTGAGGAATACTGGAACAGTCATAAAAAATCTTATCCGTTCATCCCATAGTACTTATCTTGCAACTATTGAAGCGAAGTTTGAAAAGAACTTCCAATTGTTCCGGTACTACATCTATCTTAGGAAGTTCAACAGTAATCTACCAGTTGCTATGTTTTGTCAAAATCAAAAAATAGCCAATCCCAATAACATCGTAAATTCATTTGTGAAATTATTCATAGTCCTTTATTGTTTCTGCTCCTTATGTACCTACCTCTAGTCATGGTTGCAATTCTTATCATATCTCATTATCTAGAATGAAATGAAATGCTCAAATATCGTGGAATGGCACTACTAGAAGAGTTACCTTCCCTCTATAGAAAAATACTCAACGAGGAGAAAACACCAGAACAATGGAGGGAAAGCTTGACCATACCCATATTCAAGAAAGGCAACAAAACTGACCCGAACAACTACAGGGGAATAACACTTCTAAGCTCAACCGCCAAGCTACTAACGAAAATCATAGCAAAAAAAATAGAATCTAGCGGAATCAGTGAGGAGCAGCAAGGCTTCAGACAAAACAGGTCAACAACTGACGCCATATTTATAATTCGCCAAATTACAGAGAAGGCCATCGAATACAACAACGAGGCATATATGTGTTTTGTCGAACTCACAAAAGCCTTCGACAGGATCAGACTTCATGACGTTTTCGAACTACTTAAGGACAGAAACATATGTCATAACATCCTGGAAGTAATTAAAGACTTAAACAGCAGAAATACAACGAAAATTAAAGTAGGCAACAAGACGTCGAACCAAATTCCAATATCTACCGGCATAAGGCAGGGAGACAGCCTCAGTCCAATTCTATTCAATGTCATTATGGACGAAATTATCAGAGAGGTGAAAGAGGCCGGTAGAGGATATAGAATGGGAAAAGAAGAACTAAAGATAATTTGCTATGCCGATGATGCAGTACTGATATCGGAAGACGAAGACAACCTCCAACGGCTCCTGTACAAGTTTGAAAAGACCGCTGAAAAATTTAACATGACAATCTCCATAGGAAAAACTCAATCTCTCACGATCAGTAAAGAAACAAGAAGATGTAAGCTCGCTGTACAAAATCAAAGCATCGAATAGGTCATGTCATTTAAATACCTGGGAGCAAACATCACCAGCAATAGAAACTTAAAAGCAGAAGCTCAAGAACAAACAACCAAAGCTGCCGTAATGTCAGGATACCTACGTGATATTATATGGAGAAATAAACATATGACGACACAAAGTAAGATCAGAATATATAAGACCTGCATACGACCCATAATGACTTATGCCATCGAAACGAGAGCAGACACATCAGCAACCAAAAGACTACTCCGGACAACTGAGATG
This sequence comes from Diaprepes abbreviatus, assembly GCA_034092305.1. Classification (NCBI taxonomy): domain Eukaryota; kingdom Metazoa; phylum Arthropoda; class Insecta; order Coleoptera; family Curculionidae; genus Diaprepes; species Diaprepes abbreviatus. The sequence goes on from JASJET010000054.1 coordinate 14,899,955, forward strand.
AGAACGCTAAGAAGTATCACCGGTCATACATTACGCGACAAACTAAGAAACGATGAAATCAGAAAAATATGTGAAATACAAGACGTCGTAAGATGGGGCAGAGGAAGAAGGAGATCATGTCAACAGGATGACCGAGGACCGAGTGGCAAAAATTGCAAAAGAAGGAATACCAAACTCCTCAAGGCTTCCTGGTCAACCGCCTAAAAGATGGAAAGAGAGCGGGACATCGGTGTCACAGGAACAAGAATAAATTAGATGCATTGACAATCAATACAGGACAAAGTCCTATACTAAGAATAAGAAGAAGAAGAGATTATCTAGAATAATATGCAAAGAAGTTTAGAAAGCCTGTAAAAAATTGAAGGCCAAATTCACAGCGGGTCCTGATTCTATTCCTTGGTTTATCGTGAAGGATTGTGCTTAGGCGTTTGCTAAGCCTTTGCCTAGAAATTGTAATTTATGCATTCAGACATGTGTTTTTCCTCAGCTATCATAAATGTGTCCAGTATTTAAAAAGGATGATAGAAACAAGGTCGAAAATTGTCGCCCCATAGCGATAATGTGCAATTTTGCAAAGATGTTTGAACAGGTCCTTCAGGAATGAATATCCTTTTACTAAGGGCCTGCTTTTGCTTCTGGAGAGTCAGTCGTGACTAATCTTTATACTATTGCGCAGTATACATCGGACCGTATTGTTTTTTTTACATTGAAAATTTTTTTTATTCGAATTGGGCTCTCTTAGGCTGTGGGATGTCCGAATCATCATTTTCATTGAAATCTTCGTCATCTAATCGTATATCGATATCAAAACAGTCATTTTTAATTTCTCTGTCAACTTCTTCAAAATGAATTAAATTTTCAGAAATTTCTTCTACGTCAATATATTGGTTTTATGCATTTTTGCAAGTTTGTCCGTTGAAGTTTGAGCAGTAATCAGTACATTTTAATCCACGCTTAATACAGCCACATAATTTGGAACACTCTTTTATACATTTACAGATTATTTTTTTCAATATACTATCTGGCAATATCTGTGGTTTCAACTGGTTCCAAACATGACTTCTGCACTTCTCAACCCCAGTCTTTTGGGTCCAATTTATTATTACCAAGCCATTGCTGCATCTGATAGTAAACTCTGTAGCAATGCTGTGTAGCTGCAGATTCTGTCGGCGGGAGCTGGGTCAAATTAAAGTTTTTCTCTCTACTTTTTTTCTTAAAACACAAGCATCACAGCTCATTTAAATTTATATGAATGCTTCTTTTCCCATCGTACATTACAGCTATGATTTTTAAGCCCACATTTTTTATTTCGTATTGAGATAAATTAATTTTGTTGAAAATTAAAGCTTCTTTCCTTAAGTCTGCGTCATTTAATAAAAATTTGCATATATTTTTTTTCCTGGTTATAAACTGCAGATGTTGTATCGCAGCCAGAAAAGGAATGAATAAAACCTACTAAAGAAACGAAAGCTCTTCTGACATCTACTTCCAAAGGGAAAAAATGATAAAATGGCTCGCAATCATAAACTGCTTCACAATGTTTGCCTTTACTCGGCTTCCAAAAATAGCGTATTATTTTATCGTGGCATAAAGTTTTCTTTGTTCTAATATGAAGGTCCTCAGAGAAATTTAAATGGTCGAAAAAAATTGATTAAAAAACTGCATTTTTTTAATTATAGCTATTTTGCAATAAGGGAAATATATTTTGAGATTTACGACCAACTTTCCTCTAAAATGAATACCTTCAAAGTTACACGAGAGAAAAGTTTAAAAAAGTTTTTTTTCTCGTTAATTTCATAGTTTTATATACAAAAACAAATGTGGCGACTGATAAGACAACAGCGCAAAGAAATATCTGAACTCTCTGAAACAAACAAAATATCAGAGGAGAAATGGATAGACTACCTAACAAAATTATTTGAGGGAGATGCTAACATTGGAAAAAACAACATACCAGCAATAAGGAATAATGTGGAAGTCACCATTCAAGAAGTAGAGAAAGCTATAAAATCCTTAAAAAATAGAAAGTCTCCCGGACAAGACGGAATTTATAATGAATTGTTGAAATACGGAGGACAGCGACTAACACAGGAACTCACAAGCTTCATTCGAAAAATCCTGACACAATGCAAAGTAGGTGGAGAACCAGCACAATAATGCTTATGTTTAAGAAAGGTGACAAACAAGAACCAGGGAACTACAGGGATATTAATCCACTGGACACAACTCTGAAACTCGTTACGAAAGTAATTAAAAATAAAATTAATTCGGTTACAACACTGGAAGACGAACAGCAGGGATTTAGATCAGGAAGGTCTTGCGTGGATGCAGTATTTATTCTACGACAGATAGTCGAAAAATCCCTAGAATACAATGAACCAATATTTTTATGCTTTATAGATCTAACAAAAGCATTCGATCGCATAAAGCTAGATGACGTAATCCACCTGTTATATAAGAGAAATATTCATATCAATATAATTCAGACCATCGAAAACATATACGCAAACAATAAAGTTCAGATTCGCACTAACGGTAAATTATCAACACCCATACCAGTCAACAGCGGTATTAGGCAGGGAGACTCGCTTAATCCTTTGTTGTTTAACATGATAATGGACGAAATAATAAAGGAGGTGCGACTTGGTAGAGGATACAAAATGGGTGATACAGAAATAAAAATTCTCTGTTACGCTGATGACGCTGTGATATGTGCCGAAAATGAAGACGACCTCCAGAGATTGTTAAATACCTTTAATCTTGCGGGAAGAAAATATAATATGATTATCTCAGCCGAAAAAACTAAATGTATGACAACCTCAAAAGAACCCCTCCGATGCAAACTAGAACTAGACGGTCGAATAATACAACAAGAAATGAGTTTCAAATATCTAGGAATCGACATAACTAATTATGGCAACATCGAAGATGAAGTAAGAGGGCTGGTGGCCAAAGCAAATAAAGTGGCGGGTTGTCTCAACGAAGTGATCTGGCGAAACAAACACTTACAACAAGAAACAAAGGTTCGGATCTACAAAACCACAATTAGACCTATTATGACATACACCTCAGAAACACGGCTAGAGACGACAAAAACGAAACAACTATTGGAGACTACAGAAATGAGAATACTTCGACGAATAACAGGAAAAACGCTACTAGACAGAGAAAGAAGCGATAACATCAGGCAATCATGCAACACAGACTGCATTAATGAGTGGGTCCTACAACGTAAGACACAATGGAACAAACACATAAGCAGAATGACAGAGGATAGACTGGTAAGGATTGCACGAGATAAATCGCCTAGTGGTACACGCAGTAGAGGTCGACCACGGAAAAGGTGGAGCGATAATTTAAGTCCAGAATGAGGAAAATCGAAAAAGGAACAGGTCAGGGACCTATTATAGAAGGTAGAAGAAGAAGAAGAAGATATACAAAAACAATGTTGCCCAACTTTTTGAAATGACGGATATCAAAATTATCGTTATTCAGGTTATTCAAAAGGCTCTCATGCAAAGATCTCCATGTTCCATTTCACATCTACCTAAAAACAGATCATTGATCTAGTAATTTTGTAGTAATTTCGGGTCTGTTTATGATCCCTTACTTTTTAATTATTTATATAATATATCTGGGTTTAATAACAGCTGCTTATTGTAGACAAGATTTTCTGGTACATACGGAGCCTTAGCGATTGTTTGAGTGCTGAACTGGGTTTCATGAAATTAAATGCTTAGTGTCTAAGAAACAAACTGCCTCTAAACATAGACAAGTGTAATGTTATGTCATCCTGAAGAGGTAAAACGACTATGCTGCAGGATTAGGGAATCAACGATGTTTTTTAAGCCGGGTTAACTACATTAAAGACCTAGGAGTCAATTTGATTGCAGACTTCCATCATGTTAATGATATAGTATTGAGATTTTACCGAACGTCTGACTTTATATTATTCTCTTGTATGAAGCAAGTTGGGATCTGCCTCAGTTATCTGGCATCCGTATTACCATGTACACTCTGAAAAATTAGAAAAAATTCAATATCGTTTTTTAAGGTTCTTAAGCTTTAAACCGGACAGGTATTACAGAGACTATTACACCTCGCTAGAGCCTATTGGCAAGATTTATATAAACTGGTTAAAAACGAAATTTTGGTAACTGATTTGCTCGCGAGAGTTCATTTTCAAGTTCTAGGAATAACTAGATCTGCAGTATTTTCTATTTGCAAAACCAAGAACTAATGTATTACACAGGTTTACAGAAAAAAAATTTTTGTTTGGTGCCGACAATTCTAGGTTATAATTCGGTACACTGGGCCTCGAGAGACCGTACAGAGTCTTCAAAACGTTGAAGCTACGTTCAGGTTTGTATCTATAGATAATTATCAAAAACCTGTATTTTGACATACTTAATGTCATCATATTCAATTGATTTTTTTTCTTACTTAGTAATTCCAATATATCGTCATCCAGGAGGTATTGTGTAAATGCTCCGAATACATTTTGTTACATTTATGGTGAATATGTGGTGAAAAAATTTAGAAAACCTATTACAGACTTTGTGAGAAAGACGTATGTTGATTATTTTAAGATAGAGATGAAGGCCCTAAACAAGCCGTGGGCACCAAATATTGTATGTAAACTATGGAGTGAACATTTAAGACAGTGGGCAAGCGGTAAACCTAGTCATATAAAGTTTGGTGAACCTATGCTTTGGACTGAACCGAAAAACCACATTGATGACTGTTATTTTTGTGTTGTTGACTTACATGGTGTAAATAAAAGTAAAATAACATATCCTAATTTACCGTCTGCCAAAAAGCCTTGACTGTACTCAGACGAGGTACCATCTCCTATGAGTCAAGATCAATCAGATTTGTCTGACACAGAGATGGTGGAAGTTTTTTCGGATGAACATGACAGTGATTTTGAAGTGTTAATGATGCCGTCACTTTTTTCCCAAGATGCCCTAAGTGATTTAATGAGAGACCTTGACCTTTCGAAAGAGAGATCTGAGATATTAAGAAAAAAGATGACGGTTGGGAAACAAAAAGTTATAAACCCGCCTTTGGTTTCTCTAGATATAAGATCATTTTGCCTCCATTACACATCAAATGGGGACCTATGAAGCAGTATGTGAAGGCATTAGATAAAACTGGTCCATGTTTTGCCTTTCTTTCAAGAAAGTTTCCAAGTTTGAGTTCAGAAAAACTAAAATCTGGTATTTTTGATGGCCTCAAATAAGACTTTTAATTAAAGAGACCGATTTCATTCATACAATGAATTCAAGAGAAGCAACGGCTTGGGAATCTTGTGTTGCCATTGTGAAAAATTTCTTAGGAAATCATAAGGCCGAAAATTATGAGGAATTAGTTCAAAACCTTTTAATTAGCTTTAAAAATCTTGGATGTAATATGAGTATAAAGGTATACTATTTGCACAGTCATTTAGACAAGTTTCCTGAAAATGTTAGGTCATATAGCGAAGAACAAGGAGAACATTTCCATCAAGATTTAAAAGTGGTGGAAGATAGATATCAAGGTCGCTGGGATGAACATATGATGGCAGATTACTTTGGAGTATCACACGAGAGTCCCTGAAAGACCTTCATAGTTGAAAATCTAAAAAAAGAAGTTTCTAACCTGTAGATTAATTTAATAAAATGTTTCTAACCTATAAAATAATTAAATAACATGTTTTTAATTTGTAGAATAATTAAATAAAATGTCCCTAATTTGTAGAATAATTTAATAAAATAATTCTAACCTGTAGAATTATTTAATAAAATATTTTAAAATCGTTTATTTTCGTTTTACTTTACACCTCCAATTTCTCAAAAACTACACGTAGCATTAAAAAAATGAGTATATTGCTAGAGTCAGAGTATCGAATATACTTAAAATCTGCGTTAGTTTTAACGGCACCAAAATCACTGTAAGCCTGTGTTACAGTTCTCCCACTTATACTCAATGTGTTCCCTTTTTGATCGCCTGAAAAACAAATTTGAGATATCACTGTAATTATTGTGTTGCCAAATCGATTTGTTACAATTATCTGTGATTTATATGTAGACTATATTTGAATTATTGTACGATTTGCATTATAATCGAATATAAAAAAAAATTGCTCTTATTTCTACCTAATAATAAGGACTCTGATCCATTCGAGCAATGTAAATAAATAAAATAAAATAAATAAAGTTAGTTTTAGGTTAAACTGTAATAAATACCAGTACATGGCTTAAAAGCATTTAAATGAACCAAATTGTTATATATGTTCCAGTAAACTGAAAAGTTAAAATTTTTTAACCTTAAGGAATCACTGTAGGCCTGTGTTACAGTTCTCCCACTTATACTCGATGTGTTCCCTTTATGATCGCCTGAAAAACAAATTTGAGATATCACTGTAATTATTGTGTTGCCAAATCGATTTGTTACAATTATCTGTGATTTATATGTAAACTATATTATAATTATTGTACGATTTGCATTAGAATCGGATAAAAAAAAAAATTGTTTTTATTTCTACCTAATAATATGGACTCTGATCCATTCCAGCAATGTAAATAAATAAAATAAAATAAATAAAGTTAGTTTTAGGTTAAACTGTAATAAATACCAGTACATCGCTTAAAAGCATTTAATCGAACCAAATTGTTATATATGTTCTAGTAAATTGAAAAGTTAAAATTTTTTAACCTTAAGGAAGTTTTAAATTAAATTAAAAGACGAGGAATAAATATAGGTTTCATCAGCTGTCGGTACTCAACTCGGTTTTATGCAAAATTACTAAATTATATTAAACAAGTTTCTGCAGCGTGATGGTTTCAAGAATTTATTAAACTTAAAATTAGTTTCAAAACTAAATTATTAAAAACTTGAACATTAGACGGATTCTGAATTATAGCAAAGTCTAATATTTCATGTAAATGTAGAATAGGTCCTGTGGCTTAGTGTAGGTTTCTGACGTTCGGTGAAGATGCAAAATTTGCATCCCTGGGCAGATACAAGAACTGCCGCCCCTTCCGATCTATAATAGGAGATAATATGATTATTATAGAGACAAAATATTATAGACCGAAGTAAATTTAAGCGCAAATTTGAGAAGTTTCAAAAAAATTAATTCTCAAAAATTTTAAATTTTTAAAAACTTAAAAATAAAATTTAATTGTAAATCTTACATATTCATCAATTATTAAAAGCAACAGTATTACTTCAAAACAATTAATTGAAAAACATAACAAGTTTTATTAAAATGATTGAGTGTGGCAATATAATAAATATTTTTTTCATTAAAAAAATAAAAAAAACATCCTTAGCAATCTGTCAATTATGTCTGAAGGTAAGAGATCCAGGAATCCTATTTAGTCGGGGAACCCGATGGGTTTTCGTTCCCGATAAAGAGAAATCTGCAGTTTTTTATATGTATCTTGACTCCTTGGTTATGAATATCGAGGGTGGATTCCCGAAATATGGTCAGACAGTTTTGTTATAAAAAAATGGTAATAATAAAAAAAATGTCTTTCTCACTTTTCAACATGAATAACTTTTGATTAAATAAATACTTGCAAATTTTGCGTCCAGCAATTAAGAGTCATATATATATATATATATATATATATATATATATATATATATATATATATATATATATATATATATATATATATGTATATATATATATATATATATATATATATATATATATATATGTATATATATATATATATATATATATGTATATATATATATATATATATGTATATATATATGTATATATATATGTATATATATATATATATATATATATATATATATATATATATATATATATATGAAGTAAAATGCGAACAGTAAATGCAAACTTCTCTCCATCATATCCTTTCTATGTTAGAGGTTGCACAGATTAGAATAAATTGTTACAAAACGCAATTCATCCTATTCCACCACCATCGAGATGATGGCCTACCTGTACCACCATACCGAGAAGAATGTCAAAACTTACCCTCCCCGCCACAGTGATACGGCAGAGGTACATGTTTCGTCTCTACTAGACTCATCAGGGTATCGACATGCACCTGGCTGTACAAAGGACAGATCGGAAGGAAGCATGCAAATACTGAACGCGGCTTCGCCGACCTCCCGCCGGATGGCGTATATATGTTTATGTGGCTTTCACGGATTCCCCCGTGTGAGATGCAACAACAGTGGATATATCCACATTATGCCGTTGTAGTGCTGAAATCACATTCAGCAAACGTACAACTATATGCAGCTCCGTAAATAAATGAAGTAAAATGCGAACAGTAAATGCAAACTTCTTTCCATCATATCCTTTCTATTTTAGAGGTTGCACAAATTAGAATAAATTGTTACAAAACGCAATGTATGGTGGTACAGGTAGGCCATCATCTCGATGGTGGTGGAATAGGATGAATTGCGTTTTGTAACAATTTATTCTAATCTGTGCAACCTCTAACATAGAAAGGATATGATGGAGAGAAGTTTGCATTTACTGTTCGCATTTTACTTCATTTATTTACGGAGCTGCATATTGTTGTACGTTTGCTGAATGTGATTTCAGCACTAAAACGGCATAATGTGGATATATCCACTGCTGTTGCATCTCATACGGGGGAATCCGTAAAAGCCACATAAACATATATATATATATATATATATATATATATATATATATATATATATATACATTATATTTTACAGATTCTTGAACCATTGATTATATCATTTTCTTTTTATTTTGTCTTTTTTTTAGGTTTAGGTTCTTTATTTAACAAAAAAATCAAAAACAATTTGAAGTTTCCCCTTTTCTTTAAGGCATCTCCAAAAATTTTTTGTCTTTTTTTTATTTACTGATCTTACTAAAGGACGAATATACATATAAAAATATTAAGAGTGATCCAACAAACTTATATCAAAAGAAAAATAATACTTTTACAAAAAAATTTCTCAATGCAAAAGAACTAACTGAAAAAGATGCAAAAAGTCTAACCATTTACAATGCTATTTCACCAAAAATATACGGCTTACAAAAATTACATAAACATGATATACCACTAAGACCTATTGTTTCTTATGTACAATCGCCATTCTATCGTTTATCAAAATTCTTACCGGACTGCATTTCAAATATTACAGGAAAAAATTTATTGTACAGTAAATCTACCAGAAAATTACAGGCTCATTTCGCTAGATATGTATATAAATATACCAAATCAACTTGTCCATACTATTTTAGCAGAAACATAGGAAAGTTTAAAAACCATACGTCATTATCAAAAAACAACTTTATGGATGCTGTTGACCTCGTCCTAAACACAAATTACTTTCAGTATGAAAACACATTTTACAAACAACTCGATGGATGTGCTATGGGATCACCAATTTCATCCACCATTGCTCAGTTAATAATGGAATATTTAGAGGAAAAAATTTTAGAAAAATTAGAATTTAATATAATTTTTTTTCAAACGGTTTGTCGATGATTGCATAACAGCCTTGCCACAGGATAAAATAAATGAAATTCTCCAAGATTTTAACAGTTTGAATGAAAAATTACAATTCACGTCCGAAGCAGAAAGTAATAATAAAATAAATTTTCTAGATATGACATTTATACGCAGAAAAAAACAAAATTTTAACTCAATGGTACACCAAACCAACTTGGTCGGATAGATATCTAAACTGTCTCACAGATCATTCGAAAACTCAAAAAAATAGTGTTATAATCGGTCTGTCTGATCGTGCTATCTCTCTAACGTCTCCAGAATTCTGACCAAGAATACTACAAAAAGTGAAAAATAGGCTAATAAATAATAATTTCAATGAAAAGACTATCATCGAAATAATTAATGAACGAACATATAAATTTTATCATAATCTAATAACAAGAAACATAGAACATAAACAACAAAAATATGTAGCATTATCTTACACTAGTGAACTGTCAGAAAAAATAAAACATATTTTAAAAAAGCATGATATTATCGTATGTCACAGGTCTCAAAATAAATTAAATTCACTATTTACTAATTTAAAAAGTAAAATTCCTCTCATGAATAAGTCAAAAGTAGTATATTCGATCCCTTGCTCAAATTGTCCCAAAAAATATATAGGCATGACAAATCAATTGCTGAAGAACAGATTGAATGGCCATAAATATACGAAAAATGCCTCAACAGCGTTAAACAAACACACACAGGATGAAAAACATACCTTTGATTATAACAATACCATAATTAAAAACAAAGATATGAATTATCAAAAATTACAGATAAAGGAAATGATAGAAATTAAAAAAGATAAAACCACTGTTAACCACAGAACAGATATAGAAAATTTGAGCCACATTTACACCAGCCTAATTTAAACAAACAATGTTAAGTATTCGATCGTGTTAATAAATCAGAAATTGAATACCCTCTTAAACATAAAATTAAATGTATGATTTCTTCGGTTTTTCTTTGGTCCATTCTTAAGATATAAAAAATAAAACACACTCGCATTCCATGTATCCTAAGTACCTAAATAGACGATATAAAATTTCATTTCATTATTAATAAATAAGCAAAATGTCAAGGTATGTACTGTTGTAAAATTAAATACTTTTTTAGAAATTTGACTAGTTTTTTAAAGTGTTTGTTTGTTTTTTAAAATTGTAAATATGTTTGTGTACGAACATTTTTAATTATATAAAAAATATTTTTAGAAGATGCCTTAAATAAAAGGCGAAACGTCAAATTGTTTTTGATTTTTTGTTAAATAAAGAACCTAAACCCAAAGAAAGACAAAACAAAAAAAGATATATATATATATATATATATATATATATATATATATATATATATATATATATATATAATTTACGGATTTGTTTCTCTAAAAACAATTTATTTTCCAACAAATCAACCACAAATCATCCACAAAACGAAATCCGGTTTACCCCAATCGCCCCTTCCAATAATTACACCATTATAAAGGGTTATGTCCGCAACAAACAATAAAGGAAATAGATTTCGTCACGTATAATGCACCGGCAACGTTGCAACGGCTATTTCGATTCCGGTGTACCCGGAACTCCATTATTGTATTCCTGCTGTTGCTGCTGCTATAAATTATGGATGTTGTTATTTTAGATCGGCGTTTGTAATGTTCGGGTTGTATTGAAACGGTTTTAGTATAGATTACTTTCCGTATAGTCGAGGGAATATTGGTTAATTTTTATGTAGTCTGGGATATATATATATATATATATATATATATATATATATATATATATATATATATATATATATATATATATATATATATTATTCTCCTTACAACTGTTAAGAAAGGGGACAGACAGTATATTCTTTGCGAATTTCACTCTGGTTCTCTCTCCATACTAGTTTCGAGCACCTAATGGTCTCATCAGTGGAGTTGTAACGAACCGAGAGCAAGATGCACAGAAAACAACTGTCTACTTAAAATCTCCATATCGTAAAATATCGGTAGGATATTACCCACAGAACTATATATATATATATATATATATATATATATATATATATATATATATATATACATTCAAAAAGTTTCCGGATTAATTTTGTAAAAAAAATTATAACTAGCGCTATCTGTTTCCCGACGGCGGAACTATGTAATATTATGCCTTAATTACCCAGTATGAAGATGTAAGCAATGCAACTTCATTTATTAGCTAGCTGTGTTTGTTTGAAGTAGACGTATTTTTGCCACTGCGTCACAATTTTAGCTGTGAAGCAACGCGCCGTAATCAAGTTTTGTTTCAAATTGAGAAAAAGTAGTTTGGAAATATTAGAATTATTGAAAACCGCATATGGTGAGGATTGTTGTGGAACAGCAGCACGGTTTTCGAATGGTATGCACGGTTCTAGGACGGTCAACAGTTGCTGGAAGACGATCCACGGGAGGGGTGGGTGCCCTTAAATGTCGATTACCAATGAGAATGTCGAACGTATGTGCATCGCATAAAAGTATTCGGAATTTGGAAATATTTATTTAATCACAACTTATTTATGTTGAAAAATGGATAGCAGGACTTCTCTCCACTAGAATAGCAGAGACAGAGATAAGCCAGGACCCTATCGCCCTCTGTACCACCAGAGGATGCCCTCAGGGTGGAGTAATCTCTCCACCTATGTGGAGTTTAATTGTAGACCATGTCCTCTGTGATCTGACTGACCTCGGTATATCTTGTCAGGGATATGCCGATGACGTGGTCGTGATCGCAAGGGGAAAATTCGAGAATACCCTCTGTGACATAGTTCAAAGAGGGTTTGAATGAACTAGAGAATGATGCCGGATGGTGGGACTGAACTCTACCATAAGCACCCTAGAAGCCTCAATCTGAAAACCATCAAAATGAATGGAAATGTTATTGAGTGGAAGTCAGAGGTTAAATATGTGGAACTGACCCTAGATAACAAACTCCTCTGGAATAAGCATGAAAAGAAGTAATCAACAAGATTACAAAAGCCTTGATATTCTGTACAAGCTTTACGGGAAAAAGATGGGGTACAAACCCAAAAATCCTGCAGGGATGTACACTGCAATAGTGAAACCAATCAGCACATATGAGGCAGTGATCTGGAGCAAAAAAACCTGTCTAGGACCTGCTCTAGCCGATAAGGTAACTCTTACGACTAGGCAGCAGTAGAAGGGCACAATAGATCTACCAGGTCGCAGTGAACAGACCCCCAACTCTACGCACAGACATACATATTGAAAAGTGGCAAAAATGTTAACATTTTTTTAATTTTTGATAATTTTTTTCTGAATTGTTAGGACGTCTAAGAGCGGAAGCTGATTGTTTGATTCAAATTGCAAAGTGAACTCTATATTCGAGTATATCGAGTTTAAGAAATCAGAAAAACAATTGAGCTGTTATTTGTGTGGTGTTTTAGTTATCTTGAATCATCAACAACCATCAAGTTAAAAAAATGGAAATGCACAGTTTCGTTAAAATAAAGCATTTTAAGAATTGGGACTTATACTTATACTCCTCCATTTAAACTAAATATACTTTTTTAATCGCCTTTATATAAACATTTTCTGATAATTATTATCGAATCTAATGATCAATTATACCTACAAACTTCAATGTCTTTTGTTTTCGCCTTATTATCACCATATTTCCTGTCTTATTACGTTCAAACAAGTGTAATTACGAATTTAATATAACTTTGATCGTTAAAATAATCAACAAACTTTGTAAAGTGCTAGTGTTTGACTTAGCAAGAAACTAATCTTATTTTAGTTAGTTAAATTAAACTGGTTTGGTGACAAAAGACCATTAGTACAGCTATTTCACAGATAATTGGTTGCTATTATATCCTGCAGTCGAGATATAACAATTTGGTGCTGGTACCGACATTTTTATGATTTGAATTTTACTTGTTTTAATTGATTTTTTATCAACTTAAAAAGAAGGTTATCAATTAGTCAAAAGTCAAGTTATTTAATTTGTTTATCGTTAAAAAAAAAATAATTTTCAAAAAATTGGTTGTTCCATCTGAAAAAATCCAATGCAGTTTTGAAGTTTGGAAATAGCAATATATGACCATGATCTTCTAATCCCTACACTGTTAAAAATAACCTTAAATTTAATGTACGTTTCTATATCAAGTTTAGTGATTTTATACCTTAAATCGTGAATAAGTTACATGTACTTTGAAATTAAAGCTTTGTACATTAAATTTAATTAAATGTTACCTTAAATTTCAATAAAGTAACTGAAAGCATACCAAATTTAAGGTATAATTACATTATCAATCAATTTGAACCAATGTTGGTATACAGGGGTTTTTGAGATCGTTAATCACGAATCAGAAGTCTGATTTGCTCGGTTCGTTACAGCTCTACTGATGAGACCATTATTATTGTGTTGTCTTAATAGCACCGACAACAGGGGTCTCGTCTCATCGACAAGACGAATCCCCAAGCTAAGGGCTGAGTCTCAACAGATCGCAGCGTGGAAACTGCTCTACCGAGTACAACACCCTGCCAGGTACGTAAGTCGTCTACAGACAATTCCGAGTTCTAACATCGAAACGATTGTTTGACCCATGATCGACCTCCAAAAGATCAGGTCGGACGTGGCAAGAATCGATCCCGCCGCCGACCGGTGATCCCACGCGGCAATTAGGGCTCGTGCGATGACCGGCGCGAACGCCGAGCGCCTAGTAAAGTCACATTGTTTTGAGCCTTTCAACTCCAAGAGATATCGTTGCCACATTTGACTAGAAAGGATACGGCCTTAGAGTCGTTCAGGCATAAACCAACGGGTGGTACATTCGCACCATAGCCCGCTCGAGCTAGTGCTTGAACCAAATGTCCGAACCTGCGGGAGTAGGGTAAAACTAACCTGTCTCACGACGGTCTAACCCCGGATGGTGTATATACATTTATACAACTATATGCATCTCCGTATGTAAATGAAGTAAAATTTGAACAGTGATTGCAAACTTCCCTCCATCATATCCATGAAAGCCGCATAAACGTATATACGCCATCCGGCGGGAGGTCGGCGAATCCGCGTTCAGTATTGCATGCTTCCTTCCGATCTGTCCTTTGCACAGACAGGTACATGTCGGTACACTGATGAGTCTAATAGGAGACGAAACATATACTTCTGCCGTATCACTGTAGCAGAGAGGGTTTTTACTTTCTTCTCGGTGTGGTGGTACAAGTAGGCCACCATCTCCATGGTGGTGGAATAGGATGAATTGTGTTTTGTAGCAATTCATCCAAACTGTGCAACCTCTAACATGGAAAGGATATGACGGAGACAAGTTTGCAATAGTTGTACCTTTGCTGAATGTAATTTCAGCAGTACAACGGCATAATGTGGATATAATCACTGCAATTGCATCTCACACGGAGGAATCCGTGAAAGCCGCATAAACATATATATATATATATATATATATATATATATATATATATATATATATATATATATATATATATGAATAGTTTGGTTATTCCGGGTTTCAATCCGTTCGTTCAAAAAATCGTTTTCACGACGTTTCGCCAAAATCTCATTTGGCATTTTCAAGTGCGGTTCGTCTCGTTACTCGCTGAGAACAGTAGAACAGTTCTCAGCGAGTAACGAGACGAACCGCACTTGAAAATGCCAAATGAGATTTTGGCGAAACGTCGTGAAAACGATTTTTTGAACGAACGGATTGAAACCCGGAATAACCAAACTATTCATTCTACCATCCATGAAAATCTACGATATAATATATTTATATATATATATATATATATATATATATATATATATATATATATTATTAAGTATCATTCCTGGCATCATTCCAGAGTGATTCATCCAGAATCGAAGCTACTTTTGGATCTAATTTGACTGGAGTAGCATTAATTAAAACAGAAATAATAAAGGACGCGGTCAAACTTAGTAACTGTTTTTAAAATAAGATTTGTATTTAAATAATTCATTAAATTTTTATTAATTCCATTTATTTACTTAAAAATCATTGTTTTTTCGTAAGTTTTTGCCAATATTATAATTTAATTAATTAAAAATATCTAATAAAACCCAATAAATTTTCAATTCGCTTTACTTTAAATTATTCCGTGAATCAGCATTAAAACGATATTGTTTTATTTATATAAAATTGATTGCATTGGCAAATTAAAAGCAAATATTTCCAAAACAGTTATTCGTGGCGACGTTTACAAGGCAAATCTTTTTTGATAATTAAAAGTCGACGTCAAAACTAAAATTTATACAAAATACCTGTACACTACACAAAGATACTCTTTGTTAGAGCAAAAACAAATGGAGTACTCATGAGAAGATATAAAAATCCAATTATAATAATTAACATATATATATATATATATATATATATATATATATATATATATATATATATATATATATATATATATATTTATTTTCTTGATTCTTGAACCATAGATTATATAATTTTTCTTTTATTTTGTCTTTTCTTGGGTTTAGGTTCTATATTCAGCAACAACTGACGTTTCGCCCTTTATTTAAGGCATTTTCAAAATTTTTTCTTCCTAAAAATATTTTTATACAATTAAAACACCCACATAAAAAACATATCTACAATTTCAAAAAACAAACAAGACACTTTTAAAAACAGTATTTAAGTTTTTAAAATTTTTTAAAAAAATATTTAATTTTACCGGTACACACCTTGACATTTTGCGACTCTATTACTAAATAAAATTCAAACTTTACATCGTCTACTGAGGATACATAGAATGCGAATGTGTTTTATTTTTTTTATATTTTTTATATTTTACAATGCATAAAAAACAAATAAGGTATACGTTTAGTTTTATGTTTAAGAGGATATTCAATTTTTGATTCTTATTTGACAGGATCGAATACTTAATATTTTTGGTTAAATTAGGCTTGTGTAAATGTTGCTCAAATTTCCCATATCCATTCTGTCGTTAACAGTGTTTTTATCTTTTTTAATTTCAATCATTTCCTTTATCTGTAATTTTTGGTAATTCATATCTTCGTTTTTTATTATGGTACTGTTATAATCAAAAGTATGTTTTTCGTCCTGTGTGTGTTTGTTTAACGCTGTTAAGGCATTTTTCGTATATTTATGACCATTTAATCTGTTCTTCAGCAATTGGCTCGTCATGCCTATATATTTTTTGGGACAATTTGTGCAAGGGATCGAATATATTACATTTGATTGATTCATGAGAGGAGTTTTACTTTTTAAATTTGTGAACAATGTAGTTAATTTATTATGTGGCTTATGACATACGATAATATCATTCTTTTTTAAAATGTATTTTATTTTTTCTGAAAGCGCACTAGTGTAAGGTAATGCTACATATTTTTGCTGTTTATGTTCTATTTTTTTGTTTTTACGTTATTAAAAAACTTATATGTTCGTTTATCAACGAAAATACTATCACCAAAATAATTGATAAACGAACATATAGTTTTATAATAACGTAAAAACAAAAAACATAGAACATAAACAGCAAAAATATGTAGCATTACCTTACACTAGTAAGCTGTCAGAAAAAATAAAATACATTTTAAAAAAGCATGATATGATCGTATGCCACAAATCACATAATATTAAATACATTGTTCGCAAATTTAAAAAGTAAAACTCCTCTCATGAATAAATCAAATGTAATATATTTGATCGCTTGCACAAATTATCCCAAAAAATATATAGGCATGACGAGCCAATTGCTGAAGAACAGATTAAATGGCCATAAATATACGAAAAACTTCAAGCGTTAAACAAATACACACAGGACGAAAAACATACTTTTGATTATAACAGTACCAAAATAAAAAACAAAGATATGAATTACCAAAAATTACAGATAAAGGAAATGATTGAAATTAAAAAAGACAAAAACACTGTTAACGACAGAACAGATATGGGAAATTTGAGCCACATTTACACAAGCCTAATTTAAACAAAAATATTAAGTATTCGATCCTGTCAAATAAGAATCAAAAATTGAATATCCTCTTAAACATAAAACTAAATGTATACCTTATTTGTTTTTTTGTGCATTGTAAAATATAAAAAATATAAAAAAAACCAAAACACATTTGCATTCCATTTATCCTCAGTAGACTTTGTAGAGATTAAATTTTATTTAGTAATAGAATAAGAAAATGTCAAGGTATGTACCGGTAAAATTAAATATTTTTAAGAATTTTAAAAATTTAAATACTGTTTTAGAATGTTTTTTTTTTAATTATAGATATGTGAATGTTAATTATATAAAAATATTTTTAGGAGGAAAAAGTTTTGAAAATGCCTTGAATAAAGGGCGAAACGTCAATTGTTCTGTGTTTTTATTAAATATAGAACCTAAACCCAAAAAAAGACAAAATAAAGGGAAAATTATGTATATATATATATATATATATATATATATATATATATATATATATATATATATATACATACACATACACATATATATATATATATATATATATATATATATATATATATATATATATATATATATATATATATATATATATATATATATATATATATATATATATATATATATATTATATATATATAATTAATTTTTCTTGAACCATTAAATATATTTTTAGTTGGTTATTTTCTTGGGAATATGGTTCATTTTATGTTGAAACTACATATAAAAAGTAGTCATACTTATTGTATATATATATATTTGTATTTTTCAGGACGTTTCGATTCTTTCGAATCTTTTTCAACTGACGGTTTCGGCGAATGCATTAAGAACAGAGATTTTTGTTTTAAACAAAAATTAATTACATCATAAACCAATTATAATCACTCACTCTTTTGTGTATTCACTTTTGAAAAGTATTTTTAACAATCCAGTTAGAAGAAAGGACACTACATTTTTAACCCCAAAACATACACCATCCGGGCTCCACACTCAGTCAAGTCAAGGCAGTTATAGGGTTAAAAATGTAGTCTGGCGTAAAAAGTTTGGGTCTTTTAATTGAAATGATATTTTTCTGAAAAAATATCGTGATTCAATTTAGAAGAATTGAAGGCGGAGAATTACTACATTTTTAACCCTATAACTGCCTTGGCTTGACTGAGTGTGGAGCCCGGATGGTGTATGTTTTGGGGTTAAAAATGTAGTGTCCTTTCTTCTAACTGGACTGTTAAAAATACTTTTCAAAAGTGAATACACAAAAGAGTGAGTGATTATAATTGGTTTATGATGTAATTAATTTTTGTTTAAAACAAAAATCTCTGTTCTTAATGCATTCGCCGAAACCGTAAGTTGAAAAAGATTCGAAAGAATCGAAACGTCCTGAAAAATAAAAATATATATATACAATAAATATGACTACTTTATATATGTAGTTTTAACATAAAATGAACCATGTTCCCAAGAAAATAACCAACTAAATATATATATATATATATATATATATATATATATATATATATACATACATAAATATATATTATAATAGCAATACCCACCGTAAACAGATAACAGCCAAAAATAAGTATCAAAATTTGTTCCTTCCTGAACTACTAAAGTTTAAAAAATTTTACCCGCTATATTTTCATAAATAAAGAGAACTCCATTTGAGCAAATAAAAATGTAAAACGTAAATATTTTACTAAAACATCTTAAAAACATAAAATAAAAAGACAGCAGCGCTTCCTCTTGCCGAGAAACAAGATTTATTTTACATTGTGGCCTAAGGAAAATTCCTTTTAAAAAGAAAACTTTATTATTGTTTTCCGTACAAACTTGTAAAGTACTTTTCAAATAGAAAATGATTTTCTATTCTGGTTAAACCGGGCGTATACGAAAATTTGCCACCGAAGGCTAGAGCTTAACCTTCTCTCTTGGTCCCAGTACAATTTTCTCAGTGTTTTTAAAATTTTCTTTGAGCCTTATATGCCGGTACGAGCCGGAAAATTACTGTGGTCGCATCTTTGAGGTAGCTAACCATCCTGTTTTGATCAGAACGGAATTAGATTATTTCCATTTTATTAAAAAAAGTCTCAATTTATTCTGGTTTTTACTGAATATCCAGCCAGTAGTTTTACAGTTTCATCATGTTCATCCGCCTATGAGTCTGTATGTTACAGTTTTATTTATAATTGGGTAAGTTTTCAACAATGTAATTAAATATTTCACAGATTTAGCTGCCTCTAAATTTGCTGACACTTGTCGAACTGTTTTCTTCTTCTTCTGCTAATGCCTATCCGTTACCGGATGTTGGTGAGCATAATGGCTATACGGACTTTATCCACTGCTGCATGAAATAAGCCCACAGTTGATATATTAAACCATACTCGGAGATTCCTCAGCCATGAGATTCTTCGTCTTCCTACACTCCTTTTGCCTTGTATTTTGCCTTGCAGTATAAGCTGCAAAAGCCGGTACCTTTCAGGATTTCTCATGATGTGGCCCAGGTACTCAAGTTTACGTTTCTTTACTTGATACAAGATTTCTTTTTCTTTTTTCATTCTATGAAGCACCTCTTCCTTGGTACTATGATCTACCCATGAAATCATCAGAATGCGACGGTATAGCCAAAATTCAAAAGCTTCTAATTTTTTGCATGATGCTTCAGATAGCGTCCATGATTCAACGCCGTATAGGAAGGTCGAAAATACGTACCATCTCAATGTTCGCATTTTGGTTTTTAAGGATAGGTCTCTACTTTTGAATATTTTTGCCATTTTAAGGAATGTAGTGCGGGCCTTTTCAATACGGCATCTTATCTCAACCGAGTGGTCCCATTCTTCATTGATATTTGTTCCCAAGTAGATATATTTGTTAACTCTTTGGATGGGTCTGTTATGTATCAGTAGTTGGCCGTGTATGCCTTTATTTTTCGAAATAATCATGAATTTGGTCTTTTTTGTATTCATCTGCAGTCCGTATCTTTCACTTACTTCTACCACTCTGTCCATCAATCTTTGGAGTCCTCTTAAATCATTTGAGATAATTACCGTATCGTCTGCGTATCTTATGTTATTAATACACTCGCCATTGATAATCACCCCATCGGAGGTATTTTCCAGGGCTTCTCGAAATATGTATTCTGAATATATGTTGAATATCAATGGCGAAAGCACACATCCCTGTCGAACTCCTTTCTCTATCATAACTTCCTCGGATTCCTCACTTTCTATTCTGACTGAAGAAGTCTGGTTCCAATAAAGATTTGCTATAATTCTTAGGTCTTGTTTTTCTAATCCAGCTGATTAAAGAACTTCCATCATCTTATTATGCTGAACCTTATCAAATGCTTTTTGATAATCAATAAAGCACGCGAAAATATCGTGATTAACATCCCGCGCTCTTTGGAACAAGACTTGGATACTAAAAAGTGCCTCCCTAGTACCTAGGGCATTTCTAAACCCAAACTGGGTACAACTAATCTGTTCTTCGCAAATCCTATGTATTCTTTGATGAATTAATTTCAAGAAAAGTTTAAGAGAGTGACTCATAAGGCTAATCGTACGAAAGTCTTCACAGTTTTTTGCACTTGATTTTTTAGGTAGCGTTATAAATGTACTTTTGAGCCATATTTCAGGTATAATTCCAGTGGAGTATATTTCATTAAATATATCTGTAAGCCATCTGATATCTTCTTCATTTAATAGTTTTAAGAATTCATTCCGGATATTATCTGGCCCCGGTGCTTTCCCATTCTTCAACCCCACTATGGTTCGAGTAACCTCATCAACGGTAATCGGCAAGAAATTTGGTACCCGGTAAGTGGGAGGATTTTCCGATCTGCTTGGGTCTTCGAACTGTTTTAGGATGTGACTATTTGGTGAATGCGCAGGGAAAGGTAGTGGATAAATCAAATATAAATTTTGTGCTTCTATAAAAAGTGTAGACCGTGTAAGAACCCCTGCATAGGGAAGCACTGTGTTTGAATAAGCTTATTTCTGAACTTCCATGGGGCGGCGTCAAAGTACACAAATAATTCGGAGAAGTCAGAATTAGTTTTCCTTTATTTCATTTTACTTCTAGTTACTCTGTGGATTTTTCCTTTCGACATGGTCTATTTTTCCGGGAGAGGAAATAATTGGATTATTTTCTTTCATTTCTTGTTTTTTTATCTTTTTTACATGAAATGTAAGGTTTTCTTTGAAATCTTAAGGCCAGTGTTTACTCTTTAAACATAATGATACCTAAATTAAATTATTTCTTTTACCTCTCGGACAGATGAAACTGATCTCACAAGACCACCGTTTCTCTTCTCCAACTCGAAATACTCCCACAAATTAAGCACAACATGTTGTGCTTGCCTGTAAAGAGTTTCACCATACACTATCTAAAAGAGCAAATAGAATCTCATTACTTTATTCCAATTTCTGATGCCTCATTATTACAATTGAACAAAGTAGTACGAGAAACATTTTAAAATTATATACTTATGTCGGGCATTTAGACACCAACGACAGATTTGAAGGTTAGAAATATTTATACGTCTCGGTACAGCTTTTTAATACAAATAATATATATTTACCGGTAATAAATTATACTACAATTATTAATACCTTAGATCAAAATTTACCAAAAACAAAATAAAAAAAAACTCTGAACGATGACTGTCAACAAAATATTCTTTTGATTGGAGTCAAAAGAAAGTCTGTATTCATAAAACGAAATGACTCGTTTGTCTCGGTTGTGTCTTTCTGTCTTGCTCAACCGATAATATCAGATTTTCTGTGAGGTATAGCTTATTATCAGAAGATAATGTTTTGTTTTTCATCCTTTTATTATTTCTATACAAATTAAGGATCAAAACTGTCTTTGATATGTTCGTAAATTGATGATGATCAATTTATGTTTAAAGCCTCGATTTGTTTGTATCAAATTCTTATTCAAGATATTTTAGACATAAATCTGTAATTTTACTAGGGGTTTCTAGGTTAAGCTATCTCGACATCCTGAAGCCAGAATATTTAATATCAAAAATGACTACCTCCAGAACCCCGAATCCTGCAGACTTGTGAATCTGTGTATACCCATAGTAGGCCAACCGCACATTCCACAGCAATCCTTTCTATTCAAGAGTTCCGACTCTTTTTGTTCGGTTCGGTAAAATAACGCCGAGAACTAGGTAATTGCATAAGTTTCTTTTTCCAGCAATCAACTTCACAGAGAAAAGTAGGAAATGCAGAGTACACCAAGAACGAATAAATTTATAACAACAATTTTTACAGAGCATTTTTGTTATATTTTAATAGTTTTTGAAACTCATGAACAATAGTCTATATACACACACACACACACACACACACACACACCCACACATATATATATATATATATATATATATATATATATATATATATATATATATATATATATATATATATATATATAGGGTGTTTTTTATAGAGGTATAGAACTTTTAAATGGAATAAAACAAAGATGAATTTTTTAAATTGACATGAAATTTACTTTATTCGAAAGATAACTTTCTGGCATTATAATTTAAATATGACTTTTGGCATATGGCCTCCACGGCTGGCTCAGACGTAGTCTAATCTGGAGGTCTAATTTGCGATGACTTTTTCCAACATTTGTAGCCGTATATCGGCAATAACGCGGCGAATGTTGTCCTCCAAGTGATCAATCGTTTCGGGCTTATCGGCGTAGACTAGCGACTTCACATATCCCCACAGAAAATAGTCTAGCGGCGTTAAGTCGCACCATCTTGGAGGCCAATTCACGGGTCCGAAACGTGAAACTATGCGGTTACCAAACGTTTCCTTCAATAAATCAATTGTGGCACGAGCTGTGTGACATGTTGCGCCGTCTTGTTGAAATCACAGCTCCTGCACATCATGGTTGTTCAATTGATGAACAAAAAAGTCAGTAATCATGGCTCTATAGCGGTCACCATTGACTGTAACGTTCTGACCAGCATCGTTTTTAAAGAAGTACGGACCAATGATTCCACCAGCCTATAAAGCACACCAAACAGTCAGTTTTTCTGGATGTAACGGTGTCTCAACATACACTTGAGAATTATCATCACTCCAAATACGGCAGTTTTGTTTATTGACGTATCCATTCAAACAAAAGTGAGCTTCATCGCTAACCAAAATTCGCTTATGAAAATCGGAATCAACGGCAATCTTGTTTTGGGCCCATTCACCGAATCTACGCCTTGCTAGGTGATCGTGTGGCTTCAATTCTTGCACGAGTTGGATTTTGTAAGCACGCAAACCAAGATCTTTCCACAAAATCTTCCATAAAGTGAATGGATACATATCCAATTCCTGTGCACGATGGCGGATAGACTGATTTGGGTCTTCCTCTACGCTACGCTCTACAGCAGCAACGACTTCTTCTGTACGCACTGTACGACGTCTCTGTGGATGCGTATTATCATTTAGAGTAAACATGGTGCGAAAACGTTCCATAGTTAATCGAATTAATTGCTCTGATGCACGATTATGTTGACCGTAAAATGGACGTAGTGCACGATACGTATTTCGAAGAGCGTAGCGTAGAGGAAGACCTGAATCAATCTATCCGCCATCATGCACAGTAATTGGATATGTGTCCATTCACTTTATGGAAGATTTTGCGGAAATATCTTGGTTTGCGTGCTTACGAAATCCAACTCGTGCAAGAATTGAAGCCACACGATCACCTAGCAAGGCGTAGATTCGATGAATGGGCTCAAAACAAGATTGCCGTTAATCCCGATATTTATAAGCGAATTTTGTTTAGCGATGAAGCTCACTTTTGTTTGAATGGATACGTCAATAAACAAAACTGCCGTATTTGGAGTGATAATCCTCAAGTGTATGTTGAGACACCGTTACATTCAGAAAAACTGACTGTTTGGTGTGCTTTATGGGCTGGTGGAATCATTGGTCCGTAATTCTTTAAAAACGATGCTGGTCAGAACGTTACAGTCAATGGTGACCGCTATAGAGCCATGGTTACTGACTTTTTCGTTCATCAGTTGAACAACCATGATGTGCAGGAGCTGTGGTTTCAACAAGACGGCGCAACATGTAACACAGCTCGTGCCACAATTGATTTATTGAAGGAAACGTTTGGTAACCGCATAGTTTCACGTTTCGGACCCGTGAATTGGCCTCCAAGATCGTGCGACTTAACGCCGCTAGACTATTTTCTGTGGGGATATGTGAAGTTATTGCCGATATACGGCCACAAATGTTGGAAAAAGTCATCAAAAATTGGACCTCCAGATTAGACTACGTCCGAGCCAGCCGTGGCGGTCTTATACCAGAAGTCATATTTAAATTATAATGCCAGAAGGTTATCTTTCGAATAAAGTAAATTTCATGCCAATTTAAAAAATTCATCTTTGTTTTATTCCATTTAAAAGTTCTATATCTCTATAAAAAAAAAACACCCTTTATTTCTTACCAAAATATGGTAGGTATCAGTATATCAGTCTTTTAATATATTATGATGGAAATTTGGCTTAAAAATATTGGAGAGTATGCATTAACAGCTATTGTAGACATAGTAACTTGAACAGTTTTCGTCTTTTCAAAAAAACGTTTTTTTAAGCGGATTTCCTGGAAGATCCTAAAAAAACTGTTTTTTTTTACCCTAAAGATCAAAATACAAATAAACAAGCTGGTGGTCAAATTTAAAACAACTACAAATTCCAATAAATCATAAAGTTAAGTTATCATGACATAAGATACTTTTTTCAATTCAATCCTTATCACGTGAATAAAACTCTTTACATTTTTTTAAAGATATATTATACTACTTTTTAAAGAACCTAGGTCATGGCCGACATCGAACCGACGCACATGTATTCAACCTATTTTTCGTGCCTTATCCTTATTATAGATGTAAAACACAATACCTTCACGAAAAGTTATTGTAAATTGGTTTTGGAACATTACCATAATGTAGCGTTAAGTAAATGAGTTGGATAATAGACTAGCGTTAAAAATTTTCTGGTTTATTTTTGGAACAAACTTTGATAATAATAAGTATTGAACTAAAATTTTGTTGTGTAACCTTGTGGCTCCTACAGAGTGATTGTTAGGCATTGCTCACATATTGACACAACAAAATTTTTTCTGTTATATGTACACATACACTGCTTTCGTAAAGTAAATGACTGGGTCCCCTTTAATAATAATAATAATAATAAATGTCTTTATTTGTTGGCTGGATCAATGAAGAACACCAGATCTGCCAAGACTACAGACAGATGCAGTTTGAGCCATTTACCATCGAGGAAATTTCAAGAATAATCAAGGAATCCCATAACTGGAAAGCTCCAGGCCTCGACGGGATCTAGAACTACTGGCTCAAGAAATTTTGGTGTATGCACCGTCAGCTGGCTAATCTTATTAATGATGTTTTTCTTAACCCGGCAAAAATGCCATTGTTCTTGACCGAAGGTATTTCGCACCTCCTACCAAAGGAACAACACAACACACATGGCCCAGCTAAGTATAGGCCGATCACCTGCGTACCCACACTGTATAAGGTGATCACCTCCTGCTTGACCCAATGCATTGTGAGTAAAATAACATCATTGCAACTCAACAGAAAGGATGCACGAGGGGAGCAATGGGACGCAAGGAACAATTGATTGTTGACTCTGTCATATATAATAAAAGCACAAAAACATCACCCTCGGAGTGCTATTGAACGTACAATGCTTCCAAGATACTAAGGAGAAAGAGGATTGGTGGATATTGGTAAGCAGCTCGACCAACAAACAATAAACTTGCGTTCATATTTCCACAGGTTATCGGACTCTTCCACACTACATCGAGCAATATGCGAGGCAGACGACTCAACGCCGCTACAGTTGAGGGATCAAGATATTACTTCTCACAACCAAACAGACCAAGAGAATTTACAAACCTGGCTACAGAAGCCACTTCATGGACGGCATCCAAAGGAGGTTAATCAGGACAATGTCGACAACTCAGCGTCGAACAACTGGTTGATTCCAGGACAGATATTTCGGAAAACGGAGGGCTTCTTGTTAGCTATCCAAGACCAGGTTATTCCGACGAAGAACTATCGGAAGTTCCTCATTAGAGATCCCTCAATAGAAAATGATCAATGCAGATATGGCTGTCGAACATCAGAGACAATCCAGCACATAACTGGAGGATACCAAGCGTTTGCTGCAACCGAGTATAAGGAAAGACACGACTCAGCCGCTAAGATACTCCACCAGGAGTTAGCAGAAAAGTTAAACCTATTACAGGTAGGAAAAGTGCCTTATTATAAATACAGTCCGGAGCCTGTTCTTGAGAACAATCAGTTCAGGGTATATTGGTACCGAACGGTTCGGACGGATCAGACAGTTGCTCATAATAGACCAGATATTATATTAATAGATAAAATTTCTAGGCGAACTACACTAATCGACATTGCTGTACCTAACAACAA
Organism: Diaprepes abbreviatus; assembly: GCA_034092305.1. NCBI lineage: Eukaryota > Metazoa > Arthropoda > Insecta > Coleoptera > Curculionidae > Diaprepes > Diaprepes abbreviatus. Next base: position 14,926,919 of record JASJET010000054.1, read on the forward strand.
TAACCTAAGGCGAAAATATGAGAAGATCGCGAAATACAGAGATCTGGAGGTGCAAATCCGAAGACAATGGACAATGAACAGCATCCAAACGATTCCCATAATACTGTTAACAACTGGAGTGATACCAAAGAACCTCCTGCAGAACATCAAGGGATTGATGAACATCTGTATAAGCCGATGCAGAAAGCAATTCTCCTTGCAACTGCACGAACCGTCCGAAAGTGCGTAGGGAATACAGCAGACCACGTCACCTACGACTCGATAACATGAAGAGGGTTCCCACAGAGCTTCATAGTTTTGGTATCTTTGTGTACCTGGTATGAGTCAATATTCCCTGGAGGGAGTGAGAAGCCGTTTGGCTTGTAAATCTACAGAATGTCTTTATTTGTAAATATTCAACTACATTTTATATGAGAATAATTAAAAACAAAAATAATAACCAATATTTAGAAAAAGGCGAAGTTCAGATGAGACGTCGTGGTGAGCCTCCCTTTAGGGCTCTGTATCTCCATTAAGGGACCCTTTAGGGATGTTTTTTCTGTGACAAAGTAGGGTTATTATGACCTCCCCTGTAGGCTCTCGAGTCATTGGGAAGTACTTACCTGACACCCAGTATAGCTAAAATGTTCGGTGAAATCGACTCTGTAGAATATAATATACGTAAATTCAACTGATACGAGATATATAAACGTATTGTTTTACATGAAAATGGATATAAGCGTACCCACACTATCCATTATCGGGAGTATCTCATGTCAGCTCTTAATACAGACGAACTACGTGAGAAACATCCGAACATCGAGTAACACGTTAAGCTACGTGCGAATGTCAAGAATATATCACGCTCCAGCATCAATGGCGTTTCGTGACGAAGGGAATTAGATATAAAAATATTTTACACGGGTTGGAAAGCAGTTTTAATATTGCATGAACTAAATTTACCCGTTCAATTTTTAATGGAATTTTCTCTACTTCAACACGTTTGATTTATTTGTCCTGATGTCCGAAGTGGCAACTTTTTAAATATTGATCCAGATGAGTCAAGGTAAAAAAATACGTATTCAAAAATATTCTTATAGTGTTTGATCAGGAATGTGATTACTGACTTTCTGAAAAGCACAAACAACCACATTTTTTGCTGAGGGGAAATTTTGCATAGACAACTCCACTAAGTGTGGAGGCAGTTCCAGATTCTTATCGGCTAAAACCCCCCTGATCCCACGATTCTGTTGTCCTTGAAGTGGTAAGACCGCTATCCGCAATGACTCGCACTGAGAGTCCTTTGGATTGCCAAGGTGGTGGACCTTTTACAAAATAAAATATAAGGTTGTATTTTATAATTATTTCCTTATTTTCTTATTAAAGACAACGAAGTAAAACTCGATTATTACTTAAAACTTCCACTTTAATTGAAACTGAAACTAATATACATTTAACATGTTTCCTACATGGTAGCTTTATCAAGAATGAACAATGTTGATACTAATTCTTATATCTAGGAAAGATAAACTAACCCTGGTGTTGCGAAAACCCTTCCCCATCGATACTATGAACGCCATCTATGAAGAGGTGACCACACCATTAAGTTCAAAGGGCAGATAGCACCCGAATTTACCGTCTGAAACCCCGACAATTCAAGAACCCAAGCCGGCGTGGTTCTCCCCCCTTTTTTCCCTTAGACGCTCTCTTTGAAAGCCAACGTGGTCCTCTTTCCCTCTGACGCTCGCCCTGTAAAAGCAAAATCTCCCTTTTTACTCATTTTTTACAAGTATAGTGAAAGTAAATTATATCTCTAAAAGTAAACTCGCTAGCAATGTGCCATAGAGTGAAGTGAAGCCAAATTTGAGCAGAAAATCCCCAAAACAAGAAGACAGTGTGTGTTTTGAAGGCAAGGCCTGTAGAAACCTTTATTTTAATAATCAAGCTGAGAACAAGAATGTTTGAGACATATTTGCAACTGGATTCCCGAAGGTTGGCATAATAAAAAGGTGTTTTCTCCTAAATAAAAAGGTGTAAATCTCAAAATAAGTAAAGACTCTATAGACAATTTTCGTTTAAGCCGTTACATTGACAACTTACCGCATTACAATTAATTAATTTATATTTTATGTTTTCCTTCATATGTAAACTTATTTAACTCTTTACTATATTAAAGAATTGTTATTAAAAACCACTATTTTGCGTTTTAATGTCGACAAATTAACACCAAGAGATTCATCTTTATCTTGTGGATAGTCCGAAATAGGTAAAAATACGTTTATATTGCCTCTCTGGTTAGAAATAGTTGATACCCGTTGTCGGACTAAGCACAGCTCGTTTTCCCAAACACCTGGGTTTTCCCAGTAATAAGCAGGTAATTGAAGTAGATCACTAAAATAAGTTCAAAAGATTGATTGATTGATTTGTATTAATTAAGGGTCATTCAGTATGAACGTTTTGGTGTCCGCTAAGTCATTTATGATTGAATCGTTGATTAACTTGAATAAAAATTTAAACACAAAATACAAACCTTGATAAATAAGTAAAATAATAGAGTGACCAGATTATATTGAGAAGAGAAAATGAAAAGAAAGGGCAGGCGAAGTATCCTAGGATTATATCGGAGACGATAGGGAGTGGGGTTTAAGGAAGGCAACCACTCTCGCCATGTTTTAATAAGAAAGTTCCTCCCTGAAGGAGCCAATTATGCCGAAGTAGTCTCATAAAGGGGAGAATTTAGAACAGATAGTAAAAATATGCTTGATGGATAGGTGGAGGTTACAAAAGTCCTAGGTAGGGGGGTCAATAAGATAGCCATGTATCAGGCTCGTATGTCCGATCCTCAGTCTAGCCATAAAGTATAGTGATGTTCTGGGCAGGTTCCCTAGGTAGGGGTTAGTAAGGACAGTATCCTTCACCTCGTACAGCTTATTGTCCCCTAATTGGATATCCCATTCTAGCTGCCAAATTGCTCTTATTTTGTGTTTAGAGAACACTAAGTCAATAGGAAGCGATTCGGGGACTCCCTTGGGCAACGAGTCGGCTTTTTTACCGGGAATCCCTACATGGCTGGGAGGCCAGAGAATGGACTTTTTTCCCCTGGATATTAATCTTTTCAAGAGTATATTTCGTTAGCAGGACTAGCGGATAAGAGAGACTGAATGCATTTAGGAACTCGATTGACCCAGAAATTTTTGTTTGATATTTTAATAAACTCTGTGGCTTTATTGATGGCAAACAGCTCAGCAGAAAGGATGCTAGTACAGGGGTGCAGAAGGTCGGAAAATTCATGAGAGGATAAGAGAAAAGCAGCTCCCACTCTTATATCTGACTTGGGTTCATCCGGCAATATTAATTATATCGTGGTATTTATAGTTTGTTTGAATCAATTTTAGCAGGGACAAATCAGCTATAATGGGGGTTATATTCCACGGAGAAAATGTTCGAAAAAAAGAAGAATTGGAAACAGAAGCGAATAATTTTATTCAAGTTGGTAGTACCTATAATGAGAGCTGGGGAAACGAGAAATATGGCAGAGTGGGGGAGGATGCAAGAATAGCCTGTGATGAAATATGAAAGGCCTGAATTTCAAAGTGTTAGTGCGAAAGGTGCCTAAAGCAAGACGCAAACCACCATTAAGAATAGAGTCTAGTCTTTTGAGTTGGCAGTAAGGAGCAGAAGAATAGACAATTGAACCGTAATCTACTTTGGAGTATATCAAGTATTCGAGGAATTTCAGGAGGATGTCACGCTGAGATCCTCACCTGAAATTGGAGAATTTATAAGAAGGTGCTGAGAAAAATGTTACTGCTGGTCTGATAGGGTAACTATCTTTGTGTAGTTTAATTAAAGAGTAGAGTTTTGGAAGCTGTGGGTTCATTAAAGTTAGTTTATTGAAGTCCCTATTACTATACAAATTTTTATAATTATCTATTACAGATTTGATACTTTTTTTGAAATATTTTATATTTAGTTGGTTTTAAGATATTTGGTGTTTTCTGAATATAATCATTTGAAGAAATAGCTACGACAGTATTACCTTTAGTCCCTTTAGTAAAAAATAATATATTCTTGAATGAATTTGCTTTCATTGTTTTTAATATTAGTTTATTCGATGAAAGCAAGAGATTCTCAGAAATTCTTTTTTAATAATTTTTGTATTTAGATTGGCTTTGCCTACTTCTCTATCCTACCAACCTACGTACCCAACTAAACCTACCAACCTACCTACCCAACCAACCTACAAACCTACCTACCCAACCATCCTATTTACCTCCCATGACACGCGACTACGAGACCACCCACGCATCAAGGGATGCCGATGACAGATCAAAGAATGCCGACATTTTCCCATGACCTTCAGTTTTATCTCACGGTGTAGGGGCCCGTAATCTACTAACACTGGATGAGATTTTCGAATTAAATATTTTTTCTGAATTATTTTACCTATTTTATCCCTAATATTAGCATCTAAAGGTGTAAACTCAATATAATTTAACTTATGTAGTGAAACATGTTGAATTAATTTGTCTCTTACATATGTTTCTTACAGTATGATCCTGCTTCTGGATCTTGCGTGTCCTTTTGGTGCTTCGCCCAGTGGGAGGTGCTCTACCTGGGACTTTAATTGCTTCTTTTTAGCAAATTTCGGCCTGCCTTTAAGGAAAGGTAAAATATCTTGGATATCACAATTTCTTAATTATGAACATACAAGCAGTTACCCCCAGCGACTTTACCGGCACTCAGGACTCCGAGGGTTTTTAAAAAAGAAAGCCAGTGAAATTTTATTGAACGCTATTCTTACATGCCTTTTCCTGCATACGTTCAAATGAAGTTAATTACGTCATGCAATTTTTCAATAACGCAATAAAATCAAAGTAATCTATTGTTAAGATTTTGTCTCTTTAAAAATCGCTTACTGAGTCGTCAGATTAAAACACAACACCTTTCACTAAAACTTCCAATCCTTATATTAACTACGAAATCACAGCTATCTTATTACTACTTCTTGATATATTGACTATTCAAATACAACTATAGAATTAACTTAAAAATCTTATCCTATCCCTGTTTATATACCTATAGAATTTCCTATACAAATCTAGAATTAACTAACATAAAAGTTGGGATCTATTTAGAAATATGATTCATCGATATAATATTCATTTCGGAACATTATAATAAAGATGAAAGAAATCGCATCGGAATATTTGTATATGAGGACGTATCAATAAGTTTCTCCTAGACGTTCGTCACACTATTATAGTGTGAATATTTCAAAGAACACTAATTGAAAAAATAATGCATCTTGAATCATGAAAACTGGATCATTCCAACGTCATTACAGTTTGATTAAAAACTTGCTAATAGAGTGTTATTTTTACGATTATTTTTGTCAAAGGTTTCGGCTAACACAGCCTTCGTTGCATAGAAGTTTCATGTTCAAATTTATTCACCATAACCCTCCTAATATTAGATCAGCAGGATTAAGTAAACAAGTGTAATCAAGTCGAAGGGTCACGTGCAACCCCGGAGACGAAAGTGAGCTTAATTAGATCGACCAGACGTGTTGACTATGACTCTGTAAACGATGTATATTCTCTAAGCACTCTGTAAGTGTATGTAGTTGATTTCCCTGTCGTGTCTCTCGTATTTATATTACATTTTAAGTAGATTCTTGATGGCGACTCTCGTCCTGAGAAAGTCATTAATGTAAATTGGGCTCAAATGGAGTTTAAATTTAATGTAATTTGTAGTCTGATGCAGTATTTTGTTGACATGAAGTAAATAGTTTTAATTGTAGTTTACGGAGTTGCATAAACTTGTTTTGAAAAATTTGTACAAGTGCCGGAAGAGCATTTTTTCTAATTTTTTTGGTAATTTTTTGAACCATAATTACATTACATAATTTTTTGGATTTTATCGTCTATTGATGTAGAGATAGAAATATCCATAAATTTAACTTGTACTCTTAATATTATGTATCTATGTATGAAGGGGCGGATCCAGCCTCTCTCCTTGTGGGGGGCGGTAATATCACAAAAGTACAGTAAGGAAAGCAAAAGCAAGTTGTCCCCGGGGGGGACGGGACACAGAAACATTCCCATTTCTAGTGTAAGGGGGGGGGGGCTATCGCAAGAAAAACAAGTTGTCAACGGGAGTGCCAGCAACATACATATTCCTAATATAAAATGCAGAATCGGTTCTATTTTTCTGAACTTAAAGCTTTTGGGAAGGGAAGGAGCGATCGCAAGCATACACAGTCCTATACTCTATTCAAGAACTAGAGAGAGTAATAAAACTGTTACCGAACCTACCTGCTCCGGTGCCGCTGGTAACTGAGGACTGCTGTTAATCTAATTATATTTAATTATATTTAAATATTATAAGCTTTTATAAATTTACTGCACAATAAAATTTCTGATAGTTCAATTTAATTTCTGTCAGTGAGCAAAGTACACCTTACAGTGTGTCTTTAATAATTTATCTTGTTTGTGCTTGTTTTTATATATTATTTGAGATAAGTGAGATACCCACCTTTATATTTATTCCAAAATCGTTAAACTAGGACATTTTTTCCTCAACGAAAAACTTATTACGATGAATGTTTATGATGCCTTACGATATCAATATCTAGATAATAATGTTAAAAGCTCTGTTGAGATGTGTTCCAACATGACAGGAGTTGGAAAATTTACTATGTACCGAACAATGAAGGAGAAAAAAACGACTCGAATGTACTCCCAAGTTACATTCGATCATGGGCAGGCGAAAAACCTCGTTGGAAGAAGAGATGTAAACTGCTATAAAAGAAATTGTACATACATTTTATTATGAGAAGCAGATCCCAAACGTCGACAAAGTTCTAAGTAAAATCAATGAAGATCGGGTTTTACCTGCAATTAAAAGGACTGAGCTCTGAAAATTGCTCAGAGAACTTAATTTTTGCTGGAAAAAACCAGATAGGAAATCTGTTCTTATAGATCGTCTAGAAAATGTCCGTTGGAGAAGGAAATATCTCTCTCAAATAAAAGGTAGAGGTTGCTAGAAATAACACAACTTACAAAATTAGTAATTTAACTAAACATTTGGAAGATTTTTTTGAATAAAGTTACTGCAGAAAATTGGGAAAAATCCATAGAGGAACCAATTATAATTACCAACGTAAACACACGCCCTGATAGACCCCAGCGGCGTGAAGTGTGTGTCCCTGTTAAACACCTATGTTAAATTATTTTTTTAATATCTCAAAACCTAGTGAAAAATTTGTTTTTTACTATTAATGCCAATAAATAAGTAAAAAAAAAATGTAAACACAATTTATTATTTAAATTTTCTGTAACATATAAAAATTAATTACATTTCAATCCCTTTCTAGTGTTTAATTTTAATTCTGCAGACAATTTCAAAAATAAATAAACTGAAATGTCAAGTATCCTAAAAATGTTTTTAATTAATAATAAAATGACCGATAGCTCCAAAAAAATTTGAATATTATATGGACGAATTTATTTTTTATATATGTTTAACTTCTTGTATTTTTGACAATGGGTATTTTGTAAGTATTTAAATTATAACTTAGAATTTTTTGAGAGAGTAAGGCTACGTTTTAGTCTGATTGTACCTAAAACGGTTTCTATGCCAAAATTAAAAATAATAAAAATTCAGTTGTGATTTGTGTGAAATATGCCAAAATTTTCTATATTTTCTAATACATGTGAATTATTAGGAAATCATAAGAAATTAAATAATATTATAAAAACTTTTTATTTTAAGTTTATTATCGAAATATGCCATAAATACTTAGTAATAAAATAAACCTCCTTCCAACCCCTATGACAAGGATTAAAGTCCTTTTTAACACTTCACACATCCAAATATCTATTGTTATCCAACCAAACAGTCCGTTATTATAGACCGGTATTTTTGATAATAAAATTTCTAACCCATTAAGTGCTTCAATGGCTTTTTTGTCCATGTTTATTTTATATTGAATTACTTTTTCACATCATCTTCTGTTAACAATTTTTACTCCAAAGTATATGTACCGTCACAGGCTTCTAACGTTCTGTTATTGCCAAGGTTTAAGTCCTCTAAATATCCTCCAATTCACAAATAAAGATTCTTATCTCATAAGAATAGAATTAAGAAAGGTTATTTTCTCTTTTGTAGAAGTCCTAAGGAATGGAATAAAATTATCCTTCTGATTGCAGCCCCACAAAAGTGCCTTAAACCTCTCAGTTTAGTTGGCTTTTTCTTAACCAATCCAGTCACGAGACTACCTACTTTTTAAATATATATATATATATATATATATATATATATATATATATATATATATATATATATATATCAGGATGTCCCATTTTAACTTTAACACACATATTATTTGGAGGGTTTTCTTGAAGTTTTTCAGTCTTTTTTTTAATTAATATAACAAAGTTTTCCTGGTTTGGAACATATATTCAAATGTCTATGCTGCACTTTCCCTCAAGCGTTGTACATTCAAATACTGCAGACAAATATTAATTAATTTGAACTCTCACAACATCAAAATAATAAAATAAACGCGGACAGCACAACACAAACACTTTAAAATAATAAATTATACCGAACTTGTAGGGCTGAAAGTTAACTTTTTTTAACAATATTTTTATTTTTCTGTATTAATAGATAAAGATAATATATTTAAAGGTGACAAATGGGTGGCTGTTTGCTAAAATATGTAGATAGTTTATATTTAAATAAATTATTATATATTTTACTTAATTGTTTCATATCAGTTTTTGAGTTTATAGCGTTTTTATTTTTTCAGATTTCTACCATTTCATAGAATTCTCGTTTTTTAGCATGATTTTCAGTTTTTAAAATTTATGTTTTTTCGAAGTTAAATATATAAGTAGTTTCCGTCGTGTTGTTGGTTGGAGCTGTTTTATTTTTATAGTCAAATTTATGTCCGTTGAATCTGTTTTTTTATGCAGTTGTTGCATGGAAATTTGTATACGACGTTACTCTTTTTGTCATTTGGTATTTTTGTTTTTAATTTGAAAAATTTGTTTTTCAATAAATTATCTTATATACACATATAAAAGGCAGCTCTTGAATACCTTTAGGAAGATTATTAAATATTTTTGGGGCGGTATGGTTTATTGAAAATCTAGATGCTATGATACGCAATAACAAAATTATTCCAGCTTCTGGTTTGATAAAGATAATATTGTATTTTTATGGTTCAAAAGATGGGTAAGTTTTTTTTATAATTGTTAATCTAAACCGTTTATTATCAACCTAAAATCATTTTAGTGAATTAGGGGAATAAAGTTTTTGTTTAATCTACATGCCATATCCCACAAATAAACTTCTATAATATAAATTGACCGTGAACTCATTTGAGATATTTTAGTAACATCCTGTGTTAACTAAATACATCAGTCAAATAAGCATTTTGCCAAGACACTCAATCATCCAGGCAGAGGTCCGGATTTTCGGATAATATAGACCTATAGAAATAAACCGTATAAGTTCTCTACACGAGATTTTGTGTCAAAAACTTTTTGTAAACAATAAAAGGTCAAAAAATGTATTTTTGCACTTGTTTGCTTACCAGCAAAAACTAAAGAAATTTTTGGACAAAATGGAATAGCCATCTTGTAGAGAATTGAAAAACCTACAAATTGTTTTTTTACGGATCTCGGTATTTTTATTTTTTGCTGAGAAAAATGCAAAAAAGTATCAAAATTGTTATAATATTCAATTAACAATAACTATTGCTAAATGCAACCTACCATTTTGTTGTAATGTAGAAAGTTGGATCTTTTAGTGCTTAATATGGGGTAAAAATTTCAGATCGATTCATCAAATAGTTTGTGTAAAATTTAATTTGTTTATCACAGGCGAGCGAATTTTACAATAATATTGTAGCTCCATCGATGAATGTACACCGATTCTGAGTACATCTCATGAAAGAGGAACTCTTCTTCTATGAGAAGTATTACATGGAATTGAGGAAAATTAATTTTAAATTTGTTTAAACTTCATTAGAAAATCACTATCATTTTTACCTTGTAAACAAATTAAATAACTTTTTTGTTTTTGCCGATAAAATAATTCTGCTTTCATATTTGGGAAGCTGGCATTTTTAGACGAGTTTAGAAAAAAAAACGGCTTACGTCAATATGCGCCAAAGTGAACAATTTTTTTAAAAATTCATTCCTATATTGTAAATAACAATGAAGAAACGAAACTAGCGCCATTCGAAAGTTTAAGAGTTGAAGTTTAGGTGTGAGTTGTCCGGAAAATGATAATACAAAAATAAAAGCTTCAGTGAAGTTTAAAAAATGTTAATTGTTTAAAAGACGATTCGGCAGGAAGATGAGTTGCTAACAAATCCGCGCGCGTTCAAAAAATGAAACAGCAACTTCGAACTGCTACCATTAGCTATATCTCCGAAAGTTGTTGATGTATTTTGATGATTCTTTTTTTAATTTATGGCACCTTTCTACGTACATTACAAATATGCATACTATTTATTTATTTGTTTATAAATTAAACATTTAATTTGTTTAAACATTTTTTCCACACAATTTTTTCATTAAAAATCAATAATTTTGGTGCTATTTTTATTAGCAAACATGCTAATAACTCGGGAAAATTGAATAATTAAATTATTGTTATAAAACATTAATATTCGTTACATTGCGTATAAGAAAAAGCTGTATACGTAAGTATTGTTTGCTACCGTAATATATACATGTTACAGCAATATATGATACATTGATAAATTACTATGTTTTTAAGATTTTCATAGTTAAACATATTAATAGGTTTTGAAAGTAAATTAATTTAACGGTCAGCTTCCCAAATATGAAAACAGAATTTTTTTATCCGCAAAAACAAAAAAGTTATTTAATTTGTCTACACGGTAAAAATGGTAGTGGTTTTCTAATGAAGTTTAAACAAATTTAAAATTAATTTTTAATTTCATGTAGTACTTCTCATAGAAGAAGAAATTTTGCACACACTATTTGATGACTTGATTTGGAATTTTGACCACATATTAAGCACTAAAAGGTCCAACTTTTTACTTAACAACAAAGTCGTAGTTTAAGAAATAGTTATTGTTAATTGAATATTATAACAATTTTGACCTTGTTTTGCATTTTTCTCAGCAACAAATAAAAATATCGAGATCGGTCAAAAACCAATTTGTAGGTTTTTCAACTCTCTACAAGATGGCTATTCCATTTTGTCCAAAAATGTCTTTAGTTTTTGCTGGTAAACAAGTGCAAAATACATTTTTCGTTCTTTAATTGATACAAAATCTCGTGCACAGAACATATGCTTTTTATTTCTTTAGGCCTATATTACCTTAAAATCCGGGTCTCTCCCTGAATAAATGAGTGTCCCCAACTAGGTCTTTTTTCCCTTATTTCTTCTTCTTCTTCCTCTTGTTATAGGCTTACAGCCTGTTTTTTCCAACTCAATCATTCATCTCATTTGATGTTGAAATCCAGGACTCTCTTCATCTTTTAAGTGGTCTACCTATTGTTCTTGTGGTTTCCGGTGTTCCATCTCGGGCAATCGCTATCCTAGTTTGCGCCATTCTTTCTACGTGCTCATTCCAGGCTCTTCTGCGCTTCCGTCCCCATCTTACTATATCTTGCATTCCATGTTCCTCGCGTATTGTTGAATTGCGTATATGATCTCTTAATGTGTATCCCGATATTCTTCTTAGTACTTTCATTTCGGCAGTTCTTAGAATTGATTTTGTTTTTGTGTTGTTAGCTCTCGTCTCTATTGCGTACGTCATTATCGGTCGAATACAGGTCTTGTAGATTTTTGTTTTTGCGTCCTTGCTCATGTATGTGTTATGCCAAATTATATCCGCCAGGCTTTCTGAGATTCTATTTGCCTTATTTACTTGGTTTCTTACTTCTCTTGTTCTGTCTTGGTTTGCGGATATCTCAACTCCTAAGTAATTAAAGGTCATGAGTTGTTCTATTGGTTTGTCATCCACTACAAGTTTGCATCTTAAGGGCACTTTGCTTATTACAATTGACTTAGTTTTATCGATGGATATTTTCATGTTGAATTGCTTGCTTATGGTGTGGAATGCAAACAGAAGTCTTTGGAGATCGTCTTCATTTTCCGAGTCTATGACGGCGTCATCAGCGTAACATATTATTGTTATTTCCCCAGTATTCATTCTGTATCCTGGTGCCGCTCTTTTGATGTTCTCAATTATTTGGTCCATTACTATGTTAAACAGTAATGGACTCAGAGAGTCCCCCTGTCGTATGCCCGATGCTATCGGTACATCCTTAGTTAGGTTGCCGCTTACTGAGATTTGTGTTGTGGTGTTGGAGTTTAGCTGTTCAACTATGTTAATTAAATTGTTTGGGATGCCTTTAATTCGCATTTTTTGCAGAATATCATCCAGTCTCACCCTATCAAAGGTTTTAGTGAGATCTATAAAGCACATAAAAGCCGGCTTAGTAAATTCAATAGATTTCTCTGCTATCTGTCTTACGATGAATATGGCATCTACTGTAGATCTGTTTTTGCGGAAACCTTGTTGTTCTTCTGATATTCTGCAATAGTCAGTTATTATACCTTCAAGGATTTTGGTGAATAATTTCATTATTGAATTTAATAAAGTTATTCCTCTATAGTTTTCCGTGATTTTCTTATCACCCTTCTTGAAAATAGGTACTGTTATACTTTTCTTCCAATTTCGGGGTATCTCTTGGTCTTTAATTATTTTGTTAAAGAGTTTTGTTAGTTCTTCGTGTAATGCATTTCCACCATATTTAATTAGTTCGTTGGGGATATTGTCGGGTCCTGGGGCTTTTCTCGTTTTTAATTTGGCTATCGTGTCTTTCGTCGTTTGGAGGCTTACTTCCTTGGTGTAGTCGTCATATTCAGATTCATTTTCGGGTGGGTGGTTGTTCTGTTGTGATTGATCTGTATTTCTATATAGTGTTTTAAAGTGTTCTTCCCATTCGTGCTCAGAAATTTTTTGGGATTGTGTATATTCGTTTATATCCTGTTTCCTTCTTCTGATCATGTTCCATACCTTCTTTTGTGCCCCGTACAAGTCATGTTCCATATCTACTGTGAACCTTCGCCAATATTCGTTTTTGATTTGTCTTATGTCGGCGTTTACTCTGTTTCTTATTTCTTTGTATCGATTGTGTTCTGTTTCTGACTTGTTATTTCTGTATCGGAGGTAAGCCTGTCGTTTCTCTGCTGCCAATGGTTTTACCTCAGGAGTATACCAGTGCTTAGCTGACGGCTTAGAATTTGTGTTGACTTCTCTGTATCCCAATGCTTCCTCGGCCGATTTATCTACATTTCCTCTGATTTTTCCCCAGCTTTCTTCAACATCATCTGAATCTTTAATGGAGTTGTCTTTGATCTTTTCTGCAAGTCTCTTTTTATACGTCTTTGGTTGATTCATCACTTACCGATTCAATGTTTAATTTATTTTTAATATTCGGTGGCTTTTTCTTTTTGTGTTGTATTTTAAGTCTTAATTTGCATAGTACCAATCTATGATCGGATCATATTTCTGCAGATGTTAAGCTACGGACGTCTAATACTTGTGTTGGATGTAAAACTTTATTTGATATCACATAATCTATTATTGAATTTTGTCCTCTGGTATTTTGCCAGGTTATTTTGTGTTGAGGCTTATGGGAGAAGAAGGTATTATTTATTCTCATGTTGTTGCTTGTGCAGAAATCAATCAAGATTTCGCCATTTTCGTTAACATGTTTTCGTTGTACTTGTTTTTGATCCCATCTACCACTTCATTGCCTATTCTTGCATTTAGATCACCCAATATTAGTATCTGTCCCTTATTTGACTGGAGTAAAAAGCTAGTTGTTGAACTTGTAAATCTTTAATTTTCATTAAAAACACGACATGTCCATTATCTAAAACCCTTCTCTGAAACGCCGAGGTAAAATTTCAACTAAAACTAATTTTATCACTGTTTTCCCAGGCGCTAATCCAGGAAATTCGTCTTATCACAACTCTCAATATAAATCGAAGAAAATGCCTCGCTACCCTTTCGCGCCCCAGAATGTTAAAAAGAAAATCTCCATTATTCCAGCTGGATAATGGATACGGATGGACGTGAACTCGTTTTGCGCTCTGATTATTTTTTAATTAAATATTTCTTTGTCGCCTGTCCCGCTTTTGCAATTTGCACTCGGCGTTTTTGATGCAGCCTTAATTTTTTTAATGGCTCAAGTAAACAAAGAGATGTTTTTATAAAGGAATAAAATTAAAATATCGTCGACGATATACAGGGTATCAGCTAAATATCCACTAATCCATCAGTTCTTTCTAGACTTTTTATCCTAAAATTTCTTGACTAAAATGTGGTTGTCGGACTTGCAGTGTCTTTATTTTTTATTTATTTATACGACGTTTCGATTAGGTTGTATGTCTAATCGTTATCAAGTAAAGGGTGTTTTTTATAGAGGTATAAAACTTTAAATTGGCAACACTTTTTTAACTGGCGGCCATTTTGTCAGCTATCAAGTGATTTATGTTTAGTTTGGTTTGGCATTTCAACATGAATAGACTGACGCCTGAACAACGCTTTCAAATTGTGCAAATTTATTTTGAAAATCATGGTTCTGTTCGAAATACGTATCGCGCACTACGTTCATTTTACGGTCAACATAATCGTCCATCAGAGCAATTAATTCGATTAACTATGGAACGTTTTCGCACCACGTTTACTCTAAATGATAATACGCATCCACAGAGACGTCGTACAGTGCGTACAGAAGAAGTCATTGCTGCTGTAGAGCGTAGCGTAGAGGAAGACCCGAATCAGTCTATCCGCCATCGTGCACAGGAAATGGATATGTGTCCATTCACTTTATGAAAGATTTTGCGGAAAGATCTTGGTTTGCGTGCTTACAAAATTCAACTCGTGCAAGAATTGACGCCACACGATCACCTAGCAAGGCGTAGATTCGGTGAATAGGCCCAAAACAAGATTTCCGTTGATCCCGATTTTCATAAGCGAATTTTGTTCAGCGATGAAGCTCACTTTTGTTTGAATGGATACGTCAATAAACAAAACTGCCATATTTGGAGTGATGATAATTCTCAAGTGTATGTTGAGGCACCGTTACATCCAGAAAAACTGACTGTTTGGTGTGCTTTATGGGCTGGTGGAATCATTGGTCCGTACTTCTTTAAAAACGATGCTGGTCAGAACGTAACAGTCAATGGTGACCGCTATAGAGCCATGATTACTGACTTTTTCGTTCATCAATTGAACAACCATGATGTGCAGGAGCTGTGGTTTCAACAAGACGGCGCAACATATCACACAGCTCGTGCCACAATTGATTTATTGAAGGAAACGTTTGGTAACCGCATAGTTTCACATTTCGGATCCGCGAATTGGCCTTCAAGATCGTGCGACTTAACGCCGCTAGACTATTTTCTGTGAGGATATGTGAAGTCGCTAGTCTACGCCGATAAGCCCGAAACGATTGATCACTTGGAGGACAACGCCTCGTTATTGCCGAATAGTAGGTAAAAAACGAGATCTGTCTAAACTAAAAAAGTAGCAGTAAGTTCAACATCGATAAGAAAATCTTAAGCACAGTGTAATGAAATACCGAAATGAACAAAATAATAGTCAATTTGAAAAATAAAATTAATTGAAACTGTACTTAATGAAATGCTTTTCTTTAAAGAATCCTTGGAAAATACTTAAGGAAAATGATACTGTATTGCCCATAACGACAGTATTAGCAAAAAATAAGGTTAAATTAATTGAATTAGCCATAGTAAACTTAAGCGAAAAATTGAACCGTGACAACTGACCCCAATATTTAACCTGTTGAAAAATACTATTTCATGCATTTAGTTTATGGGAAGCTTTTAACAATTCTATGAAGGCAAAAAACCTTTATAGCACTGGCGTGTTTACCATGGAAGTTAGGGAAAAACAGTTTATTTGTTAATAACAATCTTATGGCCACTCTGGCGGACTTCAACCCAAAAAATTTGTTGTTCGGTGGCTCAAAATACATAAAAAAAAATTGGGTACGTCCATATAATATAAAGGGGCGATCTTGGTACCTACACTATATTATTCCATTGTTGTCATTTTCTAAATGAGCTGTTGTTATTTATTTTTATTTAAATTTTTTTTAACTTTTTTTTGGTGGTTGAAAGTTTCATATTTAACCCACAGTTTTTCTATTTCTTCGCGGAGTCCTCTGGCTTCTTTCTATCTTGCAAAACCTAAAAATAAATTGCCTTTTAGACGCCGTCTTACTGCGCTTGTAAGCCGATTATACCAAGACATATCGCTCGCAAATTCACGCCTGCCAATTGATCGACGAAATTAATAGGATGAGTGATCTGACATGACACATATCCAGTGCTACAATGATCGCTTTTTAAGATAAATATACAATCATGTCCTAAATGTTGCTTAATAAAACTCCCCTAGTAAACAAATTTTACCACAGCGAAAAGTAATTTAATTTTTAAAATTCAATTTTATAAGATTTCTTGCCGATACGATTGGTTTTTAATTTTCTTTTTATTGTCGATTATGCGGAACGAGTCCCGGTTTTATGACTGAAACGCGTATTAGAGAGGAATATTAAAATTTTTATTACGGTCGGATTTTCCCATCGTATTGCTGAAAATATTTTATGTAATTACACTTAAATATGAGTATTTTTATTATCTGCTTTACTTAAAATGTTCCATAAAATTACTTACATTAAAATTATTAAAATTAACATATGTTTATATATATATATATATATATATATATATATATATATATAAATAAATAAATACACTCTTTATTTCAAATCATATAAGTACATGAAATGAAATGACGTCAATCTAAATCACAACTACAGATCTGGACAAAAATCTCTTAAACTATATGGTTCTAACTCTATTAGAATTTTTTAAATTTGTACCTTAAATGTTTTTATGGTGTTTATACTTTTTACTTGGTTTGGCAGAGCATTAAACAGTTTGACAGACATGTAAAGAGGTGCTTGCTCAGTAAGTGTAAGTCTGCGTGCTACATATTTATAATCTAATGTTCTAGTGTTGTATTTGTTTTCTGTTTTGACTTCGAACAAAGTTCTATTGCGAAAAATAAACATTAGGCTTTCATAAATATATACAGCATAAACCGTCATAATACCGTTATTTCTAAACATCGATCTACAGCTCTGACGGTAGTTCATGTTTTTTATAATTCTTACTAATCTTTTCTGGACTATAAAAATATTTTCCATCATGCTCTTCCTTCCCCAAAAGATAATTCCGTATTTAAGAACCGATTCGAAATTAGCAAAATATAATATTTTAAGAGAATTTTCATTCATATATTTACTTATTACTCTTATACCGTAACATATGGAATTTAATTTTTTTATTAAGGTAGAGATCTGATATGACCAATCCAGATTTTCATCTATGTAAACGCCCAAAAATTTTGTATGTTGCATAATATCCAAATTGTTGTTATCAAATTCCATATGTGTCGGCTTGACAATATTAGATTGTTTGGTCCTGAACGAACGGACATTTGTTTTTTCTTTATTTAAAATTAATCTATTTATACTAAACCAATCAGTGACCTCATCAAAAAATTCTTTTGCCTTGAACTTTAGCTCTTGCCAGTTCTTGCCCTCAACAACTAGACTCGTATCATCAACATATTTTACATCATGCCGATCCGACGAATCCATCAGCAGGTGCAGGTCGTTTACGAAAATTATAAACAGGATTGGACCCAATACACTTCCCTATGCTACTCCTATGTCATTCGGCAAGATTTCCGAATATTCAGTTTTACCATTTTTTGTTACTGTCACCGATTGCCTTCTATTGTTTATATATGATTTGAACCATTTTAACGCATTTCCTCTTATACCACATTTTTCCAATTTAAAGGTTAATTGGATAGATCCAGTAGTATACCGAGAGCTATTTTTCCATTTTCCAAGTGCTCAAGAATATTCTTAACAAAATCGAAAATTGCCGTTCGGGTTGATTTTCCCTTTAAATATCTGATAATGACTAAATAAGTTATTTTGGTTAAAAATCTTTGAAAACCCCGGTAATAAACTAATTATATAAACATATATATATATATATATATATATATATATATATATATATATATATATATATATATATATATATATATGTCTGTGTTGTATCGTGGGTTTTCACGGATGGTGGAATGTACACTGGTGTTTTTCCTGTTTTCGATCCGTTCGTCAATAGAAAAATCTTCACGACGTTTCGTCAACATCTCAGCTGTTTTTAGTGATTTCTATTTCGAAAGCTTCTATAGTGTTTTATGGGTGCGATCTGATAAGTTTCCTGGAAATTTATAGTGTGTCCTATGGGATCTTCGCCATCACCAGTCATCGCAAACCTTTTTATGAAATATTTTGAAACAGAAGCCCTAAGAAAAATCAAAACAACATCCTCCCTATGGAAACGTTACGTGGATAACATCTTCATCATATGGCCACACGGAAGATCCAACCTAGATATATTCTTAGAGGAACTAAACAGCATTCATCACCGCATTCAGTTCACATTGGAGGTCGAAATTAACAAACAGCTACCTTCCTTTGATCTTCTAGTCACCAGAAACGACGAGCTAAGCATCGATTATACGGTCTACAGGAAACCCACACACACACACAAACAGATACCTGAATGCCAAATCACACCACCATCCATCACAGTTGCAATCGGTCGCCAACACACTGATTTCCAGGTCCTTGTGACTAACCAAACACACGAACCGTCAAGAAGAACTCAACAATATAACAACAGCTCTAAAACAAAACAACTACAAAGAACACAGAATCAAAAAGGCCATAAAACAAAACACGAAAACAGTAGCAGAGAAAAAAGAAGATGACAAATCCAAACCAAAAACCACACTGACATACATAATAGGTGTAACAGACGTTATTGGAAGAATTCTGAGGAAGCATGACATATGCACAATTTACAAGCCACAAACAACAATACACAAATTATTGGGCAATTCTAAAGACAAAATACCATTGGAAAACCAGGGAGTGTACAGCATCCCATGTAGTGACTGTCAAAAAGAATATATTGGCCAAACAAACAGAAGAATCTCTTCAAGGGTCCAAGGACATAAAAATAGCATAAAGAATAAGCAAACGACATCGGCTTTATTCCAACATCATCAGGAGACACCACACTCTATACATTTCCAGGATACCAAACAGATCGCACCCATAAAGCACTATAGAACGCGCATCATTAGAGAAGATCTCGAAACAGAAAGCACTAAAAACTTTGACAAGAGAGATGATGCACAAAACATTTGCAATACATGGAAAACTCTTCTCAAAACAAAACCAAAAACAACACACCAGAGAAACAGGACAGCGGGCCGAGAAGAGACACAGGCCCATAGAAGCGAGAACACCAACCAGGCAGAACCAAGGTATAACCTGCGCAAGCGCCAAACTGTAAAAAGACCGGCGGAAGACTAGCACGCTCATTCCAAGTCGAGCAGCCATCGAGGAAGCTTCACTTGAAAACGCCAGCTGAGATGTTGGCGAAACATCATGAAGATTTTTCTATGTGTAGGCTTCTGACTACGAAATGCCAATAAGTGGACGTGATAGGTGAGATTTTGGCGCATATTTTGAAAAAAAAATCGCTGCGGCGTTGTTTATTAACATTAAGGGAGTATTTAAGTAGGAACTCATAGGGAGATGGTTAAACTATTGTATGCAGCAGTTTTCAAGTCAATTATTTCAAAATTCTTGATGTTGCTATAGTTGCACCTATTCCGAGAGTCAGAAAGTGGCTCATGAAATTTGTTTCGCTGGAAAAATTTTGATTATCTCGGCGAATATTGGTCGTAGAACCTTTTATATTTTTTTTAATTCGTGGTTTTTCGACGAAATATGAACAATAGATGATATGTTTTTCTAATCAAATTATTGTTAAACATAGCAATAAACAAATTGTTGCACTTTTATACATTTTATGCATAATAAAAATTTTACCTTAATTACGTGCTTTTCAAATTGCGAAAAAATTAGGAATATTAAAGATCAAATTGATTTTTAATGAACCATTAATACTTATCGAATTATAGCATGAAACAAATTGCGACGGTGATTTGCCGCCAAATTATTGGTTTACATTCACAGCTACGCTCCAAGGAAGCAGTATGTATTGAGAGGATACCATGCAGAACTTGATTGAACATTATAATGAAACTAAATTTTGACATTTAATTTATCAAAAATATATTTTGATACAGCAGTGTTTATCATTTTTCTTTATGAATTTTGGGTATTTTCACATGTCATTTAAGAAAAATACAAATGGTATGTTTTTATCTGTCCGGGAATAAAGAAAACTTTTGGCAATGCTAGCGAATTTTAATGTAGCCTTGAGCAGCACATCCATTCAGAAGCAAATACTAATACATCATTTACCATACAGAGTATTTTTGAATTTAAGTTTTTCCCAAAATCTAAATGAAAATTCTTATAGTCGTATTAGTTCGCTAAAAACTTCAGCGATTCGAAGATATCTCAGAACTAGTTAACACCACAGTTCTCGAACGAACTGTCGGTACTTTTGGAGCATTTCGAAGAAACAAACTATTGTAGTTAATTTTCAAAGATGTATTTGGTAGTGAAAATGTCGTAAACAAAGACCAAACTTCCGCAAATATCAGATTTACAAGCCAAAAGGCTTCACACTCCCTTCAGGAATTATTCACTCATACCAGGTATACAAAGACACCAAAAGTATGAAACTCTGTGGGGACCCTTTCCATGTTATCGGGTCCTAGGTGGCGTGGTCTTCTGCACTTCCTACAAACTTTCGGACGGTTTGCGCGGTTGCAAGGAGAACTGCCTTCTGCATCGTTTATACACTAAGCCCCAGTCCCTTGGTGTTCTGTAGGTTCTTTGGTATTACTCCATTTGTTGATAGTATTATGGGAATCGTGTGGACTCTGGTCATTACCCACTGTCTGCGGATTTGCACCTCCAAATCTCTGTATTTGGTGATTTTCTCATTGTATTTTGGTTTTAGGTTGTTGTTATTAGGTACAGCAATGTCAATCAGTGTAGTTCGCCTAGAAATGTTATCTGTTAGTATAATGCCTTGCCTATTATGAGCAACTGTTTGATCTGTTAGAACCGTTTGGTCCTAATATAACTTGTATTCGTTGTTTTCAAGAATAGGCTCCAGATTGTATTTGTAGTAAGGCACATTTCCTACCTGCAATAGTTTCTTAGCGGCTCTGTCGTGTCTTTTCTTATATTTGGTTACGGCAAACGCTTGGCATCCTCCAGTTATGTGCTGGATTGTCTCTGATGTTCTACAGCCATATCTACATTGGTAGTTTTCTATTGGGGGATCTCTGATGATGAAGTTCCGATAGTTCTTCGTCGGAATAACCTGGTCTTGGATAGCTAACAAGAAACCCTCCGTATCCGAAAACATCTGTCCTGAAATCAACCAGTAGTTCGATGCTGAGTTGTCGACATTGTCCTGGATGACCTCATTTGGATGCCATTCATAAAGTGGCTTCTGTAGCCAGGCTTGTAACGTCTCTTGGTCTGTTCGGTGGTGAGAAGAAACTAACCTGTGGAAATAAGAACGTAAGTTTATTATTTGATGATCGAGCTACTTACTAATATCGATTAATCGTCTTCTTTCTTGGTGTCTTGGAAGCATTGTAGTTCAACAAAACTCCGAGGGGGGTGTTTGTGTGCTTTTGTTAAAAGTGTTCTTATTTTCCTTTGCAGGTTCTCGATATCCGTCCTGCTCCATTTTAAAATTCCAAAAGAGTAGCTAAGCGCAGAGCATGCATGCGTGTTGAACGCCTTAAACAAATTTCTACTATTTAGACTAGTTCGTAACACCCGTCTTATCCTCCTGACAAATTCGGTTATGAATTCGGCCTTCATAGTGCGATGGTCAATTCGTTTAGTTTGTTTTATACCTAGGTATTTGTATGTTCGTTCTGCTTCCATTGCATCTATAGTTTTACCGTTCTGCATCTCAAATGCTCCCAGTTGTATCTTTCCTTTAACGATGTTCAAAATACGACACTTGTCAAGTCCAAACTGCATTCCGATATTCCCGGAGAACTCCTCCACAATCTTAAGCATTTGCTCCAGCTGGTTTCTGGTAACCGTCATCAGTTTAAGATCATCCATGTATAGAAGATGATTCAATATTACTACCTCTTCTTTGTTATTTCTAATAATGAAACCGTATCTGGTGAAGTTCAAACGGCGTGACAGTGGGTTCATTGCAAGGCAGAACCACAATGGGCTTAGTGAATCGCCCTGAAATATTCCCCTTCGTATTGGGATTGTATTAGTTTCGATGGTGTCGCTGGATGGCACTTGCAATTGGATCCTAGTTTTCCAGGTTGACATGATGCATTCTAAAAAGGAAATAAAATGATTATTCTTAATATAGTTATGAGCCACTCATGTGGCACTCAGTCGAAGTCCTTCTTATAATCCACGTAGGCAGCAAAGAGGTTTCTTCGATTGGTATTGGTTTTGTATACATATGACAGAGTCAACAATCAACTGTTCCTTGCATCCCATTGCTCCCCTGGTGCATCCTCTCTGTTGAGTTGCAATAATGTTATTTTGTTCACAATGTGCTTAGATGCGTTGGGTCAAGCAAGAGATGATTACCTTATATAGTGTGAGAAGGCAGGTGATTGGCCTATTCTTAGCTGGGTCATGTGTGTTATATTGGACCTTTAGTAAGAGATACGTAATACCTTCTGTCAGAAACAATGGCATTTTTGCTGGGTTTAGAAGAACATCGTTAATAAGATTAGCCAGTTGATGGTGTATACACCAGAAGTTCTTGACCCTGTTGAGACCTAGGATTTCCAGTTATGGAATTCCTTAATTATTCCTGAGATTTCCTCGGTGGTAAATGGCTCAAACTGCATCTGGCTGTAATCTTGGCAGATTTGATGTTCTTCATTGATCCGGCCGGCTGCGATGTTACAATTGGCGGGTGTGGAAAGTTGGTTTCCCCAGAACTCTTCTATCTGCTCTCTGTTGGAATATCTATTATCTGCCATGTTAGGTGGAGATATAAGCTTACGGTGGAAAGTCTTTTCTGATCTTTGGAACAGTGCATTGTCCCGTTTTCGGTTATTGCTGATCTTGTAAGCTTTTGTTTCAGTGTATCGAGGCATTGTTGAGCCGTACCATTCGCTGGATCATGTTGCGAATGGTACCGAGCTCGATTCATTATTTCTTCATTTTGTCTTTGAAATTTACTTGTTCTTACGCCCCTAATATACTCCATCAGCTGTCCCATTTCTTTTCGAAGATCTTCGATTTTGCTATTTAGACTTCTCTCCCATGTTGGAGTGTTGGATTCCGTTCTTGGTGATCGGGGCTTTGTTGTAATTTTAATTTCTAAAGCTCTAGCTATCGCAGTCGCAGCATAATAGATTGTCGTACGTAAGGACTCCAGAGTATAGGCCTCTGAAACATGAGCTGGTAAGATCCAATTATTCATGATGTCTAACATGACATCCAGTTTTTTAGATGAATTAATTTCTGGCAGTGCCAGTCTGCATAACGGATTGGTTCCATCATACTCCAGCACCGCAGCACTCATTTCTGTTAATAGTTTCCGATAAAGGAGTTCAGCGATGTCCTGTTGGGTGTCGTCATTCAGCTGTTCTTGCTGTTCTTCGACCTCGGGTTCCGGGTCTGACTCAGGTTCAGCAATCGGGCCGTCGTTATTGTCAGTGTTCCCGACCTCACGTTCAACCTCCGCTTTGATGGTTTTGAGCCGTGTTACCGGAATTAGGCTGTTTCGGAGAATAACTCGATATTGGTCAGCTATTCTCTGTTGTGACACTTGTATGTGTGGATACTCCCTGCAGAATTCGGCGTGAAGTTGTTGCCTGTAGCCGATCATCTCTCGTCCTAGATGAGTTATCCTGTAAAAAATGCGCACTATTGACTCATTCATAGGTACAATCCATTTCATGCGCAAATATATTATTATTAGATTATTTTGCGTGAACTTTTATAGAAAATCCTACTTTTAGCAGTGTATACAGAAAAAAACGAACTTTATTACTGAAATTTCTCTTCCTTTGACTACTAGTCACTCGAGACGGAAAATTTTCCTGGAGATTCATTAAAAAGGTCTAAGACTTATACCACAACTTTTCTTATTGGCATCAAAGTGCCATCTTTTGTTATTGGTCACCCACGTCTTTTTCCGTTTATTGAGTTTTGTACTTTTTTTGATAAATTTGTCCCTTTATAGGTCAAAGGTAAACGCTCTTATTTCGTTCCTTCTGAATTCTGAAAAAACTTTGTGGGGATATAAAAGCCCTTTAAGACAGTTAACTTTTCTTTCCCCACTTTTAATTAGAGATGTCGAGAGCTGCTCGACCCAAGGTTTTTTGTTTTGAGCTGTGATATCTGGCCGACGAATTGTTTGAGTAACATTTAAGAAATTTAAATTAAAAATGTTATTTTTTTGGCAGTGAAGTACTTTACATGGACGGAACTAGGTTTGATAGCTGCCCGCCAGGTACGTCAATGTTGTATTTAACTATAATTTTTCTGTTTGTTTGAAGGTTGTAGACAATGTTGAAGATTGACTAAAATATGGTTGTTTTTTATTTATTACGATGTTTCGATTAGGTTGTATCTCTAACCGTTATCAAGTATAAACAAATGTTTTGTCTTAAGACTTCGAGATTATGTAGGGACTGGGTCCATTGAAGCGCAAAGTTTCGCTTCACTGTACACACCTCATTGATTTGATGTTACGAAGTAGTGATTGCCAAAGATTAGGTATCTCAACACTCGGTTTACTGAAGATTCCATTATTGTTTTAATGTATGCTCCTTCTATAAATTTTCTTTTTTTCATATTGGGTTCCATTTATATTGCCGCAGCCTCAGACCCTTTTTCAAACGGTGTTGTTTATCTCAGGCGTGTTCTGCAATGCCTGATCTCGACGTTTCCTCTTTTGTGTGTATGAGTTTTATGTTCCTTAATTCTAACTTCTAGTGGTCGTTTGGTTTCTTCAATATACATTTCCCCACACTCACATGGAACTTGTAAACACATTCTTTCTTATAGGTAGTTTTCGGTTTTATTTTTATTAAATGAGCTCTAAGTGTATTTCTTGATTTAAAGGCTGTTTTTATATTATAACTACTAGCAATTCGTCTTATTTTCTCCGAAGTTCCCTTAATGTACGGAATTGTGAAGAAAGAATGTGTTTCTTGTTGTCCAGTGTTCGTTGTTCTAAAGTTATTTATGACATCGTCAATTAGTTTTAAAGGATAACCATTCTGTTGTAAATCGAATTTAATATTTGCTACCTCTTTTTCCAATGAATCGGCATTGTTGCATATAGATATAGCGCGATTTTAGAGGTTGCGTATAATTCCCGTTTTGTTAAAACAGAATGATTAGAACTGTGATTAAGATATTGTCCAGTATGGGTTGGTTTTCTGTTTACTGAAGTTTTAATCGTTTCATTTGAACGGTTCACAATGACATCTAGGAAGGGAAACTGATCATTTACCTCTTTTTCATTGCTTTTCCATACGATGAAGGTATTATCGACATATATCAACCAGACTTTCGGTTTTACTGTTGCCGTTTCTATGGCATAAGTTTCGAACCATATATATATATATATATATATATATATATATATATATATATATATATATATATATATATATATATATATATATATATATATTATATATATATATATATATATATATATATATATATTATATATATATATATATATATATTATATATATATATATATATATATATATATATATATATATATATATATATATATATGGCGGCTCTAGGCCCCTCATACTCTTTTGTCAGAAATATCCTTTATACCTTTTTCATTTTTACTATTTGTTACATTTTATTATCCTGTTGTATGTATTTAAGATTCAATATTTTTTTTAGTTCATTTTACAATGCTGCACTGAAAACGTGATATTTCTTACTTTACTAAAATAAGCTATACCTTTTCGTACAATTTAAGGATTGTACCAATAAACCAATCGGGCCCTTTTATGGTCATTGATGACTCGGGATTTCCAACGGCTTGCAAGAACATGTGTTACGGTGTTGCCATTTAGGCGGAATTATTCCCAAATTTCTGAGTCACTATTAATAGACCGTTGAAAAGTTGAAGAACGTGACAACACCGTACGATACTAGTAAATTATAGGCAGGTCCGTTTAAAAACCCGCAACTTCCTAATTAGAGGTCTATTCTATTCCTACTCTATTCCGATTCTCTACTAGTCATGCTCCGTTTACAGTGAAATATTCTATTGGTTTTCTCTATCGGTTATAGTTCAGTTTTTATATTGCTTTAAGTCTTCCCGCTTTGAATCCACTTTCAAAATAAATCCGCTTTCAGTGCAAGCAAGACTAGATAATAAACATTGTTAAACTTTTAAATCGCGTTGTTAATTTTACACTTACACGCATACTAAAAACTATAAGTTTACCGCACTACACAACGCTATATATATATATATATATATATATATATATATATATATATATATATATATATATATATATATATATATATATATATATATTGGCGATGACTGGAGAGAGTGAAGAACCTATCGGAAGCCCGTCGTCTTGAGTGTAGAACTTGTCCTACGCAGACAACACTCCAAAAGGTCCATCACCCCGTCCAGTGGTAACGTGGTTCGATCTGATAAAGTAGTATCATTTGAAAGTCTAGTTTTGATTAGGTCTAGTAATTCCCCTAATGGTACATTAATATACAGACTTTCCACATCAAAGCTTATTAGTCTGTCTTCTGGCTCTAGATTGATGCTACTAATAATATTCACGAAATGTGTAGAATTTTTAACATATGTGTTTGTCTTACCTTCTAAAGGTTGTATGAATTTTAAAAGACACTTCGCCAGTGCATTTGATGGGATGCTCTGAAACGGGTTACTGACCTCAATGGTATGTTCGTTTTATGCATTTTTGGTAGTCCGTAAAGATGTGGTGGCTTACAGTAGTGTGGTGTGAGATCCGATCGTAGGTTGTCAGGTATATGATCTTGGTATTTCCTTAGTGTTCTGTAGATGTCAAGTAAAGGACAAGTTCTACGCTCAGGACAACAGGCTTCCGATGGATTATTCACTCTCTCCAGTTGTCGCCTATATATATATATATATATATATATATATATATATATATATATATATATATATATATATATATGAAATGGTTCAAAACTTCGTTTCTGTTGGTTGTGGGGCTCACACAGCTCGTGATTCATAACGTAATTTTCAAAGACATTGCTATAACGGCGATAGTGAAAAAATATCGTCTGCGTATATGATCTTGGTATTTCCTTAGTGTTCTGTAGATGTCAAGTAAAGGACAAGTTCTACGCTCAGGACAACAGGCTTCCGATGGATTATTCACTCTCTCCAGTTGTCGCCTATATATATATATATATATATATTATATATATATATATATATATATATATATATATATATATATATATATAGATATATAGATATATATATATATATATATATATATACAGGGTGGCCAAGATAAGGATCCTAAGCATGGGGATCTCGGAAACAGTTGGAGATCTAACAAAAGCTAGATGACGTAATCCACCTGTTATATAAGAGAAATATTCCTATCAATATAATTCAGACTATCGAAAACATATACGCAAACAATAAAGTTCAGATTCGCACTAACGGTAAATTATCAACACCCATACCAGTCAACAGCGGTATTAGACAGGGAGACTCGCTTAGTCCTTTGTTGTTTAACATGATAATGGACGAAATAATAAAGGAGGTGCGACTTGGTAGAGGATATAAAATGGGTGATACAGAAATAAAAATTCTCTGTTGTGCTGATGACGCTGTGATATGTGCCGAAAATGAAGACGACCTCCAGAGATTGTTAAATACCTTGCGGGAAGAAAATATAATATGATTATCTCAGCCGAAAAAACTAAATGTATGACATCCTCAAAAGAACCCCTCCGATGCAAACTAGAACTAGACGGTTGAATAATATAACAAGAAATGAGCTTCAAATATCTAGGAATCGATATAACTAGTTATGGCAACATCGAAGATGAAGTAAGAGGGCAGGTGGCCAAAGCAAACAAAGTGGCGGGTTGCCTCAACGACATGATCTGGCGAAACAAACACTTACAACAAGAAACGAAGGTTCGGATCTACAAAACCACAATTAGACCTATTATGACATACACCTCGGAAACAAGACCAGAGACGACAAAAACGAAACCACTATTGGAGACTACAGAAATGAGAATACTTCGACGAATACGACAGGAAAAACGCTACTAGACAGAGAAAGAATCGATAACATCAGGCAATCATGCAACACAGACTTCATTAATGAGTGGGTCCTACAACGTAAGACACAATGGAACAAACACATAAGCCGAATGACAGAGGATAGACTGGTAAGGATCGCACGAGATAAATCGCCTAGTGGTACACGCAGTAAAGGTCGACCACGGAAAAGGTGGAGCGATAATTTAAGTCCAGATTGAGGAAAATCGAAAAAGGAACAGGTCAGGGACCTATTATAGAAGGTAGAAGAAGAAGAAGAAGAAGACTTAGCAACAAAATAAGTTCTAAAAAAAATTAACAGTAACAGTCTTAGATTATAATCAGTCTCATAGATCAAAGTTATAAATTTGGTCAATCGAATACATATTATTTTTGTCTTACTTTAGGTTATATATAGTAATACTGCCATTTTTATTTAACGTAATAAAAACAAGCTTCTACACGTTTTCAAATAAGAGATTTTGCAGTCTAAATTAGTCTCACAAATTATTAATCATTTAGAGTTTCAGTCAATTAACAACACTTTATTTTTTATTTAGCTATAGTTTTTAAAGATACTATCTTTAATAATTTTAGGTATATAGTTTTATACCTAGATAAATAAAAAATATACTAAATATAAGAGACATTAGTGTGTATGAAATTAATCATAAACAAACAGTACACAGGTACTTAAACAAAATAACAGCCTTATGTTATATGCTAAAAATAAAAGTTTATCGACATTTTTACCATGTAAAGTAGCTCTTCTACCGTTATAACCTGTAACACTGAATAATTGTTCACTAGGAATAAATATTGGGTTGCTATCGATCGTAAATAAATATAAGAAAGGAAGCCCAATATTGAAAAATGTCAGTGGTCCTTAACAGCAAAGGTTCTTTCAAATAACAAGTCAAATGTTCTCCGAATCGCAGACGATACTTTTTCACTATCGTCGTTATAGCAATGTCTGAAAATTACGTTATGAATCACGAGCTGTGTGAGCCCCACAACCAACAGAAACGAAGTTTTGAACCATTTCATTATATATATATATATATATATATATATATATATATATATATATATATATATATATATATATATATACAGGGTGGCCAAGATAAGGATCCTAAGCATGGGGATCTCGGAAACAGTTGGAGATACGAGGTCGGTTAAATTAGAGAAAAGTTGCGCAGTTTAGTGCTAAATTAAACGCAGTTGAAAAAATTTAAAAATTTCAAACACTTCCGGAGATTTCCGGAAAAAAAACGAAATTTTGCAAAATCGTTTTTAATTTTTGCAGGCTTTATTTAAAGAGATATCAGAAAATAAAAGGTAGATTCTCATTGCCACTTTTTATTTTTTATAATTTGGTCTAAACAAAATTTAAATCCGACGTTTGGTTTCTGAGATACCATCATGAACTTTCATTTTTTATATGGAACAAAAAAAAGTATCCCATGTATTTGATAGCATTTTTTATTACAAATTCAACGGTGTATCACACTTGCATATCAAGTGTGTAGTTCATTGGCTTTTATAAAACTGATATACCTGTCTCTCTCGCTCTCATGGAGCTCTTATGGAAAGTACTTGAACTACGTATTCGATATGCAAGGGGGATACACCGTTGAATTTGTAATAAAAAATGCTATCAAATACATGGGATACTTTTTTTTGTTCCATATAAAAAATGAAAGTTCATGATGGTATCTCAGAAACGAAACGTCGGATTTAAATTTTGTTTAGACCAAATTATAAAAAATAAAAAGTGGCAATGAGAAACTACCTTTTATTTTCTGATATCTCTTTAAATAAAGCCTGCAAAAATTAAAAACGATTTTGCCAAATTTCGTTTTTTTCCGGAAATTTCCGGAAGTGTTTGAAATTTTTAAATTTTTTTAACTGCGTTTAATTTAGCACTAAATTGCGCAACTTTTCTCTAATTTAACCGACCTCGTATCTCCAACTGTTTCCGAGATCCCCATGCTTAGGATCCTTATCTTGGACACCCTGTATATATATATATATATATATATATATATATATATATATATATTATATATATGAAATGGTTCAAAACTTCGTTTCTGTTGGTTGTGGGGCTCACACAGCTCGTGATTCATAACGTAATTTTCAGACATTGCTATAACGACGATAGTGAAAAAGTATCGTCTGCGATTCGGAGAACATTTGACTTGTTATTTGAAAGAACCTTTGCTGTTAAGGACCACTGACATTTTTCAATATTGGGCTTCCTTTCTTATATTTATTTACGATCGATAGCAACCCAATATTTATTCCTAGTGAACAATTATTCAGTGTTACAGGTTATAACGGTAGAAGAGCTACTTTACATGGTAAAAATGTCGATAAACTTTTATTTTTAGCATATAACATAAGGCTGTTATTTTGTTTAAGTACCTGTGTACTGTTTGTTTATGATTAATTTCATACACACTAATGTCTCTTATATTTAGTATATTTTTTATTTATCTAGGTATAAAACTATATACCTAAAATTATTAAAGATAGTATCTTTAAAAACTATAGCTAAATAAAAAATAAAGTGTTGTTAATTGACTGAAACTCTAAATGATTAATAATTTGTGAGACTAATTTAGACTGCAAAATCTCTTATTTGAAAACGTGTAGAAGCTTGTTTTTATTACGTTAAATAAAAATGGCAGTATTACTATATATAACCTAAAGTAAGACAAAAATAATGTGTATTCGATTGACCAAATTTATAACTTTGATCTATGAGACTGATTATAATCTAAGACTGTTACTGTTAATTTTTTTTAGAACTTATTTTGTTGCTAAGTCTTCTTCTTCTTCTTCTTCTACCTTCTATAATAGGTCCCTGACCTGTTCCTTTTTCGATTTTCCTCAATCTGGACTTAAATTATCGCTCCACCTTTTCCGTGGTCGACCTTTACTGCGTGTACCACTAGGCGATTTATCTCGTGCGATCCTTACCAGTCTATCCTCTGTCATTCGGCTTATGTGTTTGTTCCATTGTGTCTTACGTTGTAGGACCCACTCATTAATGAAGTCTGTGTTGCATGATTGCCTGATGTTATCGATTCTTTCTCTGTCTAGTAGCGTTTTTCCTGTCGTATTCGTCGAAGTATTCTCATTTCTGTAGTCTCCAATAGTGGTTTCGTTTTTGTCGTCTCTGGTCTTGTTTCCGAGGTGTATGTCATAATAGGTCTAATTGTGGTTTTGTAGATCCGAACCTTCGTTTCTTGTTGTAAGTGTTTGTTTCGCCAGATCATGTCGTTGAGGCAACCCGCCACTTTGTTTGCTTTGGCCACCTGCCCTCTTACTTCATCTTCGATGTTGCCATAACTAGTTATATCGATTCCTAGATATTTGAAGCTCATTTCTTGTTATATTATTCAACCGTCTAGTTCTAGTTTGCATCGGAGGGGTTCTTTTGAGGATGTCATACATTTAGTTTTTTCGGCTGAGATAATCATATTATATTTTCTTCCCGCAAGGTATTTAACAATCTCTGGAGGTCGTCTTCATTTTCGGCACATATCACAGCGTCATCAGCACAACAGAGAATTTTTATTTCTGTATCACCCATTTTATATCCTCTACCAAGTCGCACCTCCTTTATTATTTCGTCCATTATCATGTTAAACAACAAAGGACTAAGCGAGTCTCCCTGTCTAATACCGCTGTTGACTGGTATGGGTGTTGATAATTTACCGTTAGTGCGAATCTGAACTTTATTGTTTGCGTATATGTTTTCGATAGTCTGAATTATATTGATAGGAATATTTCTCTTATATAACAGGTGGATTACGTCATCTAGCTTTTGTTAGATCTATAAAGCATAAAAATGTTGGTTTATTGTATTCTAGAGATTTTTCGACTATCTGTCGTAGAATAACTACTGCATCCACGCAAGACCTTCCTGATCTAAATCTCTGCTGTTCGTCTTCCAGTGTTGTAACTGAATTAATTTTATTTTTGATTACTTTCGTAACGAGTTTCAGAGTTGTGTCCAGTAGATTAATACCCCTGTAGTTCCCTGGTTCTTGTTTGTCACCTTTCTTAAACATAAGCATTATTATGCTGGTTCTCCACCTATCTGGTACTTTGCATTGTGTCAGGATTTTTCGAATGAAGCTTGTGAGTTCCTGTGTTAGTCGCTGTCCTCCGTATTTCAACAATTCGTTATGAATTCCGTCTTGTCCGGGAGACTTTCTATTTTTTAAGGATTTTAGAGCTTTCTCTACTTCTTGAATGGTGACTTCCACATTATTCCTTATTGCTGGTATGTTGTTTTTTCCAATGTTAGCATCTCCCTCAAATAATTTTGTTAGGTAGTCTATCCATTTCTCCTCTGATATTTTGTTTGTTTCGGAGAGTTCAGATATTTCTTTGCGCTGTTGTCTTATCAGTCGCCACATTTATTTTTGTACACTATAGAAGTCTCCTTCCATTCTTTTAGAGAACTGCTCCCAATGTTCACTTTTTTAGTTTTGCTAAGTAATAATATTTAATTTGGCTAAATTGCAATGCTCAAAATCTGTTTTGATACTGTGTTAGAGTGATACATCATTATAGAAAAGGTGCAATTTAGTTTAGGTATATATTTTCAACGCATAAAAGAAAATAACAGTTTAGAATTATCATTGCTATGCATACTTTTTAATCAGTGTCCTAAAGTTTCTAAGTACGACTGAACCTTCGGCTTCGGCCGAAGATTATGACAAGAGCCGAACAATACGCTTCGGCTTCGGCCAAAAACTGATTTTTGTAAACAAATCTAAAAGTTAATATTGAAGAAATCCTACAACTTTCGTATTTAAAGTTTTGTTTCCATCTCTTATAATAAAGCTTATAGGTATGGTGCACATAAAAAAATCTGTTCACGTATCACCCGTCCTGAATAAGCTGTTTTATTAAGTTACTGGGTAATAGCGAAATATTTTCGAAAGTTTTCGTTCGGGTTATAATGTTTTCCGTTTTTTTTTAAATCCAACATTTTGCTCGGAATTTGTTAGGATAAACAACTAAATTTTTAATTGAAAAAGTTTTAATTAATTTAAGGTAACTAAAAAAGAGGTGTTTTAAATAAAGGAAAAACATCTAATGCAAGACGATTTTAAATTTACCAATTAACGTTATAATAATAATATTAGCTTTTGGGTTTAGCAGATACAGTCGTTTGTACTAGCGCTGATCCGTTTAATATAGTATCGCATCATAGAAAAGAGACAAATACAAAACCTATTTAAATACAAAATCCAACGAAGACAAGATAAAATATAAAGAGTTACAAACAAAAGTTAGAAGAAAGATAGTCCTAAAGAAGAACGAAACATGGGAGGCTAAATGCAACAAGATTAACATGTTTCTGGGGGGACAGAGAAGTACGGAAAGCTGGAGAATTATAAAATCCCTGAGACAGGAAAAGAAAAAAGATGTAATTGCACCAATCTCACTCGAACAATGGGATAAGTATTTCTCCGTTCTGCTCCAGGAAGATAGGGTGGAATTTCAGAAGGAGGGAAAACAACAACACATACAGGTAATAGCTTCCCCATGTAGAATATACCTAAACAACGTCATTAAGATATGCAAATCACTGAAAAACGGAAAAGCGCCAGGGCCTGGTAATATCCCGGCAGAGTTGATAAAATACGGAACTAGAAAGCTGTATGAACAGATGACGAATTTATTTCAGAAATGCCTAAATGGAAGCACGGTACCCAGCGAATGGAAAACTTCACTAATATCCGCCATACACAAAAAAAGAAGAAGGGATGAATGTGAAAATTACAGAGGTATAGCCGTTACGAGTACCTTAAGCCGAATATACGGGAAAGTAATAAAGGAAAAGATAGAACTGGAATACCAAGACATGGAGGCCGAGGAACAAGCCGGATTTAGAGCAGGAAGATCCACTATGGACCATCTGTTTTCTATCACCCAAGTAATCGAAAAGAAGCTGGCTTACAATCAGGAAGTTCATCTTTTGTACGTGGATCTTAAAAAAGCTTATGACAGTGTACCACAAAACCGCTTATGGCAAGCCCTCGAGAAAACAAATATAAATGCGACCCTTATTAAAGCTGTCAAGAACCTTTATGAAAATAGTAATGCACATGTAAAATTGGAAAATCAAATGTCGAACGGATTTAAAGTTAATCGAGGACTTAAGCAGGGATGTTGCCTATCACCCACATTGTTTAAAATATATTTAGAACAAGTACTTAAACCATGGAAAAGGAAATGTAGTGCTATGGGTATTCCATTAAACGATAATACGCTGTACACCTTATGCTTTGCAGATGACCAAATAGTGGTGGCTCAGGAGTACGATGACCTCAACTACATGGCAAGGAAGTTAATCGAAGAATATAACAAGTGGGGTCTGGAGGTTAACATAAAAAAGACCGAATACATGTGTATTGGAGGGATTCAGCAAGATCTTAAATTGGAGGATGGGCAATGTATTAAAAAATGCGAGAGTTACACATACTTAGGGTTAAAAATAACAAATGATGGTACACTGGATAAAGCAATAAAGGAAAGGAGCACTCAAGGCAGGAGAGCTATAGCTATGATGAACGGAATTCTATGGGACCAGCAGGTATCAAAAACTAATAAACATCGAATATTTAATACGATAGTAAAAAGTATTATCATATATAGCAGCGAAGTGTGGCAAATCAAGCAGAGGACGGAGGGTCAACTAAGAGCTACTGAAATGGACTACTGGAGACGTGCGGCAGGTAAATCAAGGATGGATAGAGTGACCAACGAAAGAATTAATGAGATTATGGGAGTTACACATGACATAGTGGACGACATTAAAATTAAACAACTAACGTGGTATGGACATGTTCAAAGGATGCCTGAAGAACGGCTCCCAAAGCAGATATTAGAATGGAAACCACGAGGAAGACGGAAACCAGGAAGACCAAGAAGAAGTTGGAGAGGAGGAATTGACGAAGAAATCAGGATAAGGCAACTGGATAACGATCTTTGGCAAGATCGGGATCAGTGGCGACTGGAAATCGGAAGACGTAGAAGGACGTTATAAACCGACTATATATATATATATATATATATATATATATATATATATATATATATATATATATCATAGAAACGCCTCCTTTTTTATATTTGGGTGTGGTTTGGTTGCTGAACGCGTGTCGAATCGAGCTTGCCGGATTTCAGTCAGTCGTCGAAAGCGCCAGACTTGTCTGATGTTGTTCGTAAAATCGCTATAGTATACGATATCTTCATAAAGCAGGGACCATAACAATCTTAGGCGAGGCGTTTCCAAGTATAAATTTATATCGCTAAACCGTAACGTGATGCGTGTCTGGTCCTGTAACGAGCGCTATCGTGGTTTATTTCCACCAGGTCGCTATTTGTCGTTGTTATAAGGTAGAATTAGAAAGTTTTTTCTACCTTATTGAACCGCAAACGCAGGGGGGTGCGGTGAGAGTCCCTCCTAAACCACCCGACCAGATAGGAAATCTGGCCGCCTCACCTTTCTTCTAGCTCACCGGGGCAAAGGGGAGTGAATGATAAAAGGGGCTTTTTTTTCTTCTGTTTACTTCGGAAATTGAAGTAAAGTTTGCTTCCAAAAATAAGCATTTGCCGGCTATGCATAAAGCATGATGAATGTTTGAGCTTGGAATGCTCCAAAGTTGAGATTCTGAGAGAAAATCAAGAATTGGGTAAACTAAACATTACAATGAATAACACTTAGCCAGGGGGAACTTGCAAGTGTTTGAGTTTATAGGCCTTTTTGTTTTTTGTTTAATGTTAATATTTTCCGCAAAGAAAACTTGGAAAAAATTTTATAATAAAAATTTCCGCAAAAGAAATTGTTGTACAACTTTCCGCATGAAAATAATTCATAAATTTGAATGTAAAATCCGCTATGGGGATGTAAGATAATGCGCATATTGAAAATCAGGAATAGAAATTATTCCGCAATAATATGTTTAGCGTTGTTTTTACCTATGTGTTAATTAGCGTATGATGTGTGTAATTATAACTAACTGTACATATCTTTCCTTGTAATCTATTCCTAAACGTCGTAAATATAACAGTCCATTTAACTCTCGCAAGGGATGCATCTTATCACTTCAATCATGTCATAAGTTGCTTTTAGTTCTCGCAGTTAAATTCGCTGAAGAGGGATGATAAATTAAATGCAGAATAATATTTCAGGAACCGACCTTTTTTCCCGGGTATTCCCAACGATGAGAATCCCGAAAACAAGGCGTTTTCGTGTTCTGAAATATATCGTAGAACTGAAGTTTTGTGTTCCGCAAAACAAGTATGGGTAATAGAAATGTGGTAATAGAATGTGCTAAAAACAGTACTAGTAACTGTGGACTTAGAAAAATTATGAAAATTTTATCTAAGCGAAAATTGGAAATAATATTATGTAATAATATTATAGGAGTGTTTAAAACGAATGAAAGTGAATTTGTTTTGGAAAAATTTGAATAAATTTTTCTGGAAAAATATGATACAGGAATTTATACCATATTTTGTGGGTTTGAGGTTATGTTTTGTTTGAGTATTGGGAAACTCATGTTTAATTCGAATTAAATCGCGATGTTTATGCCGGGATCCGCTACTACAACGCCAGTTCGCGTATGTAGTCTCGAATAGCACCCGATTTTCGAACTATAGTGTCTGAGAGCCCTGTAGTTGAGAAAACTTACCCAGGCGTTCGTATGCAGATCCTACCTACACTATGTTTTATACAAGGGAAATTCTCAGATACCGTATTTAATCCGAGTTGTTTGCATTTCGCTTTAAAAATCTTCTTGAATCTTTGGTTTTTCACTATCTAAGTGCAAGTGATAGCTACTAAACCCCGAAAAAATGATTTTAAGTTTAATGTTGGGAAGACTAGACGTTCTCCGAAGACTTCGATGCCTTCAAAAAGATCGTCGTGGTTGTTGTATGGAGGTACCGGAACTGTTAAGCGCCACGGCCGTTGCTTTTGTGCTTCTGATGGATGTAGAATCGAGAAGAGCGATGCTTGTGATCGACGTATTTTGTAGTAACTTTTAGGCCACGCCTTTAAAGTTAAAATATACGAATGAGAATGCTGGATTTTGTTCCATAAGCACTAATGCTTTTTGAACTGTGAATTTGAAAAGGAAATCATGTTTGAAACTTGGTGAAATGGTGTTTTTCACGTGTAGTATGATCCATGGTGATCTGATAAGTATCTGTTTTTAAAGTACTGCAAACAGATATGTACAATAATAGCCAGCACTACGTGCTTGAAGTGCATAGTATTACCCCAGATTTAACTCAAAGACTCGTTTATAAGTTGGTCGCCCCAGAGACTCGTTTTTATCCCTGAAAAATGCGAATAATTTTCGACCTCGCCGGGGATCCAAAGCGGGAGTTTTTGATTGCTAGGCAAATGCTATACGATCGCACCCTCTAGCCTCTATATATTGCTTACATTGGGCGTAATTAGTACTTTGATGGGTGTCCGCTTGGGAATAACGCATACTGTTGTTTTTATGGCTTGTTCTCCAATCATTGAGGCGAAATCCCACAAAAATTAGTTGAATTATAAGATTTATGTCAAGCATATTGAATTTACATGTAATGCCCAACTAAACGCCAATAAACAAACCTGAAAGCAGTGATTTGTATATATATATATATATATATATATATATATATATATATATATATATATATATATATGAAGTAAAATGCGAATAGTAAATGCAAACTTCTCTCCATCATATCCTTTCTGTGTTAGAGATTGCACAGTTAGAATAAATTGTTACAGAACGCAATTCATCCTATTCCACCACCATCGAGATGATGGCCTACCTGTACCACCATACCGAGAAGAAAGTCAAAACTTACCCTCCCCGCAACAGTGATACGGCAGAGGTACATGTTTCGTCTCTACTAGACTCATCAGGGTACCGACATGCACCTGGCTGTGCAAATGACAAATCGGAAGGAAGCATGCAAATACTCCATTTATACGGGATTGATCTATTCTTGCTTATTAAACGGAATATCCTGTATGTTATTCCGTTTTTAGAGGTTAAAGGACCTCCCCCCCCTCATGGATCACCTTCCAGCGACTGTCGACCGTTCTTGAATTGCACATACCACTCGAAAACCTTGCGCTTAAACAATCCTCACCATATGCCATTTTCAGTAATTGGAATGGTTCCGAACCACGTTTCCCAATTTGAAACACAGTTTTATTGCGGCGCGTTGCTACATAGCAAAAATTGTGACGCAATGACAAAAACACGTCTACTTTAAACGAACACAACTGGTTAATAAATGAAGTTACAGCGCTCACATATAATTGACAAATGTGGGTCTGCAGTCAAACAGTCAAACGTGACTCCTAAGTCCATAATCTAATTAACTCGTCTTAGAAAAATACCGTTGATCCCATAATCATGCAGCAGAGGAGTTTTACTTCGTGAGAATAGCATAACATTGCACTTCAGAGGCAGTTATTTTAAAAAACACCAATTATTTAATTTCATGAGATCCAATTCAAGGCTCAAGCAATCGCCGGGGTTCCGTATGTTCAGGAATATCTTTAAATCGTCTACATAAAGTAGTCAGCTGTTGTTCAACTTATATGTGATATCGTTAATAAAAACGTTAAAAAATAAAGAACAAACTCTTTAGGAATTCCCGACATTGCAACAAAATTACTGGATCTATGACCACGGTATTCAATATAGTGAGAGTGGTTTAATATGTATCTTTCAAAAAATCTATCAGTCTGACAATTTAAAAAGTAAAAATCTGTGTAAATGACATCGACCTGACTGCCATAATCAATACGCTTTGAAACATATACAGGGTGAGTCAACGATTGGATGAAGTAAGTTTGTGCCTTTTCGGTGAAATTAACAAAGAAACTATATTTATTGTTTGATACAGTTTATTTTTACGCCGATTTTAAAAATATTTAGGACTCTACAGGCTGAGCCAAAAAACTAGGACAGCATAAGGTTGTATTTTTTTAAATAGAACACCCTATATACGAATCGTATATTCGATTTAGCTTATAATTTTAAATCTTTTTTATTAAGGGTTTACTATAACAAAACTTTATAGTTTCTGAGATAATTAAGTTTAAAGAAAAAAAGTCACATCTTCAAGCATCAATTCAATCCTAAATAACGTTTTCAATTTTGTGACAAATATATTCAAATTTGGAATTTAGCAAGGCCAAGGACAAGTTAACATAATTTTTACCTAATATTTGCAATAAAAGCTACAGGGTGTTGAACACATCGGCTCAAATTTGAACAAGTTTAAATGAATAAATATCTTTTTTTTTAAATGGTACACCCTGTATATTTTCATGTTATTTAATAGAGTAATAAAAACCCTAAAAGTTTTGTTCAATATATCCTATACCTATTTATAATAGTTTTTGAGATATTTCATTTTTTCTTATTTTCCATACTTTTTTACAGAAATAGTCTTCATTATCATAGTAGCCATGGCAAAAACAATGTAAAAGAACATTTTTCTGTGTGTCAAATTTATAACCGCAATCGCTTCTTTTGGTTTTTATGTAGTGTAGTTTGGTTTTGAATTTTCCAAAGAATGAGTTAATAGATATGATTTATACAATAGAAGAGGCTCAAAAAAATTGCCTTCTTGCTCAAAGAATTTACAAAATGAAGTATCCTGATCGACGCCAGCCTAATACCCATACTTTTCAAAACTTAATGCAAAGATTTGATTCTTCTGGTACTGTTAATTATCCAAAACGTAAAGTGGTCAACAAACCAGTAACTATAGAAGAAAAAGAACTACAAGTATTGTTAAATGTTCAGGAAAATCCTTATATTGGTAGCCGTCAGTTAGCAGCATTATGTGAAACATCACAATCCACCGCTAATCGTACTACCAAGAAATATAGGTATCATCCATATCACATGGAATTACACCAAGAATTGCATGGACAGGATTTTGAAAGTCGTGTAAACTTTTGTCTTACAATAAATGCGGAGATTCAATTAAATCCAAATTTATTGTGCAAGGTAATGTTTAGTGATGAAGCTACTTTTAGAAGTAACGGTGCCGTAAATAGACGCAACATGCATTATTATGCCACAGAAAACCCATTTTGGATTAGAGAGGTGCAACATCAAAACCACTGGTCATTAAATGTTTGGTGTGGTATTCATCATAATCGAATTATTGGACCCCACTTTTTTAATGAACCACTAAATGGCCATAGTTACCTGAACTTTCTACAAGAAGAACTACCCCAACTGCTTCAAGGTCTCGATAGGGATGAGCTCGACAGTATGTGGTTCCAGCACGATGGTGCGCCTCCGCATTACCATCGTGAAGTTCGTGCGTTTTTGGACCAACGATATCCGCAAAAATGGATTGGACGTGGGGGTTTCATTGAGTGGCCACCAAGGTCTTGCGACATCACCCCATTAGATTTCTTCCTATGGGGTTATATTAAAAATAAGGTGTATGTTAATCCACCAACAACAGTGGAACATATGCGAAACAGGATTAGGGATACCTGTAGAACAATAACGCCACTAATTTTTTCCAGGCTCCGAGAAAATCTGCAAAAAAGACTAAATTTGTGCATTGCACAAGAGGGTCGTTTATTCGAACACTTATTAAAAAGAAATAATTAATCTCAGTATTTAATAGGTAATTTTTTTGTTTCAATTTAGTATAAAAGTAAATATGTATTTGCCTTGTCGTTATTGTTGTGTTAATTTTTTCACATTATGTTTAATTAAACTATTGCCGTTGTAATATAACGAATAATGTATTTCATCATATTTAACCACATTCTGTTTGTTTCTGTAGTTTCTTTTTATTATTTTACATGGCTACTATGATAATGAAGACTATTTCTGTAAAAAAGTATGGAAAATAAGAAAAACTGAAATATCTCAAAAACTATTATAAATAGGTATAGGATATATTGAACAAAACTTTTAGGGTTTTTATTACTCTATTAAATAACATGAAAATATACAGGGAGTACCATTTAAAAAAAAGATATTTATTCATTTAAACTTGTTCAAATTTAAGCCGATGTGTTCAATACCCTGTAGCTTTTATTGCAAATATTAGGTAAAAATTATGTTAACTTGTCCTTGGCCTTGCTAAATTCCAAATTTGAATATATTTGTCACAAAATTGAAAACGTTATTTAGGATTGAATTGATGCTTGAAAATGTGACTTTTTTTCTTTAAACTTAATTATCTCAGAAACTATAAAGTTTTGTTATAGTAAACCCTTAATAAAAAAGATTTAAAATTATAAGCTAAATCGAAAATACTATTCGTATATAGGGTGTTCTATTTAAAAAAATACAACTTTATGCTGTCCTAGTTTTTTGGCTCACCCTGTAGAGTCCTAAATATTTTTAAAATCTGCGTAAAAATAAACTGTATCAAACAATAAATATAGTTTCTTTGTTAATTTCACCGAAAAGGCACAAACCTACTTCATCCAATCGTTGACTCACCCTGTACAAAGATTGGTCTCGGTTGACTTTCCAGAAGCAAAATGCTGCTGTTTGACCATAAGAGGCGCTATATAAAAGGATATTGGTTCCTGAATGAATGAATTTACGGTGCCAGTGGAATTAGTTGCTTCCTGACCGTGATAGGACCTAGCAGATGGCAGAGTATTATTAGACTTCCTAAAATTGATGTAGGACCAGAACAATTAGGGGTTCTTTTTAAATTCCGCTTCAACATTTTCAAGATAAATACTGTAGGATGTACGAATAAAATTTTTTACTACTGTCTTAGCATTCCTAAAAGGTAAATAGTCAGAAGTATCCTTAGATCTTTTGTATTTCTGCCATAGCAACTCTTTATTTTTTAATAAGCGAATTACCTCCTTAATGAAGCAAGATGGGTACTTACTATGCCTAAACAAAGTCTTTGGTACCGTCTCATTAAAAATTGCATCTATATGCTGATAAAATGCCGCTACAGCTTCTTCAACAGCAAGACACTCACGTAGAAAAGTCCAATCGCTATCGAGCAAAAGCTGGTACATCCTAGGAAAATCAACCTTTCTAGAATTATATGTGTACCGTTCTTTTACTCTAAATTTGTTTTGTTTGCATATATATATATATATATATATATATATATATATATATATATATATATATATTTTCTTA
Source organism: Diaprepes abbreviatus (assembly GCA_034092305.1). Classification (NCBI taxonomy): domain Eukaryota; kingdom Metazoa; phylum Arthropoda; class Insecta; order Coleoptera; family Curculionidae; genus Diaprepes; species Diaprepes abbreviatus. Next base: position 14,969,581 of record JASJET010000054.1, read on the forward strand.
CCACCAATTTCATCTACCATTGCTCAGCTAGTAATGGAATATTTAGAGAAAAAAGTTTTAGAAAAATTAAATTTTAATATAATATTTTTCAAACGTTTTGTCGATGATTGCATAGCAGCCGTACCACAAAATAAAATAAATGAAATTCTCTAAGAGTTTAACAGTTTCAACGAAAAATTACAGTTCACGTCCTAAACAGAGAATAATAATAAAATAAATTTTCTAGATATGACACTTATACGCAGAAAAAATAAAATTTTAACTGAATGGTACACCAAACCAACTTGGTCAGGTAGATATCTAAACTATTTCTCTAATCATTCAAAAACTCAAAAAAAAATAGCGTTATAATCGGTCTATCTGATCGTGTTATTTCCCTAACGTCTCCAGAATTCCGACCAAAAATACTGCAAAAAGTAAAAGAGACACTAATAAATAATAATTTCAACGAAAAGACTTTCACCAAAATAATTGATAAACGAACATATAAGTTTTATAATAACGTAAAAACAAAAAACATAGAACATAAATAGCAAAAATATGTGGCATTACCGTACACTAGTGAGCTGTCAGAAAAAATAAAAAAGCATGATATTATCGTATGCCACAGGTCACATAATAAATTAAATACATTGTTCACAAATTTTAGAAAGTAAAACTCCTCTAATGAATAAATCAAATATAATATATTCGATCCCTTGCACAAATTGTCCCAAAAAATATATAGGCATGACGAGCCAATTACTGAAGAACAGATTAAATGGCCATAAATATACGAAAAATGCCTCAACAGCGTTAAACAAACACACATAGGACGAAAAACACACTTTTGATTATAACAGTACCATTATAAAAAACAAAGATATGAATTATCAAAAATTACAGATAAAGGAAATGATTGAAATTAAAAAAGATAAAAACACTGTTAACGACAGAACAGATATGGGAAATTTGAGCCACATTTAGGCAAGCCTAATTTAAACAAAAATATTAAGTATTCGATCCGGTCAAATAAGAATCAAAAATTGAATATCCTGTTAAACATATAACCAAACCTTATTTGTTTTTTATGCATTGTAAAATATAAAAAAAATATTAAAAAAAGTAAAACACATTCGCATTCCACGTATTCTCAGTAGACGATGTAAAATTTGAATTTTATTTAGTAACAGAGCAACAAAATGTCAAGGTGTGTACCGGTAAAATTAAATATTTTTAAAATATTTTAAAGTTTTGAATACTGTTTTTAAGTGTCTTGTTTGTTTTTCGAAATTGTAAATATGTTTTTTATGTGATGTAATTTAATTATATATTTTTAGGAGGAAAGAATTTTGAAAATGCCATGAATAAAGGGCGAAACGTCAATCGTTTTGTGTATTTATTAAATATAGAACCTAAACCCAAGAAAAGACAAAATAAAGAAAAATTATATATATATATATATATATATATATATATATATATATATATATATATATATATATAATCGGTTTTACGGTCTATTTTTCGCCATTTATTATGGCATCATCAGGAGGATACAGATCTAGAATTTAAAAAAACTGGCTAAAATACATTCCTTTGTTAAAAATTACAACGACATTAAATTAAATTATATTATCTCTTTACTGTCGCCATATCTTTAACTCTATTTTGTTCAAATGTCACACAAATACCTATTTTCCTTTATTTTGAAGCCGAAATTAACTGGTCCGAAGAATATAACGAGGGAAGCCATAATAAATCAATCATAATTCCGAAAGCCAGCTAACTAGAAGAGTGGGAGTAAACGACAAAAGACTTTTAATTAAAAATTAATCAGACCCAGGATTTTACAGGATTCCGGATTTATTATCCAGGTTCTTCAGTGAACTTGCGGATCTCGAGCACTATTTTTACTTGGCGAGCTTAATGAAGTCCTTTCGTAAATTGATTTGAAAGAGAAACGTATTTGGACTTTTAAGTGTAAAGTGAGATAGAAATATTTTTATTACTGTTAACGGAGTCCTAACTTATTTTAGAAAAAAGGAATTGTTGCAGTTAAAATTACAACGGTGGAAAAAAAGATACCATCCTAACCGGTATTTTTTTCTCATATTGGTAGCAGGCGCAGATCCAGCCCCCCCCCCCCCCCCCCCGAGAGCCTTGAGTTCAGGAAAATAGACCCGATTTTGCGTCTCATACTATAGTTTATTCAAGAACTAGAGAGAGTAATAAATCATTTTTTACGCTTTTTTTTCTTCGCAAAATACCTGTGTTCTTTAGTCCGGTATCTTTGGCAAAATCTGTTAGACGTATATATTTTTCATAGGAATGGGTTAGAAATTTTATAATCAAAAATACCCGTCTATAATAATGGGCCATTTGGGTTGGATAACAATAGATATTTGGATGTGTGAAGTGTTAAAAAGGATTTTAATCCTTGTCATAGGCGTCGGAAGGAGGTTTATTTTATCACTAAGTATTTATGGCATAGAATATTATTTCGGTAATAAACTTAAAATAAAAAGTTTTTATAATATTATTTTATTTCTGATGATTTTTTAATAATTCACATACATTATAAAATAATTTTGACATAGGGTGACGGCCCCAATTATGGACATGTTAAGGATACCTTTTTCCGTTTTATAAAATAAAATTCATGTTTTTATGTGTACAGATACCGTATAGTGGTAAATGAATTTAGAGATAATATGAGAAGACGAATCTTTAAGTTGAACTATAAAAAGTTGGATATAAATATGTTATTTTACTTAAAAATGTAGAAAGTTCAAAATCACCATTAATGGACACCTAAATCCCAGTAATGATCAACCAGTTATCGACAAGTTCAATGAAAGAAATCCATTCATTGGCAGTAACCTGGCTTTTTCTAAAAAGCATTCAATTACAAATTTAGGTAGGTACGTAAATGATAAGTATATTTAAAAAGAATAGGCCCTTATTAATCATAAATTAGCTTTTATTTGAGTTTTATTTGAACTCACATTATTTGCGATAATTATCCCCAATTAAAATATTTCTGAAAAAAAAACACTTATTCTCATATAAACTATGGCATCGAAGTAATAGTCTGGTAAATTTATCATTTACAGTCTCAGTATCATTAAAGTATTTATCCATTTAATATAAAAAAACATTATAAAACTAAAAACAAAATTAGCAAAGTAACAAAAACTAAGTAAATTCTTATAAAATTAAATTGCTATTTCTTACAAACAAAATATTAGGTATTAATGAGATCTTCAGAGATCTGTGCATTAAAAATACTAAAAATCACAAAAGGAAGTGTGCCTACTTAATTAAATACTGTATAAATCAGGTAAGTATTTCTCCATTTCCTTAACTTTATAGAAACCTCTTTTATTCAGAAGCAAAGGTTCACTTATAACTTCTATTAGATCGTGTTTTTATACCATATTTTATCAGGTTTGCCAGGCCATCTAAAAGAATTGCCTGTTGATAGTACCATAGTGCTAATTTCATACTGGTCTTTATCAACGGCTTCTGTTCTGCCCGGGAAAAACTCGTCTTCATATTTTACTATGACAAACTGTCCGGGTCGAACAATGGCTTTATATTTTGAAGGTAACGTTTTGATTTTTAGCATGTTTAGCGATTCATCTTTAGAATTTTCTTCACTCTTGTTTTCGCGACGTCTTTTGATCTCCCTTTTTTCATGCGCGAGTCCAGATCTTTTCCGCTGTTTACACTCATCTACTTTTGCCCTTTCTCCGTTATCTTCGGTAATGCCATCCTCTTTTTCATTGTAACTACTGTTTTCACTCTCAGCATATGTTATTTCTAAATCTGTATCTTCGGAAGTTGTGTCATCCTGGTCTATTGCTTTTTTTCCAGATTTAGAACATCGTTTGTCCATCATTGGTAATTTGGTCTGTACTCGATCCAGTAATAAACATTGTAAAAAACAGAGATTTTAGGTTATGTTTCTATTTAATATTATGACAAAATATATTCTTAGTTCCTAATATTCAACATAAAATAATATCAAACTTAATTATCAAATAACATAATGAAGTAATTCACGAAAATAGATCTCTCTTAACGATTTTCATAATAAAACCAGAATTTTCGAACGTAGCTCATACTTCACTTATATTTAGGCTGCCATCTTGAAGAAAGTGGCCGATCTTGACATTTTGATTTGTTAGTGAGACAACTGACCCCCTACTACTTATAATCCAGTGTTACCATCCCCAAAATTCTTTTGCGTTTGGTTATTATTTCGGTTTATTTAGAAAAAATGTCCATCATTGGTTCTTGTTCATAATTGGTGCTATCACCCTATTTAACACAAATCACAACTGTATTTTCATAATTTTTAATTTTAGCGTAGAAACTGTTTTAGGCACGTTCAGACTAAAACGTAGCCTTTTTTCTCAAAAAATTCTAAGTTATAATTTAAATACTTACAAAATACCCATTGTCAAAAATACAAGAAGTTAAACATATATAAAAAAATAAATTCGTCCATATAATGTGAAAATTTTTTTGGGCCATCGGTCATTTTATTATTAATTAAAATCATTTTTAGGAGATTTGACGTTTCAGTTTATTTATTTCTTAAACCATTTGCAGAATTACAATTAAACACTGAAAAAGGATTCAAATGTAATTAATTTTTATGTGTTTACGCTGGTAAACATTACGTATCTAATTTGTAATCCAAGTCAGTGATGCTATCTTCACCCAAATTAATTATAATTGGTTCCTCTATCTCACGGATCATGAGATCGAGTTTCTACATTTCCTTTTATTCTTTTATTATATGGATTTTTCCAAATTTTCTGCAGTAACTTTATTCAAAAAATCTCTCAAAAGTTCTGTTAAATTAATAATTTTGTAAGTTGTGTTATTTCTAGAAACTCTACCTTTTCGTTGAGAGAGATATTTCATTCCCCAAGGCACATTTTCCGGACGATCTATAAGAACAGATTTCCAATTTGGTTTTTCCCAGCAAAAATTAAGTTCTCTGAGCAAGTTCCAGAGCTCAGTTCTTGTAATGGAACAAATGTTTATTATTTTTCATTGTTCGATATCAACTATATTCTGTTAAAATAAATAATTAAATAATCACTCTGTGAATAGATATTCCGTGGGAATAGGGTAGTTATATTTTTTATCACTCTCCACGAAAGTCTAAAGGAAAGATAAATCAGTTATCGAGCTTAACTTTTATGATCTTTGTCGTTTAAATGTTTTCTTAAAAAAATACATAAAGTCAGTTAATTTATGAAGACCTAAAAGACCGTCTCTTAGAATTGCCTATAAATCTGTCTAAGTAATCCTGCCCTGGTTAAGTAAATAAAACCAGATGTGATAAGAGTAGTTTTTAACATATGGTATGTGGAATACCGTTAAAATGTTTTAAAATATTGAAAGATTTTCTCATTATTAAGAAACAAAAGAATGATCAAATAAACTCACTATAATAGAAGTATATGGTTTGGCCATTTGTAAAAAGAATACTGAGTAATCACTGTTTTTTCTATTCACAAGAAATAACGAGTTAAGATGTTTATTGCCAAAACAGCCAAGAAAAGTGAATAGTTTTTTTTACATTCTTTAACATATATTCTTTTAGTTATAGAAAGAAATAGAATAGTTTTATTAATTATGTTTATATAAAAATTATTATTAAGATGCTCACAGGTCAATTTGTGAATCAAGCATCCGGTATAGAATAGCTAACGCCCTCAGTAAGAAAACTCCCAAATCTTCGAACTTTAAGGGAAAGAAATTGTCGTTTACCGGGTTCCATCTTGTAATTTGGGTAAAAACGGGAAACAAAGGGAGAGGGGGTGTAAGATTCGAAGATACTCTTTTAAGGAATAGTAAATTTCAGTCACAATTTGAATGTCGGTTAGAACGTTACCGTAGTACCAGTGCCGTAGAATAATTACGTCACGGGTATAATCGTCGGGAAAGAAGGTTTTCTTTGTTTGATTTGTTTTGATTTAATTCGGGAAATTAAGGGATTATCGTGTGTTATTTTAGTGGGGTATTTCGCGATTTTCATACGGTTTGATGAAGTAATATAAATAGCTGTTTTTTCGCGTTTTATTTCTTTCTTGTTTAATATTTTATTAAGCTATTTATACGTGTTTCTTCAAAATTGGGTTTTAAGTTTTTGGTTAAATAACGGCCGAGAAGAGCAATTATGTTAGTTTTTCGTAATTGTTATTAGTTTTAAGTTTCTCACTGTAAATAGTTCGTTTTTATTCTATTTATTTTGTTAATAGATTAAGTTGTTTTGAGAAACTTGTTTTATTCAATTTAATTAAAACCTTCACGCGAATTAACTCGCGGGCGTGCTGTTGCGAGACCTACAAAACAAGAGATGTCTACTGATCAACTAATTAGCAGCCTTTCCTGAGTCCTGAAGATCTGAGTCATGGTTGTGGTAAGCTTTAATAACCGTAGTGTTTGGTACTAAAGCTGCAAGAAAGAAGTTAAAAGACCAGACTTCCAGAGTGTCTTTATTACTATGAAATTCAATTATAGGTTATTAAAATAGTTACTAATTAGTATAGGGCAGAAACTGATTATAGATGAAAGGGTTAACGCTACCACAATATACCATTTGAAAGAGTCTATGATCAAATTCTGTCACATTCTTCTAATTTCAGGTAAATCCCGATCTTCATTGATTTAAGTTAGAATTTCATTGATGGTTGGGATCTGCTTCTCATAATAAGATGTATGTACAACTCCTTTTATTGCAGTTTACATCTCTTTTTCCAACGAGATTTTTCGTTTGCCTGTGATCGGATGTGACTTGGGAGTACTAACAATTTTAGTCGTTTTTTTCTCCTTCAGTATTCGCTGAAGAAGGTAAAGGCTATACCAACAATTGCGTTGTGGATATCTTTTGCGAATGGAAAGAAAATGCTTACATAAGCGTTTATTATCGAATAAGAAATAATTTTAAGGAAACCATATCAAATCATGAAATGAAAATTTCTCGAAAAGATAATTCCGAGAACTTTCTGATCAAACCTCGTCTTTTGTATGGGTTTCTAAAGACCTTTTGTAACTCTTCGATCCTCCTGTAATAAAAAATCTTTATTATTAATTTGAATTAAACTCGACCAACGACATTCGAGTTTAATTTTAATTCCACTCACAAAATTCAGGAATATTAATGCGCTCTTATATCTTTAAAATTAGCTTTCGGGACGTTTTATTGTTTAATTTAACCTCGTGGACAAAACAGGCCTTAATAAATCAAAATAAATCTAGCAGACTGGACGGAGAAGACAAAAGACATTCAATTAAAAATTAATCAATGTCACTGTACGTTGCTATAAGAAACAACTATTTTTCAGAGTCTAGGCTGGGGATTTGCGGATTTGCAGTTTTTTGTTTGTTCAGTCGGGCCTGATACACAATTATTCCATGAGAATTTTTTTGCAGTACAGCTACAGAAACTTATAATTTTTCTCTTCGCCAACTCCTCTCTTTAATGTGGCATTGAACGTGATACAAAAAAGACCGAGAATCAGAAGTTAGAGGCATAGAGTTCCAAATCCCTTCTCTAAATTTGGTGATTCAGGGTGCGGCAGGAATGGGGCTCCATCAGCTATATGCACAAAAGAAGATTTTAAAACCGCTATTTGAATCGATTAAATTTATTTTAGTTGCTTGATTTACGTCCCTGAAAACCTGGTATTGCCAGTTTTGGAAGAATTCGAAATATAATAAAATTTTATCCGGACAGATTAAATTTTAAAATACTAGTTTAAACTACATCCCTAAAAGGCTCCCCTTAGCAGGCCTGGATCCGAGGGAGGGGGGCGGTGGGGGCGACCACTCCAAGAGCTTTGAGTTCAGAAAAATAGATCCGATTTTGCCTCTTATGCTATAGTTTATTCAAGAACTAGAGAGATTAATAAATCATTTTCACCCTTTTTTTCTTCGCAAACTACCTGTGTTTTTTAGTCCCGTGTCTTTGGCAAAATCTGTTAGACACATATTTTTCATAGGAACGGGTTAGAAATTTTATAATCGAAAATACCGGTCAATAATCATAGACAATTTGGGTTGGATAATAACAGATATTTGGAAGTATGAAGTGTTAAAAAGGATTTTAATCCTTGTCACAGGCGTCGGAAGGAGGTTTATTTCATCACTAAGTATTTATGACATAGAATACTATTTCGGTAATAAACTTAAAATAAAAAGTTTTTATAATATTACTTTATTATCTATGATTTCTTTAATAATTCATATACATTACGAAATATAGATAATTTTGACATATTTAACACCAATCAGAACATTATTTTTATTATTTTTAATTTTGGCATAGAAACCGTTTTAGGCACATTCAGACTAAAACGTAGCATTATTCTCTCAAAAAATTCTAAGTTATAATTTAAATACTTACAAAATACCCATTGTCAAAAATACAAAAAGTTAAACATATATAAAAAAATAAATTCGTCCATATAATATTAAAATTTTTTTGGGGCTATCTGTCATTTTATTATTAATTAAAAACATTTTTACGACATTTGACGTTTAAGGTTATTTATTTCTTAAACCATCTGCAGAATTACAATTAAACACTAAAAAGAAATTTAATAGGTAATTCATTTTTATGTTACAGTTAAAATTAGGCCTACTTATTTTTATTATATCTTAATTTAATTTACTTTATTATATGGAAATCCGATAGCCGCAAAAAAATAAAATAAACATGTTAATTCTACACGCCTAAGAAAAAGACACAAATACAATAATATAATAATATAAAAATTACGGCTAAATGAAACTAAATATATATAAAATTAAAGAATGGGACACACTAAAATAAAAATATATAAACAAATAAACATATATAAACAACGTTAAAAAATAAAATACAACAAAAACAAAAATTTATATAATAAATTGTGTTTACCCTGGTAAACATTACGTATCTAATTCGTAATCAAAGTTAGTGAAGCTATCTTCGCTCAAATTAATTATAATTGGTTCCTCTATCTCACCGATCATGAGATCGAGTTTCCACATTTTCTTTTATTCTTTTGTAATATGGATTTTTCACAATTTTCCGCAGTAACTTTATTCAAAAAAATGAAATATTCAGTTAAATTACCAATATTGTAAATTGTGTTATTTCTAGCAACTCTACCTTTTACTTGAGAGAGATATTTCCTTCTCCAACGGACAGTTTTCCGACGATCTATAAGAACAGATTTTCTATCTGGTTTTTCCCAGCAAAAATTAAGTTCTCTAGGCAATTTCCTGAGCTCAGTTCTTTTAATTTCAGGTAAATCCCGATCTTCATTGATTTTAGTTAGAATTTTGTCGACGGTTGGGATCTGCTTCTCATAATAAAACTCCTTTTATTGCAGTTTTCATCTCTTCTTCCAACGAGGTTTTTCGTCTGCCTGTGATCGAATGTGTCTTGAGAGTACTAACAGTTCCAGTCGTTTTTTTCTCCCTCAGTATTCGGTACATAGTAGATTTTCCAACTCCTATCATGTTGGAACACATCTCAACAGAGCTTTTAACATTATTATCTAGATATTGATATCTTAAGACATCATAAACATTCATCGTAATAAGTTTTTCCTTGAGGAAAACATGCCTTGGTTAAACGATTATGGAATAAATATAGATGTGGAAGCCATATCTTTTGGATATCTCACTAATCTCAAATAGTATATAAAACCAAGCACAAACAAGATAAATCACTAAGGACACAATGTAAGGTGTACTTTGCTCACTGACAGAAATTAAATTGAACTATCAGAAACTTTATTGTTGCAGTAAATTTATAAAAGCTTATAATATTTAAATATAATTAGATTTACGGCAGTCCTCAGTTACCTGCGGCACTGGAGCAAGTACGTAGGAGATTTCGGTAACAGTTTTATTACTCTCTCTAGTTCCTGAATAAAGTATAGGAATGTGTTTGCTTGCGATCGCCCGTCCCCTTCCCAAGAGCTTTGAGTTCAGGAAAGTAGAACCGATTCTTTATTTTATATCAGGAATATGTATGCTGCTAGCACTATATGATATCACCGCTCCCCCCAAAAGAGAGGCTGACTCCGCCCCTATGACATACAGATGGACAAACAAACATGACGAAACTTAATAGGTTCCAGGGAGGCTTCGAAATCCATAACGGGGCTAAATTCAGCGTTACTTCAATCTGACAGGTTTTATTAACACCTTGCTGACATTATTGGCACTTGTACTTCCTCTCCATCATTAACTGCACTACTAAAATTTGAAAAGTAAGCATTTTGTATATATTTTTTCCTTTAATGGCTTTGGGAGATTCTGATCATCCCGAAATTGCAATTTAACAAAATTATATTTATTTACCTGGATGTTTAATAATTTTTATATCAAAACTTCCCGTAAAGGTTTTCCTCTATAACCTAATAACTTAATAGATTTCTGTTTACATTGTTTTCCCAAAAATCCCTTTTCGATCCAGACAAATCAAAAGTTTTATTGAATTAATGTTTTTTATTGGTTTCGCCCACTTTCCTTTTTTGTTTGTGTTTGTCTGGATGTTCATAAATTCTGATGGAACAATTCGATATCTAGGCTGAAAATAAATATTTTTGTTTGTTAAAAAGATCATTTATATGAGGAGAGATGTGCGGATAAGCTCAAAAATATTCCGGGAAAATTAAGCATTATCGCGCGATCGAAATTTTAAGTGTTTTAAAGGCACGCAAAGGTTTACATGTTTATAGCTGGATTTTTGCAGTTGTAAACCATAAAACTAAATTAAAAACATATCTTTAAATAAACTGATCAAATGTCTGTTGGGCATGCACATGATAGAGTTGCGTAGCTATTACGCAGGGTGTTTATTAAACATACGGCAAAAATTCAAGGGATTATTCCCAGGACTATTCTAAGGATATTTTGTTCTTTGATGATTTGTGAAAAGGCGCTTTGTTTCAAAGATATAGAACGAAACAAATTTTCGGCAATAAAAACAATTTATTATTAAAAATTACATGTAGCGTTCCTTAATCTACAAGAACTGTTCAAAATGACTACCTCCAGCTCTGATGCATGAATCCAGTCTTCTTCTAAGTGACTGCCAAACTCTTTTAAAACACCAGGGTCGTTTCTTATTGAGTTACACCCAGCAATTATCCAATTTCTTACATCTTCCACATCTTCAACTGGAGTAGTATAAACTAATCAAGAAATTGATGGATTTTGTATTTCAATGTATATTTGAAATTATTACAATCGGCCAAGCGCTTTCGGTCTATCTATCGGACCATCCTCAGGGCTCAGACTCTAGAAACAAGAGAATATGGTTAGCAAATAAATTTACTGAGTACTCACCAACCACACTCACTTGTCAAAGGGCACACCTCAACCCTGCCAGTTTGAGAAAAGTCGCGAGCGTGGCCTCCACACAGAACAAGATGTATACAATTAAAAACTTTTAGAAACTTTTAAAATTAAAATTAAAACTGGAACATTCAACACACTGTGCACATTGACATTATTAAAACAATAAATCTTTTTAATAACAACCCAAAAAGGTGAGGTTATGCCACACACAGTCATAGCATAATACAGCAATAAAACTTTCCAAAAATCAAAACTACTTACAAGTATGTGAAAGCCTGAGTAGAGATTTTCTGTATGAGTTTTCATTTTTGAATTTCTTGTCAATTGTATTTAAAATCAATAATTCATTGACAATGGACAAAAAAAGTGGAAAAAAGGGCAGAAAGAAAGGGCATTAAAAGTTTATTAATCTATAGCGTTACTGTTATCTGCCATTCTGTGATCTATTTCGAACACTTGGGTTCAGTAGCGTGAAATAATTTCCATTTTTGTAAAAAAGCAACAAATTACACGAACATAGGCGTAGTTAAAATTTATTGAAATGTGTTAACTATTAATATATTTAGAATGAAGTGTCTGAAACTGAAAAAGATAATCAAAATTATTATAAGATTGCACCCCATGCAATCACAGCTCCCAGACATTTAAATTGTTTAATGATTTAAGGAAAAAGTTTGAAAATGGGGTTGCGGTCATTTACGTTGTTCATTCTTACATTGAAGCAATGATCGGGGTTTCTCTTTATCTCCCTGCATATTTTAAGATCCTCTCTGTAATCCAAGGTCTTAGAGTTATTACCCCTGGAGTGGTATAAGATTTTACTATTATGAGTAGGAGAGAAACTGTGTTTGATAAAACTAATATGGTGACCAAACACAGAGGCCTGAGGTTTGTTAATATGTTCTCTAATTCGGACTGCTAATGGTCTAATAGTTTTCCCTATATACGTTGAAGGGCAGTCTGGGCAAGAAAGTTGATAGACCCCACTTTTTGAATATGAGATAGCAATTGTTTGTTATTGACCAGATGGGAACTGAGTTGATTTACACTCTTAAATGAAATCTTCACATTTTGAGTGTGGTTTATTAGAGTCCGTGCTATTTTATTAGAGAAGTGACCTAAGTACGAGAGTGAGAAAAATTTTCCTTGCTGACTTTCATTGTAAGGAGTCGAGCTGGAAGCCTCTTGGGATTCTTTCTTGCTTTTAATTTTTTCTATATATTTGTCGATGACTGTATGCTCATACCCATTGTTTACGGCAATTTGCTTCAGAATGTTGACCTCGTTGTTGTAATCCTTCGCTGACATGGGAATGTTGAGCAATCTATTAACATAGCAGTTTATTGAGGCCATTTTATGTTTTAAAGGGTGGTTAGAATTAGAAGGAATTATGTGGTCTGTTTGGGTGGGTTTTCGAAAGATTTTGAAACTGAGAGAATTATTGGTTTTTTTGATAGTTAAATCTAAGAAATTAAGTTTGTTTTCGGTTTCTATTTCTAAGGTAAATTTTAGAGCAGGATGCAGAGAATTAAGACTATTTAGGACATCAATAGCCCGCTGTTCATTGCCCAGAATAATTTTAAAACAGTCATCCACTTAACTTATTTATGTATAAACTAATGACTTCAAATGGCCCGATATGAAATAATCCAGCGATCTACATATTTTTCTGTTAAAAACTCTTGAGCGACCACACTAAAATGCGCTGGCGCGCCATCGTGCATAAACCACATTGCATTTCTTGTAGTCAATGATGCCTTCTCCAGAACGTAAGGTAATGTTTTTCCCAAAAAGTTGCGGTATACCTCGCCGGTAAGTCTCACAAACGAGAACTGATGTTGAAAATGATCTTCAAGTACCTCATGTGAATTTAATTCAGCCCACGCATGTTTATTGTGAAAGTTCCTAATTGCATTTCTTGAGCAACTGGCTTCGTCAGTAAAAAAACAAATCAGGGTCAGTAGTTGAGGGATTTGAACCATTGTGTGCAAAAGCCATTGACATAAAGCAATACCTAGAGGAAAATCAGCAGGAATAAGTGTCTGAACGCGTTGTATATGGTCTGGGTACAATAAATAGTCCCTAAGAATGTTTCAAACACTCCCATTACTTACATTCAAAGTATTTGTAATATTCTGAATAGATGCACCTGAATCTTCTTCTATTATGTCCAGCACATTCTCTTCTACGTCTACCGTTCTTACTGTCATGCATATCAGCCATCTCGGCTGATAGAGCACTTCTCTAACAACAGTTTTAGTACTAAAGACAAAAAATATAGGTCAAATAGCCAAACGTCAGTCTCAACAATTGAACACATACAAATTGTTCAATCACGTATTCAAATTCAATGTCTGCAGCAAATCGCATAATCAAGATGTCCTTAAAACATAACAACTCATTTTTATACATTTTTTATTACTTCGTAAGTTCAGTGTAGTTCGCCATACTTTTATTTCAGCTACATTCATTATTTGAAAAAGGCTAAAATTACATACGTCGAAAATTTGTTTCTCCCTGTATCTTCGAAACAAAGCGCATTTTCACAAATCATCAAAGGACAAAATATCCTTAGAATAATCCTGTTAATAACCCCTTGAATTTTTGCTGTATGTTTAAAAAACACCCTGTATAATAGTTACGCAACTCTATCATGTGGATACCACACAGACACTTGATTAGTTTATTTAAAGAAATGTTTTAAATTTAGTTTTATGGTTTACCACTTCAAAAATCCGGCTATAAACATATATATATATATATATATATATATATATATATATATATATATATATATATATATATATATATATATATATATATATATATATATATATATATATATATATATATATATAATATTTTGATGATTCAGCGGTCCCTTTTTTCGATTTCTAGGGCCTCTCTTCTGACGCGTACTTTGTAGTTTTGTACCGGTGCTGTTTCTTTTGCTTTTTCGAAATCGATGGTATGCCCTGTTCTTTGATGATATTGCAATAAAGCTGAGGTTGTCTGTTTATTTTTGAGACTATTTTTATGTTCCTGGATTCTTTCTGATAAGCGCCTATTTGTTCTATGTATATTTGATAGCAATCTGCACATGAAATGCTGTAAACGCATGATTTTGTACGTTGGTCTTATCTTTGGGGTTTCCCAGGATGTTGGCTATTGTTTTTTGTGGTTTGAATTTGGTTGAATATTATGTTTCCTTAACATTTTGCCAATTCTAGTATTTGCTCCTTGTTTTTTATTGGTCTTTGGTTTTTGTTGTGATTTTCTCTTGTCTTTTTATGGTTTCCTTTATTTCTGATTTCGAAGAACCATTCCTTTCTGAAGATGTTGAGATGTGTTTTATTTCTTCTTGTTTTTTTTTGTCCGGTTCTGTTAGGCGGATAGATCTTGATATAAGGGTGTTGACTACTGCCTGTTTTTGTGAAAGTTGGTGGTGTAATACCGCATCGAGATATTGGTCAGGGTATACGCTGAAACCCAGGATATAGTGAGGTTTTCTAGTTAGTAGCAGGTTCGAAAAAGGAAGTTGCCTATCTGCTCGATTTATAGCGTAAATTGGATTTTGTGGTAGACGTTGTTTAGGTATATGAGGAAATCGTCTAGATGTTCTTTTCCCTATAGTTATATTATAAAAATATCATCAACATAGCGTTTCCAAAATGTCAGTTTCAAAAGTGCCTTTTGCAGTGCAAAGATTAATTATAAATGGTGAGAGTGAGGACCCAAGGCTGCGCCATCTGTTTGTTTGATTATCTTTAATACAAAAAATGCAACCAAGACTCGAACTGGCCGATTTCTTTCTGAAAAACACCAAACAGCTAATCAGACTGATCGAAAATAATTCATCTTAAGGAAAACGACATTTAGCCAGTCTCGACATAAAATCACTTTATCCAAGTAAACCGGTGGAGAGAGATTTTAGACAATATCGTCATGAACAAAGATTTTCCAACCTACACAATTGAACTCACAGAATACTGTCTAAAAAACACATACTTTAAGTTCAATAATCTAATATACAAACAAACAGATGGAGTACCTATGGGTTCACACTCTCAACAGTTATAGCCAATTTTTTCATATTTCGAATAAGAGGCACTGCAAAAGGCACCTTTGAAAACGAAATTTTGGAAATGCTAGGCGATTTTCTCGTATAACTAAACAATATCTACCATAGAACCCAATTCAAGCTATAATTGAGCAAGATAAAAAAAAAACTTCCATTTTGTGGCCTGCTACTAACTAGAAAACCCAACTATACCCCTGGTTTCAGTGTATATCGGAGACTGACACATACTGATCGATACCTCAAAGCAGAATCACACTAACATCCTTCACAAAAACAGGCAGTAGTCAATATACAAATATCAAGAACTTTCCGCCTAACATAACCCGACACAAATCAAGATGAAATTAAACAAATCTCAACAGCTCTAGAACGGAATGGTTTTTCACAATCAGGAATGAAGAGAGCCATAAAAAGACAAGAAAATATCACAACAAAGACCCAAGATAAAACGTGGCACAAAGCCATCATCGCATACATAAAAGGGATTACAGACAGAATTAGCAGAATCTTTAAAAAACATAATATACAACCCATAATCAAACTACAAAAAATATTAGCCAAAATCCTGGAAATGTCAAAGATAAGATCAACCTTGAAAATCATGGCGTTTACAGCATTCTATGTGCAGATTGTCATCAAACATATATAGGACAAACAAACAGGCGCATATCAGCAGAAATGCAGGAACATAAAAAATGGTCTCAAAAATTGTAAATTTTTATTTTTCTGGGCCAACTTGAGCTTTAAATACTTTGGAAATTTCTTGGAACAATCTCAAACATGTATAAAATGTGAAAAGGAGATACGCAATAAAACATTTAAATTATCTTAGAAACGACTGTTCCAAGCAACACCTACTAGTGTTTGTTGGAAGGTCATAGACAATGATGTTTCTTGCGAAGTAGTATATATCTGTTGGACTTCCGTTGTCTTTATTTTTGTCGAATATCATGACGTTTCGGCTAGTAGTTATCTCTTGCCGTTTTCAAGCGAAACTAAATAAATCCCTTAGCTACATGACTATTTATACTAAAAGTAAATGCAGTAGAGTGTGACTGAGATGGGTGCAGTCATGCCAACGTTGATTTTATATCGTTTTCCTATCTTTCTAACTTTTTCTAAAATGCCTTTAACATAGGGGATGTTCAATACTGGTTTTCGTTCTTTATTCGTTGTCGATATTGTCCTATTTCTGCGTTGTTCAAGAAATTTATCCACTAGATATACTGGGTATCCGTTGGCTATCAGATCATTTTTAATGTAATATATATCTTTCATCAAGTTCTCGTTGGAGTTGCAGAGAGTTAAGGCTCTATCTACGAGATTTCTTATAATTCCTTGTTTGCTGTTGTTGAAGTGATTAGATGAATAATTAAGGTATTTTCCTGTGTGCGTGGGTTCTCTGTAAACCGAAGTTCGAATTTGTCTGCCGTTTCTTTCAACCAAGACATCTAAGAATGGTAATTTATTTTCTACTTCTTTCTCCATATATATATATATATATATATATATATATATATATATATATATATATATATATATATATATATATAGTTTTGACACCGGAAACTCTCACTACACGGACTAAACTAAATAGGGCTAAATCCTCAAATTTTAACCTTAGGAATTTGCGCCAGCGTTTTGTACAGATCCTTTAAAGTCACCATGTATGTCAGAGCAAAACTAATTTATTCATATTATTCCAAACAAAACACCCATAATGACACACTATCGAAGTTTTCTAACCTAGAACTATTATTAAGGCTATTCAGTTACTACAAGAAAGTTGCATGCAACATTTCCAAGATAAGCAATCATAACAAATGGCAAGATAGCATGCAATAATTTTTCGTTAGTTATTGTGGCCGCCTTTTTTGAATACAAACTCGACCTTTTGGTTGTTGTACGAAAAAGCCAGAGGTTTTGTTTAGATAAGAACTGTTTCGCGTTTCAGTCTTAGCGGGTGTATAGAACAAAAAACTATTGTTTCTCTGGAATAATGCGAGTAAATATCAGTTTGTGTATGCTGTACAAATTTCCAGTTCGACTCTAACATAAATCATTTGAAGTGTGTAATGACTTGTGCGTCTAGTTCTAATAATTATCAGTTTATGCATTTTAGATGGCATTGCAAGTATTGAGTAGCTTCTGTTTACATGTGGGTATGTTAATTTTTTAAATCTAACAATGATAGAAATAATTGAGTGTTATGTAGGCAACGTTTAATAGTGCCAACCTTGTGTATGAATTCATGTGATTTCATCTAATTTTTATCAAAGAGACACAAGTGAAATAAAATTTTGATAATATTCCGTATAGCGTGAATAATCCTGTATATATGCGGCTACATCCCCAATAACCCTAGTTTAGAATATTGTTTCTTAACTACTTTCCCAGCAGCCACCAAATTGAAAAATCGAAAAGCCCCTGGACCAGATGGCATAACAAATGAAATGCTCAAATATGGCACTACTAGAAGAGTTACATTCCCTCTATAGAAAAATACTCAACGAGGAGAAAACACCAGAACAATGGAGGGAAAGCTTGACCATACCCATATTCAAGAAAGGCAACAAAACTGACCCGAACAACTATAGGGGAATAATACTTCTAAGCTCAACCGCCAAGCTACTAACGAAAATCATAGCAAAAAAAATTGAATCTAGCGGAATCAGTGAGGAGCAGCAAGGCTTCAGACAAAACAGGTCAACAACTGACGCCATATTTATAATTCGCCAAATTACAGAGAAGGCCATCGAATACAACAAAGGGGCATATATGTGTTTTGTCGACCTCACAAAAGCCTTCGACAGGATCAGACTTCATGACGTTCTCGAACTACTTAAGGACAGAAACATATGTCATAACATCCTGGAAGTAATTAAAGACTTAAACAGCAGAAATACAACGAAAATTAAAGTAGGCAACAAGACATCGAACCAAATTCCAATATCTACCGGCATAAGGCAGGGAGACAGCCTCAGTCCAATTCTATTCAATGTCATTATGGACGAAATTATCAGAGAGGTGAAAGAGGCCGGTAGAGGATATAGAATGGGAAAAGAAGAACTAAAGATAATTTGCTATGCCGATGATGCAGTACTGATATCGGAAGACGAAGACAACCTCCAACGGCTCCTGTACAAGTTTGAAAAGGCCGCTGAAAAATTTAACATAACAATCTCCATAGGAAAAACCCAATCTCTCACGATCAGTAAAGAACCAAGAAGATGTAAGCTCGCTGTACACAATCAAAGCATCGAACAGGTCATGTCATTTAAATACCTGGGAGCAAACATCACCAGCAATAGAAACTTAAAAGCAGAAGTTCAAGAACAAACAACCAAAGCTGCGGTAATGTCAGGATACCTACGTGATATTATATGGAGAAATATACATATGACGACACAAAGTAAGATCAGAATATATAAGACCTGCATACGACCCATAATGACTTATGCCATCGAAACAAGAGCAGACACATCAGCAACCAAAAGACTACTCCGGACAACTGAGATGAGAACGCTAAGAAGTATCACGGGTCATACATTACGCGACAGACTAAGAAACGATGAAATCAGAAAAAGATGTGAAATACAGGACATCGTAAGATGGGGCAGAGGAAGAAGGAGAGCATGGAGGGATCATGTCGACAGGATGACCGACGACCGAGTGGCAAAAATTGCAAAAGAAGGAATACTAAACTCCTCAAGGCTTCCTGGTCGACCGCCTAAAAGATGGAAAGAGAGCTAGACATCGGTGTCACAGGAACAAGAATAAACGAGATGCATTGACAGTCAATACAGGACAAAGTCCTATACTAAGAATAAGAAGAAGAAGAAGAACTACTCTCCCCTTTATATTATATATATATATATATATATATATATATATATATATATATATATATATATATATATATATATTTACATTACATTACATTACATTTTAATTCCATTTTTTTCCTGAGATTATGGTCAATTAAAAATGGAATTAAAATGTAATGATAGTGTTGTATTTTCTGAATATTACATTTTTTTTAAAACATTAACGTTTCGGTAATTTTTGTACCTTCGTCAGAATGTGTGTAGCTAAAAAAACAAAGTATTTGGTTGATTTTACTATCAAATTATTTACATGTTATGTATTTATCTTGAACAATGATTCAGGAACAACACTGCATTCACATGTATACATTTATTTAAAAATTATGTTCTATTGATAATTTAATTTTCGCGAGATTCACAAAGTTCAAGATGACCACATGTGTCATCTTGAAGTTAAGATAGTACTGAGAGAACAGATGGTATTTTTTTGTAGGTAATGAGGGTTGTTTTGGCTGTTGTGGGTTAAAAGGGTCTAGTCCGAAAATGCAATGCGTTTTTAGTTTTAGAATTTTAATTTTTTGTTTGTTATTTTATAATGTTATAATATATTTTGCTAAGTTGTTTGGTATCTGCCTTAGCATTTACTGCATGTTTGTTTTTTTGTATTTCTATCATTTCTAGGATTTCTCGTTTTTTTGTATGGTTTTCCTTTTTAAGATTTTACCTTTTCAAAATTAAAAGAGTGGCGATTTTCCGTGCTGTGTATTGTTAAAGCCGTTTTATTTTTTTTTTTTGTCTTATTTGTGTCCATTTAATCGATTTTTTAGATGTTGGCTTGTTTGGCCTATATATCCGCCTTTGCAGTCTTTGCATGGGATACTGTAGACGACATGTGTTTTTTATCTTTTGGTATTTCCCATTTAAGTGTACTGTAGCAATTTTTTAGGAGGTTGTGACCCTTATGGCTGACAGTTACGTCATATTTCTTGAACGTATTTTGGAGTTTTTCAGAGAGAGTCGGAATGTATGGAAGTGATACGTATTTTTCGTGTTTCTGTTCTGATTCAGTATTTGGTGAATTTTCGTTATAAAATTTGTGAATTATTTTTTTAAAAAGATTATTGATCAGGTTTACGGGATAGTTGTTTATTTTTAAGGCTTCTTTTGCTTTTTGGATGGCCAGTTTTCGGTATTCCGGATCTGATAACTTAATGTTACGATCTGCGAGGCCTATAACCACGGTTTTTTGTGAGAGAGAGGGTGTTGGGATTTAAAATGTAAATATCTGGAGGACCATGTTTTTTTAGTGTACCATTCGGCTTTTATGGTATTGTTAATGTGGTGTAAGGTTAGGTCGAGGAAATTGATTTTATTTTGTTTTTCTGATTCTATTGTAAACTGTAGTTTAGGGTGGTAGGAGTTAAATTTTTCTAATACAGAGGTACATAGGTTTTGGGGTACTGCTGTGATGCAGTCGTCAACGTAGCTTTAGAAGAAGGGCAATTTGAATTCAAGCTTTAATATTACAGTTTCCTCAAGGGCCTCTAATACAAGTTGTGCTATAACACTGTAAATGGAAACTCCCATTGCACATCCCTCTATTTTTAATAAAGGTCCAAGAAATAAATAAGAAATACCTATATAATATATATATATATATATATATATATATATATATATATATATATATATATATATATATATATATATATATATATATATATATTTATTTATTAGTAGCTTTTTTCGAAATTTGACTTTGGCATTTATTTATGCTTTGCTGCGATCGAGATGAAAATTCACTAAAAAAATAGTAGTCACGTGATTAGCATTATCTGTCAAATTTTAATTTTTTTCCAAAAAATATTCAAAAGTGGGGTATAACTGAAAATATCGAAAAAAGTTATTAGAAAAAGTTTTTATCCCATAAGCAACATTTCAGCTGTATAAGATAATTTAGATTTACTGCATACGTGAATATAATTATTTGTTACATCCTTGGAAAATAGCAACAAGATCTGCCCGATTTTTAATTGTAGGCGGGAGCATGGGAGACTAATACAGAACTAGGGCATGTAATCGAAGACGATTATGGATAATAAATACTGAAACACTACCTAATCCATTTTCAGTAACAAAACATGTTTATAAAGAAGAAAATCCGTATCATGTAACTTGTTTACCTACGTTACGATTACGTCAACGATATATTTTTCATTTGTTTGAAAATATTGTATTACATTTCTATCATAAATATGTAAAAAAAAATAAGGAGTGGCATAAGTTATCTATAAAATTAATGACATGAAATTTAGCAAAATTTATATTCATGTCTTTTTCATCATAATAAAAGAATCATTCTTTCAACTTAAAACAACAACAGTAAAATTATCCTTCAGCTTGAAGTTCAAACAAGTTTTTTTTTATAAAACTGTACAATTTTAATAAATTTTTTATTTTAAAATAAATTATATTGCCATTATTAAAATCTCAATATAATTTAAAATGACTAAAATGTGGTCGGACTTGCATTGTATTTATTTTTGTTTTTACGACGTTTCGATTAGTTTGTATGTCTAATCGTTATCAAGTATAAACTGAATGTTTTTGTCTTAAGACTACGAGCTTATAAAGCGACTGTGTCCATTGAAGCGCAAAGTTTCGCTTCACTGTACACACCTCAATGATTTGATGTTACAAAGTACTGGTTGCCAAAGATTAGGTATCTCAACACTCGGTTTACTGAAGATTCAAATATTGTTCTTAATGTATGCTGCTTCTATAAATTTTCTTTTTTTAATATTGGGTTATATATATATATATATATATATATATATATATATATATATATATATTTTCTTATTTTTTTTCTTGGATTTTTCTATTTGTATATTTTTTAAAGTTTTTGATTTTCTCGGATGTAAAATCCGTTTTATTAATAAAACTGCATATGTTTTATTTGTTATGCATATCTATTGACGTTTCGGTCACACTTGACCTTCTTCAGAATGATTTTTTATAACTTAAATAAAGATGAACCATGTGTTAACAATATATAGTCTATGTTGTGTTGCTCGGTAAAAACTTATATAAGTTATAAAAAATCATTCTGAAGAAGGTCAAGTGTGACCGAAACGTCAATAGATATGCATAACAAATAAAACATATGCAGTTTTATTAATAAAACGGATTTTACACCCAAGAAAATCAAAAACTTAAATATATATATATATATATATATATATATATATATATATATATATATATATATATATATATATTGCCGCAGCCTCAGACCATTTTATATGGTGTTGTTTCTCCCAGGAGTGTTTTGCAATACCTGATCTCGACGTTTCCCCTTTTTGTATATGAGTTTTATGTTCCTTAATTCTAACTTCTAGTGGTCGTTTGGTTTCTCCAATATACATTTCACCACACTCACATGGAACTTTGTAAATACATTCTTTCTTATCAGTAGTTTTAGGTTTTGTTTTTGTTAAATGAGTTCTAAGTGTATTTCCTGATTTAATGGCTGTTTTTATATTATAACTACTGGCAATTCGTTTTATTTTCTCCGACGTTCCCTTAATGTACGGAATTGTGAAGAAGGAATGTGTTTCTTGTTGCCCAGTGTTCGTTGTTCTAAAA